>OY829913.1:252416069-254816069 GCA_963691935.1 Nephrotoma guestfalica
AGGGTTTTTTGCAAAAAATTGAAAAAAAATTATTGTTGAAGTTCCGGTTCAAAATGATTGTAGGCAATGGTAATACTATATTTAGCAATAAACTAACGGTAGTTTGCGTATGGAATGCACGGATATTGGCATTTTCGTGTTTTGAAATCCGGTTACATTTTGTAATCGAACCGGGACTGCGGGCGAATAAGACGACATATTGCAACAAATTAAACGGATCTGTACTCAAATTACATCATTAACGAGAAATAACCGAAACATTCAAGATCGGTGACAATAAATTTTATCGGTTAAAAATAAGTAAGGCTAACCATCAGGGTTTTTTGCAAAAAATTGAAAAAAAATTATTGTTGAAGTTCCGGTTCAAAATGATTGTAGGCAATGGTAATACTATATTTAGCAATAAACTAACGGTAGTTTGCGTATGGAATGCACGGATATTGGCATTTTCGTGTTTTGAAATCCGGTTACATTTTGTAATCGAACCGGGACTGCGGGCGAATAAGACGACATATTGCAACAAATTAAACGGATCTGTACTCAAAATTACATCATTAACGAGAAATAACCGAAACATTCAAGATCGGTGACAATAAATTTTATCGGTTAAAAATAAGTAAGGCTAACCATCAGGGTTTTTTGCAAAAAATTGAAAAAAAATTATTGTTGAAGTTCCCGGTTCAAAATGATTGTAGGCAATGGTAATACTATATTTAGCAATAAACTAACGGTAGTTTGCGTATGGAATGCACGGATATTGGCATTTTCGTGTTTTGAAATCCGGTTACATTTTGTAATCGAACCGGGACTGCGGGCGAATAAGACGACATATTGCAACAAATTAACGGATCTGTACTCAAAATTACATCATTAACGAGAAATAACCGAAACATTCAAGATCGGTGACAATAAATTTTATCGGTTAAAAATAAGTAAGGCTAATCAGGGTTTTTTGCAAAAAATTGAAAAAAAATTATTGTTGAAGTTCCGGTTCAAAATGATTGTAGGCAATGGTAATACTATATTTAGCAATAAACTAACGGTAGTTTGCGTATGGAATGCACGGATATTGGCATTTTCGTGTTTTGAAATCCGGTTACAT
The DNA here is from genome assembly GCA_963691935.1 of Nephrotoma guestfalica. Classification (NCBI taxonomy): domain Eukaryota; kingdom Metazoa; phylum Arthropoda; class Insecta; order Diptera; family Tipulidae; genus Nephrotoma; species Nephrotoma guestfalica. The sequence goes on from OY829913.1 coordinate 252,417,172, forward strand.
TTTGTAATCGAACCGGGACTGCGGGCGAATAAGACGACATATTGCAACAAATTAAACGGATCTGTACTCAAAATTACATCATTAACGAGAAATAACCGAAACATTCAAGATCGGTGACAATAAATTTTATCGGTTAAAAATAAGTAAGGCTAACCATCAGGGTTTTTTGCAAAAAATTGAAAAAAAATTTATTGTTGAAGTTCCGGTTCAAAATGATTGTAGGCAATGGTAATACTATATTTAGCAATAAACTAACGGTAGTTTGCGTATGGAATGCACGGATATTGGCATTTTCGTGTTTTGAAATCCGGTTACATTTTGTAATCGAACCGGGACTGCCGGCGAATAAGACGACATATTGCAACAAATTAAACTGATCTGTACTCAAAATTACATCATTAACGAGAAATAACCGAAACATTCAAGATCGGTGACAATAAATTTTATCGGTTAAAAATAAGTAAGGCTAACCATCAGGGTTTTTTGCAAAAAATTGAAAAAATTTATTGTTGAAGTTCCGGTTCAAAATGATTGTAGGCAATGGTAATACTATATTTAGCAATAAACTAACGGTAGTTTGCGTATGGAATGCACGGATATTGGCATTTTGGTGTTTTGAAATCCGGTTACATTTTGTAATCGAACCGGGACTGCGGGCGAATAAGACGACATATTGCAACAAATTAAACGGATCTGTACTCAAAATTACATCATTAACGAGAAATAACCGAAACATTCAAGATCGGTGACAATAAATTTTATCGGTTAAAAATAAGTAAGGCTCATCAGGGTTTTTTGCAAAAAATTGAAAAAAATTTATTGTTGAAGTTCCGGTTCAAAATGATTGTAGGCAATGGTAATACTATATTTAGCAATAAACTAACGGTAGTTTGCGTATGGAATGCACGGATATTGGCATTTTGGTGTTTTGAAATCCGGTTACATTTTGTAATCGAACCGGGACTGCGGGCGAATAAGACGACATATTGCAACAAATTAAACGGATCTGTACTCAAAATTACATCATTAACGAGAAATAACCGAAACATTCAAGATCGGTGACAATAAATTTTATCGGTTAAAAATAAGTAAGGCTAACCATCAGGGTTTTTTGCAAAAAATTGAAAAAAATTTATTGTTGAAGTTCCGGTTCAAAATGATTGTAGGCAATGGTAATACTATATTTAGCAATAAACTAACGGTAGTTTGCGTATGGAATGCACGGATATTGGCATTTTGGTGTTTTGAAATCCGGTTACATTTTGTAATCGAACCGGGACTGCGGGCGAATAAGACGACATATTGCAACAAATTAAACGGATCTGTACTCAAAATTACATCATTAACGAGAAATAACCGAAACATTCAAGATCGGTGACAATAAATTTTATCGGTTAAAAATAAGTAAGGCTAACCATCAGGGTTTTTTGCAAAAAATTGAAAAAAAATTATTGTTGAAGTTCCGGTTCAAAATGATTGTAGGCAATGGTAATACTATATTTAGCAATAAACTAACGGTAGTTTGCGTATGGCATGCACGGATATTGGCATTTTCGTGTTTTGAAATCCGGTTACATTTTGTAATCGAACCGGGACTGCCGGCGAATAAGACGACATATTGCAACAAATTAAACGGATCTGTACTCAAAATTACATCATTAACGAGAAATAACCGAAACATTCAAGATCGGTGACAATAAATTTTATCGGTTAAAAATAAGTAAGGCTAACATCAGGGTTTTTTGCAAAAAATTGAAAAAAATTTATTGTTGAAGTTCCGGTTCAAAATGATTGTAGGCAATGGTAATACTATATTTAGCAATAAACTAACGGTAGTTTGCGTATGGAATGCACGGATATTGGCATTTTCGTGTTTTGAAATCCGGTTACATTTTGTAATCGAACCGGGACTGCGGGCGAATAAGACGACATATTGCAACAAATTAAACGGATCTGTACTCAAAATTACATCATTAACGAGAAATAACCGAAACATTCAAGATCGGTGACAATAAATTTTATCGGTTAAAAATAAGTAAGGCTAACCATCAGGGTTTTTTGCAGAAAATTGAAAAAAATTTATTGTTGAAGTTCCGGTTCAAAATGATTGTAGGCAATGGTAATACTATATTTAGCAATAAACTAACGGTAGTTTGCGTATGGAATGCACGGATATTGGCATTTTGGTGTTTTGAAATCCGGTTACATTTTGTAATCGAACCGGGACTGCGGGCGAATAAGACGACATATTGCAACAAATTAAACGGATCTGTACTCAAAATTACATCATTAACGAGAAATAACCGAAACATTCAAGATCGGTGACAATAAATTTTATCGGTTAAAAATAAGTAAGGCTAACCATCAGGGTTTTTTGCAAAAAATTGAAAAAAATTTATTGTTGAAGTTCCGGTTCAAAATGATTGTAGGCAATGGTAATACTATATTTAGCAATAAACTAACGGTAGTTTGCGTATGGAATGCACGGATATTGGCATTTTGGTGTTTTGAAATCCGGTTACATTTTGTAATCGAACCGGGACTGCGGGCGAATAAGACGACATATTGCAACACATTAAACGGATCTGTACTCAAAATTACATCATTAACGAGAAATAACCGAAACATTCAAGATCGGTGACAATAAATTTTATCGGTTAAAAATAAGTAAGGCTAACCATCAGGGTTTTTTGCAAAAAATTGAAAAAAAATTATTGTTGAAGTTCCGGTTCAAAATGATTGTAGGCAATGGTAATACTATATTTAGCAATAAACTAACGGTAGTTTGCGTATGGCATGCACGGATATTGGCATTTTCGTGTTTTGAAATCCGGTTACATTTTGTAATCGAACCGGGACTGCGGGCGAATAAGACGACATATTGCAACAAATTAAACGGATCTGTACTCAAAATTACATCATTAACGAGAAATAACCGAAACATTCAAGATCGGTGACAATAAATTTTATCGGTTAAAAATAAGTAAGGCTAACCATCAGGGTTTTTTGCAGAAAATTGAAAAAAAATTATTGTTGAAGTTCCGGTTCAAAATGATTGTAGGCAATGGTAATACTATATTTAGCAATAAACTAACGGTAGTTTGCGTATGGAATGCACGGATATTGGCATTTTCGTGTTTTGAAATCCGGTTACATTTTGTAATCGAACCGGGACTGCGGGCGAATAAGACGACATATTGCAACAAATTAAACGGATCTGTACTCAAAATTACATCATTAACGAGAAATAACCGAAACATTCAAGATCGGTGACAATAAATTTTATCGGTTAAAAATAAGTAAGGCTAACCATCAGGGTTTTTTGCAAAAAATTGAAAAAAAAATTATTGTTGAAGTTCCGGTTCAAAATGATTGTAGGCAATGGTAATACTATATTTAGCAATAAACTAACGGTAGTTTGCGTATGGCATGCACGGATATTGGCATTTTCGTGTTTTGAAATCCGGTTACATTTTGTAATCGAACCGGGACTGCGGGCGAATAAGACGACATATTGCAACAAATTAAACGGATCTGTACTCAAAATTACATCATTAACGAGAAATAACCGAAACATTCAAGATCGGTGACAATAAATTTTATCGGTTAAAAATAAGTAAGGCTAACCATCAGGGTTTTTTGCAGAAAATTGAAAAAAAATTATTGTTGAAGTTCCGGTTCAAAATGATTGTAGGCAATGGTAATACTATATTTAGCAATAAACTAACGGTAGTTTGCGTATGGAATGCACGGATATTGGCATTTTGGTGTTTTGAAATCCGGTTACATTTTGTAATCGAACCGGGACTGCGGGCGAATAAGACGACATATTGCAACAAATTAAACGGATCTGTACTCAAAATTACATCATTAACGAGAAATAACCGAAACATTCAAGATCGGTGACAATAAATTTTATCGGTTAAAAATAAGTAAGGCTAACCATCAGGGTTTTTTGCAAAAAATTGAAAAAAATTTATTGTTGAAGTTCCGGTTCAAAATGATTGTAGGCAATGGTAATACTATATTTAGCAATAAACTAACGGTAGTTTGCGTATGGAATGCACGGATATTGGCATTTTGGTGTTTTGAAATCCGGTTACATTTTGTAATCGAACCGGGACTGCGGGCGAATAAGACGACATATTGCAACAAATTAAACGGATCTGTACTCAAAATTACATCATTAACGAGAAATAACCGAAACATTCAAGATCGGTGACAATAAATTTTATCGGTTAAAAATAAGTAAGGCTAACCATCAGGGTTTTTTGCAGAAAATTGAAAAAAATTTATTGTTGAAGTTCCGGTTCAAAATGATTGTAGGCAATGGTAATACTATATTTAGCAATAAACTAACGGTAGTTTGCGTATGGAATGCACGGATATTGGCATTTTGGTGTTTTGAAATCCGGTTACATTTTGTAATCGAACCGGGACTGCGGGCGAATAAGACGACATATTGCAACAAATTAAACGGATCTGTACTCAAAATTACATCATTAACGAGAAATAACCGAAACATTCAAGATCGGTGACAATAAATTTTATCGGTTAAAAATAAGTAAGGCTAACCATCAGGGTTTTTTGCAAAAAATTGAAAAAAATTTATTGTTGAAGTTCCGGTTCAAAATGATTGTAGGCAATGGTAATACTATATTTAGCAATAAACTAACGGTAGTTTGCGTATGGAATGCACGGATATTGGCATTTTGGTGTTTTGAAATCCGGTTACATTTTGTAATCGAACCGGGACTGCGGGCGAATAAGACGACATATTGCAACAAATTAAACGGATCTGTACTCAAAATTACATCATTAACGAGAAATAACCGAAACATTCAAGATCGGTGACAATAAATTTTATCGGTTAAAAATAAGTAAGGCTAACCATCAGGGTTTTTTGCAAAAAATTGAAAAAAATTTATTGTTGAAGTTCCGGTTCAAAATGATTGTAGGCAATGGTAATACTATATTTAGCAATAAACTAACGGTAGTTTGCGTATGGCATGCACGGATATTGGCATTTTCGTGTTTTGAAATCCGGTTACATTTTGTAATCGAACCGGGACTGCGGGCGAATAAGACGACATATTGCAACAAATTAAACGGATCTGTACTCAAAATTACATCATTAACGAGAAATAACCGAAACATTCAAGATCGGTGACAATAAATTTTATCGGTTAAAAATAAGTAAGGCTAACCATCAGGGTTTTTTGCAAAAAATTGAAAAAAAATTATTGTTGAAGTTCCGGTTCAAAATGATTGTAGGCAATGGTAATACTATATTTAGCAATAAACTAACGGTAGTTTGCGTATGGAATGCACGGATATTGGCATTTTGGTGTTTTGAAATCCGGTTACATTTTGTAATCGAACCGGGACTGCGGGCGAATAAGACGACATATTGCAACAAATTAAACGGATCTGTACTCAAAATTACATCATTAACGAGAAATAACCGAAACATTCAAGATCGGTGACAATAAATTTTATCGGTTAAAAATAAGTAAGGCTAACCATCAGGGTTTTTTGCAAAAAATTGAAAAAAAATTATTGTTGAAGTTCCGGTTCAAAATGATTGTAGGCAATGGTAATACTATATTTAGCAATAAACTAACGGTAGTTTGCGTATGGCATGCACGGATATTGGCATTTTCGTGTTTTGAAATCCGGTTACATTTTGTAATCGAACCGGGACTGCGGGCGAATAAGACGACATATTGCAACAAATTAAACGGATCTGTACTCAAAATTACATCATTAACGAGAAATAACCGAAACATTCAAGATCGGTGACAATAAATTTTATCGGTTAAAAATAAGTAAGGCTAACCAGGGTTTTTTGCAAAAAATTGAAAAAAATTTATTGTTGAAGTTCCGGTTCAAAATGATTGTAGGCAATGGTAATACTATATTTAGCAATAAACTAACGGTAGTTTGCGTATGGAATGCACGGATATTGGCATTTTGGTGTTTTGAAATCCGGTTACATTTTGTAATCGAACCGGGACTGCGGGCGAATAAGACGACATATTGCAACAAATTAAACGGATCTGTACTCAAAATTACATCATTAACGAGAAATAACCGAAACATTCAAGATCGGTGACAATAAATTTTATCGGTTAAAAATAAGTAAGGCTAACTAACCATCAGGGTTTTTTGCAAAAAATTGAAAAAAATTTATTGTTGAAGTTCCGGTTCAAAATGATTGTAGGCAATGGTAATACTATATTTAGCAATAAACTAACGGTAGTTTGCGTATGGAATGCACGGATATTGGCATTTTGGTGTTTTGAAATCCGGTTACATTTTGTAATCGAACCGGGACTGCGGGCGAATAAGACGACATATTGCAACAAATTAAACGGATCTGTACTCAAAATTACATCATTAACGAGAAATAACCGAAACATTCAAGATCGGTGACAATAAATTTTATCGGTTAAAAATAAGTAAGGCTAACCATCAGGGTTTTTTGCAAAAAATTGAAAAAAATTTATTGTTGAAGTTCCGGTTCAAAATGATTGTAGGCAATGGTAATACTATATTTAGCAATAAACTAACGGTAGTTTGCGTATGGAATGCACGGATATTGGCATTTTGGTGTTTTGAAATCCGGTTACATTTTGTAATCGAACCGGGACTGCGGGCGAATAAGACGACATATTGCAACAAATTAAACGGATCTGTACTCAAAATTACATCATTAACGAGAAATAACCGAAACATTCAAGATCGGTGACAATAAATTTTATCGGTTAAAAATAAGTAAGGCTAACCAGGGTTTTTTGCAAAAAATTGAAAAAAAATTATTGTTGAAGTTCCGGTTCAAAATGATTGTAGGCAATGGTAATACTATATTTAGCAATAAACTAACGGTAGTTTGCGTATGGCATGCACGGATATTGGCATTTTCGTGTTTTGAAATCCGGTTACATTTTGTAATCGAACCGGGACTGCCGGCGAATAAGACGACATATTGCAACAAATTAAACGGATCTGTACTCAAAATTACATCATTAACGAGAAATAACCGAAACATTCAAGATCGGTGACAATAAATTTTATCGGTTAAAAATAAGTAAGGCTAACCATCAGGGTTTTTTGCAGAAAATTGAAAAAAAATTATTGTTGAAGTTCCGGTTCAAAATGATTGTAGGCAATGGTAATACTATATTTAGCAATAAACTAACGGTAGTTTGCGTATGGAATGCACGGATATTGGCATTTTGGTGTTTTGAAATCCGGTTACATTTTGTAATCGAACCGGGACTGCGGGCGAATAAGACGACATATTGCAACAAATTAAACGGATCTGTACTCAAAATTACATGATTAACGAGAAATAACCGAAACATTCAAGATCGGTGACAATAAATTTTATCGGTTAAAAATAAGTAAGGCTAACCATCAGGGTTTTTTGCAAAAAATTGAAAAAAATTTATTGTTGAAGTTCCGGTTCAAAATGATTGTAGGCAATGGTAATACTATATTTAGCAATAAACTAACGGTAGTTTGCGTATGGAATGCACGGATATTGGCATTTTGGTGTTTTGAAATCCGGTTACATTTTGTAATCGAACCGGGACTGCGGGCGAATAAGACGACATATTGCAACAAATTAAACGGATCTGTACTCAAAATTACATCATTAACGAGAAATAACCGAAACATTCAAGATCGGTGACAATAAATTTTATCGGTTAAAAATAAGTAAGGCTAACCATCAGGGTTTTTTGCAAAAAATTGAAAAAAAATTATTGTTGAAGTTCCGGTTCAAAATGATTGTAGGCAATGGTAATACTATATTTAGCAATAAACTAACGGTAGTTTGCGTATGGAATGCACGGATATTGGCATTTTGGTGTTTTGAAATCCGGTTACATTTTGTAATCGAACCGGGACTGCGGGCGAATAAGACGACATATTGCAACAAATTAAACGGATCTGTACTCAAAATTACATCATTAACGAGAAATAACCGAAACATTCAAGATCGGTGACAATAAATTTTATCGGTTAAAAATAAGTAAGGCTAACTAACCATCAGGGTTTTTTGCAAAAAATTGAAAAAAATTTATTGTTGAAGTTCCGGTTCAAAATGATTGTAGGCAATGGTAATACTATATTTAGCAATAAACTAACGGTAGTTTGCGTATGGAATGCACGGATATTGGCATTTTGGTGTTTTGAAATCCGGTTACATTTTGTAATCGAACCGGGACTGCGGGCGAATAAGACGACATATTGCAACAAATTAAACGGATCTGTACTCAAAATTACATCATTAACGAGAAATAACCGAAACATTCAAGATCGGTGACAATAAATTTTATCGGTTAAAAATAAGTAAGGCTAACCATCAGGGTTTTTTGCAAAAAATTGAAAAAAATTTATTGTTGAAGTTCCGGTTCAAAATGATTGTAGGCAATGGTAATACTATATTTAGCAATAAACTAACGGTAGTTTGCGTATGGAATGCACGGATATTGGCATTTTGGTGTTTTGAAATCCGGTTACATTTTGTAATCGAACCGGGACTGCGGGCGAATAAGACGACATATTGCAACAAATTAAACGGATCTGTACTCAAAATTACATCATTAACGAGAAATAACCGAAACATTCAAGATCGGTGACAATAAATTTTATCGGTTAAAAATAAGTAAGGCTAACCATCAGGGTTTTTTGCAAAAAATTGAAAAAAATTTATTGTTGAAGTTCCGGTTCAAAATGATTGTAGGCAATGGTAATACTATATTTAGCAATAAACTAACGGTAGTTTGCGTATGGAATGCACGGATATTGGCATTTTGGTGTTTTGAAATCCGGTTACATTTTGTAATCGAACCGGGACTGCGGGCGAATAAGACGACATATTGCAACAAATTAAACGGATCTGTACTCAAAATTACATCATTAACGAGAAATAACCGAAACATTCAAGATCGGTGACAATAAATTTTATCGGTTAAAAATAAGTAAGGCTAACCATCAGGGTTTTTTGCAAAAAATTGAAAAAAAATTATTGTTGAAGTTCCGGTTCAAAATGATTGTAGGCAATGGTAATACTATATTTAGCAATAAACTAACGGTAGTTTGCGTATGGAATGCACGGATATTGGCATTTTGGTGTTTTGAAATCCGGTTACATTTTGTAATCGAACCGGGACTGCGGGCGAATAAGACGACATATTGCAACAAATTAAACGGATCTGTACTCAAAATTACATCATTAACGAGAAATAACCGAAACATTCAAGATCGGTGACAATAAATTTTATCGGTTAAAAATAAGTAAGGCTAACCATCAGGGTTTTTTGCAAAAAATTGAAAAAAATTTATTGTTGAAGTTCCGGTTCAAAATGATTGTAGGCAATGGTAATACTATATTTAGCAATAAACTAACGGTAGTTTGCGTATGGAATGCACGGATATTGGCATTTTGGTGTTTTGAAATCCGGTTACATTTTGTAATCGAACCGGGACTGCGGGCGAATAAGACGACATATTGCAACAAATTAAACGGATCTGTACTCAAAATTACATCATTAACGAGAAATAACCGAAACATTCAAGATCGGTGACAATAAATTTTATCGGTTAAAAATAAGTAAGGCTAACCATCAGGGTTTTTTGCAAAAAATTGAAAAAAATTTATTGTTGAAGTTCCGGTTCAAAATGATTGTAGGCAATGGTAATACTATATTTAGCAATAAACTAACGGTAGTTTGCGTATGGAATGCACGGATATTGGCATTTTGGTGTTTTGAAATCCGGTTACATTTTGTAATCGAACCGGGACTGCGGGCGAATAAGACGACATATTGCAACAAATTAAACGGATCTGTACTCAAAATTACATCATTAACGAGAAATAACCGAAACATTCAAGATCGGTGACAATAAATTTTATCGGTTAAAAATAAGTAAGGCTAACCATCAGGGTTTTTTGCAAAAAATTGAAAAAAATTTATTGTTGAAGTTCCGGTTCAAAATGATTGTAGGCAATGGTAATACTATATTTAGCAATAAACTAACGGTAGTTTGCGTATGGAATGCACGGATATTGGCATTTTGGTGTTTTGAAATCCGGTTACATTTTGTAATCGAACCGGGACTGCGGGCGAATAAGACGACATATTGCAACAAATTAAACGGATCTGTACTCAAAATTACATCATTAACGAGAAATAACCGAAACATTCAAGATCGGTGACAATAAATTTTATCGGTTAAAAATAAGTAAGGCTAAGGGTTTCAGGCATCAGGGTTTTTTGCAAAAAATTGAAAAAAATTTATTGTTGAAGTTCCGGTTCAAAATGATTGTAGGCAATGGTAATACTATATTTAGCAATAAACTAACGGTAGTTTGCGTATGGAATGCACGGATATTGGCATTTTGGTGTTTTGAAATCCGGTTACATTTTGTAATCGAACCGGGACTGCGGGCGAATAAGACGACATATTGCAACAAATTAAACGGATCTGTACTCAAAATTACATCATTAACGAGAAATAACCGAAACATTCAAGATCGGTGACAATAAATTTTATCGGTTAAAAATAAGTAAGGCTAACCATCAGGGTTTTTTGCAAAAAATTGAAAAAAATTTATTGTTGAAGTTCCGGTTCAAAATGATTGTAGGCAATGGTAATACTATATTTAGCAATAAACTAACGGTAGTTTGCGTATGGAATGCACGGATATTGGCATTTTGGTGTTTTGAAATCCGGTTACATTTTGTAATCGAACCGGGACTGCGGGCGAATAAGACGACATATTGCAACAAATTAAACGGATCTGTACTCAAAATTACATCATTAACGAGAAATAACCGAAACATTCAAGATCGTTGACAATAAATTTTATCGGTTAAAAATAAGTAAGGCTAACCATCAGGGTTTTTTGCAAAAAATTGAAAAAAATTTATTGTTGAAGTTCCGGTTCAAAATGATTGTAGGCAATGGTAATACTATATTTAGCAATAAACTAACGGTAGTTTGCGTATGGAATGCACGGATATTGGCATTTTGGTGTTTTGAAATCCAGTTACATTTTGTAATCGAACCGGGACTGCGGGCGAATAAGACGACATATTGCAACAAATTAAACGGATCTGTACTCAAAATTACATCATTAACGAGAAATAACCGAAACATTCAAGATCGGTGACAATAAATTTTATCGGTTAAAAATAAGTAAGGCTAACCATCAGGGTTTTTTGCAGAAAATTGAAAAAAAATTATTGTTGAAGTTCCGGTTCAAAATGATTGTAGGCAATGGTAATACTATATTTAGCAATAAACTAACGGTAGTTTGCGTATGGCATGCACGGATATTGGCATTTTCGTGTTTTGAAATCCGGTTACATTTTGTAATCGAACCGGGACTGCCGGCGAATAAGACGACATATTGCAACAAATTAAACGGATCTGTACTCAAAATTACATCATTAACGAGAAATAACCGAAACATTCAAGATCGGTGACAATAAATTTTATCGGTTAAAAATAAGTAAGGCTAACCATCAGGGTTTTTTGCAGAAAATTGAAAAAAAATTATTGTTGAAGTTCCGGTTCAAAATGATTGTAGGCAATGGTAATACTATATTTAGCAATAAACTAACGGTAGTTTGCGTATGGAATGCACGGATATTGGCATTTTCGTGTTTTGAAATCCGGTTACATTTTGTAATCGAACCGGGACTGCGGGCGAATAAGACGACATATTGCAACACATTAAACGGATCTGTACTCAAAATTACATCATTAACGAGAAATAACCGAAACATTCAAGATCGGTGACAATAAATTTTATCGGTTAAAAATAAGTAAGGCTAACCATCAGGGTTTTTTGCAAAAAATTGAAAAAAATTTATTGTTGAAGTTCCGGTTCAAAATGATTGTAGGCAATGGTAATACTATATTTAGCAATAAACTAACGGTAGTTTGCGTATGGAATGCACGGATATTGGCATTTTGGTGTTTTGAAATCCAGTTACATTTTGTAATCGAACCGGGACTGCGGGCGAATAAGACGACATATTGCAACAAATTAAACGGATCTGTACTCAAAATTACATCATTAACGAGAAATAACCGAAACATTCAAGATCGGTGACAATAAATTTTATCGGTTAAAAATAAGTAAGGCTAACCATCAGGGTTTTTTGCAAAAAATTGAAAAAAAATTATTGTTGAAGTTCCGGTTCAAAATGATTGTAGGCAATGGTAATACTATATTAAGCAATAAACTAACGGTAGTTTGCGTATGGAATGCACGGATATTGGCATTTTCGTGTTTTGAAATCCGGTTACATTTTGTAATCGAACCGGGACTGCGGGCGAATAAGACGACATATTGCAACAAATTAAACGGATCTGTACTCAAAATTACATCATTAACGAGAAATAACCGAAACATTCAAGATCGGTGACAATAAATTTTATCGGTTAAAAATAAGTAAGGCTAACCATCAGGGTTTTTTGCAGAAAATTGAAAAAAAATTATTGTTGAAGTTCCGGTTCAAAATGATTGTAGGCAATGGTAATACTATATTTAGCAATAAACTAACGGTAGTTTGCGTATGGAATGCACGGATATTGGCATTTTCGTGTTTTGAAATCCGGTTACATTTTGTAATCGAACCGGGACTGCGGGCGAATAAGACGACATATTGCAACAAATTAAACGGATCTGTACTCAAAATTACATCATTAACGAGAAATAACCGAAACATTCAAGATCGGTGACAATAAATTTTATCGGTTAAAAATAAGTAAGGCTAACCATCAGGGTTTTTTGCAAAAAATTGAAAAAAAATTATTGTTGAAGTTCCGGTTCAAAATGATTGTAGGCAATGGTAATACTATATTTAGCAATAAACTAACGGTAGTTTGCGTATGGAATGCACGGATATTGGCATTTTGGTGTTTTGAAATCCGGTTACATTTTGTAATCGAACCGGGACTGCGGGCGAATAAGACGACATATTGCAACAAATTAAACGGATCTGTACTCAAAATTACATCATTAACGAGAAATAACCGAAACATTCAAGATCGGTGACAATAAATTTTATCGGTTAAAAATAAGTAAGGCTAACCATCAGGGTTTTTTGGAAAAAATTGAAAAAAATTTATTGTTGAAGTTCCGGTTCAAAATGATTGTAGGCAATGGTAATACTATATTTAGCAATAAACTAACGGTAGTTTGCGTATGGAATGCACGGATATTGGCATTTTGGTGTTTTGAAATCCGGTTACATTTTGTAATCGAACCGGGACTGCGGGCGAATAAGACGACATATTGCAACAAATTAAACGGATCTGTACTCAAAATTACATCATTAACGAGAAATAACCGAAACATTCAAGATCGGTGACAATAAATTTTATCGGTTAAAAATAAGTAAGGCTAACCATCAGGGTTTTTTGCAGAAAATTGAAAAAAAATTATTGTTGAAGTTCCGGTTCAAAATGATTGTAGGCAATGGTAATACTATATTTAGCAATAAACTAACGGTAGTTTGCGTATGGAATGCACGGATATTGGCATTTTCGTGTTTTGAAATCCGGTTACATTTTGTAATCGAACCGGGACTGCGGGCGAATAAGACGACATATTGCAACAAATTAAACGGATCTGTACTCAAAATTACATCATTAACGAGAAATAACCGAAACATTCAAGATCGGTGACAATAAATTTTATCGGTTAAAAATAAGTAAGGCTAACCATCAGGGTTTTTTGCAAAAAATTGAAAAAAAATTATTGTTGAAGTTCCGGTTCAAAATGATTGTAGGCAATGGTAATACTATATTTAGCAATAAACTAACGGTAGTTTGCGTATGGAATGCACGGATATTGGCATTTTGGTGTTTTGAAATCCGGTTACATTTTGTAATCGAACCGGGACTGCGGGCGAATAAGACGACATATTGCAACAAATTAAACGGATCTGTACTCAAAATTACATCATTAACGAGAAATAACCGAAACATTCAAGATCGGTGACAATAAATTTTATCGGTTAAAAATAAGTAAGGCCATCAGGGTTTTTTGCAAAAAATTGAAAAAAATTTATTGTTGAAGTTCCGGTTCAAAATGATTGTAGGCAATGGTAATACTATATTTAGCAATAAACTAACGGTAGTTTGCGTATGGAATGCACGGATATTGGCATTTTGGTGTTTTGAAATCCGGTTACATTTTGTAATCGAACCGGGACTGCGGGCGAATAAGACGACATATTGCAACAAATTAAACGGATCTGTACTCAAAATTACATCATTAACGAGAAATAACCGAAACATTCAAGATCGGTGACAATAAATTTTATCGGTTAAAAATAAGTAAGGCTAACAACAATCAGGGTTTTTTGCAAAAAATTGAAAAAAATTTATTGTTGAAGTTCCGGTTCAAAATGATTGTAGGCAATGGTAATACTATATTTAGCAATAAACTAACGGTAGTTTGCGTATGGAATGCACGGATATTGGCATTTTGGTGTTTTGAAATCCGGTTACATTTTGTAATCGAACCGGGACTGCGGGCGAATAAGACGACATATTGCAACAAATTAAACGGATCTGTACTCAAAATTACATCATTAACGAGAAATAACCGAAACATTCAAGATCGGTGACAATAAATTTTATCGGTTAAAAATAAGTAAGGCTAACCATCAGGGTTTTTTGTAAAAAATTGAAAAAAATTTATTGTTGAAGTTCCGGTTCAAAATGATTGTAGGCAATGGTAATACTATATTTAGCAATAAACTAACGGTAGTTTGCGTATGGCATGCACGGATATTGGCATTTTGGTGTTTTGAAATCCGGTTACATTTTGTAATCGAACCGGGACTGCCGGCGAATAAGACGACATATTGCAACAAATTAAACGGATCTGTACTCAAAATTACATCATTAACGAGAAATAACCGAAACATTCAAGATCGGTGACAATAAATTTTATCGGTTAAAAATAAGTAAGGCTAATCAGGGTTTTTTGCAAAAAATTGAAAAAAAATTATTGTTGAAGTTCCGGTTCAAAATGATTGTAGGCAATGGTAATACTATATTTAGCAATAAACTAACGGTAGTTTGCGTATGGCATGCACGGATATTGGCATTTTGGTGTTTTGAAATCCGGTTACATTTTGTAATCGAACCGGGACTGCGGGCGAATAAGACGACATATTGCAACAAATTAAACGGATCTGTACTCAAAATTACATCATTAACGAGAAATAACCGAAACATTCAAGATCGGTGACAATAAATTTTATCGGTTAAAAATAAGTAAGGCTAACCATCAGGGTTTTTTGCAGAAAATTGAAAAAAAATTATTGTTGAAGTTCCGGTTCAAAATGATTGTAGGCAATGGTAATACTATATTTAGCAATAAACTAACGGTAGTTTGCGTATGGAATGCACGGATATTGGCATTTTCGTGTTTTGAAATCCGGTTACATTTTGTAATCGAACCGGGACTGCGGGCGAATAAGACGACATATTGCAACAAATTAAACGGATCTGTACTCAAAATTACATCATTAACGAGAAATAACCGAAACATTCAAGATCGGTGACAATAAATTTTATCGGTTAAAAATAAGTAAGGCTAACTAACCATCAGGGTTTTTTGCAAAAAATTGAAAAAAAATTATTGTTGAAGTTCCGGTTCAAAATGATTGTAGGCAATGGTAATACTATATTTAGCAATAAACTAACGGTAGTTTGCGTATGGAATGCACGGATATTGGCATTTTGGTGTTTTGAAATCCGGTTACATTTTGTAATCGAACCGGGACTGCGGGCGAATAAGACGACATATTGCAACAAATTAAACGGATCTGTACTCAAAATTACATCATTAACGAGAAATAACCGAAACA
Organism: Nephrotoma guestfalica; assembly: GCA_963691935.1. NCBI lineage: Eukaryota > Metazoa > Arthropoda > Insecta > Diptera > Tipulidae > Nephrotoma > Nephrotoma guestfalica. The sequence goes on from OY829913.1 coordinate 252,433,083, forward strand.
TTCAAGATCGGTGACAATAAATTTTATCGGTTAAAAATAAGTAAGGCTAACCATCAGGGTTTTTTGCAAAAAATTGAAAAAAATTTATTGTTGAAGTTCCGGTTCAAAATGATTGTAGGCAATGGTAATACTATATTTAGCAATAAACTAACGGTAGTTTGCGTATGGAATGCACGGATATTGGCATTTTGGTGTTTTGAAATCCGGTTACATTTTGTAATCGAACCGGGACTGCGGGCGAATAAGACGACATATTGCAACAAATTAAACGGATCTGTACTCAAAATTACATCATTAACGAGAAATAACCGAAACATTCAAGATCGGTGACAATAAATTTTATCGGTTAAAAATAAGTAAGGCTAATCAGGGTTTTTGGAAAAAAAATTATTGTTGAAGTTCCGGTTCAAAATGATTGTAGGCAATGGTAATACTATATTTAGCAATAAACTAACGGTAGTTTGCGTATGGAATGCACGGATATTGGCATTTTGGTGTTTTGAAATCCGGTTACATTTTGTAATCGAACCGGGACTGCGGGCGAATAAGACGACATATTGCAACAAATTAAACGGATCTGTACTCAAAATTACATCATTAACGAGAAATAACCGAAACATTCAAGATCGGTGACAATAAATTTTATCGGTTAAAAATAAGTAAGGCTAACCATCAGGGTTTTTTGCAAAAAATTGAAAAAAATTATTGTTGAAGTTCCGGTTCAAAATGATTGTAGACAATGGTAATACTATATTTAGCAATAAACTAACGGTAGTTTGCATATGGAATGCACGGATATTGGCATTTTGGTGTTTTGAAATCCGGTTACATTTTGTAATCGAACCGGGACTGCAGGCGAATAAGACGACATATTGCAACAAATTAAACGGATCTGTACTCAAAATTACATCATTAACGAGAAATAACCGAAACATTCAAGATCGGTGACAATAAATTTTATCGGTTAAAAATAAGTAAGGCTAACCATCAGGGTTTTTTGCAAAAAATTGAAAAAAAATTATTGTTGAAGTTCCGGTTCAAAATGATTGTAGGCAATGGTAATACTATATTTAGCAATAAACTAACGGTAGTTTGCGTATGGAATGCACGGATATTGGCATTTTCGTGTTTTGAAATCCGGTTACATTTTGTAATCGAACCGGGACTGCGGGTGAATAAGATGACATATTGCAACAAATTAAACGGATCTGTACTCAAAATTACATCATTAACGAGAAATAACCGAAACATTCAAGATCGGTGACAATAAATTTTATCGGTTAAAAATAAGTAAGGCTAACAGCCATCAGGGATTTTTGCAAAAAATTGAAAAAAAATTATTGTTGAAGTTCCGGTTCAAAATGATTGTAGGCAATGGTAATACTATATTTAGCAATAAACTAACGGTAGTTGGGTATTTAAATCGCAGAAACTTATGTACCGGGACCTACTCTGGCCGCCATATCAAATTAGAACCATAATATCCTATTTTCTTACAAATGGTTTTTAATGCCATACTTTCTTACTAAGGTCTTAACACCAGTAATTATATGCCATGTAATTCCGTCACAAAAGGAAATTATGTTTTTCCAAAATTTACCATGGGCTCCTTGTTGTTTTTCTGGTTGAAAAATCTCAAAATAATTTATAATGCTCTAATTGCTGGAATATTTGCAAAAATTGTGAAAGGTAAGTTAATTTTGAAGGAGGTGCGTTAAATTGAGGCCACAAAATTCCAATAATCAAAGTTTTCCAATCAAATCGGATCACCACACTCCTCACATATAATTCGCTCAATATTTCTCAGGTCAAACTAAATAAAACATGTTATGTACAGGGTGGCGCAAAAAAAGATCGTTCTTATGTGAATGCGTAAAAACTTTTTCATTCATTATTTGATTTATTTTTTTTAGATACAGTATATTTCATTGAAATTCATTTTGGTTTAAACGTCTAGAAAGATATCCCGCAAATAATGGCCATTTTCCATGACCTTTCTAAAAACCGCAGATGTTATGGCCAGAATTTGCGAGTATTGTTTTTAGTTCTGGAATGATTCGTCCGATATTGTGTACCATTGACGGTAACTATTGCGCCGACTTCATTTTCGAAGAAATATGAAATTCGTTGCCGCTCCGTTGCAGGCTTCATCGCTCAACATTAAAATGTGAACAAAATCGGGATTTTCTGCATCGCAAAATTCCCAGCTGTGTTGAAAGTCTCTGGAAGGTTTCTTGTGGCACCTTGTTGCAGGAAATTTGTAACCAGACGGTTTATTGTTGATATAGATCTTCTATACAAAATTCTGAAATGAAAAAGAAAAAACCTAATTTAAAACAAATTATCAAACATTCACACTATAACAGTATTTTTGCGCCACCCTGTGTCATGCAGCTGAAATCTCTTTTTCATGATAAAATTAACCTGATTAAAAATTTGTATACGTCAAAAAATTATTTAACTTTGAGGGTCCATTTTTATACAAACGTATAAAATTACTTATGGTGATTTGTTTAACCAAGACATTCAATAAAACACAGTCAGATTATTAATCTGGAAACCAATTAAACCAGGATCAGAAGACAAAGTAAATCCACAATTTCTTGCATATTCGATTTCATTATCAGTTGAAACATTAATTTTTCGTAAGCAACCAGCATTATATGGACCTTTCAATGTGAAAAAATTATGCACGCAGAATAAACATGAAAATTTATTGATTGAACCGTAAAACCTAAACAGTTTTATCAGGTCTAAAAGATAAATTGTTAAAAATCGTGCCTTGAACAACAATAAAGAGACTAGGATGTCTTAAAAAATATATTGTTACCTTTCTCCGCTGTTACGAAATGGTTTTATGGAAAAACGAAATTATATTTTCTATGCTATTTCCGTACACCTAGGTAGGTAGATTTGTATTAAGCAAATAGCTTTTATTGGATTCGAAAGAATTCCGAGGACTGAGTTCTTAACGGCAGCTTAAATAAAAATGGTTTAAAGAGATCTAACCATAATGCTATTTTTGGCAGCAATCACATATTTTTTTAAATTTTAATACGGCACTGTACCTGCGAAAATACCAACATGTTTTCAATAGAAATGTGATTACAGTAAAAAATACTTAGATTAAAACCTTACGTTTCGTATAAGTTTGATGACGTCACATAATAGAAATTACTATTTTATTTTTGCAGATACTGTGCATTATAATGTGACCGTGCTCATATACCGCTCGCGATGTTCGAATTCCTTTCATTTATTGCAACCGTTGCAGCATGTCAGTCAAAATGGCAAACCATCTGAGAGTATAGTTGTACTCGCGGTCGAAAGCAGTTCCCTAAAACGAAATAAACAAAGAATTAAATTCTTATTAGTAACGTGAAATTCAAATCACTTATCTGACTGTGGCCAGTGAGCGTCGAACAACCACTATCCAACTCACTCGTCTTAAACACTGTGCGACCTTTAGTAAAACGAATTTTACAAAATCAAAACAGATTGGAATGAAGTATCGAACTCAAAGAGTCTTGGGTATCTTGGAGATACCGTTTTTTAAATTATCGATCCGCATTTCTATACACCTGGCTTCGTAAGACACCGCATTAATTGAACTGAAATATTCAGATTATATTGCGATATTACTAACAACAGTAGATGCTAGTGTTCTTCAATTATTCCTTAATACTGGTCTAGCCTGCGATATGGTCGATGCTAAATCATCGTCGCATCGTCCTACACTACAACTTCGCGAGTCATGCTACTTCTACTAGCGTGTTTCTCAGTCCTTTAGACTTCTAGATAATTAGAAGCTCCACAGCAAAACTCCCTCATCAAAAATTGTACTTCATATTTCGGCTGGGCATTTTTCAAAACGATAAGATGCTCGATACTTCAACTTATTCTGGCTTTATATATTCCCGAATTCCGGTTCTATTACCAATTTTTACGTTGGCTATTTCTGTAATCAGGCTGCATCATAAAACGATAATTTTGTTCAAAAACTCATAACGTTACAGCGATCACCCATGTGAACTACATTTATCGGGAACCGACCTGCAAAGATTCAAAAAACACTAAATTAATAGTTGTAAAGTACTCGTAAGTATTTCTAGCTACACGCTGGCTAAAGCCAATGGGGGGCCCTGCTATTTCAGCAGACTGCACTTATTAAATTTAGTGGTATGGCTCTTATGCTGTTCATTGGACCTGTGGCAAACAAAGAAAATCTTACCCAATAAGGCAAATGCACCTGTTCCAAAAGATGCAACTCGTCTGTCACCATATTGAGATTAATAACCAGCCAAGGTAATATTGATCTGTCATTATGAAAAACCACTAACATTTGTCAAAGAAATGGACACTCTAAAATGGGGGTGTTTTACGAATCTAGGACAGATCGGAAATAGTAAAGTTTCTTACGATAGGAAAACTCTATAATTGATAATGTAAATTCAAATATTAAAATGTTATTTACTTGATAGGCACCTACGACACAAACAAGTACTCAGTAATATCACTAACCAGATCGTCCAGATACCGTCACTAAGGAGTAAGGTAATTTTCAAACCGTTAATTGAAACTCGGTAAATATACTCGGTGCAGTGACATACAATATATCAAAAATTCAACCTATCTCTAGCTCCACAATGAGGACGTCTGGATATCCGCAGTTCTCAATCCGAGTAAAATTATTTGAAGAGATTTTGCACACATAATTGCAGCTTTTAACGTCCGATGCCATCGTTCAATGACGCCGTTACATACAGGGTTATATTCTGTCGTTCATTTGTGTTGAAATCCTAATACGTTGGAAATTTCATTAAAAAGTGCAGATTCGAACTGGGGACCTCTGTCGGTCGTGGTGCTAGAAGAAACGCCAAATCGACTTATCCAATTGTTAAGAAAGGCATGGGCAGACCATCGGGTGTACCTATCAATCATCGTAAGGCAATAAATTTTGCCTTCAGAAGGTGGAAGAGGTCCAATAATATCGATATGAACTTCTTCAAATCTATTACTGGTTGGTTAGTAAAACCAATTTTACTCTTAACGTGTTTGGTAACTTTGAATTTCTGACAAACAAAACAATCAGTTACCCACGTGCGTATTTCTTTTGCCATTGAAAGCCATATGAACATTCTCGCTATTTGTTTTGTAGTTGCTCTAATTCCGGGATGTGATAAATAATGGTAAGAATCGAAAATTTGTCGTCGGAATGGTTTTGAAACAAATGGACGTTTATTGAAATTCGAGATGTCACATGTATTTGTCCGATCCAAATATTGGTAATTTTTGAAAATCAAAATTTGGATCTGATTCGATGAATGCCTTAAGTTCTTTATCTGGCTGTTTTGCTCCTGCCAAAAAACGTAATCAATTGTGGCTCCAATGTCCACTTGTTGAATCCGTGACAGTACGTCAGCAACAACATTAGAACTTCCCGAGATGTGCCGAATGTCGGATGTCAATTGTGCTATTAAATCCAAATGGCATCGTTGTCTAGGTGGGGCTTTGTCCAAATATGAAGCCTCTTCCTTCAATAAAATTGTTGAAGTGATTGATTGCTGCATATGCAGCCAGTAATTCTCTATCGTATTTCTGTCGTAATTCGCTCTCTTTAGATGTTACGTCAGACCAGGGAATTTCTGATTTATCCTTTTTTTCGGCCTTTCAAAAATTCATACAATGAAGCTTGATCTGATGCTGCATTGAGTAGACAAATTCTGTAGTAATTAATGATCCCCAGAAATTTAAGTAAACCGTCGATGGTTTTCGGTTGTGGAAATTCTTTAATTATTTTAACTTTTTGATTGTCTTAAATCTCTGAGCAGTGGATGTATCAATCTTTGGAAAGTTTGTGCAGCGTTTCGTAAACCAAATGTCATACGCGGAAACTCAAACAATCCAAAGGGTGTAATTATTGCTGTTTTCTCGATATCTTGTGGTTCCACCGGGACTTGTAAGATCTAACCAAATCGATTTTAGAAAATGTGGTACATGATTCGAGCTGATGAGTAAAATCCGTGACAAATGGTACTGGGTAATCGCCGCATAATCGCCAACTACCACCCTTTTTGACGTCAAATGACGGCAGATGCCTTGCGCTAACCATGTCTCGATTTCCGGTTTGGCTATGATCATTTTGTCTGTAGTTAGTCTTCGAACTTTTGCATGAACATGATTTGAATTTTTGTAAAAGTTTTAAAATACGCGGAAGGTATTTGTCGGTTTGGATAGTTGTAATACCGTACGAATTGATTTGTATTGGTTTTCCCGTTGTGGTAAAGTTAGTACAGGTATCCATTATTTTTTGCGTTTAACATCAACCACTAAACCAAAATGACTTAAAAAGTCACCACCTAAAATGCATCTGTCAACTTTAGCTATTTCAAATTTCCAGTTGAAGGGTCTTCGAAAGCCTAAATCAAGAGTTAAATTTCTTTGACGAAACATATCGATGATTGAAGAATTTGCTGCGAATAATTTAAATTGTACAGGTTTACTTGTGCACTTTGTTAAGGTGTGGAAGCATAAAGCTAACCCGCAGATTCATCTAAATATGCAGACGCCTCTTTCACGATGATTCTGCCGGCTATAGATCTCAAGATTTGGGGTCGTGGGGAAGTTGATGCTTGCATATTCCTGGCCTACAACGAGGAATAGAATACAAAAATAAAAAAAATAAAAATTAAATGCTGATACTAAATTGAATTTACACCAGAATTAAATCGGCCGAAATTTGAGGATCAACCATAAATATAATAATAACCGAGCGTGCCCACCCGACTGGATCTACCTGGATGACAAGTACAATGTGTGCTTACGAGCCCCCTCCGAATGACCCATCGACCCATAGAGAAAGATTCCTAGCCATAACGAAGCAGTATTAGAGGGTAGAGACGTCTCTCCAACAGACTAAGCCTCTCTTCACCCGGGAAGATCTTTTTGTAATCTCCCACATTACACACTTCGAAGGAGACTGCCGAAGTGCCACGGGGAGACCATGTAGATTTTAGGTCGTCCCTGAATGAACGACACATATGCTGGACTGACCACTCCGACCCTGTGGATGTCCTGCCAAGGACCTAGCCTGCAGCTATGGAACCAACACGAAATGAGACCCCCTCCCAAGGAAGGGGAAAAAAACCGAATGCCAGGAAATGCCGTGCTGTTTTTATTTAAATAAATTTTTCAATAAAAACAAAATCAGAGGCGAAAAGGGGAATAAACAACCAACAAAATCAAACTAAAAGGGTCAAACGTAAAAATTCCGAAGATAAAGCGAAAGAAAAAAATAAATCGAACAAAAATGGTCGCTAACTTGAATAATTACGTACGAAATAAAACAGAAATAATTTGAGGAAAATGGACACTGAACACGAACATATAAACAGCAAACCAATGTGCACTCCACGCGCATGCCAAGCAACCTCTATGGCGCTCGATTTCACCAAAATAATAGGTCATATAGAACGTCTCCGCGTTTTTCGGGCAACACTCATCCGATGGTCTCAAATGTACATTTACTTAAAAGGTGACATTTCACCTTACATTCTTTATCAAGAAAATTTTCTAATTCGTTGCTTGTATAAAAAGTTATATTGATTTGAAAATGAGGGAAATATCTGAAGAAATACGCTATGAGATGCATTTTTACTACAAAAAAGGTAAAAACGCTGGAAAAGCATGCCGAAAAGTTTGTGAAGTGTACGGTAAGAATGCTGGGAGTGAACGAATGACCCAGGAGTGGATTGCTCGATTCCGTTCCGGAATTTTGGATGTCAAAGATGAACCTAGGAGCTCTGGTCGGCCAGTCACTGAAAAAGTCGATGAAATTTTGCAACTAGTGGAGCAAGACCGGTACGCAAGCTGTCAGGAAATAGCGGAGGCACTAAACATCAACCATATGACAGTTTGGAATAACTTGAAAAGAACAGGCTAAAAACAGAAGCTCGATGTTTGGGTGTCACATGAATTAACGCAAAGAAATTTGATTGACCGAATTGCCATCAGTGAAATGCTGCTGAAATGCAACGAAGTCGAACTATTTTTGAAGCGGATCATTAAAGGGGATGAAAAATGGGTGAAATACGAGAATATCAAATGCAAGCGGCCATGGTCAAAGGCTGGTGACCCTCCACAAACGACTTCAAAGCCTGGATTGATGGCAAACAAGGTTATGTTAAGTGTTTGGTGGGATTCGAAGGGAGTTATCCATTATGTGCTGCTGGAACGTGGCGAAACCAATTCGGTTCTGAACTGTGCAAAACTCGACCGTTTGAGCGAAACAATCCACAAAGAGCGACCAGAATTGGCCATAAGAAAGGGAGTTGTGTTCCATCATGACAATGCGCGGGAATAAAAAAAATTCATAGCTCGTAACAAATTGACGGAACTTGGTTGGGAAGTTTTGAAGCGTCCATCGTAAAGCCCGGGCCTTGCACCGTCTGACCACTTGTTTCGGTCTCTGAAAAACTCCCTTGATGGTAAAAAATTAATTAATTTAAAAAAATTGGTAAGTTTGGACCTCATTTTTTCAACCAAAATCTGACTTCTTTCCACCCCAGACGGATTGATTGTTCGAGATGAAACTTCAAACATAACCATTAACCATAAATTTGATGGAAATCTTTGTACCAGAAATGACAGCTTCCATTGGAGAAAACGACAATTATATTTCAAATAAATACAGTTTTATAAATCAAGTGTGGTGTATTCGAGGTCTATGTATATGTTAGGGTAAAGGCCCGAAATCGGTAAATGTTCGAATAAAAATTGGAAAAATCAGTTTTATTGCTTCGAAATCAATAAAATGAGAGTCGTATATTCTCGAAATGGTTCGCCCTCCACTCCACAAATGTTTTATCGTTTTGGTGCAAATTAAAATTTGGAATAGTAGGGACAAACGGCTTTATTAAATCTCACGAGCTCGCGGGAGCTAATTGTGCCCCGCATGACGCTCTGCTCTCTGAAAGGGTATAAAGGAAACTTTGGGAATGTAAGGGGAAAGGTCAACAAACATTTCGTAACCAGCGCAACTCTAGACAACCGGTTCGTGTAAACGATTTTAAAAAATGAAATGTGGGACATTTACCGATTTCGAACGTTAACCGTAACATATACAGCCTTGGCCAAAAGTAATGAGCACATTTGGTTAAAAACAATGAGTTACACCGCAGGTGTGGCTATCAACCATCTGGTGCAATAGAATTTGTTATTTTTCCATTTTGTATTTATTCATCAGTTTGCTACTTTCGCTCTTTGTTTGTGATCTAGTGCGCTGGTATTATTGCAATATGCCGAAACAAAAAGAGTTAAGTTTAGAACAACGTGTGCAGATACAGCTTCTGCGATTCTCCGCTAGTAGATCACACAGTAATAGGTACAGAACCGAGCGGAAACACATCGCCACATACCGTGAGGACCGAAAGATAGTGAGAAAAGCTTTAAAAAATAGGAAAAAAACTTTTTCAGACCTCGCTGCTGAGTTGTCAGTAGAAATTAAGAAACCAATCTCTTGCTTCAGGAAACTGGTCTGAAAGGCTGTAAAGCCAGGAAGGAACCATGGCTCTCCGAAAAAACAAGAAGGCTGGGTAGGACACTAAATGGACACTAAAATACCAAAATTTCATCGAAGAGGATTGGTAAAATATCGTGTGGTCAGACGAATCAAAAAAATATGATTTTAAAATAAAATTCATGGGTACAAATATTTCAGTTTTCCGAAGTCTCTACATTTTCTTTATATCAGATTTTTGGTAAACCTGGTGTGCCTTTTGTACGTCGCCGGGTAGGTGCATGTCTAATTCCGGAGTTGGCGAAATGTTCGTGTGTGAGGGCCACTTAAACTCTTCAAAATATACAAAAACGTCCTAGAATCTGCGTTGCTGCCATGCTATATAAGACAGTGGAAATTTGACAGTGGAAAATAAATGATTACGCTACTTGCCGCAAGTAGGAGCACCATCACCAAAGAGCATTTATTTTGTTATATAATTACCAGCGGAAAATGTTTATTAATTTCTTTAAAATTACAAATTTATTGACCTACGAAGTAAAGGAACTCGGTACATTAAATCATGAAATTTAACAATAGTCCGCCTTTCCGCCATTCCTTAAAGAATGACGATGAAATTTGGATAGTAGTATTGATCAGGGATTTTAAAGTAAGTTTTGGACAAAATTCTAGAATCTGTTCATGTTGGACTAAACTTGGCCATTTCATAATATAATTTTCCTTGTAGACTCAGTATGACCTAAGCTAGTAGAAAAACAACTGAAAGTATTGGTTACTAGTAGAAGTTTTTGAGATATTGGCCAAAAACTGAAAAAGACTTATATGGCCGCAGAAAATCAAAAAATTGTAGTGAAAATTCTAATTCATAAATTTTCCCCAAATTTTCTTTGTAGACTCAGTATGATCTAAGCTAGTAGAAACACAACCGAAAGTATTGGTTACCAGTGGAAGTTTTTGAGATATTGGCCAAACACTGAAAAAGACTTTTATGGCCGCAGAAAATCAAAAAATTGTAGGGAAAATTCTAATTCATAAATTTTCACCAAATTTACCTTGAAGACTCTCAGTATGATCTAAGCTAGTAGAAACACAACCGAAAGTATTGGATACCAGTGGAAGTTTTTGAGATATTGGCCAAAAGCTGAAAACAACTTATACGGCCGCAGAAAATCACAAAATTATAATGAAAATTCTACTCCATTAATTTCCCCTAAATTTTCCTTATAGACTCAGTATAATCTAAGCTAGTATAAAAACAACCGAAAGTATTGGTTACCAGTTAAAGTTTTTGAGATATTGGCCAAAAACTGAAAAAGACTTATATGGCCGTAGAAAATCAAAAAACGGTAGTGAAAATTCTAATTCATAAATTTTCCCCAAATTTTCCCTTTAGTCTCTGTATGACCTAAGCTAGTAGAAAAACAACCGAAAGTATTGGTTACTAGTAGAAGTTTTTGAGATATTGGCCAAAAACAGAAAAAGACTTATATGGATGCAGAAAATCAAAAAATTGTAGTGAAAATTCTAATTCATAAATTTTCCCAAATTTTCCTTGTACACTCAGCATGAACTAAGCTAGCAGAAAACAACCGAAAGAATTGGTTACTAGTAAAAGTGTTTGGATATTGGCCAAAAACTGAAAAAGACTTAAATGGCCGCAGAAAATCAAAAAACGGTAGTGAAAATTCTAATTCATAAATTTTCCCCAAATTTTCCCTTTAATCTCTATATAACCTAAGCTAGTAGAAAAACAACCGAAAGTATTGGTTACTAGTAGAAGTTTTTGAGATATTGGCCAAAAACAGAAAAAGACTTATATGGATGCAGAAAATCAAAAAATTGTAGTGAAAATTCTAATTCATAAGTTTTCCCCAAATTTTCCTTGTAGACTCAGCATGATCTAAGCTAGTATAAAAACAACCGAAAGTATTGGTTACCAGTTAAAGTTTTTGAGATATTGGCCAAAAACTGAAAAAGACTTATATGGCCGTAGAAAATCAAAAAACGGTAGTGAAAATTCTAATTCATAAATTTTCCCCAAATTTTCCCTTTAATCTCTATATAACCTAAGCTAGTAGAAAAACAACCGAAAGTATTGGTTACCAGTGGAAGTTTCTGAGATATTGGCCAAGAACTGAAAAAGACTTATATGGCCGTAGAAAATCAAAAAACGGTAGTGAAAATTGTAATTCATAAATTTTCCCCAAATTTTCCCTTTAGTCTCTGTATGACCTAAGCTAGTAGAAAAACAACCGAAAGTATTGGATACCAGTAGAAGTTTTTGAGATATTGGCCAAAAACTGAAAAAGACTTATATGGCCGTAGAAAATCAAAAAACGGTAGTGAAAATTCTAATTCATAAATTTTCCCCAAATTTTCCCTTTAGTCTCTGTATGACCTAAGCTAGTAGAAAAACAACCGAAAGTATTGGTTACTAGTAGAAGTTTTTGAGATATTGGCCAAAAACAGAAAAAGACTTATATGGATGCAGAAAATCAAAAAATTGTAGTGAAAATTCTAATTCATAAATTTTTCCCAAATTTTCCTTGTACACTCAGCATGAACTAAGCTAGCAGAAAAACAACCGAAAGAATTGGTTACTAGTAAAAGTGTTTGGATATTGGCCAAAAACTGAAAAAGACTTAAATGGCCGCAGAAAATCAAAAAACGGTAGTGAAAATTCTAATTCATAAGTTTTCCCCAAATTTTCCTTGTAGACTCAGCATGATCTAAGCTAGTATAAAAACAACCGAAAGTATTGGTTACCAGTTAAAGTTTTTGAGATATTGGCCAAAAACTGAAAAAGACTTATATGGCCGTAGAAAATCAAAAAACGGTAGTGAAAATTCTAATTCATAAATTTTCCCCAAATTTTCCCTTTAATCTCTATATAACCTAAGCTAGTAGAAAAACAACAGAAAGTATTGGTTACCAGTGGAAGTTTCTGAGATATTGGCCAAGAACTGAAAAAGACTTATATGGCCGTAGAAAATCAAAAAACGGTAGTGAAAATTCTAATTCATAAATTTTCCCCAAATTTTCCCTTTAATCTCTATATAACCTAAGCTAGTAGAAAAACAACCGAAAGTATTGGTTACCAGTGGAAGTTTCTGAGATATTGGCCAAGAACTGAAAAAGACTTATATGGCCGTAGAAAATCAAAAAACGGTAGTGAAAATTCTAATTCATAAATTTTCCCCAAATTTTCCTTATAGACTCAGTATGACCTAAGCCAGTAGAAAAACAACCGAAAATATTGGTTACTAGTAGAAGTTTTTGGGATATTGGCTAAAAACTGAAAATAATTAAATTGAAATTTTTAAATTTTCAAATGGGTTGGTTATGAAATGGCCAAGTTTAGTCCAAGTTGAACAGATCCTAAAATTTTGTCCAAAACTTACTTTAAAATCCCTGATCAATACTACTATCAAAGTTTTCGTCGTCATTCTTTAAGAAATGGCGGAAAAACGGAAAATTGTTAAATTTCAGGATTCTATTTACCGAGTTCTTTTACTTCGGAGATCAATCAATTTGTCATTTTAAGGATCACTTTTGGATGTTTTATTTAGGGAAAAAAGAGATACAAAATGAATAAAAAATTTCCGCTGGAAATTATAAAATAAAATAATTAACTTTTGTGTTAGTGCTGCCACTTGCGGCGAGTAGCGTAATCTCTTATTTTCCACTGTCAAATTTCCGCTATCTTGTACAGCATGTTGCTGCCCTCATTTTTAACTATATTTAGTGATACAAACATGGATGGCATTAATTCGCACAATGGCATGGTTTCGAGAAAATGGCATTGAGGTTCTGGAGTGGCCTGCTCAGTCCCCGGACCTGAACCCCATGAAACATTTATGGAGTTTGTTAAAACGCTGACTCTGCGCCAGACAATAAATAACAAAAAATACCTAAAACACAGTCTGCAACAAGAATGGAGCGCCATACGTTTTGCAGAATGTAAAAAACTTGTAAGCTCTCTACCCAAAAGAATTTCTGCCGTAATTAAGGCAAAAGGTGTACTCACAAAATATTAATTTTATATAAATAAATAGTAATGTGAACCTATAAAAATTGTAAGATACGAGTATCGTGCTCAATATTTTTGGCCAAGGGTGTAAATTCGCAGATTTCGTGTACATTCGTGGACATTTTTTAGATTGTATTAAATAACAAATTGAACACCAATCGTCAAAAGTAAATTGCGATTTTAACCATCCAAAATTTTCATGAGGATTTTTTTGCAATAATAAGAATTCGGATAATCCTACAAAATTTACGATTTCCATATGTAGAAAACTATCAACTTTTAATAGCGTAGCAGAATTTTTCTATTTATTAAGTTTAGTTCGTTACAAACTAAAATAGAAGTTTGCAGAATTTGCATTTTTGATATCATCTATGTATATGTGTGATTGTACCTTTGCAAACAGAAAACTTTTAGTGCAATAATAGTGGATTAAATTCTCTAGTATTAAAGGTGTTCAGTTATCTAATCTTTTAGTGGTTATGCTTGGAGTATTTTTTATATGCACTCTTGTTCCTTTATATACGAGTATGTGCATTATACTGTGAACTGTATGGAATGCTCCGGACAAATATACTGTTCAATAAAAATATAACCTAGATACGGGTAAAAATCAGAAAAATAGTAAAATGGAATTCCTTATAAACTCGCAATGCAATGGGATATGAAGCAAACCCATCGTACATATTTATATGGTTTATAAATTTAATAACGTATTTTATTTATTTATAGATACATTCATAATGCTAAATGAAAAGTTGCGATAACAAAGTTTTCATGTGGAATGAGTTTATGACAAAAAAAAACTGAACATCATCTCTTGAGTTAATATCGTACTAATATCGTGACTTTGTATGGTACGAGTACACGTCGCAATGATGATCAACATAAAAATAATAATTTCTCCATAAACATCAAGTTCATAAATTTTATACAATAAATTAAATTTTAATTGGTTTGTTACAAATATAATTTAATGAAGAAAGATTTTATTGCGCGTGTTATCATTTTTTTTGCATTTTTACTGGGAGAATACAGGCAACAGTAATACGAGTAATGTGTCACGAAACGATAGAAGAGCGGCAAAAAAAATATTTTTATGTCATTTCATCCCGATTTATGATGCCCCTTGTGCGACCTAATTATGCGTAAGGTATTAATGGAAAGTAAAATTAATGAATCGATTTAGAAATTATCTAAGTATTTATATTAATGGACTGACCACCAATTTTACCTTTTTAACAAAACTTTAAAATAACTCATAATGGTGGCTGACTTAAAAAAAGTTAAAAATAACAGCCACACCTGACCAAACCAAATTATTACTAATGACTAAATTAAAATAATTTACCACTTTAAAAGCAACAGTAAAGTCTGTAACCTCATGGTTTGATTTCAGCTAGGTACGGTAGCTGCACACTGTATCGATAGATAGCTCGTAGCCGGCTTGGAAAGAGGTTCCGTTACCACCATACCAACAGCCATGTTACAATAGTGTTCATTCAGTGTGCTCAAACAAAAAAATTTAGATTAAAAAAACCTGAGAGTATATAGAACAAGTTACATCAGACATCACTGGCCTTCATTCCCCTCCACTAGCTAGCTTTAGTTACCACATAATTGATCGTACGGATTATCACACGTTAAGAAGTAACCATCTGGTTGGTTTTACACGAAACGCGCTTACGAAAATCACAGAAAACAACAGCTTGTCTTTCAGTTGCGCGCTTTTTCCCCGCCTTCTGAAACACATACCCATACTAGCTCAATGATTAACAACTGGTAATTATTATAGGTGGTCTCGTACTACGAGAAAAGCCTATTGCATAAAATGGAATTATTAACGCTTGTAAATAAACTATTGGTTACGAATATTTAATTGAAGTGGTCGATTGTTAAAATTAGTGCGATCGTTACAGGGCAGATTTAAATTCCAGAAATATTGAGTTACAGGCATTTGAAGCTGAAAAGAAGAGGCACTAAATTTATGGAATCGTCATCATCAAGCCAAATAAATTAGGTTTATAAAGTCGAAATTTTTATCATCTATCAGTCGGTAATATAGATCGCCCAGTTTTTCTTTCACTATCGCTTTACAAAAAATGTTAAGTAAGAACACAACTTGCAAAATAGCAATCTGGAATGCGAATGGCATTATGCCACATATTCCAGAAATAGAAATATTTTTAAATTCAGAAAACGTTGACATTTTCTTAATATCTGATAGCCATCTAGTTAAATCTTCGTTTGTTAAAATACGGGGTTATAACTTATATCACTCCATTCATCAGGCAGAAAGAGCAAGAGGTGGTTCGGCATTACTAATAAAAGAAAATATAAAACACCATTTAGAATCAAATATCGAAGAAGAAACAATGCAAGTCACTACTGTAAGGATCCAAATTAAACACAGACAGCTTACTGTATCTGCAATATATTGTCCTCCCCGGCATAACTTGAAAAGGGAGGACTATCTTAAACTATTTAAATCGCTTGGACGTGATTTTACTATTGGAGGTGACTTTAATGCGAAAAACGCCTATTGGGGATCTAGACTTACGACGTCAAAAGGTAAAGAATTGCTGCAAGCAGAGCAGAGATCTAAATGTGAATTTTACTCTGGTGGTTCCCCAACATACTGGCCCAATGATGGAACAAAGATACCTGACCTAATAGACTTTTATGTAGCAAGAGGTATATCTCAAAACTACATTCATATTGAAGACAGTAATTCTCTAGTATCGGTCCATTCCCCAGTTATCTTGACAGTCAATGAAATGGTAATTCAAAGAGAGAGTGCACCCAGATTAATAAATTCAAAAACAAACTGGGATCTCTTTCGTGAGGTATTGGAGGAAAAAATCTATCTTCAGGTGCTGATAAGAAATCCCCACCACTTGGAAGATGAATTAGAACAACTCAATGAAACAATTCACTATGCTGCTTTGGCAAGTACTCCATTATACAAAATAAGAAGAAGCTTAACATATCCTACCCAATGGAAGTTAGAGAGTTGGTAAGACAAAAACGACGGGCACGTAAAACCAGGCAAATAACTAGAACACCGGAGAACAAAACAATTCTTAACAATTTAGGTAACAGTCTCAAATCTCTTCTTAAAGAAGTTAAAAATGCATCAATCAACAGATATCTATAGTTAGCCTAACCGATGAAAAAAATTCTGATTATTCTCTGTGGAAGGCGACGAAGGGACTCAAAAGACCCAAAATGCAAGTGCCTCCACTTAAAAAAAGGATGGATCTTGGGCAAGATGTCCTAAAGAGAAGGCTGATCTATTTGCGGAGTATCTCGAGGATACCTTCCAACCACTACCAAGGCAAACGGCCAATGAAAATATAATGTCAATCCACAAGCTAGATGATTTTGATCTACGCCCAGTAACTCTCAAAGAATTAAAAGAAGAAGTGGAAAGCAACATGAATGTTAAAAAAGCCCCAGGATATGACTTGATTACTTACCAAATAATCAAGGCTCTACCAGATAAAGGATTTCGTAAGCTATTACACATAATCAATGCAAGCTTTCGGTTAAAATATGTTCCGTGGCAATGGAAAGTAGCAGAAACAGTCATGATAGCAAAACCTGATAAACCACTAACGATAAAAAATCATACAGGCCAATTTTATTGCTGCCAATTATGTCAAAACTCTTTGAAAAATTATTGCTAAAAACACTTAAACTAATAATTGAGAACCGACAACTAATTCCTCCGCATCAATTTGGATTCAGGGAAAAGCACTTCACAATTGAACAGGTGCATAGAATCACCAACGTTATTGAAAGAACGTTAGAATGCAAAAAAGTATGCTCCAGCATATTTCTGGACGTCGCCCAAGCATTCGATAAAGTTTGGCACAGTGGACTGGAAATCAAGCTGCATAGAGATCTGCCGAGGCAATTCTATGCCATACTAAGATCTTATTTATCCAATAGACATTTTCGTGTGAAATATGAGGATGAATACTCCGAACTAAAGAAAATTCCGGTGTCCCACAGGGGAGTGTCTTAGGCCCAATCCTGTATTTATTATATACAAGGGACATTCCAACAACAGATGAAGGAACCATGGCCACCTTTGCAGATGACACAGCAATCATGGCGATTGGAAGTAATGTCGCTGATGCAACGAGCAAACTCCAGAAGATTACCAATGCGGTTTATAACTGGACTAAGCGCTGGAGAATCAAGCTTAATGAGACGAAATCCACGCATATTAACTTTACATATCAAAAGGCTTCCCATCTACCGATAGTAATTGACTCACGACCGGTGCCATATGCAAGCAAGGCTAAATATCTGGGGATGACTCTCGCTCAAGTGACGAAGCTCAAGTGGAGAGAGCACGTTAAACAGAAAAAAGAAGAACTTAATATTAAGTTCAGAAAAATGTATGGGCTCATAGGTAGAGGGTCTGAGCTTACAATATACAACAAGCTGCTGCTATATCGGCAAATACTGAAGCCGATATGGACCTACGGTATTCAACTAGGGGATGTACTAAGCAAACAAACGCCAAAATGATACAAACGTTTCAAAATAAGGTTATCCGTAGTATCGTAAATGCTTCGTGGTACACAAGAAATGAAGAACTTCACAGGGACTTACAGATGGAATACATCAAAGATGAAATAAAAAAGCACGCCGCCAAACACGAAATAAGGCTCCAGGAACATGGAAACCCCTATATTCGTCATATGATAGATAACCTTGTCGTTGAAAGAAGACTTCTAAGAACGAGGCCACATATATTTTAAATAGGTTTAATTAATTTTGGGACTAAGCATAGGGTTTCACCCCAACAAATCAGAATTATTTAAGAAATGTAAAATTTGAAAATTTGAAAGATAAATTGCTAGATGAGCACAGTCTCAGTTGTAACTAATAAAGCAAAAAAAAACTATCGCTTTACGATATTGATACGCAAATTTGGCGTATTGGAGTATTGTTTACTCACATCGCTAAGTGGGCGGTGTTTGACAAAAAACTTTTGCCCAACCGTTAAAGTATGGTTTTTGGTACGTAGATTGTACTGATGAGAGTATTTGTTATAGGCCTTTACCAACTGACTCTTTACATCCTCATGGATAATTGCTAACCATTCATTTTTTAGTGTTTTCACTTATTAATCCGATATCCCGTAGAAATTTGTAATCTTTGGCGTGCTGTATTTTATGGTAACCGAACATTAGGTATTTGTCCCATGTAGTGTGTTTCGTGCTTACATACGCTCTCAACGTTGCTCTGAAGGGAATAGTATTCGGGTATGCGGTTCTTATGCGATTTATCTCTAGGTTTTTAATTAAAGCAGCAAATTCCTTCCCAATGAATTGTACGCCATTGTCAGTGTGAATAGACTCCGGCACGCTCAATAAAGGGAATTCGTCCCTCAAAATCTCCACGATCTTGATGCTAGTAGCTTTGGTTAGAGCTTTCAGGAAAACAAATTTGGTAAGGTGATCTACTACGATCAATATCATGGTTTTACCATTCGCAGTTCTGGGGTAGGGCCCCAACAGGTGCATGTACATTTTTTGTTAAGGCCTCTCTGACACGGTTTGTTTCCCGAGTGGAGGACGTAGGCACTAGTTTGGGGATTTATACATTGTTTACAAATATCACAATTTGTAATATACTTCTTTACTTCGATTGCCATTTTAGGTCAATAATATAAACGCCGCAGTCGTTCCAGTGTCTTACGAATTCCACCATGTGCTCCACTTGGTACATCATGTTCATTGATAATCAATAATTCTTGGAAGTCGCTTAGAACCCATATTCTTCAACATGGGATGTCAGTCTGGCTCAACTGCGATGGATATCTGGTCGTTCTTTAACTGTAGATTTAGGCATGACTCCGGATTCTGCTGTAAATCTGCAAAGAGTTTGATATATAAAGGGTCGTTAGTACTATGTCGGTGAAATTCATGTGCATGATGTTGCGTTAGGACCTGACCAAGTTCAACAGCTGAGTCGCAATAAATCCTTGATAATGCGTCGGGAACCACCACGCCCCTTTTGATGTATTATGTTTAAATCGAAGCCGACCAGATAACTTATTTTGGGACATGAGCCATTGCAGGCTGGCATGATCCGTGATTATGGTGAACCTGTAGCCATCAATGTAGGGTCGGAATTTCGTTACGCTCACCATAGCTGCAAGACAATCTAATTCCGTCACGGTATAGTTCCGTTGGGCAGCGTTTAGTTTTTGTGCCATGAACGCTATCGGCCTCTCATTTCCGTCGTTATCTTTTTGGAATAAAACACTCCCGATACCCTGCGTGCTTGCGTCGCAGCGAATATAGAAACTCTTCGTAAAATCTGGAATGTGTAATACTGGTGCATTCGTGAGTCACCATTTCAGCTTTGTAAACGATGCCTCTGCCTCATCTGTCCATCTGAATTTTATTCCCTTTTTAGCAGATTTATAATTGGTGCGGTTACTTCAGCGTAATTAAAAATGAACCGCCTATACCATCCAGCTATCCCGAGTAATCGGCGCGTTGGTTTGATTGACTTTGGCGCAGGAAAGTTTGTAATAGCGTCGATTTTCGCTGGGTCGGTGCTTAATCCTTTCTCGCAAATTAGGTACCCCAGATACCTCATCTCCTTGAGCACGAAATGACTTCTCCGTACATTTATTGTCAGCCCGTGCTCGTTGATACTGGCTGAGATAATTAAGAGATCGTCTAGGTAGACGAACACTCAATCTCGAAGCTCATGCGGTATCACTCGATCCATCAGTCTTCACATGGTTCGAGTTGCGTTACCCAACCCAAATAGCATGACGCAGAACTGATACAGAGGACGGCTTGGAACTGTAAAAGCCGTCATCGCGCTCTCAGAGAGAGGTATCTGCCAAAATGCATCTTTTAAATCGAAACTGCTGATAAATTTGGTTTCTTGTAATCTTCTTAGTAAGCCATCTATAATTGGGAGGGGATATGAACCCTTCTTGGTCACTGCTCGCCGGAGAAGCTGGATAATGCCTCTGTTTAATTGGTTCCGATGTTCCGACGTTGATGATGATGGGTCACAAGAGTTGTTCTTCTTAGCCCTGTTTCTCCGAAAGATGGGAAACTTTTAATTATTTCGTGTAGTCTGATATTATCTTCCTGGCTCAATTCATGATGGTTGGTGCTCTTCGCGGCCAACTCTTTGCCAACTTTTAATTCGCTTAATACCTCGGGAGCTACGTCAAAGGCTTTCCAGAAATCAACTCCTAAATAGATATCGCACTGGAGAGACGGGACAACACAGAATTCTATATTTTCGGTTTAATTCATGTACGTTACCGGCAGCTTAACATGTCCGATTACAGTGTTAGTAGTTCCGTCTGCGGTTTGCACGTAACTGGTGAATTTTTTCTGAATTTTCTGAATTCCTATGGATTCCAAAAATCTGTTGCTTCCTTTACTCAGTATGCTCTCGCTCGCTCCGCTGTCCAGTAGACCAAATTGTTCTTTGCCAATAGAGTTCTACGCGACTTATTCTAATTTATTCTTTTGAAATTTAGTTTAGTTTAGTTAGTTTTTAATTTTCCTTTATTATTGCTTGCATCTGTTTTACGTGTTAGTGCGTGATTTACTACTGAGTTGGTTTCGATGTGGAGTTGGGGCTCGTTATCTTTCCCGAACGTGATTCGCCATTGTGAGTTGCGGTCGGCCGCAGGTTTGCCTGGCCGTGCTACTTTCTGCAACATCTTTCCGGCTTCAAGCCTGCTAAACCACACCCCCCCCCCCCCCCCCCAAAAAAAAATTGTGGGTTTTGTCCATTGGGCAGTTGGAAAATCTATGACCGAGATCAATTCGAACAAACGACAAAGCTTTGTCGGTTGATTGCATTGACCTCTTGTGATACGTCACTTTGGTTGCTCCGATTCATCCTGATTGTATAAGAAG
This sequence comes from Nephrotoma guestfalica, assembly GCA_963691935.1. Lineage (NCBI taxonomy): Eukaryota > Metazoa > Arthropoda > Insecta > Diptera > Tipulidae > Nephrotoma > Nephrotoma guestfalica. Next base: position 252,454,549 of record OY829913.1, read on the forward strand.
TTATTCGAAACGTTAGTCGAGCACTCTGGTTTACCACAAATATGAGCCACTGCTGCTGGACGTTTTGAGCGGGTCTCAACTAAACGGCGAGTATCAAAACCCGAAGTGCTCCATAACTTTTCAAAATTGTCGCAGATCTTACGTAACACTGGTATGTTATCTATTTTCCGTTGAGTAGCGTTCTTTAATGCGGGGTTCATATTATCCCGTAACAGTTCTAAGATGTCATCCGGCAATGGATTCAATAGTCTATAATTAGCGCTCTCGATTTCAGCCTGAAAGTCATTGAATATTTCCTTTGGGTATTAAGTGCGGCCTCGGAAATATTTGCGGGTTTCGCAATCTCTCTCAATACTGTTAAAACGTTCAAGCATGGCCTCTTTCATTAGCTGCCAAGACGCATGTTTGTTTCGTCGGATAAAGTTGTAATACCACTTGTCAGCCTTCTCCATTACATAATACCTCATCAGTGTTACTAACTCGTACTTTGGTATATCGTCTTGGTGTGCATGTCTTGTGATAAAATCCTGGACGTACTCGTCTCCTCGTTTACTATCCTGACCAGAAAATGATAGTTTGCATTTTGTTGGATCGGAACGTCTTCGATATCTGGAAGCAAAAGAACGTGCGGTATTGTGAGTTCCTTGGGAAACTCTAGAATTCTTCTCTGATTCACTGTCACTTTCCGCCGTCACCTGGTGTTGCCCTGGACCCTTTGATCGATTTTTACAGTTTCTAATTTGTTCATAAACTGGGTAGACATGTCTTCCAATTGTTTAGAAAAACGTTTTTCTATATTCTGTGCTATTCCGTTTTCCCATTTTGAGTTATTATCCTCGGTGTGTTATCCCTCCGTCTCAGATTTCGAATTGTTTGGTTTAGAACGACTTCCATTTTTCGGTAGTTTATTAATGCTCTCTAATCGTTTAACATCGCGGCTGACAAATCGGCACAACCTTTCGAGCAAATTGAAAACCACCATGATACCTGGTATATCTGGGAACGAATTGAGTAACCGTTGCGCTCTATCCCTTCAGTTTTTGTTGATCCAACGCGTTATACAAATCGGCCGTATTCTGACTGATCTAATTCCAATTCGGGCTTCTCCTTAACAGGTGATAGTTTGGGTTTTAGAGTTACCGTTTGATTTTCGCTTTGTAATAATTCCTGAAATTTATTCTCAACCCCAACCGTGTTACTGGCCAATACACGAACTAGATATTCTACTTCCAATTCGTCGGTATTTAAGCTTTCAAAGACTGCTCTGTGATCCATTATGCGTGTATTTAAAACTTCGAAAGAGCTTAATAGATTTTGTTCCAAAAATTTAGTTTCACTTCACAAAATTTGCGAAAGCCGAACAAAATTAGACTCAAATTGGCAGCCTTGATCTGTCATTATTTCAAAGGGAGATGCCAAATCTTGCAAAGTAATCCTAAAAAATGTATTTGTAATGGTTACGATTACAAATACGTTTTTTAGGATTACTTTGCAAGATTCACGGTCGATCCACGAAAATGAGAACGGTTACCATCCGATGGGATTAACGGACCATCTAGCGCGTGGAAAATATCACGTGGAAATAGCTTTACATGAAAGACGAATAAATTAATCAAAAACCTCACGCCGTTACGATTGAGAGATATATACTCGTTGACTTCCAGGAGAAATTTCATAATATAAAACGCTGTACTTCGTACTTGCTGGAATAATTTTATTTATCATCGTATATTTGAAATTTCGCTGATAGAGTAGCTTGTGAATCACATGAACGTGACAAAATTATGCGACCACATTATGTTTAAGCCGTGAATTGGGATATGAAATCCAAATCGCTGGTTTGTCGCGGACTGCTTTCTGTCTTAGAGTATATTGCGTTAATCAATGGTTTCTACGAAATATCAAAAATGTCTAAGGGCTAAGTAATACTTGATTTCGGATCGCGAGAGTTTCTTAGAAAAACCCTTAATGGTACCCACTACCTTTATTGTATTGCTGCAATACTGCAGCTTCAGCGATATTTGATGCGCGAAGTGTGATGTTATATTGACGATTTTCGATGGGATGTAAGGAATACGTTTGTACATTTATCAGGCCAATTGAAATTATTGGCTGTTTTGTTCATTTTTGTTAAAGTATCCAATTGCGCGTGTTGAAAAAATTTGGCTAAATTTGCCACCATCCCGAGAAATTTCTGAATTGATTTAAATGAAGTACGCTGTGGGAACTTTATTATGGCTTCTACGCACTACGGCGATGGTTTTTTGTCAGCTTTAGTAATATAGAGGTCGCAGCACTTTAATTGTGTTGGAACACCGAAAACACACATTTGGATATTTCAATTTTGACATTATACTTTGCAAGTCCTTCGAAAACTTGTCTTAAATGTAAAAAAAAGTTCCTCATTAGTTTTAATTGCCACCAACATGTCGTCAATATAGACGAAAACGAAGTCAATCTCTTTTAACTCTTCACTCATATAGCGCTGATAGGTTTGAGCTGAATAACCCAAATGGCGTGGTAATGGCCGTTTTAGGCGCGTCTTCAGAAGCTATACTGGTATTGCTACTGCTATAATTAAGTGTTTGTAAAAATATTACATCCTTGCAGATGAACTAAAAAATTATGAATATGCAGTATAGGATAACGATCCGGTACCGTAATGGCATTTAGTCGACGAAAATATCCTTTTCAATCATATAGAGAATAGACAAAGCGGGATAAGGCGACGGATGACATCTACCTAATTCTATCATATGCCTGAACTCATTATACTCTGCCTTAATTTCGTAAGATCCAGTCGACGTGGTTTCAAATACGGAGCTGTCCGTTCGTAAATATGTGATGAACCACGATGTGTTTAACAGGGACATTGTAATTTTGGGATTCAGTCAGGGTCGGAAATTTCTTTAGTAATTCTCTGAAAATATTCGCACTTAGTGATTTTCAGTTGGATTTTTAACAGTAGCTATCATTACCGAGACAGTTAATTTCGTGGTAGGATCAAGAATGCGCATTCCATGCAAGTCAACGAGAAGACCGAAGTTTGTTAACCGAAAGCCGTTTAGTCCTAAAAATATTAATAGACGCAACTGGATCGATTGATCGATTTGCTTGAAAAAATCTATTTGGAATAGTTGAATGGTTAGCCCCAATACTCACAAAAAAGCACATTACTGCAATAAAGATAGTCAAATCTATTCGTTTAAACGACTTGGCTTTGGGTGTATCAAAAAAATCTGTCGTTACAATATGATGAACCCGGAATGTTCAACAAAAAACTCACGAATACCGAACTAAAGTATTCTGCTTTCGATAGGGAATTAATCGCGATCTATCTCTCGATTAAACATTTTAAACCTTTCGTTGAAAGTCGGGACTTCACCAATTTCACCGACCATAAACCTCTGACAAGAGCAATTCAGTCTAAAACTGAACGTAATCCTCGACAAGCAATGCATTTGGGTAACATCAGTCAATTTACTACGGATATTCGACGCTATCCCGCACGATCGACAACGAACCGGCTACATAGGCTACACGAACCACTCCTAAACTTTTAATCGTTTTCGAAACTAGGAGGGGGGTACTGTAGCAATCCAAGTATTCGCAAAATAATTGATGCTGCAATCATCGACACATTCGACATATTAATACGCAACATTCAACCGTGTGACATCTAATTAATTCGATATTCGATATTCGATAATCGAAATCAACTTCCACAATCAACCGCGCACAAGTGCACGACACTCAACTGGCCACATACACTGGCATTGCGACACTGAAGTTGATTTCCTCGATTGTTGTACGAAAATGTCAAGAAAATAAAAAATAAGAAAAATTTCTCTCTTACGTTTTATGCTGTCAATTACTGAACACCCGCTGCAAATCTTTGTTCTAATTAAAATTTAAAAAATCACAAAACACGTCACAAGAAAATCGCAAGATTCATGTATTAAATCGTACACACATAAATCTTACAATCCACACAATACATATATATATTATTTTTTCGGAATGAAACTACACTTTTTCGGGCTCGCTACACTTTAGCGAAGAAACTTCGGGATGAGATTTCGAGCCATCTTCAGTGACTTCTGTCTAAGCAGTTGAAATAGAAAAAATACAAAAAATGTGGAAATTTAATATTTACTGCAATGGTGTCAGGTATCCGAAAATATTTTAGACTGACAATTTTGCATGTTGTATTCTTAACGCTTGGGGATCCTGCTTGAGATCAATTCTGATCGTGAATGACGTAAAATAACTTTGGTCGAAAACAATTTTGACCTTTAAAACTTGTTTTCTGCCAAAGTGATTTGGTCACGGCCCCTAAAATACATCTTTCGGTCCGTCTGGATGTCTATGCCTCTAATAACACAAGAATAGCTTGTGCAAGCGAATTGGAAAGCTTTTAGTACCAGTACCTGAAGGGGTTGAACACAAAATACCAACATATTGCTTTACATTATTACCATATTCCCGTGTAGTATAACGTTTGAAAAGAATTAAATCAGACAACAATTTTGACAATACAATTTAAGTTGTGAACTAACTAATCCACCGTAACGCCGATGGTAGCCAGTTTTTCTCAAAATATACAATATATGCGTGTTGCATACTATCATTGAAAAGGTCTTGAATAATGCTACACATTTAGCAGAAGCTGGTTTTAAAAAAGCTATAGAATAGCTATAGAATATATATAAGCCTAGGTCTTCAAGGTGAAGTATCCAAGTACTCAAAACAGCCGATGTAGCGTTGGAAACAATTAAATTTCAATATTGAAAATGTTTGTCCTATAAAAGTTGAAACGGGTTAAACTTTAGATACCACTAAAGCCAACCCTCTTGCACAGAATTGCCATTATCTGCCTGGTACCCCATGCGGCGTTGGTTGCTGTAGCTCAGTCTGGTAGAGAGGAACGGTGTGGGTTTTGGTATACTCAGATACCAGCCTAGTTTACCACAATGGAGAAAACCGAATTACAAAAAGGAATGGGGAAGGATTGAATGAGGCATCGGACCCCGAAATAGTGGACCAACCTATATCAACCCATCGTTTGAGCAAAACCCGGCTGTGGTTGTAACCGTAAAACGTTTACACAAACATTTTACGCTAACCTAACTTATTTTGGCCAATAGGCCCTATTTGGAGAATAGGTTAGTAAATTTGCTAGTGGTATGCTACAAAGGTCAGCAGAAAAGAAACGAACCGCTTAGCGTCAACAATTTATTTCCACGGGCAGTCGGTGTCAGCCCACTATCGTTATTTATTGTGTTAATTAAACTCCTTACACTCCTTTACTTGTCAAATCAAAAATCTGCACGCCAAAAACAAAATCAAAAAAACAACAACAAACACGTTTATTAATTTAACAAACACTATTTTATGATATTTAAAGTCACTAAAACACAAAAAAAAACAATTTGACCTCACGTTGGTCTATCTAAACACTCACTGATCCATCAACCAAAAAACCAGCAACTCCAAAAACGCGGTTTACTATTTTTTTATCAGAAAGTTGGTTGAGAGCGGGAAATAATTTTTATTTTTGTACTTAAATTGAAAATTTCCTCAAACAATTCATCAATAAAAAAAAATATCAATTACCGCGCGTGTACAATTTTTCCATTATCGATAAATTGAACACCACAACAAATGCAACCTTTCCAATTTTTATTCCGGTCAGTGCCATTTACCTATACATTTATAAAAAAAATTACATTTCAATCCTAGTCTTCAGTCGGACAAAAATGATAAAAAATATCATGATATTTTTTATTACGTTTGCCATAAGACGCACTCATTTATCACAAAAAAAAACAAGTAATTATTTGATTCTAACTGTCAAAGTTTTTGCTAACATTTATGTGATCTTTACACTTTAAATTGTTATCAAATCAATGTAAATTAATATTTAAATGAACAGCAAGAGAAACACTAGGAAACTATGTCCATAGTTACGAGTATCAGGAAAGATTTTGACAAGTGCATTTTGACGTACAAAACTAATTTACAATTTTATTTCAAATTGGTTGTTCGCTCGGTTTTGACATAAAATTATACGGAGTGAGTTTAGGGTCACAAAAAATATTATGATAATTTTAATCATTTTGGTTGGACTGAGCACGCCGAATATGTGCATAACCGACATAATCAAATTACGTTCATGAACATATTTGAGTTCATTTAACCGCGGCACATAAAATATTCTAAACGAAAAAGTAAAAATCAAATTATGACGGCATTACATTAGAATTAGTTGAAGATATTATCTTCGGGGTCATGCTATTAGGAAATTCGTATTACTGGGGTAGATTAGTAACAGAATTGGATAAAATTCTGTTACAGCGTGGGGATAACTCAATCTCTGAGATTAAAAGAAAGATCTCATGCTCTATTTAGAAAAGGACGTAATTTAGGGATTCAGTCCTCACACCCTGAGATAGTCTCAAAGCCGGGTCCTTAACCTAGTTATTACTACCTTATTACCTAAGTCTCTAGATTAACTATTACTAACTAACATTAATAATTCCTAACAGCTAACCCTTCTCCTATGAACCAAGATGTTGGAACATTGCGCGTGGTGAGCCGGTTGTTGACTTCCTTGCAGCTGGTAGATTAATTTGCTTAGTTCGCGGCGTCTCCACCAGATAAGCCCGACGATGACTGCCAACACAAGAACAATCGATGGCGTGGCATAGTGAGGTATATCATAGAGGATTATTGATGTTTATACCTCATTTGAGTGCAAGTCCTTTATGACTGATGATAGCCTCTCCATATCGTCATCCAGCCCTTCTATAACCAAGGGCATGTTTTTCGTACTGACCTGTTGTGTAAGGGTAAATGTGGGAAGGAAAGACACCTTGCCATTGGTCTCCTAGCTCTTCTGGCTCTGCAACAAAAACAAAGTATGGGGATAACCGCTAGATCCCACTTTCATAGAAGGAAATTGGCTCCACGGTGCCCTTGCAAATCACGTCGTAGGTTTCCTTCTTAGGTACAGACACTATCCACTGATTGGTGGTGCTTAGTGGAATAATTACTGTGGTTGGCAATATGATCTGTACCTAGCAGTTCTCCAATGTTTGCTTCTGATCTTGTAATAGTCATAATTCATAAGGCTGCTGGTCTCCATGCACTGTGTATATGCCATTTTGCTGGTAACAGATCGCTTCTGACTACATCCACGTCTGTCACTGTCTCAATTCCTTTGGTGTGATAGGGTAATACAATATTCGTTGGGGATCCACCAGAAATACAGTAAAAGTTCATTGAATATACATCATCCAATCTTCGTGGATGGTAGGTACTGGATGGAGTCGGTATACTTGAAACACTGACTGTCCCAACAACGGTATGTTGTCGAAATTCTCCAACTGTTCCTTGAGCTGTTGTGGTGTTATCAGCTGCATATTTATATGCCCCTGATGCAGGGAAATCATTACGTCTATTAAAACCTCTTGAATTTCCTTAAAAATGTGTATACGAATAACATTTGACATGACGTCCAAGACATGGGTTTCCTTATCAATCAGATCTTTCATTTGGATTGTCCCGGCCTGCAGTTCTGTTATTTGTGTTGCATATTTATCTGCGTCCCTCTGATGCATTACCCCAAACAAATTGCTCATCAAGGTATCCATAAACTCGAAAGGTGTTCAGTTCTTTGTAACGCGCACGGCACGCTGTATTTTGATTACCGATTTTATGTTCGTATTTTAAGTAGCACCCTATGATCAATGTTGGTGATAATGGGAATGACAATGGTAAAATTAAGAGAAGCGGTAGATAATTATAATAACCGGTGAGAATTCTGCTACAAAATATAAAAAAAAAATTGAAAGTATTTAAAATTTATTCATCCCGCCCGATTGCTATTTCGTCCATGAATGAAATTTGCGTTGCGGTGTTTTCGTGGGAGGTTCCAAGGAGATTGGAAATAAAACAATCGAGCGCTAAAGGGGTATACTCTTACTTCGAGATTGTGGTGTATTGGTCGTCTCTGGGGGCAACTGCAGGCGAGCAGAATTTTCGTGTGAGCTGTCAACGCGCAACGGTAACTAACGAATTTTCTTTCCTTGAGGAAATATGGAAACGGTGCATGTATTACTTAGATATATATATTTATTTACTGTAAGTACTTATCTTAAATTCACATTCGTAAATTTTATAAAGTTTTATTAGAGTTAGAAATTTTTTGTGGTATTTTTAAAACCTATGTAAAACCCATACACACGGGATACTACTGTCTTGAATTAGCTGATACACGATTTCGTAAAAAAAATTTAATCAATTATTTTCCTTTGGTAATTTCGAATACTAGATAACGATTACAACCACGTGAATTGAGGTGACCACAGAATGATGCCGAATGAATATCCAGATGTAATAGTTTCGATCCGACGTTAAACCGTGGTTTTCGACGAATGAACCCCAATCCGACGAGTACTACCCGGAATGAACCAATTCCTGTAAATCACCTGGAAGTCGAAAACTGATGGATCCTTACATCTTCGTGCTGGAGTCTCTCAACATTCGATTGCGATCTTCCATCTCTTCCATTAAGTGTTTCATCGTCTGCATCAAAATCCCACACCCTTGGACCGTGTGACTCAGATTATCAATCTTATTTTCATTTGCCTACAGTCACTTGCAGTACACCATGCGACTAGTTGAGAAACTGTTGCACTGATGCTATCCCACTCATGCCAACAGTTAGTCAGGTTATAATGCAGAATAAGTTTCCAACTTTCGTGGGTTAGATACGATTGTTCGGTAAATGGTTCGAAAATTGCCCCTCCAGCTGCCGCCTGACTAAGCAAACTGCCCCATGACCAAATCCTAATTCATTCCATCTTTTATTGATCCTTTAGAAAGAAGAAAAAAAATAACAGCAAAACTCTAACCTAATTGCAGTCATAACAATATGAGTTCCCAACAATTAATTTGATCTGAACACGCAGATAGAACACAAACATCCTCAATAAAGTGATTTCATAAATTTGGTCGATTGGTCAGTGGAGTCTATACCACCTCTCCTCATGTCGATGTTCATTTACGTAGGTACTCGTAAATATAATAAAAAGCAAACGATTCAATAAAACTGTCCTCAATATTTTACCCGCATAGTTGTTGACACAAATACATTTTCCATCGTCTCTATTTATAGTTTATGATACAGTTCACTAAATAACAACCATTATATCACCTCATCTTAAGGGTATTATTCTTTTGGTTGGTGAAACAACTAAAAAACCTAATAGTACAATGTCACTGATAAGATTTACATGTTTACAGTTTTGGCCATAAATAAATCAACTCCATCCTAAAATACGACTTGCTGTATCTACTCCTAAAATTTGTGTAGTGAAATTATTATTTTGAGTTTAAAACCAAACTAATTTCTAACTTGAAATTTATATGTAAAATGTATGTAGCACAATGTTGGAAAAATGGTATTATAAACCTTCTGGGACCACTTGACTTATGTATTATTACTTCATTCAGCTTTTTTTTTGTTATTGTTGTCTAATGTTTATTTTATTTATTTTTTGTACTTACACTGAAGAGTCTGATGTAAATGCCATTTTTGTACAAAAAACACGTAATATTTTTACTAAGGGTAATAAGAAAATGTACCGAACAGGAAACGTAGAAGCGGAAAATGTATATGTATGTGTATGTGGATACGACAAGATATGCTAGAATCGTTTAATTTTGTAGGCATTTTCACAACCCAGTAACACCAGCAACAAAATTAGTTTTAATTCACAATTGGGGATTTTTAAATTATTACTGGTGAGATTTAGGCATTTTTAAATTTATGAACTTTATTTACTGCTTCTTCTGTACAACAGTTATAAAAAGTGACAAACAATTTTTTTTATTTATTTTCGTTCTTTTGTGTGGTTTGCAGGAGCTTTAAGCAATTTCTCATCGATTTACGACCTTTGGAATACATTTGGATCTCGATAAATGAAAACGAGCTGTATTTTTAATTATAGGAAATAACCTACAAATTGTGGTTAACCTGTAAACGAAGGTGTGATGAATTATTTGCAGAGAATATTTGATATTCGACAACTCAACCAACCTAGAGATGATGAGAGTCGCACCCATATTTCGAGAAAAAAAAAATCCCAAATTTGTTGCATGCAACAAATGTTGCATAGAAATCTCAAAATTGAGGAAAAAATTCCACAGAATCGTACTGAAGTTGGTTATTATCGCTTTTGCTCAAAATATTAATCTATTTGGTACGTCACTTTGCTTGTCAAATTTTTCGTTTCAATTTGGAATTTGGCTTTGGCTGTGTGGCAAAAAAAACTGCAAATAACACAGCACGTTCAATTCGTAAATTTGTAAAGAAAATGATTATTTATTTATTTCATTAAATGAATAATTAATTTTAATTGTAAATGATAATATTGAGATTTTTTTATTTTGATATTTTAGGTTCGCTTGGTGTTGTATGGTGACATTTTGAGTGATATGTGCGCTGGTCTAGTTGGTGGTTTAGGCTCAGTTTAGGCCAACAAATTTATTTTCTCACTTTATTTTTTTACAACTCTATGGAGGAACTCTATGTTGTGGATTAAATCCACAAATATGCAACAAGTTGCCTAATTAATCTACCCGGGCTAAGACAGCCTTCGTGATACACAAATAAAACCATCCAATACGATCTTGATTAAATCGGTAACGGGTTTGAAACAGTTTTTGGTCATTATACAGGATAACGGAAAAAAGGTTGTAAATATATTACCGCAAAAACAATTAAATCGCACTGGTGGTGCTGATACGCCTCCCACGACGTACATTTCAAATACATCACTAACCGAGTTACGAGCATTCAACATCCATCAGGGCTCGAATGAACAAAATAAATAATAAATCGCTTTTTACATAAAAATTATCTTAAATATTATTTTTATTAATTATGAAATACAATTCATTTTATAAGACCACGGATAAGTGATTTGCTCACTTACATTGCAAAGAGAAGGGCCCACTTCCTCGTACTATGCCTAATAAAGTGTCCAATTTCCCGAAAACGGATTAGTATCGAATCCTGATATAAATTCAATAAGCCCGTGTTTTAAGATTAACCCCAATTCAGTTAGTGATGTTGTGGTCCAATGGAATTAAAATATTAGAACAGTGACACCCGACGTGCGAAGCTACGCCAACGATGCAATCAAAAAATGAGCCACGCAAATTTTTATCCTCTTAAAATGTTTTAAATAAATGATTTTTTAATAAAAAGTTTTGAGTTTTATTTGCTACGTCATATCAACTACAGCCCCTTCATCACTATCGTTGATAACTCTTCGTTAAATTGGGATGATTTCGAAACCACATTAGGGTACCATCTTTACCGGACACAACTAATGAGTGTTCCGAAGCACATGCAGCAATAGAAAATAGTGGCGTATTTGCCGAATATGCTTGTTGTGATCGGCTTATACGCTGATGACCATCCAGTCCTGTAGAAAATTTGGTTCAGTTTTGCCATAAAACGCACTCATTTATCACAAAAAAAACCAAGAAATTATTTGATTCTAACTGTCAAAGTTTTTGTATATCTACTGTGGGCAAAAAGTAGTAAGATTTGCGGTCATCACATTGATCTTCTTACGATTATTAATAAAAGTGTTTAGATCATTTTTGATTCGGGACAATGTTTCCTTGATTTCATACAAATTATTCCTACCAAACTATTCCTTACCCAGTATTTGAGCTTGCACGAAATTTTCTTGGCTCATTTTATACCAGTCCACAACACTTTCTGCTACCATATCGATAGCCGACAATTTTTGCGACTAATAAAATTGCCATTTAACAAAAAAAAAATTTTTTTTTGAACGATAGTGTATCTATATTTTCTGTCAAATATATAGCAAAAATAAAAATGGCGGCTTACAATGAGCAATACATTTAGAACTATTATTATTTTTTGGTTGGCACGCTTGAGAAAATCATTTGCTCAAAGATAAAAATATTTCAATTCGAGTGGGGAATTAGTAGGCGGGGCATAAAGCATTTCACGAAATTTGATTGGTTTAGAGTGCGAAAGCGCTTGCGTAAATTTTATTTCTGCAAGTATGTACGCACCATTAATATTGTTGTTGTTTCAATAGTATTGTATGTTGGAACCTTATACTCGTATGTTAGAAAAAAATAGTATTCTTTTGAGAATGGAACCGAAAAGGTTCCGAAAGCTATATTATATATGTTGGAAATATAAATAAAGGTTCAAATACACAAAACTTATTTATTAGAATATGAAATAAAAAATCATACCACTAAACTATAAAAGGAAGGCAAGTGTATATGCAAGTAGGGCTTGCAGTACCAAATTTCTAGAAATTACCTGAAATCAGGTTCAGGTAAATGATTTGTGATTTTCAAACTGAAAATCTAGTTTACGTAAATGATTATGCAGTGGTTTGAACAGAATTTTCAAATACAAATTATTTAATTAATTTACGTCGAGGCTTTTATCGCTTAGTGACGATCTAATCTTAGTACATATTTCCCCTGATGAAGAAAAAGACCTATCAAATTCGACGCTAGTTGGCGGTATAGTATACTATATAGATAGTCATAAACTTTTTTTAAGTTTTCACCACGAGAACCTGCTTCTTCGAAGAGAACTAACTCTTTCCGAATAGTTGTGGTCAAATCGGTAGATTTTTTCAAAAGCTTTGTGTGGTCTGATGTCTTATCTTTATTAATGGCCAAGTCCACGTGCTCTTGGGTAGTTAAATTGTCATTTCTGCTTTCTTCAATGTCTGATTCATCTGATAAATTTGATAAATGTTGCATTTCATCACACTGATTTGGTTTATATAGGACGCTCGACTAAACTAACTATTAAATTAACAATTTTTGATTTGGATAACTGTTCAAATTTTAACTTATCTGGATTATCATCGAATTTTTGATTGCCCTTATGTAAAACTTGTAATGGACTGGAATAACTTGTGATTCTTTTAGACAATGCAACTTTGAAGTCACTACTAAGTTGCGTGGAACCTAAGTTATTTATCATAAACACAAAAGAAGTGTCAGCAGAAAGAAGGGTAGCATCACATCTACTTATAGATTATACTGCCAATTGGAAGTTAGGTTGTTACTACGCTTGAAATTGTGGTTAATTCTCTGTCGTCAAACAAAATGTTAGATTTGAGGTCTATTAATGCTTTTAAAATCCAATTTTTTAATTCACAAAATCGTTGAAGCATTAAAAACAAACTATTCCAACTAGTTTTTGTATCGATTTTTATGGGAGAACGTCGAAAGAGTTTGACAACTCTCCTCACCTTATTTATCAGGGGCCGTAGTTCTTCGATTATTTCTGATTCTGATTCTGAGTCTTCAATTCCTTCTTCAAAATATGACCCGCTGTCACTGCTTATAATCTGATTGTACATTAGATTTTTCTTTATTATATAGAACCTCAAATACAGCGACTTCAGTCCGTGTGCGTAGTAAAGTTGATGTTGACTTTGAATTAGACGTCCCACTTTTTGCATAACACTAGCGCCATCGATCGTAATGCTGACAATATCTTCATTTAATGTTAAACCGAATAATTCAAATCTTTCTTCAAGTAGCTTTATACAACTTTCCGCTGGCAAAGATCCGTATACACGGATTAAACCCATGGTTAATGTATCTTCGGTTTTTCACCGAAGTCCACTCATCAAACGTAATGCTAAATTTACCTTGTAACTTACAGGATTTCAATTCTTTTATTACATTGCCACGAATATAGTCACCGTATTTCATAACAATATTGCGTATGGTGTTCGATTTTGGTACATTTAAATTTCGGGCGGCTAATGATTTTCTTAATTCTACTGATGTGACAAAAATGTTAAAAGATAGACCATCAACGGCTGTCATTTTTGATAGAATCAGCCGGTATACCGGTATTTTGGTATCCGGTATACCAGTATTACAAGCCCTATATGCAAGTAAGTTTTCAAAATGTTACAAAATTTTCAAAATCTATCAACAAAAGTCATCTTCTAAGAGACTCATACACAGTGTTTATTCCCACAACATTCAAATTAGAAATCTGTTTACACAATTTGGGACAAACAGATCGAAAGGTTCATGGGGTCGGCGATATAAATAACGGGTCTTTTCCAAAGGGGTTGTTGCATCAAATTTCAATTAACAAATCTGTTGATCAAATTTCAAAACTTTGACATGTAAGTAGGTTTTCTGAAATGCTCACGATATGGTCTCTTAACGGAACAAATTAATCGAACGATTCCTTGGGTCGGTGATATAAATCACGGGTCGTTTACAAAGGGGTTATTGCAACAAATGTCAATTAACAAATTTGTTCAACAAATTTCAAAACATTGACATGTGGATAGATTTTCTAGCACACAGGAATCGTTTGATTCATTCGTCCGTTATGAGAACGTATCACGAGCGTTCTAAAAAACAACTCACATGTCAATCTTTCAAAATTTGTTGAAGAAATTTGTTAATTAAAATTTGAAGCAACAGCCACTTTGTAAAAAACCCGTTGTTTATATCGCCGACCCCAGGAATCGATCGATTAATTTGTTCCGGTAAGAGAACATATCATGATTATTCCAAAAGACCCGTTAATGATATCGTTGACCCCAGGGATCGTTCGATTCATTTATCCCGTTAAGAGAACGTATTACGTGCGTTCCAGAAAACCTATCCACATGTCAATGTTTTGAAATTTGTACCAGAGATTTGTTAATTGAAATTTGATGCAACAACCCCTTTGTAAAAGACCCGTTATTCATATCGCCAACCCCAGGAATCGTTCGATACATTTATTTCGTTAAGCGAACGTGTTACGAGCCTTCCAGAAAATCTACCCACTTTTCAATTTTTTGAAATTTGTAGAACATATTTCTTAATTGAAACTTTTTGCAATAACCTATTGATTGTGCAACGTTTATTGCATGCAACAAATTTGGGATTTTTGGGGCATATTTCAAGTGGGTAAAATTAAAACTCTTCTGTCTAGACATATTGGGTTTTCCAATAAGAGTGATATGATCCAAGCTTTTCTCGCAATAATTCAATTGTTGCACTTGCTGTGTGGCACGTAGCCCCGTCTTGTTGGAACCAAATGTTGTCAAGATCAACTTCTTCCAATTTCGGCCATAAAAAGTTGGTTATCATCGATCTATACTGATCTCCATTGGCAGTAACGGTGTTACCAGCTCCATTTCGAAAAAAATACGGACCGATAATTCCACCAGACCAAAAACCACACCAAACTGTCAATTTAGGTGAATTTAATGGTTTTTCATGAATAATTTGTGGATTTTCTTCGCACCAAAATCGACAGTTTTGTTTATTTACCGCACCCAGATGAAAGTGAGCCTCATCGGAAAAGATGATTTTCTTAAAAAAATCGTTATCGTTTTCAAGTTGTTTCGAGGCAAAATGAGTAATGAAAAAGTAGTAAGGTAATGAAATTGTAAACATTACTGAATACAATGAAACAAAAAATGACAGATCATGAAATATTACAAATGGCCGAAACGTCACTTAAAATCATATCATTCCTATTGGAAAACCCTATTTTTATGGAATTCTTGAAAACTACTTAATCCAAAGGATGTTCTAGGTGAAACAAAATACGGCCACTACTGATTTAACCGAGATAAAGGCAGAAGTATCGCAAGGTAGTGTATTGGGACCTGTGCTATACTTGTTATTCATAGCTGACATACCAATAACTGAAAAAATAATCACTTCAATTTTTGCTGATGACACAGCTATATTGTTTTCACACAAAAATCCTCAAACAGCATCGAGAGAATTACAAGAACATCTGCACAAAATATAAGATTGGTTAAAAACTTGGCGGATAAGGACGAATGAATGTAAATCAACACATGTAACATTCGCACTGAACAAAACGTACATGGCCGGCAGTAAAATTAAACAATATCACAATTTCTTCAACATAGTTAACGTTTGTTTGTTATCTCGGTTTTCATCTCGATAGAAGATTGACATGGAAAAAGCACATTGAAACAAAACGCAATCAATTAAAACTAAAATTTTCTAAAATGCACTGGTCGATCGGAAGAAAATCGAAACTCTCTCTAGACTGCAAGGTTCTACTATACAAAGCGATCCTAATCCCCATGTGGACATTTGGTATCCAGCTATGGGGCTCAACTAGTGCATCAAATATAGAACCAGTTGCCATTTTGTGAGGTATCTACGGCGACTGGTTAGTCTCATGGTTCGCAAAATTGAACAAAGATATAACAATTCAACCCGGTTTGTGTAAAGCGGATAATTTGAAGACAGCAGTGAGAGTGTTGACAGATGCCCCAATTAACCGAAAAAACTTCCAAATCTGAAATTAGTAGTAAACAGTTTTGAAACATTACAGCCGATCCCAACTTGTGAAAACAAAATAATCGATAGGAAAACCATTAAGAATCTAGTCCGAATGGAATTAGGTATGGAAATGTTGGCTAGCGGAATGATCCGTAACTCAAAAAGCCCCTACTCTTCTTCAATATGGGTTGTCCCAAAGAAAGAGGTTGTCTCGGGAAAATGGAAAATTAGAGTTGTAATCGACTATCGTAAACTAAATGAGAAAATGGTAGACGATAACTGTCCAAAGTCGGTATATTTTTCAACGTTGGGTTTAAAGTCCGATTTTCACCAAATTCCAATTGGCGAGAAATCTAAAGAAAAAACTGCATTTTCAACCGGCAAGGGTTATTTTGAATTCGTCAGAATGCCTTTTGGCTTAAAAAATGAACAATGAACGCAATGAACAATGTATTGCATGGTTTTATCGGAAGTATTTGTCATATTCAAAATCTAGGTATGGTACTCAAAAGATTATCTCAGGTTCTAAAAAAAAAAAATCAATTCCTTGGCCATATAATTACGCAAGACGGCGTTAAACCTAACACAGAAAAAATCCAGAAAATACTGGACTGGCGAGTGTGTGAAGTTATCCCAGTATTTCATCCCAGAAAGATAAAAAATGTTCATCAGACAATACTGGTTATATCCCATCCCAAGAAATTTAAATATACCCCAGAAATTTTTAAAATTACGCAAACCAAGACAATACTTAATCTAAAGTGTTTATTCTTGAAATATGATAAAATGATAAGAAGACAAGCCTTATGTTGAGATTGGCGCAATAGATCTAGGATCTAAATCTAAAATTTTCTAGGATGAATTTAAAAACCCTGGGATGGGATATAACTAGTATTGCTTGATGAACATTTTTTATTTTTCTGGGATGAAATACTAGGATAACTTCACACACTTTGGACTGGCCACTACCTAAAACACCGAAAGAAATTAAACAATTTCTGGGACTTTCGGGTTATTATAAACGGTTTATAAAGGATTACTCCAAGATTACGAAACCCATGTCAAAATATCTAAATAAGGACAGAGATCTCAATATCAAAGATACTGACTATAAGAGCATTCGAGACTTATAAGGGCATTCGAGACTCTTTAAAGGATATTGGCTACGGACCAAATCCTAGCATACCCTGACTTCGCAAAACAATTTATTCTGACAACGGATGCATCTGATTTCGCGCTGGGTGCAGTCCTCTCCTAAATTTAGAATAATATCGAACGACCAATTGCGTTTTTCGCATCACGAACACTTAATTCTACAGAGGTAAACTATGCAACGAATGAAAAGAGGCCTTGGCCATAATATGGGCCGTAAAAATACAAACCATACCTATACTGTAACAAATTCACGTTGGTAACCGACCATAATCCTCTAACCTTCCTTAAACCATCAGAGAAAAACTCCAAAATCCTACGCTGGAGGCTCCAACTAGAGAACTACGATTATGACATAGTCAACAAAGAGGGTAGAGCAAATGTAGTGGCAGATGCACTAAGCAGAATGCCCACAATAAATAACGAGTTGCATTTCAATGAAGGAACATCTTCACTTGAACCTGAGAAATAACAGAAAATCATCCTATCGACGATGACGATATCGAAACAGTTCATTCGGCGGACACATCCGTCGACTATTTTATCCATTTTTCAGACCGCCCTATAAACTATTATAGGAATCAACTAATTTTCAAATTTTCTAATCTGGATATGACATTTTTGGAAGATATATTTTCAAACTTTAAAAGAATCATAGTATCCAATCAGAAACATCATTTGCTGAAACATTCAGCAAAGATGAAATCGCAAATCTCATAAAAAATTACACAACGGTAAGCAAACCCTAATTCTGGCACCATAAAGTTTGCTTCAAACAATTCAGGAAGCATTTCGGGGGAACGTCTATCAAAATGGCCATCTCGTTTTCATTACGAAAATGGTCGAAGACGTAACCAATGAAGGGCGTCAAGATACGATTGTCATCAAAGAGCACGACAGAGCCCATACAGGGACAAGAGAAATAGAAAGCCAGATAAAACGTTCCTACTTTTTCCAAAGAATGGCTCATAAAATTAAATCACATAAAAACGCATGTAGGATTTGTAATATGCACAAATACGATCGGAAGCCATATAACATTAGCATATCCCCCAGACCAAGCACTAAAAGGCCACTAGAAAGTGCACATTGACATTTTTCAAATTAATAAAACCAACTTTTTGTCGATAATAGACTCCATTTCCAAACACTTACAGATGATCCCAATTGAAACAAAAAATCTTCCAGACACAACAAGTGCTTTAACAAAATATTTCACGCATTTCGGGATCCCTAATACCATTTTCTCGGACCACGAGACAACTTTTCATTCATTGCAATTTAGGGAGTACTCGAGCAAATTAAATATTAAACTAGAATACGTCTCACCGTCAGAGTCAAACACCCAAGTCGAAAAAGCACAGTCCACTATAATATAAATGTTCAATACAAACAGAGATAAACTCCCATCCCAAACTCAAGCATTCAAAGAGCAATAGAATTATCGGTAGCGTTGTACAACAATTCTGTACACTCGTCCACTGGCTTCACCTCGAGCGAAATCATCTTTAATCAAACTAACCTAATAAATCCCCCGCGAAATGCAAGACCAAGCTAAGATGATCTTCAAACAGGTAAGCAGTAATCTAGAAAAAAACAAGAGATAGAATGATGAAACAAAATAGCAGTAAAGAAGAACTTTCAAACTTAAGGGAGGGTCAAATATTTTATATCAAACCAAAGATTAGAACAAAATCACAACCTAGAGGGATCGAAACGAAAATAAAAAACGTAAATTATAAAACTTAAACAGATAGGGAGTATAAATCTAATTAACCTAGAAATAGTTGTAGAATCTATTAACAAAATTATATTCGATAAATGTATGATAAGTTGGAACTTGACAGTATAGTAAGACAAAAGTTGAACAAATTACACACCAATCTCCGTCAAATAAAACCCATGCATAATAATAGACACAAACGATGGGACACATTGGGATCTGCATGGAAGTGGCTAGCAAGAAATCCAGACGCCGACGACCTACGCATGATCAACAGTACGATGAACCAACTGATAGACTCGAATAACCAACAATTTCGGATGCACGAACAAATCAACAAAAAAATCTAAACTATCACGAACACAGAACATAGACACCATTAACACAATATTAGAGGACATCCAGGATGCAATAATCCGAACGAAAATAGAAGTACCAAGTAGCAAAATACTTTCTCTAAAACAAATAATCATAGTGAAGGATCTGCTCGTGCATCACGTTGACGAAGCTCTGGAATTTGTCATCCCAAAAATAGCAGTAAATGATGAGACTCTCCTGAACATGCTTGCAGTGCCAAAATTAGACGAAGAAGGTTAGATAGTAATGATGATATTACCATTAATCATAAACAACACCATCATAAAAAATCACCCTAAACACCTCATCAATTGCAAAGAAAAATTATTCACAAGTTCGAACCAACCAACCAAATGGCACCGGGGTTAAAGCTTTGGCGTTTGGATCGGGAGGTACCGGGTTCGAATTCCGATAGGGGCAGGATGCAAAAGGAAATTTTCATCAACAGATTATACGATCCGTGATTAAAATGAATACAACTACGACCCCCTATTGGCGTGCAAAACTCATGGGCCGACCCATATTCCATGCCCAGAACTATAGGCTGGCATGGAGCTATGCAATGTACAGATGGTAACTTAAATCGGTCCTATAGCCGTACGTCTTTGAGTTGGCAGAAATTATGTAAAGTAAGACGGGAAAAATTAACCGCGAAAGAGCAGGGAGTGCTTCGGCCCCAGAAAAGATTGCATGGATTAATAAAAAACAGAAAAAAAGTTTGAACCACAACAAATTTGTGCAAAGACATTTGGATATCCAAGAATTCAATTATGGTTGTATCAAACCACTAGTTATGGGGACCGAAAGCTACTGTAATGTGACTTCGGAAAAAGAAACAACGATACAATTCATCTCCGAGGGTAAAATATTAATAAACAACTCAAAAACCGAGACATTGTCATCTGATGGCGGGACTGTACCATAAACTTCAATAACAGAAAGTTCCAATCATATGAAATTAGAGGTGAAATGCAGGAAATATAGGGGGCACTGCATAATATCCAAGCTACTCATAACTTAATAAAAACGCCGGATATCGAGGTAATTAACAAGGAAAACATCCAGAATAGGAACTACATCAGAGTTGGATCTGGACACTGTCTGAAGGTGTGTCTTTCTCATCAGTCGGATTTCTCATGTTAATCGGTTATTTTGTCATCAGTAGGCGAACTACTACAATAAAAATAAAGAATTCTGGCATCTCAAATCCGGAAACACAGCCAAAAGGCCAAAGCTGGCAAAAAAACAAAGGACGTGGACGCCCTTTCTTCACCCCCGGGAGGAGTTATGCTCGAGTGATCCGCTGATTCAACATAACATATTACCGTACATGTAAGGTGTCAAGTAATACTGTTGAATAGCAAATCCCAAGAACTGAAATAAGATCAATCAAGAATGACCCTATTAAAGTTAGCCGAAAATGTTCAGCCGAAAAATGTCGATAATGTAGATTCAAACTAATCATACGGAAATGACAGCCGATAATTGTCGGTAACATGTTCGACGAAAACTCCAGCCGAAAAATGCCGATAATGCAGATACAAGTTTTATGTCGGAAATCAATTAATTATATTAGAAATTTTTATTTTGCTGTTCCTAAAAACAACTACAAAAATTAAAATAATAATTTTTAATTCGAAACATTTAAAACAAATTACCCAAAGCAAAGTTTTCTAAGTGTTTCATTAGATGTTTGTGGAGGTTAAATGGGAAATGCATCTATAGTGACATGTCCAGATAATATTTCAAATAAAGTGCCCTATTGAATATCATTTTAAAAACGTAAAGTCAATTTTCATGTTGGGAGTCTGGGAAAACTCGATTGAATATATCGCACACACAAAATTTGAAAATTTCTAAAAATTGCCCGTTTAAAGTGTCATGGCTGGAAATAGATTCAAATGAAAGGTCTTAATGATGCTCATACGTGGAAAAAAATTCAGGTAAATTTTTATGTAGAGAGTTCGGGAAAAGTCTGTTGAATAAAACATATAAAATGGTTAAGAAATTCACAGAAATACCCAGCCGAAAAAAGCCGATAATGCAGATTAAATTTAATTAAGAATAAATGACAGCCGAATAATGTCGACAATGCAGATACAAACATTGTTTTTTCAACATGAAAATTGACCTGAAATGTTTTCCACATCTGAGTATTATTTAGAACTATAATTTGAATGTATTTTCAGCCATGACACTTTAAATAATCAGTTTTTAGACATTTTCAAATTTTGTGTGTGCGATATATTCAATCGAGTTTTCCCGAACTCCCATCATGAAAATTGACCTGCAATTTTCTCCACAAATGAGCATCATCAAGACCTATCATTTGAATCTATTTCCAGCCATGACACTTTAAATGGTCAATTTTTAGAAATTTTCAAATTTTGTGTGTGCGATATATTCAATCGAGTTTTCTCAGAATCCCAGCATGAAAATTGACCTGAAACTTTTTCCACGTGTGAGCATTATTAAGGCCCATCATTTGAATCTATTACCAGCCATGACACTTTAAACGGTCAATTTTTAGACATTTTCAAATTTTATGTGTGCGATATATTCAATCGAGTTTTACTGGACTCCCAACATGAAAATTGACCTGAAATTTTTGAGGTTTTGCTTCATATATTTCTTTGAGTTGTCTCAGTGGTAAAATAGTTTGGTATTATAGTTTTAATGCATTTAATGCAACGAACTAAACATTTTGGATTAAAGAAAAATTACTGTTAACACCAAATGTATTTATCTGATTTAACGAAATGTTTAGGCTGGCTCTGTCTATCTTATCGACTTTTACTAGCGGATAGTCCATATTGTTTTCAATCGAGTCGGCTAACTTTAACAGTATTCAAGAATGTTGATAACAACCAACAAACCATGGGAAACAAGTTCGTTCCAACTTTTAGCAAAGTAGGCATTTAGATATTTTAGAATAGTTAAGAGATAATTTTTGTTTTCAGTTTAAGTTAAAACTTTGTTATAGTGAGATGTAATAAAAGAATTAAATAAAATAATTATTTTAATGTTTCAATTAAGTCGACACCTATAACTATAGATTAAGGCTTAAGTTAAAAAAATTATAGTTTTAAGAATTTCACACTTCTTGTTAGTTTCGTATAAAGATAGATTCAAGAATAAGCAAAAGTTTGAGGTGGTAGGTGGAAGCGAATTTAGAAAGCTGAAAATTCAAAATTGTTACATTTTTTCTCAAAACGAATAACACTTCGATACTGAAAATCTAATTTCAAAAATTACCGGGGCCTAATATCTAAAAAAAACGATTTTATAATGCGAGGGATAGCGAATATTTCGTTTTTAGAGAAATCCTATTAGAAAAATCCACTGAAAATTACAAATATTTTTGAAAATGTTTTCCGAAATTCAAATCGGCATAGAAAATTTACGTAAATTATTCATATAAATTCCATTACTTTTCACAACACTATATACAAAATCCTATAGACACAAATGTCGCTTATTTGTGCTTAAAATATTAAAGTGTTTTTATAAAACGTATATTTGAAAATACTCCAATTTTCCAAAACTAGACGCATTTACGTTTTACATGCCGTTTTATCCCTGTTATTTCCATTCCTCTTTAACTTCAACAATTTGTATAACAACGGGAAAATTTCGTATTGTACTTGTGCTGTTCATCTCACATAAGATCATAAAATTAAATATCTTAGTACTTTCGAATATTGTTATTTTCTATATGTTAAATATTGTGGCCTAGAATATTTAAAACAGAAATAATTTCCATTTTGTGAGAAACAGCTCGTTTCTTTAAAGTTCGACTAACCGCACAAAACAATTTTCATTTCTAGGAAGTAAGGAAATATTAAAGAAGTTTTTTTATTTTAAAATCTCCTGTTGTTGATAAAAATATATTTCCCAATAATCGTTTCATTATGTGTTATTTGAAGAAAGTCGGATGCAGGTTTTCAATTTGGTTGGAAAATTATGGTTCAATTTTGTTTTCAGATAATTTGGCATAATTATAACCTTTTCGCTTTTAATCACTTTGATATTAGTATTTTTGAGTAAAGGGTAGTTCAACAAAGTCTGAAGGATTTAGAACTGTGTATATAAACACTTTTAAGTACTTTCCTTTCATTCAGTTAACCCAAGAGTTTTCATTTTCTGTTTGACTTTTATTTAACGTTCCGTTAAATCTGACGAACGAAGAACATTCAACTGTCCAGCATGAAATTTTCTCATTTTTGATGGATTACCCTTTGTTGGTGTATGTGAATAAAATACACTTTATCGTAAATACACACGAACGCACTGTTGTATATTTGGATTAAAGGACTAATATGTTTATACGACAAAAATACGATAAAATTTTATTAAAATCATGTTACACAATAAATAGGAAACTGTGGTTTTCCCTGTACACAAACATGATGAAAATTCAGTATTTGGTTTTTATAAAATAAAAACAATTTCATAAATAAATAAACCAAGAGTATTTTTAATATTTGATGAAATTTAACACCAATTGGTAATTATTTATATTCTGGTGCACAAGCACAGTCAACCACATCATGTATTGTTTGTAATAACCAGATTTAATATATAAACGCTACCTACCTTAACAGCCTTCCCGATAAAGGTGAAACAGGTTTCCTAAATACGAAAATTTAACGACAAGGTTCATCTGTCCTCAAGGTTAGGTTACGTTTCGTTAGAGTGGCTGCTATCGCCATCTGGGTCAATAGTAGCGCATTGTAATACCATCCCGTTGAAACCATCCAGAGCTACTTATGTAGCGTAAAATATTTAGCACTCCACAGTCCGCGAGTTCTACAAGGCTTGTGGGCTAGTGATTATTAAATGTAAACACAGCTCACTTTTTTAATTTATTTTTTTTATTTTTTTTATTGCGATGGCGTAATAGCGTCCATCCACTATCAATGTGTAACTCGTTCTGCTTCGTAGCCAAAAAGTTGTTGTTCTTATTTTTGCGAAGAGCAAATGCCGATACATGGCAATGGTCGTACCTTAACCCTTCGCTGTAATATATTTTGATTTATTAATTTAGATAAAACGTGTGGGAATGGTCACCTTTCTTCCCAATCTACCAAATCTCGACGTCGATGGTTGTGTGATGGTTGGCTCGGCTGTTACCGGAGCGGCTGATTGCAACCTATCTTCCGTGTACGTTATCGCTGCGGGTGATTGATCATGCTCGTTGATATTTGTAAATGCAGTCTGCAACCTGTCGATGGATACCTTTGATGATTTCCCGTTGATTTTGAGAACGAAATATTTATCGTATCGTTCCATCACTTCGAATGGTCCATTGTACGGGCTTTGTAACAGTGTTCGTACGCTGTCTACTCTGATGAATACATGGGTACAGTCATTAAGGTGTTTCTGAACGAATACCTTCCTTGAATCGTGGTGGGCTGTACTCGTTGGAAGTATTTGATTCATATGACGACGAAACTCCTTTATGAATTCGGTTTCGTTAACTTTTTCTTTGCTGGGAGTGAAGAACTCTCCTGGCATCTTTAGCGTTGTTCCATATACGACCTCGGCAGGTGAAAAACTAATATCTTCCTTGAATGTAACTCGCAGGCCCAATAAAATCATTGGCAAAAGTTTCACCCAATCGTAAGTCCGTTGAC
Organism: Nephrotoma guestfalica; assembly: GCA_963691935.1. Taxonomy (NCBI): domain Eukaryota; kingdom Metazoa; phylum Arthropoda; class Insecta; order Diptera; family Tipulidae; genus Nephrotoma; species Nephrotoma guestfalica. The sequence continues at coordinate 252,479,794 of OY829913.1, forward strand.
ATTTAATTTCGGATTTAAGTGTTCTATGCCATCTCCTGAGGTCACTTGATATGTACGAGGTCACTTGCGGGCACACCAAAATTCTGTATCCATCCAGATATAAAATTGGTGGCTATGGTTTTAGCTGAAATGTCAGGAATCGGTAACGCAGTAGGCCAACGCGTGAATCTGTCTATTATTGTTAAACAATAGCGATTATTTTCCGATGGAGGTAATGGACCTATTAAAACGAATCGTTCCGCAAAGAGCTTCGTAGTTCCTCGAACACCTGGATGCGTTAAATGATGTAATTTACCAACTATATGACGTCGATGACGACTTTATTTCAGTATCAACATTTTGCGATTTGGCGATACATTCGAAATCTATTTCGTTTTTTGCTGTTGCATTAATTCTTGATAAAAATCTGCGACGTTGTTATCTGATCCTGTAATATGCCGTATGTCTGTAGAAAATTGACTGATATAGTCTAGATATCGGACTTGTCGGGGAGGTGATTTGTCGTTTTTTTTTGAAAATGCAAATGTCAATGGCTTGTGATCCGTATAGATGCAAAATTGTTGTCGAAAATGAACTACTGCTCGATACATTGCTTCTAGCTCTCGATCGTATGTGCTGTAGCGTTGTTTCGTTGCTGAGGGAGCTTTGGAGAAGAACGCAAGAGGCTCTGTTTGACCATTAATATTTATTTGGTGAGTTACGGCTCCTATGGCCACATCTGAAGCGTCCACGAATACCTGAATTTCTGCATCTTTTGCTGGATGTACTAAGAAGGTAGCATTTGCTAAATCGTCCTTACAACGTTGGAATGATGCACTGCACTCGTCAGACCATTCGATTGGTGTTTTGTCATTCTTGACGTTGCCTTTGACTAATTTTTGAAGGACCATTTGATTGTCTACCGCATGTGGGATAAATCTCCGATATAACTTCAGCCATTTCCAGCAATGGTTCGATTTCCGTTGCTGTGATGAGGTATCCTAAAAATTTCAATTCTGTTTTGAAGAAATTACATTTCGCAATGTTGATGCTCAGCTGGTATCCTCGAAGTCGTTGAAATACAATCTGTAGGTGTTGTTGGTGTTCGTCCACAGATGTTGACGCGATTGCGATGTCGTCAATGTATGGAAACACGAAATTTAATCCATACAGTACTTCGTTCATTACAGGCTGTTGTGTTTGCGCGGCATTTCGTAGACCAAATGGCATAAACATAAACTCAAACAACCCAAAGGGTGTTATTATTGCCATCTTGTGTATGTCGGCTGGTTCGACCGGGACTTGAAGGAATGCTCTTTGTAAATCAATTGTCGAAAATATGGTTTTGCCATACAAGATACTTGCAAAGTCCTGGATGAATGGTATTGGATACCTGTCGGGCACCGTAATCGCATTGAGTTGACGGTATTTGCCGCAAGGAAGATTGATTTTTCAGTTTTTTGATGCGTTGAAACTACACGGCTGGTCACACTTCGTGGCTGAGGTGCCGAATCTATTATGATACCAACAATTCTCGTATGTTGATGTATTAGTGGAAGATGGTTTACTATTTTCCCGTCGTACTCTTGATGAGGGTCGCGATCGACTCTAAAATTCGATTTTACTGATCCGTTTGGTTAAGCTTTTAATCTGATTTTCAAGCGACGTAACGTATGCCGCAGTATTTGAACTGCTTGCACACGATGAGTATTGCTTAGCTCGATTAACTTATCCCCCATTTTAGCTATGTCGTCGATTTGGTCATTGCTGGTTGACGCGCTCATCCTAATTTGTGATGGCAACCGTTGTAACCACATTTGCTTCAATAATGCGTCGGTTAATTTATTTCCATCTAGTGCCCGCATCTCGTTCAGAAGAGATAACGGTTTTTTATCACCCAGCTGTATATCTTCGAGCAACGGTTTGTATTTCGTATGCTCGGACGATTGTCGTATTTTTGTTCTGTCGGTGGATTGAGAACAGCCGCGTATACTTGTGATAAAATATTAGTGTCGACCGCTGTCAATAAAGTATAAAATTTGGTAACATCCTGTGTGATACCGCCAAGTACGAATTGCGCTTCGACTTGCTGGAACCAAATATCGACTTCATTCTTCCAGAACGGTGGCAATTTCACCGACCCTCGATGTATCACATTACTTTGATTGTCTTCGCTTGTCATTGTATTTTTTTATTTCGCAATACACAAGAACACGACAAAAAAATGTGCTTAACCTCAAAAATTGATTTTATCGAAAAATTTGTTGAAGTTGTACTAACACTTTTAACAATAAACCACACTAATTTTTACGTATTTATTCGCGTCGTAGGTCACCAATTGTGGGCTGGTGGTTATTAAAATGAAAACAAAGCTCACTTTTTTAATTAATTTTTCTTATTTTTTTTATTGCGATGGCGTAATAGCGTCTATCCGCTATCAATGTGTAACTCCTTCTTCTTCGTAGCCAAAAAGTTGTTGGCAATGCTCGTACCTTAATCCTTCGCTGTAATAAATTTTGATTTATTAATTTCACATGGTTTTGTGGTGTTGCCACAGGCTGTTTATACCGTACACACCTAAGTACTTATGCCTTCTGTCTGATAGTGCCGGACACGAGCATAGGAAGTGATCTAAAGTCTCTTCCTCCTCTTTGTCCATACAAGTTATATAAAAGTCATTCATTTGTAGACCCAGCCTTCTTGCATGTTCCCCAAAAAGGCAGTGTCCTGTCAGTATCCCTACGACCAATCCTACCTCTTGTTTTCCAGGGATACTAGTACCTTGGAGCGCCGCAAGTTCAGTTTTGGCCAAACATGTTTTGCTACTCTGCACGTGAGAGTGTTGGCCCACCTCTCATTTGTTGAGGCGATTGCCTTTTTACTGAGAGTCAATTTGAGCGCTGCTATAGGTCTCCCCAGACCTGCCCTTTCCAGCTGTATCTGAAGAGTCGTTCCGTAACTAGCTAGTTTGTCTGCCCTGCAGTTTCCCGTGACGTCTGAGTGAAATACTCACTCATCTCATTAAGAGATCTTCGGCAATCCAGCGCCATCCATGTTTTCAGACAAACCACTTCTAGTGACCTGACCACCGCCTGATTGTCCATATAAATTGCAATATCCCTCACGGATACCACGTTATGCTTCAAACATGCCACAACTTCCCCGATCGCCACCACTTCAACCTGATACACGCTGCAGTAGTCAGGGAGACGAACAGATATATTAACATTAAGCTTCTCACAGAAGACTCCGGCTCCGTGAAAAATTGGGTTACCCCGTTTTCCAGTATTGATCCGTTCCTCCAGTATTCCCTTGACGGACAGATGGTTCGGAAACCTTTATCGAAGCACAACGTTGGTTTAATATAATCTAAATTCACCAGTTCTTCCCTTCGCCATCTAACTATCGTTGAGTGCCCCGCCAGAAGACACTTCCACTGAGAGAAAGCCGAGAGTTTCGTAGCCACATTGACTGCCATCTGCTTGCCAAAAAATTCGATTGGAATAAGGTGGAGCATAACCTCTTTGCACCTTCTTCATCATTCCTATATATGTTATTCACTCTTTCCATAATGTTAGGCTTCCAGCTGAGCTTACTGTCCAAGATTATGCCCACAAATCCCACTCTGCCAGCAAAAGTCAGTCTAATGGTAGGAGGTTGATGGTAGAAGGGCTAACTACCGGAATTTTGTATTTCTTAGTAAATAGTACCAGCTCCGCCTTGGAAGGGTTGACCCCTAATCTACATTTGCTGGCCCATTTCGTAACGATCAGGACTGCATTCTACATTGCATCCTAATCGTATCCAGATATTTACCTGAAACAGCTATCGCTACATATCTGAATACGCTACCACTATTGCCCCTCTCTTTCTCCATTTCCAACAACAATGCATTCATCACTGCACTTCAAAGAAACGGGGGCCATTACCCCTGCGGGGCTCCTCTAACCACCCGTCTTCTAATGGTGGACTCCTCCAGTTCCGAGGTAATAATCCTGCTTACCAGCATCTGGTTTATCAAAATACTTATAGAGTAGTATGATCGCCTCCCTTTTTACATTATTAAAGGCATCCTCAATGTCCATAAATGCTACAATACAAAACTCTTGCGAGTAAATTGACTTCTCATTCGTGCGTACAAGATCGCGCAAAGCTGTCTCCACCAACTTTCCCTTACAGTACGCATGCTGCAAAGGTTTTCAATAGAAAGGATGATAAAGTTACAGACCTCAGATCTTCTGGACAAGCATTTAAGCTCCTTCCCGATTTCGGGATAAACACTTCTCTGACCTTTCATTTCTTAGGAATATAGACCAGTTTCAGACGTCCCCCGAAGATAACCTCCAGCCAGAGGAGGATCGCTGCCGAGTTCCTTTGGATCTCTACTGGTATAATCCGATCCAGGCCCGCCGATTTATAAGGCTTAAAGTCGTTCAGAGCCCCCTATTGAAGATTGTCCTCGATGAGGTCCAGGCTCCATAGTGTCATCAAAGCTTCCCGGAAAATCGATCTCTATGAGAAGCTCCAATGATTCCGCACTAGAAGCTGTCCATGACCCGTTCGGTCTAATTAAATAACTAGCACTGGCTGGGTTAGTAGATAGAATTTTCCTAAGGCGAGAAGCCTCAGATACCTTCTCCACTCTACAACAGAAGAGTCTCCAAGACCCCCTTTGTGCCTTCTTCAACTCTTTTTTGTAATTTCTTAGGTCCTCCTTATAGGTGTCCTACTCCCGAACCTCCCTTGTGTTCTTGGCTTTCTTAAAAGCTGTCCAACACGCCCTCTGATAGGTTCCCAACTCAGTGGTCATGTCGGTTTCTGCCTGCCTCTAGGTTTTATCAGGAGGCACGCAGCATTAAAAGAAAGATTGCATGCCTTTGTGACAATATGAACCATGCAATCTAATTCTTCTACTGTCGCCGGAAGTTCAGAGACCTACAGCGGCAATAATTCTTCCAACACCTCCTTATATTTGTTCCAGTTTGTCCTTCTGGAATTCCTGAAGGCTTTCCGGATAACAGGTTTAACGTCGAGGTTATATATTACATATCGGTGATCAGAGAACGAGTGCTTCTTCGCCACTCTCCACCCCTTGATCATATGAAAAAATGTTGGTTCTTGCCCAATATTACAAAACAAAAGGTTAGTATTAATAAGTAATCAAAAAATAATTCACCCCTCTCCTTAATGTCTGTGCTTCCCCAGATTGTGTGATGCGCGTTTGCATCACATCCAAGTATAACACCTACTCTTCTTTCACCGGCTTCCCCGATTAGTTCCCCCAGGAACCTCCTTCTTGCGATCCATATAGGCTGAGGCTAATTTGTCACAGCCAACCTCAACGCTCACCGCTGTAACATCCCCGCTACTAAATTGAGGAAGAAGAAAAATATTCAAATTACTTTTCACTAAAATACACGATCTGATCTTCTCAGAGTGTCCTCAAAGTGTATACTGATTTTGGCAATACATTAAGGTGTTTAATTTAGTTCCTTAATTATTACTATCATGACATTTTTTACTCTCAGTCCCGAAATTTTTTACTATCACGATAGTTAAAAACTGTCATGACAATCGAAATTTTCGGGGTTGAGAGTAAAAATGCAGGGATTTATCGTTTGATGGGTAAATGTTTAAAGAACATGTACGTTTTTTTTTAGAATTTTTCTGCCTAGGAGTTGAGATATACTTGTAGTTCATAGAAATCACGAACTAACTATTCGTTGGCCCAACTAGCGGTGCACTTCGTTGCTAGGCGAATGTTTAAGGAGCATGTTCAATTTATTTAGAATTCTTCTATGTCTAAGAGTTAAATAAAGGTGTGGGGTTGTTAAAAGTCATAATCATGTAATTCTAGAGAGGTCTATTCAGATCTGAGAATGCCCTCGGATTGTGTGTACTCTTGTGAATTAATTTTGAAAACCATCATACACACGCGACCCTCGGGAAATTTTTACCGATTTTAAAATACCGCTCCACGGTAACCGCTCCACCTAATCAAGTAATTTTAGAGATGTTTATTCAGATCTGATACTAAATATCGCAAATAGAGCAATTCCGCGAGGGTCGTGTTAATATGCGCGGCACCCACTTTGAACAAAGCTTTCTCATGGACCAATGTTCAAGCAAAATAGTGGATACACTGTCTTTTGATATCTTTAAGGTACCAAGTACGCATTTTCACTTTACGATCGTCTTAAACGATCTGCACTATTTTTATCTTTTCTGGAATAACTGTTGAATTTCATTTTTTCCAGTTTTTCCATTTGTTTCCAGTGTTTCATGTTTTCCATTGTTCCATTGTAACCGATGCATTATATAAAAATGAATGTTTCTATTTGTGTCCCGTATCCGTTCCTATACCATTCATCCGATTGAGCTCGACCTGTGATGAGTTGTTCTGTGCGCGCCCACACGCAAAAGTTTCTGAGTTGGTACAAACAGGGCTGGTTTCCGGGCTCTAGGGATCTCGGAATATTTTTCTTCTAATATTTCAATCTTTTTAAAATTTTCCACAGAAATGAGTTTATGAAAGGTTTAGGAGATGCTTGAATCTGAGGGATTCGTCCTCTGGGTCAAGGACAGCTTTCATCAAGAGGCCCCTGGGTTTAGGCGCCTCCATACCGTGTTCCCAATTTTTTTTTTCGTCATGAAATTTTTACCATGTATAGGTTGCATGTCTAGAACCAACCTTACGATATCTTGAAAGAGGTTAGACCCCGAAATCTAGGGGCTCCGGCACAAATTTTTTATACGGTTTAGGGATTTTATACAAACATTATTATATGATATTAGAGACATGCTTTAATACCGGGGACCGTTCCGTGATTCAAGGGGACCATTATTATGAGTTTCTACACTCGGATTCATTCATTTTGCTAGGGAAATTTATACCAAAATAAGCAGATTTTCGTAATACTTTTGAAGTATTTGGCCCCCTAGTTCTAGGTGGTTCCATACAATTTTCTCTCAAAAATGTTTGCAATTCAGAATGGGATCGCATCAGCGAACAGAAGAGAATACAGTCGACTCTGTAATATTGCACGAAACGAATCGCGTTATTAATTGAATTTATCCGTCGAAAATGACATCTTCTTCTAGAACTGCTGAGCTAAATAAATAGCGTGAGACACGGCATGAAAACGTTCGAAGCCGAATGTCTTCTTCTAGAGCTGGTGAAATTAATCGCTTACCATAGTCGATAAATAGAAAAATTTCATAGTTAGGTTGTAGCATTCAATTATTATTTCCTCCCGTACAACGCCGGTGTAATTTAGCAACATGTAAACATGTTCGTGAAACTTATTGAAATTAAATAGCAATTTCCAAAATGTTTGGAGTGATTTGGTGACGGAAATGGCGATTTTTGACAAAAAAAACTGTTTTTCACCAAATCGACACTTGTACAGCCAAGACAGTGATTTTTGATGAAGGTCGATAAACCGGAAGTGGCAGCTTCCTTAGGAGCTTTTTCGATTTTTGTAAAAATTTTGAATCCCAGATGGATTAATCGATCGGAATGAAACTTCATACTTAAACTTTTCCATAAATTTGATCCCAGTGATATTTGGCCAAAATCGGTCCACCGGAAGTGGTACCTTTCATACAAGCTTTGTCGTTTTTTGCAAATATTTTGAAAAATATATCAATTATAAGAAAACCAACTATGAACTAAAATATTCAAAATTAAATTTCCAACAATATCGGTCCATATCAATTATCAATTTCCAAGATTTAAGCGGAAAGGACAATTTTTAACAAGAAAACTGTTTTTTTTTTTGTATAGATGTCGTGACTAGATGTGTGTGTTTCCCTCTGTAGCCCAGGCGAGTAACTGATTGGGGTGAAACTTCATACTGAAGCTTTTTCTATAAATCGGATATCCCAGTGATTCTTGACCGAAATGGGTCCAGCGGACATTTTTACTAATATTTTGAAAATAATGTCATTTACAAGAAAAACGATTAAATTAATTTTGCAACAATATCGTTCCAAATTATTTTTCCAAAATTTAAGTGAAAATTACGTTTTTAGACAAAAGCCTTTTCTTTATTTCGGGCCTGACAGCCAAGACAAAATGATTGATTGACATACTTAAGTTTTTCCGCAAATTGGGAGACATGCTTGACTGCTTCCAAAGGAGCTTCTTCGTTTTTGACAAATATTTTCAAGATTGTTTTAATTTTGCGACCATAGCGGCCCAGATCAGTCTCCTAAAATAAGCGTATACGACGATTTTTGACAAAATAACTGTTTCGGTACCTGAATTTTTGCTGAAAACAGTTTTTTTCTCACTCCATTCGTGTTGTTTAATCGGAATGAAATTTCATGCTTAAGTTTTTTCCATAGATTTGAAGATTCCAGTGATTTTTAGCCAACATCGGTCTACCGGATGTGGCAGCTTTCATAGGAGCTTTTACGATTTTGCCAATATATACTTGGAACATAATTTTCCGAAAAACACATTTACGATAAACCGTGTGAAAACAAAAATATTTTAAATTAAATTTCAAACAAAATTAGTTCAGTTTAGTTTTAAAATTTTACCGGAAATGACGAATTTTGGTAAATAAAATTTTGATTTACCAAAACTCCACATCCCTTCATCCATCTAGGATTGACTATTCGGAATAAAACTTCATACTAAAACTTATCCCATTAATTGGGAGATCCTTGCGAAGAAATATGATGGAAATCTTTGTACCGGTAGTCACATCTTCTTTGGGAGCTTTTAAAATTTTTGCATTGATGCTGGCAAGTTTAGCATTAACAAAAAAACGTTAAAAATTATAGAATTTAGTAACACTTAAACTTCGTAGGGTTTTTTTTGATTATACAAGACAGTTTCACAAAAAGTCTGGTAAATTGTATTTTTGGCCTTCGAAATCAAGTGTGGTGTATTCGAGATTTATGTACATTTGTCCTAACAGAAACGAGTGTTGACCACAACATATGCACCCCTTCATTTTTATTACAGTAAACCCTCGATTTAATGGACACTCGATTTAACGGACAAATTTTTATTTTCCATTTTTCAATTACCGATTATGATGGGATTGGGTATGTTGGATGAAAATGGGATTCATAAATGATTTTGGGAAGAAATTCTGGAATGTGGCCATCTGGGACGGAACTCAGCCATTTCTTAACCGATTATGATCGTATTGGGTATGTTGGGTGGAAATGGAATTTTTAAATGAGTTTTGGAAGAAATTCTGGAATATGGCCACCTGGGATGGAACTCGATCAATTCTTAACCGATTATAATGAGATTGGGTATGCTGGATGTAAATGGGATTCATAATTGATTTTGGAAAGAAGTTCTAGAATATCGCCATCTGGGAAGGAACTCCATTTCTTCTCCTCAGCCATTTCTTAACCGATTATGATTGGATTGGGTATGTTGGATGGAAATGGGATTCTTAAATAATTTTGGGAAGAAATTCTGAAATATGGCCACCTGGGACGGAACTCACTCATTTCTTAACCGATTTTGATCGGATTGAGTATGTTGTATGGAAATAGGATACTTAAATGATTTTCTTAAGAAATTCTGAAATATGACCACGAAACTCGGTATTAAGCAGACGTTTTTCTTGAAGCAAGCGGCTCGTAATGCTAACAAGTTTCTGGTAATGCTGAACATGTATCACAAGTACGTAACCACTCGAACACCCACCACTCATGTAATTGGTAGGTTGAGCGGCAGGCCAATTTCATACTCTCACATAAAATAATTTTATGAACCCTACACAAAGGGGTCGAATAAATTTACAGTAATCTGTATCAACAACGACCTCAAAAACTATTCACGGGAACATGGAATATTATGCCTTCTAAGACCATGAAATCTTTAGAACCTTTCGAACCAAGCGGAAATTTACACCTTTGTGGTACTTGCAATACAAGAACTTAATCCATATGGCCATATTCCAGAACTTTTTCCAAAAATTATTTAGTAATTTCATTTCACCCACAATATCCAATTTCTGTCCTAGTTTGTCATATTCCAGAACTTCTTCCAAAAAACATTTAAAAATTTAATTTCCATCCAACATACCCAATCCCATTATAATCGGTTAAGAAATGGCTGAGTTCCGTCACAGGTGGCCATATTCCCGAACTTCTTCCCAAAATCAATTAAGAATCCCATTTCCATCCAGTATAAACAGTCCCAACATAATCGGCTAAGAAATGCCTGACTTCCGTCCCAGATTAAATTCGATCGAATCGATTAAATTAAAAAACATTCGGATTTAACGGACATTCGGATTTAACGGACACCCCCAATTAGTCCGTTCAATCGAGGTTTTACTGTATATTTATTCCATTTTCTATCTGTAAATATTCTATACGAGTATGTAAATTTATTTTTTTTATTCGATTTCTCCGTCTCTCGAGAATTCGTTTCTTGATTTTTTTAAAGATATTTCGATACGTCCCGCGACTTTTGCTCAGTGAATTTTGAAACTTCATGATTGCTTCATCATTGATACGAGTGAAATAATTTCTATCATTAAAATTTCTTAGGGTATTTGGAACTTTGGCGATGATAGGACAACTTTAACCTCAACTTCAGCATTGCTGACAAACTCGAATTTTCGTAACACGAAACACTTTGACAACAGCGTCGGCTGTAAGATTATGATTATGAAAATATTAGTGGAACATGAAAGAGGAGCAGAGCAAAGCAGGTAACTTACTCGTACATTGCTAGCATTGATCTAAATTAATTAAATTATTGACGTTTACTTATCTTTTGTGTATAGTTTGGTTTATGCGTGTAAGAAAAAATGTAAACCACTCAAAATGGTATTTGATATGTCGGTACGTCAGCTACCTTATATATGACAAGAATACTTATATACGAAACTCTAAATATTATTCGCAAGATTTACAACATGGTTTATTAGAAATAACATATAAATCTTTGTGAAACTGTTATGTTATTTCGTAAATCACTTCTTTGTGTCCACAAATTTTTCTAATTTCTACGAATTTAGTGAATAAGCTTTTTGTCTACAAACAAAACCTGATATTATGCTATGCTTTTCTTCCTCCTTATCTTTATATATTTAATACTGTATCAAATTGTGTTTATCTTCCATCCCAGCCATTATAACATTGTTGAATCTAAATAGTATTAGATGTACATATTTATTACACCTATCTACCTTCTACCTATATATAAGGCACTAGCAACCCTCTTGAATGTAATTTTGTAAAGCTTAACGCGATTTAATTAAAAAAATATAAGAAAGGTATAAGGTGTATTATTTTATGTATGGCCTGGATAAAGTAACCTTGGCAACTAAATAGTGAAGATAAACACGTTTCAAGTTTCTGCATAAAATAAGGAGTATGATAAGACATACAAGTAGTATGGTTTCATTTTTCTAGTTAAATGTAATCGAAAGAAACTTAAATTTTATTTTGTGCATTATAGTTAATTAAAGATTGAAAAGTAAACTTGATTTGACATACACAAATACCATCCCAGCATTCAGAATGTGCTAACATATGCAGAGCACAAATAAAAGATCTCACAGTTTTCAGCGAATTATTTTGATCAAATCAAACAAATCAAAAGCATTTGGACATTGAAAAACCAGAACAAAACTCTAAGGTAGCAGTACTATCACAAAAGATGATTGTGAAATACATACCAAAAATAATACCAAAAATGTACACTGTTAAATTTAAAAATATTCCAATTGGATTTGTTTTGTAATGAAATTGAAACATTTTTAGATAATCTTTAACATTTATACTAGAGAAGCCCTTGAATCCCTAATAGAGTCGCTGTACAGAACAGATGATTTTTTAACAATTTTAAATAAACAGGAGAAAATTGTGATACAATTTACTAAAGTTTTTTTAATTCTAAAGAAGGTTGTTTTAGACACTGTTTCTACTTTTATATCTCCGAATCTAGAGATGTTCACGGGGTCTCACCTATATGGCTGAATAGCTAAGTCAAAACCTCACGTGTGTGGTAAATAAGGTTGAGCTATGATGATTTTTAACTTATGCAGCGTATTTTAAACAATAGTGGTTTTTGATATCAATCTATTTTCAAATTTTACTGTTACCGCTCCTTGAGATATTCATAATATTTAAAATGTATTTTCGGATACCACAAACAAAGTTTTAACAATGAAATAAACATGGTTAATTTATGAAAATATTTACTGTGGCATATACGACTTAGAAGTTTCATGAATTTGAATAAATTTTCAAATTGTATTTCACCGATCCTAGAGATGTTCACGGGGTCTCACCTACATGGTCAGATAGATCAGTCAAACCCCTATGTGGGTAATGAACGGGATCTAATTATGATGATTTTTAACTAGTCCAGAGATATTTTTACGGTTATGGTTATATCGCCCATCCCAGAAATGTTCACGGGATTTCTTTCGTATAAGCGAATAGGTCAGAAAATTTCCTATCAATATCGTGCAAATGGGGCACGAATAATGATTTTTATCATTTTTTTTCATAATTTACAACTTCTTCGTTTACAATTTTACTCTCGATTGGAAATTTTGGTATTTTCTCCAATAGGATTTTTACCCATTGACATTCCCAAATAAGCTACGAACCCGATTTATTGTGAAAGCAATCAAATAACAAAAAATCCTATGGATGTTCACAAGGTCACGTTTATACTTTTGGATAATTTAGAGCTGTGGTTATTTCACTGACTAGCGCCTAGTATATTATATGATCTTAGGGATTTAGGTTTTTTAGGTTTTAGAAATTTTCACATATGGAACATAAAGCTGATACTCGGCGTGGGCTGCATAGCAGTTGAATTAAATAAATTATTTTGTAGGTTTGTGTTTTTTTTATTGAATGAACATATATTTGAATGATAATTATATTATGTATTGCTCTTGGGTAAACAACTTGGGTAAATTTGAAAATAGATTGATATCAAAAACCACTATTGTTTAAAATACGCTGCATAAGTTAAAAATCATCATATCTCAACCTTATTTACCACACACGTGAGGTTTTGACTTAGCTATTCAGCCATATAGGTGAGACCCCGTGAACATCTCTAGATTCGGAGATATAAAAGTAGAAACAGTGTCTAAAACAACCTTCTTTAGAATTAAAAAAACTTTAGTAAATTGTATCACAATTTTCTCCTGTTTATTTAAAATTGTTAGAAAATCATCTGTTCTGTACAGCGACACTATTAGGGATTCAAGGGCTTCTCTAGTATAAATGTTAAAGATTATATAAAAATGTTTCAATTTCACTACAAAACAAATCCAATTGGAATATTTTTAAATTTAACAGTGTACATTTTTGGTATTATTTTTGGTGTGTATTTCACAATCATTCACAAAAGAGAATTTCTTTTGTTATAAATTACCAGCGGACATTTTTTATTCATTCACAATCACTTTTTTTTTATTTCTCGTAGTGGTTCACGGAGTTCGGCATTTTACGAGAAGGAAATATATTTTCAGTTGAAGATCTTGGTGATCCAGATAATTTGGAACTTCGTCCAAATGGGTTAAACAATGATTGGCCCACCCCAGAATCTGTTGGGCCTGACTCCGAAGAGCGTGAATTTGGCAGCATGTAGGCTGCTGTACCACTTGGAGTATTACATTCCGTGTTTGTTGTTCTCATTGTTTGTTTTATCCAATTTATACCACTGGCATTTGATCCCCGGTAGCAATTTGCTACTGTTAAAGCAGTACTAGCCCCCAGGGACGAGGACGCGGCTACCTTGGTGTTAACTACGCAGAGACAGCCGAAGCCCTCTGAGTACCCTAGGCTGAGGGGCAACCGTATTTTTGATAAAAACTGCCTTGTATAATAAAAAACATTATTCCTGCCTAAATTTCGGAAAACCAACGAGGTCAACCCAATAGTTGAAAATTTAATCTTCGCTGCAAATATTAAAAAAGCTCCAACGGAAAAACTTAAGTATAAAATGTATCCCGATCAATCAATACAGAGCCAGGTTTCTGTTGTAAAAACAGTTGTTTTGGCAAAAAAACGTAATTTCCGCTTAAATTTTGGAAAGCCGATCTGGGCCAACAATATCGCAAATTTAATTTATAATCTTTTAAATCATAATATTTTTTCTTGTGAATGATGTAATTTTCAAAATATTTACGAAAATAAATGCTCCTATGGAGGCTGTGGACCGATTTCAGCCAAAAATCATTGAGTTCTCCCAATTTATGAGTAAAGCTTAAGCAAGAATTTTCATCCAGATTAGTCAATCTGTCTGGGCAGTAGAAAGCCAACAGTCCAACCGACCAAATGACACAGTGGTTGAAGCTTTGGCGTTTGGATCGGGAGGTACCGGGTTCGGATCTCGATAGGGACAGGCTGCAAAAGGAAATTTTGATTAACAGATTACGATCTGTGATTAAAAGGAGCACAAATACGTCCTCGTAAGATGGGTTATTACATGTCCAGTACTGCAGGCTGGCATGGAGCTATGCAATGCGCAGATGGTAACTTAAATCGGTCATATTGCCGTACGTCTTCGATTTTGCAGTAATTGCGTAAAGTAGTAAGACGGAAAAATGAACCGCGAAAGAGCAGAGAGTGCTTCGGCCCCAGAAAAGATGGCATGGATTAAAAAAAATCCAACAGTCCTTTAGTCCGCAGACTTTTTAAAAACTTTTTGTTTGTCTTCGGTGATTTAGCGGTAATAGGAATAAAATAATAAACAAATCGAATAAATAAATTCAAATAGATTAGTGATTGATTAGTTTTCATTAGAATAGAAGTAATAAAAGAAAAATCCTGGATTCCATATGCTTGGAACATATAAAAATAGGACATGACAGAAGGCAGAACTTTAACATGATACGCAATTCGAGTATCAAATATCAAACGACAAATACATTAAATCATTCCAAACCTTAAAAAGCATGTACTCGAACTCGTATACAGTAACGAACAAAACATTTGCAACTATTTCAATTACCTTAAAAAGTATAAGAAAACAATTTACTAGTATTTTTAATTATTCCATATTTTATTTTTAAAATATCTCAATTCTCAAAATTTTAAAAAATTAAAAAAAATTCTGTATGTCATTGGACAAAACACGCGTAACAAATAAATTATAAATTATTATTTAGAGAATTTTTTTAATATTTCGTTGTAAATCCTCGATTTACTATAACAGCCCTACACCGTCTTAATTATGGTAGCTTCTGGAACTCCCAACCAAACTTCCTCGACCCTTCGAAATAATTCGTCCATATTTCTGACGTTATCGCGGCACACCTTTCTATTTACGATCTCCCATAAATTTTATATTGGATTGAGGTCAGAGGATTGGGCTGACCAGTGCAAAACTTCAATTTTATTTGCAGTAAACCAGTTTTTAACGATCCGAGAAGTGATGTTGAAATCGCCACTTAAATGGCGGACCAATTCCCTGACATGAAAAACAAACCCAAACTATTACGTTTCGGATCAAAACGTCTTCCCGTTGGTGGTCTTACGTGACAAATTCCGTTGGTTTCAGAAATAAATGGCTTTTTGGCTCAGTTTCAACCGCTCGTCTTCTTACTGTACGGTTGGTGACCGGTAATCCTATTTGACTTACCAATGTGGTCGACGACATAAAAGGATCTCTTTTGAAAGATCGCACGATGTTACTATCTTCTAGTATAGTCGTTTTTCGAGGACGTCCACCTTCATATGGTGTCTCAAATGTAACACAATTACTAAATATTGTGCATTTATGTACTCCGTACATCTCGGAAATGTGATTTTACTGCATACCAGCACGAAAATCTTGTATAATTTTTGTCTTCAAGACACTGTTATACTTATTGCCCGCCATTTTAGAAAATTTCAGTTTTTGTATCCAAAAACACTAAATCCAATAATTTCGCAATGCACTTTTGACCTCAAGGTTTAGAGCAAACTGAATATTTTTCGACACATGGTCTAATTTAAAAAACGAAACTGGTTTTTGATCAGTTGCATTTGTTTTGTCCAGCGCGAATGTGAGAACGGTTAAACAAACTCAAAACTAGCAATGAGAGAACAATTGAGAGATTTACAACAATTTATGGAGAGTATTCAAATTTAATAACACGTATGTTACAGGTATAAAAACAAATTATAGCTGCAACTGTTTTAATTTTTTTTTTAAATTGATTAGCGTCCATTGCATGGTCAGTATTAATGTCATTACTTGTAATGACACTACTTATATCATTATTCTGTCATTAATTTTTAACTTTACACGGTCAGTGCTTTGATTAGTGACGTTTCTTCGATTAGTGACAGACCACGTTTTTTCTTAAACAAAAAAATCAATATGAATCGTCGTGATAAAGCCTGCATTGCCATTATTTTAGCATTATGCTTAAAACAAAAAGCCCCAAGACGAATCTGGATGAAAGAGTGCCTTAAAAAAAGAGAGAATTATTCTCATGTTGTTCTTTTGAATGAAATAAGATTGAAAGAAGAGGGAGATTTCCTTAATTATTTTCGTACGAGTCACGAACATTTTGACGTTTTGCTGCGAACGGTGGAGCCATTTCTTGTAAGACAGAGCACAAGTATGCGAGAATACTTACCGGTAAGTGAAAGGCTGGCAATAACATTGCGATATTTGGCAACTGGACGAAATTTTGAAGATCTTAAGTTTTCCTCAATCATGTCGCCTGCTTTCATAAGTCGTGCAATTTTGGAAATATCCGAAGTTCTTATCTATGTATTGCAAGAACATACAAAGGTTCGTGTTTTATGGTACACTAAATCACAAAACTTAAATTAAATTTAATAATCATTTTCAGTTTCCGAGACATCCAGAAGAGTGGATTAATATTGCTGACGATTTTGCTAATTTATTTTTATTTTGGAATACTTTGGGGGCAATTGATGGCAAACATATTGCCATCATAAAACCTTGCAAATCAGGAGCATAAATATTACAACTATAAAGGCTTTTATAGTATTGTGCTGTTAGCTGTGGTTAATGCTCGCAAGAAATTCATAATGGTAGATGTAGGAATGAATGGACGAATGTCAGACGGAGGTGTTATGTTTTGTTCCAACCTAGGGGAAATGTTAAAGCAAAAATCTTTAAATTTGCCGAAGGTCAGTTTAATGAAACCATACTCCCTATTAAATGATGCTCGGCATGAGCACAATAGAAGACTGTCCAGCGCTCGTGTAAATGTGGAGAATACTTTTGGAATTATGGCTTCCAAATTCGGTGTTTTCCAAATGCCTGTAAATTTAGAACCAAAAAAGGCAGAAACAATAACATTGGCTTGTTGTTATCTATATAGTTTCTTAATGAAAGATAATAACCACTTCGGATCCCAAGCAAATCAGAGAAAAATATTGTTCCTATTACAATAATGAAGGCTCATTATGTAGTAGTGAAGACTCTCCATAAGTAGTAAAGGCAACTCCTTTAAACCAGATATTTTTTTGATTTGACAGGCAATTTTATGAAAGTCAAGCTTTGTGAAAATAAAATAAATAATAATTGCATTGCTGTAATTCACTATTACTTGTTTTTCTTTATTTATTTCCAACCTCTACAATCTGCTTTGGGCCCGAAGCACTTCCCTGTAGTTTTGGGGAAGTACCGGCATA
This sequence comes from Nephrotoma guestfalica, assembly GCA_963691935.1. Lineage (NCBI taxonomy): Eukaryota > Metazoa > Arthropoda > Insecta > Diptera > Tipulidae > Nephrotoma > Nephrotoma guestfalica. The sequence continues at coordinate 252,497,386 of OY829913.1, forward strand.
GCCTTGATTTATTCTCGCCTTTGCATAGTTCTCGTATCAATCTATAGTACGATCATTGGAGCGTTATAGATGTGTTCATTAACATCATCAATTGTAATCAGATGATGCAAATTACATTTAGGCATCATGATCCGAACCAAGTACCTCCCGATCCAAACGTCAACATTTTAAATCATTACTTATTGAATATTGGATTTATAAGAAGTCACTAAGGCTGTTTGGTGTTTGTTACGCTCCAACAGTAGAGATTGAGTCATAACGATCCCTCACACTAAGATAACGATTACATCCCACTAATATTAGAATTCGCATCCGGACCCTTTCACCGCTACGTGAGAAACATAAGTTTAGCACCAACAAATTTATCTTCACATAATAGAGTGACCATATCTTATGTTGAGTGGGGCCATCATTCTTACATAAAACAAGACCACTGTGTTATGTTATTAATTTGGGTGTGAAAAAATCGTTATCTGATTGCGAGGTAATGGGGAGTGCATAAAGACCCGAAAGCCACAGCAAACATTATAAACCGGAAAACTACTTTAACAAATTTTTATTTTTATGAAACAAATTCATTTATTTTTATTTAAAATTTCTAACAAAACTGTGAAATTGTATTAGGCTCTTGCAGATCTGATGGATATAATTGAGGTGAGCTACATTCTGTCTGGAAGGATGCTGGGGAACTGTTACTTGATCCAGTCGGTGTTAAAACAATAAAGAAACTAGAATCCTCGTTAATTTTAATTGAATTTCTACGTAATGTGCCTCAAACAAAGCTATTAATTTTCTCTGCAAGAAAGAGCTCTTTGCTCGGAATCCAGCGTATTTAATTTTTCACCCCAGGCTTTGGCAATCGTTGGAATTTGTTAACCAACAATAATAATGAACAAGCTTTTTGAGGAAGCTCGTTTTGTTTTAATCCTCGTCCTACGTTTCGTTGAATCTTCGGCGCTGGTGGACGTAGAATGGATGACCTCGATGCCGTAGTTGTTGCTAATGAAGCTGGTTCGTTCTCACATAATGCCATATAATGGCAGTATTCCCACTACGCATCAATAATGATATCTAAAAATCAGAATATCTGCATTTTTATCATTACGAACCACTTTGCAATACACGATCATTATTAATGTCATTACTAGCAAGTAATAACATTAATACTGACCGTACCGAGGCGCTATTAAGTAAGCGGAAAAAGTTGCAAATATTTTGTCCGATACTGTATATGCAGATTTCATATATAAATTGCATGAATATAATCAATCGAATTTGACAAAAATCCATATGAAACCATCAATCCTGTATAATGTTTCCGTATACAAAACTGACGCAATACGAATTTATGCATGGAGTAATATTTTAATAAATTCCATTTAAAAACGTTTTCATAACCCATCTACTAATCTCTACACATTTTTTATCAGAATTTTAAAAACTTTTTACTTTGCTATTCATGAAATTGTTTTTTGTGTTTGTGTATTAGATTTAGCTAATCAATTCCAAAATATATTTTGTATAAACTGGAATATCTCTGTTCAAATCAAACAAAAAAATTTGTATTCAATTTCGTTACACGACCCTTGCGGTACAGTCGACCGACTCCTTTAAACGTCTGGCTCATTTTAGTGATTTATTATTTCCGAGGTATCATTCGATTGCCAAATCGAATGTAATAAAAAAAAATATTAAAACATTAAGTGTTATGTAAACTAATAAACTTTTGTGAACTCAATTTTGTTGAAATGGCTCAATATTAAAATATTATTTCTAAAATATTTCTGTTGAATAATTCTCCAGAACAAATCGGAAAGTTATTGAAATACATTAAAAGTTTGATTTGAAATAAAGTAAAAAGTTAAAATATGCTTTTAACTGAAAAAAAAAATGAAAATAAAAATTGGGTTAGATTCATGGAAAATATAATTTAATATTTTCATCGATACTCTTATTCAACTGAATCAAGTCTAGCGTTTTATCTAGGAAAACATATCCAACACCAGATATGGGCTATATAGGGTGACTATACCGGCCGACAATCAAGCTTCCCGACTAAAATGGTTAAATTCGCTGTTCAAAGTCAGACATCTTGCAAATCCAATATAATTTAATATTTTCATCCATACTCTTATTCAACTGAATCAAGTCTAGCGTCTTATCTAGGAAAACATATCCAACACCAGATATAGGCTATATAGGGTGGCTATACCGGCTGACATTCAAGCTTCCCGACTAAAATGGTTAAATTCGCTGTTCAAAGTCAGACATCTTGCAAATCAAATATAATTTAATATTTTCATCCATACTCTTATTCAACTGAATCAAGTCTAGCGTCTTATCTAGGAAAACATATCCAACACCAGATATAGGCTATATAGGGTGGCTATACCGGCTGACATTCAAGCTTCCCGACTAAAATGGTTAAATTCGCTGTTCAAAGTCAGACATCTTGCAAATCAAATATAATTTAATATTTTCAACAATACTCTTATTCAACTGAATCAAGTCTAGCGTCTTATCTAGGAAAACATATCCAACACCAGATATAGGCTATATAGGGTGACTATACCGCCTGACAATCAAGCTTCTCGACTAAAATGGTTAAATTCGCTGTTCAAAGTCAGACATCTTGCAAATCCAATATAACTTAATATTTTCATCGATACTCTTATTCAGCTGAATCAAGTCTAGCGTCTTATCTAGGAAAACATATCCAACACCAGATATAGGCTATATAGGGTGACTATACCGGCCGACAATCAAGCTTCCCGACTAAAATGGTTAAATTCGCTGTTCAAAGTCAGACATCTTGCAAATCCAATATAATTTAATATTTTCAACAATACTCTTATTCAACTGAATCAAGACTAGTGTTCTTATTTAGAAAAACATATCCAACACCAGATATGGGCTATATAGGGTGACTATACCGGCCGACAATCAAGCTTCCCGACTAAAATGGTTAAATTCGCTGTTCAAAGTCAGACATCTTGCAAATCCAATATAATTTAATATTTTCAACAATACTCTTATTCAACTGAATCAAGACTAGTGTTCTTATTTAGAAAAACATATCCAACACCAGATATGGGCTATATAGGGTGACTATACCGGCCGACAATCAAGCTTCCCGACTAAAATGGTTAAGTTCGCTGTTCAACGTCAGACATCTTGCAATCCAATATAATTTAATATTTTCATCGATACTCTTATTCAACTGAATCAGTCTAGTGTCTTTTCTAGGAAAACATATCCAACACCAGACATAGGCTATATAGGGTGGCTATACCGGCTGACAATCAAGCTTCCCGACTAAATTGGTTAAAATCGCTGTTCAAAGTCAGACATCTTGCAAATCCAATATAATTTAATATTTTCATCGATACTCCTATTCAACTGAATCAAGTCTAGCGTCTTATCTAGGAAAACATATCCAACACCAGATATAGGCTATATAGGGTGACTATACCGGCTGACAATCAAGCTTCTCGACTAAAATGGTTAAATTCGCTGTTCAAAGTCAGACATCTTGCAAATCCAATATAATTTAATATTTTCATCGATACTCTTATTCAGCTGAATCAAGTCTAGCGTCTTATCTAGGAAAACATATCCAACACCAGATATAGGCTATATAGGGTGGCTATACCGGCTGACATTCAAGCTTCCCGACTAAAATGGTTAAATTCGCTGTTCAAAGTCAGACATCTTGCAAATCCAATATAATTTAATATTTTCATCGATACTCTTATTCAGCTGAATCAAGTCTAGCGTCTTATCTAGGAAAACATATCCAACACCAGATATAGGCTATATAGGGTGGCTATACCGGCTGACATTCAAGCTTCCCGACTAAAATGGTTAAATTCGCTGTTCAAAGTCAGACATCTTGCAAATCCAATATAATTTAATATTTTCAACAATACTCTTATTCAACTGAATCACATCTAGTGTCTTATCTAGGAAAACATATCCAACACCAGACATAGGCTGTATAGGGTGGCTATACCGGCCGACAATCAAGCTTCCCGACTAAAATGGTTAAGTTCGCTGTTCAAAGTCAGACATCTTGCAAATCCAATATAACTTAATATTTTCATCGATACTCTTATTCAACTGAATCAAGTCTAGTGTGCTTATCTAGAAAAACATATCCAACACTAGACATAGGCTATATAGGGTGGCTATACCGGCTGACAATCAAGCTTCCCGACTAAAATGGTTAAATTCGCTGTTCAAAGTCAGACGTCTTGCAAATCCAATATAATTTAATATTTTCATCGATACTCTTATTCAACTGAATCACGTCTAGTGTTTTATCTAAGAAAACATATCCAACACCACACATAGGCCATATAGGGTGGCTATACCGGCTGACAATCATGCTTCCCGACTAAAATGGTTAAAATCGCTGTTCAAAGTCAGACATCTTGCAAATCCAATATAATTTAATATTTTCATCGATACTCCTATTCAACTGAATCAAGTCTAGCGTCTTATCTAGGAAAACATATCCAACACCAGATATAGGCTATATAGGGTGACTATACCGGCTGACAATCAAGCTTCTCGACTAAAATGGTTAAATTCGCTGTTCAAAGTCAGACATCTTGCAAATCCAATATAACTTAATATTTTCATCGATACTCTTATTCAGCTGAATCAAGTCTAGCGTCTTATCTAGGAAAACATATCCAACACCAGATATAGGCTATATAGGGTGACTATACCGGCCGACAATCAAGCTTCCCGACTAAAATGGTTAAATTCGCTGTTCAAAGTCAGACATCTTGCAAATCCAATATAATTTAATATTTTCAACAATACTCTTATTCAACTGAATCAAGACTAGTGTTCTTATTTAGAAAAACATATCCAACACCAGATATGGGCTATATAGGGTGACTATACCGGCCGACAATCAAGCTTCCCGACTAAAATGGTTAAGTTCGCTGTTCAAAGTCAGACATCTTGCAAATCCAATATAATTTAATATTTTCATCGATACTCCTATTCAACTGAATCAGTCGAGTGTTCTTATCTAGGAAAACATATCCAACACCAGACATAGGCTATATAGGGTGGCTATACCGGCTGACAATCAAGCTTCCCGACTAAAATGGTTAAATTTGCTGTTCAAAGTCAGACATCTTGCAAATCCAATATAATTCTATATTTTCATCGATACTCTTATTCAACTGAATCAAGTGTAGTGTTCTTATCTAGGAAAACATATCCAACACCAGACTTAGGCTATATAGGGTGGCTATACCGGCTGACAATCAAGCTTCCCGACTAAAATGGTTAAATTCGCTGTTCAAAGTCAGACATCTTGCAAATCCAATATAATTCTATATTTTCATCGATACTCTTATTCAGCTGAATCAAGTCTAGTGTTCTTATCTAGGAAAACATATCCAACACCAGACATAGGCTATATAGGGTGGCTATACCGGCTGACAATCAAGCTTCCCGACTAAAATGGTTAAATTCGCTGTTCAAAGTCAGACATCTTGCAAATCCAATATAATTCTATATTTTCATCGATACTCTTATTCAACTGAATCAAGTCTAGTGTTCTTATCTAGGAAAACATATCCAACACCAGACATAGGCTATATAGGGTGGCTATACCGGCTGACAATCAAGCTTCCCGACTAAAATGGTTAAATTCGCTGTTCAAAGTCAGACATCTTCCAAATCCAATATAATTCTATATTTTCATCGATACTCTTATTCAGCTGAATCAAGTCTAGTGTTCATATCTAGGAAAACATATCCAACACCAGACATAGGCTATATAGGGTGGCTATACCGGCTGACAATCAAGCTTCCCGACTAAAATGGTTAAATTTGCTGTTCAAAGTCAGACATCTTGCAAATCCAATATAATTTAATATTTTCATCGATACTCTTATTCAACTGAATCAGTCTAGTGTCTTTTCTAGGAAAACATATCCAACACCAGACATAGGCTATATAGGGTGGCTATACCGGCCGACAATCAAGCTTCCCGACTAAAATGGTTAAGTTCGCTGTTCAAAGTCAGACATCTTGCAAATCCAATATAATTTAATATTTTCATCGATACTCTTATTCAACTGAATCAGTCTAGTGTCTTATCTAGGAAAACATATCCAACACCAGACGTAGGCTATATAGGATGACTATACCGGCTGACAATCAAGCTTCCTGACTAAAATGGTTAAATTCGCTGTTCAACGTCAGACATCTAGCAAATCCAATATATTTTAATATTTTCATCGATACTCTTATTCAGCTGAATCAAGTCTAGCGTCTTATCTAGGAAAACATATCCAACACCAGATATAGGCTATATAGGGTGACTATACCGGCCGACAATCAAGCTTCCCGACTAAAATGGTTAAGTTCGCTGTTCAAAGTCAGACATCTTGCAAATCCAATATAATTTAATATTTTCATCGATACTCCTATTCAACTGAATCAGTCGAGTGTTCTTATCTAGGAAAACATATCCAACACCAGACATAGGCTATATAGGGTGGCTATACCGGCTGACAATCAAGCTTCCCGACTAAAATGGTTAAATTTGCTGTTCAAAGTCAGACATCTTGCAAATCCAATATAATTCTATATTTTCATCGATACTCTTATTCAACTGAATCAAGTGTAGTGTTCTTATCTAGGAAAACATATCCAACACCAGACTTAGGCTATATAGGGTGGCTATACCGGCTGACAATCAAGCTTCCCGACTAAAATGGTTAAATTCGCTGTTCAAAGTCAGACATCTTGCAAATCCAATATAATTCTATATTTTCATCGATACTCTTATTCAGCTGAATCAAGTCTAGTGTTCTTATCTAGGAAAACATATCCAACACCAGACATAGGCTATATAGGGTGGCTATACCGGCTGACAATCAAGCTTCCCGACTAAAATGGTTAAATTCGCTGTTCAAAGTCAGACATCTTGCAAATCCAATATAATTCTATATTTTCATCGATACTCTTATTCAACTGAATCAAGTCTAGTGTTCTTATCTAGGAAAACATATCCAACACCAGACATAGGCTATATAGGGTGGCTATACCGGCTGACAATCAAGCTTCCCGACTAAAATGGTTAAATTCGCTGTTCAAAGTCAGACATCTTCCAAATCCAATATAATTCTATATTTTCATCGATACTCTTATTCAGCTGAATCAAGTCTAGTGTTCATATCTAGGAAAACATATCCAACACCAGACATAGGCTATATAGGGTGGCTATACCGGCTGACAATCAAGCTTCCCGACTAAAATGGTTAAATTTGCTGTTCAAAGTCAGACATCTTGCAAATCCAATATAATTTAATATTTTCATCGATACTCTTATTCAACTGAATCAGTCTAGTGTCTTTTCTAGGAAAACATATCCAACACCAGACATAGGCTATATAGGGTGGCTATACCGGCCGACAATCAAGCTTCCCGACTAAAATGGTTAAGTTCGCTGTTCAAAGTCAGACATCTTGCAAATCCAATATAATTTAATATTTTCATCGATACTCTTATTCAACTGAATCAGTCTAGTGTCTTATCTAGGAAAACATATCCAACACCAGACGTAGGCTATATAGGATGACTATACCGGCTGACAATCAAGCTTCCTGACTAAAATGGTTAAATTCGCTGTTCAACGTCAGACATCTAGCAAATCCAATATATTTTAATATTTTCATCGATACTCTTATTCAGCTGAATCAAGTCTAGCGTCTTATCTAGGAAAACATATCCAACACCAGATATAGGCTATATAGGGTGACTATACCGGCCGACAATCAAGCTTCCCGACTAAAATGGTTAAGTTCGCTGTTCAAAGTCAGACATCTTGCAAATCCAATATAATTTAATATTTTCATCGATACTCCTATTCAACTGAATCAGTCGAGTGTTCTTATCTAGGAAAACATATCCAACACCAGACATAGGCTATATAGGGTGGCTATACCGGCTGACAATCAAGCTTCCCGACTAAAATGGTTAAATTTGCTGTTCAAAGTCAGACATCTTGCAAATCCAATATAATTCTATATTTTCATCGATACTCTTATTCAACTGAATCAAGTGTAGTGTTCTTATCTAGGAAAACATATCCAACACCAGACTTAGGCTATATAGGGTGGCTATACCGGCTGACAATCAAGCTTCCCGACTAAAATGGTTAAATTCGCTGTTCAAAGTCAGACATCTTGCAAATCCAATATAATTCTATATTTTCATCGATACTCTTATTCAGCTGAATCAAGTCTAGTGTTCTTATCTAGGAAAACATATCCAACACCAGACATAGGCTATATAGGGTGGCTATACCGGCTGACAATCAAGCTTCCCGACTAAAATGGTTAAATTCGCTGTTCAAAGTCAGACATCTTGCAAATCCAATATAATTCTATATTTTCATCGATACTCTTATTCAACTGAATCAAGTCTAGTGTTCTTATCTAGGAAAACATATCCAACACCAGACATAGGCTATATAGGGTGGCTATACCGGCTGACAATCAAGCTTCCCGACTAAAATGGTTAAATTTGCTGTTCAAAGTCAGACATCTTGCAAATCCAATATAATTCTATATTTTCATCGATACTCTTATTCAGCTGAATCAAGTCTAGTGTTCATATCTAGGAAAACATATCCAACACCAGACATAGGCTATATAGGGTGGCTATACCGGCTGACAATCAAGCTTCCCGACTAAAATGGTTAAATTTGCTGTTCAAAGTCAGACATCTTGAAAATCCAATATAATTTAATATTTTCATCGATACTCTTATTCAACTGAATCAGTCTAGTGTCTTTTCTAGGAAAACATATCCAACACCAGACATAGGCTATATAGGGTGGCTATACCGGCTGACAATCGAGCTTCCCGACTAAAATGGTTAAATTCGCTGTTCAAAGTCAGACATCTTGCAAATCCAATATAATTCTATATTTTCATCGATACTCTTATTCAACTGAATCACGTCTAGCGTTTTATCTAGGAAAACATATCCAACACCAGATATGGGCTATATAGGGTGACTATACCGCCCGACAATCAAGCTTCCCGACTAAAATGGTTAAATTCGCTGTTCAAAGTCAGACATCTTGCAAATCCAATATAATTTAATATTTTCATCGATACTCTTATTCAACTGTATCAAGTCTAGTGTTCTTATCTAGGAAAACATATCCAACACCAGACCAAATTCCCAGAGGGTCGCGTGAATATGGTGGCAATCAAAATTAATCCATTAGAGTACACACAATCTGATGGCATTCACAGATCTGAATAGACATCTCTAGAATTACTTGATAATGGCCTACAATCTACCCCTACACTTTCATATTAAATATGGTAAGTGTAGCGGTATTCTAAAATCGGTGAGAAATTCCCCGATGGTTGCGTTAATATGGTGGTTATCAAAATTAATCCATAAGAGTACACACAAACCGAGGACATTCACAGATCTGAATAGTCATCTCTAGAATTACTTGATAATGGCCTACAATCTACCCCTACACTTTGATATTAAATATCGCAAGTGTAGCGGTATTCTAAAATCGGTGAGAAATTCCCCGAGAGTCGCGCTAATATGGTGGTTATCAAAATTAATCCATTAGAGTACACACAATCCGAGAACATTCTCAGATCTGAATAGACATCTCTAGAATTACTTGATAATGGCCTACAATCTACCCCTACACTTTCATATTAAATATGGTAAGTGGAGCGGTATTCTAAAATCGGTGAGAAATTCCCCGAGGGTCTCGTGAATATGGTTGATATCAAAATTAATCCATTAGAGGATTTGAGGGCATTCACAGATCTGAATAGTCATCTCTAGAATTACTTGATTATGGCATACAATCTACCCCTACACTTTCATATTAAATATGGTAAGTGGAGCGGTATTCTAAAATCGGTGAGAAATTCCCCGAGGGTCGCGTTACTATGGTGGTTATCAACATTAATCCATAAGAGTACACAAAATCAGGGGGCATTCACAGATCTGAATAGACATCTCTAGAATTACTTGATAATGGCCTACAATCTACCCCTACACTTTCATATTAAATATGGTAAGTGTAGCGGTATTCTAAAATCGGTGAGAAATTCCCCGAGAGTCGCGTTAATATGGTGGTTATCAAAATTAATCCATTAGAGTACACACAATCCGAGAACATTCTCAGATCTGAATAGACATCTCTAGAATTACTTGATAATGGCCTACAATCTACCCCTACACTTTGATATTAAATATCGCAAGTGTAGCGGTATTCTAAAATCGGTGGGAATTCCCCGAGAGTCGCGTTAATATGGTGATTATCAAAATTAATCCATAAGAGTACACACAAACCGAGGACATTCACAGATCTGAATAGACATCTCTAGAATTACTTGATTATGGCATACAATCTACCCCTACACTTTCATATTAAATATGGTAAGTGGAGCGGTATTCTAAAATCGGTGAGAAATTCCCCGAGGGTCTCGTGAATATGGTTGATATCAAAATTAATCCATTAGAGGATTTGAGGGCATTCACAGATCTGAATAGACATCTCTAGAATTACTTGATAATGGCATACAATCTACCCCTACACTTTCATATTAAATATCGCAAGTGGAGCGGTATTCTAAAATCGGTGAAAAATTCCCCGAGGGTCTCGTGAATATGGTTGATATCAAAATTAATCCATTAGAGGATTTGAGGGCATTCACAGATCTGAATAGACATCTCTAGAATTACTTGATTATGGCATACAATCTACCCCTACACTTTCATATTAAATATGGTAAGTGTAGCGGTATTCTAAAATCGGTGAGAAATTCCCCGAGAGTTGCGTTAATATGGTGGTTATCAAAATTAATCCATTAGAGTACACACAATCCGAGAACATTCTCAGATCTGAATAGACATCTCTAGAATTACTTGATAATGGCCTACAATCTACCCCTATACACTTTGATATTAAATATCGCAAGTGTAGCGGTATTCTAAAATCGGTGAGAAATTCCCCGAGAGTCGCGTTAATATGGTGGTTATCAAAATTAATCCATTAGAGTACACACAATCCGAGAACATTCTCAGATCTGAATAGACATCTCTAGAATTACTTGATAATGGCCTACAATCTACCCCTACACTTTGATATTAAATATCGCAAGTGTAGCGGTATTCTAAAATCGGTGGGAATTCCCCGAGAGTCGCGTTAATATGGTGATTATCAAAATTAATCCATAAGAGTACACACAAACCGAGGACATTCACAGATCTGAATAGACATCTCTAGAATTACTTGATTATGGCATACAATCTACCCCTACACTTTCATATTAAATATCGCAAGTGGAGCGGTAATCTAAAATCGGTGAAAAATTCCCCGAGGGTCTCGTGAATATGGTTGATATCAAAATTAATCCATTAGAGGATTTGAGGGCATTCACAGATCTGAATAGACATCTCTAGAATTACTTGATTATGGCATACAATCTACCCCTACACTTTCATATTAAATATGGTAAGTGGAGCGGTATTCTAAAATCGGTGAGAAATTCCCCGAGGGTCGCGTTAATATGGTGGTTATCAACATTAATCCATAAGAGTACACAAAATCAGGGGGCATTCACAGATCTGAATAGACATCTCTAGAATTACTTGATAATGGCATACAATCTACCCCTACACTTTCATATTAAATATCGCAAGTGGAGCGGTATTCTAAAATCGGTGAGAAATTCCCCGAGAGTCGCGTTAATATGGTGGTTATCAAAATTAATCCATTAGAGTACACACAATCCGAGAACATTCTCAGATCTGAATAGACATATCTAGAATTACTTGATAATGGCCTACAATCTACCCCTACACTTTGATATTAAATATCGCAAGTGGAGCGGTATTCTAAAATCGGTGAGAAATTCCCCGAGAGTCGCGTTAATATGGTGGTTATCAAAATTAATCCATAAGAGTACACACAATCCGAGAACATTCTCAGACCTGAATAGTCATCTCTAGAATTACTTGATAATGGCCTACAATCTACCCCTACACTTTCATATTAAATATCGCAAGTGTAGCGGTATTCTAAAATCGGTGAGAAATTCCCCGAGAGTCGCGTTAATATGGTGGTTATCAAAATTAATCCATTAGAGTACACACAATCCGAGAACATTCTCAGATCTGAATAGACATATCTAGAATTACTTGATAATGGCATACAATCTACCCCTACACTTTCATATTAAATATCGCAAGTGGAGCGGTATTCTAAAATCGGTGAGAAATTCCCCGAGAGTCGCGTTAATATGGTGATTATCAAAATTAATCCATAAGAGTACACACAAACCGAGGACATTCACAGATCTGAATAGTCATCTCTAGAATTACTTGATTATGGCCTACAATCTACCCCTACACTTTGATATTAAATATCGCAAGTGGAGCGGTATTCTAAAATCGGTGAGAAATTCCCCGAGAGTCGCGTTAATATGGTGGTTATCAAAATTAATCCATAAGAGTACACACAATCCGAGAACATTCTCAGACCTGAATAGTCATCTCTAGAATTACTTGATAATGGCCTACAATCTACCCCTACACTTTGATATTAAATATCGCAAGTGTAGCGGTATTCTAAAATCGGTGAGAAATTCCCCGAGAGTCGCGTTAATATGGTGGTTATAAAAATTAATCCATTAGAGTACACACAATCCGAGAACATTCTCAGATCTGAATAGACATATCTAGAATTACTTGATAATGGCATACAATCTACCCCTACACTTTCATATTAAATATCGCAAGTGGAGCGGTATTCTAAAATCGGTGAGAAATTCCCCGAGAGTCGCGTTAATATGGTGATTATCAAAATTAATCCATAAGAGTACACACAAACCGAGGAAATTCACAGATCTGAATAGACATCTCTAGAATTACTTGATTATGGCCTACAATCTACCCCTACACTTTCATATTAAATATCGCAAGTGGAGCGGTATTCTAAAATCGGTGAGAAATTCCCCGAGAGTCGCGTTAATATGGTGATTATCAAAATTAATCCATAAGAGTACACACAATCCGAGGGCATTCACAGATCTGAATTAGGATTTGTTTAATTAAATAAAAAAAATTCAAACCTGCTACATTTTCTTCTGTGTATAGCTACACTTTTGATTAAATTATGTAAATACACTTTTGAAAAATGATTATTTGTGTAGCTACACTTTTGATAATTGATTAAAACTTCACACCGGTCCCAAAGCTACGAATACTCTCCTGAACTTCCGTAACTAAAACATTTGTTACATCCATAACTTACAATTATAAATCAATAACTGTTCAATGTTTGTAAGTCAGTCAATAGAATAGAAATATTAATTCCTGAAAGTCAATTAATGATTCTATTAAAATCTCCTCGCAAATCGTCTTGACCAAAAGGACGTCTTTATCACATTTAAGCCCGTGCACAAGATCCATATTCTCTAGCACACTTAAAAACCGGCAGACAATGTTTAGTTAAAGCATACCATGGTATTCTTGAGTGCCAGGAATTTCTCTCAAACCTAAAATATCATAGACGAACCGACAGAGTATGCAAAACATTTGCATTTCTTAAGCAGCATAAAAGAGAGGGAGTTACTAAAAAACCAACCAATATATTCCCATTTCCCCTTGCCTCTACGAGTTACGAAAGTTCGAGGGAGAGTCGCACCTCGTTGAAGAGACCAATTTTTCCCACTAGGACCTCCACCCACCAAAGACGAGATTAGATGAACGATCAAATTTAAAAGTTCAGGAACTGCACCCGGAATCGATGGAATTCCTATAGAATTATATAAGTATGCTCAAGGTAATATGCTAAACACTTTTCAATCCTTGGTTGAGAATATCTGGATCAATAACGAACTCCCTCCAGAATGGATTGAAACTTTACAAGCCCCCATACCTAAGATAAAGCAATGATTATCGTAAAATAACTTTGTGTAATGTAGGATATAAAATTTGATCTAAATTACTACTCGATCATTTAGACGAATTTCTTGATCCTCCTCACTCATACCAAACTACATTTTTGGCCAACAGATGTACCGGAGACCACATGTTTACTATTTGTCGTGCTCTTGACGAAGAGTAACGTTCTGGCAATCGAATTTGCGTCCTCTCCTAGAAGTAGCCTTCGATACAGTAGACCTGAATATAATATCCATCTGCCTTCAGCAAAACATACCACACTATCTGGTTAACCGAATTATAAAGGCTGGCTTTTGGAGTAAAAGATCAATTAAATGGTATAACGTATGTAGAGAAACAATACAAAAAACAAAGGAGTCAAGCAAAGATGCCCAATATCACCCAGGGTATTTAACTTCATTCTCAACGGAGTATTACTCACAGTAGTTGACTAGTTTCCCAAATTAGATCTGATGCAAAGTAACAATATACATTTACCACTAATTTTTGCCTATGGTGATGACATTATACTAAGGACGCGCGATCTTACAATATTAGAACCCATTCTAAAAGATGTGATAGACAACCTAAAATGCGCTGGTTTAGAGATAAAATCACCGATTGTAATGTAACGGTACCTCCCCTTGTTCAAACTTTAACCGCTGTGCCTTTTGGTCGATGAAATGACAATTACAAAGCACAGGAAAGAAAAAAGAAAAAATTTACGAATGTGGGTGCAGCCCAACAATCCAACCATTTTAATCGTCTCTTACGATAAGCAGTGGGTGCCGTGGAAGAATTTTAGTAAATATTCATTACATCAAATTCTGATTCAATAAAACTTGCAAATGCACAGCACTTACGCATTTAAGAAGCTTTCCTAAACCAATGGTACAGGCACAATTTTCCATAGCCAAATACTTTTTTCTCCTGCTGAATGAAACCATTAAAAGCTTTCAACGAACTGTAGAATAACTAATCCTCACGATCTTCTTGCAGAGGTCCGTCAAGTCATTTATAAGCGGAGTCTAGCGGAGACAGGTGCTCAACAAATCGAGTACGGTTTGTTCTTTCTCTTCATCCTAGTGACATTGACGATAATTAAGTGAGGATACTAGGTGGCAGAACTGCCATTGACTCACACCATTTTTCTTCTGAAGCATAAGTTTGCAAGTTGCAAGCAATGTTGTGCTGTTATTTTCTACACCGCGTAGTTATTTAATGATTACATGTGTGTAGACAACGTATGTAGATAATTAGAAAAACTGCGTCGACATGTAGTGAATGTAGAAAATATTGTTACAAATTCTACTCTACACACGTGTAACACGCGGTGGTCGAGTGCTTAACGTATAGACCACAAAGCGTTACCAACCCAAAAAATCTTGTCAGGGCCATAATTCTATTGAGGCGATTATTGCCCTTAGCATAATCGATGTTGTCAGATCAAATTTTGCTCCAATACTGATTGATATTTGGATTTAAGAATGGTAATCTATGTAGAGGAGAATATGGAGATAACGAAAGCAATAGTAAACGGCGGCGATATTCATAATCGAAAACACTGGAATTAAGAACGGACGTAAATCATCAAAACAGGGGTAATGATGACGTGGGTGTTCGCGAACACATGAAAGTGATTTACAATTGCAACACACATACATCGCCAGAAAAAGATTAATTTCGAATATCGATAGCAAAATATAGAGTTTTCCAATAGGAATGATATGACTTTTAAGTGACGTTCCGGCCATTTGTATTTAATAAGTCATGACCTGTCATTTTTTGTTTCATTGTATTCAGTAATGTTTACAATTTTATCATGGTGAGATATATGCAAGAACAACGTTTCCAAATTATTCAGTTTTATTATCAAAATAATCGTTCTCCAATTGCAACTTTCGCAACTTCTCGTGCGCTTTTGCCATTTTATAGTCGTAGTAATCGTCCAAGTGTGCTCGCTATTCGTCGAATTGTTGAAAATTTTGAGCGTACATTTTCTTTACATAATGTTGAAGTACCAACAAGACAAAGATTCGCTCGAAGTAATGCAAATATTTCTGCCGTTCAGGCAAGTATTGCTGAAGACCGCAATTTGTCGATTCCAAGACTGACTCAAACCACAATCTGGCGGATTTTGAGAAAGGATTTGGGTTTGCATCTGTATAAAATTGTTCTCACTCAAGAACTAAAGCCACTGGACCACCGTAAACGTCGTGAATTTGCTGATTTTGCCTTGGAACAACTTGAAAACGATAACGATTTTTTTAAGAAAATCATCTTCTCCAATGAGGCTCACTTTCATCTGAGTGGTGCGGTAAATAAACAAAACTGTCGATTCTGGTGCGAAGAAAATCCACAAATTATTCATGAAAAACCATTACATTCACCTAAATTGACAGTTTGGTGTGGTTTTTGGTCTGGTGGAATCATCGATCCGTATTTTTTTCGAAATGAAGCTGGTAACACCGTTACTGTCAATGGAGATCGGTATAGAACGATGATAACCAACTTTTTATGGCCGAAACTGGAGGAAGTTGATCTTGACAACATATGGTTCCAGCAAGACGGAGCTACGATTATTTCAAGAAATTGTGATATTGAATGGCCTCCAAGGAGTTATGATTTAACACCATTAGACTATTTCTTGTGGGGTTATTTGAAGCCATTGGTCTTTAGCAATAAACCAAACTCTCTTCAAGCTTTACAAGTCAATATTGAACGTGCTATTCATGACATACGACTTGATTTAGTGGAAAAAGTACTCGAAAATTGGGTTCATCGAATTCGTTCCTGCAGAATAAGTCGTGGAGGCCATTTGAATGACGTTTTATTCAGAACTTAATTGTATCGATTGTACTTCACGACGAAAAATAAAAAACATTTCCATTTCTTTAACTATTAGTGTGTTTTTTAAAGAAATCATATCACTCTTATTGGAAAACCCTTTATATAAGCGCGAGCAATTTGGGACGCATACGCAGTTGTAATTTAACGAGTGAACATTCCAAGTCAAAAAGTAAATAGTGCGAAAGGTAGTGAACAGTAAAAATGAACGAGTGAAATTTGTGAAATGATGTAGAAATTAAAGGTGTTACAAAATAAAATTTGTTAACTTAAACCGCTGGGTGTTTTATTTGCAAAATCGTGTACGAATCCATAACGAACGGCCAAAATTCGTAACATTTGGAGTCAGAAGTGGAATTTTTCAAATACCAGCCAGCAATGGTTAAAAACCTAAACACCTATATCTCACATCAGTTGAGGGAAAAGCTGCAGAACCTCGGGCTTTCAATCGAAGGTAATAAATGCCAGCTGCTTTCGAGACTGCAGAGCACCACGGAGGAGGATGCTGAAACAGAAGGGCGAAGATCGCGACAATCATCACCGGCGGCATTGCGATGGAACAAAAAGAAACAATCATATTAGTTCAGCCGCCTACTCCAGAACAACAGACTTTGGACATAGGAGATATGATCAAGGCGCTGTTACTTCAAATGAAATAAATGAGAGCCGACCAGACTGCCAAGTTTGACCAACAAAACGCCAAGTTAGACCAACAAAATTAAAAAATCGCCCAGCAAGACGAACAGCGGAGCAAGATAAACAATTTGTGAAGCTTCGTAAGGAACAAAACCCCCAATTGGCAGAACTATGAGCCGAGCAAAGTGGTCAGCTGTAGATTTACGTAAACACCAGAGCGTACCGAATGAAAAACTCGACCAAATCCGGCGTACCCAAGTCCTCAAAGTTCAAGAGCTAAATAAGACGTTTTCGACCGAACCAGTTGCTAGAACCTCAAGGGGAATTTTAAAGCCTATGACATTCGATTGCGAAATCCGCAGGAGAGCATCCCAACGCACTCATTTTGCATATTCGTGGGAAACCTGCAGATATATTGTAAACCGTATCCGCAATAGGAAGGAGCGGGTTATGGCTGAGTTGGAACTAAGAAACGAGCAGTCACACGTCAGAGAATTAGACAAGATCCAACTCCAAAGCAAGCGGAAACTACATAGGGAAAGCCTGCAAGACCTAGAGAGGGAAGTAACGAAATTGACGCGTCAAGCATATGGCAAGACACCTGCAGATGTGTTGAACTTCGTTTAAAAACTAATACTAGAGGTAAAACCATGAATGAAGTATTGGCGCTAGCATAGGGAACAGCTATAGACATAATTAGTCCACTGATACTGATACTGTCAAGCTGAATTTGCAAAGCTATTGGAGTCACAGAAAATTACAACAGTCAAGAGATGAGCCAGGTGCAAAGAAAATTCTTCAGATGCAGTTTTACATTTTAGATAAGGCTTTAGGTTTTTCAAATCTGCTACAGAAATTTGTTATACATCGTTACTATACTCGTCATTTTAAATATGTGTTTGTTTAATTTCAACCTCCCTCCCTCGTTCTCCTCCTTCCCCTTCTTCCTCAACTATTTAATTTACGTACAAATTAGTAAACTTAAAAATTTGCTTCTTACCCAAATATGAGAATTGCACGAAAATTTTAGTAAATGACTAATTTTCGAAAATACATTATGAACATATTTTACAATTTAAGGGTAACTGGTATGAAACTTTTAGTTAGGCAATCAACAAACAATTACAGATCGTAATCACATCAACATCATTTTCAAATATTCTTCACCTAATTTTAAATTTTAAACTCTCGAAAAAAGAAATCGTTATGAATATATAAATAACATCCGTGACCTTACCCGATATTGATTTGCACATTTACAGATATCGTCGATATATAAGAACATAACATCATTTTATAATAAATTCAAATTATTATTTGCTTAATAAATTTTCTAAAACCATTTACGTATCTCCTTTCGCTCGTTCGTTCGTTCGTTCTTCTGTTCTCAATTCCGTATTTTTTTCATCATCACCATCATCTGTAGAAATCTACAGCTTCAACAAACATGATCCAAATCGCAGTAATAATAATAATAACAGTATAATACGAGTAGGAACGAAAAAAATTATTCAAGTAACAAAAATAAAAGTGAGATAAAATTGTCGCCAATTCAAACTAATTTTTATTTTTATTTTTGTTTTCCAGACTAATGGTCGCCCTAAAAACAGGAAACCAATTAAATTTTAGAATTTTTTACTTTAAATATTTGATATTTTATCGCACTATCAAAATTGCTTTTTTGTGTTATGTAAAGATATGTTTTCTGAAATAACCGAACTAAGGCTATAATATGACGTTGGTTGGGCAAAAAATGTATACAGCTTTTACATATTTCAACTTAATGTTCTTAGATCAAATTTACAAATAATTAAGTTAAATTCTACGCGTATTTCCGAATTGTCTACATGTTGATGTCGAAAAAAGTGTATACAATCGATTTTTGAATAGACAATGTCGAGAATTGGTAGAATATGTAGACAATGTAAATTATTACTTTTTAGTTGTTCTTCCATTAATTTTCTATACGATGTCGTCATATTTTAGTTTTTAAGTTTAAATTGGGGTTTACCTATATTTTGGCAGTTAAAATTCAATTTTTAATAAACATATATGTAAGCGATTACGGACTCTTTATCGTAAACAATTTATCGTGTTTCAATTTAACGTCAACATTTTACCGTATAACAGTTTATCGTAGACACAATTTACCGTAGACACAATTTATCGTATTCCAGTTTATCGTAGCTTTGTAAAATTGACTGTATAACAAAATAATTTGTAAATAAAAATTAAAGTGTCTTCGGCTTATAAAATTTTATTAAATTCGGCCATTACCAGCTTAATAGATTAATAAAATAAGATGGGATTTTGTAAGTTGGAAATGGGATTTTCAAATGACTTCTGTAAGAAGTTTTGGAATAAGGCCATCTGGGACGGAACTCGTAATTTCTTAACCGATTATGATGAATTTGGATATGGTAGATGGAAATGGTATTCTTTAATGATTTTTGGAAGAAGTTCTGGTGTATGGCCATCTGGGACGGAACTCGGTAATTTCGTAACCGGTGGACAGAAATGGGATACTTTAATGATTTTTAGAAGAAGTTCTGGAATATGACCATCTAGGACGGAACTCGGCAATTTCTTAACCGATTATGATGAATTTGGATATGGTGGACAGAAATGGGATTCTTTAATGATTTTAAGAAAAACTTCTGGAATATGGCCATCTACGACGGAACTCGGTAATTTCGTAACTGATTATGTTGAAATTGGATATGATAGATGTAAATGGGATTCTTTAATGATTTTTGCAACAAATTCTGGAATACATAGTGCTCCAATATTAGCCGTGTCTTAATATTGGAGCACTATCCGGCGCCAAAGGGGAGTTTCTACTGAAACTGCTATTTATTCACTGGTGTCGCTGTACCATACAAATGAAAAAATAATTTCATCCCTAAAACAAACATTTAACGACCTGAAATATACCAATTAACATTTATTTTGGCATGACGTTATAAAAAATAAATCATCTTGCTGCGTTTTAAATTTTTATTGTAAGAATAAGTTTCTAATGGTTTAGAGGTTGTACAAAACAAAGGAAATTTAAAATTCCCCTTTGAAATGGATAGTGCTCCCGCTAAATAGGTAGAGCAAGATATTTTTTTATCGATTTTTAACTAAAAAGTTGAATAAACAATTTTAGTTTAGAGTTAAATAAATTAATTGTGTGCAAAAATAGCGCGCTAAATATAAGTTTTGACATAGAAAAGTGCATGCTCCGGATACAGCTATCGGGCGCTAATAAAAAAATTTATCTAAATTGAAATTTTTATAGAAAGCTATTTGATTGTAACCGGCGTTTGAAAAAAAATCTTAAAATTATCTCCGATTGGTAAGCTTTTAACTAAAAATTCAATTTAACTTTCGTAAATCTATTTTTTTTTTCTATTTAGCTAAATTTTTTCTCAATTTAGATACATGAAATTGTGTTGTAAATTTACCAAACGAATACAGCTATTATAGTAAATTCATTTAAGCTAGTCATGGCGAGATGGCACTTGTTGTCACTGTAAACTCATTTAAATTATTCATTGTAAGATGGCACTTGTCAACATTATACTTTTAATGTAATAATTAGTTTAAATATTATTTGTGGGATGGTGCTTTGACAAAATTTTGTATGTTAAAATAATATTTTTTGGGACTTCTTCTAAAAATCATTAACGTCTTGGGTCAAATCCAAGACATTAATTGTGATATACGATAAACTGTCCTCATGATTAACAGTTATACGATAAATTGTTCTACGATAAACTGTTCACGATAAATTGTTCACGATAAACTGTTCTACGATAAATTGTTCACGATAAACTGTTCTACGATAAAATGTTCTACGATAAATTGTTCTACGATAAATTGTTTCCACGATAAATTGTTCTACGATAAACTGTTCTACGATAAATTGTTCATGATAAATTGTTCACGATAAACTGACAGTAAATCATACTGTTCACGATAAATTGTTCACGATAAACTGTTCTACGATAAATTGTTCACGATATACTGTTCTACGATAAATTGTTCCACGATAAACTGTTCACGATAAATTGTTCTACGATAAATTGTTTCTACGATACAATGTTCTACGATAAATTGTTCTACGATAAATTGTTCACGATAAACTGACAGTAAATCATACTGTTCACGATAAATTGTTCACGATAAACTGTTCTACGATAAACTGTTCACGATAAACTGTTCTGCGATAAATTGTTCTACGATAAACTGTTCACGATAAATTGTTCTACGATAAATTGTTTCCACGATAAATTGTTCTACGATAAACTGTTCTACGATAAATTGTTCACGATAAATTGTTCACGATAAACTGACAGTAAATCATACGGTTCACGATAAATTGTTCACGATAAACTGTTCTACGATAAATTGTTCTACGATAAACTGTTCACGATAAATTGTTCTACGATAAATTGTTTCCACGATAAATTGTTTCCACGATAAGTTGGTCTACGATTAACTGTTCTACGATAAATTGTCCACGATAAATTGTTCACGATAAACTGACAGTAAATCATACGCGAGATTGAAAATCTTGGTCAATTGATGTCCTCAATATTGGTACAACCACGAGCGATTTACGAAATTCAGCTAAAGTTTCGCTGTGCCAAATGTGCCGTCTCTCATGAACATTTTCGACACAAATACTTAATTTCTGATTTTAGCATCCGTTTTTGAGCAACGTAGTTGGGGTTACTACAAGACGAATGTGAAGAAAGTGCTACTCTTTTGCTAGTTTCATTAATTGTGTTTGTGTTAGTGATATGAAATGGGTAAGACGGAACTTATCGAAAATTAAAGTTTTCTTCTAAAAATATTAGGCTAACTGAGATATCCCTAGAGATCTTAACACAACCTCCGTTATATCGGGTATTAGTTGGGGACCATGTTAGTTAGAAAAAATAATCAGGAGCTCCCCATCCAGGGTGGGAATAATTTAGAGTATTTTGTATTATGACCAAATATAATAAAAATTCTTAAACCGTTTGAGGTATCTCTGGAGATCTTAACACAAACTCAGGTATAAGAGGTTTTAGTTGGGGATTATGTTAGTTAGAAAATATATTCTGTTGCTCCTCATCTAGGGGAGGGGGCATTTAATATTATTTTATATTACGACCAAATATAATAAAAATTCTTAAACCATTTGAGGTATCCCTAGAACACAACCTCAGTTATTTGGGGCCTTAGTTGGAGACGATGCCAGTTAGAAATAATAATCAGGGGTGCCCCATCCAGGAGTGGAAACAATTTAGAGAATTTTGTATTATGACCAACAAATATAATAAAAAATATTAAACTAACTGAGATATCCCAAGAGATCTTAACACAACCTCCGTTATATCGGGTGTTAGTTGGGAACCATGTTAGTTAGCAAAAATTATCAAGAGCTCCTCATCCAGGGGTGGAAATAATTGAGAGTATTTTGTATCTTAAACCGTTTGAGGTATCTCTAAAGATCTTAAACACAACCTCAGGTATAAGGGGTGTTAGTTGGAGACCATGTCAGTTAGAAAATATATTCAGTTACACCTCATTCAGGGGAGGGGACATTTAATATTATTTTATATGACGACCAAATATAATTTTAAAAAAATTAAACCATTTGAGGTATCCCTAGAGACCTTAACACAACCTCAGTTATTTGGGGTCTTAGTTGTAGACGATGCCAGTTAGAAATAATAATCAGGAGAACCCCATCCAGGGATGGAAACAATTTATACAATTTTGTGTTATGACCAAATATAATAAAAATTGTTAGGGCAATTGAAATATTCCTCGGATCTTAACACCACTTCAGATAAATGAAGCTCCCATTTTATTGGTAGAGACAATTTATACAATTTAGTATTATGACCGTTTAAAAATTCTGGCAGTGATGTCATGTCTGTCAACTGGTGTTTGTCTGAGCAGCAGTTTCTTCTTGATTTATATCCATTGAATATTACATGCGAATGTTCTGAATAGATCTGAGCGGTCTTATTGAATAACATACGACATCGCATCTTGTGCGTACTCGTGTATGTCGCGAGGGATTTCGATGTAAGTGGCCGGTAAAATTGCCATTCTTCCGAAAACATCGTGGAGATCATTGGAAGAGATGCCATTCGATGATCACAGTATTGTCATAAAAGCGGACAAACGACCAGCAGGAACTCATGAACGACAATACAATGCGCCTACAGTTACTGAAATATCAATTGTTGATGTTGGTGAAAATTTGGAATCGCGTGATATAATCATGAAACGCCGAACTGGAATCGCATTATACAGCGAATAAGTGAGACACATCGATCGTATGACGCACTGCAATATCCGCTTATGTTCTGTCGTGGTGATGACGGATATCACCTGAGATACAACATGATAAATCCGACCAATGGTTAATACAAACAAAACACTTTTGATTGTCACTTTATAAATTGTAAATTTTTAGGGGTCGAGACAAATAAAATGGTCAGTTCAATGAATTTTTACGCATATCCAATGATGCTTCGCCTAAACATTGACAACCATTTTCTGAGATATCATCGATTGTTTCAACAATATGCAGTTGATACGAGTATGTTCGTTGAGGTTGAGACAGAACGACTCAATTCGATTCAATCAGGATAATTTGTGATATTGAAGAACATATTAACTTGCGAGATGCGGTCCATGGCGACGCAGATGTTACAGATGTTGGTCGACATATATTGGCAATCCGAGACACATGCACGAATACTCCCAGGATGCGTCTCGGTCAATCACCAAGCAATCGTCACGATGTTACAGCGCGAGAGTTGAGTGTAGCACAAATACTCAGATGTTTAATGGACTTCATTGCGAAACAACGTGTATACGGTACTGTTCGATGCTGGATGTATTCAGTTGAGTGGCAGAAAAGAGGTTTGCCACACGCACACATTCTTCTTTGGATGGTGGACAAAATTAAACCAGACCAAATTAATGGCATCCTTTCCGTCGACATTCCTGATCCTGAGAGAGATCCAGAGTTGCACGAAATGGTGAAGACCAATATACTACACGGACCATGCGGACAATCCACTCTATCGGCGTCGCTCGCCAGATGACAATGGCAGAACATTCATCACTCAATTGAAAGGAACGGATATCGTGGTTGAAAACACATGGATCGTGTCATATTCGCCAATATTGTCTAAAGCCTTTAAAACACATATCAATGTTGAGTATTGCAGTTCGGTGAAATCGATGTAGTGTGTTTGCAAATACGTCACCAAACGAAGGGCCGACATGTGAACTGCAATGAAGTACTCTGGAGAATATTTCCACTTGCGATTTATGAACGGCATCCAACTGTTGTGCATCTGGCAGTTCATTTGGAGATTGGCCAAAGAGTGTATTTCAACGCAGAGAACGCAACGCAGCGAGTGGAAAGACCACCAGCAACAACATTTACGAGTTTATTTTCAATTTGCACCAGTGATCCGTTTGCGAGAACATTGCTTTACTCGAATATGTCTCGATATTACACATGGAACCAGTAGATGGATATCCAGGTGTGTTTTCTACTGATGCATTGGAACGAATTTACACAATCCATCCAAAGAATGACGATTGCTTCTACCTTTGTGCGACATTTAGAGAAGCGTGTCAATAGTTACAATTGCTTGAACACGATAATCACTGGAATCAAACGCTAGACGGCGCGATAGCTTCTTCGCCTGCCAATCAAGTTGGTACACTTTTGGCTATGATCATTTCGACAAGTAAGCCTTCAAACTTGTAAGCCTTCAGAAGACGTTTTGCATCGCTTTCGAGTCGCGACAGAAAATTTTGAATTGCAAATGAACTACGAAATCTACAATGAAGCGTTAGTGCTGCAAACTATATTGACTGGAATTCATATTCCAGCACCAAATCGTCAAACAAGAGATGTTTTGAATCGTGAATTGGAACGCGAGCGTGCTTACGACACGACAAATTTCCAACAACAAGTACAAACAAATGTTCCACTGTTGAATGAACAGCAAAAGAGTACGTGTGGTCAACTGATGAAGGCTGTCGATGATAGAAACGGTGAACTATTTTTCCTTGATGCTCCCGACGGAACTGGGAAAACGTTCCTGATATCATTGATATTAGCAACAATACGTGCTCAAAGTGGCATTGCGTTAGGAAGGTGGAAGAACGGCACATTAAGCACTGAAGCTTCCGTTAGACCTGCAAATCAACGAAAATCCTGTTTGCAACATTTCAAAGCAATCAGCCATGGCAAAAGTATTGAGTGTACGATGGCGCACAAACGATCATTAGAAGCACTCGATCGAACATTGAAAGATTTGCGCAACGTTAATCGTCGCTTTGATGGCGTAATGATACTGTTGGCGGGCCACTTCCGACAAACACTCCCCGTGATTCCCAAATCAACAGCGGCGGATGAATTAAACGCATGTCTCAAGTAATCGTATTTGTGGCGGTACGTGAAAACCATTCCATTGAGTATGAATATGCGAGTGTTCCTGCAACGGGATAGAACCGCAGAACTTTTGTCCAAAGAACTGCTGAGAATCGGAAATGGACAAATTCCGGTAGATATTATTCATCACTAGTTTATTCATCACTAATGTATATCCGTATTGTTGAGCGCACGCGCAATTTTAGCAGCGAAAAATATTGATGTCAATGACTTGAATTGGACGATTGAAAATCAAATTCCGGGAGAATTGCGTTCATACAAATCGATCGATCGCGTTGAAAACAAAGACGACGTCGTCAATTATCCAGTGGAATTCCTAAACTCTTTGGATTTGTCTGGCATGCCGCCTCATCATTTGCGTCTTAAAGTTAGATCTGTCATCATTATGTTACGAAATCTTCATGCTCCGAAACTGTGCAATGGAATCCGACTGATTGTGACGAAGCTAATGAACAATGTGATAGTGGCAAGGATTTTGAAAGGACCGTTCAAGGGAGAAGAATGCCTAATTACGTGAATTCCTTTGACTTAACCGATTTGCTATTCCAGTTGGAACGCATTCAGTTCCCAGTGAAACTTGCATTTGCGATGACCATAAACAAGTCACAAGGGCAGTCGCTGGAAGTGTGAGCCATAAATCTGGAAATGTCATGCTTTTCACACGGCCAGTGGCACTATTCTGGTAATTCCCCGGGAATAGGGATTCAAATATTTTTTTCCGGCCTACTGAGGAGTAAAGTTTGTTGTAAATATTTATAAATTGGGAATAATATTTCCATACCTAAATTGGCAGGGAAAATTATTCCCGAATTAATTTTGTTTTCGACAAATGTTAATTTTGTACCTCAGTATGCCAGAATTTTTTTTTTTTAAATAAAAATTACATATAAATTCTTTCCCCAGTTCCCTATTCCCGGGGAATTACCAGAATAGTGTCACAGGTATATGTGGCGTGTTCCCGAGTTGGGAAACCATTTTCACTCTTCATTTACGCTCCGGAGCAGAAAACAAAAATGTTGTGTATCAAGCAGCCTTAAATTGAATATAATGATTGTTCTATTCTGTTTTTTTAGATTTCAATAAAACGAATAGAATTCAATGAAATTAATACTTGATTTTATTCTATTTTCGCCAAATATTGGGCGGAACGAAGTCCGTCGGGTCATCTTTCCGTATAAATATAGGAAATTGAATTCAATTGAATTCGAAAAGTGTTTCATTCAATCTATAATTGAAATTCTATTATTGCGTCATCTGTTAACGATCGATAATTTTTGATCGAAAAAACAAATTTCGGGTGGAATCGTGAATGCTCGAAATTAATTCAATCAAAAAATATATTTTGGACATAACGAAGTTTGCCACGGGTCAGCTAATCAAATATAATAATGCCCCAAAGTAGACGAATAGATTTGAATTAATTATTTTTGGACAAAAATATAATGGAGAAAACAATTCACAGTTTGTAGTGGATTGAATTGTTCCCCTTAGCCTTAATTTTTGAAAATTAATTTCAGGTGATGTGATATATCGTGTTTCTACGAAAGCAAATTTATAGGCCATAAAAACTTGATCAATTTGACGTAGATGTTAAATCTCAATTCGATTACGAATTAACCGTGGCACTCCCAATCTAACTGGAACTTTTTTCACGATAATGGTCCGGGCGGTTCTCGTCTAGTCAATTTAAACCCATTCAGCTCCTTAATATTTTACATCACGAAGGAACACGGGATAATATGTACAACTCAAAATTTTATTAGCTTCCATAAAAAGCGGTCCTTTATATTCTGTTGATATGTACTCACGAATACATAGTTTTCCAGTACATTGTGAAAAACAAAAGATTTACAAAAAATCTCCTTTCAACATTGTTTACTGTTCGTTGCTTTCCAGCTCTCATGTTTAAATTTGATTTTCTTTTTACAGAGTGATTTACACTTAATATCCTTATATATATATTTCGTTCCAAAATGTTTTAACTGTTCAAAATAAAGCAAAATGTACCCACACACACAAGGTGTTAATAAAATCATGTTACAGGTTCGAGCCCGAAAAATATATTCGTAAATTTTCCATTTTGGGAATATATAAATTCTTCTAGTACGACGAAAGTACATTTAAATGACGGGTTCAGTGATTTCTGTAGCACCCTGTATACGTACTATAAAGTAACATATCATTACTATTATTTATATTTCTTCCCAGACAAAGTAGTAAAATATAAAAATAAAAATTTAGATATTTTCACCTTTTCTTCAAACTAATTTTCATATTATTTCGGGCGAAGCATATTACACAATACATCCTGCCAGAAACCAACCGTAGAAAGTTGGTGCAAATTTTTCTTGTATTTTGCTGTAACATTAATTTAAAGGTTTTCTCCTTATACATATTTTCGTTTTCCATGAATAAAAACCAGGTAAAAAATAAAATTTAATACGAAAGAAAATTAGATTTTCGTTTTTTGGTTGGTTGCTGGCTGCTACTTCTGTGTTGTGCCGTTTGTAAAATTTATTTACTAAAAGTAACCGGAAATTTAAATATAACGAAATGACAAGAATAAGAATTAATTTAAAGTTTTTTTTCTTTTTATATTTTTGGATAAACTGAATATTTATCATGCTTTAATTTCTGTTTTGGGATTTTCATTTAAAAATCATTTCAAGTACTTGGGTTTGCGTGTCATAATTTTTAATATGTGTTATGCAAACAAAAAATCTTACGGTAAGTAGGTTAATAGAAGATTTCCATTAATTATTACCGCATGTTTATGTAGGCGTAAACGTATACGAGTTCATTATACACATTAGAGGGGAACGCGGAGTATTAAGCTGGGACGGAATAATTAATGTTTTGCAGGGTACTACGACTGTTTGTGTAAGTAAACTTTGCGATGTGTGTACATGTGGATTGCGCGTAGCATGAATATTAGCTTCTGTTGATAAATGTATCCATGGATATTCTGTTTCGGAGGGTTATGCCGTTTTAATCCTCTAGTAATTCTCTAGTTAAACTTTATGAATAAATACATACAGCTAGGACATATAGTTCCGGTCAAATCATAAGATGCCAAAGGGCAAACATGTTACCTACCTCACCATGCTGTGGTCAAGCAGTCAAGTACAATAACCAAGGTGAGGGTAGTCTTTGATGCATCAATGAAGGCAACAAGATCTGTTCTCTATTATAACAAGATCGAGGAAGTACAAATACGTATACATCGCAGATATTGAGAAAATGTACAGGCAAATCCAACAACACAACAGAACTTACAAAGGATACTATTGAGAGCTGAACCAGACGAGCAAATTAAAGAGTATAAGTTACGAACAGTCACGTATGGTACCTCATTCGCTCCAGATTTGGCCACTAGAACTCTAAAAAAACTTGCCATAGACGAGCAGAATAATTGTCCAATTGCTGCTGAAATTCTGTTAAAGGATTTCGATGTCGGCGATGATCTCTCTGGTGCAGAAATCATAGAATATGCAGTAAAATGTTAGCAACAGTTCAGAAAAACGTTAAATATTGGAGGTAGAAAGCTGAAAAAATTGGCATCAAGCAACAGAACCCTGATGGAGGGTATTCCTGAAAAACAAAGGAAGTCAAAAACCTCACTCATAAATAAGGACCATGAATCCATAAAAACTCTAGGAATATTGTGGAATCCCCAACGAGATGAATTTGAGCTCCAGGCCAACATGGAACCCATGACAATAGTTCCAACAAAACGATCCCTTATCTCGGAGGCATCCAAGATATTCGATCCGCTAGGATGGTTTTCCCCAATAATTATTATAGGAAAACTATTGTTTCAGCAGTCATGGATAAGGAGACTATCATGGGATGAAGAACTACCCTAGGAAATGAAGAAAAAATGGATTTAATATAAAACTACGTTCAGCGAGCTGCAAAAACGGCACAACGGCGAAAATTTAGAGCTGCATGGGTTTGTTGATGCATCGGAATTAGCTTACGCTGCAGTACTGTACTGCAAGGTGGCAGATGCAGGAGAATCAACAATTACACTTATGTCCGGGAAAACTAAGGTGGCCCCAATAAGTCAGAAACTAAGTCTTCCAAGATTAGAACTTTGTGGGGCAGTACTGTTAGCGAAACTACTAAAAATGTTCAGAGGCCATGGGAATCCCAAACATTAAAATGCAAGCCTGGACTGACTGGACAATTGTTCTGGCCTGGCTGCAAGGACACCCTAGTAAGTGGAAAACTTTCGTAGCAAATAAAACATCGCAGATTCATGCTATCCTCAGCCCCGCACAATGGAAACAGGTGAAATCAAAAGAAAATCCCGCGAATTGTGCAACTCGTGGCATAGGTCCTGATAAGCTGGCTGATAATAAATTATGGTGGTCCGGTCCGGATTGGCTTAGGAGTAGTATCGACCCATCATCGATTAACGTAATAACGGAGACCGAATTAGAAAAAAAACGGCAAGATACTCTCTGCATAAACACAACTACAACAGAACCGGAAATACTCGTATTAGAAAGGTTTTCCACTCTCATAAAACAATTCTAATACTCGCATATATTTGACGTTTCTATTGGAATAGGCACCATAAAGGTGAAAAACAGAAGAGGGCGCTAACAGTTAAAGAGTTAGAAGCAGCTAAAATAAGGATTGTAAAGATGGCACAAGCTTCTCCATTTAAGGACGATATAAGAAAATTAAAGGAAAATGGGTCAGTGGGCTCCAAGAGTAAAATTCTCTCCTTACATTCATTTCTGGACACGAACGGAGTACTTCGAATAGGAGGACGATTGCACCATTCAATTTTGAATTAGAACGAAAAACATCCGACCATCCTACCACCAAAGGGTCATCTCACAAGTTTGATCATCGATTGGGCACATAAAAGTACTCAGCGTGGAGGTTTGAACTTAACGCCCGCGTTCATAAGGAAGCAATTTTTGATCCTCCAAGGCAAAAGAGCAACAAAATAACACAATCGCCAATGTCAGAAGTGTTTTAGGTTCAATGTTAACAGAGCAACTCAACTGATGGGAAGCCTACCTCCTCCAAAGTAATACCCCGAAGAGCATTTACGCATACAGGAATAGACAATGCTGGGCCCATCAATTATCGAATGATCAAGGGCTGCGGAACAAAGAGTCGGAAGGGATACATCGCCATCATCTGTTTAACAACGAAAGCGATGCATATGCCTTCAAACGTTTCGTAGCCCGAAGGGATAACGTTGCAAATACTAAACAAAGCCACGAATTTTGTGGCTGCAAATACATATTCAAAATCTATTCATCATTCATCCGATATGTTAAACGTAATAACAAACCAAGGGATCCAATGGCATTTCATTCCCCCAGGCTCCACAGATTTCGGCGGCATATGCGAACAGGAGTGGAATCGGTAAAGCAGCACTTGAATAAAGCCGCAGCATCCGTACTACTAACATATGAGGAATTAACAACTCCGTTGTGCCAGGTTAAAGCAACGTTAAATTCTAGAACGCTATGTATTTTTGAATTGGCTCCATTGGATTCCATGCTCGCCCCACCTGATGATGAAACCATTTACCCGAACCAAAATCTATTGGCAAGATAGCAGCAAATCGAGAGAATGCATGGAGACTTCTGGAAAATGTGGAGCAAAAATTACCTCCATAATATGCAGCACCGAATGAAATGGACAAAAAAACAACCAAATATAAAGAAAAACCAATTAGTTCTTATAATAGACGAAAATTACCAACACACTAGACCATTGAGTCAGAAGCCGAACCAATTATTGAAGATTCCGAAGTACAACAGATTATAACAAACAATGATAAGCCGACGGAAGGTTCATCTCGAGAGAAAGTTCTTGAACCAACTGAAAGGAGAACATGGAGTCAAAACAACATATAGCATGGAATACCTTAACCACCAACCAGGATTATATTTTGAAAAACAAGCTGAAATGAACCCACTTGCCTCCAACTGGAACATAATCATCTACTCTGATATCAGAGAATTTGAAGGGGAACTGAAAAATATGAGTGTGCATTATAAGCAATTGAAACGCGTCTGCCAAGAGAGTAATAATCATACATATGATCCCGGTATTTGTGCTGCCACGATTCAACAATTTGATCACCAACTGGAAAATATTAGATAGGCGGACCAAGTAATTCAGAATTCCAACAAAGAACGAAGACGAGTAAGACGTGGGTTTAGGGATACAGTGGGATATGTGATGGGAGATTTATTTGGTGTTTTGAATGAACGAGATGTACAACGTTATGAACAATTAATAACAAACCTGAAAGATAAAAGCGAAACACTGATCAATTTAGCTCGAAAACAAACCTCAATTATTCATGCCACTGTAAACATTATCAAACATTGCGGGCGGCGAGCACATTGAGCTTATGACAAGATAGAGTCAACCAACTTTCAGTTATATAAACACCAATGAATCAACATGTTATCGATACAACTCATGCTATTCATCAGAAATGTCGAAGATACTCAGAGAATCCTGATTGACAAACTCATCCATACGCATAATGGATTAATCAATTCACAGTTAATTTCTCCTACACAGCTTGAAAATGAATTATGGAAAATCAAGAACCACACACCACCGGCAGTCACACTTCCTGGTTAACATCTCACTGCATTCAGATACCGTTGATACAATCAAGTGTCTACAACATCTATCGAATAATTCCAATACCTATTCAACACGAAGATGAGCAATAGTCGAGAATATTATTCACCAATGGTGGTCTCGGATTTAAATCGATGCGTCACTATCAATGTTGCTCCGATATACAACACACAATCTGATGTCAGTATGTGCGAAATGAACGTTTTTCAACACAATAAGGAGCTCCATCACAGTTGCCACATTTAGTCATTCAACTTTACCAACTATTGGGCCAAAATTAATAAGCACCACAAATGAATTTTCAGTATAAGTGGTAAGAAGGCGTTTGATGTCATTTGTGGAAAAACAGTTATCCCGATTAAACTAGAAGGATGTGGAATATTAAACATCAATGATGGATGGCTGTACATTGAAGGATTGATTGATCCACATCGAGTTCCAGCTTAAATTCAGCATTTGTTCCAACTATAAATGCTAGTATTGTTAATCATAAGGTTTAACTACTCTGATATTCATATGACCAAGATACCAATATCAAGAATAGACACTAACCAACTGGAAACATTAATCGCAGAACATAATAATAACCTTCACTGGAGTGCTGACCCAACCGCCACGATGTTCATCATTACAGTATACCCTAATTGTTATATTGTAGCAGAGAAAACACCAACGAAATCAACGTCCAGCGGCCCTTCCTGCACCAAGAATACATAGACGTTTCGACATAGTAGTTTGACAATAGCTGTTCTCAAGGTGGGGGAGAATGTTGACGCATCATCATAATGTTCAACATAACTACAATAATTTGAATCGTGTTAAATTGCATTTTAATGCATTTTTTGTAATAATAAAATTATTGGCACTTTCAAAATATATCGACCTGTAAATTGTCCTGATTGGTTATTATGTATATGGTGAAAAACACGTGAAATCAGAAATTCAACATATGGGACCGGAAGTCATGTTTTAATTTTGTGATTTTTATGTTTTGAATATGTAGTACTGGGTAAAAAAAATATTGTAGAACCCGATTTTTTTGTTGTTGTTGTTGTTGTTGCATAAGATACAGTCGGTCAAAAATTTAAGGATTTGTTGAAAATGGTGATGCATTTATAAAAGCCTTTATCCGAAAAATATAAAATAGGGCTCATTTTAAAGGATGAAGAAAATATTACAAAAATAGTATCATCTTTAAGTTTATAATTTTCAAAATGGCCACCAATTTTGCCGCCTTCGATTGAAAGAAATGAAAATTTATTCATTTGTAGAACGTCTTATGTAAATATTTCTTTTAAACGTCGAAACATTGAAACAGATACATCACCCTCCTCACCATCAAGTTCCGCAGTTACGCTGAAATTGTCGTCAGCTGCAGTAGAATCTGAAATAAATTCCATTAGGAGTGATAGTGAAGAACGCCAAATACAAAAAGCGAGCTTTCTTCAAAAAATCAATGAGATTTTACCAGATATTGGAATGTCGTCTATATACGCCAGTAAACTAGGAGCTAGGCAGCAGCATCAACAACAAAAATTAATTAACTTAGCTGCAATAGTATCATCAACATTATCATCTTTGATTCCTGGAATCGAGCCACTTGTGAATCAATCAATGGACAACGCAATGAAGGCTAATTTATATGACGAATACATGGATGTACTGAAAAGTAAATTCCAACAATTGGAGAAAAATTGTGATAAGATACAGCTGCTGACCACACTGCCGAAGTCACTAACCATACAACAAATTCAACAGGAGTTCACGGCCCACTTGGTCTTCCTGTACCTAAAACTGGGAAACGAATAAGCGATGACCTAAAGCAATCAGTGATAGATTATTATAACGATGGTGAAGTCAGTCGGATAATGCCTGGAAGAAACGATTGCTTAACTCTTGAAAAAGTTAAAATTCAGAAACGTCTAATGATGAGTACATTAAAAGAATGCTACGAGGGTTACAAGATTCTCCATCAGAACGACGAGTAAAAAAATCAGTGAATCAGGAAGCAGTGAAACGCATATAGTGACAATACATCAAAATGTAAAATTAAATATTTATGGAACCAAAATAGAAACTATTACAAATGGAAAGATATCAAACTCCCAAGATTGTATTTCATCTATTTTATGTCCAGATCCTAAGCCGACATATTAACTTTATTTCGTGAATATTTGAAAAACGCTACTGGAAAAGGACTACGAGGATGCTGATTTATCATTCAGTCAGTGGATTTCAACTGACAGATGCAATTTGGAAAAGTACTCAAAACCGTTAGAAGAATTTTTGGACTACTTCATAAAGAAGCTGGAAAATCTGATTCCTCTTTACTTCGTTTCACTCCAACAATCTAGCTTCGTAAAAAATAAAAAACTTACTCTGGAGGCTACAGAAGCACTTGTTTCATGTGACTTTGCAGAAAGTTATTCATAATAAGCAAGCGACTATTCATCCATTTGTAATTCACATAAATGTAGTTGAGAAATTGTAGCACTGCAGCTTCATTGTTTTATCGGATTGTCTTAGTCATTCCATTGCGGCAGTTCATCTGTTCATCGATAAAATGATCCAGTTCGTGAAAACTAAAATGACAAGTTTAACCAAAATTTATTATATTACTGATGGCGCTGTAACACATTATAAAAATAAAAATAATTTTATGAATATAATGAAACACTAAGAGGATCTCGGAGTCGATCGTGAATGGCATTTTCATGTCACAGCACATGGAAAGGGAACATGTGATGGAGTAGGAGGTACTATCAAGAGAATGGCGTCCAGAGCCACTCTCACTGATTAATTCGACGCTATCATTACGAATGCAGCAGAACTATTCAAATGGGCAAAAACTTTAAAGACTGATATGGTTTTTGAGTTTTGTTCTGACATTGAGTATAACTCGAAAAAAATTCAACTTGCCAGTAGGTTCGAAAAATTGGAAACTATAAAAGGAACTCACGATTTCCATGCAGTTATTCCTTCAGGTTACATTAATTTTAAGAAATATTCAAATAGTGAAGATTATATTAGATTTAAAATGTAATTAATTACTAAATTAATTTTTAATAAAAAAAAAATTTTACCAATAAATTTTGTTTTAAATTTAAATTTATCTACATATAGGGTTTTCCAATAGGAATGATATGATTTTTAAGTGACGTTTCGGTCATTTGTAATATGTCATGATCTGTCATTTTTTGTTTCATTGTATTCAGTAATGTTTACAATTTCATCATGGTGAGATATACGCAAGAACAACGTTTACAAATTATTTAGTTTTATTATCAAAATAATCGTTCTCCAATTGCAACTTTTCGTGCGCTTTTGCCATTTTATAGTCGTAATAATCGTCCAAGTGTGCTCGCTATTCGTCGAATTGTTGAAAATTTTGAGCGTACATTTTCTTTACATAATGTTGAAGTGCAAATAAAACAAAGATTCGCTCGAAGTAATGCAAATATTGCTGCCGTTCAGGCAAATGTTGCTGAAGACCGCAATTTGTCGATTCCAAGACGTTCTCAAGAATTGGGACTGTCTCAAACCACAACCTGGCAGTTTTTGAGAAAGGATTTGGGTTTTCATCCATATAAAATTGTTTTCACTCAAGAACTTTGGACCACCGTAAAAGTCGTGAATTTGCTGATTTTGCCTTGGAACAACTTGAAAACGATAACGATTTTTTTAAGAAAATCATCTTCTTCGATGAGGCTCACTTTCATCTGAGTGGTGAGGTAAATAAACAAAACTGTCGATTCTGATGCGAAGAAAATGCACAAATTAGTCATGAAAAACCTTACATTCACCTAAATTGACAGTTTGGTGTGGTTTTTGGTCTGGTGGAATCATCAGTCCGTATTTTTTTCGAACTGAAGCTGGACACACCGTTACTGTCAATGGAGATCGGTATAGATCGATGATAACCAACTGTTTATGGCCGAAATTGGAAAAAGTTGATCTTGACAACATTTGGTTTCAACAAGAAGCAAGTGCAACAATTTTTTTTTAAAGAAATCCTTCACTCTTATTGGAAAACCCTACTCGTATTTAAAGAGTTGGTGGTCTTATTTAGTTTTATTTTACAATAAAATGGTATGTTGGAGTGAAAATAAAATAAAACTTAAAAATGTTAAAAATTTTATATGCAAATAGAGTAGGTCATGATATTAAAACGAGTTTTGCAAGAAAACAAAAAAATTCACCAAATTTTTTTTTGGTATGTTTTATAGAATTAAATGGCGAACAAAAAAAAAGGAAGTTTTTCAGAAAATTGAGAAAAACCAATTTGGTGGCCATTTTGAAAATGAAAAACTTAAAGATACTATTTTTGTAATATTTTCTTAATCCTTATTCTTTTACCTTTAAAATGAGCCCTATTTTATATTTTTCGGGTAAATACATTTTTTATATTTGTATAAATTCATCACCATATTTTCAACAAATTCTTAAATTTTTGACCGACTGTACCTTATGCAACAACAACAACAAATCGAGTTCTACAATATTTTTTTGTCCAGTACATAAAAATTACAAAATTAAAACATGACTTCCAAAAAATTTTGATTTCACGAATTTTTCACCATATGTAATTAGACTAATTGGAACAATTAATAAAATAAAAAAGTAGTAGACATACATACAACGGTTTACTTACTTCTATCTGTGTCTTCACTTGCGCTTTAGTTTGGGCCTCACCCGTGGTAACCCAAACTAATCTTGTGAATCTCCAAACCACAGAATTTAAGCACTACAAAATATTTAACAATTTGGAAACGATTTCGAAGCGTTAACACATCGTCATAATCTATAGGGTTTTAAAATAAGAGTGTTATGATTTCTTTAAAAAACACACTAATTGTTAAGGAAATTGAAATGTTTTTTATTTAATGTGAAGTACAATCGATACAATTAAGTTCTGAATGAAACGCCATTCAAATGGCCTCCACAACTTCTTCTGCAAGAACGAATTCGATGAACCAAACTTTCGAGCACTTTTTCCACTAAATCAAGTCGTTTGTCATGAATAGCACGTACAATATTGGCTTGTAAAGCTTGAAGAGAGTTTAGTTTATTGCTAAGGGCCAATGATTTCAAATAACCCCACAAGAAATAGTCTAATGGTGTTAAATCACAACTTTGGAGGCCATTCAATATCACAATTTCTTGAAATAATCGAATCTCCAAGCTTTTCTCACAATAATTCAATTGTTGCACTTGCTGTGTGGCACGTAGCCCCGTCTTGTCGGAACCAAATGTTGTTAAGATCAACTTCTTCAAATTTCGGCCATAAAAAGTTGGTTGTCATCGTTCTATACCAATCTTCATTGACAGTAACGATGTTACCAGCTTCATTTCGAAAAAAATACGGACCGCTGATTCCACCAGACCAAAAACCACACCAAACTGTCAATTTAGGTGAATGTAATGGTTTTCCATGAATAATTTGTGGATTTTCGTCGCACCAGAATCGACAGTTTTGTTTATTTACCTCACCACTCAGATGAAAGTGAGCCTCAACGGAGAAGATGATTTTCTTAAAAAAAATCGTCATCGTTTTCAAGTTGTTCCAAAGCAAAATCAGCAAATTCACGACTTTTACGGTGGTCCAATGGCTTCAGTTCTTGAGTGAGAACAATTTTATACGGATGCAAACCCAAATCCTTTCTCAAAATCCGACAGGTTGTGGTTTGAGACAGTCCCAATTCTTGAGCACGTCTTAGAATCGACAAATTGCGGTCTTCAGCAACACTTGCCAGAACGGCAGCAATATTTGCATTTCTTCGAGCGAATCTTTGTCTTATTGGCACTTCAACATTATGTAAAGAGGATGTACGCTCAAAATGTTCAACAATTCGACGAATAGCGAGCACACTTGGACGATTATTACGACTATAAAATGGCAAAAGCGCACGAAAAGTTGCAAATGGAGAACGATTATTTTGATAATAAAGCTGAATAATTTGTAAACGTTGTTCTTGCGTATGTCTCACCATGATGAAATTGTAAACATTACTGAATACAATGAAATAAAAAATGACAGATCATGACATATTACAAATGGCCGAAACGTCACTTAAAAATCATATCATTCCTATTGGAAAACCCTATATAAGCATTTATGCGATCTGTGAATGCGTCCGAGGTTTGTTCTTTGCCACTGACTTAGTCTCATTTATATATCATTCAAACCGGTGCGCTAAAATCCGTAATTAATTTAATAACCTGCAAATTACGTAATAAAAATTCAATTAAAATTGATTAATTACGTTGCAAATTAGTATTTTTGTGGAGCAGCAGCAAATGTACATAAATACTACGTTAAACAAAATATGAAATATGTACAGTAATTACTAAATTTAGTAAATATTTTATAATAAATTTATTTTTGTTGTTTCGAAGTATAATACAGCAGATGTATTTTATAGTTTTTCACATCCTTCAAAAAATAATTTTTATTACGTAACTTTTCAAAAACATGAAGAATATACATTTTAAACCTTTTTTCCCTTACACCAAGGATTTGCTTTATTTGATTATAAATTTTCATCCCACTTCTACTTGTTTATCCAATTGAATGAATTTTTATTGTTTTTCATTGGTTTTCTTTTTAAAAATTTAAAAACAAATTGAATTATTATTATGATTACGTTTTTTTTCTGCTGGTTCTCCCTTTGTTTTCTAAGACCAAATCCCGACAACAACAACGAAATGTTTCTATATATCCTATCCATCCATCTATATATTCTATCCATCGAACCCAAAATTTAAAAGAACCGAGCAGACCATTTTTTTTTTCTACTATACGAGTACAGTAACAAGAGTTTTCTTATATATACAACAAACAATAATAAAATTAATAAAAATAATCGATTAAACAATGAATATTAAATTTTGAAATTAAAAGATGTAATAAAACTTAAAATGTAAAAAACTTTGTGTAAAGGGAAAATAATTATTTGAATTTTACCCGTTTATGGAATGGAATTAATTTGCCATGAAGGATTTTTCAATGGGGAGGCGAGCACCGCTCCAAGCAACCAGTGCTACAGTTAGAACAAATTTGGATGACCGCATGGGAACGCAAAGAAGAATTCACAAAAACCGAATGAAATGGAAATACCTAATCTTCGGTATACAATTAAGCCTCATCCAGGAGATCTGGAACCTGGCTAGTATTCAATGGCGTAATGAAGCAGCCAAACCCCTCTAAGGAATGTAGCGCCAGCGAAATAAATAAAATAAATTTTTATGTTTGGGGTTCGACACTGTATACCTCCGAAATCTACAAAACAAAAAATTTAAGTGGATTTTTTTTTGATTTAGCTTCTAAAATTCTGTATCATCTATCCTTGGAGTTGGTCACAAATTTGGTTAATTTTAAAGTTTAAACATTGGAAATATTTTAGATTAACCTTTCCACTTTTTCGGTGGTCGGGATCCGGTTCTCATTTCTAACTAACATGATATGTAAAAATTGTGTGTGTATTAGTGATCTCGCCCTGTTTTTATGATAGATCTATAAAATGTCCATAATGATTTTCGGATTTTTGCAATACCTCTTCCATGGGAAAATTATGGTCCCGAAACGAGTGAGTTTGATTTGAAATAATTATGCAACTCACATGTTTAATAATGAAGGTTTTGGTTCTCATCAATCCCGTTATGTTTTCCGGTTAGGTGTATCAAATTTCGATGTCCAGAAAGATTTGCAAAATTTGGCCTTAGTTCCGTCATGGGCAAATGTACCCCCGAATCGTTTACGTTGTAATTTACATTATTTTTGCAATTGAAATGATTAGGTTAGGTAGGTTAGGTTAGAGTGGTTATCCTAAAGAATATATACAATCAGGTCCGTAGCCGTGCTACATTGCTTTCCCTCCTCACCTACTCATCGAACTATTCTGAGCTCTCTACTAAACGTAGGATATTCTTGAAGTTCATTTTTCTGAGGTCCGTCTGGTCAGTAAGGGGGGAGCTCCCAGGAATTTCAGTTTGTTAAGCGCTAGACGTCCGGATCTTGATAGGTATAGTTTGGGCCTAATCTGCTAAATATTATGCATGAGATACCATTGAACCGTCTGTCGTTCGTTGTTCTTCTGCTTCTGCTTCAAGCAGTAATTTGCGAGCACTATGTCAACTTCTCTCATCTGCCATCTCGTTAAGGCGTCAGAGACTATTATGGATTACTTCCGACGTAGGGAAATATGAATATCCCTTATCACGACTAGTTCACCTTGAAAAACATTACTGTAGCCCGCGATATGAAAATATAAGTTTACATTTAATTTTTCACAGGAAACCTGTCTTCTAACCTTCCCATGCATCAGTGATGAAATTAACATCCTCGGTATTCAGAAATGCAATTCTTAACCAGTCCTCTTTGGTGAGAATATCAGTCCTATACCGCTGGTCAAAAGATCGTGACGAGCGTCCTGAGTTATTACAGTTCCACATGGAGTTGAAGTTGAGCCTTATAGCTGAGCTTGCTGCCATTTGGTTACCTTCAGGATATCTAGAGGTATGAGATCAAATAATTTCCAGCCCAACTAATAACAAGGGAGCTATTCGCTGTACTTTCATCAAATATTTTAGATTAGTTCAGATATTTAAAGCCGGTCACCAAGCAGTAACCCCATATAATAAAATGAGCCTAATGGTAGAAATATAGAGCCAATGTGCAAAGTGGCGCTCCAAACTTGATTTCTTTCCAATTGCATTTTAACGGCAGTAAAGCGGTACTGAAACTTTCCATACTCTCCCTATAATATGTTAAGTTTCCAGCTTAGTTTGCTGTCCAGCATTGGACCCAGATACTTCGCTTTAGCACTAAAGGTCAATCCATTACCATTTAAGCTAGGGGTTTCGGTGTGAGGAAGTTTATATTTCCTAGAGATAGGGACCAACTCAGTTTTGTATGGATTCCCATTAAAACCTCACCTATTAGCCCAATTGGAGCGAATGACAAGGGTACATGCATTCTCTTAAGGTACGCATAAGCAACTACCACCAAAGCCACACCATTCTGGTTTAATACTTCATCCTGCAGTGTACCTATATTCACAAATCTGTATTGGAGAACCCATCCAGGCTGACTCTGATTTTCGCCTTTTATTTACCAATCCCCCGACTGAATCGCCCACGCACAGAGAAGAGAGTGCCTATTTTACTCAATCGAACTTCTTAGGTGGGCTTCTATTTGTATTTCCAAAATTTTTAATGTGGGCGTGGCTAAACTTACTTTAGTCCATCTACTAGTTTTAAGCTGCCTTTGAAGATAACTTCCACCCGGGATAACATTAAGTCAGTCGTTTGTTGAACATTCGCCGGCATAATGACATCGGCTCCTGCCGACCTATAAGGCGTAAAGCTATTTATAGCCCACATGATTTTTCTTTTGCATATAACCTAGATTACAATGCCGGCAACTCTGTTGTCCCTAGGCCTTTGTGACGCAGTTTCGGAGCTACCTGGAAAATTCAAAAACTATCTGGCCGTTGGAGAAAACTAGGAGTGGAGACTTGAGATAGTATTTTACGTAACCTTACGTAACCGTCTCAGGGGATTTCTCTATTTTCCTAATGTATAGCCTCTCGGTATTTGTTTTAGCAGGCCTGAAGTTCGTTCGACCACCACGGTGGTTGAGGTTTAGCCAGATATTTACTACAAGGACACGCACCTTGTATGGCGTTATTAACGGCGTTAGATAGCTGGTCCTCATTGAACCACCTTATTGAAAGGTCTAGTTACAGATTCCTGCTTTCTAGCGCACTTTGCATTTTTGCGACTTCTATTCCGATCACTGTCTTTGGGGTAGAACCTTAAGACGAACTTTCCTACTTCTTTTCAGTATTATTTTTAGCTCATGAGAACGTTTCTATATCCTTGTCCGTTCGCTCCGCCAACGCAAACTTATTGAGCTTCGCTAGAGCTTCGATTCTTTTTTCCTGGTTTTGTAAGTTGATACGAGCGGACCATCCTTGCCAGCACTTCCTAGAGATTGATTTCGAGGAACCAGTCTTGTAATGTTTGCGTCCCGTTTTTTCATGTGTCTCAAAGGTCAGGCCTAATGGACAAAATCCTAAATTTTTCCTTTTTTATGTTTACGTTTTTAGAACCGGGCCTAATGACGAAAGTCCCCGTCGGTAGCCTATGCCTTAGAGGCCAGGCATAAATGCCAAAATCCCAACAGCATTAGTTTCCGGGTTTTTAAGAGGGCCGAACTCCTCTATATTTGTAATGTTGGTTTCAACCATATTTTATCCTACGAATAGTGGAGAAAGAAATGTCGATCTGTGTAGAGATCTACAATACACAGATGACGAAGTTTGATCCGATGATGAGCTAATTGCCCGGTGGTCAAGACACCATGATGAGCTAGTTGCCCGGTGGTCACCGCGAGGAGGTAACATGAACACTTGCGGCTACTGCAAGATGCGGAAGAAGAGAACCATTCAACTGATTACTGATCAGGATTATGTCTATTCTTCATCAATACCGTTATGTTTTCCAGTAACGTCTGCCAAATTTCAATGTACATGTTAATTTTCAGAATTTTGTTATAGGGAAATGAGTGAGTTGCAATTTAAAATATTTTTCCAAAACACTAGTAGTAGTATCAGTCTACCTTCCTTACGACGCTGTTTCACCTCTTAGGTCTATCGCACATTCCTCGATAATGCAGGTGCCTTCGATAATTTTGGTATTTACCAAGTCATCGTTGCATGGATTGAATTCATGTTCAGGTCTCACATTGCCCTGAATTGTCATTCAGTCTTCGTTAAAGTCTTGTTGCCCACAGGGAGGTATTATATCTCCGCTCTTGTGGCACATGACTTACTTGTTAAACTACACCAATCTGGGTTTACCGCTCAGAGCTATGCTGACGATCTAGTTATCACTGTTCTATTGCGCAAAAGTGCCCATTTAGCTGGTAAACTGGTACACTGATAAAAACAGGAATATGAGTCAAAAATAATTGGATTTAATCTGATAAACAGGGATGTATTTTGCATATGTGCTCGTTTTTCTGTACTCGTTATGAAAAAAATTGATGGGAAGTCCGGCAGTTGTGTGCATCTGAAATATCCGACGATGAACTGTTTGTTAAAGTCTTTTGATGATTATTGACTAATTTTGAATTATTTTGTAAGTTACTTTGATCGCTACTGATTAGAGTTGGATTTATTATAGGTGGAATGCGATTTGGTATAGATTGATGTGAAGTTGAGGGAAGATTTTGTTTTTTTGAATTTGATCGAGTGACTACATTTATTGGATAAGATTCATGATCTTCATTCGACTGAATATAATGCGATAATGCGTTAGCTTCATAATTAGTTTTGAATGGTTTGTATTTTATAGAAAAGTTGTACTCTTCAAGTTCTAATCGCCACCATAACAATATTGACGAGGGATTGGAAACAGAATATAAATAGGTAAGAGGTTTATGGTCAGTTTGAATAATAAATTGTCGTCCGTACAAATATAGTCGGAAACGACGAACTGCCCAAATAATAGCGAGTAATTCTTTTTTTATTGTAGGGTAATTCGTTTCTGCTACATTCAAGACTCTACTAGCGTATGCTATGTGTAAATCTTTGGAATCATGCATTTGGGATAAAATAGCCCCTAGCCCTTTATCATTGGCGTCAGTGGTCAATAAGAACGTTAACCTAAAATTCGGGAATTGTAAAATCGGGGGATTACAGAGACAATCCTTCAATTTATTAAAAGCTTCGAGTGGTTCTGATAAATTGACAATAATAACCCGATAGGCCGAGAAATGGTGAGGCTTGATTTACATTCGTTGGTGTAGGAAATTTTAAA
Organism: Nephrotoma guestfalica; assembly: GCA_963691935.1. Taxonomy (NCBI): domain Eukaryota; kingdom Metazoa; phylum Arthropoda; class Insecta; order Diptera; family Tipulidae; genus Nephrotoma; species Nephrotoma guestfalica. The sequence continues at coordinate 252,541,763 of OY829913.1, forward strand.
ATTGTATCGACTAATATTGGATCAGGTTTCGTACCATCTACCGTTCTAAGAAAGTTACATTTGCGCGGTTGTAATTTCATATTAAATTTTCTAAAGTACGATAATATACTTTTGAGCCTAGGATTATGATCCTTGAGATTTACCCCATAAACCACAACATCTTCAAGATAAACGAAGCATTTTACTCAATTTAATGCACTTAATACGTGATTCATTAGCCTTTGGAACGTATTAGGCGCCCCTTTAAGGCCAAATGGCATTCGTAGGGAATGGTAATGTCCATAAGTAGTTGAGAACGCGGTTTTCTCTTTATCCTTGGGATTCATTAAACTTTGATGATATCCATCAGCTAAGTCTAGAGTAGAAAAATAATTGGCTTGTCCTAACTGATCGAGGACCTCAGACACTTTTGGTAATGAAAAAACAGTATTTATTGTAATTTCATTTAGCGTGCGCGGAAGTCGACAACTAATCCCCATTTTTTGTCATCGTTCGATGATTTTTTGGTGATGATTTTGGTTCAATTAATAATGGTGAATACCACGGTGAAATACTTGGTTCGATAATAGAATTTTCAAGCATTTTTAAACTTGAGAATGAATTTCGTTTTTAGCTACTTCTGGAAGCTGATATGGTTTTTTATTGATTGGATGACTATTTGATACTGTATCTATATCATGATGAATTTCACTAGTTGATGCGTTCAATCTATCTCCAGGTAGAAAGAAGACGTCATTATACTCTCGACATATTTCTAAAATTGCCGAGTTTTCTTCTTCATTTTAATGCGAGATGTCTACTTCGGATTCAAGTTATTGCATTCGATTAGCAAGATTTGTTGAAAACGATTTAAAATGAAACAGATCATATTGATTAAGTTGGTGAAACTCAAATTGAATATCTTTTAAGGTAACCGAATGTTCATTATTGTTTAATATACTGAATGTTGCGAATTGGTTATGCGGTTTAATTATACAGTCGGCTAAAAATACACCAGGAAGCACTTCTTGAGATCGACAGTAATAATCAACATTGTTCTTCATACCGATAGTTGATAATTTTACGTAACTTTCTGTCCATGAGGGAACAATTACGTCTTTTATGTCCAGCTGATTGATATGGGTAATTAATGGTATGTTATCGATAGAATTTTAAAATTGAATAGATAAGCATTTCTGTTTATAATTTATGATGCATTGGTAAGTTTCAGAAAAATCCTTGCCTAAAATTCCAGAAAGTCCAGATTGGAAAGTCATCCGGGATTATATGAAATGAATGTGGAATTTGTATATTAGAATTGAACATAATATTTGATTTAACTACAGCTAAAGTACTTAATTTCCATTTGTTATACCTTGAATTTGAATTTTTAAATTTGTAAAGACCTCAGATTTTCTTTTAGTTAAACTAACGTCAGCGCCTGTATCTTCTAGGAAGTAATGAGGTTTTTCGTTAGTTACTATATCAATGTTTAGTTGAACAGGTTTAAAGAGATTCAAATTTGTCAACTCAGAAAAGTTAAATAATTTTGTAGAATTGTGACTACATGATTTAAATGGAGGATTTATGATTGGTAGTGTTGAACACTTGATTCGATATTTTGAATCCGGGCTGATGTGTTCGTGTCTTGCTCGGAATTCATTAAATTTTTTGGATTTTCTTTTCTAATACGACTTGAATACACTTGAGAATTGATCCGAACAGTATTGTTTTGCTGACGTTTGTAACAATTTTCAAGTGAATGTCCGTTTCTTTTGCAATATCTACAAAATATCTGATTTCGATTTTCATTTTCACCACTGCGATCTTGGGTAGAATTTTTATTTGAATTAGATCTAAAATTTGAGTTATTAAGCTGTTTCTGAACATTTGAACGTAATTGTGACGATTGAGATTCGTTTTCGTTTATTTTATGCTTAAAACATTCGTGATATGAATGGTTTGGTTTATTGAGAATTAGATGAAGGTTTATGTGACAGTTCTTCTTCGATAGTTTGTGCTATTGCATCTGAAAATACTTCAAAATGATGAGCCTTAACAATTGTTCTTAAGGGTTCTATAAGTCCATTATGAATTGAATGTAATTCCATTTCCTCGTTCATGGATTGAATAACTGTGGCAGATTCGCGACCTTGGTTCTTTATACAAATTTCGTTAAGTTCAAACATTAATTTTTCGATTTTATTAGCAAATGACTGCGCACTTTCAAAACGACCTTGGCTTATACGGACTAATTCACTTGATCTGCTGGAACGGTAGCAGATCTTTTTCTGCAAAATTGTGCTTCAAGTGCTAGCTTTAAATGTTCAAAATCGTCAAAATCTTTATATCGGACTACTTCAAATGCTTGTTCATCTAATTTCAGCTTCACTAGTTGCATAAATTGTAATTTTTCGCCTTTCGTTGTAAGATATTTCCACACTAAATCACCGACTAAAACTTGGAATTATTTTGCACATTTTATCGATTGAATGAGCCATTTTAGTTTTCGGGTTCGCTTTTTTTTTAAATTTCGGTTCCCATTTTTTTGAATCTGAATCAGTATCAGAGGCAGTGCTCATTATCTTACCACTTCGTAATACTTTTCCGATATTTGGCATAAAAATATTTAAAGATTTAAAACTAAATTTCACGGCGTGTTTCTAAAATAAATTATTTGTATACGTTATTCGACGCGACTGTTATTTTTATACGATCACGATAAAAATTAATATTTCTAATGAATGAATATTGTTATTGGACACAGTTTATCTTCCACACAATTTACCGTGGACACAATTTATCGTGTGGACAATTTATCGTATGCCAGTTTATCGTAGTTTGTAAAATTGACCGTATAACAAAATTATGTGTACATAAAAAACGTGTCTTCGGTTTATAAAATTATATTGAATTTGGCGTTTAATAATCGATTAAAATGGGATTGAATATGTTCGGTGGAATTGAGATTCTTAAATCATTTTTGGAAGTTGCACTAAAATATGGCCACCTGGGATGGAACTCGGCCATTTCTTAACCGATATTGATAGGATTTTGTATTTTGAATGGAAATGGGATTCTAAAACAGTTTTTGGACGAAGTTCTTGAATGTGACGATCTGAGGAGGAACTTGGCCATTTCTTAACCGATTATGTTTAAATTGGTTATGAGATTCTAGAATGATTTTTGGAAAAATTTCTGGAATATGGCTCCCTGGGACGGAACTCGTTAATTTTTTAACCAATTATGATGGTATTGAGTATATTGGATGGAAATGGGATGCTCAAGTGATTTTTGGAGGAAGGTCTAGAATATGGCCACTTGGGACGGAATTCGGTAATTTTTAACCGATTATGGCTGCGTATTAATAGTTGGGTAAATCGTTTACTATACGGTAAAAATCGATTTTAGTACAGATTTTTCGATCAGTTTATCACAGAGTTTATCAAAAATAATTGAATTTACCGAAAAATTTACTTATGATCGACTTTTACCCTTTTACCCCTTTTTCTTAACCAATTATGATGGGATTAAGTATGTTGGATTGAAATGTTATTCTTAAATAGTTTTTGGAAGAAGTTCTAGAATTTAGGCACCTGGGACGGAATTCGGTAATTTCTTACCCGATTATTTTGGGATTGGGTATGTTGGATGGAAATTGGATTCTTAAATGATTTTTGAAAGAATTTCTTGAATATGGTCATTTGGGAAGGTACTTGACGTATTCTTAACCGATTATGATAAGATTGGGTATCTTGGATGGAAATGGGATTCTAGAATGATTTTTGGAAGAAGTTCTGGAATTTATTCACCTTGCCACTAGTTCCAGACGAAATTAAGAAATGGCTGAATTATTATTACCGAAATATTCGCAGTTAACATGATTATGAAGTGCTTCAATAATCTAACGGACAGTTTGAACATAAATGATGATGAATGGGTTATTGTACGTTGTATATATGTAGATAATAGACGGTTTTCGCAACTACTTGGCACCACGTTTTTACTGATATACCATGATATAAAGGTTGTCTCAGCAAGAACGCCGGATTTGTCATCATTTTATTAATACGAGTTGTACGGTGATTTTTTTGACAGTTGTCACGTACAGACCACGCGATTTAAGAATATGGAGAAGTATTTAAACCAACAACGTTTAATTATTGTAAAAACACATTATAAAAATGGTGAAAGATTTGCTAAAACAGTGCGCCAATTACGTCAAGTTTTCGGTCGCATTAATGCGCCAAATGAAACAACAGTGAGGCGTTTAATTACAAAATTTGAGACCAAATTTACTCTGACAAATCAGCAGATCATTGTTCGTCGACGTCCTTGTCAGTCACCCGAAAATATAGCCACAGTAAAGGAATCTGTGGCCGAGAATATAGGAATTTTCATTCGGCATCATGGTCAAGAAGTAAACATTTCCAGAAGCACTATGCAACGAATTTTGGTAAAAGATCTGCATTTGCACGCTTACAAGGTTCAATTGGTGCAAGAAATCAAGCCACGGGACCATGCGCAGTGCCGTGATTTGCTGATTGGGTATTGGAACATCATCAAATTAATGCGAATTTTTTGAAGTATATCATTTGTTCAGATGAGGCACATTTTCAACTCGACGGATACGTAAATAAGCTAAACTGCCGGATTTGGGGTACTGAAAATCCTCGTGTGATACTCAAACAACCAACGCATCCACAGCGAGTAACTGTTTGGTGTGCATTTTGGGCTGGCGGAGTATTTGGGCCGTATTTCTTTCACAATTTTCGTAATGTGTTTTTACAATAATTAAACGTTGTTGGTTTAAATACTTCTCCATATTCTTAAATCGCATGGTCCTATACGTGACAACTGTCTAAAAAATCACCGTGCAACTCGTATTAACAAAATGGCTGTAAATTTAAATTCGGCGCTCTTGCTGAGACACCCTATATATAGTTTTAGTGAAATGTCAATCATTGATGAATGCGTTTATATAGGAAATACATGCCTGCAACCAACGGATTGTAGAACAAAATTAGAAGAATGGTTCATGTTCATTTGTTGTTTAAAAGCAAAACGTACGGAGTTCGAACTGATGGTACCGAGTTAATTTAATCGAGTTTATCTTCACTGGTTTATATTCACCGGTGCTTGGATATCGACAAACGAAATATCAAAGTGAAGCCCAAGAAACCTGAGTACGCAAATATGATGGCTAATAGGTATGAAGTTAATTACGAATTGATGATATTAGTTATGAGCAACCCAACTCCAATTTCGGACTTGTTCGCTATTGCTTCCACAAAGTGCGTTTCGTGTGTTCCGGTTATAATCGACGAAGCTATTGTCAATTTTTACTCTAGTGACAAAATATCAAATTTTTATTAAAATACTTGCTCAATACATACTGTAGGTGGAAACTTTCCTGTTTGATTATTTTATTTTAGAATGGTCAAAGAAAACAAAACTTTTTGTTCGTTATGAAGTTTTCGCACTTTATTAAAACTGAGAATGTTTGATAGCAATCGCATTGGATTTCGCCAATTCTTTAATTTTGTAAAATTGTAAGATTTTCAGTCCTATATCGTCCATCTATTTAAATTATATTTGAAGGTAATATGAGGGCGGAAATTCCTTGATTAATACGCTCGCTAGGTAACTCTAAATGAATTAAGTGGTCTATTGAAAACGATTCAAGAGAAATTTTGCTTCTGCTTATTGACACTACATGTCAGGGCAAGTTATTGATGCCGCAAACCAATACCTCATCAGCTTCTGCTCTCCAGGTTAGGGGTGACGTAAGCAGGCGTCTATCGTGGGCTCATGATGTAAACAAGTTTCTGATAAGACTGGATGCCTTAACATCTATCACCAGTCGGTCCCAGGTGACAACATTTCATTAGTTCTTCCAAAAATCATTTAAGAGTAACATTTCCATCCAACATAACAAATCTCATCATAATCGGTTAAGAAATGACCGAATTCTTATACGAAATACATTATGAAAAAAGTTTTATGTTTTAAGATACTTAAAATCCCAGACATTAATTGTGATATACGATAAACTGTCCTCACGATAAACTGTTCTACGATAAATTGTTCCACGGTAAATTGTTCACGATAAACTGACAGTAAATCATTATGTACCATTGTAATTAATAATAATAACTTTTTTTCCGCTGCCACCATTGTTCATTTATTCTGACTTTTACTGACTTGTTATTCCAACTGACCCTTACTATTACAATTCGTCAGTTTATATAATCAAATTACGGATGGAGGATTATTCCATCTAAGTTATTTAATTATAAAAAAATCACTTAATAATTTTAAATTGAGTAAATTAAGCTTAAGCTATCGCGGAATAATTGTTTAAAATAACGCGACTAATATCTTTCAAATTCTGTCTTAAAATATTCAATTGATTTATTCCTTAGCCACTTGAAAACTGCACACCACGCTCTATTGAGAAATATATAATTAACCCTAGATAGTGAAACAACAGTCTCCCTAAAAAACAGATTTTATTAATTTCATTATAATTCCATTAGGTATTAATCCACATTTTCAGATTTAAATGAGATTTAAAACTTTATGATATTTTTCAAGTTAACGCAAACAAAAAAATAATAATCAAAATAATAAAAATTTAATCCTAATTGAATTAATACTAAATTATGATTCCCTTTTCTGCTCAATCGGCAAAACAAACGATGGTTCCCAATTTAAAATATTTAAATCTATAATTATTGCCCAAATATTCCATAAAATAAAAGAAAAGCGTTTAGTTATTTTTTTGTTTCTCGTTTCCCGGCATCGTCAAAGCCCTATTTCGATTTGCTTTAAGTGAAAAGAATACGATACAAGGGAAAAATAAACTTAACAATTTTCACATTAATTCAATTAGAGTAAAGCAACAATAGAAAAAAATCCCGCAAAAATGGGTCTAATATTTAATTTATTATCATAAAACAGAAATATCCAAAATGATAATTAAATTCGTTTTCATTTCGAAATAATGTAATTACTAATCCAATTAATTAAAGGATTTCGTATTAAACCATTTCTAGATATTTTCCATGTGAAGTCTAGTTGACATTCCACTGTCACAGCACTGCATGATTAGCATGGTAAAATTAAATGATATGTCTGCTAACCCTCTAGGCAACCAAGTGTCATTTTAAAATGAATAATTAGGAAATTTGTACTTTACCTTTACAACGGCAACAAAAAAACATTAAAAACACGTAATTTATATTTAGAAATAAAGAAAATCCAACAACAAAAAAAATTTAACACAAAAAACCAATGTGTACAGTCGTACATTTTCAGGTATACCCACCCGTCTATAAGATAAATGATTTATTATTTTTTCACCTTTTCCCAAGTATTACGATATATAAATTATAGCTCTCATTAAATGTTAAACGAAATTTTGATGATTGTTGTGCGCAGCTTCTTGGTGTTTGCTAACGAATCGTTTCAGTATCGATGCCCTATATACGCTAAACAAATTTTCGCTGTACATTGCGATTTGCCCTCTATTTGCCGTGTTTGGGGATTTTAATTCGGCAAATGATTTATGTTCCAGCTGTTGATGTTATGTTTGATGTATATTTTGTTTTGGAGAGAAAATTCGCAGAAAAATCAACAAGAAATAATTAGACGAAATTTGGAAGCAATGAAATTCCTCATACGTGTGTGACTTTGGAAGAATTAAACAAATAGAACAACTTTTTTAATGTTAATTTAATATTGTTATTTTTATCCGGACGTTTATTCTTCCAACAACGGCTATGAGTTTACGTTAAGATGTAAATTACCGGAGATTGGGTATAGCAATGAAATTAAGCGCCTTTGTACAAAATTACAAAATAAAATGTTTAGCAGTTGATTTGCCTCTACATTATTTCAACACAGGTTTCGTTCTGTTTATATTTTACTACATAAATGAGGCTACGATGATGTATGGATGACAGGAGGCTGTGAAGACACTGTTCTGCAGGGATATTGGTTACGACAAGGCGATCATTTTAATAGAATTGAAACTTTAGATTCCATTATCATTGTGGATGTACACCTTCGTACGCATAAAAATTTTGACAGCTCGGTACAAAAATCATTTTTCATTTGATAAATAGTTAATTTAAGTGGTTTTGGGTTTTCTTTAAGTTAAAATAGTTTTATAGTGGTGTAAGAACAATTTTATAGTAATAAAAAAGGTGGTGGACGCAAATATATAGTTTTAAGTGAATTATTGTTTGGTGGCAACAACAACAAGTGCTTGTTTATACAGTAATTCTCGATTTAACGGACCCCGATTTAACGGACGTTCGATTTAACAGACAATTTTTTATTTTCAATTTTTCGGTTACCGATTATGATGGGATTGGGTATGCTGGATGGAAATGGGATTCTTAATTGATTTTGGAAAGAAATTCTGGAATGTGGTCATCCCCGACGGAACTTGATCTATTTTTAACTGATTATGATCGGATTGGGTATGTTGGATGGAAATGGGATTCTTAAATGGATTAACACTATTTGGAAATAACCATGTAAGTATGATTGATGATGAATGAAGGAAGGAGGAGAGATAACGCTTTGGCGTTTATAAATGCCCTCCCCCTTCTTCATTTCTTTGAATGGTAGAGGGAATGCTGAGATCCAATGAATGCGTGAAAATTGGCCAGCGTGATGGTAAGACGTTTCGCGTGAAAGGATACAATTATCTGTCCAGATCGAGGGCTGATGACTTCGGCGAGGTGGCAATATTGGCACGGGCCAATATCAACCTGGTTCTGTGTGACATACCGCGTTTCGATCACATCGAAGTCATCGCAGCCAAAACTCGGAATCTGGACAGAAACTTGTTATTTGTTAGTATCTAAGCAGCTTCAGTGTTGTATACGTCTGACAGAGAGTGAAGCCAACGAGAATTTCAAATTTTGTATGAATGGGTGGAAGGCAAAAGTAACGTGATTCTAGCGGGTGATATGAATGTGCATTCGAGAATATGGGGGAGTTAAAGAACTGATGCGAGAGATAACTGGTTTACCCACCTCATTTTGGATTCCGATCTCGTAGTCCTGAACGACGGTGGGTCGACTAGAATGGCGAGAGTGGGATCGACAGCCAGCGCGATAGATTTAACTTTAATATCTAGTGGGCTGGCGGACCACGTCACTTGGAATGTCACAGATGAGAATTTGGGTAGTGATTATTATTTGGTGGTATGAATGTTGACATAGACCGTAAGGTCTTTATAAATGGTAAGAAATGGGTCGAACGTATGAATGAGACTCTCATAATGAAAGAAGCAAATGAGGTTAACCAACTTGAGGATGAAATAGAGAGAGAGTGAATAAAATGTGTACTATAAATGTCAGAGAGAATGAATACAAGGTGAATGGTTGGTGGAACAATGAAATCCAGTATTGGTATGAAAGGAAACGGATAGCATTGAGAGAGTTCAAAAGGTGTATATGTCATGAAGGCAAGATTGAAAAAGGCTATCCGTAGGGCGAAAAGGAAAATTTGGCGGAACTATGTGTTCAAAATGACACATGGATAAATTTAATAGTGAGAGGATATACTGGCAAGGCAGAAATGCAGTGTTAGATGACAGAGAGAAAGGAGGTGTTTTTTTTTACAAATGATTACGGACGTACGTAGTAATTTCAGCGATAGATATGAAGTTTTGTTACCTGATAATGAAAATGAATTTATGAATGATATGTGTAAGGAGTTTGAATGCGAAGAGTTCCGAAGGGTTTTGAAATATCCACATCTACTACCCCAGAACTAACAAAGTGAGTTATAAAATTATTGGTAGATTAGAATTCGAAGCCAAGGCGGTCTTGCTTCAAATTCTCAATCAAGTATGGATGAGTACTCAGATACCGGAAAAATGGAAGGAAAGCAGAGTGGTACCTATTCCTAAAAGGGATCGGGATAGAAATCTGCCAACAAATTACACGGAAATATATATGTTGAATGTATTTGTTAAAATTGTGAATGGTCGGAATGGATGAAAGGTCGTATAGATAAATTTGTGAATGAGGGAAATTTGTTACCGGAAACCACCTTTGGGTTCCGTCACAACCACTCTGCTAATGAATGTGTAGAAAAGTTTGTGTGGGAAGTACAAAAGGAACGTAGTTCCAGGGAAACTTTATCAGATCCTTATGGACTTGCGGTTTCCTTGGAAAATTTGCAAATGGGTGTATGAATTCATGAATGAGAGAAAGTTAGTTTTGTGTGGTAGAGGGTATTGAAAGGAGCGGTAACTATGGGCCCCAGGGCAGTAAAATCTCACCGACTCTCTTCAATCTGTACACGAGCTCGATACATAGGTGTAACTCCTCGGGCAAAGTCATTTTGTAATTTGCAGATGACTTTGTCCTGATGGGCAAGGGGAGGACGATCCAAGAGGCCTTGAGTCGGGCTGAAGAATGTATGAATCAGGCAACCGAATGTTTGAGTGAATTGAATTTGAGGGTAAATTCGAGTAAATGTTGTAGTATGGCTTTTAGAACGAATCGGATGGTTGATGTGCGAGTATATAATGAATTGAGTGTGTGAAATTGACTAGATATTTGGGAATCTGGATTGACAGAAGAATGAATTTCAAAGTGCATATGGAAAAATTGGCCGATAATGGTAAGAGTAGATTGAACGTGATTAAAAGGGTGAGCAAACCGAAATGGGGAGCTCATTCGAGTGTGACTGATATGTTACGAAAGGTGCTAGTGTCAACTAAAATTGCGTATGGAATGAGTATATATGGTGATGGGTCCAAGGTTGGGTTTAAAAAGTTGATGCTTGTGGAGAATGCGTGTGCCACAGTGGTATTGGGAGTGATCAATTCAAATCAACACCAATACACACTCTGTGGTCTGAATTGGGTGATTCTCCTCTTAGCTATAAGAGGGAATGGACCACCGTGCGAGAGACTGTGCAAATGTTAACTAAGGACAATAAATTGGCGAATGAAATGAAAGAGAGATTGCAAAGAGGGACGGTTTACAATAAGACAACAAGATGACTGGTAATCTTGGAAAATATTAACATATTCTCCAAGATTCGTCCGGCAAATCCGAAAGTCGCTCTGAGCAATCTAATAGTGCGGTTGAAATTTTGTGACACAACAAAATCAATGATGAATGAGTTATCGGTTAAGAGTAATTTTTGTCAAATGCGAACTAACTATGTTGCACATGTGAAAGTGTATACAGATGCAAGTGTAAATGATGATTGAGTAGGAGTGGGAATTTATATTCCTTCAATGAGGAAAGAGAAAATGGTAAGAGTGCATCACAGTATCTGTATAATGAATACAGAATTGATAGGGATTATGGAAGGGATCAAGTTGGCAATGACACAAGGGAGAAGGAGAATAGCGTTATTCTCTGACTCCCGGAGTGGGTTGGAATTAATTAATAAGGGTGGGGGAACTCATGGTAATGTGTATGTGATACCTTCACACATACAGATTGAAGGTTTGAAGGTAATGAAAGAGCCGATATGCTTGCGAAACGTGGTTGTTTGATTGAGGATGTAAATGAATATGAATTCATGGACGCCAGATCGCTTGTTTCTAATGAATCTGTGGAGAAAATGGGAGAGAGTACTTTGAGTTGGTTAGGTCTCCTTTGAGGCAACCGTTCTTTAAGGTGCTCAAAGGAGATACTAGAATGTTACGAACCATGGAACGAGTGAGATTGAATCATGGAAATTGGAAAGAATATTTGAAGAAACGCAATTTGGTTGGTGAAAGCTGTTTAGTTGTGGAGGACATCGAACATTTGATTCTGAAACGTTCTGCATTTAACCAGAGCAGACAAATGTTCGATGTTCTATTGAGTGCAAGTAGTTTGACTGATTTATTACGAATGGGAATGAACGTATATAAGAATGTGTATGAATTTATTAGAACTAATCAGATAGAAGTGTGAAAAGGGATCGATGTGTGCTAGGTGTATGAAAAGAAATTTAAATTGTAAATTTTGAAACGGGCCATATGACACAAAATTTTTGGAGCTAGTGCCAAAATAAAAAAAAAACTTTAGATTCCTCGTATTTTCAAACATTTTAGTATTCCGGTAGATTTGGTTTAAATTGGGGGGATCATTTTGATTTTATTAGTGTTTGATGATCCTATAGACCCTGTGTTTGTTTGCGTTCGTGGTACGCGCTCAGTGCGGCTTGACCTGTGGAGTTACCGAAACTAAGAACTCATGACTGGAGAAAGGTAAAACATAAAAAGTTGACTCTCCATATCTTTAAGGTGGTTGGAAGGATGGATTAGACAAATAAAACTTCTTATGTCTTCTTCATCTTCGTGGTGATAAAAAGAGACCAACCAAGAAAATTACTTATCCTTACTAACAAACTAATTGCTTTTTCATGGACCATGATAAAAAACGAATTATCAAAAATATTTACGCCCCGCGTTGTAAAATATCATCATATCATATCATTGGTTTCGTATTGTCTATATTTAATTTTAAAATATAGAGAGTGTGCCATTTGGAACGAAATACCCTGAATAACTCTAACATATATAATTTTGCCGAAAATACTCGGAAACTTTGGAAGAGGAGCATTTTGTACATTAAAATCGTATGTGTAATTTTGCCCCCTTGTAACGTGCGACGACTCTAATAAAAATATTAATAAAAATAATAATATTATTCAAGAAATTATTTTTCCGCTGCCTCGTGCTACAATATTCGCAATACTATTAACGGCTCTAGTCCTTTCGGCATAGTTATATCGTTACGCCTTTCCCTCAATTGGCCGTAGATCGATGGCAGGAAAATTGCAGACTTTCTTCCCATTCAATATTCTATTTAAGGCGATGTCTCCATTAGCATTCTGAATTTAGCATCACAGAATATAGTGCTGAGGTATATCTATACATATAGTATATGCCTCGTTAGGACAATTTACGCAATGCACAAGCAATATGACTAATATTCTCGTCCCAATCCCTATAATCCTCAGCTAGGTACCTTCTGATGGCTGACAGCACACTTCTGTTTATGAGGTTTGACTGAGGATGATAAAATTAATATAACTACTATTTTATTCCATAAGAAAATTCGTTAGAGTTACTGGCTCAGCCTTCCCGATAGGTTTTAACACGACCAATAAATTCGGTGTTCCCTCTTTGAATCGAAGATATGGTCCCATATATTCTCTTCCATATCCCAAGACAGAGCGCTTAATTCAGTTGGCACATTTTACACGATCAGACATCAAACATATCCTTGCCCATTTTGGACCAAATCACATTCGGAGTTTAGGCAATATTTCGAGTCGACTTAAATTGACTCAACTGGTATTAGTCGCGTAATAAAATGTATTTTCCCCATTCGATGCAGAAGTTCAAAAACGTATTATTTTGTCGCATAGACCATCCTCACAAGTCTTGAGGTAGGGCCTTTAATGTTTTTCAGCCACACCAATGAGACACAATCAGAGACCTCCTTAACGTACGGCCTGAATTTCAATTCCTCTAGTACCACTGCAGGGCATTCCCGCTTTGAAGTCGGATATTTGTTTGGTGTTGAGGCTAGATTCTGGTTTATGTACGCCACCGCCCGCCCTGTGTCACTTGTTTGTTTTTTGTCAGTACTGCCTCTACTCCAACATCTGATGCATCAGTCTGGATTGTAAAGTGCTTCGCGAAATTCTGGTTCTCTAGAATCGGCGAGGTTACCAACAAACTTTTCAATAAGGTAAACGCTTCCTGAGCGTCAAATGCCCAATTAAATCACATTTGTTCATTAGATTTATAACTGCCGCTCTTACCATCCGAAACACCGAATAAACCGCTGATACCAGAACGATTGCCTGTTATTGTTCGGGATCGATCCGCAAGCGATACTCGTCAAGTATATGAAGTTAAAGTTTTTTCATACCAGGAAAGTTTTTTTGTTATTTACAGATTTTTTATTTTATTTAAGAGGTATAAGGTATAGAGGATTTTTATAATAAACACAACAACAAAATATCCCATCTCAATTTTGAAAATATTAATGATAACTTATTGTGTGCTCCCCAGCGCTAACCATTTGTTAGGATTGCCACAATCTTTCATTTCCTAGAAGGCTACTAGAATGTTGGCCATACGTCTGGGTCAGCATTTACTCTTTCACGTGTAATGTCAAAGAAACAACCGCTATTTCTGACCTAGGAAAGTTTTGACAATGAAATAACAATTTTCATATAATTTTATATGGAACAAAATCGAAGCTGGAAGATTGTGCCAACCCTAACATACGGTTGGCACTGTAGAGCTCACCGTAGTCTGCCCTTATTATTTCTAACTCAAAACGTAAAGAACCATTTTCGGCCTAGGCAGTTCTTTAGAGAAACACATTGTTATTTAACATAACCTGAGATTTCGGAACTCGGCCATTTACTCAGATTTGAACATAAGTCTGGTGCTGGCCACTTGGTCAGCATTCAACATTTCCACTCCAGAAAGGTCTTGAAAGTTCTAGACGATTTTTATATAAGTTTATATGGGGCCATATCATAGCTGGAAGATTGTACCAAGCCTAACAAACGATTGGCTATGTGGAGCTCACCATAGTTTGTCCGTACCATTTCCAACTCAAAATAAAAGAACTATTTCTGGCGTAGGAAGTTCTTGAAAGATACACATTTTTATTTAACTTTACCTGGGATTTTGGAAGTTAGCCATTTACTCAAATTTGAACGTACGGCTGATGCTGGCCAGATAGCAATATTTTAGTTGACTTGTTCGTCGTTGTCATGCTGGTTCAGCTGTCGATACCGCCATATTACCAACAGTCATTTTCAACATCGGCTCCACATCGTTTCGTAAATGATCGACCTTCTGCTTCATATCGCTTATATCTTCATTTCCTTTGTTAAATATTATGTCTATCATTTGGTCCAGGTTCGTCTCGTTGTGTTTTAATTTCTTTAATTTCTTCTTTCGTTTCTCCGAAATGGTTCTTTTCAATATTTATTGCATCAAATGACTTATCGCTAACATTATTTGCGCCATATCTCAGCTTCCAGCAGACCCGGGAACTGCCTCCACCATCTCACGTTTATCATTTAGTTTTCCCTCTATCATCTAGTTTTCCCTCGTATTATCCGAGGTATTTTTGTATCCACCCTTCGGTAAATAACGCTGCCTTAACTGAAGTTTTAATTCCGCAACCGGAAAACCACAATCCCTCCGCTTCATCAATTGTTACGAAAATTCCCTGCTGTCACACCGCTTTCGGAATATTTGCGGAACAAATCTTGGAATAATTTAAAAATATTTACAAAATACTTACGCCACTACTGAAACATTTCCTAAATATTCCACCAATAATTTTTTCACTCTTATTTTACCAACACTAAATCACAGCAACAAATACCATCAACAATTATTTTCAAATTACACCACTATTTCCACTTAAGGCTACTTATTATTTTCCCGCTACTCACTTTCGTTTTTATTAGATAGCGTACCGAATGATCTAATCTGCAATACGGCAAAACTTTTATAAAATTATCTCTAATGCTACTATTTAAACATAGATATCATTAATCTCACAAAATATATCATTATTTTTCTAAACTTTAAATATGCAGTTTTCGTTGAATAAATGTCTCGTCCATGCTGAATTAATTGCCCATCAAACCAATAGGCGAGCGTGTAACAATCTATTCAAACGAGTTTTCCCAGGCTTTCCTGAAATTTTTTCTAGGGTTTATTATCATATCTTTTGAACTGCTTCTGCACCAAATTTAGATTTTAGAAATTTTCAAATTTTGGTTGTATGATATATTAGTTGATAGTTCCCAGTCTTTTCACCATAAAGTGACGTGAAACTTTTCTTAGTGGTCACCATCACTAAGTCCTTTCATTTGAATTACTTTCAAATACTTAAACCTTTAATCTATACAAATTTTCAAATCATGCATGTATGCTATTATTACGATCTCGCCTATTGGTTTAATGGGAGATTAATTCGGCGTGGGCGAGACATTTTTTTTGAGAGATCAGTGATATCTAGGTTTAAGTAGTAGCAGTAGAGTAATTTTCGAACAGTTTAGTACAGACACTTCATATATTCAGGACTACAAATATTTCTCAAATAGTAAAATGACCTTAATGTCATCCACAACATACACATTAAATTATACACATGCTCTTTGAAATTTAGTTGCGAGTTTAAATGTAACCCCAGATATTTAAAAGAGTTCACGGTTTTGATTGGAATACAATGGGAGCGACAAATATTTCGAGGACAAGATAATGATTGAAAAATCAGACTTGACGTGAGATCATGAATTTTACCACCTATGTAAAAGTTCATTGGTTTGGACTTGCAGGTCAGTATGATATTACACACAAAAAATCATCTGTTTAGCAAAACAATGTCTTGATTAATAGCACGTGTAACGGAATTAAACCTAATTCCGTTATCAACCCATCCCAACAAAATCTATTTCCTCATCGGCATGACCTCGAAGATAATATCTTCAACTACATTCCATTCAAGCAAACGTCATGCCGGCCTTCTACATTTCTTCTTTGCCTTTATTTATAGTGGTATCATATGATTCATTCACTTTAGAATTTTTCATATGTGCCACAGTTAAGTAAACGCAGATATGTACATCAACGTAATTTGATTACGTTGCCTATGTACATAACAAATGTACTTGATCTATTTATTAGGTGAATGACAATGACCGATGCAAATATTGAATAGCATTGTGGTTGTTGTTGTTCGAACTTCCTCAACGGATGGATTGAAGAAAAAAAATACTTGCGCGTGGATCGAGTCAACAAAATCGATGTCACGTTGCTGTACAA
Organism: Nephrotoma guestfalica; assembly: GCA_963691935.1. Taxonomy (NCBI): domain Eukaryota; kingdom Metazoa; phylum Arthropoda; class Insecta; order Diptera; family Tipulidae; genus Nephrotoma; species Nephrotoma guestfalica. Next base: position 252,558,588 of record OY829913.1, read on the forward strand.
TTTTCATAGGAATTTTTGTGATGAGATCGCATAAAATTTCCTATGAAACTCAAAATAGGTACGATATTTTTCTTGCTTTTTGGGCACAGAAAAAAATAACTTAGTAAAATTGATAAAATATTAGTATTATTGATAAAAAACGCAACCCATAAGTAAAATTGACAAAATTGATAATATTTTTCATCGGTTTAAGGGGAAAAGCAAATGTGGTAGAAAGTATGAACAGTTTATAATGTTTATAAGAAAATTATGAATATGATAAATAGTTTTTTTTAAATAAGTACTAGTGGTTCATCACTTTGATAAATCGATTTATGCGAATGTTCCTAATGTTTTCAAACTGAAGTTCAGTTTCAGTAATCTATAATACTCCTGTTTGCTTATGATGCAAAATTAATCATTTTAAAGAAACTTTTTATTGATAAGATAACCTGATTTCATGAAAACTATATATTTCGTTTTCTAGTTTATAAAAAATGTATTGTCCACATACAAACCTCTTTCGATTTAATAACTCAATCTGAATGAAAATATAAAATTTGTATTTAATTTTATGAATTTATTTTTTATTTTTAACTTAGATTTTTTTCAAACAAACATAACTTTTAAAATTAATGAAATATTTTTGGTTGATAATTGCAACAATTTACGCTGAATTTCCAGGAGCACCTCTTGTAATGAAAAATTCTGCCGGCACAAGTTTCCAAAAACCTGAAAAGTGAAGTGATTAAACTATTATCGCAAACTAATAATTATTTTCCATTAAACTCACCAGTTGGTTGCGGTATTTTCGAGTGTTGAGTGGGTTGATAAGCATCGTATAGGTATACACTAGATGCTCCAATTTATTTTTGACCAAATGGATCGGGTAGCTCTAAGTAGCGATTTTACATTACCCTCATTATTCTCGGGTATTTATCTACATCATCATCTGTAAGTGATGAATATATTAAAATATCTCGAAATTATCGCCGATGTTTATTTTACCTGAATATTTAACCTCCAATATGGCGAAGACAACAACTTCAATTTTGCATAGAAGAACCAGCCATTTTTTTCGCTTTCTGGCATCAGCAAAAAGTTTTTGTTCACTTATTACTTTTTTCACTTAGCACTTTAAAAACTACTAGAATCACACAATATTTTTCAAAAACTTTTTAATTTATAATAATTATAATTAATAAAAAAACACAAACTTAGTTAGTGACATCCTGTCGGCATAAAATTTCGATACTGAATACTATAATAAATGTGCTTTTGTAAACGCCAATATTTCGGTTTTCTGATTTTTACAACATGTATGAAAATAATAACTTATTTTTGAAAACCATAACTCGATGACATAAAAAAATGTAATTCATAAATTCCTGAGTCAAGTTCATAACTCGACTTATGATTATTAATATTTTTACCAATGGTTTTATAATTTATGAACGATTTTAATAAAATGAAAACGAGGTGTATAATTTATGAAAAAATAAGGAACTCATTTGCCTTAATGCACGGTTAAATGATACACAATTGAAGAAAACGATCAGCGTGCGTGAATGCTAACTCTGACTCAATTTCTCCTAGCTAATTCTAAACAAAAATCCATTTTCTAACGCGTAATTTGGGACCCCGTACAAACAAATACTTATAAGACTATCAAAGCTAAACTGTAAGATGAAATAGTGATCCATCTTCGAATTACTTTGCAGAAGTTTCGCGTTTTCCAAATAAATTTGTGCATGTACTTTGTATCGGTTTACTGAGTCCGAGTCTCTTAAGCCAGTCAAATTTAGTTTTAAAGGGTCATTTGTGTGCCTTTAATCCCCGGAAGAAAGTATAGCTAAACATAGCTGAGGGTTTTTGTCAGCTAATTTTTTTAAGAATTGATCTTATGATTGAGTGTTTAACAGTTTTGCAATGTCTTGAAAAAAATTATAAATTTTTTTCTGTAACTACAAAAAAAACGATGAAATTTTTAAAGTAGGATTCATACAACGACTCTTAAATTTTCTCATGTGAGCCTCAAGTGTGAACAATAAAAAATTTGGAATTCTGATATTATATAAATGATGTAAATGAAATTAAAATTTTCTAAGAGCAATGAGGTATTATAACAGTATATAAAAAAATATAAATTATTTTTGAAGCCAGTACGTAAATTTTATAGACATAAAAGCAAATTTATACATTTCTTACTTTTTGTATAAAATGGCTAATTTGAAAACCATATTTTGCACATTTCTATTTAATTTGTCAAATAAATAACTTTAATTTAAGACTACTGCTTTTTATACAAATAGTTATTGCAAGCATTACGAATTTTATCAAATATATAAAAAAAATTATACAAAATTGAAAACCAGTAATTTATCAATTTAACAAGATTTATTTTTTTCTGTGGGGAACGGTCAGTGTTTAGATAGACCAACGTGTGGTCAAGTTTTTTTTTTTTTTTTTTGAGAGTTTTTTTGTGTTGTGTGATTTTAAATAAAATAAAGATAGTGTTAGTGAAATTAGTTTGTGTTTTTTTTGGATTTTTTTTTTTTTTTTTTTTAGTCCATGCAATCTTTTCTGGGGCCGAAGCACTCCCTGCTCTTTCGCGGTTGATTTTCCCGTCTTACTTTACGCATCTCTGCCAAATCGAAGACGTACGGCTATAGGACCGATTTAAGTTACCATCTGCGCATTGCATAGCTCCATGCCAGCTTATAGTACTGGACATGGAAGATGGGTCCCTTGGATTTTGTTTAATTTAATTTAGTTTTTTTGCGGGCAGTTTTTTTGGTAAGTGTTTGTTTTTAGTGTTATTAACAAATTATATAACGATAGTGGGTTGATACTGACTGTCAGTAGAAGGAAATTGTTGACGCTAAGCGGCTCTTTTCCTTTTTGCTGACCTTGGTAGCATACCACTATCAACCTTACTAACACCACCCCATTAGGGCCCATGGGCCAAATAGTTAATATAAGTTTAGTTAGGATAAGGTAAAATGTTATTATAAACATTTTACCTATACAACCGCGGTCAGTTTTGCCTAAGCGATGGGCTGGTAGGCTAACCCACTCCTTCGGGGTCCGATACCCCAATTCCTACTTTCCCCAATTTTTTTTTTTTGGTATCTTTATTTAATGCGGTAATCTAGGCCACAATCTGCAGTACCCCTAAAACCCACACCGATCCCTCTACCCGACTGAGCTGCGGGAATCAATGCCGCGTGGGGTACTAAACAGAGAGTGGCAAATCTATGCAACTGGGTTAACTTTAGCAGTAGCTAAAGTTTAACCCGTTTCACAGGATTAGCAAATTCCAAATTAGGGCTAGAATGCAACAGAGCCATATAGAACCACGCAAATTTAGGCTAAAAATGTCATTAGTATATATTGGATTTTTCAATAAGGGCATGACAACCACCCATTCACACATATTGGCCGGATATTGCCCCTAAGCTCCTCTAACGTTGTTGGCTTGTTCACATAAACAAACGACCTAACGTAACCCCATAAAAAGAAATCTAATCACGTTAAATTGCATTAGCGAGGTAGTCATTCGACCGGATCATTGCTCGAGATCATGATTACCGAACATCCCCTTCTATAGATCAATTGTTTAGCCAGCTGTGTGGCATGTGGCAGGTATATCCAATTTTGCCCAAAAATAGTCTTCAAACATGACACGATAGCGAACTCGATTGACCGTAAAATGACGTATATAAAGTTAGCCCAGCTTTCATCTCAGAAAACTAAAAAAAGGCAACACTTAACTATCACGACAGTTGTTTCATCCCAGGATATTACTGTCAGCCCAGGATTTCTGCTATATGAATATTTATCATCCCAGAAAAAACTAGAGCGACACTAAAACATCATCCCATAAAATAATTTTAAACCGAATATTTTGTGATAAACCACGATTCACTTTCAGAGCTCGGTGTACCAGTTATTTTAAAACGAAAGGTTAGTGAGGATATTTTTTAGATGAAGTACGCCGACGTGATCATGTTTTTATTGCAACAGATACTGCGGGCGGATAGTGTTATCCTCGGCTACAAATTTTACATTATGTGGTCGCTATAGTTTTTTTAAAATAATTTATCCTAATACCCAATTTCTGGGCTGATATTGATCAGGTAATTAACTTTCGCTATAGCAATAGCTGGGTTAAAATTATTTTATGGGATGATATTTTAGTGTCGTTCTAATTTTTCCTGGGATGATGGCAGAAATCCTGGGATGAAACAACTGTTGTGATATTATAGTTAAGTGTTGTCGTTTTCATCTTCATCAGCAAATCCTGAATTTCATCTAACAATCAGCTTCAGCGATGGTCATTTCATTTGCCGATCGCTGAAGGTGATTTTTCGATGAAATTCAGGATTTTCTTCAAACTTTAACAGAGCAATCGGAAAAGTTGCAAAACCACAATGTGGTTTGATAGATTCCAAATTTCTGTGAACGGCATGGAATCGACTGATTTGGCTCATTTTGAAATGAAGCACTTACGGCTGCGATATTTTCGGTACTTCGACCGGTGTGTTGTCTCACTTACCCACTATAGCACGCACAGCCAGTCGGATGGGACGATTATTACGACTGAAAATTGGAATAAGCGCCCTTAAAGTTGCAACCACCGACTCAGAATTGGGGTAGTAATTTTTAATGAAAAACGTAACATATTAAATTACAAAATTGTTATGTCGGTATTGGAAAACCTGATTTTAAAAGTAACAATGGCCCCAAAACTGATCCTTCTGAAACTCCGATATTCACAGTCTTCTCATCGCTGAAGATATTATCAATACATACACTTTTTATACGATTGTGAAGGTATGATTTAAACAAATTTATGGCAACACCCCTCACACCGATTTTGTGATTAATAGTATCGAATGCTTTGGAAATTTCAATGAAAAAAGCAGAAGCTTTCAGATTATCATTCAAATATTGAGTCAGCGGCGACAAGAATGAGACTAATGCTTTTTAGTTGAAGAATTTTTTATAAAACCATTCCGTTGTCCACAACATATTCACTCCTTCGTTTTTGGTAGGTGAAAGTACTTTCAATGCGGAAACTTTGAGGATAATAAATTTTGATGGCGTCTCAAAGCTTTTGATCACATCCTGAGGCACCAGTCCTTACATTCTTGAACAACTAACTTTAGATTAATCTTATTGATTGACACCGAATACCAAGCAAACATTATGTATTCGTACAAAGTACGTGAGTTGGGTATGCAGAGACAATGTACTTATGTACTCGTATATGAAACACTACACAAACTTGAAACCAACATAATGTGTTTGTACCAAAGTTTGTTTGCTTATTAGATCAATTTGAAAATTGAATCGAAATGTTTGTGTTTAAAATTTGATGATTTTAAAAATTCTATTATACAAGGTTATGGTTCTATATAGATTGTTCTTATTTTGGGTTTAGTCTATAAAAAACCGATCTATTTATATTTATTTTATACACACGAAAAGCGCACCATAAATAGCACAAACCACTTGAATTTTTTCCGACAAGATATAATAGAAAAAATTATATAGATTCTTGAAAAATAGGAAAATATCGAACGTTTTAAGATGATTATTGGGAAAATGTGTATAGGATATCAAATACTTGTACTTCACATGTATGGTACATATCGTTTTCCCACACAAAATAAGGCGGGTTAATAGCAGATTGGCAATTTTTTTGTATCCCGAATCCTACGATATATATCCTATAACTCACTCAATTTTTGAGATAAATCTATTTCATTATTAGGTTGTGCAGTGCAAAATTTATGAGTTATATGTCTCTTCCACATTTTTGATAAATACTTTTATAAGTCATGACTTGACATAAATATGCTTCCCTTTTAAAACCAATATTTACGTGAATTTAGGATTTATACTTTTATTAAGGGTTTGCGTTCCATATTAGGAAGGCAACAAAAATTTTAAGATTGTTTTCTAATCTTGTCAAGCCAATATAAAGTTATCAAATTTAACTTTTGACGTTTCAGAATGTAAGTTAACTTTTTCAATATTTCATAAAAACGGAAATGTTTCTTGATATACGAAATTTTGTCTATCGTTGATTATACACAAAGACTAATATCATTAAAATACCAAAAGACATCTTGATTGGTAAATCTAAGTAATAATTCGGTACAAACCATACCCTAATTTAAAAAAATAAATCTTAAACCAAAATACCCAAATGAAACCAGTAACACCCAACTGAGTTGATTTTTACAAAACTAATTGATCATATTATGAACGGATTTCAGTATTCCTCGTCCATTATTGCCAATCAATTAACCAAATTTCACTATATCTACCATATTTTACTCGTGCTTTGAACAAAAAAATTAAATCTGAAACGAAAACTAACTGGAAAATTTGCTAAATCCTCATGAGATAGTTAGAAAACAGTAACAACAACAAAAAATCGAAGCTATAAAATTGAAGGGAATTCCAATCCACAAAACAATATCTGTTATTGTCAATTGATTTATTATCTAAATAAAATTGAATTTGATTTTCTTTTTTTATCATCCTCCCTATACACAACTACTCTGTACCTCAAAAGCTAAATTTAAGACAAAAAAAATGTACTGACGGTTTTTTTCGTACTCTCGTATTTTATATCCCATTTTTCAATTCCCATCGAAAGTTTGGGAAAAAGAAAAGATAATCTGGTAAATGTGAAATTCCATTTTTGTATTTGGATTGTGCAACTCTTTGAAATATTATGTAAAATTAATTATGAATCGAGATTTTTATGCTGTCATCGAGAATTATTGACGCTCATCCTGATGGAAATGTGGATTACAGGTGATGGCTAAATTAATGGCAGACGAAATTTATAATGGATTTATAATCATTGTTAATTATGACATAAATCTGGAGAATTTATCTGGTGTATTGGATTATTTTGATTTTAATAATTTATTGCTGTTTGAAGTCATTCTATGACTATCTTGAACTTGATAGAAGTACCTTAAAACTAAACTAAGCTGAAGAAAGAGTTTTGCTACATATTTTATTTTAACTAAAGGGTTTTCCAATAAAAGTGATATGATTTCTTTAAAAAACACTCTAATTGTTGAGGAAATTGAAATGTTTTTTATTTAATGTGAAGTACAATCGATACAATTAAGTCCTGAATGAAACGTCATTCAAATGGCCTCCACGACTTCTTCTGCAGGAACGAATTCGATGAACCCAATTTTCGAGCACTTTTTCCACTAAATCAAGTCGTATGTCATGAATAGCACGTACAATATTGACTTGTAAAACTAGAAGAGAGTTTGGTTTATTGCTAAAGACCAATGACTTCAAATAACCCCACTAGAAATAGTCTAATGATGTTAAATCAAAACTTCTTGGAGGCCATTCAATATCACAATTTCTTGAAATAATCGAATCTCCAAACTTTTCTCGCAATAATTCAATTGTTGCACTTGCTGTGTGGCACGTAGCCCCGTCTTGTTGGAACCAAATGTTGTCAAGATCAACTTCTTCCAATTTTGGCCATAAAAAGTTGGTTATCATCGATCTATACCGATCTCCATTGCCAGTAACGGTGTTACCAGCTTCATTTCGAAAAAAATACGGACCGATGATTCCACCAGACCAAAAACCACGCCAAACTGTCAATTTAGGTGAATGTAATGGATTTTCATGAATAGTTTGTGGATTTTCTTTGCACCAGAATCGACAGTTTTGTTTATTTACCGCACCACTCAGATGAAAGTGAGCCTCATTGGAGAAGATGATTTTCTTAAAAAAATCGTTATCGTTTTCAAGTTGTTCCAAGGCAAAATCAGCAAATTCACGACTTTTACGGTGGTCCAATGGCTTCAGTTCTTGAGTGAGAACAATTTTATACGGATGCAAACCCAAATCCTTTCTCAAAATCCGCCAGGTTGTGGTTTGAGACAGTCCCAATTCATGAGAACGTCTTGGAATCGACAAATTGCGGTCTTCAGCAACACTTGCCTGAACGGCAGCAATACTTGCATTACTTCGAGCGAATCTTTGTCTTATTGACACTTCAACATTATGTAAAGAAAATGTACGCTCAAAATTTTCAACAATTCGACGAATAGCGAGCACACTTGGACGATTATTACGACTATAAAATGGCAAAAGCGCACGAAAAGTTGCAATTGGAGAACGATTATTTTGATAATAAAACTGAATAATTTGTAAACGTTGTTCTTGCGTATATCTCACCATGATGAAATTGTAAATATTACTGAACACAATGAAACAAAAAAGGACAGATCATGACATATTACAAACGGCCGAAACGTCACTTAAAAATCATATCATTCCTCCTATTGGAAAACCCTATATTATGAAATTTTTCTGTGTGTTGGAAAGATTACGTCTTAGAAATTCGCTTAAAATCTTTGGTAATGCCCTAAATTTCATTTTTAAAAAGTTCTTATTTATTAGTCCGTATCAAGTGTTTCTAGATATATTAGTAGATTCGCGAAATTTATTTGTATTTTATTGTATTTTTACGTACAGTATCATCCCTTGGTCATTAAATATTTCTCTGTAATTAAAAATGTAATATACGATTTTATAACTATACGTTTATACCCAATTTACATATAAAGTTAATTTTAATTTTAAAATTCGTTATAACGAGAGTTTATCCAATACATTTCAAAAGGTTGGGACAAAGTTAGGACATACTCCACACCCGTAGACAACGTTCCTTGGAGAGAGGATTAATTATTCCTATTAATTTACTCAGCAATTTATCAACAACAAAACATTTTTAAACGTTTTTTCTCTTAAAACTCTTCGCGCTTTTCGTTCTTTTGCCAATTAAAATGAAGTACGAAATAATTACCATTTAATAAAAACTTGTCGATTACTTTATTCTATTTTATAAAGATCCAAGGATCTAACTACTTAAGACAATTACTAGAAGTACAGCTTAAAAAAATGAATTATCCTACCTTGTAAAAATAAATTAATAATTTTTATTTTATTTTATGTAAAACAAAAAGTTTTCCTTTTTCTACCCTATACGTCTTAGTGGTTTTCCCTTACCTGCATACAACACTGCTAAGCCGTCTCTATACACAAACGTTCAAAGAATAACAATAAACTGTAGTAAAAAATTAAAGTCCAATCAGAGCAATGAAAAATTTCTTAGAAAAGTAAAGTTTTCAGATAAGTCTTTTGGTTTAAATTTTTTTTGAGACATTTTAGAGTTTTCCATTACCCAAAACTCTTTAAAACATTTAATTTTTCGTTTATTGTCCGTTTAGTTAGAAGTACTTTTAACAACAAATTTTAGTTTCTTAACTGAGCATGTAACTCTAATTACGTTACAATTCAAAAAATTTTACTTTGCGATAAGTTTTGTAGTTGCGTGGATGTTATGCTCCATGAGATTTCGAGTTCGACTGTTCAACAATATTTCTCGATGTTACTAATAAGAATAGTCAGCACCCCTCGGTAATAGAGGTTCACGCTTGAATTGAAGATTTCGTAACAAAATATGTTAAGTACCATAGCGAGTAGTTTTCCATTTGCAGCTAAATTTTCTTGTTAAAAACTATAAAAATTTTAAATTGCAAAATAATATATTTTTATAGCAATTTTATGCAATTTTAAAATAAAACCAAAAAATAATGGCCGTAGTATTAATAACAATAAAGGATAGAAAAAATTAAATTTTATTAAGAAAATTGTTAAATGCTAGGTCTGTAATTTTATTAAATAATTTTTTTCCCCATAAACGTTTCGTTTTTTGCCTGGTATGGAAAATTGATTGAAATTACACAGGTATCTTGCTTCAACATACACACGAGAAAAATTTATGGCTTGGCCAAACATAAAATTTTATTACCGTAAATGTTTGCCCTAAATGTAGTAAAAATCAATATTTATTTTGCAGAAATTCGTTCGGTGATGATAATTTTTTTACTTTATGTACATACTTTGGCTATTTCAAAACAAATTTAGTTTCGGAAATTTGGTACAGGAAGTATACATTAAATGGAAATTACTTGTAACGATGATTATAAACCATTATTATGACCATCTAGAATAACTAGCCAACTGAACATTTCACAAAAATGAACATACTGACATCGATTACTGGTAATAGTTTTTTATAAATTTTTCGAAGCACTAATATTTAAGAAATAAAAAATACTCGAGGATTTATTAATTTTTAGTATTTAAAATATTGGCGAACTTTATTGTTCAAAAAATACAATATAATGTTTTAAAAATTAATTGTTTACAATCAGGTACGCTAGAATTGTTTATAAAGTAAATACATAGCTAGATTTTAGTACACTATCAAGTAAACCAGGGCAGAACACCGGTCTTACATATTCATTACAATGCGTGAACACATCCGCGCCCTTGAACTAGCTAATTCAAAATATAAATCGAATATAATCTGAAATATGTTTATTTAGTTTATTAATAGTTAATTATACAATTATTTAAGAAATGTTCTCAAATTGAATTCAAATATACGACCGAAATTGATCTTACATTTTTTTTTTAATTTACGAATTTGACTCAAATGGTAATACGCTTATTTTTGTAATCGATCGGTTAACAATAGATTTAACGGTTAATCGTTACTACACGAACACAATCGTCGGAACCCGGATGTGTATCAATTATTCTGCCAAAACCCAATTTATCGAAGGAACGTTGCCTTCATGCAAAAGAACTAACATGCCAACTTTGTTTTTAAAATTCGGACTCTTTTGCCATTTATACCTAGTTTGAAGTTCATTCAAGTACTCCATGTACCATCGTTTCCAAAAATTCTGAACCGTCTTCTGTATAAATTGGTATCTAGATAACCAGTTTATATTAAAATTCAATAGGGATGGTTCTGGTAACGCCAACAAGGATGTGCCAATTAGGAAATGTCATGGAGAAAGGGCCGAGTAATCGTTTGGGTTATTAGATATAGCAGTTAAAGGTCTTGATTAATTCAAGCAGGCTTCAACTTGGCAGATTAAGGTGTGATATTCTTCTAAAGTTAAAGAACGTACACCAACAACGCGTTTCATGTGCTATTTAGCATTTTTTATGGCGGACTCCCATAATCGACCAAAGTGTGGAGATTGTAGATGAATCGTTAACCACTCGAGCTGATTAACTACTACTGTTACAAAAACAAATTTCGAAGTTCCTTCAATTCAGATCGGCAACCTATAAAATTCGTAGCGTTGTCTCAATAAATTTTAATGCAAAATCCTCCTCGGGATATAAATCTGCGAAGGCAAGCTAAATATGATGCCGATGTTAGAGGCATGACCATTTCCATGTGTATGGCCTTAACAGCAAAGCATATAAATAGGCAAACATAAATTTTACTTTTAGTTTTGGATTTCACACTGGGCTTAGCGAAGAATGGTCCGCAAAAATTTATACCAACAACAGAAAACGGTCTACGCATTAATTGGTAAGAAAGGTTTGGCTTATTTCGAAAGCAAAGGATGCATTCTTTGACAATTTGTCTACACAAATTTCGACCTCTGATAATCCAGTACTGTGATCTTAGTAATGTTTCCGGTCCGCAGTGTAATAAACGTTGGTGTTCAAATCGAACTAGAAGCTTGGTAAAATCATGTTTGGCAGGCAACACAATTGGATATTTAGAATTATAGTTTAAGTTAGAATTGCAAAGTCGATTCCATCTCGCCTAAAAAGGTTGGTAATGTTTTTAGATTGCTATAATTTGGCACAACAGAATGTTTTTTCATATAATGAATATCATTAGAGTATTCAGATAGCTGAACTATTTTTATTAAATAACTCAACGAAGCTTTTAGTTCAGCAGAAGTTAGTTCACCTGTTGTTTTACTACCACGTTTAGCTTTGAGATGGGTAATAAATCGAAGAATGTAAGCTGTTATTCGATTGAGCTTAGTAAAAGAAGAATAATGACCAAATATATCCCATGATGGAGGCGAGTTATATATAGAGGTTGAATCGGTTTGACGAATATCTAAATTCAATAACTCGGAGCTTATTTTTGATTTGTAATTTTTTGGCCAATTAACCGAATTTTCTTTAAGAAATGCAGGCCCTAACCACCATAAGTCGGATGCGATACAAAATCGGCTGGATTTTGGGCTGTCGGCACATAACACCAACTTTGAATTGACGAGTATTCTTGAATTTGACTTATTCGATTAGCTATGAAAGTAGCATATTTTGAAGGATCCGATTTAATTCGAAGCAACGTGATTTCAAGTCGGACCATAAATATATTGCATTATATTACAAGTTAATCGTACTGACTACTTTATTTACTGTTTGAGCTAGTAGTAATGCTCCACAAAGCTCAAGACGCGGAATCGTTTGTTTTTTAAGCGGAGCCACTCAATATTTTGAACAAATTAGTTTTACAAAATATTTATTATTTTTATAAGTGACTCGCAAATAAAACACACATCCATAACCTTTCTCAGAGGCATCTGAGAAACCATGAATTTGAATTACATTATTTAAATTAATTAATTGCATTTTAAACTCATTCCATTCGTGTTTAATTTGTTGTGGGATTTGATCATCCCAATCGAGATTACCAATAGACCAAAACGTTTGCATTATTATCTTAGCTTAGCTTAATGGATCGAATAGTTGACAGATCTCTGATAAAATGTTTCGCTTTGTGCAAAGAGAATTCTCTGTGAATTTGGAGAAATTCATTTCGAATTCATCAATTGAAGTATTCCATGAAAGACCAAGTAGTAGAGGCCTGTTTGACGGAGATTCCGAAGGAAACGAAAGGTCAGGTATGTTCGAAGAAAATTTACGTAATTGAAATCCCCCTGTTTCCAATAATTGACTCAACTTCAATTTAAGTTTCAACGCAGTTTCATTGAATCAGAGCCTGTTAGACAATCATCAACATAAATATCCGACATTAATACTTTTGATGCTAAAGGGAACGAGATATTTTCGTCAGATATCAGTTGAAGCAAGTACGCGTGGCGAGGAAAGAAGCGCTTTTCGTGCTACACAATTTGTAACATTTGACGTTTTCTGAAGGATCATTTCTCAACCAAATCCGTTGTATGCCCTGGTTACTCTGATCAATTAGAATTTGCCGGTACATTTTGACAATATCGGCGGTAAAAGCTATTATGTGCGTCCTAAACTTTAGAATGATAGACATTAAATCTTATTGATGCTGTATGATAGGACTCTTATACAAACAATCATTTAATGGTAATTTTGACGATGACTTGGAAGATCCGTTAAACACTACCCTTAACTGAGTAGTAGTGCTAGTATCTTTAATGACGTAATGATGAGGAAAATAAAAAATGTTGTTATAAGAATTGTTATTGTTATTTCGATTGGCAACTACCTTCATATGTCCTAATGACAAATACTCAGCCATGAAATCTTTGTATTGCTTATAAATATTAGGCTGACGAATTAATTTTTTCTCAATAGCATAGAATTGCATGAGAGAGGACGAATTTGAAAAGCCTAGCTGATTGATGTTGTCGTTCAGAGGAAGAGAAACAGAATAGCGACCGGAAGATAAACGCGTGTGTGAGTTTTACGATAATGCTGCTCACAATATTTTTCTTCTAATGAATAATTTTTCTCAACTGGAACGGTCTCTAACTGCCAAAATCGTTTTATATCATTATGAAAAGCATCGAAAGTACATAATGCTGTTGATAGTTGCCATATTGTGCGACATTATTACCTACGACCTTCCCACAAATTACATATCCAAACACACTAGCGTAATCGAAGTTCTCGATTGTCCCGTGAATAGCTCATTATAAACTTCAGTCCCAATCAAAATATGAACTTCATTGGGTATATTAAAATACGGATCTGCGTTCTAAAGTGGTTGAAAAGTCCGAAACTCGAGAAGAAATAATTAATGAGACCTTGGTGTTGATTTTCGTTTCGTTGCCACCAATACCCGAAATTATTTTGATTGTTCTCTGTGGTTTGTTTTTCAGTAGATTAATAATGTTTTCAGTACCGAAGTTTAATTTTGAACCACTATCTAGCATTGCTCGACATAATAACTGTTTGTTAGAATCCGAAGTAACATTAACTAACGCTGTTCCAATTATAATTTGACTTATTCCCGATGAAGAAGAAGATCTTTTAATTGAATTTTGATCAAATCTAAACGATGAAGTACCATTTTGAATTACTGGTGTACTTAAAGTAGGAGCAATTATTTGAAATCTGCTTTCGTCCTTTATAGTATGTTGTTTTACCAAAATGGAGAAATGAAATATATTTTTGGGAACAAATATTGCGATGCGGTTTGTCACATTCAATCTATGATTTCGAATAAACTGGAATCGCATTTGTGGTGTAATCTTTGAATCTGTAAATTCCGGACAGTTAGGTATTAAATGTGATCCTCGACAATACAGACATGGAGAAGAATTTGTTACCAGCGATGAGACTTTGCTTTTAGAAAAGCTATGTCCTTTGTTACGTGGTAACATTCTCGAAGATGAAGCTGTATCTTTAATGGCTTCTAAGACACGAACACGATTTCGAAGTAATATTATAAATTTTTCGAAGGTCAATAATTTGTTAGACTCTGAATTTTTTATAACATGAATTTTCGACGAGGTATCTAATTTTTCAGTTAGATGGTGTATTAACATTAAATCCCACGAATCAATCTGAACATTTAATGATTTTAGAGCATTATAATTTTTTACCGACTGAACGATGAAGCCTTGCAACAAATTGGACGAATTTTCGATTGGAGATTTTATGTTGTAGATCTCTTTCATATGTGGTCATTGGATAAGAAAAGAGTTATTATACCAACCGCAAAGTATTTTCCAGGCGGATGTTCAAAGATTGTAACGATCCTCAAGACGGGCGAGGGGGTGAAAGATGGAAAATTTCCAATTCTGCACTTGTTTCTGCCCAGATCGTTAACAGAAATTAGTGTTTTAATTGCAAAGGCTTCCGCGGCGGATTGTTGGGTTAGCCCGGCTATGGCTCAGTGGATGGGTGGGTAGAAAATGGAACCTTGCAGAAAAAAACCTGGAGTTACCGCCGATTACATCTTACGGAAACAAAATTTAGCACGGACAATTATATACCTACGATTTATTGCTACTTACCATGATCACACCCTATAATTAGTTTAGTTATTCCATCCTGAAATCAAAACGATAAGCGGAAAACGACTAAGGGTGAATGGTGGAAATTTAAGAAAAAGATCATTACTTATAATAAATTTACCATACCCGTATTTATTAATGATAAGAAAAATATAACAAAAAGGCATACAATAAACAAAAATAAATTTAATAATTATAGAAAACGAGTTACTCAAACAGCAAATTGAATTATTTAATTAACCCCAAAAAAAAAAATTTTAAATGGTACCTTTTAACGATGCGTTGGCCGGCATTGTTGTACGCGTAATCCGTAATGATGACGTGGTTAATCCATATGATAAAAAAAAAAATCCATTCATCTATTGTGTCGACGATTAATTTATGTAATTATGTTTTTATAGAGTTTAGGTTGTGTGTTAATTTATAATTAATTTACTTGAGTTGAATTTATAGTTATAACTTTAAATTTTAGGAACTAACGTGCAAGGAATACTACTTCACAGTCCCAAGTTTCCCTTTGCACGTAATTTCGTGATCTCGCCGAATATCAGTTTAAAGGCCACTTCGTGCACGTTTGTTATTGATTCAGTGCATTCATGATACGGCCTCACACCCACACACAAATTGTTTATTAATGAAGATTAGCGCGTTGTAAATACAAACGCGTAATCCAATCACTATAATTTTCCAATTCACTAATTAAATTTCGATTTGACTTTTAATCAGTTTTATTTTTATTTTTTTTTTGTTATTTTTTTTTTGTTTTGTTTTAGTTTGGAAATAGTTATTTTTGTTGTTGTTTGTTGATTAAGTTATTTCTGGTCGTTATTATTATTTTATTTAGATTAAGTTTTATTTCCACGTATTAAATTTTGAATAAATTGTCCACAACACTTTCGTTCATTTCCACATTTGATTTATTTTCTATTTATTTTAAATTGTCTTATAATCACTCATCACTAGCTATGTATATATGTTCACAAATTATCCTTATTATTAATCGATATTTTAATATAACTAACATTAAATCTTTATCTTTATCATTAGACTTTTCTTATCAACACCGCACAAATAATATGCATTCAAATTTAGTTTATATAAAAGAACCGAGATAAATTTAGTAAAGATTTTTTTTTTAACTTAATTTCCATGAAACACCAGATACAAACTGCCCGCGTGTTAGTCAAATTTTGGTTTTTATAGTCCAAGAAGAAAAACCGTAACCGCAATCATCATGCGATTTCGTTTTTTTTTTATTTCCAGGATGGAATACGAATCCAGTTTTCCAATTTTGTCAAAATGAATTTCGGTACTTTCAAGTTCCATTACATACTTAAGAAAGGTATAGTATGATCCAGTAATATATAAATAAATTATCGAACTCGGGGGTGCCCACCGGGATTATACTTGGGACGAAAAAAAAACATTCGTTACAAGATGATTTGGTTTCGTGCATGATGTATGACGAGATGCGTTCGAATGACTCCCACTGGATTGTACTACAGCAACTTAAATTAAACCAAACTAACTTATTAATTACGCAAAACTCGAACGATAGATAACTGTATGTGTTTCGTAGTATATTTAACTTCACCAAACTGATGATAGAATCGTAGCGTGGCTTTTATGAACATTGCTAACTGTGTTGCGGTACTGTATAGAATTGTATCCAAATATTCGACGTGGTTACTATTAACTAGCACAACCCAATAACTTTTATTTAGTATGTCACTTATACAACGGTATCACTATGCTGACAACTCCAATTATATGATATCAAATTGAATTAATTAATGTGGACAAAAAATTGGACTAAAGACTTATGAAAGTCTAGGAGAATTAAAATGTGCGTACCCACCCCAATAGAAAATTGACTAATGAATATATTTTTAAAAAAAATGTCCACGTGAAGAAGCTTAATTGCATTGTTTTTAAAATTACACATTTTTTTTGTCTCAGTGTTAGAAATGTATATATATGAACAAATGGCAATTTCCGCTTTAAATTAGAAAATGTTATTAGATCATCGACGAGCCCCAATCTTAAGAACAAGTATGAGATTACAAGTTAGTTCTTTCTGATTTTATAGATAAAGAAACGGTTTATGTCGTGATAGTAATCGTGAAAATTTTCAACTTCGAGATTTTTTAAATTTACCATTCGCTATATCGCCGAAGCCTGTTAATTCGGCTAAGAAGTTCTCGTGTGTGTCTGCGATGCCGTATGTAGACTAAATGTCTGTATCTCCTCTCCAGCCCAAATGGATTGCCTGCAGGGTGTGAAACTTCAGAACTAATGTATCACAATAAGTTTGGAGATCGCTGTAATTTTTGGCCACCATTTCACCGGAAGTGAAATATTTTGAAAGTTAATCATTTATGAAGAAAACGACTGTGAACTAAACGATTCTAAATTAAATTTGTAAGAATATTGCCAATAGTGCCAATGAAAAATGTCTTAAATTTGTCCTAGATGACGACATTATAATTAGGACAATTTTAAAACGTCAAGTTTTTTTCTGCATTTAATTTGACATTTCTCAATTTCAGACTAACTCAATTTGAACCATGGAAAGATACACAATCGAGCAACGCGTTAAAGTTATTCAGGCATATTATGAAAATGGGCGTTCAAATCAAAATGCATATCGTGCACTTCGTGATTTTTTCGGTCAATTTAATCGTCCAAATGTGCGTACAATCGGAAAAATCGTGCAAAAATTTGAGCAAACCGGGTCTGTAGGAGATTTTAAAACACCAGTGCATGCTCGTACAGCTCGTACAGCAGAAAATATTGCTGCTGTTCGCGATAGTGAGCCGTCCACCTCAACTAGTCGTCGTGCCCAACAATTGCACCTCTCACGCTCGTCGTTGATGAACATTATGCATAAAGACTTGCATTTACACACTTATAAGGTGCAATTGACTCAAGAACTAAAGCCTCTTGACCATTACAAACGTCGTCAATGGTCAGAATGGTGGCAAGAAATGGCAACAGTGAATGATTAATTTTCGAAGAAAATCATCTTCAGTGATGAGGCACATTTTCACCTCAGTGGATTCGTCAATAAGCAGAATTGCCGCATTTGGGCGAATCATAATCTAAGAGTGATTGTCGAAAAACCAATGCACTCACAAAGAGTGACTGTTTGGTGTGGTTTATGGGCTGGCGGCATCATCGGGCCGTATATTTTCCAAAATGAGGCCGGTCAGGCCGTTACTGTGAATGGTGTTCGCTATCGTGAGATGATAACGAACTTTTTATGGCCCGAATTGGAAGATATGGATGTGGACGATATGTAGTTTCAACAGGACGGTGCCACTTGCCACACAGCTAACGAAACAATGGCTCTTTTGCGCGACAAATTCAATGGCCGTGTTATCTCACGTGGTGGCGATGTCAATTGGCCGCCAAGATCATGTGATTTGACACCGTTGGACTTCTTTCTTTGGGTTTATTTGAAAAAAAAAAAGGTGTACGTCGATAAGCCAGCAACAATTCAAGAGCTAAAGGATGAGATAATTCGGCACATTAACGGCATAGAACCTCAATTATGCCTAAGCGTCATCGAAAATTTGGACCATCGGGTGGAGGTGTGCCGCCGAGGTTGCGGCGGCCATTTGGCCGATATTTTATTCCATACATAATTGAACCATACCATATTATCGTAATAAAACGAATTGTCAATAATTTCCTAAATAATTTGTGTTTTATTCAAAATCAACATCGGCCCTTAAAATTTAACAACCCTTTACATAAAATCATTCATTAAAATCGACCTCATTTTACGAACTCGGACACTTTCATTCCAACGATATCACAACTTGTGTTCAATGCCTAACTTAAATCACTGCCCAAATTTTAGTTTCTGCACTCATAATTCGGTTACATTCTTAGCCTACATTGTAAGGAGAGGCGAAGTCCGTTTTTAAGTGCAATAATATTTTATAGTATTCATCATATTTTCAGTAAGGAGATAAATAGTTAACGTTTTTATGTTTCGCTGTTGATTTTAAGAGAAATAACGATTCTATTTTATAAGCCTTCGATTATTTGTTCATACAGTACGTAATAAAAATTCCAGATAATATTAAAATAAATAATTATAAATAAAAGAAATAATAAATCACTAGAAACTTTGTGGCTACTTCGCAGCAACAAAAAATTTATTGTGTTTAAAATACGGATTTAAACATAACTTCATAGTTTTCTCGAGTTTCTTAAAAAATTCCCAGAATTTTGCGTAAAATCTACTTTAAAATTACATCGGAATTCTCCAAATCTCCAGTTTTGTTTTTCTTGAACAGAGCTTCTTTTTCAAGAGTCATTGACTTCATTCCAGTACTCCAAAATGTATTATTAATTCCCGTAATATTACCTAAAATATTTACATAACAACGGATAATTATCAGATTGGGATAATGATCAGATTGTAATTCGTTCGATTTTTGATGATGACAAAAGACAAAAGTTATGACTGTCATTACGGATTGTATTTATATCTCAAGCCCTTTTGTCGGGTTTTTCTTTCTTTTTATTAAAATAAATATTTTGACCAAAAAAATAAAATAAACGTTCAAATTAGAAAATATATAAATTATTTTAAATCCTTTTCTCAAAAAATTGCAATATGTATAACTGCAGATCATTCGTTTTAACAGAAACGTGTGGTTTATTGTTTTTCTTAAAATTAAATGGCATACAACAACTAAATTTGAACGCTGTAGCAAAGAACACATTTTTTTAGCCCTTTGACTGTTTAATTTTATTTCGAAAAACTTTTTCTCCCCTGCTTAATTATGAATATTCTAAAATGTATATTTTTTAAATGATTTTTATTTTCCCTTCTTCAGGAACAAAAATTACAGTTGATTCGTCGAATATAATATACATTAGTATTAGCATTGTTTTATCATTATGACGAATATACTCGACATAAACTGTTAAAGAATTAATTTGTATACATTTTATATTTTTTTAAATATCAATATTATATTTTACGATACAAAATAACACGGACAGACCCCATGAAAGTAATCTACTTGTGGGCGATAATATAAAGATTTTCTATGATATAATTTCAAACCAGTACTCGTGGCGGCATCCTACATTTCATGTAGTAAGCTACCATTGTACTACTAGATAAATTTTTATGCAATGACATATCTATTGACTATGCAAACATTTAGGCGAAATTATTATACATGAAAGTAAGAAAATAATATTAATAAAATTTTATTTTATTTTTATTTGAAAGTTCAGGGATTTACTATGAAGAATCTTACCTGTGATCCCTCTTCTGATATAGATTTTATTTTTAGCAGTTGAGTAGGAGAATAGAAGGATGAAACTAGGGCAGGGAATGTAAAACTCAATACCTGAAAATATAATGTATATCAGAAGAGGGATCACAGGCTAGATTTTTCATAGTAAATCCCTGAACTTCCAAATTATTCGCATTTTAATCGTCTTAACGGTGTATTATGGGATTTGGCCATATCTAGATATCACGGATCCTAGATGGAAGAATGAAACTAGGACAGGGAATGCAGTGTTGGCCGTCTACACCGCGTAGATAATTAATACTCTACATGTGTAGAGAATGTATGTAGACAATTTCAAAAATGACGTCGACAATGTAGATAATGTAAACAATGTCGACAATTGTTTTTTTTGCAACCCTATAATTTTTTGAACCATTTCGGGACCATGGAACATTATTTCTACTTCCCACCTCGTACGCTCGAGTCCTACTTGAAGTGCAAATTCTGATTTTTTAATGCCGCGTTCCATCAGAATCTTAGAAAAATTCTCAAAATTCATTGAAGATGTTCCTATTTTTCGGTTCCTTGACTAACACGACCTTGATTAAATAAAGGGTGTTTTATTAAGCCCGATAGAACTTGAAATTGTAAAAAATAACACAAAAAATTAAATTGTAATCAAAACTTTTTTTTATTCGAAAGACCAATACATGGCATTAATATTTGAAAATGATTTCGGGCATAAGGGCGCCGTGGCTGTTCTTGACGAAACGCATTCTGGACGTCTGATTTTGGGCCACTTTTTCGAGCATTACTGGCCGTATGTCACGAATAACACGACCAATGCTGGCCTCCAAGGCGTCAATAGTTGCTGGTTTATCAGTATAAACCATTGACAAAAATCTGCATAAACCAATCAAATGGACCTTGGAGGCCAGTTTGCAAGTTGTGATTTTAATAAGTCGATAGTTGCGATCGCCGTATGGCACGTAGCGCCATCCCGTTGAAACCACGTCTCATCCGGATCAATGTCATCAACATTTTCAAAAAAAAAAGCATTTTTAAAGAAATAAGGCCCAATGATGGCACTAGCGTGTAAACCGCACCAAACGGTGGCCTGTAGGGTCTTTAGTGGATTGGTCTTACTCCATATGTGGCAATTTTATTTATTAACAAACCCGTCAAGTCAAAAATAAGCCTCATCGCTGAACACAATTTGATGCCCAATCGGCGAAAGAACAACGCTCATAATTGTATCGTGGCTTCAATTCCTGAACCACCTGGATCTCGTGTAGGCCAAGATATTTGCGCAAAACTTTCCATGTAGTGGACGGACAGAGCCCCAATTCCTGCGAACGACGACGAATCTATAAATTTGGTTCTTCTTTCACACTTTCGTTTACAGCAGCGATATTCTCTTCAGTACGCACATTCCTTCGAAGTGTTGATGTTATTGCATCCCATAGAGAGTATGTGGTACGAAATCTATCCACAGTTCGACGGATCGCTTGCTCAGATGGACGATTATGTGCGCCATAAAAATCACGAAGTCGTCTATAAGTTGCACGAATCGACGACAGATTTTCAAAGTAAATTTGAATAATTTCGTAGCGCTGTTCAAGCGTGAGTCTATTCATGATGATTTGCCAGAGTATACTGAGGTCTGCCAAAGAATATTTTTCATAAAAATTTAATTTTTTATTTTATTTTTTACAATTTCAAGTTCTATCAGGCTGATAAAAACACCCTTTATAACGTATCAATAAATGTGTAGGATCGTGTTAGATAGCTGGGATTAAGATTAGGGAACCTCGCTAAATAAACATTTGTTCAATTCCACCTTGTAACTGTTAGTTTGTATTTAGAGTAACGATTCGGATACCGACGTTGACTATTTCAAGTAAATGAATATCAGCGTTCAATCTGCATTGGTTTCCGATCAGATTGATTATGACACTATGTTTGGGAAAATTACAAACTTAAAAGATGATTTTTCATGCGGCCCAGATGGTTTACAGTCCATTACTCGAAAAAATGCAGTGTTAGTCTGGCTAAGCCACTTTAGGCTATTTTTCAAAAACCGCTCTCGGTAGGAACTTTTCCCGCCATCTCAAAAGAGTTTTTCATTATACCTATCCTTAAGAAAGGCTACAAATCGGATATTAGTAATTGTAGGCCAATTTCGTTTATGATGCTTTCTGTCTTTCACATGGTTTCCTTAAAGGTCGTCCCACGAAAGTAAACCTCATCTAGTTTACACCAACAACATTAAATATTAAAGAAGAAAGGAATGAAGTAGATGTAGTCACCACAGATTTTAGGAAGGCATTCAACAGGGCTTCTCACAAAATTATTATATTTAAGGTCAAAGTCAAAGCCCCAGGACTCTTAGGAATAATAAAAAATAACGTTACCCGACAAATGATGCAGTGGTTAACGCTTCGGCACTTGGAACGGTAGGTACTGGGTTCGAATTCCACCAGATTCTGGATGCAAAGCAAATTTTCGTCATCGATTACGATCGGTGATGTTACTAAACACAACCAAGACACTATATTCGAGCGCAGAAATCAGCACCGACCCATCGTTCATGTCAGTGTGCAGGTTGACTTAGAGCTCGCAATGTGCAGGTGGTAGACACTGTAATGGTGTGAATGGGTGGTGTATCCATGAATGAAAAGGGGACGTTAATTGACCTTCGAAGGGCATTAAATCCACTGGACAATTAATACTTTCTTTTATAATAAATAAAAAGGTTTTATTTTTGATAATAAACAACAATATATTCAGGCATAAATTGTAATAATAAACAGCGCAAAACTAAATTTCGTAGTAAATTTTAGCTATTTACCAACGAGATTTATACTCTCATAAAAACAAAAATATTCGACAATAAATATTTATTTTATTTGCTAATTATATGAGGAATAAATAAATTATTTAGGTGTTTAACAAATTCGCCGAACAAAATTAAAAAAAGCCTTAGGTACTAAATTTAATTGTGCGATAAAACTGTTGATTTTGTGAATTTAATTAAATTGTATTTTAAATCCATATTTGTTTAAATTATAACAATAGATTTATTATTTCGACATCGGAACGTAAATACTATACACAAATGAAATATAAAGGGTGTCCCAACATGAGATGATAATCCGTTACGTCGGCGAAAAAAGATACGTCGATTCATAGAGAAGATATCCACACACAAGTATTAAGTCTATTTGCCAAATAAGGAATGAGCCATCAATCTTCTAATGGCGAATGTTATCCTAGAATTGCGGTGTTCAATAATATTTGAGTACTTGGCGATGTATACATATAAATGGGGCGACATCTTTTGATTCGTTTTTGAACTAGCGGTTATAGGTTTTGCACTTCAAATTCACGAGTTTGCAAATGATATTCAATTTTTTTTTTAGTTCATTCACAAGTCAACCACAATTTGTTTAAATTCAATTAAATGTAGAGTAAATTCAAATATTTTTAAAACAAATTCAAGTTTTAATATCGGATTGAGTATGCTGGATGAAAATGGGATTCTTAAACGATTTTTGGAAGAAGTTCTGGAACATGGCCACCTGGGATGGAACTCAGGTCGTTTCTTAGCCGATTGTTGGGATTGGGTATGTTGAATGGAAATATGATTCTTGGGCCGGAACTCGGCCCATTTTTAACTGATTGTGATGGAATTGGATATGTTGGATGGAACTGAAGAATCCCATTTTCATCCAACGTACCCAACCCCAACATAATCTAAGAATCCCATTTTCATTCAGCATACTCAATCCCATCATAATCCGTTAAGAATTGGAAGCACTGAATTTGTTTTGTATAAATTTGATTTAGAAATGCAAAAATTTACGAATTTGAAATATTAAAACTTGAATTTGTTTTAAAAATATTTGAATTTACTCTACATTTAATTAAAGTTATTTTGAAAAACACGAATTTGCTTTGCAAAAAATTGAGGTTGATTTAAAAAAAATTAACAATGAAGTATAAAAAATTGTGGTTGACTTGTAGAAACTTGTGAATGAACAAAAAAATTGAATACCATTTGCGAAATCGTGAATTTGAAGTGCAAAACCTATATTTCGCCGCGCTTATCACTAATGTCATCTGCAACAGAAATTTTATATTATATTCCCGGTGGACGAAATAAGTCGATATACGATTGAGTAACGTTGGGAAATATTGAAAACGTGTTCCAAAGTAATGAGTCAGTTGCCGAAAACTGCGTACAAAATTCGGTAGAAAAGGAGCACCAACTGAGAACAGTGTGAGAAAATTGGTGAATAATGTTGATTCGACTGATATGTTAATAGACAATACACACGTTCTGCAGCGCCGTTCAGCTCGTTCGATGGAAAATATTGCTGTTGTGTGCTGAAAGTGTGCATCAACAACTGAGCCAACCATTCTCAACCCGCCATCGCTTGGATATGAAGGCCAAAACCTGGATATGAAGGCTACAAAATCCAATTGGTTCAATAATAATTGAAAGCAGTTTACCATCCATTGCGGTTTCACTGTACTAAATGGGCCAATTCTAGGTTGGAAGAATATGAAAATGTTTACAATCCACACGTAACAAATTGAGTGAACTACACCCAAAACGAGTGACTATTTGGTGTGGAATATGGTCCAAAGGCATCATAGGGCAAAATTTGTATTCGAAAAGAGCACGGAGCTACACTAACATTCAATCTCGACCGTTATCGTGCCATGTTAACTGAATTTTTATTCCCTACGATTGGAGAGATAGACTTGGCCGATATTTGGTTTCAACAGAAAGGCGCCATTGCCCACACAGCCAACGATAAATCGCATTATCAGCCAAAATGGCGATGTCGACTAACCGCCTAAGAGCTGAGATTTAACTCCGTTGGATTAATATTTGTGGAAAGCCATCAAGAAAGACGCAATTAAAGTGACTATTTGTGAAATAGAGGCTCAAACTATTTAAAATCTACTGAAAAGTTTGGTCGACAGGATTGGGTATGGCTAGGGTTACCAGATAAAATTTGTTAAAAATACATACACCTCATGAAAATTTGTATTTGTTATGTACTCGTGGTCTCGTAGCATACTCTCAATGCCAGGAAGGGTTCATGATGCTGACCGAGGATTCTGTCAAAAGGCGCAAATGTGCACTGTCTCTTTGGCAAACTGAAGGTTTGAACCGAGAAATAAGGGGCAGGTGATCCTAAAAAATGCAGCGAGAATTGAATACAAGGAGTCGTATCCTGGCAATAGCTGAAAAGACAGCTGCAAACGTAATGAATACTGTCGTTAATATTCTCCAAGCAGCCGTCGTATAAGATGGTCGGAGTCAACCCCATATGAATAAGATGTTTTTTAAAGAAACCCCGACCCTATAGAATCGCGACGAAAACCCTTAGCCGGCCCTGCTTTGAGTTAAGTTAAAAAATGTTTAGCTATGCGACAGGTAAGAATGGAGTGCCACTCTTGCCTCAGCAAACTCGTAAGATAAATGTTAATTGCTGCCTTACCACACTATTAAAAGATAATGTACCAGTAGGTTCCGGACCTATTAGTTTTAGCTGTGGACCAGCTTTGGCCAAAAAATCAGCGATTTCGATTCCCACAATGTTACAGTGAGCTGGCGCCTAAATAAGCGCGATACTAGATCGACAGAGAAGATTGAGGAAATGTTTACATTTCCAAACGAGTTTCGAATCAACCAAAGGATTAATAAACGGATTGAGTACGGCCTTACATTCAGTAGATAAAATGAGTGCGTTTTCATCGATTTGACCGCAATAGTCCACCTTGATACCATACTGCTGGTATAAAATTCCACTCGATATTTTGTTTTAAGAGATAACTGGAAAATTAACTGGCATGATGTTGCAAACAATTTTAGAATGGCTCTAATTGGTTTTTCACCCAGACAAAATTTGATCCATCGTCGCAATAAATAGTATTGTATAGATTACGACGACTCTCGAATCGTTTTAGAACACCTAGAAAAAATTCGGCTGTCAACTGGGAATGGCTTCACGCCTTTGGACTCCAAGTACTTCGAGCTGCATAATTCAATACCTACTATCATAAATGGAAAATGATTGCACTCTATCTTGCGAGTAGCGATCCCATTAATTGCCGAGCTTGTTGCCTCGAACATTAGATACAATAATATTCGTCGTGCTGCTCTTTACCATGTCCTGCAGGTTTGATGGACCACACTTGTTAACAAGTTCAGGATTATGATTTTGATTATGTGTACATATGTGGCGAGTGGTCAACGTTGATAAGTGATCTTCGCTGGATAAAGTTGCTGAATGCTTCGTGTTGTGTAAGAGAACGATAAAACAGTCTTCTTTCAACACGCATGATTTAAGCATCGTCGATGAATGGATGCAACATTCCTAATTTATTTCGTCTTAGTAGCGGTTTATTGTTGGACAAGACAAAACTCGTGTGGAAACTACAACCTTTGAACCTTTCTAATTAAGATTTGATTCGATTTCGCGTGAAACTTAACAAGTTTCCGGGTTGCGCTCGCAATTTGAATGACCTTCAATTATTGAGAAACCGAAAGACATAAGCTAATGTGCTCTGTAATTTAGGAAAATTGGAAAATCTGTTGAATAGATTGTCCACTATATCAAATTCTCCTTCGGGACTATGGCGCTATGTATTGAACTTGTGGACCCCGATCTTCGTTAATGGATGGAATGACCGGCTGACTTGATAATTTATCGCCCATTTGGCTCACCCAATTTGGCCCCGTCCACCAAAACTGGAATGTGGATATCTTGAGATAGCTTTTCCAGCTTTTACCACGAGTCACTGCATCCGCAAAATAAGGTCCCGCGAAAAAAGGTGCTTCCCGATACTTCGATTGTGTTTGCTTGTGATCTCGAATGTGCAGTTTGCAATGAATACTTTCCATCATCGCGTCACCGGACAGCTAATCTAAGACAATTTTGGAATCTGTCCATATAGCATGTGGAGGATATATCTAAATTTAATATGTTCTTGGCTTATTTCGTGATTCTGCTTAATAATGCGTCATCCATTAGTTCGAGTTTGAGCAGATTAAGTGCGACTGGAATCCAGGTTAGATAAGTATTCCTGCGTAAAGCACTGCTGCGACTCATTTGCTTACGACACACAATCGGTGAATGCTCAATTTTCTATGTTCCGTTTAAGTCGTCTCGAACTTTAGCCATTCTGATTTGATCTTGACAGGACAGGCAGGTCGTCGTCCCACTCTATACTGTAATGCCATAACTTTCGATACGCGAATTGTAATACGAGATATCAACCCTAAAGAATCAAAAATCCAGCAGGATTCTGAAACAAAGTAATTCTCGTGTGTATCATTAGAGGATTCATATCAGTTTGTAAAATAAATCTGTCGGTTTTAGAATACCTCCCTCCCTCCCCCCCCCCCTCAATCTCTTGTTTTTGCATTTGCTCTCGCACAAGCTCATGGTTTGGCGACCTTTTCCATAGGTTAAATCCAACGCTTCTCAGAGTTCGAAAGATATTCATGCGATCGGTACATAAATGTCTTGTTCAGTAGGATGCTATGCATCTGAGAGTTCCTTGGTATACAGCCAAGATGCACTGTATTTAAAACGTACGGTTTGATCACTTGTTTGTCGTCTCGTCCAATGCTCATCTGTCGGTACATTTTCTCAATGTCTACAACCATTACGTATCGATTCTGATGGAATCGTAGAAGAATTTCAAATAGGCCGGATTGAATCGTAGGGTCAACCATCGGATTTTCTTCAAATAGTACGCTGAATTATGCTACGTGGTCCGTTTGAATTTTTTCCTTTGGAATTTTAATGAATGGTAGTATAAATCGACTATCTTGGGTACTTGATATAGGTGGTCGCTCATCTCCTCTTCATACGTATAGTTTCGTTCAGAGTTAGAAATATTTTCGGTCGAATATCTACTAAGGGTCTTATCGACGTTCATCACTGTGGTTAATGATTTGATTGATTCACAAGTCGTTTCTCGAAGTGTACCACCAATATCCTTACCACGGTTCGTGTTTTCTACTAGTAAGAGATTGCTAGATGCTAACCAAATAGAACAGAGATGTAGATGGAAGTTGAACTAAAAGGATTAAATAATACCGCCCAACTATTATTCCCTATCTCCTTCTCTCTCTCTCACTAACCTCTCTAAAAAACCTTGTAAAATCTGGCAGCAGGTAAACGTGCCCCGCAAAAAAAATATTTTGTACAACAAGCATTAATAAGCGACTTCGAAGTCTTTCTAAACTAAAGGATGACTATTACTCACTATGGAAAGTAACGAAGGTGTCATCTATCAAAAACGATTACGGATCCTGGGCTAAAAGTGGCAAGCTGAAAGAATGTAGTGCGCACTTGCGCACTTTGATGGAATCCTTGCTGTTCCCTTTCCATGAACCTCTTGGGACATTGAACGTGGAACCCTGGCCTGGTTCCAGCCTAAATGCCTAAAAAAAATCTCTTTTCTCTTCAACAATTGAAAGTTGAAAACCAGGTCTGTTTCACTGTAGTAATAATAAGCGTGTTGATTTAACATACCACCATGCCAATAACCACGTTACCCATATAAACTGTTATGTCACAACAACAACTTCTATATACTCGTATATCAGTCAAGCTTAAATATTTTCGCACCCCATTATGCGATTCAATCATACTTCAGACTTCCTGTGTGTGAACACGAGTACATAGTTGCATGTTATGTTATCTCCGCTCTAAATATTTTTTGAACTAGTTAAAATGTACGATCAGCAAATCTACCTGTTAGTTGGTAGTGTAATTATGATTTAACTTGCGTATATAAGAAACAAATTTGCGATAATAAAGACAGATTCAAGTAAACAGTCAAGATTTTTAAATCTCACTAGTCACACAGCCAGTCAAACTAGCTTTAGGTTTTGATTCACTATTAATCAACAGTGAATTAATACAAAGCGCGTTCCCTGAAAATACTTTATGGAAAAATACCAAACTGCGCTTGCTACCGTTTTGGGGAATTTGACCTACGAATTTGTCCTGTCAAACGCGGTTCGCATCACTGGATTGTGAATATAGTTACATAAAGTTAATTTGGTGATTCTCGTCGATGGTCCAAACGAAACTCACAATAACATAACCTTGAATACACACACACAAAAATTCATGTACTTCTACCTGCTTTTAACAAAAAAAATTAAAAATTAAATGGTTCTTTGATTTTTGAGGATACCTACAATATTATTTGTTAACTCACAATAATCGAATCTTACATTAATTAAATTATATGAAACTAAAATTTTAATTTGATTTAAGAATAATAAATATTTACAAGTTGTTTAAACTAAGATAAGAATGGCAACGCTGTAAATATACCGATTTGTTTGTATTGAACTAATCGTGAAATATTCGTTTTTCTTTTGATTGAATTTTTTAATTAATTCATTATTAAAAAATATACAGTCCAATAAACTATATTTGGTTTTTAATGGCGCTAGATGTCACTACCCTAAACTCAACTCATAAAAAGACTATAACTATTCAATTACCACAGTTGCTTTTCGTTAACTACAATATCCTGAAAGTTGTAATTTTAATATTTGTCATTAGTTTTTCTATACCAGAGCATTAAACGCGCTGCATTTCAGAGGCTACCCAAAATTTAAAATCTGAAATCACCCAAAAATGGAACCTGACCTCTAACGGGGACACCCTGTATAATTCCATCCTCACACGTATTTTGAAAAAAATGTTTTGTTTTATATCCTTCTATAAATATACCTTAATAATATTTTGTACAGATTTTAATTTTCTGTATTCTTTTCGTATAATTTATTCCTGCTCAAAATACAAAAAATAAAAAATTTTACATCATAAAATACAAAATAATACGTTAAACATAATCCGTAGAAAAATTTCTTGACAAAGCACTTTATTATATTTTTGTATTTAAGATAACTTTTGCATAATGAAATAAATTATTTTATTTAATTTTTTAATCCTATAACAAAAATTATACGAAGTATTTTTACTGTAAGTTAATTATTTTTTCCCACCCTCCCGTGTGCAATTACAATAATCTCTTCTAAAGTATCAACCAAAATGCTTTTTTTTGTGGCCTACACTGACAAATCGTACCAGTCTGCTAAGCCAAACAATTTAATTATCAAGAGTTGTGTGGGGCATTTAATATTTATACAGTGCGATTTTCCACAAAAAATATATTTCAAACCGATTCAAGCCTACCGGATCAACCTTGAATTGAAAACTACAAATAAAAATAGATATTAAGCGTTACAATTCCGATACAGAAGTTTACTGAAAATTTTAGTCGAAATAATCTGCATTATCGACAAATGTTGTATCAGGTGGTAGTACAAAATTCTGATGTTGTTGGCCGAAAATTGCATGGTATTGAAGTTAGCAGAAAATATTCGCAATAAAAATTGAACTTGGTGAAGTGAGAAGAATTCGTAATGGATCGACCCATTGCTGGTTGTGGCACTAATAGTGAACATATAGCATAGCATCAAAGTCAAATAAATTTAAAGCTAGTCACATGTCGCATCTTTACCATGTTTAAATTCTACTTAAAAGAATTACGTCACATCCAAATACAGTCCAGGACAGTCGAAAAAGCAAACAAACCCACTGCGGCAAAATTATTGGACACTTTTATAATCTGGACAGAAATTTATGCGAGCGTCCAAAAATAATTTTTTAGACAAAATATAAATTTTAGACAGATATTTGGACAAATATGCATTTCTAAAAGGTGTAAATACAAAAAAATTGTTTGTAAAATAGATTAAATCTTTGTATTTCAAGTTATTATTTTCAGAAGGTATTCAAGTATGCATATTAAAGAATGTCATTGTAGCTTATGGTAAATTACACGAATCTCAGAGGTTGACTCTTATAATGGCTATATAGGTTTGAAAGTGCTTTGTGGAATCAACATCACGTAATGCCATAAATTGTATGCGAGAACCCTACGGCTAATTCCGAAATGGCATTAGGTGATTTTAATTCCACAATGTATGCCATAAAAATTAAATAAAAAATTGAAAATTAGGGAGACCGCTGGGAAATGGTATATACACAGTTTATTACTTAGTATATGGGGCTATTGTAATCTGCTGATGACGTCTTAGAAGAATCCCTGTGATCCTCATAATCTTAGTCGACATACTCGTATAAACTACTCAAACAGGTGAAAACGGTATGCCATAAAAATTAAATAAACAATTTAAAATTCTGGAGACCGCTGGGACATGGCATATACACAGTTTATTACTTAGTAGATGGGGCTATTATAATCTGCTGATGTTGCCTTGGAAGAATCCCTTTGATCCTCGTAATTTTAGTCGACATATAAACTGCCCAAACAGGTGAATACGGTATGCCATAAAATTTAAATAAAAAATTGAAAATTGGGGAGACCGCTGGGAAATGATATATACACAGTTTATTACTTAGTAGATGGAGCTATTATAATCTGCTGATGTTGCCTTAGAATAATCCCTTTGATCTTCATAATCTAAGTCGACATATAAACTGCCCAAACAGGTGAACACGGTATGCCATAAAAATTAAATTAAAAATTTAAAATTGGAGAGAAGAACTGGGACATGACATATGGACAGGTTATTACTTAGTATATGGGGCTATTGTAACCTTGTGACCTCTTGATGACGCCTTAGATGAATTCTCGTGGCGTTTATGATACTATTCGAAATATAAGTTGCTCAAATATTAAAATCTTCATGTTATACGTAATTACCAAAAAAATTCAGAAATCGGGAGGACGTTATATAATATGGCATATGAGCCTATTAACCTTTATCACTTGAAACTATTTTATTGACTTGATGGCATATTATGACAATCTTTTAAACCAAAGCATGTTTTTTTCAAAAAAATGTCACTCAAAATTCTTATTAGAAATTAGTTAACAGTGTAATTAAACAGACTAATACAATGATATATTTGTTATTTGTTAAAAACTTCACGCCTGTGTCTAAAATCTACATTTTGTCTAAAAAATTACTTTTGGACCCTCGCATAAATTTCTGTCCACATTATAAAAGTGTCCAAAAATTTAAAAGTGTTCAAAAACTTCACACCGGTAATTACTTTACAATAAAATTAGTAGCGGTGAAATTGGCCATCGTCAGGAATTAACTTGTAAACTACTAAGAAAACTAAAATTAACTAAATAGAAATGTCTCCTACTTTGAAAAGTTTGTTGTTATTTTTCGGAGAGTATGCTGAAAATGCAGTGGTGCAATTATCACTTTTAGTATAGGAGCGTTTCCATGACCCAAAACATTTGCCTGAGATATTTGCTCCGGCCGACAAAACCCATGTCAAGTAATCCCTTATTCGAATGGAATAAATTTTATATAGAAAAGAAATTTATTACCTTGAGACGGTCAGAAGAGCGGAAGTTCAAAGTAAGACAAATATGTATTACAAATTATTATCGAAATTCTCAATAACTTTGTTCCATTCTGTCTTTATGGTATGCGCCCGTATTGACACTAATCCACACCATTTTAAAAAATTTCTTTGTACGATTTAACAAATTAAAGTAAAGGTATATTTGGAGGAAAGCAAATTATTGTATTTATAAAAGAAAATAGATTTGAACTCAAGCTACGTGAACACTTCTAATAGGTTGCTAATTTTCTCAATCAGGCAGCCTGATTGCAACTTCCCAATCAGATTAGGAAATTTGCAACTAATTTTTGAATTTATATTTAGAGTTTGAACGAAAATGGTAAACGGCCGTTAACACGCCTTCCCAGAGATTTGGACCCAGGTTTTGGGAGCAATTCTAATAGGTTGCTAGTTCCTCAATCGGCCAATCTATTTGCCACTTCCCAACCAGGTCAGGCAACGAATTTTTGAATTTATAATGAGAGTTTAGACGAAAATAGTGAACGGCCAATAACACGCCTTGCCAGAGATTTGGACTCAGATTTCAGGAGTAATTCTAATAGGTTGCTAAATGTTTCATCCAGCTAACCTAATTACCACTTCCCAACTAGGTTAGCAAATATGCAACAAATTTTTGAAATTATATTTAGAGTTTGAACGAAAATGGTAAACGGCCATTAACTCGCCTTCTCAGAAATTTGGACTCAAGTTTCGTAAGTAATTTTAATAGGTTGCTAAATTGTTCATCCAGCCAGCATGATTGCCAGGTCCCAACCGGGTGAGCAAATTTGCAACGAATTTTTGAAATTATATTTAAAGTTTGTTTAAACGGCCTGAGACTTTCCCAGAGATTTGGACTCAGGTTCCATGAGAACTTCTAATAGGTTGCTAAATTTATCATCCAGCCAACCTAATTGCCACTTCGCAACCAGGTCAGGCGCAACGAATTTTTGAATTTATAATTAAAGTTTAGACGAAAATAGTGAACGGCCAATAACACGCCTTCCCAGAGATGTGGACTCAGGTTCCAGGAGCAATTCTAATAGGTTGCTAAATTGCTAATCCAGCCAGCATGATTGCCACTTCCCAACCAGGTTAGCAAATTTGCAACGAATTTTTGAATTTATATTTAGAGTTTGGACGAAAATGGTAAACGGCCATTAACACACCTTACCAGAGATTTTGACTCAGGTTCCTGGAGCACTTCTACATAACATTTTTGTTTAAATTCCGTGGCACCCGATCAATCGAACCAGTCGCGTCAAAATGTGCACAAAAATTTAAATTGTAGAGAAACAAAAGTTCGATTTGATTTTTGTCCAACGAATAAACGGAAAATGGATTAGCCATTAAAAAGTATAAGTATGAAAGCTTTACTTTTTTCCTAAGTCAATAAAATCATCACAATCATCGTCTTTTGATTGTAACGCCTCTCTTCGAGAGAAGGGAAATGTATTGGTGACACGGAAATATGTATTAGTTCCGTTGAAAATTAGAGAAATTCTCCAGCCTAAGGGTTTAAAAGGTCTGCAAATCTGTTGATTTATATAAGTCTTGGACCTTTATGTCTATCTAACGAGCGAGTATGACGACCAGCTGATTGTGGAAATTCCCGCTATTCGAAAATACGTGACACGTGAAATGTATTGGTTCCGTTGAAAAGTAGAAAAATTATCCAGCCTCAGGTTCTCTGTTTAAAAAAATCGTACGTTGCATAAAAAAATGGTGCGCCTTCAAAAAAATTACCGATGAGATTTCAAAGGACTAACTTTGTAAGTTTGAGACGAAATGGTCGGTATAATTTTGGGGTACACATAGCATGCCTATGAAGCTAAAACTTAAATCTTAAAATGTTCGGTTTTTTATCTACAATGGAGATGGAAAAACCCAACATTTTATGATCTAATTTATGAAAAATGTCGGCAAAGGCGACAAAAGGTACAACAGATTAAGCTAAAACCGGATGACATAAAACAGGATATCACAAAACAGTACATGGGATCGTGTACTAAGTGGATAAAAAGTGGGGGTCAGTTCGAAATATCGGCGTCAATTGGGCATTTATAGTCAGCTAATAAAAAATGTTAGTATAGAAAAGCAATTATATTTTATAGTATTTCCACCAGAGCTTTTTATCGGTTTTTGTCAATGTTTTGTCAGATATTCACCAAATTTCGCAACAATCTCCCAATTAATGAAAAAAACCGCGTGGATTGACTATTCGGAATGAAACTTCAATTTTTGAATTTGTCTACCTTCCACCAATTCATATTAGCTTTCACATGCATCCAGCTGTTTATTTATTTGTCTATTCTCAAGATCAGCGGTAGTCCAGAACATATCTATATCAAAAATTTGCGGACCTTTTAAACCCTAAGGCTGGAAAATTTTTCTACTTTATTTTTAAAACAGTTCTTGTGCTTATGTGAATGCATTTTTAAAGTAACCAATTGAAATTTTGTCGAATTTCGGCCGAAAACATGCTTACATAAATAAAATTGAATCAAGTATTCTACGACTATTTTAAATACGTCGATAATATAGTTTTCGACAGAAAACGGTCAAAAACCACAAAAAATTTCTGCTGACTTTTTCTACCAATAAAGGAGGTCGATAATACAGTTTTCTACAGAATTGTCTCTGATACAAAATATATCGATAATGTAGATTCTGTTTCCGCTGAAATTTTCGATTAACTTCAGTAGCATGAAAACTAATAGCTATCATAATACTTAGAAGCTGTTAAATATTAGATAATTTTATTTTTAGGTAGAATCGATTTGAATATGATTTTAAAATTGACCAAACTGTTGCATTTTATTTGTTTAAAACAATCTTCTAGATTTCTTCTAAAATGTGGTCGGTAATGCAGTTGTTGTAAAAAATAGTTTGCAGTTTTTATATTAGTACAATTTTTCTCTCAGTATGTAGATAAAGTAATTTCCGGCTTAAATGTTGATAATGCAGTTGTATGCCCAATTTTCTGCTAACTTAAGTAGTATTAAGTCCACACTTTACAGTAAAAATGTATAAAAAGAATACAATCGGTGACTTACACAGTTTTGTTCCATTTGTAACAATTACAAATGGATATTTGACCCTTGCCCGCCGACGTAAATTTACAGTAAAACCCTTGATAGATTCCATAATTCGAATGTTTTTATCTAATGTTAAGGAGTTAACAAATGCTTAGCAACATTATTGTAATTTGGCCACTGCATGAAACGAATATTTTAATTAAAGTATTCAAATTGTAATTACTTGAAAACTAAAGTGCCAAACCTCTTGATAATCCAACCAAATATAAAATTTGATTAGCACCATATAAGCTGACCTAGGCATAATAAGTCGAGAGACGTGTTTTGGTTTTGTTAAAATGGTTTTGTACGTAGCACCTGCGCTACAGAATAAACCATCAAATTAATCCAAAAATGATCCCCCCATATAGGAATAAAAAACGAAACAAACCGTTATTTAAAGCCTAAACGTTGCATATGACGTATGTTCGACATTAAAAGTAAAAAAAAAATCATACGAAACTTTAGCGTTCAACAAATTTACAGAGAAAATGGAAAAATTGAACCATCTTAATTTTTCTTTCAAACTCTGTTGAGAAATATGTTTACACCCAGTAACCAAACAATACAACCTAATTTTGATTTATTCAGGTTGACAATTTATGTGAATACAAATTACATATTTTCAGTCAAACGTTTATCGTGAAAATTATACTCGAAGAAGAGACTAAAAAAATTTCAACACGAAGTTACGTGACAAAATGACGATTTCGAATTGAGTATTAATTAGCGACAAAAAGTTTGATATTTTTTTTTTAAATTGCCCGGAATTGTCCATAAACCGTATATTTATGTTTAAATCGCATGCTAAACGTATCTCTTTCTTGTAGTTGCTTTAATTGAAATTGTGTGCACTTAACGTCACCTTGATTATCGAAGTCGCCTGCTACGGCAAGTAAAGTCACGTGAAATGGCAACAGTCGCCTACTATCTTTTACGTAATAAAAGTAAGTATAGTAACCGTGACAAATTGGCCTCGAGAATTTTGCAGATTTAACATTCGCTATATCGCCGAAGTCAAAATATTAGTTTTATAAACTTTGTGAGAGCAAGCCGGTGTACGTGGCTCTGTGCTGACTAAATGGCAGGTGGCACTCTATACCCTAGATAGATTGATTATTCGGGGTGAAGCTTCATCTTAAATTAAGGTGTTTCCATGGATTGAGACAACCCAGTGATTTTTGACCGAAATGGGTCCACCAGACGTGGTAGCTTCCAGAAAAGCATTTTCGGTTTTTGCAAATATTTAGAAAGAATATCATTTACAAGAAAAATGATTACGAACGAAAAGATTCTAAATTAATTTTGTAACAATAACAGCTTGGACCGAGTTCCCAAAATGTAAGCGGAAATGACGGGTTTTTGACAAAAATCCGTTTTTTATATAAGATCGCTGTACAAACGGTTCGACTGGTCGGGATGAAACTTCATACTTAAGCTTTCACCATAAATAAAGAGATCCCAGTGATGTATGACCGAAATGCGTCCACCGGAAGTGCCTGCTTTAATATAGCAGCATATCATATTCATTACGAAAGCACGATTAAAAACAGAAAAGTTGATACTCAAAATGTTACATGTTATACACAAAAATTGTTTCATCAATACAGGCGGATGGAATATTCGAAAAAAAAACATTGAAAAATATTTAAACTTTTACCGTTAATTGGAAGGTCCTTCAGAAATTTGGTGGAAATTTGAATACCAGAAGTGGAAGCTTTTATGGAGCTATTTATGAAATGATGTTGAAAAGTGAAGCATTTATAAAAACCGATTAAGAATTAAAAGATTCAAATAAATTTAAAGATTAAATCATCAATCGTTTTCTGAAATTTAAGCAGGAATGCTGATTTTTGATTATACCGGTTGATTTTTTTAAGCTGAAACTTTCAAATATCTCGGAAAATAAGCTCTCTACGAAAGAAATGTCCTTTATCAAAATTTAACCATTCCGGGAGGGACATACATTACTGCTAAAGTTAGTACCCCTGCTCCCCTTCTTGTAGGTGAGCGGGGGTAACTTTGAAATTAAAATAGGAACCCCTATCTTTTATTGCAGATTCGAATTCTACGGCTAAAAGTATGTAGGATTTCTGTGAAACAGTTAATTCGAATCATGATAGATGGCGCTGTAATAACGATAGATGGCGCTGTAATAATAATATGCTTTCAAATATTAAATTACAAATACCGATTCAGTTCGAAGATTATTTCGAAAACAAAAAGACATGTTTGCGCTAGGTGCAATACAAAATGAAATATTTTACTGTAGAAGAAAAAATTGAAATGGTCCTGGTTTATGGAGATGCTGTCACTCTCTACGCTTCGCGTTTTCCGGATAGGATTCGGCCACATGCTTCAGTTTACCGGACTGTTAAACAATTTATTACTGATGGAAGTGTTCAACCGAAAAAAAGACTCGTCGAGCAACTGTCACTGAGGAAAGTAATGAAATTGCTGTATTGGCTGCAGTAACTCATAATCCTCATATAAGTACATGAAAAATAGCTGGCGAATCCGGATGGCCCCAAACCAGTATTTCAATAATTAAAAATTTAAGAAATACAATTTGTTTAAGAGTAATTTCGAGTATTTACATTGAAAACGTGTTAATTTTAATTCAAACGTATTGTAGAATCGTATGCATAGGTTCTCAGTAGGAGAAATCGAAAAAAATTTAATATCGTTATTACAGCGAAATCTATCATGAATCGAAAAAACTATTTCAAAGAAATCCTACGTAATTTAAGCCGTAGAATCCGAATCTGAAATAAAAAATGGGGGTTCCTATTTTAACTTCAAAGTTATCCCCGACCCACCTACAAGAAGGGGTGGAGGGGTACTAATTTTAGCACTAATGCATGTCCCCCCGGAATGAATTAATTTTGATGATGGACATTTTTGTCCTAGAGTGCTTATTTTCCGAGACATTTAAAAGTTTCAGCTTAAAAAAATCACCCGGTATATAACAGTTTTACCAAATGTCCGATAAATTAAATTTCTCGCTTCAGAAACCAAGTGGAGTATTCGAGATCTATTTATACATTTATGGTAAATTAAAGTCAGGCTTTGGCCAGAACATATCCAATCTCCCTTTTTTTCAAGTCACAAAAATATTTGTAAGCATCGTTCTTAATTTTTTATAAGAAATTTAATTAATTGATTTTGATTTGTTTACCGTTTTAAAAATTAGACATGTTACAAATGTACACAAGGTAAATGTGGTAAATCAATCTGGCGGGTCATGGTGGCGGAAAAACCATTCACCATTCAAGACCTTAGTAATGGTTACCTCTGGATTCATTTCTAGTTTTTCTAAAAGTTGTCTCTCTGCTTACTGATTTGCTTAAACTTAAAAATACTTAAAACGGAGTTGAAATGGTTGTTCACTACTCCAGTCGATGCCCCAGAATTTCTGGATGATGAGTATGTCGCATAACTGAGGGAGATTGAACAACATACAACTTCGACACCATTATTCCTCAATGGAAACTTTATATTTCTTCTAGATCAACTAATTCTCTTTTAGTTCTAGCTCATGTCCTTCCATCTGGTGGGCATATTGTCCTTCCATCTGGAGGACTTTGTAAGAAATTGCGAGACGTGCAAAATGATGAAAGCAGCCAATTATCAACGGCACCCGGTTCCTCGATTTTCCTCGGTTCTTACCCACGCTCTAGACAAGGGAACTCTTATCTATTCGACAGTAAAGTATTCCAAGTATACTCAGTACCTGAATCAATTCTCATCGACAACGACAAGCAATTTATTAACATCACAATCACAAATTAAATTTGACAACTTATTGTTCGGTATCGGATCTTTAAGTTTAGGAAAAACACAATCTGTTAAACTAATTGATAAGTTAGTTTTTGAAATTAAAATTTATATTGTGAAATTTGCGGTCTGAAAATTTTAAAAAATTTTGAGCCAAAATGTTTACTGTATTAAATTTATAGGAAGTAGAAAACCAGGAATGAATATTTTGATATCTGCCAGACCAACTATCTTTGTGATACCAATCAAAAGAAATTTTGCCATCGGGTTCGTGGATCAAAAGTAAATCTAAAAAAGTAATTTTATTGTCAACTTCTAAAAATTTTGTTTAAACTGTTCAAAAATACATCAATTGTGTTTTCAGAAATAGCCTTTACGATATCATCAACATTACGATAATCGATATGTTTCGATGCTACTGAAGTTAGCAGAAAAATTCAGCAGAAAAAAAATGCAATGTTGACCTCATTTATATACATTGGTAGAAAAAAAGAGCAGAAATTGTTTGTCGGTTTTGACCGTCTTCTGTAGAAAAACTATATTATCGACGTATTTAAAATAGTCGTAGAAAAATTGACTTAATTTTTTTTTATGTAAGCATTTTATGTAAGCATGTTTTCTTTTTCAAAGATCAACGATTAATGAGATCTTTAATTTAAATATATTTCCAGCCATGACACTTTAAACTGTAATTTTCAAATCTGGCGTGTGCGATATATTCTAACGAGACGTTAAGTTGCTTAACGCTTACTTCTTTTGCATTAATTTCTAAATATCACATTGTAGGTGCTCAATTACTACATGTACGTTCCACATATTATCTACCGACGAATAAAGCTCTAAAACACAAATAAAGCTTATGAAAAATAGATTTAGTATTTTAATTCAAATTGAATGAATTCAGTTGAAAATGTTTAATTTTAATAAAATATGTCGATAATGCAGTTTCCGACTGAATTTTCCACAAACAGTTAGCATCGAATGATAGATGATACCGAAGTTAGCAGAAAACTGATTATAGATCTTATTCTTCATACTCGCTCTGTAAATGGACTTAGGGGTCCATAACTTATGTAAATCAACAAATTTGCGGTAAAAAGTTCGAATAGCGGGAACTCCCACGATCGGTGGAACTTTATGCTTCGTCATAAATTGGCCAACAGGATACAAAAACTATCGGCAATAACAATTCGATGGACCTTTCAATAGAAGTGCCCATCCCAGACTAATTTTCGTTGCTCAAATTCCTAAAATATCATAAAACGCGTTTTCAAACTTAAATAGCGGAAATTCCCACCACAATAGCGGGAATAGCCATAAGAGTCTAGAACTTATTTAAATCAACAAATTAGCGGACCTGTCAAACCATAAGGCTAGAGAATTTCCTACTTGCTAGCTCTAATTTATTATTAAAACAGTTCTTGTGCTTCTGTGGATGCATTTTTATAGTAAACAATCGAAATTTACTCGGAATTCGGCCGTAAACATGCTTACATAAAGAAAATTGAGTAAATTGTTCCACGACTATTTTAAATACGTCGATAATATAGTTTTTTACAGAAAACGGTGAAAAACAACAAAAAAAATTAGGCCGACCTTTTCTAT
The DNA here is from genome assembly GCA_963691935.1 of Nephrotoma guestfalica. Classification (NCBI taxonomy): domain Eukaryota; kingdom Metazoa; phylum Arthropoda; class Insecta; order Diptera; family Tipulidae; genus Nephrotoma; species Nephrotoma guestfalica. The sequence continues at coordinate 252,599,870 of OY829913.1, forward strand.
CAATGTATATAAATTAAGCCGATAATGCAGTTTTTTCTGCTAACTCCAGTAGCTTGGATGATATCCAATAAATGTCGGTAAGACAGATTAATAATAGTAATGTTAAAATACTGACTGTTTAACATCACTAATGTTTATCTGTCTTACCGACAGCAGTTATCGACTATGATTCCATGTTACTGAAGTTTGCCGAGTTTTTTACGAAAACTGCATTATCGACACATTTCATAGTAAGCGGTAGTACAAAATTCTGATGATGTTAGCCAAAAATTACCGAAATTACGAACAAAAATTGATTTCTCATAATTCTCATGTTTAAAGGTAAAATGGACTGAGTGAAGTTAGACCAATGCGTAAATTACTGAACCCCATGTTTATAGCTTATTGTGTTTAAGAGCAATGAATTTCCGTTGTGGAACTAACAGTGACCACCTGTGCTTAAAACCAGGACTTGTTTTATGTAGCAGCATACACAAATAACCTATTCGTAAATGGCTGGGAAATGGGATCCAGCAATTTACAAAATCAATTTTGATTGATAATCCAAATTTTGGTTGCGAAAATTGTCTGCTAACTTTAATAACATTTAATTTTGGGCTCTAATAATCAGAATTTTATACTGTCGCCTATAATGCAGATATTTTTTCGGCTGAAATTTCCGGCAAACTTCAGTAGCGTATTTTTTCGGCTATCATAATTTGTTTGTTACAGCCGAATCTGCCTTATCGACATGTTTCAGCTGAGGCCTAGCTTCAATAGTATTCGTACAAAAACTACAGGGTGGGCCATCTGTTAGTCTTTTTTCAATCGATAAGTTTTAGTATTTAATGTTATCTTTCTAAAAAAGTAGTTGACATATGAAAAGTCAAAAATATGCCATTTATCATCATAGAGTTGCTAGCAACACAACAACGCATTTTGATTTGTCCAAATTTATTATGAAAACATTCGTTCAAAAATAATAGCATTTCGTAAATTCCGTGAGAGTTTTGGTCGACATAGATGTCCTACTGAGCGGGCAATTGGTAAATTTATTGATCGTTTGAAGAAACTGGTTCAATGGAAGGCCGTAGACCGTATCAATAAGTTCATCTAATTCGTACTCCTGATGCAGTGGCAGCTGTTAGTGAAAGTATTCGTAATGAACCAAACACATCAACCAGGCATCATTCACAATTTTGCATGTTGATCTTGATTTGCATTCATACAAAATTCAAATGAAGGTTTTCCATCAAAAAACATCTTGAGCGATGAAGCTAAAATCCTCTTGATATTCACAAAGCAGAAGTTCATCCTCCAAGAGCCACTGTTTTGCGTGGTTTTATGTGCTGGTGGCACCATTGGGCCGTTTTTTTTTAAACGAACAGAAAAATGCCCTTACAGTGAATAAGGAGTGTTAACGCAACATATTAACTGGTTTTTTGTGGCCCAAATTAAATGAATTCATGAGTTGTGTGGGACATTTCACCAACGCTCCTATCGAATGGTGTTTCGGAACTAGAAATTCTGAAATGCATGGATCTGGGCAAGCAACCAGTACCAGCCTGATCCGGCAAAAAAGTGGAAACACTAAACAAAGAAGGATAGATGAAGAAGGATCAATGAGTGCACCAATCGACAAAAAGAATGGTTTAATATTAACTGATCCTATGTTGTTTAGGCGTAATAAAAAAAAGCGCCGATAACAATTGGGTTGATAGGAAAGTGTTGAACATGTGATTGCAAGAAAAAAGCCTGTCTTATCCTGATTGTTAAATTCAAAATGACTGAAATGAATTTGATTTTCGGGTCTGATACCACAGATTTAATGATGATGGCCCAAAACAATGAAATTACAAGAGACCTCCGGTTTTCGCCTATATTTGATGAGCAAAACAGGCACTTTTGTTTAAAATTAGTATATTTTGCTTTAGAATTTTTTCTATTTTGAATTCCATAAAATTAGACAAGCACGCTAAGAAAATCGCAGCAAAACAATAAAATAAACTTTTTGATTTTTTTTTGTATTTTTAAAGTATTAAGGCTAGTATGAAGCTGATGTGAAATGAAATTTTCACTGGTCTTAACCAGTGGCAGCTGTTAGTGAAAGTGTTCGTAATGAACCAAGCACATCAACCAGACATCGTTCACAAGAACTAAAGATTTCACGAACCACATTATGACTCATTTTGCATATTGACCTTCGTTTGCATCCATACAAAATTCAAGAAGCTCAAAATTGAAACCACCAGACTATTTAAATCGTCGTCGTTTTGTTAATTGGATACTTGAACGAAATGAAGGTTCTTCATCAAAAATCATCTCTAGCGATGAAGCTCATTTTTATCTAAATGGGTACGCCAATAAGCAAAATTACCGAATTTGGGGAGCGGAGGTTCTTTATTTATTCACAAAGCAGAAGTTCATCCTCCAAAAATCACTGTTTGGTTTGATTTATGGGCTGGAACAAGAAATGAACAGGAAAATGAACAGGAAAATGCCCTTACAGTGAATGGGGAACGTTATCGCAACAAGTTAACTGTTTTTTCGTGGCCCAAATTGAATGAATTGCGTGTCATCGACCTTTGGTTTCAACAAGACGAGGGACATGCCACGCAATTCGTGCAGCAATCCATTTATTGACAACAAAATTTGCTGACTGCATAATTTCAACAAACTGTGAAGTTCCTTGACTACCAAGAAGCCCGGATTTAACACCATTTGATTATTTTTGAGGGGTTATTTGAAAGGTAACGTGTATGTTAATCGTCCACAAACAATTCAACAACTTAAAAACAACATTCGAGCTGAAATTGAGGTCATTGATCCGGTTTTATTGGAAAAAGTCATCGAAAATTTTGATGTTCGGATGCAGACCTGCAGACGAAGCCGTGGTGGGCATATCAACGTTATGAATAAAAAAATTTAAAAAAGGACTAACAGATGGCCCACCCTATATATTTCCTGATCGTTAGTTAATATTATTCACATGAGTGGTGACCATGGATTGCTATTTATTCAACGTAAGTTATGTACAGGTTACTTACCAGAATTCGCCCAGTTATCCAACCCTCTCTGTATGTGTCCTGTATACGTCAGCTTCCGTTTCGTAATTTCTGCTTCAACTTCAATCAAAAGTCTCGTGTGTATTCCTAAAAAAAAGAAAAACTATGAACGTATTTTCTATAATTTCCGCAAATATATACAAACTAAAAGGAAAATTGAGGTTAAACATTTTTGAATTAAAAGTTGAAATATACATATATTTTAAACAAATTTGTATTTTGAAAATACACAGGAAATTATCAAACCAAAATCATTTTCCTTAATGAGAATTTTATTAATTAAAATGAAAAAAAAAAATCTTGATTGAGATATGAAATGTGTACGTGTATAGTAAGTACGTACATACCTTACTAACATATTCACTTATACGTGGCAAAAGAAAAATCGAGATAAAATCTATTTTAATTTAATCAAATAGTTTTCTTCTTCTATACCTGTCTTCCTATATATTTCACATCACTTATATTAACCTGTTAGATTATATGAATTTTATCTCAGTCTCAAACTACCTAACTAATTTTTTAGTTTACGGGCGGAAGAGCAATTTTCTATTTTTCCGCTAATTTTTATACAGTTAAGAGTACAAAACGTCGCTTTTAAAAATAATTTAACGTTAGATAAATTTTTGTTATAACCACAAAATTTTTATCTTCATGTTTTAATGAACTACATATGTGATGATTTAAATAATTTGTGATAAAAGTTTAAAAATGGTTTGTATAATGTTCAATCTGTAGAGATTTAATCGGATGTTGAATATTTATGTATGCAGATAACCAAGCTTTCCAAACTTTGGTTATTCACGAAATAGTTAAAATTACATATTTTGATGGTTTTACAGTATAACAATGATGTGGTGAACAAGTGGATTTGCCCCAAATAAACAACAAACTTACCTCTCTAAATGCCCAACTATTTACATTTGACACACAATATTTTAATTACTGTTTAAAGGAAAAGTTTTAGGTTATGTGTAGAACGTATACAAAAAATAGTTTGTGTTATCTTAATCTATTTATTTTTTAAAACCGTAAAAATTGGTAAACTAGTTTTCTGCTCATTCTAGATATAAAAAAATTGGAAAAATTAATTATAACATAAACTATACATTGTTAAAGTGTATTTATAAGGAACGTATACAAAAACTATAACAAATCCTTTAAAATTATAATAAAATATAAATGGGTTTTATTGTTTAGAAATTGTGTATAACTATTAACTTTACTAGTTTATTATCTATTTGCAAAAAATAAATTTCATTTCTAAATATTTTGTTGTTCTAAGCTCTTTGTGTTAATTAATCGTTTAGAAATATTCAATTATTTTGTTTTAAATGAGTTTTGAATTGAAAATACCAATTCATGATAACAACTTTTAAGATAATTAAAGTTTTTTGATTATTAAATCTATTTATAATTAAATTACAAATAGTAGTTTCATCAGACGAAAATAATATTTACTCGATAAAGATCCAGATGGCGCGTTAATCGAAACAAAGTTGTGCGATAACCTTACTAATAGTCTAATTCATAAACTGCATGTAAGATCTGTAATTGTAAAATTTGCTGGAGCTCATTTCCAATAAAAACAGCCAAGTAAAGTTTTCTTGTATTGTTGATCGTGCAAAAGTTATTCCACTTTTAGTGTTTTTTACTGAAATCGCATGCGCACCCACCAAAAAATTTATTTAAAAAAAACCAAGAATTCTTTTGTTTAACTTTCTTTTTAAATAAAATCTAGAAGAGTGTGCCTTTCAACAAAATCTTTTTTATACGCTGTAATATCTGCCAGCGCGAAAATAATGTACTACAGAAAGTTGACCTATTATCAGAAAAAAATATGCGTCACAAATGTAGATTTTAAAATGGTATGACACACCGGGTTAATCACAACAGAATATTTTTTATCAATTTTTTCACAAAGTCGTGTTTATTAACAAAATTTCGATTTCTAAAATCGATGCTTTATCAAAAATAAAACAAAATGATGAACACAATGGTACTTAAGTATAACAATTTTTTTAAGCAAATCTAGTAGCCCGAATTAAACAAAATTTGTGGTATAAAAAGAAAAGCATTTTGTAATTCATGTTATGGCTTTTTGGCTAGTCCCCTTTACAGTTGTATTATATTTTAGAAGATCCAGGTAGGATCTAGTAGATCAAATAGTTTCTTCTAGCAGCCGACTTACTGAGTTTGAATCATTCAATATGGGACGTATCTCAGCATTTTGGTGTATATCGAAAATATTAAGTTGGTCCAAGAACCCTACCTACTCCTGCTGATATTTTCTTTATTTCTGAGAATTCGCCATCTAATTTAACACGAAAGTGTGTGTTAGATATGTAAAATTTTAATATTTCATAAAACTGCTTTGGTAAATCTCTTTGTAATTTATATTCCAAGCGTTTGCCAGACTCTATGCCGGTGCTATATTCAAGAAGATATATATACGGTTATATTTGTAATTCGATATACTTGTTCTATTGTTGAATGGTTTTCTCTGAAGCCAAATTGATGAGGAGTAGTTTCTCGAATATTTTAGAAATTACTGAAAGTAAGGAAATCGGTCTATACGAATTTATGACATTAAGTGGCTTGTGTGGTTTAGGTATCATGATTATTTCTTCGATTTTCCATAGATTTGGAACGTGTTTAAGTCTGAATACTACGTTAATTTTAAAAAAAATTGTTAATAACAATTATTGTTTAATAACAATATACGATAATACGAAAATGCGAACAATTTAGAAGTTCAAGGATTTACTGTGAAATGTCTAGCCTGTGATCCCTCTTTTAATATTGATTTTATTTTTAGCTGTTGAGTTTTGCAGTTATTGAGCCAGTTTCTTTCCATACTACATAACATTTTTGTAATATTTTAATTATAAAATAAAATAATTTATTAATAATAAATAATTCCAATATTTTTAAGAGAACAAAATTAGTATTTTCTTTGCGATATGAGATCGCCATGATTAACTGTCAGTTTATCGTGAACAATTTACCGTAGAACAATTTTTCGTAGAACAATTTATCGTGGAACAATTTATCGTAGACGCAGTTTATCGTGGAACAATTTATCGTATAACAATTTATCGGAAAACATTTTATCGAAGAAACAATTTATCGTAGAACAGTTTATCGTGTTTAAAACATAATAATTTTCCAATCTGTATTTCGTATAAGAATTCGGCCAATTCTTAACGATCGTGATGAATTGGGTATGTTGGATGGAAATGAGATTCTAAAATTATTTGTGGAAGAAGCTCTGGAATATGGCCACCTGGGACGGAACTCGGACAATTTTTAACCAATTATTATGGGATTGGTTATGTTGGATGAAAATAGGATTGTTGAATGATTTGCGGAAAAAGTTCTGGAATCTGACCACCTAGAACGAAATTCGGCCCACCCTTAACCGATTATGATGGGGTTGGTTGTGTTGGATGGGAATGAGACTCTTAAACGTTCTTTGGAAGAGGTTCTGGAATATGGTCACCTCGGCCCGAACTCGGTAATTTCGGTAAGTTCTGGGACATGGGCACCTGCGACGGAACTCAGCCATTTCTTAACCTTCTTAAGTTGGAATTGGGTATACCGGATGGAAATAGCATTATCAAATGAGTTTTTGAAAAGGTTTGGAATATGATCACCTGGGAAGAAACTTGGCCATTTCTTAACCGATTATGTAGAGATTTGGTATATTGGATAGAAATGTGATTCTAAAATGATTTTTTGAAAAGCTTTGAAATATGGTCAGTTGGACCGGAACTCGGCCCACTCTTAATCGATTATGATGGGATTAGACATGGCGAATGGAAATGGGATTCTTATAACATTTTTGGAAAAGTTCTGGAGTATGGAAATCTGGGATGAAACCCGACCAATTTTTAACCGATTATGATAGGGTTACTGAATCTATTATCCCCTCATAATTGGATATGTTGGATGAATATGGGATTGTAAGATTATTTCTGGAGGAAGTTTTGGAATATCGTCGATGGATGACAATTCGAATCCTAATTTTCCTCTTTTCTGATTATTGCTGTAGTAGAGAGTTGTTAGGTGTTTTATGAATTGAACTCCCAGACAATCTATCTTGTATTGCATATACCTCAAAAATGTAAATTTCTCAAATTCTTTATTTCTGTAACATTGTAAGTTTTTTTAGTCCTATATCGTTAATCTTTATATATTATATATGACGATAACATGTGGGGAATGGCTCTCAATGAATAAGGCAGTGTAGAGTAAGCGATGCAGGAGGAATTTCGTTTATGGCCATTGACACTACATCTGAGGGCGAGTTATGGGCGCCTTAAAACCAATTCCATATTAGCATCTGCTCTAAAGACTAGGGCAGCGAAAGTAGGCGTCTTACTCATAGCTAGCAGCCTGTTATGTACATGTACATCAACAGAACGTAACGTACACAAGTGTCATCCCAATAAGTGTGTTGAGCGGCAGGCCAACTACCTGATCCCACAAAAAACCGGTTATAAAATCTACCTAAAGGCCTCGCATAAATTTATCGTTTTGATAATAACAACGAGTCTTTTAAAACCTGAGACCTTCAGCACCTTTCGAGCTTAGATGGTCTAGGTGTTGGTTACTATGGTGGTCTTGAAGTTGGTAACCCCACCAAGGGTTAAACGTTTTAGTAGAACGCACATTAGAAAACATGAAAATTTGTAATTGGCTTTCCCGTCCAACTGCGAGTACAGCAATTTATCATCGACTTTCGTTCAACCAAGATGCGGCTAAGCAATAGCCGAGTTTCGTTCCAGGTGGACTCCTTCCTCTACAAACCATTTTAAATTCCCATTTCCATTCATCAAAAACAAGTTCCATCATAATCAGGTGGCCATATTCCAGAACTACTTCCAAAGTTGAGTACTGATCCCATCCCTGAAAATCATTTAAGGATCCCATTTCCATCCAACATACTCAATCCCATAATATTCGATTAGCAAAAAGGCCGTGTACCGTTCGAGGTGGCTATATTCCAGAACTTCGTAAAAAGTCATTTTAGAGTTCATTTTACATCCAAAATAACCAATTTCATCAAAATCGGTTAAGAAACGGTCGTGGCCATATCCAAGACATTCGTATAAAATACATTTAACAATCCCATTTTCATTCAGCATAACCAATCCCATCATAATCTGATAAGAATTAAACGAGTTCCGTCCCAGGTGGCCATATTTCAGAACTTCATCAATAAATCATTTTAAAATCCAATTTTCATCCAACATACAAAACCCGCATCATATTCGCTTAAGAAAAGGTCGAGTTCCGTTCTAGATGGATATTCCAGAACTTTTCCAAAACTCATTTCCATCCAACATCCCCAATCCCACGTGATCATATTCTAGCGAACATCTTCCAAAAATCTTCTAGAATCCCATTTCCATCCAACATAAATAATTCCATCATAATTGGACAAGAAATGAGCGATTTTCGTACCAGGCGGCCATATTCCAGAGATTCTTCCAAAAATAATTTAAGAATCCCATTTCCATCCAACATATCAAATCGAATCATAACTTTTCAAGAAATGAGAGAGTTTCGAGCCAAATGGCCATACAGAACATCTTCAAAAATGATTCTAGAATCCCATTTACATCCAACATACCCAATTCCATCAAAATCGGATAAGAAATAACCGAATTCCGACTAAAGTGACCACACTCCAGAACTTTTCCAAAATTCATTTTAGAATCTCATTTCCATCCATAATCGGTTAAGAAATTACTGAGTTTGGTTTTAAGTGGCCATTTTCCACAACTTCTACCAAAAATCATTTAAGAATCCCATTTGCATCCAACATAGATAATTCCGTCATAATCGGTTAAGAAATTACCGAGTTCCGTCCCAGGTGGCCATATTCCAGAACTTTATTCAAAAATAATTTAGAAATCCCATTGTCATCTAATTTATAAAATCCCATCAATATCAGTTAAGAAGTGGCAGAGTTCCGCCCCAGGTGGACATATTCCAGAACTTCTGTTTCTATGGCAAACTGATCGAAAAATCTGTCCTTAAACCGGATTTTATCGTACTCAACAATTCATTTTAAGTTTGGCACATTTGGATCTAAGAAACCAATCTTACTTAACCCTATACTCGGAAAATATTTGAGACTTTTGTTATTCGAGAAATAATGTCTTTGAGTATTATACAAAATTTAATCCCCCCCCCCCCCCCCCCCCTTGAAATTTAATTCAAGTATCTCAGCCCGTTACTTAGCCACATGCTCGGAAATCTCTCAAAACTTATTTATTCAAGTGTGAATATCTTTGAGTGAAAATTATTATACATTTGAAATTATTTAACTCAATCGCTACGGATCGCTTAGGGGCGAAGTTGTTCTAAATTAGTATGTGATGTAAGAAATCAACCTAACTTAGCCAGATGCAAAGGGCTGAGTCAAATAATTGTGAATGTTCAAGAATAGTTGTATTACACATTCAATCTCTCTCTCTTTCTCTCTCTCTCTATATATCTCTCTCTCTCGCTCTCTCTCTCTATCTATCTATCTATCTATCTCTCTCTATCTCTATCTCTCTCTGATATTCTCTCTCGAAAAACTAAAATCTCAGCGATTTCTGAGCATGTGACTAAGTATGATTGGTTCCTTACATCAAATACAAATTTAGTACCACAGGGGTCCTCTCTGTGCGATTGGTGGTGTTTTGTTTTAAGAATTTAATTTCGTACTTTTCACTCAAAACATTTCCAAACCATTTAAAATTCCTTATATTATTCGAAGTTTTCGCCGGCTACTAAGGGAATAATTCCACATCGATTTACTCACTCAGAATTTTTCTCTTAGTAGGGAAATAAATAATAGAAAACGTGCAAACAAATTTGAAAATTGATTAAAGTAGTCGGCGAAAAATTAGAATAATGGCTGCGTATCAATAGTCGGATTAATTTCAATTTTAAGTAAATTTTTTGGTAAATTCAATTATTTTTGAAAAACTATGGTAACCTGATCTGTACTAGCAAACGATTTACCCGACTGTTGGTACGCAGCCAATATAAAGATAATATAAGCCCCAGGAGCCCTATTCTTGGAATCGGTGAACATAGATTTCTCTGTATTATTCGATTTTTTCACCGGCTACTTTAATCATTTTACAAAATTTGTTTCCAAATTTGCTAATATTTAATTCCCTACTTACCCAAACCCAGCCGGAATTTCTTCCTTACTAGGGAAACAAATGTTAAGAAATATGCAAAGGATTTAAAAAAATGATCAAAGTAACCGGTGATAAAACCGAATAATATAAAAAATTGAAAATCAAAATAATTTCCGAATGCGGAAACTACGTCGATTTCAAGAATAAGGTCCCAGAACGTATATGAAACAACTAAAGCCACAAACATTTGACGGAACGACTTCCATATTAGCAATGATTATCGAAATTAGATCAATCTTCTTAACAAGCTATTTTCATGGTTATTTGGAAACATCGTATTTTTAGGGATGTACATAAAATTAATTCGGGTTGCTTGTGATATTTGCTATATTTAAATCTTGTAAGCATTGCATCTGACTTTGAGAAGGGAAGTGGAAAATTCGAAAGCGAGCATTGTTTCGCTCAGTCAAATATGGAATTGATGAAAAATTTCGTATAATGCGGATGATATTAAGTTTGGCATTAGTAACTCCAGAAGGGTTATCAATTTATTTTAATAATTTGTACAGCACCTTAGACGTCGACGGACAAAAAATTGCCAGATGGTTTACCCAAAACTATATAAAGCCATTACCTAGCCAAAAAATTTTCTATGTTGCGGTCAGTTTCAAAGACCGCCGAAAAGAGTATGCCTAGGACTCGAAATAGTATGGACTAATGGCGTCTATAAGTTGTAATCCGTAAACCAGCTGTCGGAATATTTAAAATTATTTACGGTTAAATTAAGGCTAGAAAAGATAAAATCTGGCTAACAACAAATCAAAAAAAATCAATTTTAAAGCAAAATATAAAAATTATTGACATTATTGACATACACGCCACATAACCTCTCATAGACAAATATCCGGTCATCGTAAGCCTACACTACATGATAAGAGTTGGCGTTCTAATGATGTTCATCATGAATAACCACTGACGTGTTTGAAGGAAGAGTGCAGACTGGTGGTGAATAGAGTTCCAGAATAAAGGAAACCTGCACATTCGCATGTGGTGTGCATTGAGAATCAGCCATCATTCGATACAGTTAAACGCATTCAGCAGATAAATACAGTGTGTTCATACAGAATGTATGTAAAGAGCCCGAGACTGTGTGTGTAACCTCCTCAAGAACCAGGTCAACAGATGCTCCGGTATGCAAGCAGTGAAGTTCGACATGTTAACAGGAGTAGCGGCGCGATTGGTTGAAGGAACTACTCTACATGGCTTGCTAAATATACCAGTTCATCAGGATGGATGAATGATTCACTAGCGCTACGTACTAGTAACTATCTAAGAATCATGCGCCAACAATGGAGAGACATTGAGTTTCTCTTCAAAGACGAAATCTCAATAGTTGAAACAGTTGAAGAATAAGATGAGATCTACGGAAGAATGAATGTGTTATTCTTCGGAGACCTGTAAAACTGGACTAGCCAATGGCGCTATTGAAGTAATCATATGAGTCAAATAACCATACTTCCGGAAAGCGCCGATATATGGCACGGATTAAATTTATGTTCGAGTGGACTTTGTTAGAGACAGCATACACGAAGTCGAACCTAATTCTTCAAATTGAACAGCCAAGTATAGCTATGGTACTGCTGAAGCTAACATTAATCGTGTCCTGGGCATCTATAGTCTACAAAATGCCGGAGGGAATATGACCTGGAGGTAACGGCTGAGGGGTAATGATCGTGTGTGTGGGGGTGGTGCTTTTTAGAAATAAAATAATTTGATTCGTGCGCTATTTCTCAGAAAAATTAACCACGATACATTCAAATCAACTTATGTGAAGTTATCCCACGATTCTATCCCAAAAAATAAAAAATTCGTCAGACAACAGTAATCTTTTATAGAACCCAATTGATTTTGTCTTAAGTTAGCCCAGCTTAGAATTTGTTAGTATAATTAAAAGTATAAATTTGTTGGAAGGCATGGAAAAGGGAAAGGAAGAAGAGGAAAAGGAAAGGAAAATGAGAAAAAATCTTTCCGTGACAACTTAGAGAAATTGGGTCCTGAACCAGATATATACAAACTTAAATTTGGCACTTCAAAAGTATTCATTTGTCGGGTTAAGGCCCACATAGCCTAGATTAAAACCACATAGCCACAATCCGAAAAATTTATAGTTTTACCGTGCGAAGTTTAAGTGTAAGTTTAGTTCAAATACGAGTTGCAAGGATATATCTGGCCCACGTCCAATTTTTGTAAAGTAAGAAAGACATCAATGTGACCATCTCAAAAACACATAGCCACGATAAATTTATACTTTTAACGTGCCAAAATTTAAAAAGATTTAACGTGGCAAAATTTAAAAGGAACGAAATTTAGTTTTGTATTTAACGTCAATTCCAGGCTGGACTAACTTCACACAAGTGATTTTTTATTTATTGGCGGGATAACTTCATATACGTTTAAAACCGTTTATAGTCGCTTCCAACATTTTTATTTTACAACAATCACTCATTATTTATCTAATAAGTTGGTTTTAATTATGAAAAAAAAAACAAATGACTACTGAAAATACTTCCGCCAGTTTTGAGCATCTCTCTTAATGTCCATATCCGGCTCAAAGTACTGTAATGGATTCATAAAATTCAGCCGAATTATGCGGCTAGGTCACTCCGAAAGAAGCACAATGAATATACATGACAGAAAAAATGTTGCAGATAGAGTGAATGTCAGTGACGTAGGCAGATTTAATTAAATTTCTTAGCGCACATGCTATTCCATTTATATACAGTCTGCTGGACTTCAAAGAACATTCAAAAATATTTTTATGGTAACAAGAACCACAAAACAATTTTGTTTATAAAATTGGTTCGTTCAGTCACCGGAAAACTAAATAAAACTTAATAATTTAAAATATTTTACCAGCATTCCATTTACGACAAAGTTAAAAATGATTAATTTTTGTTGTTTTCAAAATTGCATCGGTTTATTTATCTAGCATGATGAGTTCATCATAATTTCTAATTGACAAAAAACTAAGCCAACAACAATTTTCTGGTACAAAAAATGTTTTACCGTAAAAGTTTTAACTTTTTGTTTTAAGAATTTTATGAGAAAAATTTATTAAAAAACTTTTTTAAGACAAATTAAAAATACATAAATCTACGAATATACGATAAAATTCTAACAATTGTTACGGTAAAATGAAGTACATGAAAATTATCTATTTATATACGAAAAAAGGAAAAATAAACATTGGGTTAATGATTAATTTTCATTTTAACAAGAATAAGATAGGATAGGATTTCGTGTTGAGGAAGAATAGCCGCAGGTGGCTACTACATTTAATTTCGCCTGATTATCTATATACAAAACGTTACGGTTGTCTACTATCTTCATAACTAGCTATATATAGTATTACGTTATGTTAACCTACTAAAACTACTTATAACAAATGTCGAAAATCTGTCCAAATACACTTAGGTTTGTTATTAGTCCGCCCACAATTTGTATGGCACAGCACATTTCCTATTAAAGATAAAAAGATTTTGACTTTAAGAAAATCAAATATGTGTGTTTATAGGTTAAATACGTAATTTATCAACAAACAGAAATTTGTTACAATTTTGATATTTTTTTAATTTTCCTTAATATAATCTTTTCTTTTGTATGCCACGGCACGATGATGATGATACGTTTTTCATTCTTTCTTCTCGGGTTTATATCTTTACAATATAATAAAGTAACATGTCTTACAAAAAAAGTCAATTCATTCGCTTTATTTGTTCTATTTATTTTTGTATTATTACGTTTGCACTATTACAATAATAAATAAGAATGTCTGTGCAATGTAAGTTTATTTTGTGAAAGCTTTAAGTTTCCATTTTGTTTACGAGCTTCTGCAACTTTAGCAAATGAATTATTTAAACTTTAATACTAAACCGAAACTTGTTGTGATTAAATTATTGAAAAAATGTTCCTCTCAAGAGTCATATAGCTTCTCCTTCCAAAATGGTCAATTAATTGCTTTAGCTACAGCTAAAGTCAACCCAGTTTCACAGAATTGCCATTATCTGCCTGGTACCCCATGCGGCATTGTCGCAGCTCAGTCCGGTAGAAGTTTTGAGGTACCCAGATAACGGCCCAGTTTACTGCGAGGAATAAAAAACTATTTACAAAAATGAAAAAAAAGGAAAAAGGGTTGAGTGCGATATCGGACCCAAAATTGGCGATCTCAAACCATCATGAGAAACGGGCTTACACCCGTGGTTGTTCATTTAGGTTCTTTAGGTTGTCATAATCCCTAAAGACATATCATGTTAAAACAAAACAATATAATAATAAAAAACGACAAACACATTTTCCACAGTGTAGGCCCTGCGTACAAATTCAGTTGGAGGAGGACCTTGGCAGAAAGGGACTGTTCCGCCTATGGGCAGGGTTACTTTCGAAGCTCCCGCTCTTAGCTTTTGCTTTGAGCAACCAAGAGACCTCGCCACTAATTGATTTTAAGTCGCAAGCCTACCACATCCCTATACTTACCGATCGTTCTCGGCTGTACTCCTTTCAAATTTCAACAAAAATAAATTTATTTAAACAAAAAAACACAACTTCAAAAAAAAATTTTTACGTTTAATTAATTTCACTACTACTTAGCCCACTGTCATTAAAAAAACTCCGTATAGGGTTGACCTGCCTTTTATAGTGACCACAGTGTAACATTAGACCCCATATCTGGTGGCGGTCTGGTGTAATAAATTATTAAATTTTGCAAAATCGACCTTTAAATTTAAAATTTCAAACCTTTAACGTGCTTACCACAATGTCCAACGAGTAACATTTGACTCAATATCTGGTGGCGGTCTGGTATAATAAGTTGTTAAAGGTGGTAAAATCAAACTTTAAATATCCTATTTCAAGCCTCCACAGTCAATACACAAAAGTAATCTATTACATGCCTGTATAAAATTGACCTGCCATTTACAACGAACACAGAGTAATATTAGACCCCATATCTGGTGGCTGTCTGGTGTAATAAATTATTAAAGGTGGTAAAATTGACTTTAAAATTTCAAACCTTCACCGTTTGGAGCAAATTCCGTGTAACCTGACTCAAAAATAATTTATTACACACCTGTATAAGGTTGACCTACCCTTTACCACGACCCCAGATTAACATTAGACCCCATAACTGGTGGCGGTCTGGTGTAATAAATTATTAAATATTGCAAAATCTACATTTAAATTAAAAATTTTAAGCCTATACCGATGGGAGTCAATTCCGCGCATCCTGACACAAAAATAATTTATTACACACCTGGATAAGGCTGACCTACTCCCGACAAGACTTCTTGCAACATTTTTCCCAAAATCTGGTGGCAGTCTGATGTAAAAATTTATTAAAGTTGGTTAAATTGACGTTTTCGAAATAAATAAACGTTTTGGGGTGAAATTTACCCTTAGGTAAGTTATAGGGGTGATCTTGAACTAATTTATTCAATGTCATTAATTTGTAATAAATTCTGGCCCAAGAACCATCCCGATATTTTAGCTACATCAAAAGTTACAATTTTGGCGGTGCAGGCTTAATTGTAAGCTAAACCGACCACTCGTTCCTCGAAAACGGTAACTGTAATAAAATCGGGATTTGTTGTAATAAATTGTAATAAATGTGTAACAAATTATAGTACCGGTTTCATTGAGGTGGGCTAATTTGGTCGGTGCAGGTTTAGAGTACTGTACATTGGTCTATCTTCAGTACTCTCGAATTAATGGTGGTATTGTCCTATATGTATAGACAATATTCCAATGTGAGTAATACAACATCAGTCGTCGCGACCTGATGAGATGACGGTTTTTTTTTCAAATCAATAATCTCATCCGTTCGAAACTGATTGTTGGGAGTCTTACAAATGTTCCATCTATGGGTCAAAAATTCAAAAGAGCAAAGAAAATCGTCGAATGAGAAGAAATTTGTTTTTCCAAAATAAAAAATGAAAATGAATTAATTAATTAAGAATTTTAAATCAATTTAAATTTAAATTATTTCAATTTCAATTTCAATTTCAACTGTTTCAATTTCAATTTCAATTTCAATTTCAATTTCAATTTCAATTTCAATTTCAATTTCAATTTCAATTTCAATTTCAATTTCAATTTCAATTTCAATTTCAATTTCAATTTCAATTTCAATTTCAATCTCAATCTCAATCTCAATTTCAATCCCAATCTCAATCTCAATCTCAATCTCAATCTCAATCTCAATCTCAATCTCAATCTTAATGGCAATGTCAATGTCAATGTCAGTAGCAACATCGACGTCGATGTTGATGTCAATGTCAATGCCATTCAATGTTAATGTCAATGTCAATTTCAATGTCAATTTCAATTTCAATTTCAGTTTCAATTTAAATTTAAATTTAAATTTCAATTGAACTTATTAACTTCAACTTCAACTTCAATTTCAATTTCAATTTCAATTTCAATTTCAATCTCAATCTCAATCTCAATTTCAATCCCAATCTCAATCTCAATCTCAATCTCAATCTCAATCTCAATCTCAATCTCAATCTCAATCTCAATCTTAATGGCAATGTCAATGTCAATGTCAGTAGCAACATCGACGTCGATGTTGATGTCAATGTCAATGCCATTCAATGTTAATGTCAATGTCAATTTCAATGTCAATTTCAATTTCAATTTCAGTTTCAATTTAAATTTAAATTTAAATTTCAATTGAACTTATTAACTTCAACTTCAACTTCAATTTCAATTTCAACTTCAACTTCAACTTCAATTTCGTTTTCAACTTAAACTTAAACTTAAAGTTCAACTTGAACTTCAACTTGAACTTCAACTTCAACTTCAACTTCAACTTCAACTTCAACTTCAACTTCAACTTCAACTTCAACGTTCAAGCTCAAGTTCAATTTCAACTTCAAATTCAACTTCAACTTCAACTTCGATTTCAATTTCAATTGCAAATTCAATTTCGATTTCAATTTCAATAACAATTTGATATGATAAATATCAATATTGATACGATATGAAAAAATAGTTCGATTAGTTAAGAATCAAATAACACTGGCTAAAAAGCTCTATTATGGACATTTAATAGCATAGACAATAACAACACTACTCTTCTTTGGCAGCAATTTAGAAAAATATTTTTTCAGAATGAACGTGGTGCTTTAGTTAGCGATAGAGTAGCTGCAAACTTATTCAATAAACACTTTACAACTGTAGCCCAAAAGTTAATGACTGGAAGGTGTTATCCGCGCCCTGAAAACTTTGCTAGTATAAATTATGATATTCGCAGTCCTTATAGTTTTGAACCTATTGAAGTAGCCCAGTTAATAACAACTATTAACACTTTAAAGACAAGAGCGGCTAACGGTTTGGATGGAATTTCGGCAAAAGTTCTTAAATATTTTGTTGGGAAATTTGGCGAAAATGTTACCAAATTCTTAAATAATTATTTAGAAATAGGTTAATTTCCCACTTGTCTCAAAACAGCCAAAATTGTTCCCGTATTTAAAACCGGAAATGAACTGAATCTTAAAAACTACAGGCCAATATCGAGCCTACCAATTTTCTCCAAGGCATTTGAGAAATTAATTCTAAGAAGATTATAGATTATAGATTATAGATTTATTGATAGATTGGCATAACAATTTTAGTAGAAGAAAAACACATATGGAAGCATAATAAATGAACATCAACAACACTTGTCTTTTTAAGAAGACTTGAAAATTTTCTGGTTAGCAATCAAATATTAAATCAATATCAGTTTGGATTTCAGAAAAAATCAAGTACTTTATCAGCATGCTCTAATCTAACACATTTAATTACAAGAAACGTAGATGTTGGAAAGAAACGTGCTTGTTTGTTTCTAGATTTTAAAAAAGCGTTTGACTATGTTAATCATGAAATACTGCTACTGAAATTAACTGCAATTAACCCCAACGCAATTTAAATTGTTTTCAAACAATTGAAGGAAAATGAGGGAAACAGAAGGTTGTTAATGGAACTGTAAGTGAAGAATTAACAATGTTGTGCGGCGTTCTACAGAGCTCTATTTTGGGACCCTGCCTAAGATTGGATCAAAAATTCGATAAGTCCTTATACGTATAAGGAGCTTCTTAACTCGAGAACATTTGTATCTGATATATAATGCGTATATTAACTCCGGATTACTGTACTTAAACCCTCTTTGGACTGAAGTAGCAAACTTAAACAAAATGAATTAGAAATCATCCGCAAGAGGACTTTAAAGTTAATTAAGGGTGTACCAATACGTTACCCAACAATTGAATTGTTCAAAGAATTCAGTTCTTTACCATTTATCAACAATTTCGAATTGGTATTATTTTAAACAATTTAATTGTACATAATCTAACCATTGTGAAAGCAGAGGACACGTATCACTATAACTTACAAAATGCGTCGTTATTGTTAAGAGAATTTCTTGCTCGAGATACCTGTACAAGAAGTAATTTATTATATAGAGGAGTTCCATTATATAACAAACTTCCTACCGAAATTAAAAATCAAATTAAAAATTTTATTTGTGATATTAGTACAAACTAAAAACAGTTTGTTTTAAATCTAAAATTAAAAAGTACTTGCATAAAACCCTTCGGGTTACAGCAACTTAAACAAACAAGAAATGTTTTTGATAATTGTAATATTCATATTGAAATTGAAAACTAATAAAGAAAAAAATATTAAGTTCAATTTCAATTTCGATTTTAATTTTAATTTCAATTTCAATTTCAATTTCGATTTTAATTTAAATTTAAATTTAAATTTCTCAATTTCTCAATTTCTCAATTTCTCAATTTCTCAATTTCTCAATTTCTCAATTTCTCAATTTCTCAATTTCTCATTTCTCAATTTTTCAATTTCTCAATTTCTCAATTTCTCAATTTCTCAATTTCTCAATTTCTCAATTTCTCAATTTCTCAATTTCTCAATTTCAATTTCAATTTCAATTTCAATTTCACTTTCAATTTCAATTTCAATTTTAGTTTCAATTTCAATTTCAATTTCATTTCAATTTCAATTTCAATTTCAATTTCAATTTCAATTTCAATGTCAATTTCAATTTCAATTTAAACTTAAATTTCAATTTCAATTTCAATTTCAATTTCAATTTCAGTTTCAATTTTCAATTTTCAATTTTCAATTTCAATTTTCAGTTTCAATTTCAATTTCAATTTCAATTTCAGTTTCAATTTCAATTTCAATTTGAATAACTTCAATTTCAATTTCAATTTCAGTTTCAATTTCAATTTTAATTTCAATTTCAATTTCAACTTCAATTTCAATTTAAATTTAAATTTCAATTTCAATTTCAATTTTTAATTTCAATTTCGATTTCAATTTCAATTTCAATTTCGATTTCAATTTCAATTTCAATTTCAATTTCAATTTCGATTTTAATTTAAATTTAAATTTAAATTTCTCAATTTCTCAATTTCTCAATTTCTCAATTTCTCAATTTCTCAATTTCTCAATTTCTCAATTTCTCAATTTCTCAATTTCTCAATTTCTCATTTCTCAATTTTTCAATTTCTCAATTTCTCAATTTCTCAATTTCTCAATTTCTCAATTTCTCAATTTCTCAATTTCTCAATTTCTCAATTTCAATTTCAATTTCAATTTCAATTTCACTTTCAATTTCAATTTCAATTTTAGTTTCAATTTCAATTTCAATTTCATTTCAATTTCAATTTCAATTTCAATTTCAATTTCAATTTCAATGTCAATTTCAATTTCAATTTAAACTTAAATTTCAATTTCAATTTCAATTTCAATTTCAATTTCAGTTTCAATTTTCAATTTTCAATTTTCAATTTCAATTTTCAGTTTCAATTTCAATTTCAATTTCAATTTCAGTTTCAATTTCAATTTCAATTTGAATAACTTCAATTTCAATTTCAATTTCAGTTTCAATTTCAATTTTAATTTCAATTTCAATTTCAACTTCAATTTCAATTTAAATTTAAATTTCAATTTCAATTTCAATTTTTAATTTCAATTTCGATTTCGATTTCAATTTCAATTTCGATTTCAATTTCAATTTCAATTTCAATTCCATTGGAATGGATGGTTATTCCTTAGTATAGTACTACGAAATAGAAACAACCAGATGATCGTGCTTCCACCTGAAAAAAACAGTCAGTCCAGCACCTGAGCCTTTGAAAACATCCAGACGAGACGACGATTTTTAGAGAGGGAAGGGAAGAGTTAAGGCGACAAAAGCACACAATCGGCAAAATGTGAGAAACACGTTGTGCAGCTGAAGGGTTTTCGAAATGGAGGCCCGTTCGTTACACTCTATCAATAATTTTGTATCTTGAGTTAATTTTTCTAAATACTAATTACATTATCAACCACAAAAGTATTAAAACGTGATACAAATTGGCACAAACACAGCCAGCCAATTCGTTTTTGTGATTAATTTTCAAATCAAGCAAATAACAGATTTGTTACATTTTTTATATAAAAGTGCGAGATTATAATGATAAAGCATAAATAAAATAATGTTCGTTGGTTAAATGAGATGAAAATTTGAAAGCATATTTTTCCACTTATTATTGTTGTTATTACTACTACAATTATTATTATTATTTTTGTTCATGGAATATTTTATTTTGAAAGTGATTAACGATACGGAGCTGTGAACATAAAATCGCTTAAGTTATTTATTATTCACATTTAACCGACAATTAAATTTATTCTTTGAGGCAGCTGGAAAATAAAATATGTCTGATGACTGGTATTATAATCATTAGAATGTGAGAATTATCAAAAGGTTTGACAGTGAAAATGACCATTTAAAATCGCGTATTAGAAATCTCATAATAGAGGGGGATTCTAAACAATTATTTTTGCCAAATTAGATGCAAGTTCAACGCTTCTACATTTTTCACCATATGTAAAATGGAACATTGAAATTATCAAAAATTACACAATTGAAATACTTCAAAAGCTTATATGGTCTAGGAGTGAAATCTATAATACCACCAGTGGTTACACTCTCCTTTACAGCGGTCATTTCAGTGAGTCGAATTAGGAGTCAGCTTTCTCATCCAACGGCGAGTACAGCAGTATATCATGACTTCCGTCCGATCAACATGCGGATATAGACGCCTAGACTCCGCTCAAAGAAATTCAATATCACGATTGGCAATGCTCCACCAACATCCCGCACCATGATATCAAAATTATCGTGGGCAAATTCAACTCAATAATCGGTAGAACCGCGAATACAAAATCTGGACATCTGATCTAACATTGGTCCGAACAGTTCGCATCAGCTGAGCAACCACCTTATCCAACGCGTCATGGAATTGGCTATAACGTATAACCTAGTCGTATCGAGTACGTTCTTTTAACATAAGAAAATCCACAAAACACATGGCGATCGAATGATGAAAGGACAGAAAACCAAATTGATCAGGTCATGATCTGAAAGAGATATTCCACCAGCATAACTGACGTTACATCTTAGAAAGGCACCGACATGGACAGTGATCATATTCTTAATATAAGTGCAAATTATCATCCACATTTAACAGACAAGCAAAGAAATCCGTGTGCTGGAATATTGATCCATTAAAAAATGAAGACACTGCAAAGTTACCATTCAACTATCACTGATCATCTAAATCAGCACAATGAAAACCACAAAACTGCACCAAACATCCAGAAGCAGTGACCAGCTATCCAGTGAACTATTGCAAGAAGACCACTAAGAGTCCGGATTGGTTCGATGATCAGTGCCGTCAAATCGTCGAAAATAAACGGAAGCTGTGTGAAAATGGTTAGATCGTAACACCCGGAGCCGTCACACAGAGCATCTCGTGTAGGACCTGTACCGAAAATATCAGGTTCGAAGCGGAAAACGAACTCTAAAGGGACTATTTTGTCAATGACAGAAATCTTACTAAAGGAAGTCTCAAAGATCCACAATCATCAAAGGCACGAATGAAGAGCTGAGAAAAAACGTGAGTGATGTTCTCTAAGTACGGCAATCCTACTTCCAAACTTTACTAAAGCGGAGCGACGAGGTGATCCCTATTCGAGCTTTTCCTCCACCGGGCGAGGAGATACTCGACCCGTATCCCACAGTAGAGCAAGTAGATACAGCTAATAGTAGACTAAAAAGTGGGAAGGCTTCCGGTCTTGACGGAATTCGCAAGTAATTATTAAAACCCGGTTGAGCTACTTTTTCATCTAATCTATATGAACTAGTCGTTACAATCTGGGACCTGGAGGAGCTTTCCGAGGAATATTCATATATCGCATTCATATATCCGCTGCATAAAAAAGACAACCGTCTCAAATGTGAAAATTACCTTAGCATGAAGGCATGTAATGTTGTGCTAGCTCTTGTGGGGGTGTGGTTTTCGGGCCCAAACCGATCAACCACTGACCAGCGTTTCACCTTGTGGATGACTCTGGAACAATGTTGGGAGTGCAACATAACCCAACTTTCAACGGCATCCACCACGAAAACCTTTGGGCCGCGCTCATGTCTCGGAACTCCAGAGAAGCTCTTCCCTTTGTAAGCTACCATCATCTAGTTCGCTGTGTAGAATTGTAGTGAAGGGCTCGTGACTGATCTCTTCGAGATAACATCAGGTGTGCAACAGGGAAATACGCTCGTGCCTGTGCTGTTTAATCTGGCGCTCGAGCGCGTGGAGGGCGACCATAACGTTGTCAACGTGGAAAACTTCAAATATCTCGGGTCAGTTATAGCATCAACAAATGATGACCAGGCTTCTACACCCCGTTAAGGTTATTGCGAGCAAAATATCTTTCACAATCACGTAAGCTCGCATTTCACAAAGCAGGTATAAGACATGTAGTAACTTTTGACAGCGAACATTGAACCTTGACCACTAATGATTGTAAAATATTATCTACTTTTAAAAAAAGTTATTCGATCCATTTATAGTTGAGTTAAAGTTGCGAACAACGAATATCAGATTCGAATGAATTTCGAAATCAAACGACTCATTGGAGATTGTGACATTATCGGATTCATTCAATCCAACATCACAACGAATGATAATGACACGAAAATGTTCCATCAACAACCAGTCGGCGTACGTCGCAGGGGAAGGCCTAGATCACACTGGCGACGGCGACCAGGGATAATAGCATGTTGAAATTAAAGGGACGGTGCGATGAACCGAGATAGTTGGAGGACTTCCATACAAGCTGCAAAATTCTTTCATGAGATGTGAAAGCTAGAGAGAAAGAATTCACTACTAGTGTCACAACTCACTTGATTTGATCTAAAACAAAATTTTGATCAGGATTTCCATATAAAATTTGATTTGATCCGGTAAACAACTCTCTAATATTATAACCAGTGTTCCAGTTCCGCCATTTAAATACCCCATTTGAAGGTTTTGACAAAAATTATGAATGGATACATTTGGTATTTGGAGGACTGATCAGTAGTTTTCATCGTTTGGTCACACGATTAAACGGCAAGGAAATAATTAAAATTTGAAAGGAAAAAAGTTCCGGGAAGCGCCTTGTTACAAGAAAATCTTACCGTTTATATCAAATTTCGTTAGGAAACCGTAAGGTTTGGATTGGTGGGTGATTTGGTCACCAATGAGTCATTATTTCTTACGAAAAAATTAAATCAAAATTGTATTAATTCATTAAAATCAGGTTCGTCGCTTATTTCGGAATTTCATTTTACAAAATTAATAACTTCGAATCGTACTACATCGTGAGTTTTTGGCAGTTGACTAAACTATTCCGATGGTTAGATTTGTAAAATTATTAGTATTAGTCGACCTTCCAGATCGGAACACTCTAAATCCTGCGAAATTGATGAATTTTCAACTAATTTTTGCAACAAATCGTTTCGTCAGGATAATCAAACGGACAAAACTATCCATAACAGATGACAAAAGGATCCCGATCGTTGGATTTGTGTTAATATTAGAATTGTCCAGAGTCAAATATTTCTCCAAGTCCGTTCCCGCATATTTATCTAAATTACGTTTTGCATTTGCATTTAATTTAATTCTTTGCAAAAAGAAATGTTTTTATCCAAATGGTATATTCCGATGCGATTTGTTGCTAATTTTGTAAAATGAAATTCCCAAATAAGCGACTAACCTGATTTTATTAAATTAATACACTTTTTATTTCATTTTTTCGTAATAAATAATGACCCATTGGTGACCAAATGCCAAAATGTGTTGACCAATCCTCACCTAACGGTTCCCTAACGAAATTTGATATAAACGGTAAGATTTTCTTGTAATGAGGCGCTCCCGGGAATTTTTTTTTCAAATTTTCATTATTTCTTTAACGTTCAATCGCAAGCCACCAAACGACGAAAACTACTAACCAATCCTGACCAAACGAATCCAATCATAATTTTTGTCAAAACATTTAGATGGGGTGCTAAAATGGCGGAGCTGTTTTAAATTAATTAAGTACCGATGTGAAGTTTTAATCAGTTATTAAAAGTGTAGCTACACAAATATTCATTTTTCAAAAGTGTATTTACACAATTAAATTAAAAGTGTAGTTTTACACAAAAAAAATGTAGCAGGGTTGAATTTTTTTTTTATTAAAAAAAACTTTTTATAGGTACTTTAAATTTAAAAATCATGATAAACGTGTGGGTAACTTTCGAATTTTAAACTGATACTTTGCATACCGATTAAGCCCAATTTGTGCTAATTAGTGCTCACGGGAAAAAATTAGTGCTAGTCCAGGAGCTGAAAAAACAGGAAAATACAATTTTAAATTTCGCCTGAAAGACGAAACAAATAAAACCCGATTTCTAGAGAAAAAAACCGAAATAGTTTAAGCTTAATTTTAAAACCTTCCAAAGGCGGCTACATTGATGAAATTTGTGCTTATCATAGAAATATAATTTCCATAAATTTTCATTCATAAACCGAGGAAAACGAAACCAGCCCCTAAAAGATACTATATTAAACAAACAAAATACAGAGGTATAGCTTTCAATATGTTGAACAACAAATTAAACAATAGAAATAAAATGTTTTAAAATCCAAGTCATCAGCATCTGAAAAATATAGTGGTTGAATTAGTTCTAATCCAGAATTGCCCCAATTCCATTGAACACCAACGACCGTTGAATGAACAATTTTCTGACAAAAAGGGTTCTTGAAACCAATGAAGTTAGCACTTCTGATTGATCATTCAACGGTCGTTGTTGTTCAATGGAATTGGGCTTATTCTTGATTAGCATAAATTCTACCACTATATTTTTCGGATGGCAATGAACATACTTGACAGGAATATGCTATCTGAATTGCTTATGACTTGGATTTTAGAACATTTTATTTCTATTGTTTAATTTGTTGTTCAACATAAATATTATTGAAACCTATACATCTGTATTTTGGCCGTTTAATATCGTATCTTTTAGGGGCTAGTTTATTTCCCCCGATTTATAAATGAAAATTTATGAAAATCATATATATTTCTATAATAAGCACAAATTTCATTAGTTTAGCCGCCTTTGGAAAGTTTTAAAAATACGCCTAAATTATTTCGGTTTCGTTCTAGAAATTGGGTTTTATTTGTTTCGTCTATCAGGCGAAATTTAAAATTTTCTTTTCTCGTTTTTTCGGCTCCTGGACTAGTACTAATTTTTTCCCGTGAGCACTAATTATCACAAATTGGGCTTAATCGGTATGTAAAGTTTCAGTTTGAAATTCTAAAAGTTATCTGCCACTGTTACCCATACCGTATTAAAACGTGGGTAACTGCAGCAGGGAAACTTTCGAATTTCAAAAGAAAGAAATTTGAAAGTCGGAATAAATAAAACCCGATTTCTAGAAAAACCAGAAATAATTTAAGCCTAATTTTAAAATATTCTAAAGGCCGTTAAACTGATGAAATTTGTGCTTATCATAGAAATATGATTTTCATAAAAATTCATTCATAAATCGAGGAAAACTCGATAGTCGCAAAATTCGCTAGTTTCCCTGAAAGATACTACCTATATTAAACAAAATACAGAGGTATATCGTTCAATAATATTTGTGTTGAACAACAAATTAAACAATAGAAATAAAATGTTCTAAAGTCCAAGTCGTAAACAATTCTGATTGCATATTCCTATCAGGTATGTTGATTACCATCCAAAAAATAAAGTGGCTGAATTTGTGGTAATCCTGAATTGGCCCAATTCCATTGAACAACAACGACCGCTGAATGAACAATTTTCTGACAAAAAGTGTTCTAGAAACCAATGAAGTTGGCACTTCTTACCTACCTAATCGGAATATGCAATCGGAAGTGCCAACGTCATTGGTTTCTAGAACACTTTTTGTCAGAAAATTGTTCATTCAGCGGTCGTTGTTGTTCAATGGGATTGGACCAATTCCGGATTAGCACAAATTCAGCCACTATATTTTTCGGATAGCAATGAACATACCTAATCGGAATATGCAATCAGAAGTGCCAACTTCATTGGTTTCTAGAACACTTGATGTCAGAAAATAGTTCATTCAACTGTCGTTGTTGTTCAATGGAATTGGGCCAATTCTGGATTAGCACAAATTCCGCCACTATATTTTTCGGATGGCAATGAACATACCTGACAGGAATATGCTATCTGAATTGCTTATGACTTGGATTTTAAAACATTTTATTTCTGTTGTTTAATTTGTTGTTCAACATATTGAAAGCTATACCTCTGTATTTTGTTTCTTTAATAGAGTGTCTTTCAGGGGCTAGTTTGGTTTTCCTCGATTTATGAATGAAAATTTA
Organism: Nephrotoma guestfalica; assembly: GCA_963691935.1. Classification (NCBI taxonomy): domain Eukaryota; kingdom Metazoa; phylum Arthropoda; class Insecta; order Diptera; family Tipulidae; genus Nephrotoma; species Nephrotoma guestfalica. Next base: position 252,626,847 of record OY829913.1, read on the forward strand.
TGAAAATCATATTTCTATGATAAGCACAGATTTCATCAGTTTAGCGGCCTTTTAACGTTTTAAAATTAGGCTTAAATTATTTCTGGTTTTTTCTAGAAATCGGGTTTTATTTATTGCGTATTTCAAGCGAAATTTGAAATTTTATTTTCCAGTTTTTTCGGCTCCTGAACTAGCATTAATTTTTTCCCGTGAGCACTAATTAGCACAAATTGGGCGTAATCGGTATGCAAAGTTTCATTTTGAAATTCGAAAGTTTCCCTGCTACAGTTACCCACACCGTATTAACGTTACACTCAGAGAATCTTTCACCGATCCTATAAAACCGCTCTACTTGCGATATTTAACATAAAACTGTAAGGGTTGTTTTAAGGTCATAATCAAGTAATTCTAGAGATGTCTATTCAGATCTTGGAATACCCTCGGATTGTGTTTACTCTTATGAATTAATTTTGATAACCACCATATTCACGCGACACTCGAGGAATTTCTCACCGATTTGCTTGCGATATTTAATATGAAAGTGTAGGGGTAGGTTGTAGGCCATAATCAAGTAATTTTAGAGATGTCTATTATCAAAGTCTGTCTGTTATCAAAATTAATCCATCGAAGTAAGTAAGACTGTAACCTTCAATTTTATAAAAAATATAAATGAATATGGATAAAACAACAAAGGCCGAACTGGTGGGGCTACATCTGCTGCCGATACGCGGGCCAAACTAACGACAGCATCCAATTGCGTACTATCTTGTGCAAAAATTAAAGCAACAGCTGGTGTGGAGGCGAGCCGAATAACAGTGTGGAGGCGAGCCGAATAACAGTGTGGAGAGTCATTAAAAAATCAGATCACCTTCTTCGAAGAACTCGCCTCTAAATGAGGAGAGGAAGAAGAAAAGATTACATTTCTCGAGGCCACATATGACATGGGTTGAAAAATGGAAACGTGTCGTTTTCTCTGATGAAAAGAAATTTAACCTCGATGGTCCCGAGAGATTTAACTACTATTTCACGACCTTCCAGAAGAGGAAAAGTTTTTAGCAAAACACCATAGCCGCGAAGGAGGCGTTACGGTGTGGGGAACTGTATCGGAAAAATGACCGCGTCAACTTAGAAATGCATCCTTGAAGAAGCTTTTCTTCATTTCAATGATACTTTTGGGCCATTTCGATGTATATATCAGCAAGATAATGCCCATTCCGTAGAGCTTTTGCCATGGCCACCGTATTCTCCCGATCTCAATATCATGGAAAACGTGTGGAGTTTGCTGTCTCGGTAAGTTTACGAAGGTGGCCAACAATTCGCCAGCAAAGAATGCCTTATTATGGCGATAATGAAGTCTGGAAGGAGATTTCACTAGATTATTTAAGGGAAGTAGTACGCATTACTAAAAGATTTATTAATCGTTCTTATTCAAGTGAACATCCAAATTTACAATTTTTTAGAAAAAACCACAAAGCACAATTAATCATGTAAAGACACATATTTTCATCTTTAATATTTACTGCTTATTGAAAAACTTATAATTCTACGGAAAAAATTAATGAAAATGGTAGACCGATTTTGAAATATTCCAATAAAAACGGTCGTTCCTATTCAAGTGAACTTCAGTGTATAATTTAACTTTACATTTTTTATCAAAATATATTTAAATACCTTTAGATGGTTTATGTATATTTGTTTCTCATGATTTTTAAATTTAAAGTACCTACAATATGTTTTTTTTTAATTAAATAAAAAAAATTCAACCCTGCGACATTTTCCTTTGTGTATAACACCGGTCACTTTTAATGCGATTTTGAGGTATAGAACATTGAATATTACACCTAGCGTTCCCCTAAATTTTCCGAAAAGCTCACGTTTTTAATTATGGACTGAGTCTAGTACAAAGTGATAATACCCATTCCAGCCGTAGTAACCTCTTAGAAATGTTTTAAGACAAGGCACTTTTAATGCAATGTTGGTTTTAGGGCAAACTTCAAATCCGTTGCGGACAAACATAATACTAATGCAATAAAGTGTCAATCTGTAACCTAATGACACAATCTGCGCATAAAACTAAATTGTAAACGCCATAGAAAATCGAATTGCATAAAAAATTATTCATTTGAGGAGGAAGGAGTGGAACATTTTAAATTATTCGGTTCCTTTGTTAAATTTCAATTATATTTTGGCCTATTGTTGCCAATATAATTAATTACGTTTGCAATTTCATTTTTGTACTTAAAAATGTGCTATTGTAAATAATGTTTAGTGTATGGAATATAAAAGGACCATATTATAAATAATTAATAATAATTAATGATACGTGCTTATTAAAGGTGGATGATTAGCATGGTTAATATTAGGCCGTTACAGTAACGATTGTGTAAAGTAGACGAAAAAATTTATTAAAAAAATCAACTTACGATAATCTTCGTATGCATACTCGTATATTGCATGCAGCTTCAAATTAGCAGAAACAAGTAAACGAAAGTGTATAACCTGCAGCAGAAAAACCATACGAACGTTAAATTTGTCAACTCAAAATGGCATTAGAAAATGAAATATTTTATATTAACCACTAGAATTTTGCATTTTCATAAATAATGTTATATGAACATAATTTGGTTATACAATTTTTGTATAAAATTGTTAAGTGGTATACTTTGATGATACATCATCATAAATAATGCACTCGGTATATTTATGTGCTCGTCGTTTCATGCAAGGAAATAAAATTATCACACCAATCCAACAAGAATATTAGATATTTTCTATTTAATTTTTTTGCGATGCATATTTTTATGTGTGGAATATGTGGATGTACTTTAAGTAGATCCCCGTATAACCCGTAAAGTTGCTAGTAAATCCCAAATTTTATGACATAAAAAATCGTACGAGGAAAACTAAATTATCTAGAATTTGAGTTGATGCATATGAGTATGGAACACATGAGTATGTGACGTACCTTTACATTTATCGGTAGATACCAGTATATCCTAAAGTAATTTTTTTATGAAATATAACTTTTTACAAATTTAAAATTACATTTTAGTGCACATTTTATAGCATGTTATTATAGAAAATAAACAAAATATTATGGCAGCTAATGTTTTTTATTTTTCCGTTGATTCAATTTTAAATCGATCAGCCAATTTTTATTTACAAACTTCTATATTAGCTCGAGTGATTAGGTGAATTGGTATTGATTTGAAATTATATTAAGTAAATTTTTACATATGTAGAACGATTCAATATTTTATGCCGCCAAGAATGTACTCGAAAACGACGTAAATGTCGCTGTAAACATATGTGATAGTCCATCGTACGAACGTATGTGAAGTTATCCCCGGATTTTAACCCCGAAATTTAAAAAAATTAATCAGGCAACACTAACATAATTATATCCCTCTAACTCTTATGTGAAGTTATCCCCGCCCCGTTTTATATTATATTTTATTCCAATTACACTTCATATGTGAAGTTAGCCCGAATTAATAAATGTAATAATTTAATAAAATGAAGTAAAATAATTTTTAATGTAGCAGGATTAAGATAATTTGGTTATAGGACGAAAAAACACATATCTCACATTTAGGAAAAAAGTAAAAAAATCGAACCGTTGCAACTTAGCGAAATTAGGCTCCGACCAAAACATTTCCATGTAATCCATTTTTGACCAAAATATACATTTTAATTTGACATGAAAAAAGTATTAATTTGTCGGATCTATGCTATATGGTTATGAGATGGCCAGGCCTATACCTCACTTTTTGTGAAGTATGAACAAAATCGTACCGTTGCAACCTGGCGAAATTAGGCTCCGACCAAAATATTTCCATGTAATACATTTTTGACCAAAAATAACATTTTAATTTGACATGAAAAAAGTATTAATTTGTCGGATCATATCTATAAGGTTATGAGATGGCCAGACCCATACCTCACTTTTCACAAAATATGAACAAAATCGTACCGTTGCCATCTAGCGAAATTAAGACCAGAGCAAAATATTTTCATGTAATACAACGGTAATGCAACGGTACGATTTTGTTCATACTTCGCGAAATGTGAGGTATGGGTCTGGCCATCTCATAACTTTATAGATCTGATCCGACAAATTAATACTTTTTACATGTCAAATTAAAATGTCAATTTTGGTCAAAAATGTATTACATGGAAATATTTTGGTCGGAGCCTAATTTCGCTAGGTTGCAACGGTACGATTTTGTTCATACTTCGCAGAAAGTGAGGTATGGGCCTGGCCATCTCATAACCTTATAGATCTGATCCGACAAATTAATACTTTTTTCATGTCAAATTAAAATGTAAATTTTGGTCAAAAATGTATTACATGGAAATATTTTGGTCGGAGCCTAATTTCGCCAAGGTACGTTTAGGTCTGGCCATCTCATAACCATATAGCATAGATCCGACAAATTAATACTTTTTACATGTCCAATTAAAATGTAAATTATGGTGAAAAATGTATTACATGGAAATATTTTGGTCGGACCCTAATTTCGCCAGGTTACAACGGTACGATTTTGTTCATACTTCACAAAAAGTGAGGTATAGGCCTGACCATCTCATAACCATATAGCATGGATCCGACAAATTAATACTTTTTACATGTCAAATTAAAATGTAAATTTTGGTCAAAAATGTATTACATGGAAATGTTTTGGTCGGAGCCTAATTTCGCTAAGTTGTAACGGTACGATTATGTTCATATTTTGCAAATAGGTACGTTTAGGTCTGGCCATCTCATAACCATTGTAACGGAATTAAACCTAATTCCGTTATCAACCCATCCCAACAAAATCTATTTCCTCATCGGCATGACCTCGAAGATAATATCTTCAACTACATTCCATTCAAGCAAACGTCATGCCAGCCTTCTACATTTCTTCTTTGCCTTTATTTATAGTGGTATCATATGATTCATTCACTTTAGAATTTTTCATATGTGCCACAGTTAATTAAACGCAGATATGTACATCAACGTAATTTGATTACGTTGCCTATGTACATAATAAATGTACTTGATCTAGTTATTAGGTGAATGACAATGACCAATGCAAATATTGAAAAGCATTGTGGTTGTTGTTGTTCGTACTTCCTCAACGGATGGATTGAAGAAAAAAATACTTGCGCGTGGATCGAGTCAGCAAAATCGATGTCACGTTGCTGTACAATTTTCATAGGAATTTTTGTGATGAGATCGCAAAAAATTTCCTATGAAACTCAAAATAGGTACGATATTTTTCTTGCTTGGGGCAGTAAGTTTTCAGACAGACCAACGTGTGGTCAAGTTTTTTTTTTGAGTAAATTTTTTGAGTAAAATTGTGTTTTCTTTGTGTTTTTTTTAGTAATTTTAAGGTTATTAGTGATTTAATAAACCGTGTTTGTTGTTTTTGTTTTTTAAATTTTCAATTTTTATTTTCGTGTTTTTGTGGGGAGATTTTTTTTTTTTTTTGTTCGAGTAGGTAAGTAAAGGAGTTTTTAGTGTTACTAACAGATTAAATAACGATAGTGGGTTGTTACCGACAGCCTGTGACAAAGAAATTGTTGACGCCAAGCGGCTCTTTTCTTTTCACAGGCCTAGATAGCATACCACTATCAACCCCCCCCTTACTAACACCACCTCATTAGGGCCTATGGGCCAGATAGCTTTTTTTAGTTTAGGTAGATTAGGGTAACATGTTTAAATAAACATTTTACCTATACAACCACAGTCAGTTTTGCCCAAGCGATGGGCTGGTAGGCTAACCACTACTTCGGGGTCCGATACCCCACTTTTCCTTTTTTTTATGTTTGTTTTTTTTGATGCGGTTATCTAGGCCGTTACCGGTGCATCCCCATCCCCACGACCGATTAACCTCTCCCGACTGAGCTACGGGTTAATGCCGCTGGGGATGAATACAGGTAGCGGCAAAAATCTATGAAACTGGGTTATCTTTAGCAGTAGCAAAAGTTTAACCCATTTCACCATATAGCATAGATCCGACAAATTAATACTTTTTACATGTCAAATTAAAATGTAAATTTTGGTCAAAAATGTATTACATGGAAATGTTTTGGTCGGAGCCTAATTTCGCTAAGTTGTAACGGTTCGATTTTTTTGTGAAACAGTGCGTTCCGAATAAGCGATAAACGCTGTACAGCGAAGATGAAGACCGAAATCAATCAATTCGACGTCGTTCTCAGCAACTTTAGATGTTTCCATCCACTTTGTGGAAAATTTTATCTAAGGATCTTGGTTTACGTGCTTACAAAATTCGACTTGTGCAAGAATTAAAGCCATCCGACAAACGCACACGTCACCAATTCGGCCAATGGGCTGAAGCACAAATTGATATTGATGTTGATTTTCCAAACAATTGTTGGATAGATGCCATTAATACTTGAATATGATTTCGGCCATGTGGCCCCCGCGGCTGGCGCGTGCATGGCGTAATCTGGAGATCCAATCACTATTCGCAACAATTGCGGCCGTATCTTGCTAATAACTCGCCTAATGTTGTGTTCCAAGTGTTCAATCGTCTCTGGTTTATCGTCGTAGCCAAGTGACTTAACATATCCCCAAAGAAAATAATCTAATGGAGTTAGGTTACATGATCTCTGTGGCCAATTAACAGGACGATTACGAGAAATTAGTCTTTCATCAAATGTTTATTTGAGTAAATTAATTGTATCGCGGGCTATGTGGCATGTGACATCGTCCTGTTGGAATCATATATCAGCAAGATTTATGCCAGCCAATTGGGGTACAAAAAATTAGAAATCGTGTTCACCGTTGACTGTTATATTCCGCCCATCATCGTTTTTGAAAGCATGTGGACCAATGATTCCGCCGGCCCATAAATCGCATGAAACAGTGATTTTCTCTTGATGTAATGGTGTTTCGGCAAAAGCTTGTGGATTATTATCACTCTAAATCCGACAATTATGTTTATTAAGGTATCCATTCAACCAAAAATGAGCTTCATCGCTGAACAAAATTTTGTTTGGAAAATCAACATCAATATCAATTTGTAGACTTCAGCCCATTAGCCGAATTGGCGGCATGTGCGATGGTCGGATGGCTTAAATTCTTGCACAAGTTAAATTTTGTAAGCACGTAAACCAAGATCCTGCGAACGTCGTCGAATTGATTGATTTCGGTCTTCCTCAATGCTTCGCTGCACAGCATCCATCGCTTGTTCGGTACGCACTGTTTCACGTCTTACTGGCCGCGTATTATCATTTATTGTATACGTGGTGCGAAAACGATCCATAGTTAACCTAATTACCCGCTCTAATGGACGATTATGACGACCATAAAATGGACGTAATGCACGATGAGTTTGGCGAACAGAATCATTAGTTTGATAAAAAAAATTCAACAATTTGCACGCGGTGCTCTGGCGTGTGTCTATTCATTATGAAATGGCAAATCAAACTAATGGCAAAGCAAATGTCAGCTGTCAAATCGGTTGTGAAACAAAACAGTGTTGCCAACTTAAAGATGTGAATCTCTAAAAAACACCTTTTGGTTTATATTCTGTCAAAAAAGTAATGAGAATTAGTCAAAAAAACAAAAAAATTTATTATTCATTCAAATTTAAAGTATCGCCTTCAAAGTAGGCCCCTTCTGAAATAATCCAATTATGCCAACGAATAATCCAATTATCAAAACATTTTTCAAACGAATTTTCCGGAATCGACTTCAGTTCTCGTCACGAATACTCTGTTATGTCTTCTATCGACTGAAAACGGGCGCCTCGAAGTAGTAGTTTGAGTTTTGGAAAGAGAAAAAAGTTATCTGGAGCCTCATCAAGTGAATACGGTGGTTGTTCGATGGTATTTGTTGAGCTTTTGGCCAGAAATTCATTCACAATGATAGCCTTGCGTTTTATGAATGTGGGGTTGGAATTGACTCGTTCTATCACGTCTTCAGCGACCTTTACGCGATTGAGTTTTTGAATAAAATTCAAGTATTACGGAACTAGGCGAGCGGCAAAGCGTTTCATGCCCAAACAGAAAGTTCAGCGGCCATCTCTCTCAAACCAAAATGACGATTTTCGGTCACCATTTCCTTTACTTTATAGATGTTAACTTCAGTTGAAGACGTTGATGGCCGACCAGAGTGAGGTAAGCCTTCCACCACATTTCGACTACTTTTGAATGCACTGTACCACTCATATGAACGTGTTTTTGATAAAGTCGATTCACCGCAAATCTTCTGTAACATTTTCAGTCAATCGGCACACAAAATTCCATTTGCAAACAAAATTTGAGGCAAATTCTTTGTTCGATATTTCTATTCATGAACTGACAAAATAGAGCACTGTAAATGAACTCCGACAGAAGACAGTTATGCCAACATAGCGACAAAAAAAATTTACAATCCCTTTAAGCGGGCTTTGATCATTAACCGTCACTTTATTGGCAGAATGTATATTAAATGCATTTTATCGGTTTACTTGAATAGACGCATTGTAAAATTTAAGTATTTGTAAGTAAGTTTTGGTGTACGTTGCTAAAAAAAATTTCAAAATAAGTATTCAGTAGCTGATCAAGAATTAAAATGGGTAGAAAAAATATTTTAAATACGGCAGAAAGAGGGAAACTCGATGCCTACCATGTGGAGGGAAAAATCCAACCGCGCTATAGCTCGTAAAATTGCGCGTAGTGAGCATGCTGTGCGAAATTACTTAAAGACAGTGCATCATGTGGAAACCACTACCAAGAAAGATCAGCGACAGTTCTGACACTGTAAGATATAAGAAAAATGCATAGGCTAGCGTCCAATTAAGCCCTTTTCACCAACAAAATCAGAACGGCAGCTGGGTTTAATTAAAAATTTTAAAAAAACTACTAAACAGACTGTACGCAAGTAACACAGATTGGAATTAGCCAAGCAGCACAGAACTTGGGATGTGCATTGTTTGCAGAAATTATTGCACAATTGTTTTCGGATTAAAAAAACGTATCTTAGATGGACCAGATTCGCAAAGGAGAAGAAATTTTGGCTCATCATCATGCCAAAAAAGGAGAAGTATTGTTAAATTGAATTGTTTTCCAATAAAATGACTGGAAATTCATATAAGGATATGCTGCAATCAGTTTTTCCAGAAATTCAGGGGCTATTTGGGCCTCTTCAGTAGATTTTTCAACAGGATAATGCGCCCACACATACTGCCCGTGCTTTAAAGTCTTGGATTGCGAGTCAAAACGTTGAGTTATTACCATGGCCACCTTATTCCCTTGATTTAAATATCCTCGAAAACGTTTGAGGCTGGCTCACTGGCAAATTTTATGAAGGGGACAAACAATACGAATCAAACGAAGAGCTCATTGCAGGAATTGAAGCTGCCTGGGCAGAGATTTCGTTGGACTACTTAAAATCTTTATATGATTTTCTCAAGAACAGGGTCTTTGAAGTAATTTTAAAGAATGGGGTAGTATACACTACTAAAAATAGCCAGAACGTTTAAAAAGAATTTCTTAATAAAAACCAAATAAAATAACATTAAATTTGAACTTATCTCAACAAAAAATTGAAAGGCAAGTTAAATTGCTTTCTCAGAATCATTATCGATTATGGATTTATTGAGTACGGGTTTCCCTCTCTTTTGCTTTTGCGTTGCAGCAAATGTAGATGTGAGCAATATGACTCACTCTAAGAAGTACCTTCGGCATTTTGGCAGACAAACCCACTTCGCCGGCCCAAACAGATCACCGATACCCATATGACCAATGTCCACTTCGAAGACACCCACATCGCCAACACGCACAACGTCAACATCACATCACAACCATATAGCCCGCAGGAATTTTGACAATCATAATTAGCACACACCGGATTGTCGACCAGTCACTTTTCCGACATACCCATATCGCCGACACGCACATTGCCAATACCCACATTGGCGACCACTACATAGCTCACAGGAATTTTGACCTGCAATCATAATTTGCACACACCACCAGATCGCCAACAAATCACTGGGCCGGTACACCCACCACGCCGACACTCACAGCCCCAAAATAAACATCGCAATATAAGTTCATCTTATAGAAGGGCTTAGATTTTGATAAGAGCAATATAATTACCAGGAATAGTTCCACGGCTAGAAGCATCCACATCGTTGACTTCTGGCCTAGAAGCTGAATTAGAATACCCTACTAGATTGCCAAGGCCGACATGCATTTCCCCGATACCCACATCGCCGCATGGTTTGTAATTTTTTGATTGTTATTCACCCAAGTGAAATATGTCCCAAAAAAATCCCAAATTTGTTGTATACAATAAACGTTGCACAATCAATAGGTTTTACATCAAGTTACAATTAAGAAATATGTTCAACAAATTTCAAAAAAAGGTAACCCTTTGCAATTTTTTCACCGGAAAAATCACGATCAGAGATTTGAGATGTGAGACTTGAGACCTGAGACCTGAGACCTGAGATCGGAGACCTGAAACCTGAGACCTGAGACCTGACACCTGACACCTAAGACCTGAAACCTGAAACCTGAAACCTGGGACCTGAGGCCTGAAACCTAAAACCTGAGATCTAAAACCTGGGGCCTGAAACCTGAGACCTGAGATCTGAGACCTGAGACCTGAGACCTACCCTATGAAACCTATGGATTCTATGAATCCTATGAATACCATGAATCCTATGAATGCTATGCGTCCTATGTATCCTATGAATCCCATAAATTTTATGAATTCAATGGATCCTATGAATCCTATGAATCCCACGAATCCCATGAATCCTATGAATTACATGAATCCCATGAATCCCATAAATCCTATAAATTCTATGAAATCTATGAAACCATGAATCCCATGATCCCTTGAATACCATGTATATTATGAATACCATGAATTCCAAGAATCCATAATCCATAGGATTCATAGGGTTCACATGACTCACACAACCCACAGGATTCACAGGATTCACAGGATTCACGGGAATCAGGAGATTTAAGGGATTCACGGGATTCATAGGATTCATAGGATTCATGGGATTCATGAGATTGATAGGATTCATAGGATTCATAGGATTCACGGGATTCATAGGATACATGGAACTCACGGGATTCATAGGATTCATGGGATTCATGGGATTCATGAGATTCACAGGACTCACAGGATTCATGGTATTCAAGGGATTTATAGGATTCACAGGATTCATAGGATTCACTGAAATCTTAAGACTCTTAGGATTTATAAGATTCACTAGACTCACCGGATTCATGGGACTCACGAGATTCATGGGACTCACGGGATTCATGGGACTCACGAGGTTCATGAGAATCATTGAACACCAACGTTGATGGCATACCTTCACAATTTACAACTGTGTTAGTCATCAAGTGACCTCTTAGTGGTTCACTGAAATTGATTGTGAACTATCAGCCGCCACATTTGTTTTCTGTGTTATACACTATCTGGGAAGGCATTGCTTTACAAAAATTCATCTAATATTTCAGATGACTGTATATTTCTAAATCGCAATATTACTTTGTCAAATGGTATACTAAACTTCGCTAACATGCACTCCATTCCAACAACACAAATATGACTTGCAAAAGAGCAAACCCAAATGGAATGCGGTTGCGTACATAGTTGCATTGAAAGGAACATAACATCATAATCAAGCATCCATGGAAGCTGTATACAAACCTGCGCCATATGAAATAATTCAACTCAATCGTGAGTTTTTCAAAAATTTTACTGGGTCAGAATCTCAACACTATACCACAATCCGACCAAGCAGAGATATTCATGTGACAGACATAAAATCAATTTTGTATGATCCTGACGACGACATACGGATCCATTTAAATTTTAATGATTCATTTTAAATTATCCACTGTTGAACAAACATTCACAAGAACATGTTGTAGAATCAAATAGAACCATTTCCATTCTTGACAAAGAAATGTCGTGTCAATAAAACTAGCGAAGATGCTCATCTCCGACAATGTGTGAAATGTCATCGTGTCAAAAAATATTAAAATTACTTTATTGGTTTTACATAGGCTGCCGTAAAAGTTTTTAGAAAATGGTTTTACTAGTGATTTCCGATGCAAATCTCTATGTCAGTCAAAAAGTGTAACATTTTTGGAGGTTATGTTTCTCAGAAGTCATCTGTCAGTTCGCTTCGCAACATTGTTTTTTATTTACTTAAAAAATTGAATTCAGTGAAAAAATGGAATCATCGCGTGGAAATTTTCGTACGAAGATTTTTTACGATTTTCGAAAGGATTCAACAAAAGTGCTTCGAATCACTTCATTCAACTTTTGGCGAAAACAGTAGTAGTTTTCGTAAAATTCGTCCAAAAACAGCTGTTGTGTCAGAAAAGGAGGATCGTCATGTGTCTTATCGTGAAATCGAGGCATTAGTAACACCAGCGTACATACGATCTACATGAACATTTAAAGGTGCGGAAGCTTTATATGCACGTTGGATTCCACATTTGTTGGCAGACGCACAAAAAAAGGTTCGTGTCGATTGGTGCTGCCAGATGCTTGAAAAATTCGTTGGAGGTACTTCCAACGTGACAGGAGACGGACCAACATGACAAATGACGATTCATGGATATAGGCGTATGAGCCGGAAAGAAAATGGCAATCGACTGTTTGGGTCTTCCAATTCGTAGAAAAACCAACAAAAGTTGTGCGAGTTCGGAGCGTTGGAAAGCAAATGGTAGCGTGTTTATTTACGAAAACCGGTCATGTGGCTACTGTGGCTCTTGAAAATCAAAAGACAGTCAATTCAGCTTGGTATACGATCACTTGTTTGCCCGAGGTTTTCAACAAATTGAGAGAAAACAACCCAGAATGGCGAATCAATTTGAATCACGATAATGCAAGCTCACACACATGACATCAAACAAGTTTGTATTTGAGCACTCAAACGATCGAATTGATGGGTCATCCGCCTTACAGCCCCGACTAGACCCCACTGAGTTCTTCCTGTTCTCAACAATCAATGATAAGATGCGTGGACAACAATCGCCTTTTACCGCCTGAAGAAGCGTTTGAAGCGAAAGTATTTCGATAAATGGTTTGAGCGTATGCAAAAGTATATAGATCTTAAAGGCGAATATTTTGAAAAGCAATAAAGCAATTTTTGATGAAAAATTTTAGTTTTTCTAAAAACTTTTACGGCCGCCCTCGTAGTATAAAAACATTTTGAATTGATATTCAATATGACGTCACAATGCACCCAACATAACCAACCCTAAGCAGGATGGCGCATCAAAACACCAAAGTAGTGCAGCTCGTAACCTTAAATATTATCCCTCCTCAGAAATTTCAATCAAGGTCATTCGAGCTGTTGGTCCAATATTAGTAGAGGATAACTCAATCGCTGAAACTGAACTAATTTGTATTCTTTAACTTAATAAATTTGTTTAGGCGAAACTATGAACATTTCGAAATATTGGAGCTGACCTAACATATTTTGAATTGATGACACTCTAATGCGCCATTCCCTTCTACCTGTTTCAATATAGATTTTTAAAATTTAGACACACTGAAGATTTTGCAAATACTACTTTGGGATGAAATTCTGGGATAAGGGAACCAATTATTCTAATCTGGCAAATATTCTAGTCTGGTCTAATGGGTATAATTGAATGATTTGACCTGCCAAAGGGATCGTTCTATAACTTGCAAATCTTTGCACCTAATTGAATCTTTCAATGGTGAAAATTAATCGCGGCAACCTTTATTTCCCGACTCAATGGTTAAAGCTTTGGCATTTGGATCGGGAGATACCAAGTACGAATCCCGATCTGGGCAGGATGCAAGTACCCTATAGGCTGACATGGAGCTGTACAATGTGCAATGGTTCTATGTACATCGGATCTAAGGCCGTACGTCCTCGATTTGGCTACTTCGTAAGGTAGGACGTAAAAAGCGTATTTCTTACCTTTCGATTTTACACCTTAAAAATGATAACAAACAACACGACCAAGCCAGCACTGGTGTTATATCGTTCGATTGACCTCTTTAACGTCTGCAACATGTCATGTACATTTTAATATTGTTTAGCGATTAGTTGATTTACGTTTTTATAAACAGGAGCTTATCTTAATTTTATAAATAAATTTTATTAAAAAAGTTTCCTGTGGTGAAAAGTTTTTATGAAAATTTATGTTTAGTGCTGAGAAACAACCCCTACCACAATCCAAAGTTATTTATTGCATGTCCCATTTTGTCTCTCGATAATAAAAACTATTTTTATGGTACACCCATTAAATACTCAAATTTTATTTTTCATTTAATATTTTATTATCACATTATTTAACAAAACTATAAATCTTAAAAATTTTAATGGTATGTCTCAACATATTCCACAGACTTACTCCCATTGTTCTCCAATTGAAGTATAACACTATGATAGTTTTTATGATGAACAATTCGCTCCATTACACACGATGACGACAGTCTAGCCTCTGCATCATGATCCCAGCATTCCTCTATTGTGTCACACATTGCACTCACACCCTCATGATTTCGCCATGAATTTTCAATTTTCGGACGAAGTTTTTTTATTGCTACACTTTCTTGCATTTCTTCGAGCGTTGCATGCATTCCAAGTTCAGTTTCGAACGGTAGTGTGTAGCCCGGTAATACATTATGGTGTACCGTGCATCGTGACACCAATTCCCAAAGTACTAATCCGCAGGCATAAACGTCGATGCGTAAAAATGAGTCACGCGTAAAATTAATTGCGCCCTCTAAAACTTCCGGGGCCATATATCGTCGAGTTCCTACTTGTCCATGAATATCGCCACACTCTTGCCCAGGATTAAAAACGAGAGCCAAACCGAAATCTGCTATACAAGCGCTCAAATCATGCTTCAGTAAAACATTTTTGCTTTTAAAATCACGATGTGCTATTGCCGGTTTTGACGTTTCTTTTGTGTTTCCTACTGTTTCTTCATGCAAATGCATTAACCCGCGTGTCATACTTTCCGCGATCGTACACAACTCGGACCATGTGATCGTGTTTGCTTTTAAAAAGTCACATAGCGATCCGTTGCTGTGATAGGCGGTAACTAACCAAAACTCTGTTGTTAAATTATCGGTTGAATGTTTTTCTGCCGCTATAAACTCCAGAATATTTGAATGCCTGATTCCAACCAATTTATAAATTTCATACTCAGCGCCCCACGAATCTTTTTCCTGCTCTGAAAATATTTTTACGGCCACTTCGACGGGTTTCATCTGGGCGCGCCACACAGCGCCAAACCGTCCTTGAGCTTTCATTTCAAGGAGCTCTATGGGTCGTAACGCTAAGCATTCCATGTTTTCGTTCATTACCGAATCGGCTGCTTCGGGGGCCATTGTAGAATACGTCTTTTGGCGTAAAATGTATATAAAAAGGGCAATTGTTATAAATGCAAACACCACGGTCATTGAAATCACTACGTAAATAATATAATGTTGAGTAGAACCCCGTGATAGATTTGGAACAAAACTTTCAGTTGTCTCCGACGGAATCCATTTATGGTTGCGATTGCATAAATTACCCTCGCAGCAACAAAAATTTAGCTCGCCATTTTTCTTATGGGATGAATTATCAATACACTCCGTTTGATTGCACACCGTGTTGTAAGTGAAGCAACCTTTCAGTTGAACCGCAACTGCACCAGTCACATTATTCGTCCGCCACAGCACAAAACAATGATTGGGTTTATCACTAAGTTCACATTCGATTATTCGAGGCTTGCATCTGCCCTCGTTTTTACACAGCACTTCCTCGTATTTTTCACATTTCACTGGTTCCATGAACGATGAACCTCTGCACTCTTTTATAACATGTAATATCATTACGATTACAATAATTTTATTTAACATGACTTATAAATATTTTTGTTATAACTAAAAAAAATAATTTGCACTGCACGCACACTAAACTCGTCGAATTAAAGAACGAAACTCAACTGCTAAATATCCATCTATAATTTTCATCTCTAATTTTTCTGACCTGAGTTTATACAGAAGACCATTCCTTAATTACTGCCTCATAAAAACACTTGAAAATTATTTAAGCAACATAAACAGTTTTATTGTCCTTAATTGTTTTTACACTTTCGATCTAGATTGGCACCAAAAATATTTATTTTGTTTAGAAACATTCGCTGTAATTAAAATTATGAGGGAGTCAAGTCTCTTAAAGTCATAAAAATAATCCTCCCCGATTCTACACACAAAAAAATATCAAAATGGAACATTAAACGTTTAATAGACAATGGATACATGCAGAAATTAAGAAAAAAGGGATTACCATATCTAATTATGTATCAGGTACGCGATGGTGCAGGGTAGCAGACCTAATCAGACCCGAATTTAGTTCAGTCACACCTTTCATTTCTAATAATATTTTATGAAATATGTTTTATGAAATATTGTTGACCAAATGTAACTACAGCTTAAGCTATCCTTCTTTAAGTTTTAGAATATAAATACAGGCGTCCCTCGCATAACACGGTTAAGTCGTACCGTGCTATATCGAAACCGTGTTATACGTGTTGTGGTGGGCTACCTGTCTCATCTGCACAGCGTTCATTGTGAATTTTTTTATTTTCGCGAAAAACAGGAACAACATTTCGAAACCCACTTTTCAGGATTGCGGCTATATAACGATCCGTAAATCTGCAATAATTTCGAGATTGAAAATAAAATTTTCCATGTAGGCTGAAAAAAACGAAAATTTGGCCGAAATTTTGGTCAAAAATCACTTTGACCTCCAAATTTTTCTATAAAGTTTCAATCCGACCAGTCAATCCTGTCTAAAAATCGACATTTCCGCTAAAAATTTTGGAAACTGATCTGGATTGTTGCAAAGTTAATTTATAATATTTTCAAAAATATTTGCAATTTATGAGAAAAGCTTAGATATGAATTTTCTTCCTGATCAGTTAATCTGCGCGCACTGTAAAAGGAAGTAAAAGGTTGAAAATCACTAATCTGCCCTGTGTATGCATCCAAACAAAAACTAAAATCGTTACAATACATAATACAACTTGAGTTTGACTCTGCCTATATTTATACACCCAAAGTCGATTGCTCAATTACAATAATTATCATAATCCACTTATAGATGAGAGCCCCACAATGATTATTCCTAATCTTATCACAGATTTGATTCACAACCGATATTGCCTCAAATAATTTTCCAAATTAGTATCTACTCACAGTAGTTTACTAACAGTGCGTGTGAGAGTTGTATCAAGCTACTTGTTTGTGTCTAGGAGTTATTAAGTAAAATGATTACTGCAAAAGTGTACAGAGAATTCTTAGTAACCTTTGTTGTAAACATAGCAAGTATTGCTTGTGGTACCGCTATAGCATGGACATCGCCAGTGTTACCTAAACTTGAGGATGAATCGTTAGAAGATACACCACTCGACCGAGTACTTACTTCAACTGAAACAAAATGGATTGGGCCACTTGTTCCACTCGGAGCAGTAATTGGTAATTTAAAATTATAGACCACTTAAACGTTTTCTATTAATTTAATTTTAATTTATTTTAGCACCATTCATTACCGGGCCACTTACAGAACGATTTGGTAGAAAATGGCCGCTAATGAGTATCTCAGCATTTTTTATAATTGCTTATATAATACTCGGAGTAAGCACCGGCATTGAAATGATTTATTTTGCAAGAGTGCTGCAGGGTATCGCAGTGGGAATTACGACAGCTACCGTACCATTGTATGTGGGAGAAATAGCATCGGTAGCGTATCGAGGTGCCCTTGGATCAGTTCTAGTATTGTTATTAGTCCGTAAGTAAGAGACCAAAAGTGATTATGTTGTACAGTTAATTAGACAGTGTCCATATTTTTACAGTTGGTATTGTGTTTACATACGTTGTTGGACCTTTTGTGTCATACGTAGCATTCCAATTTATTACTATGGCCATTCCAATTATTTACGGAGTGGCATTTTTCTTTATGCCCGAGTCACCCCTCTATTATTTAACCAAAGGAGAGAAAGAGAAAGCCGTTGCTGTTTTACAATATTTACGTGATGAAACGGCGGAAGGGGTGGCGGATGAAATAAATCAAATGCAAATGGATGTGGATGAGGCGACCAAAAATAAAGCAACAGTTAAAGATCTTTTTACAAATAAAGGATACGCATGGGCACTTGGTATATGTGTCGGTTTAATGTGGATTCAGCAATTCTCCGGCATAAATGTGGTCCTATTTTATGCACAAAGTATTTTCGATAAAGCGGGGGGATCTGTTAAATCGGAGATTGCTCCTATTATTGTTGGATCAGTGCAGTTAGTTTCCAATGGTGTTACACCATTCGTTATCGAGCGAATGGGGCGTAAACTTATACTATTGATTTCGGCCGGTGGCATGGCCATTGGGATGGGACTACTCGGATTATATTTCTTTTTGGATGATCAAAAATCAAAGGCGGCTGAAGACCTCGCATTCCTTCCCGTTGCGGCGCTATTAGTTTATTCAATAGTTTATAATGTTGGATTTGGTCCGATACCATGGTCAGTGCTAGGTGAATTATTTCCAGCGAATATAAAAGCAAAGGCATCCACTGTAACTTCAGCCGCAAGCTGGTTTTTTGCCTTTTTAATCACCTTATTCTTTTCGTCGATCGATGAGGCGATTGGATCTCACTGGGCATTTTGGATATTTGCAATTTGTTGTGTAATTGGTTTCGTATTCACTTATTTCGTAGTGTTCGAAACAAAAGGACTAACGACTAAACAAATACAAGAAAAGTTACACGGTGCCTAATTAGGCCTCGGGGGTGTTATTGTTAATTGTGAATTATTTATTAATAGAATCGTTTATTTTTCAATGAATATTATAAAACTGTCTTTCTATACCACATGTTGCAACACCAATATTTGTAAACAATAGCCTCAAAATACTTGTGATAGTGATATAAACAATTAATCTTATCATATCACTACACAATTAACGCGCGTACTTGCGCATATCGTTACCTTATCATTTTTATTTCCACCAATCTTGACTGCTACTAGTCTTGATGGGTTTCGGTTCATTCATGCGGCCAAAGTATAAACATTGTCATTTTAGAGTTAAGTTCGTGTTAGACAATCCGTAAGATAATATCAATATTTTTTTATTGCACTTAGTTAATAAACCGGTGCACATTCCACACTTGCTTATCAATCATTTTGAAGAAGATAACTCAATTACCTCAATTCGAATTGTTTTATTTTGGAATGATGACATTACAAAAAAAGTTTAAGCACACGATGTGCGATTGACACAGTAAAACAGTAAGTGTTAATTTAGTATGATAGCAGTAAAGGATAAGTATTTGAGTTTGTACTGCGTCGGCGGAAAATTTAAAATCGTCAATTGTTGAAGAAAAAAAACATTATACGAGAGGTAAACCGCGAAATCATACATTTTCAAAAATTGATACGTTAAAAATAAAAACTGTTGAATCGGGTAGCTTAACGTCCTAGTTCGACCCTCCCAAAATATAAAAACAAGACAGATAGCACGATAATTTACCAAAAACAACAATTCATTCAATTCATTCAAATCAAAAACAATTCATCGAAAACACGCAATTCACCGAATACAACAGTTCACCAAAAATATCTTAGACGAGTAGTTAATCAGGGTTTGCAGCACATTTCTTTGAACAATAATGATTGCAGATAATGATGAGCAAATATAGGGTGGGCAAAATAAATTTTTTTTTTAAACAAAAAGTTCTCAATATTTTTTCAAATTTATTTTTTCATTGTAGAGAACAATCCTTCCGATGGTCGGTTCAATTTTTGAGCACATTTTCGATTGTATGCGGCATTATGTCTTCAATGGCAATGCGAATATTGTTCTTGAGAGCGTCAATCGTTGCTGGTTTATCGGCGTAATACTTATTTTTGACGGCACCCCAAAGATAATAGTCCAACGGCGTCAAATCACAGGTCCGAGGCGGCCAAATCACATCAGCATTTCGGCTGATAATTCGATCTTCGAAGACAGTGCGCAAAAGATCTATTGAAACGTGTGCTGTGTGGCACGGAGCGCCGTCTTGTTGAAACCAAATGTTGCCTATGTCCTCCTCTCCGGGAACAAAAGATCGTATATCGTGGCGCGGTAGCGCTCACCATTCACAGTAACAGAGGCTCCTTGCTTATTTTCAAAGAAAAATGGCCCAATGATGCCAACGGACCAAAATCCGCACCAAACAGTCACTCGTTGAGGATGCATCGGCTTCTCTACGATCACGTGCGGGTTCACCGTGCCCCAAATGCGACAATTCTGCTTGTTTACATAGCCGCCAAGATGGGAATGCGCTTCATCCGAAAAGATGATTTTTTTGCCAAAATCGGCATCTTCTTCAAGTCGATCGCAAACCCACTCAGCGAACCGAATACACAACCATTTTCGTTCAGCGGAAGGATAAAACTAACTTTCGATTAAATCATAACTCTTACCATACTCAAAATAACCGCTAGTTCAAACAAACAAATTTATTTGGCCCACCCTGGGAACTGTAGTTCGAAATTCTGTGAGATTTTAGTTTATTCTCGGCCTAGCGTTTTTCTAAACTAGTTCCTCGTGAGTAAGTCGGTTTTTATGATGAGAATTAAATTCGATTATGAGTTTTGAATATTTTGTATTTCTGGAACAAGGCTATTTCACAACCGATCATGATGGATTTGGAACTTCTAGAATACTAAAATATTTTTACGGAAGTTCTGGAATGATTAATTGGGACGGAACTACATATGTCATTTCATAACCGATCATGATAAAATTTAGTATGCAGAATGGAAATGGAATTTAAATTAATTTATTTAAAAAGTTCCGGATGGCCAACTGAGATAAACCTAAGCATTTCTAAACTAATCAAGATGAAATTGGGTGTGAATGATGGAAAACGGAATCTTAAATTTAATTTATAAGACGTTCTAGAATATGGCCTACTGAAAACAGCGCCATTAGCAATGAAACGTAATAGAAATTAGATTCTAAAATTGCCTTTGGGAACAGTTCTTGAATATGACCAACTGGGACGGAAATAACCGATTACAATAAAATTGGGTGGGTAGGATGGAAATAGGATTCTTAAATGATTGTTGGAAGAAGTCAGGGATATTCTCGTGTTGGCGAACTGAATCAAAAACCAAGCCATTTCCGATAACAATGGAATTGAGTGTGTAGGACGGAAATGAAATTTTTAAATTGATAAAATCGGGTGAGTAGATTCCGAAAAGATTTTCGAACGGGACTATTCCATGTCATAGACGACTGCAAAGTAATTTTGTATAAAGGTCGAAAATGGGATTGGAAATTTGGTATGTTAGATCAAAATTGAACTCGACTATTATTTTTGGAAAGAGTTCTGGAATATGATCAACTGAGGTAGATGCGGTCCATGCTTTTAATGACGAAAATCTGGTTTGAAACAGATTTGTAAAATGTGTTACTAAAATGAGTTCGAATTAGTTTCTAACAGAAAATCTTTCTCACTTCATCTATTATTAGTCAACCTAATTATTCAGATTGTATCTGCTTACACAAACAACTGATTGGGCTGCAATTATAAAAGCTCGGGTTATAAGCGGAAATCCAATATGCAGAACTCGGTTAAATAAACGCATATTCAGGAATTTCATCCAAAAATCATTTTAGAATGTCATTTCCATCCTGCTCAACCGATTTCACCACGATCGTTTGTGAAATACCTTAGCCCCATTCAAATTGGACGATATCAAGAACTACATTCGGAAGTCGCATTCAAATTCAATTTTCATCATATAAATCCACGTTTGCCACGAAAAAAATATGAAACCGGTGCTTAGAAAAAAAACGGAACCTGTGCACAAACCATAAATAATTGAAACAATTCACCGAAATAAATCAACGTTTTTAGGCCGGACAATTCTATTGATTCTGTTCAAAAATTTAGTATGGCTTGCTATTTGTATTTATTTGCGAAACAATGGAACAAAGCCGGTAAAATTGGTGCTGTTTCTCATATAAAATTTCAGTACCGTCTAAATGTTCCGTCCGGCTTTTATGATTCCGCCCCAGTCTTCACGGGTTATATTGCCCCTTAATTGTAGTGGATATGTGTCGGCGACCCGACAAGAACTTGAGAACGACTTGAGCTGAGATTTCGGTAAATTGTCGCTTTCGATGAATTATCGTTTTCGGTAAACTGTCGTTTTCCGTAAATTATTTTTTCGGTGAATTGAGAATTTCCATTGATTGTTGTTTTTACAGTTAATACTTTTTCAATAAATTGTAGTGGAACCAATTTTGACACCAATAAGATTTAGAGCTTGGAGCTTACCAAAGGACAAACAACTTTAAAAAAGCAACAACGGAAGGTTATGCAGAGTCATGCCGAAAAATAAAGAATTATGAAATAAATAGCGATAGTTCACGCTAATTTATGAAAATTTAAAGAAACTCATGCCCATGACCTAATTCCAAATCATTAGATTCCGATGAAAGAGGTGAAAGAGGGTTGAAATTCATTGTTCATCTAACGAGGTTTAAAAATGATTTGGTGGAACCAGCTCTTTTGAGTATTTTAATTACAATAAAAGTAGTTTACGGTTTAATATTCGTTGGTTTGACTAAGAGTTGGAGACGACACCTTTACATAGCTGTCAAAATCGACACACTCATGGAAAAAAACTTCTTCTTACCTCAACCTCTGGTCGAGCAACAACACCACAAGGGTAATCAAGAGCTCACAAGTAACACATCCCATTGCAAGGAATATTGCGACGTACAGTACCAGATTGAGGCCGTGTGTGGTCATGAGGAACTCGAGTGAAAATACGGGAAACGCGCTCAAGCGGAAGATTATTACTTCCCCGCTTTATTACTCTAGAACTTGAAAACTGTCAAGAAACTATCATCGGCCACTGAGCAGTCGTTCGAGACAAAGCTACCACGAAACGAGGTTCTAGTTTTGAACGGCGGATACACTAATTAGACTGAGCGACACTTACAATGTAGTGTAACACAAAAAGGCGAATTTAACTGGAGACGCAGTGTTGTTACTAAAGTCTGCGAGCATCACCAACGATAATTACGAGGAAGTATGGTGGGTTCTTCGAGATCTATATAACATCGACAGTCATCTTTGAAAGTTTAGAACCATCACTGCACTACAATTTGAATCAACTAGACACAACGACTGGCATCGTTCGCTGTCTGAAAAATTTAGGAATGCCCTTTGATTTCATCTTAATTAACATTATCACCGATAACTTGGATCCAGAAACTCATCGACAATGAGCGATGCCATTAACTCGAGCACAGTGTCCATCATATCAAGATTTTATCGATTTCCTGAATACCTGATGGCACCCAATTAAGATGATTTCCATGACCAAAATAAAATAAAATATATCGTATTCATCGCATACTCGAGGACATCGAAAATCTGTCACACAATCAACTCGTTCATCTTCTCACGTGTCAAGTTTTTCCTGGAAATCACAACGTATTCCAGTGCGATCAAGTCAAGCCTGTTACTTTCGAGGAAAGGTCAAAACTTGTCCGAGAAAAGAGGCTGGCAAATCTGTGCCAAGCTTGCAACAAAAAACATCACAAACTATTACACAATTCGAACCCGAATGTGGATTCGGGGTCACAATTCAGCTTCATATCGCAGAGTGCAGTAAATCATATTGGATTAGCGAGAAGATCAGCCGCAGTCGCAATCAGTGGAATATGTGCGAACGGAGCACTCACCTCGCGTTTAATTGTTTGTTGAATTTGTATTAACCTCGTGAATCGATTCAACATTCTCCATCTTGTTTATAACCTTCGACGTCGTAAGATTACAGGCGCGCTGCCATTGAAAGACAACTTATCACCCCAAGGAAGGTCACGAGAAGATGCTGTTTCTCGACTACACAATATGAAACGTCGGGTTTCTGAGAGTGATCCACTCCGCTTTGAATACAACAAGTTCATAAAAGACTACCTGGGATTGGGCCATATGGAGGAAGTGCTGAAAGACCACCACAGCTCGCCGGACCAGAAGTGCTATCTTTCTCATCACGGTGTAATGCAACGCAAACTACTTGTGGTATTCGATGTACTAACGCAAAACGGGGCAAACATAAATTCGTTTTCGTTGCAGATATAAAGCCGATTTATCGCCGGATTCTGATGGCTATCTTCTCGAGATGAACCAATTCGAGAATATCATTTGTGCACTGTCCCTCGCTTACGAGGGCTTCCAATCCCTATCTCGAAATTCTTACCATCCATCAGCTAACACGAGACGAACAAGAGGAATTCTCAATTGTGACCAAAGCCGCATCGCAAGACTTTTACGACTTTTGAACTGCGGAAGTAGTCCTCGAGCAGCCAACAGCTTCTCAATGAGATGGCAATCGAATTTCGCCAGCATTAGGGTTCAATTGACTGAGTTGGGATGATTCAATTAAACATATAGTCCATTGGTCTTGTTTGGCCGATTGTTTCGGATTCAATATCAGCTCAACACTGGATATTCGGGCATCAACGAAACGAACAATATTGTCGTAGACCTCCAATATATTTGATCCACTCAGCTGGGTATCTCCTACCATAATTATCCCCATAATCATACTTGAAGAATTATGGGTACTTGGCGTGGGTACTATGGCTCACTTATCGAGATAGTTTGAGATCCTTGAGACTCTCAGAATCGATTGCTGGATAAATCGTTCGACAAATCGCAGTATCTTGAAATTCAGCGACGCCTCTGAGAAAGCCTACGCAGCTGTGGTACATGCTCGTATAACGTTGGCATATCGTTCTGTCAAAAGTACAATACTGCGGCATCCAAGACAAAGGTCGCGCTACTGAAAACAATCTGCCTGCCACGTCTAAAGCTTTGTGCACAAACTTAAGATCACACAGTAGGTGGGGCTCTCTGCCAAACAGCACCATGACAGGTGAATTTTCTGTAGTATCATGTACTGCACTGCGATACCCCAACATGAATAGGGGTACACATCGATCCCAGTTATCCTGGTTGGCGTTGACTTCTTTCCGCAGATGTTCTTCCTGTGTCCGGTTAAACCTCTCTACCATTCCGTCTGATTGTGGATGTAATGGTGTGGTACGAGTTTTGTTTATGTTACGAATTTTGCACAGTTCTTGAAATACGGACGACTTGAAATGTTTAACTCGATCCGAGTGTAGTTCTTACCGGCTACTGTTCGAACTTGCTGATTTACAATCGGATAGGCATCTACTCATTTGCTCAAGTAGTCAATACACACTAGTGTGTAAGAATTACCATCGTTTGTTTCTGGAAATGCATTTTCCCCTTCGCCCGAGTTTGCGGGCCCTTACTCGCAGCATACACTTTACACTGTCTACGCCATTTTTCAATATCATTGCGGTAATTGGCCCAAAAAACCGGTGTCTTATCTTATCCAAGGTTTTATTGACCCCTAAATGTGCTCCAAATCTTCCACCGTGTGTTTCTTGTAGCACTTCTCGTAACTGATTAGCTGATTAGAAGTTTGCTACTTGTTTAGTTGGCGAATATCCTTTGGTGCAGGCCAATCCATTACACAGATACTAACTTCTTTGCAGCCGGTGGTACACGGTTACTTGAAACAATATGACCCAAATAGTTGACTTCTTCCCTGAATAATCTGCATTTCGAATCGCTTGAGTCCTTATTGTTGACCACAAATCTTTATCATCAGTATGAATTGGTACTTATGCAAATATTCGCTTTTCAGCTCCAATTTATTGAAAATATTGGCCGCTGACAGTGGAATGGACTACTGTTTTTCTTCACCACTTTGTTTAATTTGCGGTAATCAACGCGAAATCGTGTTGTCCCGTCCTTTTTCTTCTGCTAGACTTCTCAATTACTCCATCACATTCCATTTAGTTAATTCGGCCGTCTCCTGCCGCTTCGCGAGCGGTATTTGACTTGGTGCTGGCCGGATTGGAGTAATGTTTCCTGTGTCGATTCTATGTTGCTATTATTAGTTTTTCCTAATTTATCAGCATTAAGCGCAAACACATTGATAGTGGAGATGAGGAGAGGAAATTTTATTTACAGTCATGGACACTACATGTCAGGGTGTCCCAAAAGCAATACCAAATCAGCGTCTGTTCTTCAGGATGCAGGCAGCTGAGGCGAACGTCTGTCTTGTATCAGGCGGCTCGCTGTATAAGTGTGTTCAAGGTGGGGCTGGATGCCTTGAGAGTCTCACCAGTGCGTGATCCACACACGCGCAAAGCGGGTTAAGCGGCAGGCCAACAACCTTCTCCAATAAAAAGAGTTGGGCTATGAACTTTAGTCAGAGGCCTCGGATTGCCGTATCGGATTCGTCATTGGCTCGACCTCGGAAGTTGTACACAAACAACGCTTTGGGAATGAGAACTTGGAGCGTGCTTCACCTCTTGAGACCTAGAGATCTTCAGAAACTTTCGCACCAAGCAGGTAGATGCACGTTGGACATGCTTGTATTGCAGGGGCTTGAATGGTCTGGGAGTGTGATCCATGACACCTAAAATGGTTGCACTATTCATTGCAGTGGCCGTCAACATCCGTCCTATCAACGTGCGGATATGCACGGTCGGACATCATACTAATAAGTTTAACATCGCGATCGTTAATGTGCATTCACCCCCCAAAGATGGATCGGATGACGTACTTTGTCGAGCTGCGGGAAGGGTCATCAATAGCATGCCGCACCACGACATTCAAATCATCGTGAGCAACTTTAATGAGGAGGTTGGTGGGATTGCAGAGGGTACATACCTAACTAGTAACAACAATGGCCGACGCGTCACCGACCTGGTAATAATGGACAACTTACTCGTAGTTGTATGAAGTAAACGTTTTTCCCACACAATAGAATCCACGAAGTAACGTGGAGATCGAATAATGGAAGAACGGAGGGCCGGGTCGATGACGTCATGGTGTCTAAGAGGCACTTCACCAGCATATCCGATGTTATCTTGCAGAGATGCAGACATGGACAGCGATTATGTCCTTATCATAGATATTCAATAGACAAGCAGAGGGATCCGTTCAATGGAATGTCGACCCCTTCGGGGTCCGACGATGCTTGGTTCGGTGATCAATGCCGCCTAGACGTCGAAAATTAACGGAGGCTTTGTGCAAAATGGTTAGCGATACTGGGGGCACTCTGGTGTCTCCGCGCTGGGAGAGCCAAGACATGGCGGGCTTTCCACAAAAGAAGGGCGATCTTTTTGGTCCATGGATTGTGGTGGGGAGTATTACAGAGTTGTACAACCTGACAGCTGAAATAAAAGGAAATTTGGTCTTTTTTAAGAAATTTTGCGTTTGTCAGCGAATTCGGATGGTGTGTGGCCTACTTAGGTTTGAGCTTAAATATGTCAGGTTAGTTCCAGGCGAAATGGGACTGGGGAGAAAATCGAGGGATAAAGCTGGAGCCCGTGTAAGTGTGGTGCATTTCACCGGTTTGGCTCTAAGCGGTCTACACTTAGGGAATTGATTAATTCTTGGGTTGATTTGTGGTGGTGTCTCGGGTACTGAGAATACTATGATCGGCGTAGGCAAGAGTCCTAAGGCAATTTGACTTGTTGTTCGAATTTTGGTTCAGGGTGTGAGTCTGATACAGTCTAAACTTTGATAATTATACGTATTTCCGGTTAATGGTTGGTTGTTTGGGGTTCGTTTGTAGGAGGGGGCGGTTCAAGGTTTACATTAAGGGCACAGGCCTTGGAGTGTAAATTTTACTTGTTTGTAGTTCTTAAAAGTATCTATTCTATTACAATTCTACTAATAGATTTTGTTGTAACCCAATAATTAATTTACAGTAAGTATTTTTGTGCAGCAAACAACCTGTATTCACTAGCAGCATAAAATGGATTTAATGATTTCCTAATTTCTGGAAATTTTCGAGCCGCAGGTGCAGCTAATAATGGACTCACTATTGATGTATTGGTGAGGAGGCTGAGGCTAATTTGGAATTAAATTTCAGGAAATTTCCGGATGCCTGTACAATAATCATAGTTTTTTAATCTTAGGTGCTGATTTAAAGAGGCAATTATTTTCAGGGCCAATGCCATTGTTAACCATTAAACCTATTTAACTTCTATCCTTTCGTCTAGTAGATTGGAGTTGTCTTGTTTTGTGCCGTATGATCGCTGGGTGTTTGGAACCGGGTCGTTGCGTCCTACAAATAAAAAAACCTTTCCTATCTATCCTTCGTACTTGGTTCTACTGCTCAATCAATCAATCACAATAATAATGGCAACTTAATTAATTAATTATTTTTTAGGGTGATGATTGCTGATTATGTATATCAAAAAAAAATAATAATAATTGTGCTGTCTTGTGCTAACCGCCTTACATTACCACCAACGTAACCAGGTCAAGTCTATCATATTTAATAACCTTTCCTACCCCTTCATCTTGTTATATGTAAAAAGGTGTACGGTAGACCCGGCGTATCCGGGATCCCTGACTAATCTTGGCCGTATATTCTAATCAATTAATCAATCAGTCAGTAGTATCTTGACCCTGTCCTCGACTATAACTTGCAATGCATTTTGTTCACTTGGGTTTATTAGGGGTATCCCCACATTGTGCCATTTTGCGCCTGGTTATTCAAATCCACGACCATCTGATATTTTTTTTCATAACATCCAGTCCGATGATACATTCATGAATTATCCCAGCTACGATAAACCGATGTTTGAACCGCATTAGACCGAACGGAAGGATATACTCTCTTTTGACTATCGCAGATTCACCTGTTGCTGTTAGCAAGTTATAGCGGACAGTAGCATCTATCTTTTCTGGATGTACCATATTAGGACGCACTACCGATTTTGAAGCTTCGATATCCAGTGTAAATGTGCATTCATGCTGGATTACGCCCCTCAAAACTGGTTTAACTTAGTTTTCCGGATCCATGTCCATTAAATGAGACAAATGATTTCTCCCCTCGTCTCATTGAACGTCTAACTGCCTCATTTCTTCACTTTTTTTATCTCGTACGTCAGCTTCCCTCGGGTACAGTGTACATGGTTGCTTACAATCCCTCAAATATAATGTTGTTGGCACCGGAAAGGTCGAGGCTGATAAGGGCCTTTATTTGCGTGATATCTCCCAAATCCAGCTGACTATTATTTAACTTTATTTAACTATTTTTCAGTTACTTTAATTAATGGAATTTTTCAGATTCATTTAGAGGATTTTGAATTTGTTATCTCAACCAGAGAATTACAATAAGTATCTTTTGATATATCATCAGACCTCTTTAACGATTTACCAAATCTTGTTTCTCCTTTCCTTGTTTCATAGTATAAAGGGTGGGCCATCTAACGTTTTTGAACTAGCGATTATGTTGAGTATGGTAAGGATTATGTCATTTATAATTTGACAGAAAGTTAGTTTTATCCTTCAAGGAAATATTGAAACATTACTTCGAAAATCATGGTAATCTTGCAGAATGTATGCGAAAATTGCGTGCGGTTTTCGGAAGAAGCGAAGCACCGGGAGCTCCATATGTGCGTTATTTTGTGGATAAAGTTAAAGAAACAGGCTTGCTAATTAATAAACCAACACGAACCAAGCAGCCAACCAAGCGTGCACCCGAAAATGTTGATGATGTAGCCGAGAATGTGCATGAGTCGCCGGGAACGTCAACTCGTCATCGTGCTCAAGAATTGAACATTTCACGCACAACAGTGCAACGAATTCTGCATAAAGACCTTGGTATGACACCGTATAAAGTTCAATTGGATCAGGAATTGAAGCAAAGAGACCACCCATTGCGTTTTCGGTTCGCTGAGTGGGTTTGCGATCGACTTGAAAAAGATGCATCCTCAACGAGTGACTGTTTTGTGCGGATTTTGGTCCGGTGGCATCATTGGGCCATTTTTCTTTGAAAATGAGCAAGGAGCCGCCGTTACTGTCAATGGTGAGCGCTACCGCGCCGTGATAAACGAGTTTTTGTTCCCGGCAATTGAAGAGGAGGACATAGGCAACATTTGGTTTCAACATTTGGTTTGGTGCACAAGACATAATGCCGCATACCATCGAAAATGTGCTGAAAAATTGGACCGACCGTATGGATACGTCAAGGCCAGCCGAGGCAGTCATATGAATGAAATAGTATTCCATAATTAATCGGAAGAATTGTTCTTTACAATGAAAAAATAAGTTTGAAAAAATATTGAGAACTTTTTGTTTTATGCATTAAAAAAAATGATTTGGCCCACCCTATACTTGGCAGTTTTTAATTTTTTTTTGTCTTATTAATTTTATTTTAGGTTTTAGCTAATACACCTTTAGTTGTATTCTTAAATTTCTTTCCAGTTATCTATGAAGTACAGATAATAAAAATTATCCGCAATTTGTTATGGTTTGAATTTTTGACCTTGTGTGCATCGGATATAGGGGCGAAGTCCTTCGTTTATTTTAGGACCGGTTGGTTCATTAGAACTCGGAAATTTTTATGAATATATTTACATGTATATTTCATATGTGGACGTGTTTTGTCCGGTCAGTCGAAAATTAACGTTTGCAAACGTTGGAGAAACGAAAAGTATTTCAATCAGTTAATATAGATTTGATCTGTTTTTCATTTTTGGTGCGTTTTCACGAACCCGTGAAGTTTCTAACAAAAAATAACACGTATTCGTATACGATTCCAATTGGAAAACATGGCGGGACCATAATTCTCATTGGATTCAAATAGATTCCAATAGCCGCCATATTGAATTGTTTTAGTGTTGGTGAATTGCACTGTTTATAAATGCAAATTAGAAAAACTTTTATTAAAAATTATGATCATATTAAATAAATTCAAAATTTACACAATAAAATAGAAAAAGGATAAGAATACAAAAGATGTTAAAAGAAATATTTAAATAACTTAAAAAAAACTTAAAAAATAAATAAAATTAAAGCTTTAACAAAAAAATATCAAATAACTATTGAAAATTTTCACTCTAAATATTGAGTATTTTATCAATCTGGGCTATTAACAAGCCACTTCCAGAGATTAGGGCAAGATACCACTATATAGGTTGAATTATCCTATCTCTAAAGAACATTTTCCGGCAAAAGGTTTTCCCAAGCGGAGAAAATGCAACCTTGCTAATAGCAATTTTCCACCGTAAATTTTGAGTGTTTTATCAATCTGGGCCAATAACAAGCCACTTCCAGAGATTAGGGCAAGATACCACTATATAGGTTGAATTATCCTATCTTTAAAAAACATTTTCCGATATAAGGTTTTCCCAAGCGGAGAAAATGTAACCTTGTTAATAGCAATTTTCCATCGTAAATTTTGAGTATTTTATCAATCTGGGCCAATAACAAGCCACTTCCAGAGATTAGGGCAAGATACCACTATATAGGTTGAATTATCCTATCTCTAAAGAACATTTTCCTGTAACAGGTTTTCCCAAGCGGAGAAAATGCAACCTTGTTAATAGCAATTTTTCAACGTAAATTTTGAGTATTTATCAATCTTTGCCAGATTGATAAATACTCAAAATTTACGGTGGAAAATTGCTATTAACAAGGTTGCATTTTCTCCGCTAGGAAAAACCTTGTACCGGAAAATGTTCTTTAAAGATAGGCCAATTCAACCTATATAGTGGTGTCTTGCCCTAATCTCTGGAAGTGGCTTGTTATTGGCCCAGATTGATAAAGTACTCAAAATTTACGATGGAAAATTGCTATTAACAAGGTTGCATTTTCTCCGCTTGGGAAAACCTTATACCGGAAAATGTTCTTTGGAGATAGGCCAATTCAACCTATATAGTGGTGTCTTGCCCTAATCTCTGGAAGTGGCTTGTTATTGGCTCAGATTGATAAAATACTCAATATTTTGAGTGAAAATTTTCAATAAACATATTTAATATTTTTTTGTTGTTAAAGCTTTAATTTTATTTATTTGTTAAGTGTTTTAAGTTATTTAAATATTTCTTTAATAACTTTTGTATTTATTATCCTTTTTCTATTTTATTGTGTAAATTTTGAATTTATTTAATATGATCATAATTTTTAATAAAAGTTTTTCTAATTTGCATCTATAAACAGTGCAATTCACCAACACTAAAACAATTCAATATGGCGGCTATTGGAATCTATCTGAATCCAATAAGAATTATGAGTCCGCCATGTTTTCCAATTGGAATCGTATACGTATACGTATTATTTTTTGTTAGAAACTTCACGGGCTCAATTTGCATTTATAAAATATTAACAGTGCAATTCACCAACACTAAAACAATTCAATATGGCGGCTATTGGAATCTATCTGAATCCAATAAGAATTATGATTCCGCCATGTTTTCCAATTGGAATCGTATACGTATACGTGTTATTTTTTGTTAGAAACTTCACGGGCTCTTATAAAATATTAACAGTGCAATTCACCAACACTAAAACAATCCAATATGGCGGCTATTGGAATCTATCTGAATCCAATAAGAATTATGGTTCCGCCATGTTTTCCAATTGGGATCGTATACGTATACGTGTTATTGTTTGTTAGAAACTTCACACCGGTGTTTTCACACACAAGCAGATTATAGTAATGATTACGTTTAAGCAAGAACTGCGGATTCAGAGATTCTAATCTATGAAACTAAAATTGTTTGACACCATTTTTCAATAATTATATACTAGATATGCATATATTGAACATAACACTTTTATTTATTCTTTATTCTTCCGATTTTTTTATGTTCTATGTACATTGTACATATAGCTTTGTGTCATTATATGCTGTCTATATTATGTAGAGTTTAAATAATAAAACATGTACGTATATACTCCAATGTGAATTTGTACAATGATAAAAAATGTATCTCTGTACATTACAAATGTACGTACACTTTGCTTGCCTTATTCTTCGGTGTAATGAAAACTGTACTCGTACTCGTATAACAGAAAAAAAAAATCAAACGTACAATCAAAATTGTAATAAAATTCAATCCACTTCAAAGGAAAAACAAATAAAAAAATTTCCCATGATTTTTCCATTTTATATGGGTTTTATAAACCGAAGAGAAAACGGAATTACAATTTGAGTTTTGACTGTAAAACCATTGTAACTGTTTTGTTTTTCCATTTTCTTACTCGGTACAATCATATTTACTTTTATTTGCCGCATACCAATACCAACTGAATGTACCTACATATGTACCATGCACTCCACTAGGTACGTACCATGTATTATTTACATCGATACCAAATACCATTTTTGGATATGGATACGAAAAAGCTGGAAAATGTATTTTCTGTTCTATTGATCATAAAAATCATGACCATGAAGCTCCATATATCGAAACGAACTGTAATGTTTGAACTATTCTATCTCTCGTAGCCTTTAAAATAAGACATTATATAATGATGGTGTATGGTATTTGGGTGATTTATTTCTATAATGGTTAAATAAAATTAGTTAGATGTTAAAGCTCTAGCTACATACTTTGAACGATAAAAACTGACTGAAAGCTTTAAACATATAAATCAAACTGGTTAACCATTCACTCGAATAAAAGGTTTCGGTTCTCTTCACAGTATTCTCTCCCCAAATAAAGGGAGACTACTATAGGTAGCCCTACCTGATAAACCAAGGTGCTCAATTTTCTTAGATGTTTTCTAAACGAATTTAGCAATCCTATTTGTAACACCAACTATTGATGATTTTTCCTGTTGGGAACAAACATTTGGTGTTGCATGGTACTACGAATTTTTGGATATGCTGTGTGATCATACACATGATGTTATGTCGTAGCAATCAGACAGAGTCCCTTCCACTACAATTCTACACAGCTAGCCAGATGTTGTTAGCTTACAGAGAGAGACAACCGTGTCTAAAAATCCGAGACATTTAAGTGCGGTTCAGAGGTTTTCCAAGATCATCCTCAAAGTGAAACACTGTTCACTGTAGGGCGTTTGATTCTAACAAGTACAACATAAGCAAGCACTTTGTAGGCGGTATTTAACAGTAATAAGCCATAGTAATTTTCACATTTAACACAAGCGTCTTTTTTATGCAGGTGGCACATGAGCTATATTACAGAAGATCATATTGCAGAACTTTTTCAAAAAATCATTTTATCATCCGATTCCCATCTAACATACCCAATCCCTTCCGAATAGGTTATGAAACACCCGAGTTCAGTCCGAAGTGAAATCATGCCGACGTAACATGCCTAATTTCATCATGATCGCTTCAGAAATGTTTGTGTTCCGCCCCAGGTAGCCATATTCCATGACTGCTTCAAAATCTGCTTCTAATCAGCTTAGAATATCATTTCCATCCAACATACAATCCCAAAATAATCGAATAAGAAATGATCGAATTCCGTCGCAAGTAACCATATTCCAGAACTTCTTTCAAAATTCATATTAGAATTCCATTTTCATCCGACATATACCTATTTTCAGCTTGATCGGTTAAAAAATAGCCGAGTTCGTTCCGTTGATTATTGGGATTACGGGATTTTGAAATCCGGGTTTTCAAGAGTAGCCCTCCTTTCAAAGATATACGACAAGAGGAGTATCACTGTCACCTGACAGTGATAAATTCTTTCCCACGGCTCGAGCTATGCCACTTATAGCTTCAGCTGTCCTATGGAGTTTTAATCTCAGAGATAAATATCTAGTGAGTTAGCTTTCTGGTTGTTGAACGCCTGGAGTTCTATAGGGAATATTCAGGAAGCACATCGCTGGGTTGCTAATATGCTTTCCCAGCAATTTTTGACTAGAGCAGAATTGACTGTCCATACTGTCAGGATCACTTGTTGACTTTTACTTTCTCTTACGTAGTAAAAGAAGGAAGATCTTTGCGAAATTTGGTAAAAATCTGTGTACCGGAACTAGTAAAGGCTGGAAGCTGCCATTTATTGCTTAATGTCGTAAAATTTGCATTTACGAAAAACGACAACAAAGTAAAAGTTTGAAATAAATGTAAAGATTAAATTTTCAATAAGGGTTGACTTAAGTCCGCAAGACGTACGAAAAAAACGAGAACAAGGGATTTGACCATTAAGCCTGGCCCTCATGATGTACCGAAAAAACGAGACACAAGCATGAACAAGGCTTGTTTGTCAAATTCAATCTATTGGGATATGAGCCCAGCAAGGATGATCCCCTCGTATCAACTTATAAAACTAAGAAAGAACCTGCGAAGCTCTAGCAAAGCTCAAAAAGATTCCGTTGGCGGTAAGACCGGACAGGGATATGTAAACGCTCTCATGGGCTGAAAAGATTTTTTAAATATAACAGGAGCTTTCGTCTGAAGGCTCTCTACTCCAAAAACCAGAGATCGATGGAGGAATCGCAGAAGAATGCACAGAGGACTAGAATTCAGGAAGCTGTAACTAGGCCGTTCAATGAAGTACTAAAACAGCATTTAAGTCATTGACACAACCCACGAAGACGGATATATATATATATATATATATATATATATATATATATATATATATATATCGTCCAGCAATTGGAGGAGGTCACGGA
This sequence comes from Nephrotoma guestfalica, assembly GCA_963691935.1. Lineage (NCBI taxonomy): Eukaryota > Metazoa > Arthropoda > Insecta > Diptera > Tipulidae > Nephrotoma > Nephrotoma guestfalica. Next base: position 252,662,334 of record OY829913.1, read on the forward strand.
GGCCTTAGCTGCCACTTTCCTAAAAATTATAAGGAAAAACCTTTAATCCACTCCGCCTTGCTGAGACGGAGTCTGGCCTGGTGCTAGACTAGAAGTAGTCGCTAGAGAGAATATCCCTTGCAGACCTAGGAAATGCTACAAATTACCAATCCTAAACTGCCAACCGAAGACTGGAGAGTGGCCAAGTTGGAAGAGCCAAAGGCTAATTATAGGTCAGCTATGACCATATTAAATAGAGTCGCTGCGGATGAGTCGGCGCGAACTACTGGTTTAATTAACGATGGTTTCAGTGCAGTCACACTCAAGACTTATAAAAAAGATTAGAGCGACATCTTGAGGGCACCAGTACCGGTAGAGGCCCCTGCTGACAACCTGAAAATCATGAAAATTGGTGAAGAGGTAAAAACACTCTCTACAGGCACGGAGATATCCAGTTCGATGGGATTCAAATATCAACTTCCACATGATGGGGAAGATATCCATCTTGTCATTCTAAAAAGCTCATTAAACGACGCTCAAATCCAAATACTTGGAGTCATCCTGGGAAGTGATGCAAATTCACAACACACAATTTGGGGAAGCACTGATACGAATGAAGGAGGTGAGTTGCCCCGTGATTTTATTCTGTAAACCAACGTTTATATTTAGAAATAGACAAAAACTACTAGACATTACGCTTGTCTCAGATACCGTTATGGATAGTTTAGTGGATTGAACGGTGTCAGAGGATCATTTCCCATCAAAAAACAGGAGGAAACCTAATCTAGTAATTCATCTAGTAATTCACTACCGGTACCGGTTTGGAATCTCTGGATAAACCTTGACCACCAAGTGCAGGAATCATCTAAGACGTTTATATGCTGCGTAAAGTACTATCTCTCAGTCCGAATTGTCTCCAACGACCTCACTTTCCAGGTAGCTCCAGCACTGCGCCACAAAAACCTAGGGCAACAGAGTCGCATGCATTGTAAACTAGGTTATAAGGAGAAAAATCTTTATAAATGACCCGATGGTATTATACCGGCGGATGTCCTACAAACGACTAGCTTAATCTTACCCAAGCTGGAAATTATCTTCAAGGGCAGCCTAGAACTCTGTCACATTCCTAGTAAATGGACTGAAGTAAATGTAATATTTCTATCAACGGCGGAAAAAGCTCTTATTGCAGTACCAAGAACCTTAGACCTATCAGTTTATGCTCTTCCGTTCGAAGAATTTTGGAAAGATAGATAGAAGCATACATTTGAAGTTTGACTGCGCCAAATAGACTATCGAAATCCCAAAATGAATACTAGAAGAGGAAACTGTGAAAACTGCTCTCGACTCCCATCCATTGAACATAATGGAATACACCATGGTAACATTGCTGGATATAGAGGGGCCTTTAAGACCAGAGGCGATCACGCAGGCAATCTCTTCTCTGTGCGTGGGCGAGTCACTCAGGAGCTGGGTAGATCAAACGCTCAAAAGCAGAGTCGTGACGACCAATCTAGATGGGTCCTCCAATAGCAAATTTATGAGCAAAGGTATACCGCAAGTTGGGTTATTATCTTCTCTTCTTTGAAACCTGGTCATGGAAATACAAACTTCCTCAGATCGACCCCTCTAGTTTAAATGAAATTGGGTTGACCTTCATTGATAAAGCGAAGTATCTTGGTCTCATTTTGAACAGCAAACTAAGCTGGAAACCAAATATATTAGTAAAAGTAAAGAAAGCTACAATAGCGCTTTACTTTTGTAAAAATGCTATTGGAAAAAATGGGGTTTGGAGTTCCGCATTATACATTAGCTCTATACTTCTACTATTAGATCCATTTTATTATAAGCGGTTACTGTTCGGTGGACAGCTTTAAATATTCTAATCCTAAAATCCTTGGTGAAAGTACAGCGAACAAGGTCTTATGTATTAGTGGGGCTCTTAGGATCACATCCACTCAAGCAATGGAGATTCTCTAAGTGTGAACCTAGGAAATATCCTAAAAGGTCACAGTCTTTTGATCCGAAGTTTAGGACTGATATTTCCCTCAGAGACGACTGGTTGAGAGACGTATTTCTGAATACTGGCGAACGCAATAATAATCGCATAAAGGGAGGCCATCAACATCCATCTGATGTGGGTGCTAGGGCATTTCAATATTACGGGACATGAACTCGCTCGGCAAGGTACAACCTGCGTCGTTTCAGGAAGCAGGGCAGATGTTGATATACTGCTCGCTACGTGCAAGTTACTGCTTCAAGAGGAAGCTGGAAAAGATTTATACCTGTCGAAATTCTCAAAATCCAGACAGCTAATACCGCTGATACGTCAAGGATATCCTACGCTTCGTTGAGAGCTCAAAATGGTTCGATGAGTAGTTCGATGGTTCGGTGAGGAGTGAAAACTCTGTGGCACGACTACGAGCCTGATAGAGTCTATGCTAATCCTTAAAGATAATCACCCTAGCCTAACCGAACCTAATCAATCCTTGACGTTGACAGTTTTCTCAAATTTAAGCAGGAATAGAGATTTTTGATTATACAAGACAGTTTTACCAAAAATTCGCAAGTAGTACAATTTTTTTTATTAGTTTTGTAATTTGTTTTCGGGTTGAGGCTCTACCAACTCTCTCGCGGTTTGCTTTTCCCGTCCTTCCTTTTACGTCTTTGCCAGCCAGTTTGAGGACGTACCGCTATATGTCCGATTTTTATAGAACCATCTGCGCATTGCGTAGCTCCATGCCGGCTTATATACTGGCATGGAAGGTGGGTCGGCCCATGAGTTCTGCACTCCGACAGGGGGTCATAGTTGTGTTACTTTTCATCACAGATCGTAACATGCTCCTATCGGGATTCGAACCCGGTACATCACGATCCAAACGAAAAAGCTTTAACCATTGTGCCGTTTGGTCGGTAATAAAACTAAAACAATTACACATAAGGTTCCCTAGGGATTATCCATCTATCATCAAGTTAAATTTATCGTATTAGAAATCAAGTGTGGTGTATTTGAGATCTTGTATACATTCACGCTGCGTGGAAGTCGGGTGTTGGCCACAAGATATTCTTATCTTCATTTCCCCCTAAGCAATATGATTTAAAGGTTGTTTTAATTTAACGGAAATGATTGGTACTGCACTTGAGCTTGTACTTACATCTGTGATCGTACTTGCACCTGTGCTCGTCTCTCTTAATGATTGCCAAAAATGGTGGTCGTCTATACTGAGCTGTAAAACTCGAGCACTCGAATTTCGCCGCCGTTCAAGATCATTTTCCTGTAGCTCTTGTGTTTCTTGAATTTTATACAGGCAAAAATACAAATTTTCTTTGGAAACTTTTAACACACATGATGGAGACATTCCCAACTCTTGAACACGGCACCGATAAGAGGTATCTGAACATTCAGCAAAACTCTGCTTGACTGCATCAATCTTTTCTGGTGTGCGTTGGCTTTATTGTTGCCCGGTCTTTACTTTACCTCCCAATGTAGGCAAGTTCTCAAAATTGTTCATTACACGCTGAACGGTTGGTTGACTTGCTCGGCATATGGTTAACTCCAAAAAAGTCACGTAATTTTCTCCGTTTTAATAATTTCAACACGTTGTTGTGCCGTTAGATGATCCATAACAATCGACCGCACTCTCTACGACTGTCAAATACGAACTGCATCCAACACAAAATGGCGGCCAAACAAAATCGACCTGGAACATAAAAAGCAACTACAATGACTATAACACGTATCGTAGGATAGGCGCAAATGGCCAAGTTCCATATGGCTCAATATAAAAATTAGTAATTGCCATTCTCAATCATTGGCCAACCTAACACAGTACCAATCATTTCCAAATAGAGAACAAAAACAACAACGGCATGAAAAAATCTGGGATAAATATTTTGTTGTGAAGTAAATAAATTTAAAATGTTTTCCTCGTGTTGTACGAGTTTAAATAGAAAAAACTGGGACGAGATGAAATAGCTTCGTTTAACAACATTTTATATTTAACTTAACTTGATATGCTCAAAAAAATGTCCAGTTTCAAATTGCTACAGTCAAACGATTAAAGTTAAAACAACCTGTATCTTTACATACCAACCAGAAAAACAATTTCCAGTTTTATTTAAACAAAGCCGTTTGGGAAAAAAGGATCAACACCATACACAATTTTTTGAACCCATAAGAACTAACCTTCTAAAAAATAAGGCAAATGAAAATATTACCATGGTTTGGGACGTATTTATACAATTAGAAAAATCATTAAACTCATACCATCGGAAAAACTGGATAATAGAGGAAAAATGTTTTTGTGTGAATATAGCCAAGAACTTAAATATTTTCGGGTTAAATCTCAGGATATTTAAATAGCAAAAATACCTATTAAAGGTATTAGGTGTTCGCGTAGATGTACGTAAGTTTGCGCAATATTTTATAATTATCTTTACGATTTGATGGGTTTGTATAATCCTGATAATCGTAGAGCAAATATATGTGTATCGGTAACAATAAGAATCATTTCGTTTAAGAAAGGTATTTTGGAGAATATCCCAAACCGAGGTAATAAATCATTTTAATATTAGGATATTAATTCATTATTTTATAAATATTTATTACGAACCTAATATAATTAAAATTTACATATTTTATTGAAATAAATTAGTTTATTTGCTTGAAATTCAAAAACGTGTCCTTTATTCCGGATTTTGGATACAATAATAATGTCACGAACTGTGGTGCCACCTATTGTTTAATTATTTATTTGTTTTAATTTTTTTAACCGGATACGATAAAAGGCCAAATTCAACATTTACTCACATTAAGGGGTTGTCTATTGTCAGTTAACCATTTACAAAATCTATCTAAATCATGCTAATTTAAAGCAATCAACGACATCGTTGATAAATAATGAAAATAGCAAAGAGCCTAAATGACTACCCTGTGGTACACATGATTTGGCGCAAAATAATTGGAAAGATTGATCCAGAAATCTTACACTTTATTGGAGGAAAATGGAAAAAGCGCAGTCACTCTGTGAGAATGAATTGGCACCTCAAATGTCTCAACTTAGCGATAAGAATTGAGTGACCAATCTTGTCGAACACCTGCGCAAAATCTGTATAAACAACGTCAAGTTGTTTTCTCGATTTTAAACCAACAAATAAGTTACAAAATAAGTTAATAACGTGCTGTGCCGAAAATATTGTTACGATCTCGCCTATTGCGTTGATGGGCAATTAGTTCGGCGATGGCGAGACATTTATTCAATAAAATTGCTAATTTAAGGTTTAGAACTTTACTAACATGTTTTTGTGATATTGGTGACATCTGGGGTTGAGTAATGGCACTAAAGGTGGTTTTATAACAGTTGTGTAGCAGATTGTAATAGTCTAGATTCTAGAACATAGTAACTAGTAATACTAGAATTAGGTGAATCTAGAATATGCTGACAGTGGATAAATACGAGTGCAACAAACACAATTGCTGTGTTTTTTATTCACTATCTGGAGCTATTGAGCGTTGAAATAGAAATTATTGTTCCAAGATTCCGCTACTACCCGTATTGTCGCTGTGCCATTCAAATTAAAAATAAATGCATCCATAAAACAAACTTTTAACGACCTCAAATAGACCAATTTACATTTACTTTGACATGACGCTATAAACAAGAGTTCATTTTGCTGTGTTTTCAACTTTTATTCTAAGAATAAGTTTGTAATGGTGTAAGGGTTGTAAAGGGTGTCTCAGCAACAGCGCCGGATTTAAATTTGCCGCCAGTTTGTTAATACGAGTTGTACGGTTGTTTTATTTTGACAGTTGTCACGTACAGACCACGCGATTTAAGAATATGGAGAAGTATTCAAATCAACAACGTTTAATTATTGTAAAACCACATTACAAAATTGGTGAAAGTTTTGCGAAAACAGTTCGCCAAATACGTCAAGTCGCAATAATGCGCCAAATGAGTCGACAGTGAGGCGTTTAATTACAAAATTTGAGGCCAAATTTACGCTGATGGATCAGAAGATCAATGTTCGTCGTCGTCCTTGTCGGTCAGTCGAAAATATAGCCACAGTATGGGAATCTGTGGCCGAAAATTCAGGAACTTCCATTCAGCATCGTGGTCAAGAATTAAACATTTCCAGAAGTACTATGCAACGAATTTTGGTAAAAGATCTGCATTTGTACGCGTACAAGGTTCAATTGGTGCAAGAAATCAAGCCAAGGGACCATGCGCAGCACCTTGAATTTGCTGATTGGGTGTTGGAACATCATCAAATTAATGCGGATTTTTCAAAGAAAATCATTTCTTCAGATGAGGCACATTTTCAACTCGACGGATACGTAAATAAGCAAAACTGTCGGATTTGGGATGCTGAAAATCATCGTGTGATACTCAAACAACCAATGCATCCACTGCGAGTAACTGTTTAATGTGCAATTTGGGCTGGCAGAGTAATTGGGCCGTATTTCTTTGAGAATGTGGCTGGAAATGCGCTAACTGTTAATGGAGTGCGGTATCGCGAAATGTTAGCGGAGTTTTTGTGGCCTGAATCAGATGTAATTGATGTGGAGGACATGTTTTTCCAACAATAAGGTGCGACCTGCCATACAGCACGTGAAACAATGGTGTTACTGCAGACTAAGTTTCCAGGCCGTGTCATTTCTCGATTTGGTGATCAACATTGGCCACCATTGGAGCTATGTGAAGGAAAAAGTGTATGCGAATAAGCGTGAAACAGTTGAACATTTTACAGAGGAAATACGGCGCGTTAGTGGTGAAATACAGCCACATTTATGCGAAAAATTTATTCAAAATATCAACAAAAGAATAACCCTGTGCCAGAGGTTTCTTGGTGGCCATTTGCCTGATGTTGTATTTCACGTTTAATCGGAACTATTTTTCTTTATGTTGAAATAAAAATGTTTGCTTAATTCAAAAATAAATGTGTTTTTCTTTAAAATTAAATCCGGCGCTCTTTCTGAGACACCCGTTATCAAAACAAAGGGCATTTTCAAATTGCCCATTGAAATGGATAGCGGCTCCCGTTAGCGGCTGTATGGTACTCAAATTGTCGAAAAGGCAGTTTAGTAAAAATCAGTTTTTCACCATAAAATATTACCAATTGGCCTAACTTTCTTTAGCAAGAACTTAGATGTACAGTGCTGGGAAAAAAAAGTGGGACAAACGAATTTATTGCAAATTGGAGTCTTTTTTTGCTAAAATTACAAAACTTTTGAAAACAATTTGTTTATTGTTTCATTTTAAATACATGTATGACGTAATTTTTTGAAAAAAAAAATTTACCTGCAATTTAGGGGCAGAACCCCGAAAAATGCCAAAATATTCAAAATACGTTGATGGGTGTTAAAGTAATGTAATAAATTAAACACTTATTTTTTATTTTTTTGTTTGTGTTTTATTGATTTATAGAAGTTCAATCTTTAATATTAATATTTTGTTGGACCGCCTTTTGTTTTAATTACACCGGTACAACCCCGCAACTGATGTGCAAAAAAATTGGTCAAGCAATTATTTTATTTTACGCCTACCGTTCTCGGCCGTCATTAGGGTGCAGATGTTTTATTGCCTGTAATTTTTTTTTGAGTATAAATAGTGCATATTTTGTAAGGTTTAAGTTATTCTGTAAGTGATTCTAGTCAAATAAAGAATAAAGTGCAATTTTAGTTAAAAAAAATGGGACAAGTTAGTGAGCAGTGTAAAAGCAATATGTTGATTTTGGCGCGAGCAAATTTAACCATTCGTGAAATAGCTGAAAGATTAAACATTCCTAAAAGTACTGTAGCGAGGAATCTTAAAAAAATGCGAGAGATGGGCAGTACACAAAGAAAGAAAGGCTCTGGAAGGCCCAGAAAGACAACTCCAGTGGAAGATCGTTTTATAATATTACAATGTCGTCGGAACCGTTTTAATACTTCATCAGACATAAGACAGGATCTTGAGCGAGCAACGGGAAAAAAAATTTCAGCCAGCTTAGTGATAAAGAGACTTGTTAAAGCTGGTTTGAGAGCACTTAAACCAGTCCAGAAGCCTGAGTTCACACTATTAGTGAAAAAAAAAACGTTTGCTATGGGCCCAGGCGCATGTTTCTTGGACTCCAGAGATGGGGAATGAAGTGATCTTCTCCGATGAATCAAAATTCAAGCTACATGTTGGAGATGGAAGAATTCTCGTAAGGAGAAAACCGGGCGAGAGACTTAGCAACGAATGTCTTTTAAGACTTCCACCGAAAAATGAAGGAGTTATGGTCTGGGGATGCTTTTCTGGACATGAAACCGGTAGATTGTGCTTCCTTAGTTCCAGCGTGACAGCAGCTGTTTATCTGCAGGTCCTTCAGAACGAATTAGAGCCTTCTGTGTTAAAGTTCTTTGGCGAGACTTGCCCATTTATTTTTCAACAGGACAACGCTCCGTGCCATACCGCCAAAGTGGTGAGTTATTAATTTTGAATTGTAGATAGAAAAACTGGCTTTCAGATAAACATAAATAATTTGTTAAAAACTTGTTTTTTTTTCTTATCTCTTCATTTAAAGGTAAAAAAGTACTTCGAAGAAAACAGTATCGATGTGTTGAACTGGCCCCCCGTATAGTCCAGACTTAAATCCAATTGAAAATATTTGGTCTATAATGAAGCTAGAAGTAGCAAGGAAGCGCCCAGAATCGATTGAAGCTTTAAAAAGTTTGTTGATCACGATTTGGGAATCCATATCTCCTGCGACTTTGAGAAATTTATCAAATTCAATGAATCGGAGGTGTATCAAAAAAATAAAAAATAAGTGTTTAATTTATTACATTACTTTAACACCCATCAACGTATTTTGAATATTTTGGCATTTTTCGGGGTTCTGCCCCTAAATTGCAGGTAATTTTTTTTTTCAAAAAATTACGTCATACATGTATTTAAAGTGAAACAATAAACAAATTGTTTTCAAAAGTTTTGTAATTTTAGCAAAAAAAGACTCCAATTTGCAATAAATTCGTTTGTCCCACTTTTTTTTCCCAGCACTGTATAATTGAGGGATTAATACATGATAACCTAAATAAAATGTTTAGTTTATCTATGGTTAGGTTTCAAAGTTCATCGTTTTTTTTGAAACGCATAAATCAATTTTTTCAATATTTTCCCTGTCAGCGAGAAATTTTTGCATCAAGGTTTTAAGAAACATAAAATTGAGGTATTAATACATAATTAACAAGATTAGTCTCGAAATGACGTAGAAAATGTAAAATTTAGTTTAAAAATATTAAAAATTTCGATTTTTATTGATCGAAAAGTTTATTTGGTTTTACCCCGCAATGACGATCAATTATGGAATATTTACTGCCCCCTGATGGCAAATTACGAAATAAAAAGTGTGTCCAAGATAAGCGGTTATTAATTTATTATAATATGCATTGTTTAGCATCAGCAATAATGAAAAGTAATAAATTTAATAATTAATTTTACACATATAAACCATATAAGTAAAGTTTAGTAAGCAATTTGTACGAAATTATGGCACTCAAACTTATTAAAGCAACAAACCAGTACATACATTTAGGGGCATTTAAATATCGATACTTAAAAGGAAATTTGTTTTTCTCGGTACCATACAGCCATAAATAGGTAAAGCAAAATATTTTTATATCGATTTTTAACTAAAAATTTGAATGAAAAATATTAGTTTGGAGTTAAATAAATGAACTATATGCAAAAATAGCGCGCTAAATATAAGTTTCGATATAAAAAATTGGGTGCTCCGGATACATCTATCGGGCGTTAATAAAAAACAAGACTAATGAGTTAGTTTTAGTTAATCATTTGGGAAATTCGGTAGGCGAAATATTAAAAACGAAAGTGAAGAGAGCAGAAATATTAATAAGTGGTATTAAGTGGAAATAGTGGTCTATTGGGTGGTATACGTAGTGGTATTACGTGAATTAATAAACAATTGTTGAAATGATTTGTTGTCGTGATTTTGTGTTGGTAAAATAAAAGTGTCAAAATTATTGTAGGAATATTTCGAGAATATTCCAGTAGTGGCGTAATTGTTTAGTAAATATTTGAAAATTATTCAGAGATTATTTCCGGTATTCTCGCGAATATACTGGAGATGATTGAAGATGATTATATTTTGTATTAAAAAAAAAATACAAAATATAATAAATCCGCGTTGGATTTGAAAATAATAACAAGAATAACAAGAAAATTACTGAGGGTCATCAAATTGCCTTAATCTACTTTTAAAATTATTTTTAGTTACATAAAAATCAAATAAATACTCGTAGTTAATTCTATTGAAAATCTTACACATCACCTGCACTGGTTCATTATCGCCATAGTTGGTTCTGACTCTATCTAAGTGGAGGAAGTCATGATCTCTTAGCTGTCTACCAGGAACCTTTATTTTAATTGACTTTAGCACATCCGATGCGTCGATTAGGCCTAGTAGGAGATTACAAATAAATGTACTTTTTGGCAATTTGCGACTATTTTCTAGAGTTGTCATGTTGTATGGCTTGCACCCGGTTAAATGTGGTGGTTGTCGCTGTATGTTTACTTGGTATGGTAGATCATGATCATAAACCCATCCGTCTTACCAGGTTAAGTAGCGTATAAACTTCCTTTTGAATTTTCTCAATACTTTGGATATGATCTTCGTAGAACGGACACCATACATTTGCAGCATATTCCAGCTGGGATCAAACGTAAGAACAATACAGGATCTTAATTGTTTCCAAATCAAAAATGTCACCCGTCCAAAGTTTGACAAAACCGAGTATGGAGTTCGCTCTAGCAATGCACCGCTCAATACGCTTAGTAAGCTCATGTTTTCAACGAAAGTAACCCCTAGGTCTTTACTTTCAACTACTCGTACTACCTGAAGGAGAACACCATTTATCATGTAGCCTTGTGTAACAGGGTTGGCTTTACGGTGAAATGATGGAGATTTGCACTTTCCAATATTGAGACTCAGAGAGTTAAACTCGCACCATAACGCTAGGTTGTCAATATATTCTTGTAGTTTATTGGCATCGTCGACTGACTTGATGGCTTTGTAGATTTTGAGGCCATCTGCGAACATTAGGATATTGGAATGCTTTATTACTTCAGTAATACCATTAATGAAGATTGTGAAAATCCATAGGCCAACGTGATAGCCTTGTGGTACATTCGACTATTCGACGTTTTACCTGATATTCCAATATATTGGATTCAATTACTCGTGTTCCAAAGTTTTAGAACGGCTGATGGAGTCGAAAGCTTTTGCAAAGTCGGTGTATATTACGTCAACTTGTTTGTTCTTTTCAATTTCTTTTATAGAATAGCTAGTAAATTCTATGAGATTTGTTGACACTGATCTTTTAGGCATAAAATCATGTTGATATTGTGATAAATTTAGGTATAGCAGATATAGATGAGTTCGATCCTAGATTCAGTTTGGAAAATAGGCAGTAGTAGTTGTTTTCCACTTTTGTGGAAAATTTGCCAATTTTAATGACTGATTGAACAAAATGCTTAGAGGGGAATACCATCAGAACCACATCCTTCTCCGAATCCTACCAATGCTCGCTGGATGTCTTCTGGCTCGATGTGTGGAGTAAATATGAATGTACTATATTCACTAGTGGTTGGATCTTTATAGTTATCAATGTCATCTGCTTGGTTATGATCTGTGGATCACAAGACTTTTGATTATTAAATTCCATCCAGGCTGGGTAACCATCAGATTCGCGTTTAGTTTTAAAATACACCAAAAGTGTCTGGGATCGCCTTTTATTTTATCCTTTAGATTGCGTATATAGCTTGTGTATCTCGGTTCAAAATAAGATTCAAAATTTCGGTTGTATGCAGTAAATTTCTGTTTACTATCCTGTTAACATAATTTGAGGGTTTCTTTATAAGCCTTGTCTTTTTTGTTTTTAAGACTGATAAGTTGATCGTTATACCATGGAGGATATTTGTTCGGTTTTCTCATAGACACGGGAATGAATAAATCAATTCCTTTAAATAGACTTGTGTACAATTTTTCCACATTTACATCTATGTCATTGCTGTTAAACTCGGCATTCCAAATTATTTGGTCAAAATATTGTTAAAAGTTATTTGAATTGGCCTTTCTGAAGTTGTAATAGGGTTTCAGGTTTTGGTAATTTTGGAACCTGTTATTCACATTGGTTTCCAATGTTATTTCTATTGCTTTATGGTGAATATCGTTCCATAAAGTAATAAAACCTGACCTGAGATGTTGAAACAATACCTAAACAAAATAGAGGTTTACGTTTCAACTCTACAACCTAGCAGACGCATAGAAGTCATTCTACAATAATCACGAAAATATTATTGCAGAGGCCGAAAAGGAGGATTTGGATGAAGAGTATTTCGTGAACAACATTTTCGACAGCATTCAAACCAAATACGAAACAATTGTTATTGCATTACAAGAAGAGCTGGATAACGGATTGAGCAGCCCAAACTCTTGTAATGACAACACAAAGAAGATCCCGAAATTGGAAATTCCCTTATTTTACGGAGACTATAGGCAATGGACAGCCTTCTATAGTCTATTCAATAGAACTCTTTATTCCAATGAAGAGCTAACCAACGAAGAAAAAATGTAATACCTACTTTCGGTGGTCCCAGGACAAGCACCGAAGCTATTCAGCCATTTAGTATTGACAGGTGAAAATTATGTCACTGCATGGAGTACCCTCGTCAATAGATATGAAGACAAAAGGATGTTGGCCAGCAATCACACCAACACATTATGGAATTTACCTACCTTAACAGTAGAATCAGCCAATGGACTGCACACAATGCATGATAGTGCCTTAGAGTGCATACATGCTCTCACCAATTTGGGTATCCAGACAGAGCACTGGAGTGCCTTTGTAATAAACATACCCTCAAGGAAGCTGGACGCAGGAACACACCATTTGTACGAAACCAGCATTAAAGCACCAAAAGAAGTTCAAACGATGAAAAGTTTTTTTGAATTTCTTGAATCAAGATTTCATTTTCTAGCTACAGTTGCTAGAGATAGGATCATTAAGAAAAGGGAATCACCACCACAAAATATCCAGAAAAAAACAACACACGTAGTACTGACACTTCCATCATCTTGCTGTGCTCATTGTGGTCGTGATCACGAGCTGTGCACTTTCAGGAAGTTCCAAGAATAGACGGTAACAGAGAGGACCACGGCTGCTAAGGAAAAGGATTTATGTAAGTGGAGTTTTTCTGGCAACCGCCTTGGTCAGGATAACAACCGACAACGGAGAACATTTAGTTCCAATGCTGATTGATCCCGCCTCCCAAACATCCCGGAACAGCGCTTTCTACTACAGATATCACAATTAGTCTAAGATTCACATCAAACTTCAGGTTAAACATAAAGACCAGGGGTTTCAAAAACATAACCGCAAATCTACCTGAAGTAGCAACCAATCCAAGTTGGAATCACACTAAAAACCTGATATGGGCAGATCCACAATCATCACGAATATACCGCGAGTTGAAAAATATGTGGAATATATACCTCGAGCTTGTTGTAGGAACTGGCAGAGAGCAGCGGCGAATAAGAGCTTATGGATGACAATCGGCTTGAACAATGGCCTTTGGAAACCATGCACAAACGGTCAGGAATTTGGAAACGCAACAGCGATTTTAAATGAAATGGGCTGGACCGTATTTCGCTAAAATTCGAGAGAGTTAGGCTATGACTGAAAGTATTATCGATGAAATGTTGGTTAAAGAAGGCGTTGGGAAGGAAGCGTTGGCTGTTGACAGGGATGTTCAGGGATGACAAAGTGTGTGAGATGTGTGAGCAGTGACGGAATGTGGAATGGACCTTGGATGATGACAGCAAGGTTGGATGGCCTCGAGAGACGATGGAAGGAGAGAGTTTATTCTTTTGAGAATGGAACCGAAAAGGTTCCGAAAGCTAAAGAAATAATAAAGTTAGTTTTTAAAAAATTGAGCTAAATACTGTTAACTTCAATTTATAATATAAAAGCTCATTAAACAATTTTAAGAAGGAGAGAGGTTGAATTTGTTGCCACAATATGGACTGATTAGTAGTTCAGTCCAGGAGGATTGGATCGGGACGAACAGGCTTAGTTGGAGGTAATGTTGCGATCTAGCCTATTGGTTTGGTGGATATCAATTGGTCTACGTGGGTTGATCACTTGGGCGGACTACTTAGGAGGTACCATTAATTCAGCAGGAATTATTCAATTAAGAGTTAAGAAATTATTTTAAAAAAATTGTGAAATTAGTGAAATTTAGATTTAACCACTAGCAGTAGTTTTATAACAATGTAGTTCTATATAAGATTGTAACAGTAGATTGTAACAGTAGATTGTAGCAGCCTGGAACAGAACCGAAAGTTCGCGGATAATCAGCTCGGTTTATAAATACGAGTGTGATGAACGCAATGAATCAGTCTTAAGTTAATCATTTGCGAGATTCGGTTGTCGAAACTTTAAAAGCAAAAGTGAAGTGTGCGAAAAACTATTGGTGGTGTTTAAAGGAAATAAATTGTGCGATTTATAGTGTAAATTGTGGAAAGTTAATTATTAATAAATAATAGTGAAACTTATTTGTTGTTCTGTTTTTAAGTGTTGAGTAAGTATTTGGAAAGTTATTCAAAGATTATTTTCAGTACTTTGAGGAATATTCTGAAAGTGGTGTACATTACGAGAATTAGTAAAACACCAAATTTATAACTGTATTTAATGTATGGCCAAAGCAGCCCCACCAAATGTTAACTGTTGGTTTTTTCTGATTAAGATACCTTTGCCGGATTTATGCAGTTCGGATTCCACATAACTGGAAACAAAATTATCACGCAAATTAATTACCTAACATAACGTCATTACCTAAAATTATCTTTCTACTAATTTTACTTTAGTTTTGAATCTTACACATTAACTACTGACCGTGTAATGTCCACTCATGTGTTTGCAAAAAATATAAATGGTAAAACGAGCGAAACCAAAGCTAATTGTGCGTTTCAAGTACATTTAAAAAATTTACGTTGTTAAAACTATTTATTTACATAAAACAAGAAATACTTTGGTGACCCGTCGATGGTACACACGAGTGTAACCGTCAGCATGTACACCGTCAGTAATATTGATTTTATGCGAAAAAGTGCTAACAATTTGTATCTTTGATAAGTGAAAGAAGCGGTATCTACACAAAATACGAATAATCAAACCGATTAAGCTTTTGAGTAGTGCCATCTTGCGTAAAAATTATTATTTATTTGGTTCGTCTTCTAGCTAAAGTATCATGACGTAATTTATGACATCACTAAATATTAATTACTAGTAACAATTTAGTACCGGCATAGAATAGAGATAAACATCCCCACATTATTATAAATAAAACTCCGATAAATAAATAACTTTTAATAATTTTTATTCGAGTATATTAATAATTTAGTTAATATTTGTTTAATCAATATTAATTAAATTGTTGCTTTTTTAATAGTTTATAAAAAAAATAATAATAATGTACATAATTATGAATAAATTTAACAAATTTACCAAAATTATGGTAAAAAGGTTAATAACAAGTTTAAGTTAAAAACAAACAAAAATTAATAAGAAATAATAATAGGGGGTAGTATTATTTACTTTGAATAAAAACAAAAACAAAAAATATTAATTTTATTAAGGGAGATTCTTACTTGCTAACCGAGATTTTGTATATGGTTTGAGATGATGATAAAAATGCCGAAATCGTGGCGTGAATTAAACTTAGGGATAATAATTACGAGATTTAATTTATTCGAGTTTGGCACAAAATACTTTCAGTGTGGTTGAAAAAAGAGAAACAAAAATACTTTCTATGTGCGAGATTTGTTTAGTTAATCCTGTCCCATTATTTTTGTTAAAATAATTACGAAACAAAACCGTTTTTGTATATAGCGAGTTAAAAAGATCGAACAAAAAACTATTTATTTTCTATATAGAATAATATCGAAACGAATTATTTTAATCATCCCACTCATTTTCATTTTCTGAACTTTCATCGCTATCATCGTCCGATGATTGAATAACGCGACCTCGATCTAATAATGCCCGTCGCAGGGCATCAGCTAACGCATCTGTACCCGCGCCATTGCTTTCTCGATTTGCTGGTGAACTATTTAATTCGCGTGCCGCTGCCGGCCTTAGTTCAATACCCTGTCTAATTTCACTTAAAAGATTGTCACGCTTATCAACACCACCACCTCCACCGGTTGACAGCGATGGTGAAGGTGTTTGATCGACTTTTCGCAGTGCTTTCCCTTTTTTTATACTGTCCATTAATTGCTCTCTGAGATCCGGAACACCATCGCTTAATGTGTTTGATTTATTGGATACGGCATCATCATTGGGTGTAGGTGGTGGTGGCGGTGCCAATACCATTGGGGGTGGAGGTGGCGGCGGTGGTGGCTAAAATATGAAAAATAGGATTAAAATTTTCGTCTAAGAAAACCAATTGATACACTTACCGCCGTCATTGAATTAGCAGCAACCGCTACCGGAACGGGCGGTCGAGTTACTGGCGGTGGAGGCCTATTTCTCGATGGTGGCGGCGCAGGAGCTGGAGGTCGTGAGGGTGGTGGTGGGGGCGCTATTCTCTGAGAAACATTTGATGGATTTCGTTGCGGTAAGGGCGGTGCCCTAGAATGTTGCTTAATATTATTATTGTGTTCGCTTCGCGGCCGATCATTCGATTTGGGTTGACTCTCGGATTTGACAGATTCCAAAACATTGTGATTTTGAATGAAATCGTAAATAAATGCACGTGTTTCGCTATCGTTTAATTGTTGGTCTGATACACCAGCCTTTTGTAGGAACGGTTTCAGTGTTTCTACATCGTCACCGGTTAAATCAAATCCGCGTTGTGCTGTCCATCCAACATGTGTTACATGTTTAAAATTTGTAGGCAGTCCAATATCAGCTTTCGTTAATCGTTTCGTCCCTTTCTTTTTCTCATTAAAATTTATTTGTTGTGGTTGCACCTGTGGTAATGGGGCGGTCGTTACATGGTTGACTGTAATAAAAATATACAAGATTATAACATATTTGGTGATAAATAATTTCTATTTATTTACCTGGCGCTATTTGATTATTGTTTCGTGGTGGCACATTCTCATCCACTTGTACTTTTGGCGGCGGCGCCGCTGTTGTTGGTCGCGGTGGCGGAGTCTTCTTCACGCGAACTCGCTTTTCTAAAATCAAAGGAGAAATTCAATATTAGAATCAATAATCAAATCAACATGTTCAAAAAATCACTAAATAATAAATGTTTAAGCAACACACAAAATAATTACCGTTGAAAGTAAAAGACTAAAATTTCTTTGAATTCAATCAATTACCAATTACATACTTCTTAAGGTAAGGCATATTAACACTTTCATTACATCATACCAATCACTTTCTTTTTTATTTTCGACTAACGCTAATCGGTTATTATTTTGGAAGAAACAAAAAATCTTATTACATATTTAAGTGGTAAGATTATTTACCACATTAAAAATATGCATATAGAAAGAAATTAAATTAAATTTATAAACCTTTCTGTATACCTACTCGTATGCTATATGAATTAACATTTGCACAAAAGAAAAGAAATTTCTTCTTAACAATAAAATTATCATCATCTCTCATCATCTTTTAATCCATTTATAAATCTTCATTAATTATTTTAATACACATTAAGTTCGAATGCAATATGTCTGTGTGTGTGATTAATGATGTCGAATAAAGGGTCTAGGTTTTCTATAAATTATTATTTTTTAATTTGCAGGTTTGCACTGGCTTAACAAAATTCCAATTTACATAAGATTTATATTGTGACGACATGTAAATCGGTTAAAAAAATTTTGACAACAAATCTTTTTAATTTATCTGAATATATTACCGATAAAGGTTTTGACTTTTAATACAATCGATGAATGAGCATGCAATAGATAGCACACCCATTTTATACTCGTAGAGATGGATTACACAAACTTTCTCACAGCACCGGGTTTATTACAGCTAAAACAAAACGACAATGCTATATGCTGTCGCAGTGCGTAGATATTGCACCCAACGAGAAAGAATAAGCTGTTTCACCAATTAGGTGAATTAACCGATTCGCATACATAGCAAAAGATATTTGAGCATCCAATAGTCCTCAACTGCCGGTTCGCTAACAATTGAACTCTACTCTATGTGCGCACCATAAATTGGTTGTTGGTCCTAAGCACAATTCAATTTCAATGGTAGACCTAATATAACATAGAGTAGCCAAAGTATTATGAAAAGTATGGTTAAAAGGTTTCAAAAACGTGATTAAACTTTGGATGGCCTCAGTTGTGAGTTTAACTGAACCTCACAAAATTCAGAAAAATCTCGAGTAGATAATTTCTTTGATAAAGGTCTAACTACTATAGACTGCAAAACCAGAGAAAGGCCTTAAGAATTTGGCCCTTAAAATAGTAAATCAAAGCAATTTTCAAGCTTCCAATTTTCATTATTTTCATATAACTAGCTTTTGCCCGCGGGGTAATATATTTTTTAGACGAGTACTCGGCATGCATTGCAAAATGTTCGGTCAAAATCATTGGGATGCGAGGTAACAGTACGACTTCTCCTCTAAATTTTTATTTAAAATTGTAGCTTCGATGTTATGGTTTAACATTTTTTTTGTAGAAAGCCTGGTACCGGTGCAAAGTCGTGGTGGACTGATGTTTCCGAGAAGAATGATACAAGCGACAAGCAAGCGGCGAATCAAGTGAATTCAAGGATTCCGTTCGATAATTGACAACTTCGATTCGATTCATTACTGTATCGATGGATTTATACGTTCTCCCTTCAACGTGGTATAACTGGTAGTTTTCGAAAATCACCAGAAAATAAAATGAGTACGAGATTTTTGTTCATATTGCATGTTGGCATCTATGTGATTTGCTTATTCAACGGCAATTTCAGTGCTGAATGCGTCGTTCGGACAATGTCCAAAAGAGTGGCTGCAATTCCAGATTGCCAGGGCAATATTTTTCCGTGGTTATATGGTTGCCGAAAAAATTAATTGTTAAAGTTTTGCGGTGCATCGTTCTGGAACTAATTTCGGAAGGTTCGGCCAACAATTGTATCAAATTCGTCGACATCAAAGTGTGTTACTCGTAGCGAATCACGATCGAAAAAGTCACTTGCATACCGATTCCAGTACTTTGTTAGCGATAGCAAAACATATGATTGGATGGAAAGAAAGTTGTCAATATGACTGCAAATACCGTCGGTTGAGCGGAGGATACCGTCGACTTCGTCGGGTCCAATTAACCGACGTAGCACGGCTGTCGCGATAAATATTGCAATGGGGACATTACTGCGATCTGTATAGAGACGGAGAGGAGGACATGCAGGCTTGCAGCCGCATTAATGGACTGAGAGAAGCCTGTGCCGCCAGATTTACTGGGGGCACTTGTTTGGGATGCGGAAAGGAGGAAAATGCGAGTTAGCCTAGGGTGTGACGCGAACGCGCACCATAATATCTTGGGTAGCTCGGACATCAATGACAGGGGTGAGTTACTTTTCGAATTTCTTTTAAGAACTAACCTCATTATTAGTAATATAGATCGGGAACACACCTTTATTATTAGCAATAGACAGGAGGTTCTGTCGGCACTTGCGGAATGCCGGAAAGTCTGTGGGTCTGCTTTCAATAGAGCGAAAAGATCAAGAGAAAATCAAGACTGGGACTTCTATAAGGAATGCCTCAGAGTATAATAGAATAGAAGGGGTCTCGGATACCTCGCGCTTAAGAAAGATTCTCTCTACTAGTCCAGCTGTTCCAGACTATTTAAAAAAAACGGATGGCGAATGAACGGTTTCTAGTGAAGAGACTCTTGATCTTTTGATGGAAACTCACTTCCCGCGAAGTGAGGATGCATCGATTGCGGAGCCTTTGGTTGACTGCGGGTCTAGGGTTGACTGCGGCGTCCAATTGTTGTGTACAGAGGATATTCTAAATACACGGAACATAAAATGGGCTATTAACAGTTTTAAGCCCTTTAAGCCAGTTGGTCCGGATGGGATTGTGCCAGCAGAAATTCAGAAAAACTCGGAGGTCTTACTTCCCTGGCTGGAGGTTATCTTCAAAGGGTGTCTGAAGCTGGGGTACATCCCGAAGAAATGGAGGGAGGTTAGGGTGATCTTCATCCTCCGAAAACGGGTAGAAGCTCGCACAGCAACCCTAAGGACTTAAGACCAATATCTCTGTCATCTTTATTGCTGAAAACCATGGAAAGGTTGCTGGATGTCCATATTCCTGGGCACAGTCTCAACATGCGTACCATAAAAGTAAATCCGTGGACACGGCATTACATACCTTGGTTCGGGAAATTGAGAAGTCGCTGGATGTTCAAGAATGCTCGTTGGTGGCGTTTCTCGATATCGAGGGCACTTTCAACAATCTGAAGATGGAGGCAATTAGGAAAGGATTGTTGCTACTTGAGATTGAATACCCTATAACCAGGCCAATAATTCACTTGCTAGGTAGCAGCAGGGTTATAGTGGAGATGGGGGAAGTCTCCGTTACAAGACGGGTTGTTCGGGGAACACCCCAGGGAGGTGTCCTCTCTCTCCTTCTTTGGAATGTAGTAATCAATGAACTACTATTAGAACTGCACGGGGAAGGAATAGGCGTCGTTGCTTATGCCGAAGACGTAGCGATAGCTGTCTGGGGGAAACACCTATGCACAATCAGAGATGTGATGCAGAATGCGTTATCAATCACTGTGGGTTGGTCCAACAGATGTGGATTGGGGATTAACTCATCTAAAATAGAGCTGCTCCTTTTCACTAGAAACTATAAAATTCCGGTAATGGTTCCACCAAGTTTAAATGGTACTATGCTGGCCCTTACTGATAGGACGAGATTCCTGGGGGAAATAATGATGGTGAAGATGCAAATAGCAGTCTGCTTGCTCATTAATAGGGCGTTGGAAACAACCCCGACTAGTGCATTAGAGATTATGCTGTACCTGCTCCCGTTGGATATTATCGGTAAGCAAATGGCGGCCAATACGGCAGCCCGGCTATCAGCGATTTCGGGGTGGAAGTGCCTGCAAAAAGAACTATAGCCAAATCTGTGATGGATGACCTGTGAATTTGGATTATAACGGGTTATCCAATTCGAGGTTGATAAAGTAGAAATCTGTATACCGACATCTGTCAAAGATAAACGTCAAGTACGCTGTCATTTATTTAGTTGACATTCTGCCATTTAAGAATATGGAGCATTTAACAATCGACCAACACGTTAAAATTATTAAATCTTATTATAAAAATAGTGATTCTGCCGTATCCACATTTCGCGCTTTACGAGCAGATTATGGTCGTCATAATCGTCCTACAAAGCAAATCATATTGAATACAGTGAATAAATTTGAACAAACTGGATCTGTTACTGATATTGTAAGGTCTGTGCATCATCGAAACATTCGCAATGCTGAAAATATCGCTTCTGTAGCTGAAAGTGTGGAAGAAGATCCAAATTTGTCTATTCCTCGTCGAGCTCAACATTTAGGCCTATCTTATGGCTCATTATGGCGCATTTTGCATCTGGATTTGCATCTTCATCCGTACAAAGTCCATTTGACACAAGAGCTAAGGCCTGCTGACCATGGACAACGAAGAACATACGCAAATTGGGTGTTGGAAAAACAGGCCGTCGATGCTGATTTTTCGAACAAAATTTTCTTCAGTGATGAAGCTCATTTTTCGCTTGGTGGATACGTTAATAAGCAAAACTGTAGAATTTGGGGCTCAGAAAATCCACAATTGATTGTAGAGAAGCCATTACACCCGGAAAAAGTCACTGTTTGGTGCGCATTGTGGTCTGGTGGTGTGATTGGGCCGAAAAGTCATTGAAAATTACCGCAAAAGAATCAAGGCCTGTAAGAAGTCCCGTGGAGGACATTTGAATGATATCTTGTTTAACTAAAAATGGCAAGGATCAATCTGTAAAATGAAATAAAAATTACAATACATTCCGAATATTTTGTGTGTTTTTTTTTAAGTTTACTTTATCAAGCTTGAATTAGATAACCTTGTATAATACCCCTTTTGTGCTTTTGCAAGCGTTTTAATATTATTCTCCCTCTAGGGGGATTGGAGGAATGGTCTCATTATGGAGATCGGGAGAGTTAAATTCTTCACCGACGACTCTAAGATGGATGGTAGAGTGAGAGCTAGTGTGTTCTGTGGGGAAGTCTATCATTTCATCTACTTGATTACTGCAACGTGTACCAGGCTGAAGTTATAGCGATTTAAAAGGTCATGAACTGGTTGAAGCACAGTGTAATATCGTTGACTGATATCACGATCTGTGTGGACAGTCGGGCGGCCCCGTTGGATTGTAACACATCTCTTAACGAGATGAGTAAACACTTCAATATCCAGTTGGTCTGGGTTCTGGGCCACTCTGACGTTGAAAATTACAGGGCAGACAAATTAGCAAGGTACTTTACGACCCAACTGGAACCAGGGAGAGAATGTGTAGGGAGGCCTATGTTTGGGCTGAAAGCAGCAAGTCATAGGAAAGCAGTTGCCTTGGCAAATGCTAGGTGGCTCGCCAACCCGAATGGCAGGGTAGCGAAGCAAGTATGGCCTGAGCTGAGCTTGACACAATCCAAGATCTTGATCACACTAAGGAAGCGTGACGTAGGTAGAATTGTAAGGATACTTACCGGACACTGCCTTTTTGGAGATCATGCGAGAAGGCTGGGTCTGGATGCAAATGACTTCTGCATAAGCTGCAAGGACGAGGAGGACGATGAGACTCTTGGTCACTTCATATGCTCATGTCCTGCGCTAGCTGACAGAAGACATGATCACTTGGGTAAATACACTATGGACAGCCTCTCTGATATCGAAAGCTGTAATGTGTGAGATCTATTACGTTATGTGAATAGCACTAGATGGGTTTAAAGGGAGTTTAATGATGTCGGATCCTGTGGTATCACAATGGGCCAAAACTGGCCTAATAGCAACCACTGAAACTTAACCTAATTTAACCTTGTCTACCACACTTAAACAGCATCCTGCCTCATTAAACCAAAAGTCTGCCGAGCCGCTTGTGAGACACGAAGTATTTTGGTGACCTTGATACCTCCTAAAACACACACATAAACACGCTACATATTTCTCCAGGCAGTATTGGAAATTTATCAAGAATTATGGTATGGCCATAAAGATTTGAACCTAAGAAGCGGAACACTAGACCATGAAAGGAAGACAAGAACATGTAGATGTAGAATATGATGTACAATGTCCCATTCTACCTGACAAACCTGTAACACAACTGATGGCCCAATTGCCTTCGCCTCACGTAGGAAGTCCGTTTATACAATCAAGAATCATCGTCATATTCGGCTAAAACAGATAGAAGCAACTTTGTGTACTCTACGATAAATTCTTCGATCATTATACCAAATGGCACATCAATCCTACAACGTATTGACCTTAATCAACTTTGCTGAATGCACCTCCCCCAGCTTATGCTAACAGAATTTTTAAAATGCTGGGCATTGGAAAATCTGATATCATTTAACAAATTCGTTTACATGAAAATAAAGAGTTAAGAGTTCCATAAACATATTACAAACTATTATATCGACTATGATGAAGTGATAAAAGTTCATATTTTCTAACTCATAATAATGATAAAATTTATCTTTACCGTCCAAATAAAACTTTTGATTCGTAAGTCTTTGTCATATCGTGCTGGGTGAAAATCCTAACACATCAAAAATATGTACCCGATCTTATAATCGTCCACTTCCACACATGTGCAAGCAGATTAGCACAACTAAAGAGTTTCCACTAAATTCACAAGTAGCGAAAACTCAAAATGTAAAAATAAGAAGTTCGCAAATTTTGTTTGGAAATGTAATCCAATAACAGCGGATTTGTCGTCACCAATATAATAGTTGGTTTAAATAGTTGCTTATCTACATTTGTACGTTTTCATTTCGTTGATCCAATTTATCCGATAATAAACTAGCCAAAAAAACTTTGTTTACCAACGTACACTTTTATATTTGGAACTCTTGTTTTGCTGGTGTGAAATGAAAATTTTATTTTATCAACGCACAATGTGAAAGCCAATAAACATATTTAATATTTATTATGAATTCCCATGTGTGATATTCGTAAGATATTATAATTTTCATTCTTGGGATTTAATTTACAATCGAATGAGGTATAACATTCTGTAACTTCTTCATAAGTGCTGCGATGCATTTTAAACAATTTTTTGCTGTTGGTATTTTCATACCCAATACGAGAGTTTACAATGAACTAGATAAACAAACATGATAAACCATATGAGTAAATCAGATGTGATACGACTATTTTTAACGTTACTGATTTTTTAGAAATAATTTATAATTTTTTAGAAATATTTATAATTGTCACAATGTTATTTGCCGCACATCAAACATTTTTAATAAAATTTCTATAAAAAGCAAAAAAAAATATTCATATTTTTAGAATTATTATTATTATCAGCAGAAAAATACTAGGATTATTATCAGGTACCAGCATAACATACTGTATAAATTTATGAGATTCGAGTTCTAAGATTTCCAGACAACCGTTGCGTAAATTTTATGAAAATCGAAATTATTTAAAATGAATTTAAATGGTAAAATGTAAATTAAAATATATTTGATTTCCAAAGCGAACGGAATAGAGAAAGTCATCTATTGGATGGAGAAAGGTATTGTAGCAATCAGTACGTCTCAAATTATTTACCTTGATATTGGACAGTCAGACTATTAAATTATAAATTTTCAAATTTTTCAACATAATTTAATGTAAGATTCATACATGCTTCACCCGACCTTGAGTTCTTGAATAATTTACAATTTTGCTTAATTGTAGTTAACCATTCGTCAAATCTTAATGTAAAGAACTAAAACAGTTACATCTATATCGTCGAACAAAATTGTGAATTCTTATTTGAGACTAATTTTGATAATACGAACCAAAATATATTTCAATTTGTTTAGAAGTGGCTTGCCGGAATGGATAAACTTCATTCAAATTAACCGATCTTCAGCTTATACAAAAATCACAAAATTGCTAAAACAAGAATATAACTAAAAATCACTCTTCTGGGATGTTGCCCAAGCATTCGATAAAGTTTGAAACGAGGGTCTGCTTCATAAAAAGAATCTTAAATTGCCAGAAATTTACCAACTTATGAAGTCGCATTTGTCAAAACGCAGATATTATGTCAAATGCAATACCTCTAAATTAGGCGAGAAAAATATTTTGGCTGGAGTACCACAAGGTAGTGTACTTGGCCCAACGTTATATTTAATTTTCACTTCAGATCTACCAACGTCTTCGGAAATTTTGACGTCTACTTTCGCAGATACGTCAATCGTATGTAGCCATAAAAATCCGCAAACGGCGTCTGAAACTCTGCAACAACATATTTATGACATATGACTAAATATGGCTAAAAAATTGGAAGATAAAGGTCAATGAAGAGAGATCGACCCACGTCACATTCACATTAAATAAGCTTCATCAAGTTCCTCAATCAAATGGAGCAAAATATCTAGGCATTCATCTGGACCGACGGTTAACTTGGCGAAAACATATTGAAATGAAACGAGACCATATCAAATTAAAAATTGATAAAATGCACAGGTTGATGGGGTTGAAATATTCAACCATTGGCCTAGAATACAAACTTCTCCTGTATAACACAATAATTAAATCAATTTGGTCGTATGGATGTCAATTATGGCAATCAACCTCAAATTCGAAGATTGGCATTATCCAACGAACACGTTGGTAAAAAACAAAAATATACATAAGGACCTTAGCAACCTAACTATCAAAGACGAATTACAAAAGATGCGGATCAGCTATGCAGCTAGCATCTCATTCATCTCTCGATTAAAGAAGAAAATGATGGCTGTAATAGATTATAAAATTATAACGTTTACTTTTTGATAAGAAGTAGATTCTGCTGTCGCAGATTTACATAATTACCTTAGTGATTAAGATTTGACAACTTATTGTTATTTTCGTGTTTGAAAGATTCAATAAATAAATAAAATTGATAAAAAAGGCTACCATTTCCTTCCACCACACCCTACTATAATCTCGTTTCCATCCAGCATGCCCTACTTCATCCTAATCGGTTAAGCAATGGCCTCTATAATAGTTGACCATACTCCAAAACTTTCACCAAAAATTATTTTAAAGTCCCCTCTCCCCCCAAGTATTTTAGTTGGCTATATTCCATAACTTCATTCAAAAATTATTTCAGTTTCCCATTCTCCACCAAATCCAATTTGATTTTGATAGACAGAAAATGGCCTAGTTCCGTTCGTGCTAGTTGGCCATATTCCAGAACTTCCTCTAAAAATAATTTTCATCTACCAATATTATAATCCTATTTCCATATATCACACCAAAACGTTCATCATCATCGATTAAAATTTACCTAATCCCGTCGTACTTGGCCATATTTTGGAACTTATTCCAAAAATAATTTTAGAACCCTATTAATTAAATCCTAGTTGCAGTTTAACAATCAATGCAACGTGCTTCAATATATTATCAACATAATGCAATATAAAGCTAAACATTCAATTAACGCAAAGCACATGACGCAACACGAGGAACTGTTGCAGCACGCAACATGTTGCAAAATCCAACAACATGTTGCAGCATGACGGTTCCATCGAGGACTTCTAAATTTATTTTCTGGAAAAAATTAAGCATCGCCGCAGAATTACTAATCAACTGTCGCTGACTTACTAAACTGACACAGTAACAACGAGGAAACTCCTCAAAGAATTAGGAGCAGTGGCTATCTATACAATCAGGCATGACTAGCGCGGCACAAAATGATTGGTACGATAATCTGTGCCGCCTGGTCGTCAAAAATAAACAAAAGCTTCATGAAAAATAGTTGACTCGCAACATTAGAAGCTCCGTGCTAGGAAAGTTACAACTACGAGACCTCCGTCATCAGGAATCTCACTAAAAACTTCCACCATAAATGAAAAGCATCCGTCTCCAAAAACGATTGTGAATGCTGAGCTAAAAGTGACAAGCAGAAAACCTCGCTATTTGCCGCCCATCTGGAATGGGAGACGAGCAGCAAATGAAAATACAACGCAACCAAACAAAATAGGTGATCTTGACATAAGACATGTGGCTTTATTGATTGTAATTAATTTCTGGCACTTGAAAAATCAGACCCATCACCCATTTTTATCAAATCTATCGAGTTAAAAAAAAATGAAAAAGAGAAACTCGGGCTCCACTCGGATGGAAACGAATTTTTTCAAAATCTGAATTCACCGCAATCGATTGCTGGCACTAGAAAACCTCCCTCATAAAAAACTGGAAAAACGGACCTGAGTCGCGAATTTCCCTCACTCGTGGCAATCGATTCTTGGCACTAGCAAATCCGCTCTCAGCAATTTTTAACAAAATGGTGCGGGCAGACTTTTTTATAAACAATGTAACAAGGGCCACCGAAATCCTTTCCTGCAGTACTTGAGAACCTCCTTTTTCAGCACCTTACACGATTGTTTACGTGAGCGAGGTTTTGAGTTTTTCAATATAAATAGTTTTCAGAGCTTTTCATAGCGTTTGGAGCTTTTCATAGCTTTTGGAGCTTTTCATAGCTTTTCATAAAAATTATTGTTTTAAGATTGAACTGTATAATTATATTTAATTACCACTTAAACCTACTTTCTCAGACTACATAAACTATAAATTTGCGGTAAAGCGTTGTTTAACAAAAATTTATTGGGGCAAAATTGAATAACAACTAATCGTTCTTAATAAATATGAATATATTCGTGTTAAACAAGTACAATACATATTATAATATGGTACGTAAGGAATTGAAGAACAATTATTATAATAATGATGAATAACAATTGCTATTGAATTAACGACCTTCCCACCATTAACAAGAAAGAATTGTTTATGCTAATTATAATAAATAACGTAACAAGTACTTCGTTTATAAATTTTTCATGAACTTCAGTTTCAAATATATCCACAATACATAAATTTCAATAATTAATTTAGAAGGAACCTGTGATAATTATATGTAAGTCTGCGGAAGTAGCTAACTATTGCCTAGCCTAATCGGTACCTGTGATAATTAATTTATTTGATGATATAATGTTTGTTTGTGACGAAGTAAGCAAGGATTGAATGTTACGTGAATGTTAGGACAACAGCAATGAACCTTAGCTACCTCTTGGAATTACGAGATTTACAATTTATGGTGGAAAACCAAATCGATCAGGTCATGGTCTCTAAGAGACACTTTACCAGCATATCCAACCTTAGATCTTGCGGAGGTATAGACGTGGACAGTGAGCATTTGCTTGTCATATTCAAATATAAGTAAAAACATCTACATTCAATAGAACACAAAAAACAGATCGATGGCATGTCGATGCCTTAAAAAATTAAGCATCGCCGCAGAATTACTAATTACTGTTGCTGACTTACTAGACTGACACAGTAACAACGAGGAAACTCTTCAAACAACCAGGAGCAGTGGCTAGCTATACAATCAGGTATGACTAGCGCGCCACAAAATACTTAGAAAGAAGACCACCGAGTGCCGCCTGGTCGTCAAAAATAAACAAAAGCTTCATGAAAAATGGTTGACTCGCAACACTAGAAGCTCCGTGCTAGGAAAGTTACAACTACGACACCTCCGTCATCAGGAATCTCACTAAAAACTTCGACAATAAATGAAAAGCATCCATCTCCAAAAACGATTGTGAATGCTGAGCTAAAAGTGACAAGCAGAAAACCTCTCTATTTGCCGCCCAACTGGAATGGGAGACGAGCAGCAAATGAAAATACAACAGCCGTAAACAAAATAGGTGATCTTGACATAAGACATGTGGCTTTATTGATAATAACAGCTCCAGGTGATGACTTAATTCCTGGGCATATTGTGAAAGCCATTCCTGAAAAAGGTTTGCGTAAATTAGTCTTATTGAACTGAAATATCTTCCACGTCAATAGAGGTGACAGAAGTGATTATGATTCCTAAAACAGGTAAACCAGCAAACGATAAAAAAATCCTACAGCCCGATATACTGCAGTGATAACAAAAATATTTCCAAAATGTTGCTGAAGAGGATCAAAACTGTAATAGAAGAAAGATGCTTAATTCCACCACACCAATTTGGGTTTACAGAAAATCACACTACTGTTGATCACCCTTGATGAACAAGTTCACAGAATAACGCAGTTTTTCTTTAGATGTAGCTTAAGCTTTCGATTCTGCCCAGGCAATTTTACGAAATTCATAAATTATACAATGCAGATCGACACGAATCAAATTTGAAAACGTGCACTGTGAACTAAAAAGAATATTCGCAGGTATAATACAAGGTAGCGTACTTGGACATATACTGTTCATCCTTTAAACGATAGATTTATCTACCAAACCAAACCAAAATGTAAACTAGATTCTCGAGGTTTTTAACTCAAACCAAATTCCGTAGGTAAATAGCAAAGCAAAGATGGAACTTAGTAGAAAACTTTGGGGTTGTACCAAGAAGACCAATAAACAAACGGTACAATGGTACATTAGGTCTAACAACCTTCATATGGACTTAAAGATGGAATACATCACCGTGGAAATAAAGAAACAAGCAAGGAAATATGACCAGCGATTATGAAAATGCGGACGTATGTCGTATGTTCGACACCACCAATACAGTGAGGAGACTTGAAAGGCAGAAACGATTACAGCTCGGCAGTTTTAATTAGAATAAAGAAATAATATGACAGGAGTAACCAACGGGTTATTCTTCATCAACCGAGAAACTTATGTAAGATAGATAAATTACAAGATGATCACTGAATCAGTTCTATAATATTGAATAATAAAATTCTGTTATGAAAAATCTGTATCTGTACCTGCCTGTGTTTTTTCGTAAATCGTAAGGTTCCAATGAAATGTTACAAAATTAGTCCTAATGATGATGCTTTTCAAAAATATTTATCAGGGAATGAAATTTTTGACTATCCTGTAAATTTAAGAAGGCTGAACTAAAAAAAACCGTACGTAGCAAATTCATGCTTAGTGTTTAACAATTTAGCTTTCACATAAATGGGGATCAGATCATTGGAAGACATTTTTTTGTAATTCACTGGAGCTACATCCCATAAAGATTTGGCCGCCTTATTTCGACGGTAACATAATCGTAATCATTTTGTTTTCGGATTAATGTGTGAATTGCTGCTCAATGAGCAATTCTGACATGCCTCGGTGGGGGAGGGGGGTAATCACATTTCCTCCCATTTTGACAATTTCTTTTATGCTGGGCCGTATTCTCTATAATTTATTTTTAAATCCCCAACCAATTCTGCATTCCAGATTTGACAATATGTAGTTGGTTGGGATATGGCCAAGTTCCATTCAAAATGGTCGAATTGTAGAACTTCATCAAAACGACACGTTGAAATTCCAAGTTGACCTTAGTTTATTAGAGGGCAATGAATTGTATGTAACATGAACGATTGTGATCCCTACGAATCCCTTCGTAGTAGTGCATCAATATAGCGAATAGTCAATCCAACACAATGCAATGGACCAAAACACAAAAGGATTCATTCTTCAAATTGGCTAATCCACACTCTTCGGAGGCCGGTTCCGTAGATTCTGGGGGAACCACTTATTGCATGTTAGTGAAATCAATTTTGAAACAGCGAATCCGTTTCAACAGCAGTCAAATACAGCAAAATGTGTGCCAAAAGTAAAAGCAGAAGCAGTTCTGCAACCGATATGTTCAACGTCGATAGCAATGCAAATGATGGACATTATAATCTAGAAAAAGAAAATCAACTACTAAAACAAAAAATTGAAGACATGGAGCTTCTAATCTCCAATCTTCAACGCGAGTTAACCTGCCTGAAAACAGATAAAACAAATTCAAAAACGGAAATCAAAACCATAAACAAAGAAGCGCCAGACAACGAAGTACAACCTAAAAGAGACAAGTCGTAGAAGACTGAATACTCAACGGACGAGGAAGAGTTAGATAGGGAAGCTAACTGGATGCTGAAGAAGGGAAAAGCTAAACAATACAAGAGAAATAAAACAAGAAAAGCTGAGTCCTCACCAGAGCTAAAAAATCATCCGAACGGCAACCAGCTCAACAATATGAAGCACAGCCAAAGGTAGAAGCCCCTCCGCCTATTTTTATAGGATTTTTATATGAACAAGAGTACACAATATTATTAAAAAAGAGACATAGCGGAGAGAATCGACTAAAATCCGTTTAAAAAAGGACTTCCTCTGTTCATGCTAACGTTTGAAAAATTTGAGCAAATAGAAAAAATTTACAATATAACTGGCATACTCAACCAAAAGGCCAACAGGCACCGTCTGACAACACTATTCGTTTGGTGTCGAATTTTGTTCAGCACGGGCCAGTGAGTGATCGTCAACATGCCGCTCGTCCACGATCAAGGCGTTCCAATCAACTGGTTGAAGCGGTCAAAGAGGACGTCGCCCAGAACCCAAAAGTGTCGTATTGTGGCCGCGCTCAACATTTTAGCATCAGTGGAACCACTTTGCAGCGCATTTTGAAAGATGATTTGCATTTGTTATATGGAAGTGCAATTAACACAAAGAATAATGCCGGCAGACCGTCCACGTCGCTTGGAATACGGCCAAATAGTCGCTCGAATGGTTGACACAGAACCTGATTTTTGGAAGCAAATGACCGACGAGGCCCATTTCACACTCTCTGGCGGTGTTAATTAGTAAAATTACCGCATTTGGAGAACGGAGAATCCACACGACCATGAAACGCCATTGCATGACAAAAAAATGACTGTTTGGGCCCACGTTTGCGCCAAAAAAATTATTGGGCCATATTTTTTCAGAGAAAACGAAAGAGTCAATGGAAATCGATATCGGCTCGATGTTGGCTCATTATGTCTGCCCTCAAATGCGTGAAAAGGCCTTAACGGTTACTGGTTTCAACAAGACGATGTAACATGCCACATTAAAACAATGTGTCAGTTTCTGCAACGAAAATTCCCTGGACGCCTGATGTCAAAAAGAGGCCATTGACTGGCCATTCAGATCTCCAGATCAATCCGGACCTCTTTTTGTCGGGTTATTTGACAAGCAAAGTGTATGCCAGCAAGCCTCAGACCATTGACGAGCTCAAGGCAAACATTTGTGCCGAAATCATCGCTATACCGCCCGAGATGCTCGAAAAGGTAATGGAAAACGCAGCAAAAAGGACACATTTTGCTTTTGCCAATAAAAGCGGCCACTTAATTGATGTTGTATTCAAAAACTAGTCCAAATAAATTACAAAGGACCAAATTGAATAAAAATACCTCATATATACAAATCGGTTGTTTTTTCAAAGTTATTCAACGTTTACATACCGACATAAAAGATGGCGCACCAGTTACATACCAAACTAATACCAGGATTTTTCTTGTAGTAAGATTCAAATATTTTAGACTATTCTTAATCGTTATCTTAGAAAAGTCTCCATATCCCTGTTGGTATCATTGCAAGATCAAAAAAATTTCTAACGAATTGAGCTGATTACGAAAAAATTGTTATGCATTTTAAACAATATTTCTACTTTTATATCACCGGTCCTAGAGATGTTCACGGAGCTTCACCTTTATGGCCGAATATAAGTATTAAACTTTTGTGGTATTTGGTTTCAAACTATTTTCAAATTTATTTATTGTCGATACTAGAAGCATTCACAGGCTCATGAATGTATTATAGGATAGCCTAGGCAAAGTTTTAATCGTAAAATAAACGGGGTTCGGCTATGATAATACTACCGTGCCATACACGACTTAGAAGTTTGACGGATTTCAATAAATTTTCAAATTTTATTTCACCGATCCTAGAGATGTTCACGGGGTCACACCTACATGGTCAAATACCTCAAATAAACCCCTATGAGTGTGTTGTATGGGATCTAATTATGATAATTTTTTAGTCTAAAGATATGTTTACGCTAACGGTTATATCGTCTATTACAGAAATGTTCATGTTTAAAATAGTCTAGGAATTTGTGTAAATTTAACAGTGTAAATTTTTGGTACGTATCATACTTTTACCCTTCATGTTCAAGAAAATCTGCAATTGACATAAACATACCATACACCACTAAATGTTTGTTTTGAGAAATGAAAATTATTTGAATATGAGGCAGGGCCATAAGATATAACACTTCACATACAAACGTTGGTATCATCATGAGTTTTTCTGCCAAGTAATCTAACATATTTTCAATGATGAAAATGGTAATTTTGATTTTACAAAAATTTTGGGCTGATCTTATCTTTAAAGGCGAGCACATTGACCCAATAAATTTATTACTATTATAGATTTATTTTCAGATTAATGGTTGAGAACTTCATTGGAGGATGATCTCTTTTTTCCCCTTCCATTTTACAATTTTCTTTCATTATATTCCGGCACGAAAAGTTGTTATAACCCAAGCAACGGTTGCTTAACGTCGAAGGTGATTAATAATAATTTTATTAAAAAGTACCCACATAGGGGGGGAGGTAACCAGACACACTCGAAAAACCATATTAATGATAATTTAATATCAACCGACTACTGGAAAATATTAAGTAATCAGCTCTAAATAGTTTTGATTATATTTTTTATCGCAAAATTATAATTGTTTGATATTTAACAATTACTCATATTTACATTTTAGAGCTAAATGAACAATAATTTTTATTTTACATTTTAACTATCTAACTCTAACACATTAAATTAACATTAATTTAAAAATATAAAAATCGTTTTCACTATTTGGCTTGGCTTAAAACAATTTTAATGTTGATTCATTTTTATGATATTGGAAACCCAGGAAGGAAATACAGTATACTAGTGTTTTAATATCACCCTTATCATTTGATATGACATGAATTTTAAAAAAATTATTTATAGTAATGATGCCAAGTCTATGCCATTTTCAAGAGCATGCATTATAAATGAAGTTTGAAAGCTGTTAATAAATTATTTAGCATCATCATTATTTTTGGTCAGTTCAGTTTAGTAATATTTCATCCTTAGACATACAGGGTATCCGGAAGAGTGGGTATAATCTTTAGCTGATTGAGAGTTGATAATTTTGCACAAAAAAATGTTAAGTAATTTTACTTTCTAGCTTCAATCTTCGACTAATTCTTGAGGTTCATCTTTATTTATTTCGGGAACATAATACTTTCTACTTTTCTCCACTTTTAGTTTCTTTCCGAAAAAAATAAAGATACTCTTTCACTTTGGTCGCAAAAATTTTAACTTCCGTCAAAATTTAGTGACAAGGCATTTTTCAGGTTCGGTAAGAGTCTATATTTAACCGATCAACCAACCGAATACTAACCTCAACGATTACAGCTGAAGGTTTAACAAGTAACCATTACCCCCCATAGAAAATGGGCGTGCAAATTATTTCAATTCCACAAAAAAGTGCTAAGAGCTGAAACCCCACGAAATAATCATAACATCGGTCTGGAAATTGACAAACCCACAAAATTCACAGGAAATTGGGAAATATTTGTATTTATTTATTTATTAAATGGTTGAAATTGTTTTTTTTATATTTGCTTAGGTTTAGACGTTTGCCATCCACAAAACCCTATTGTGTTTTAAAGGTTATACCTTATTTCGTTTAAGAATTTGATGAGATCTTTGTATATTTTTATGTTATTTGCCTTCAATATGTCGATGAGTATTTGGTTTTTTAATAAAGTGCATTTCGTTCTTATATCATCATATTTTTTGCACGCTTCCGCAATGTGATCGTTGGTCTCACTTATATTGCAAGTGTCGCAATTTTTGCAAACAACCACAATCGCAAATTTCAGATGTCATGTGTCAATACCATCTGTCATTAGACCAAATTAAAATTTTCAGACAGATCTGTCATATAGTTCAGTTTTGACAGCCATTGAAAACAGACAGCCCAATATTTTTTTGCAAACATGGAAAAAAGTGAATTTTGTGTGTTAATTAAACATTATTTTTGCGTGGAAAAACGATTACGCAAACCCAAACAAAACTTGATAAATATTATGGGGACTCTTCACCATCGATTAAAATGATTCACAAGTGGTATACTGATTTTCGTTGTGGTTGTACAAGCACAGCTGATGCCGAACGTTCTGGACGTCCAAATGAAATCACCATACCAAAAATGGTTGACAAAATCCATGATACGGTATTGCAAGACCGCAGAGTGAAAGTGCGCAAGATAGCTGAAATAGTGGGCATCTTAGATGAACGTGTGCGCAATATATTACACGAACATTTTAATATGAAAAAGCTATCCGCGAGTTGAGTGCCGCGTTTGCTTACAATCGACCAAAAACGCACACGTGTAACTTCAGAGGCAGGTCTGGCGATGTTCAATCACTATACACCGGAGACCAAAGAACAGTCTAAACAGTGAATTTCTACTGGCGAATCTGCGCCGAAGAAGGCTAA
The DNA here is from genome assembly GCA_963691935.1 of Nephrotoma guestfalica. NCBI lineage: Eukaryota > Metazoa > Arthropoda > Insecta > Diptera > Tipulidae > Nephrotoma > Nephrotoma guestfalica. The sequence goes on from OY829913.1 coordinate 252,697,865, forward strand.
GGCGGTTTTATCGGTCAACAAGATCGTGGCCACAGTTTTATGGGATTCACGCAGCATAATCCACATCGGTTACCTTCAAAAGGGGAGAACAGTCAACGGCGAATATTACTGCAACTTATTGGACCGTTTCAACGACATTTTGAAAGAAAAACGACCGCATTTGGCGAAGAAAAAGTTCTCTTCCATCAAACCAATACACGGGTGCACACGTGTGTAGTTGCCATGGCCAAAATGAATTACGCTTCGAATTGCTTCCACTTCCGCCATATTCTCCAGACTTAGCCTCCTGCGACTATTTCTTGTTTCCGAACTTGAAGAAATGGCTCGGCGGAAAGGGATTCGGCGCTAATGAAGAGATCATCGGCGCAACAAACGCCTATTTTGAAGGGTTGGAGAAATCGTATTATTCGGAAGGGATCGAAAAATTGGAAAAACGTTGGACTAAGTGTATCGAGCTAAAAGGTGACTACGTTGAAAAATAATTTTTTTTTGGCCGAAAATATTATTCCTTGTTTCATTTTTACCAGATTTCTCATTCCGCCCTTCAAAGGGGATGCTGTTTTCGTATTGATTTTGTATTATTTCGTTTGCATTTTTTGGTAGTAGGTCAGCTTTTTCGTTCCCTAATAGTCCCGAGTGTCCCGGTATCAACTGGAATAATTCAAAATTTCACTTTCAAAATGTTTGTCGTGTTTTTTCTTTTTAGCTGATATCAGCGACGTACAGGCGCTTTTAGAATCGGTTAAGATCAAAAATTGTGTCACATTCATCTTCAGGGCTTTCTCTATTGCTATTTTGATTGCTAGTATTTCTATCGTTTTCATTGTAGCTTCTCTTTTTAGTGTAATGGATATTTGTATTTTTCTTTTGTCGAATTATATTCCTATTCCTCCTTTATCGTTTTTTAGATCCATCAGTTAGTCGAGGCAATGAAGCACTAAAAAGGCTAAAAGTTCGGAATTTTTGCCATAAAGATTATTTGTAAAAAATGTACCTACTTTGTACCTCCGACAAATCGGAAATTGCATTGCTGCAGCCAAAAATGTATTCAAAAAATGCATCTTTTGAGACGCCTTTTGGAATATGTAAAAACTTTGTAAATAAGATTCAGAACTGACTCAAATCGGGGGTTTTCGAGGTCGCTGATCACTATTATGATGTTCAAACTGACCCCCCGAACACCTGGAGCTCAGGAACGCCGATGAACCTCATCTCCGTGGGACTCTCCAGAAAATCACGCGGGGAACGAGAAAAACTCGGCGCGAGAGAAAAACGAGAAAAACTTTTCGAGTCGCTGAATTCAAATATGGCATCGGCGAGCACCCCCCGGACACCTGGTGCATCCGAACCTGGACCCGGACGTCATCCCCGAGAACTTTCTTGACAATATCGACAAAAACAACCGGAAAATTATTGAAGGCGTGTTTTTTAAGGCGCTAAATCAGAATTTTAGCGAAATCAGAATTTTTTTTTTTGGGAGGGTTTTCGAAACACAATCCAAAAAGGCGAACCGAAAATCGTTATAAGGGGTTTTTGGGGTGCTTAATCCGAATTTTGCGTGGGAAACGACCCCCCGAACACCTGGTGTGCCGTACCCTGGCCCCGAACGTCTTCTCCGTGAGGCTCTCCTGCCCCACATACCACCGGCTATTATTATATCTATTTTATTTTTTTTGGTTGAAGTTGTTACCAACTTATTTCACAAGAATACTATTGATTTTTTATAATAACTATTTAAATTTAAATTTTATTCTATATCACTAAAACAGGTAGCCTAAATTATAAATATATTTATAATAACAATAATTGTAATAATAATAATAAGAAGAACAATACTAAATAGGTCTATAGTCTCTGCTTTGTATTACTCAAGGTTTTTTTCGAAATGATGCTGTTGCGTTACAATTCTTGCAGTCAAACGACAAAGAATTCCACAAACTGATCGCCTCACAAAAAAAGGAAGAATTCATTAACTTGATTTGATTAGATCGTAATTTTTCTAATTTATTAAAAATTACTATGTTTTCATGAACCAGGTTGGGATTAGGTTGAGTTGAAATTAGGTTTTCGATAATTCCAAAATGGCGTTGATCGTTTCAATGGACTATAGGTTGGTTGAGTTGAAATTTTGATAAACGCTAGATAAATTTAATTTTACTTGTGCCTAATAATCCTATATGTAGACTTATATGCACTGAAAATTACTTTAAAATATTTCTTTGTTTTAAATGTACATATTTGTGGTTCAAAATGTATAATATAAATTTCTTTGATATTAAGAATGATAATTTTTCATTGCGGCCATTTTGAATTTCAATTCTACTCAATCCCATTAGTTTCGTCGAGTTCAAAATAATTTAACGAAAACTCAACTCTACTCTATTTCCATGAACGCTAACTCCAACTCAAGCCACTTTCAACTCTGCATGCAAACAAAGTAATACAAGCTGTTTATACTTCAAGAACTTGAACGATGTGAGTATACTGCGAGAGATCATATTTTCTTAGTCCCTTGACATATCTTATGCATGAGTTGAATAATAATTGCAAGTAATTGAAATATTGCTTCTGAAGTTCGAATGTGACAATGTCTCCATACAGAAAATGCGGTAAGATATGTGTCTTAACTAGTTGAAGAAGAAGTGTAGAATTTAAATGTTTAATAGTAGTCCATAGTAGTCTTAGAAGGAAGGTTATTCTTTTGCAAACGATTTCAACATGATGGCTCCAACATAGGGTTTTCAAAATACACACCCAGGTTATCCACAGTATCACAAAAACTAATCACAGTACCGCTCACAACAATATTGGGAAGATCATCAGTATTGCGATTTGATGAAGCCATCAATCTACAGATGTGGCCAAATTATTATCACCGCATACGAAATTCATGGTAATGTGATTATCATAGCCCGAACTGCCTTTTATTCTATTTACCTTTAATACCTGAGAACCCTTTTCGACAAAATATGAATTCCGAGTATTTATTGTCCTGTCAATTAGTTCGAACCCCGAATTGTTTTGATTTTATGACAACTAGGTAGTATTTAAGAATTAGTATTTTACTGAAGAATTTCAGTCTCTTTTGTGACTTTGAAAAGTGAAAGTGAAAGTGGTTTTTGTTTTATTAGTAAAATTCACAACTATTATGTATTTCGAAATAGGTCAGTGTATACACATGCGCAAATAGGCCAGAAAACAGGAGTGAGCCTATCATTCGTCAGTCTTCAACAAGTCCCAGAAGAAGATGAAAATGTGATCGTAATCGTAAAACAACAATCTGCCAGGACAGATTTTTAATGCGGAAAGCTAAAGAAGATCGAACGTTTGGTGCGGAAATATCGGAGAGAACAGTGAGACGTAGACCTTTTCAATATGGTATATGTGCAAGACAACCTCGCAAGAAGTAAAAGTTATCCGCTAGGATGATACAACAAAGAATAACATGGGAAAATGGACATTTTACATGGTCTAGAACGAACTGGGAAAAGTACAAACAATAAAACTCTTTCTTTTAATAATATTTTAAAGGTACAGTTTTCAATAAATGTCTTTCAACTTTATCTTTTTCTAGTTTTTGATTTGGTTGTATTCAGTGACGGGATTAAGATGACTTTGACACTACCAATGTCCAGGACCGTTCGTCATTCAAAAGTAGAAGAATATTTACCTTCCTGTGTCCAACAGCAATATCATCAAAAGGACTCCTCCCACTTTATGTAGTAAACGGAATAATGAACGCGAATCAATATTTAACTATTCTGCAATCACAACTGGTACCGATTATGAATGAAAAATTCAATGGGGACGGAGTTTTTATGCATGACAAGGTTGTATGTCATAGGGCGAAAAAAGTCACCAAAAAGGACCAACGGCATCCAACTCCTTGATTGGCCAGCGAGCGAATATCCTAAATATGAATCCCATCGAAAATATCTAGGTCGTCAGCGAACAAGTGATATTTACATTTCTCTATTACACTTGTTATGTTATTGATAAACATCATAAACAAGAATGGTCCAAGAACAAAGCCTTGTGGGACTCCTGTGGTTATCCTACATATACTAGATGTATAGATGAGTGAAGAAAAACTGTTTGGCGACGATCGTACAGATACGATAAGATCAGACATGATGCAGGCAACGAAAATAAAAAATAATCGCTCAGCTTTTTTATTAGCAATTCATGATCAATCTTATCGAATGCCTTGCTAAAATCCAAGAGCACCAGTGCACGTGCCCGTCTGTCATCATTTATATTTAGTAAAGCAGTTATAGAACTGTGATTAGATCTGTAGGCTGATTGAACATTGGATAGCACTTTATGAAATTCTAAATGATGCAAAATTTGAAAGAACCGGTAGTAAACTAATGGGCCGAAATGCTTCCATTCATAAGGGAAACTAGAGAAAGTAATAATGCTATTAAACACATGTAGTGTAACACAATCTATATAGGGTAATAACATTTTAATAAATTTTAATGGCAGTCCATCAAGACCAGCAGAATTAGATTTTACTGATCTAAAGGCTTCAGTTAAATCTTCAACATCAATGTTTCAAAAACTAAAACCGTCATCAGTTGCCCTATTAAACGTGAACTCGTTTATGTTAGGTGAAGATTGTTGATTACAAAAATAATTATTCAGATCATCTGCTGATAAATCGATGTTTGAGTTATTTGGTTTATTGGATAGTCCAGGCATCGAATTAAGATGTTTCCAAAATGTTTTAGAAGGTAAGGTAGGATTAAGACGCTTAGCTAAATACTGAGGATTTGCTCTTCATTTTTTGTACGCTTCTAACGATTGAAAATAAAATTTCGTATTTGAATCAAGCCTAAAATGTGATTATTGAACCAAGGTGGGTTAGTAGATTTTAAACGAAATGGTTTGATTAGACATAGATAGATAGATTAGATATTTTTGTAATCTCGGAACGTTCCTAGTCCTGCTCATTATCTTATGGCTACATCGGACAATCACATATTTTCAAATTTAAAATAGTGGCTCGGAGGCCAGAGGTTAATAATAGTGAAGTTATTGTTGCTGTATTGTGTTGATTTAGTTAGTTCTCTTAGGTCAGTGATCGATTGGAAAGTCTTTTTGTAGACCTAAATTTTGACATTATCTGCTAACGTTATATAAGGTTTACAACACAATATGGATGAACAATTTTATGTGTGTTCCGCCCCACTACTATGGCGCCCTATGAATTGAGTCATCGATAAAATTACAATTCAAAGATCACCTAAGTGGTGGGTATCGTAAATAATAAAAAAATATTTTAGAGACAATTATGTTAAACATAAGAAAATTTTTAATTTTCGCTAAATGATTTATGAAAGTGACATTTATATAATTATAAAGTTGAAAGTAAGTAAATGTCAATCAAAATTATAAACGCTTAATATAAATATTACAAGTGTAATCTAAAAGACTGCTCAAAAGCAAGCAAATTCCATTATTTACCGTTTAAGAAGAACCGCTTAATTATAAATCTGCTCAATCAAAATTAAGTAGACATTGATAAACTTTACTTGAACTTAATTTAATTTATAAATAGATAAATTTTTATTAAGACTCATCAAAAGCATTTCTTGACCTACTCGACATAGAAACTTTCTAAAATCTAAGTGTTTAAAAATTACATGTTAAGATTAGAAAAAATGTATAAATAAAAAAACAAAGAAAGTTTAGAATTGTTTATTAGGTAAGTATTCAGCGCACCTGCAAAATTTAACGAAAGATGATTCATTGAGCCGGAATTATATGACAAGGTTTAATGTCCGAAGGCGAGGCAATATGATTGTTTACCGATGATACAGCTTTATATAAACCCCATCGGTCGTTTATTATAAAATTCGTTTGAAATATTTGGAAATCAATTTGCCATACCGCTAATTAACACACCGCGTATTATCTTACCATCGTGTATAATCTTACACGAACCAACTTACATCAGAATTATGTATAATTTAAACCATGATCTTAGAAAACTATTACACGTTTGACCCATTTTGACAGCTTTAATATTATTGATACCGTATGATAACGCAATAAGAATCTTTGTAATTTAGTTGTTGAACTTTCTACCGAAAACTATCAGCCAAAGTATATCTTTTTTCAGGTAAATATTTTTGAATTGGCCCACTATTAGACTCTTATATAAACAACTATATAATGAATCAAATACATAAACCAAACGAAACCATTCGAGCCCGGCCAAGCTGTCAAACTCTTCCCATTCAAAATTTGGTTTTCAATTGTCGATCGCTGATTGCAATTGTAATGTTTCCGGATATTTATAGGTACCGCATATATTCCTATTCCTTGCATTATTTTATTGTATGCTTCTTTGTCGTTTACTGCCAGCACAAAACCAGGGAAATACTCTCCTTCGTACGCAAATATGACATGATCGCCAGGATATGACGTTTTGCACTCGATTCATCTGTTGTAAATCGATCATTGTGATCTTGGTTTAAGTTTCGTTTTATAAACGATTTTCTCCTCTCTCTTTAATTGCATCGGGTATCCTTCTAACATTTTTCTTCTTTTGATTTGGAGGCTCCGGATAATAAATTTTTTTTTTGAATGGGATGGGAAAGTCCTCTTTGAACGACAAATGGGAGCAGCTCTGTTGCTGTGTTATGTCATTGAGAAGTACATTATTTTGATCATCAAAAATTTTAATTGCTGTACTCATAACTACTGCATTGGATGTAATTTGAACTTCTAGCTCCGGAACATTATTTAAATGTACATTTTCGTAAAAACGTACCGAACCATCATTATCAACAATGCAATTCAACACTTAATTACCCGCCCAAAAATTTGCGGCTAGCGTTACATCATTGTCAATCAATGATTAAATTTGGTTGTGTCACGAAATGAAAACACGAAAACATGTTCATCTTTTACATCGCTTGTCCACACGTCAGCACTTTCGTGAAATTGCAATAGCGTTCCGGTGGAAACCGTTTTTCCATTAACGTTAAAAGGCCAGGTTGATTGGGAAGTTGTTTGTTCTACCAAAAGCTTGGAATAGTCGATGGCATCAGCATTAAAAATAATAATCCTGAGATTCTGAATCCATTGTGTGTAGTGTTTCATCGAAACAAGTGCTGACCTTAAACTTTTTGGAATCAATTTTCATGTTACTTAAAATATTCTTCCATTCATTTTAAAGGTTGTAGCAAATGTGTTGCATTCGGCAACAATGCTATTGAAACTGTTTATAATCTCTGCAAAATTCCGCTAAAGGTAGCGGTAAGTGGGAATCCAACGGCTTCCGGACTTAATAATTGCCCAATCGACAGGAAACCGTTTAATAATGGATTGATAAAGAAAGACAGAAGGTTTTCACTGAATCAACGTCAATGTTTGTTTACTGGAATTCGTTGATAAGTGTTTACACGACCATTGGTTGCGTTAACTCCCCCATTAACACAAACGATAGCTAAGACAGTAAAGCATTATTTTTCGTCATTGGCGATTCTGTTGTACACCCCTTTTGAACCTTTTCGCACTAAGACCGCTTGCTCTTGCAGACATAAAAAATGCAGTTTCGTAAGCATTGGAAAAAATTCAAACACTCTTGAGGAATCGGTTAAAACTTCCTGAAATTTTTTTTTTTGAAAAATTCAATTTTGCGGAACCACTACGTATGTAGCGCTCCGTAATTGACGTTCAGCTCGCCGTTAAATATTGCAGTACGCGCTCTGTGATGATGGGACGTTTTTTAAGGAACAACGTTTTAGTTCCTTAATAAGCAACGCTACACTGTCAAATAATTGGGTTTTAGTTACAGAGAATCCCATTTTCCCCATTTTGAAACCCATTTAACTATAAGCTCTTTTTCTTGCTCGTTTAAAATAGTTAGTAGTCCACTTTTTTTGTTAAATGGCTTTTACCAGAAACTTTATCCAAATTACGATTTTTCGAAATATAGTTGGCAGGAACCGAGTGAAATGTGTATATTCGTATTATTTCTCATTCTTAATAAAACTGTCGATAATTGGACCAATGACGGAAATTGGTACATTTACCTTAAATGTGGATACGGGCTTCCAAAATGACCGAATCATTCATTAATCCGAAATCAAATTATTGCAGATACGAATACTAGTATAAACGAAATAAAACACTTCAGCAAACACAAATATCAAATACTCAGACACGAATCGGAAACTTTATCGAAATGCGACGCTTCAGTGAATGCGGATGGGGGAATACGATGGTTGATAAGGCAAACACGAGAAAGACGTAGGTATATTAACAATAGCTAAAGTAAAGAAAGTCTCAAGTCGAAAGTGAGACAACAGCCACAAAGAAAAAAGGATTCTACGAACAGTTCAATGTGTTAAAAGTTGTCGGAAAATTTACAAAATGACGTTCAATAAAGTATACTTCCGGGCAAGGCCTAATCATGGAAAATCAACTAATGGGTTTTCCAATAGGAATGATATGATTTTTAAGTGACGTTTCGGCCATTTGTAATATGTCATGATCTGTCATTTTTTGTTTCATTGTATTCAGTAATGTTTACAATTTCATCATGGTGAGATATACGCAAGAACAACGTTTACAAATTACTCTGTTTTACAACTTAAAAACGATAACGATTTTTTTAAGAAAATCATCTTCTACAATGGGCTCACTTTCATCTGAGTGATGAATAAACAAAACTGTCGATTCTGGTGCGAATAAAATCCACCAATTATTCATGAAAAACCACTACATTCACCTAAATTGACAGTTTGGTGTGGTTTTTGGTCTGGTGGAATCATCGGTCCGTATTTTTTTCGAAATGAAGCTGGTTACACCGTTACTGTCAATGGAGATCGGTATAGATCGATGATAAAAAACTGTTTATGGTCGAAATTGGAAGAAGTTGATCTTGACAACATTTGGTTCCAACAAGACGGGGCTACGTGCCACACAGCAAGTGCAACAATTGAATTATTGCGAATCATATCACTCTTATTGGAAAACCCTATACTACTAAGTAAATGGAAGAGTAACTACAACGAACTACTCTACACCATGATATACGCAGAAGCACAACAACAAAGTGGTCGGCACCGATTATATGAATTCCGAACAATTCAATGTCGATTTATCTATAACCACAGAAAGACGACTACTAGCAGAAGTTTGTACCATTTGTTGAATTCCACATAACTGCAAAGACGAGCTTACTCACAACAATCTGGAAGAAAAGCGACCTTATGAAATGCAAGGACGAATATGAAAGTTTCCCCGTAACAGTAGAATGAAAGTACTAGCTATGATCTAGAGCGAATATCATTAACAGTCAACCCGTAATATAAGGAAAAACAAGCTGACTTCACACCATAAAAAGTATCACGTATAACTATTACTAATAAATCAACAACCGGAAAAGTTTATCCAGTCTCGTTTATCCAGTTTCAATATGGAATACACAGTAACCGTTCCTCAGAAAGAATGATCTGAATCATCGAAAATCTAATGAAAGAAGCTCACCTCTACACGTATCTATTCGTAAACTTATAACACACAATCGAATTCGGCAGTAGCAAAATCTGGCAGACCTTTGAAATAAGGATGCCGAATAAAATAATCGAGCTAATCAAAGAAGTGTAAAAAGGCAAATAATCCATTAGGTGCGCTATATTCACTAGATGGAGAATGCAATGCGAAAAATAAGATAATGCAACTCCGATGGTATCCCATCGACTCAATAATTTGGATCACTATCGAACACATACACAGAAATGCAACATAACTGGAGAAGTTAGCAGATTTGACTCAGGAACTCGTCAAAATAAACATGTGAAATACCAAGGTTTTGAGTGTAAATCAATTTTGCTGTTAGGATGTGGAGCTTTGAAACACACAGATTACAAAAACATTACAAATTAAAGGGTCTTTCAATAGAGACGCCCGAAATTTGTTAGATTACAGCAGCCATGTTGTTAAAGCAACATCTGTCTAATTTGTTGTGAACTGTTCAGAAATGTATGGCAAATCACCATGGAAGGTTATAGCGTTGAAAGAATGTATATAAGGTGTTTCACAAGGGTCTCGCTTAGACCCATGGTTTATATCCTAATATTTATTGATGCATTATCTATGTAATTGCCAACTCATCTGGTCGTGGATGACTTTCTTTAAAAGCATAATAAATCTGCATGATGCAATCTGCACACCTTCTATGTAAAGATATTTCATTCCATCGAAGGAAAAAGGAAAAGTAAGAGTATCCACAGAGTGGGGGTCTAAGAGTTAATGGACCGAAGGGAAATTCTTCAGCTATGTTAGATCCCAACTGAAGTATGCAATCTACTAATAAGTATCCAAAACTGAATTCTATATATTCGCAATACGGTAATACGACGATGTCCATGTGCTTCTGGGTAAAAACGAATCAACATAATATTCTTAAAAATCTGAACATATTCGTAGTAGAAACTTTAAGCAACAAAGTTTCTTTAACCTCGAATGTCCTGGAACAAGTTATAATAAGCATGAAATTATTAAGGAGAAGGCTCGACGGTTTCAAACATAAATTGAAGAAAAAAATTTTTTTAATTTTATCCATTTCACATTTTTAGTGAGCGCTCCAAATCATAGATTTCCAATGATGAAAAGGATTTTCTGTTTGTTGCCACTTCAGGCATTTATTGGCGTTCTTCGTCAGTTGTGGCCGCACTATCCTTCTAGCATACAAATAAATTATTGTTATTCTCCGCCCCAAGGAACGTACGAGTATCATCATCTAGTATTTTATTTGCAGTCATCCAATTTGATTCGTAGTCTCTAGCTATCTCCTCGAAACTTCCTTCGAGCTGCTTATATTGTAGTAATGTAATCGATCGCATTAAATCTCTGACTAACATAAAGTCGCCTTTTTTCCTTAGATGTAAGGCCAAAACATTATTAAAACGGCTACGCTCGAGCCTTAAATCTTTATGACTAGCCCACTCAAAAAGTCGAACTGTATTGTTGATAATACTAATACTTTGCCATTAAATTCCACAAGAGAGTAACACGCACCTTTCACCTCTTTCTCGTCAAATAAATTTAACTTTCCATCAGCATACAAATAAAATAATATACGACAAACTTTTGGTTCTGATTCCTCCGGATTTACAATCTCTGTACCAACAATGTAATAAGTATTTGGATCGGACCCGAGCTTGGCCGAAATTAATGATAGGCCGAATTCCGTCAGAATGAATTGATGCGAGTGTAACACCTCGAACGTGTTTTGATCGATTATGAATAAATTGTGAACCTCAACTTCTTGACCATATTCGGTTAAGCCCCTAGAACTACCAGCTCGGTTCTTGGTAGACCGCCGGAACTTGAGGCACATATTACATTCTGTGATAGCGTCGATGTTGAGTGACATAGACAGTAATAAGACCAAACGTTTGTGAACTCTCTTGATACGCAATGCGATGCGGTGATTCCCCTAGTGGCACTATTTTTATATGTAATTTTGTATTTAATCAATGGACGCGTTTAGGACCGCCAACTGTTGGCATCATGATTAGTGAAATCATCGCCAATTTGATTTGAAAATTTCATAGTATTAAACATTTTCATAACGTTGGCTTTGATTTTACTCAACATGTTCCCAACTGTTGGGTGCCTTGGAAGCGCCCAATGGTTCCTAAAATTACGGAATTTTTCGTAGCTAGCGCTAAACTATCCGGATATGCCTCAGCATTTAACGAACACGTATGATTCATTTCAATTAGGTTTACATTCGAAAACACAAGTTTATGATTTGATGAGTAGATTACGGTGGGACGATCTGAACAAGCAAACACATTTGTAGTCGGTAGAGATCGGAAAGTTTTTAAAATCATTGGTTGTTGTTATTGATGAAAATAATTTCAGCCGTTTATTAATTTGTGTACCAATCGCCATTCAATTGGCATTCTATCAATAGCAAAAATGTATAAAGGACTTCTACAATCGCAAATACGAGTATTCAAAATTGTCCGTACCAAATATTGACAAATCCTCTTTCATCCAAAAGTTTTCGATTTAATTTCGCAGTTTTGTAGTGAAATACTCAAATATAGAGCGTAACACGGTATTCCGAATCGAAAATTATTTTAATCGAATTCGCAAGCGAATTTGGAATGTAATTTCCAATGTAACAGCAACCCGAAATTTAAATATAAAATTCGCACGATTTTTTTGAATTCAAACTATTGGCCCTATTCCTTAAAAAGCACGCCTTTTGAAACAAAATGAACTAAGGATAGCCCAAATTTGACTTCAAAATAATCAGCATTTTCAGGCCGGTCCAATACATATGGTAATGAAAAAGAATAGGACTATCATCGGACATAATAAAAACTAACTTTAAGATAAGTTAACTTTTATCAAAACGACTTCTTTAAAGTGTACAGAAACAATTCTGGTAAATCATCAAATTTTATTTTCAAAATCACTGCTCTGTTCGAGAAACGTTCCGCGCATTACGTGATTGTAATCCTCGCCACAACCGTCCTGCCAAGTCGACTAATCGTCTTTTGATCCCTACATTCAAGTCAACCGGTTCGATAAATAATCAGCCAACACCCGCACGTCACCGAAACGCAAGGTCTGTGGAAAACATCGCTGCTGTGTGGAATAGCATTGCCATAACCCGCCCGCCAACGGCAAGCGCTGCAGATCATTGATAGACAACTTCGCTACGCGCACAAGCGAATTGAAGGCATGGTTATCTCGCGAGGCCGCGACGTGAACTGGCCACCGAGTTCGTGCGATTTAATGCGTTTAGATTTCTTTCTTTGGGGCTATTTTAAATCATAGATCTAGTAAATCGCAAACAAACGATACCCTTAAAGTCAACATAACGAACGTCATCCAGCAAATTCAACAGGAAGGAGGCAAACATTTAAACGACGTTATATTCCATACTGCCATAAAGTATTTTTTCAATTAAAAATAATTGAGATGGGTATCTCACTCACAACCTGTTAGACCCTTTATTTGTGAATAAATAACTGCCTTGGACAATTTCTGAGGCAGGCAAATCGTAATTGAGCATGACGAAAAAATACTAAATTCGACATATAATGAGAAAGGACTTAACCACATAACAAGAATTAAATCTATAGAAAAAGAAGGAAGTATGAAGATCAGTCATCATCACCTGGAAGAGAACAGTGCTAGCTGTTATGCTAGCAGCAAGATTTAACGAATGCAATGAGGATTCCAAATTACGAATAATTAGCTGTATATGTTTGATGTAAGATTTTTTTTTAACAGATGATATTATTAACCCACACATTACCAATAAATTAAATGCCGAAATACAACTTAACCAATAAGTGCTTAATACAAATTTTAAAAATCCTCAGTTAAAATAGCACGCTCTGTTGTTCAAGTAATTTTGACAATAATTGCTTTGTTTTGGTTGTTAAGATTTCAGGTTGAATTGTAATATTGTTTCGTATTATGTACTTACGAGTAACGAGTATGCGACACACAACAAAAATTTGTGACAAACCACATACCACAAATATACAAGACAGCATAATCGACGCAATATGGATAAGATATTATGTAACATATAGTAAGTTAAACATATGCGAAGCATAAAGCGATAACTGTTAATTATAATTAATGCACAGTACAATTTTGTATTTGGTAAAGTTAGAAATATTTGGAGTTAGATGCCTATAAAAAAAATGTTGGTATTCGGTCTTGAACCAATGCGTTATAGTGTGAGTTTGCCAATTAATTATTTCTCAATACTATTGTGTATATTAATTCTATAAGAATTCAAAACTTTTGACAGAAATTTATAGAGGAAGCAATATTAAATAGAAGCCTCGCCAAATAAGCTAGTTCTTTTCTTGTAGTATACTAAAGATTTAAGATTATATTTTTCATAAGTCATAAAATTTATAAAATGTAGTTATTACGAAAGTTACACAGTCGCATAAATGTATATAGTGGCTGTTGTAGATCGCCTCGCACTTAAATGATGTCGTAAATTCCAAATTAACCAATTAAACCGCATTTTGTAACTGTTTTAGTTTCTTTCCGTGTATCGTTTAATTTCAAACGGTATCCAGTCGAAAGTGAAATTGCCTAAAATAGTTTCATGGAAATATCAAACTGAAAATTTCTCGAGATTATTAGTTCGAGTACAATATATTCATCACCAATTTGATTAAATTTGCATTAATGTTCGTGTTGTCGCAGTTTACCACGTTTTAACGAAACTTATATATATTAGTTCAGAGTTAAAATTTGGGCAGAATACTACAAAATAGTGGTCATGCTTCTTCCATTTTATAAATTTTATAATCCGCGACATACTTTTAATTTTCGCGATCGAAAAACTCATTATACAGATGTTTTTTCTGTATTCAACACCTGTACCTAAATTGAAATTTACGGCCGTTCTGAGTACTATATCCCATATAGAGAGCATGAAAGATGAGAGACGAAAGAGAAAATAAAGAAATGAAAAATAACAAAAACTTTATGAAAATAAATATCAAAATGCTCTTCCCATCAACTAAAGTAGAGATCAGGACACAGTCACAAAGTTCATAATAAACATCAAAAAATCACCCTGAAAGCGGAAGTTACTAAAGAAATAAAAGAAATAAACCAAAGAAAAGCGCCAGGTTGTGATAATGCGAAAGGCATTAAAAAATTAACCAGTCTAATACGTAGTCTCCAAAATCAAACATTTACCAAAGATATGGAAGTTCGTGGAAGTGTTTATGATTAGGCCCAGATAGAGGGGGACTAGGAAAGCCATATAATTCGGATTATTTTTTGTTACTCTAACAAAATTTATGACTATAACGATATCTCTGGAGAAACACAATAAATTTTAACACTTTGATTTTCAGAAATTAGTTTTCAAACATATTAATGAAACAATTTTAGTGAATACAATTGCAGTTTCAAATAAAGAGTTTACCACTGTGAAAAAACTGTATGATATTTCAACGCATTCAGAACAGATGATGCAGACACAGTTGGTCTCGAAAGCAAACACGATGATCTAATTGTATCTAATACAAATTTAGATATTGGAATCGCTGTAAAAATATTGATCCGGCTGATGATATCGCATTTCTTAATACAAATGATACTTCCATACAAATGGAAGTGTATCTTAAAATTAAAGAATTTGTTATCCAATGTTGCGTTGGAGTAAATGAAAATTGAAAAAAATGAAAATTGTCTAGGGATCGTAGAATTAATCAGTAAGTACAACCTAATTAATATAGGATCGATCAGGTCAAGAGAACTTGCGAATCCCAAGAGACAAACAAGCATTTACAAGTTCATTGCATGTCCTCATTTATTCAAAATTTGTAGGACCTTTGTTTAAAATTTAATTCTTGAAAAGCCCTCGAATGTCAAAATATGTTTCTATAATCGCTAAAGCAACTCCAGTTTGTTCATTTAGTGAACAAACCAATCTCGTGCGATCTCGTGCGGTCACTTTTGACGCGTTTAGACGAAATAATGAAACGACGGTATAATGAAGCACAAACAGTTCTACTAAAATGCGGCAATCATGAATTGAATTGAATTTGGTAGGAGTAAACAGTGCGGGAACGACTAAGGAAGCAATAAATTTTTTCGGAAAATACAACAAATGTATAATTTCTTTAGTGGCAATCCACAGAGATGGGAAATTTTGAAAAAAGTTTTAAAATTATCACTTTAATCGACAAGATGGTCTGAACAAAGCAATAAAACCAGTCGCAAACCAATTATTCGGTATACCATTTTTGTAGTGCTCTTGACTAAATTTTACACGGTCTTCAATCGAATACGACTCCATAGCGATAAATGGCAAACAGTCAACTAACAAAATGACATGAAATGTCAATTGCGTATTTGCAAAATATTTTTTTATTTTCCCGCGTCTCATTTGGACCACCCTTTATACAAGTCAATTGTACTGGGAACCAAATTTGCTTCCGAAACTCTGCAATTATTGGCGCCAGAAGAGAATACTAAGTTAAGCTGCTTACCTTATAAGATCCGGGAGGTTAAAATTGCCAACGACAAAAGGTCATCTAAAATATCAGTGCTATCAAAAACGAAATCTACAGCATCTACGAGGATGTCCGCATGACTTAGGGCGTATATAACAACACAGAATATAAATATATTTATTCGTATAAGCCTTGTTGATTTTAACACAAATCAACTCAATATTGCCGGTATTCGGGATTACCACTACTGAGCAGTCAAAGTTAACGTGCACCGCTATAATAACGTCTCTACCTTTCAGTACACCCTCAGAAACTGAACCATAATTGCGGAAAACACTATAATCTGCCGTAAAATATTCATTACTGTTAAAGTCGTTTGTAAAATTTATTTCGGTGTGGGGCTTGAGTTTGCAAAAATACTTCGCAGGATTTTGTTCGTAGTTCCCTTACATTCTGATAATAAAGGAACTGATAATTCAATTTTTTGGTTTGCATTGATTTGAGTATTATTCTTAGGACGGAGATCAACAAATTCTTGCAGGTTCGTTGACTCAGGCCATGATGCTGGAGACATTAGTAAGTCAAATATAGTTTTCGGGACCGTAACTTTAAAAGAGGAAACATGACCATTATAGCGAGCTATATTTCTAACTAGGTTCGAGTCAACTCTAAAATCAGACAGATTCAAAATGAAATTAACGTGTGCAAGAATATCTGCGTTTGTCGTCGAGATATTGAGCCTGGAGACGAATATGTTCTTATGTTTAGGAGCTACTCTGAGCCGGCAGGGAGAGGGATTTAAGGTTACCGATATTTTCAGGGTTAACGGAGTTATTATCAGATAGAGGAACCGCTGGTGTTGTAGATATAAAATTGCTATTGATTGATTGAATGTGAGAAACAGGAACTACTGATGTTGTAAGTGTAAGATTGCTGTTGTTTGGCTGAATGTACGTTGATAGTGCTGACGGGGGATGGCTTTTGGAAGAGCTTCTGTTGTTATAGGTTGGTTAGTTAACATGCATTTCATCAACTCGTTACAAGTGTGCCTCATGGTCTTTAGTTCATTCTCAAAACAAGCCAATCGACTCAAATCACTAACCTTATAAGACAAAGGATTCCAGCTACAACTCAAGTGCCGGCAGATAACGCAGCAGTTAACTAATGCTACTAAAGAAAATCCTCTGAAAACAATATTTCGAAGTATGGAAACGATAAATACGCCGAACAAAACAAGAACGTGGCCAAGAAGCTGTATATAAGCGGCTGGATAGACAAGAAGCTACGAGCGAGCTTGCATCAATGCTATACTAATCAAATGACTAGAACACTTAGAATTGTTATTTGGAACGCGAATGGATTACCATAACATGTTCCATATGTCTTAATTTCGAAACTCATTCAACAGAAACTTCATTTATTAAAGTACGTGACTATGAATGTTACCATGCTATTCATCCCGGAGGAAACGCTAGAGATGTACCTACCGTAATTATTAAAAATAATATTAAATATTACGAAGAGCCCGGAATTGAAACAGAAACTATGCAAGTTAAAACCATAAAAGTTTGATTGATTCAATAATAGGGATCTCATCTCTTCTATTTACTGTCCTCCGTTAAAATAAGTTAAAAAAAGAAGACTACAGTCGACTTTTTAAATCACTAGGACCAAATTTTATCAAAGGCGGTGATTTTAATGCAAAGAATACCTATTGGGGATCTAGACTTGCCACCTCTAAAAGAAAAGAGTTATTTAATGCAGCTCGCGAGAACAACTGTGAATTTCACTATGGCGATAAACCAACATATTGACCTGCTGACCCACATAAAACACTAGAGCTTCTTAACTTCTTTGTAACAAAAGGAGTTTTAGAGGTTTATATGTGCATCGAAAATAGTGAGGGACTGTCATCTGACCACTCACATGTGATCATGACTCTACAATGATAATAAAACCAGATAATTCACCTAAATTAACAAATAATAAAACCAATTGGGATTTATTCAAGAAATTAGTGGAAGAGCGAGCAAATCTCGACGAACCAATTAGAACAGAGACGCAGCTGGAAGATGAATTTAAAGAATTCAATAATAATATTCAACAAGCTGCTTGGGAAAGTTCAACGATTTATCATGCCAACACCACAAGGAAACACAAATATCCTCTTAAGGTCAGGGCACTAGTTAAAAAGAAACGGAAAGCTCGTAGAATCTGACAGCGGACTCGTGCTCCGCAACATAAAAATATTCTCAATTTTCTGTGCAACAAATTAAAACAACTAATAAAAGAAATAAAGAACGAAAGCATAAATAAGCGACTTCAAAGTCTCTCTGAACTAAAGGATGACGACTACTCGCTTTGGAAAGCAACGAAGGGGTGAAAAGAACCAAAATACAACGGTCGTAAACTAGGACTTAAAACTGAAATCAATAATAACTTAAGTATCAAAAAAGCTCCAGGTGATGATTGAATTACTGGACAAATCGTGTAAGCCATTCCTGAGAAAGGTTTGCGTAAATTAGTTCAAAAAAATAATGCAGACTTCAGATTGAAATATGTGCCACGTCGAAGAAAGGTGGCTGAAATAATTATGATTCCTAAAATAGGTAAACCAGAAAACGATAAAAAATCATATAGACCGATATCACTATTTCCGGTCATATCAAAAATATATATTTGAAAAACTTGCTGAAGAGACTGAAACCTATAATAGAGGAGAGATGTTTAATTCCACCACACCAATTTCACAGAATAACGAATATCATTGAGGATGCACTTGAGAATAAGAAAAAATGCCCCACAATTTTCTTAGATATAGCTCAAGTTTTCGACAAAGTTTGGCACCAAGGGCTTAAATTTGAACTGCATCGAGACCTGCCTAAGCAATTTTATCAAATCCTTAAATCCTAAAAACGAGTGATCTGAACTAAAAAGAATATTAGCAGATATACCACAAGGTAGCGTACTTGGACCTATTCTGTTTATTCTTTATACGAGAAACTTATCGAATATTCAAGGTACTACAGTAGCAAGATGGCAAGATCACATCAAGAAAAAAGAACAGTTAAACATCATATATAGGAAAATGAACTGGCTCGTGGATAGAAATTCTGAACTCTCAATACACAACAGATTCCTTCTATACAGGCAAATGCTAAAACCAGTATGGGCCTATGGTATCAAACTTCGGGATTGTGCAAAGCAAACCAATGTACAAAGATACAATACATCCAAAATAAAGTGCTGCGAGGGATTGTGAATGTCCCATGCTACGACATGAAACGATAGCCTTCATAGGGGCTTGAAGATTGTATACGTCACTGATAAAATAAAGAAACAAGCAAGAAAAAACGTACAGCGATTATCTCGACATGAAAATGCAGATATCCGTCGTATATTGGACACCCCCAATGGAGCGAGAAGACAACTAGAGCTACGCAGCAGCGAGAATTCGAATAAGAAAATTGTAAAATAAGTGACCAATAGGTTACTCATCTTAAACCGAGAGAATAATTTAGTTGTATATTGAATAAAATGTAAAAAAAGAATTCAAAACAGGAGATAAATGATTGTAAATGTGCGGAGGTGTTGATATTGTTTTTCTTAAAGCCATCACTAAGAGTGCAGCTAAAATCTCTGCGATAACCTTCGAGTACGATAACAAATGTTGATTAATGAGCTGGCTATGATTCATAAATTCAGTTATAAGTTGATTGTTGCGTTGTTCAATTTGTGACATACTCGTATTAGTATTAACATCGAAATAAGTTTTAAAATGTTTACGAAGTATTTTTCGTGACTAACGTTATTAAGTGCTATTGATTTAGAATTACTTGCAATATTGTCATCAATGCGTTCAAACGAACTTGATATGTCATCTACACTAGAGCAGAATAAGTTTAGTTTCTTTTCCATATTGAAAATACGATTGCAATTTGCGTTAAATTCGGTTTTAAAATCCTCCAAACAATTAGTAATTGCAACAATGGATTCGGTCAAATTAGGAGTTTTTGGGCACAAATTACTGTTATTTTTGCACTTAATGCAAATTTTATTTAAATAAGCAGAATCAGCACGAAAAAGTGGCATTCTTTATATCCCCAGAATAACAATAATTAATAAACTAACGGGTGCGCCATCTTTTATGCCGGTATGTAAACATTTACTAACTTTGAAAAAAACAACCGATTATATTTTGTTAGGGAAGTATTTTTATTCTATTTGGTCCTTTGCAATTTATTTAGACCAGTTTTTTAATACAACGTCAATAAATGGCCACCTTTATTGGTCCAAGCAAAGTGTGTCCTTTTTGCTGCGTTTTCCATTACATTGAGCTCGTCAATGGTCTAAGGCTTGCTGGCGTACACTTTGCTTTTTAATAAAAGAAGTCCGAAGGGGCGAAATCTAGAGATTTGGGTGGCCAGTCAATGTCGCCTCTTTTTGACATCAGACGTCCAGTAAATTTCCGTTGCAGAAACTGAATTGTTTGATTTGCAGTGTGACATGTCGCACCGTCTTGTTGAGACCAGTACCTGCCAAAACCTTTTTCACGCATTTGTGGGCAGATATAATGAGCCAACATCTACCGATATCGATTTTTAATGACTGTTTCGTTTTCTCTGAAAAAATATGACCCAATGCTGGCTTTGGTGCAAACGGCGGCCCAAACAGTCATTTTTTCACAGCGAACAGTCAGCATTTCATGGATCTCGTGTGTTCTCCGTTCCCAGATGCGGCGATTTTGCTTATTAACGCCGCCAGAGTGTGAAATGGGACTCGTCGGTCATCAAAATTTGCTTTCAAAAATCAGGTTCAGTGTAAACCATTCGAGCTACTGTTTGGCCGTATTCTAAGCGACGTGAACGGTCTGTCGCCAATATTATTTGCGTTAATTGCACTTTATACAAAATTCGACACCAAACGACGAATAGTGTTGTCAGACGGTGCCTGTTGGCCACGATATGCACGTTGAGTTAACACAACTGAACGACTATTTTCAATGTACAGTGTCACTATTTTGGCGCGTAGTTTCAGTGTGAACCGATTCCTGGTTAAAATTACAACTAACAAATGTCACAGTTATTCAATGTTTACATACCGACATAAAAGATGGCGCACCCTGTATCATAAAACAAAAATTATGTATCTCTCACCCTAAGTATTCTTGTCAATAATATAGGGTTATCCAATTCAAGCTTGATAAAGTAAACTTAAAAAAAACACATAAAATATTCGGAATGTATTGTAATTTTTATTTCATTTTACAGATTGATCCTTGCCATTTTTAGTTAAACAAGATATCATTCAAATGTCCTCCACGGGACTTCTTACAGGCCTTGATTCTTTTGCGGTAATTTTCAATGACTTTTCGGCACATTTCGGGCGGTATCTCGGCCATTACCTTACGAATATTAGTTTTCAATTCGTCAAGAGTTTGAGGATTGTTTGCGTAAACACGATCTTTCGCGTAGCCCCACAAAAAGAAATTCAAAGGCGTTAAATCACAGGATCTTGGAGGCCAATTGACATCAGCCAAGCGAAAAATGAGCTTCATCACTGAAGAAAATTTTGTTCGAAAAATCAGCATCGACGGCCTGTTTTTCCAACACCCAATTTGCGTATGTTAAATGCTCCATATTCTTAAATGGCAGAATGTCAACTAAATAAATGACAGCGTACTTGACGTTTATCTTTGACAGATGTCGGTATACAGATTTCTACTTTATCAACCTCGAATTGGATAACCTATTATTTGAAAACTAATTTATATAGCTAACAAATTGATGCTAAATAATATTTACATAAACTACATATTTAAAATCAAAACTTAATTAATTTTTCCCCGGAACTAGAAAATCCATTTTTAATCCACCGGAATATACACGATATGTTATTATGGAAAACAATTATTATTAATAATACACTACCACAATTTATATAATTTCCGAGACCCAGTTGAAAAACTAGAATAGGGCCCTGGCACTAGATATAAATAAACAATAATTACGATAACCTTTTACGTAGAAATATAGTTCTGAGAAATGTTCTACAGTTCTAAAAGGTATTTCAACATTATTTTATTACACACTAAAAATTATGCATAAAAGTTGGACAATAACCGGTAGGTAAATAAGTAGCCACACAGAACTATTTCTCCAACAGTTGCGCGACATTAACAACAAAAAATTGTTTTTCGACCAAATTCATACCAACTAAAGTTGTAATGTCAACACATAAATAAAACTAGTGTTAAGTAACAAGACCATATGTGATGACATACACATAATAAAAAACATCTTTTTTAGAAATGGGAAACGAACCAATCCATCCACCTACAATTAAAATTATAATACGGTATCAAAATATTAAAGTAAGCCTAAAAATTTGTTTTTGTCTAATGAACTGTGAATATAAATGATAAACATCGTCTTTTATGTTTTAAGAAACCAAACTGGTGTTGTTTCACCAGTCCACCAATATTTGAATTTCTACTTTTACTTTTCTTTTTCAGTTTTGATTTTATTTGCACGTTACCTTTTCCAATAATCTTCTGAAAAAGCGCTACAAGACTCTACACACAAGAAGCCAATTTACTGCATATGACGCGGTTGAAAAGTTGAACAACCGGTATTGACGATGGCGATATGTGATTTTTGTTTAGAATACATACATTGTAAGTAGGTACACAATCACTTTCTATGAATGCAAAATAGCGTGGAAAATCGCCAGATACCGTACATTTGATTGAAAATTAAGTGAAAGTGCATCGAGATCACAATAATTGAAATTTTGATCGAATATTTTACAAATACTTAATCGTAGATAATTTAACAGCCGAATTTGGTATTACTATGATCGTTACGTTAGGCGCAATTAAATCGAATATTGATAGATTTTTATTCTATAAAATTTACTATAGTTTATTTGTAAACTACTATTGGTATCAATTATAATTCATACATAAACAAATGCGTTGACAAAAATCACAACCTTGATTTTAATTTTATGAATTGTGATTTTTCATCGGAAGGTGGATGATCCGAATAATAGCGATAAATTGTATTTAATATTTTTAACTTTGTATTATTAATATCGAGTTTTAAACAACAAACGTGTAAAAATACCTATTACATATGCGTTGAGTGAATTAAATCTGTTTTTAGAAATCAGAATATCGTTAATAAAATCAATTCCATAGATGTATGCAACGGCAACAATAAAATTGTCAAATACTACTCCGGTTAAACCGGATGGCTTAAATATCCCGATGTTTTAGTAGGTCCAATTATGTTACGAAGAAGATTGAGTAGGACGAATAGAATTCTGATTCTCACAAAGAAATTCGTTGACATGGTTAACAGAATTACTGTGTATGAACCTTGTCGAAAATTTGTGCAAATGAACTAACAACTGGCGCATTGTTTTTAAACAACTAAAATAATGATCACGGATGTAATTCTAAAAGTGATGGGTACTGAAACCTCACTAGGCAATCGAAACTTCGGAAATCAGCAATCGAAAATTGACAACCAGGGAAAATCACGGGAAATTTGGAAGTATCGCAAACTTGAACTAAGAAAATTCAAGCATTCTGGGACCAACTTTATATTTCTATATACCACGGACGATAGAGGAGACTAACATAGCCACGGTGGTGGATGATATAAATCAAAAAATTATAGTGAAAATTCTAATCCATAAATTTTCCATGTAGTCTCAGTATGACCTAAACCTAAGCTTTCAGGAAAACAACTGAAATTATTGGGTGTTAGTGAGATTTTTGAGATATTGGCCAGAAACTGAAAAGAACTTAGGTGGGCCGCAGAAAATCAAAAAATTATAGAGAAAATTCTAATCGACAAATTTTGTCCGAATTATCCACGTATCCAATGCCAATTTTACAATTGTTAATTAAGAAATGGCCGAGTCTCTGTAGCTCAAAATTCACTATAATCGTGTATAATGGCACAGATATGATATTTTCATCTAAAATTTATATTTCAATCTAAACTCAATCTAGAAAGCAAATTTCATAAGGACTGGTTATGAAATGGCCAAGTTTAGTCCAGCATGAACAGATCATAGAAGTTAGCCCATTCCCCACTTTAAAAACCCTAACCAATACTACTATCCAAATTTCATCGTAATTCGTTAAAAAATGGTGGAAAGACGGAGTATTGTTAAATTTCATATACCGAGTTTCCTTGCTTCGGAGATCAATCAATTTGCCATTTTAAGGATCACGTTTCATATTTTATTCCGCAGGAATGTTTTGTTTTATGAAAAATGAGACACAAAATGAATAAAAAAAATCCGCTGGTAATTATATAACAAAAGAAATGCTCTTTTGTGATAGTGCTGCCACTTCTGGCGAGTAGCGTAATCTCTTATTTTCCGCTGGCAAATTTTCAGCATGGAGACTAGCCAAAGGGCTACATCCCCCAAATAAGAATATAAATTATGAAAGATAAATTACTAGATGATTTGTAAATCAGTTGTTCAGTTGTAATAAATAAATATAATTTAAAAAAAAAATGGAAAACAGAATGAGAGGGAAAATTAAAATTGTTTTGATTGCTTGAAATTAGGTAATTTTATCTATTTTGCTGGCTGTAGATATCATGTAGGATTTTTTTTTGTTAGTTTTTATTCTTTGCAATCTGTTCTGAGGCCGAGGCACTCCAACTCTTTCGCAGTTCGCCTTTCACGTCTTACTATACGCAGTTGCTTGCCAAATCGAGGATGTACGACTATTTACGAAGAACCATCTGCACATTGCATAGCTCCATGCCAGCCTATAGTATTGGCTTGGAAAATGGATCGGCCCATGAATTCTGCACTCCAACAAGGGTCATAGTAGTGTTCATATTCATCACCGATCGTAATCAGATATATAGGGATTTGGCCGCCTCATATTTTTGAGGTTACATAATCAGAGTATCTTCGGATTAGTGTGTGATTCATCCATTGAATCCTAGCCGTTTGCATGAAGCATACTGGTATACCGTTTGTGAATGATCTGGTTTTTTCAATTTGTACAAGTACTTTGGATGCTGTTCTCATGGGTTCTTTCAAATTTGTACTAACTCAAGCAACTGCTGGACGTTGTCAGTGTAGTTATTGTCTCATTAACCCTGTTCTTTCTCGTTTTCTAAGACTATAGTTAACGTTTACGCCAACCCGGAAAAACCCACTACACTTTAATCTATAAGAAGCAGAACAAGCTGAACTTAAGATGAGTGATTACCAATAAGTGGATTATAGAAGCATTGGTAGTACAATCGACCTGTAAATAAAATACAATATTTTAGAGAACAGTCCCCACGGTTTACCAAAAGCCCCGCGGTACTACCAGAAAATAGCAGTAGCTTTTGAAGTTTGTGCTCTACATTAGGATTCCATGATAATTTAGAAACAAGAATAATTCCTAAATATTTAACAAAAGCAGATTTTTTAGCCATCCTCCCAAAAAGAGTTGGGACGGTAAGGCTACCTAGGTTTCCACCTGCGACTAGTAACAACCACTAAGTCAGTTTTAGATGGATTAACATGAAAGCTCTTTTCAACACAACATGCCTCCGAATTGTGAAGAGCTCGTTGCATCCGCTCGGATATGACGTTGAGGTGTTTGCTTGAAAATGTTATAATAAGATCATCAGCATACCCCTGATCGATGAACCCGGACTGCTGAACCAGAAGTTCGTCGATAACCAAGAGCCACAATACAAGTGATAGCACACCTCCCTGTGAACAACCTTTGGTAAACCTTGACGGAAGCAGAGATATCATTCAGCTCAAACCGGATAACTTGTGATGTTTAGATTCAATCCAATTCACAATGTTGTTGTCAATGCTGACGTTGTTACAGCCGTCTATGGATCGTAGCAAATCAAGCACTAACTGCTATGTCAAGAAACGTACCCATGAGAAATTCTTTGTTATTAAATGATGCTGAGTGTGATATAATCAGAAAGAAGTCCCTAATAAACCTATCAATAATCCTTTCTAGGCTCACTGGTCTTAGGTATAAATACGACCAGGCATCGGTTCCAGGAGCTCGGACAAAACCAAAAGCAAAGTAAGGCTTACTAAAAAATATGAAACAGGTGGTTCTATAAAATGCTATAACCATGCTGTAATTCGCCTTATACGGTGCGGAAGAGAAAAGACTAATGCAGAACATCCTACGTGATCAGCTGTTGGCAAAATTTAGCAACAGCAACCGGGTCGATGATGAGTCAACCCGGAAAATGAACAGACGGAAGCAATTCTCCAACCAACTTTTTGGAAGTTGTAAAGTTTCCGTTGAGCAGACGGAGAGAATTAAGTCAACAATTGTCAATCGTAACGAACATTTTATTTAGTTTAGTGACAGCTGACGTGCTCTCAATTTCTTCGCAGAATTTTCTCCATGACGGTCTGAGAATGAAATTTATTTTTACCCACCCATACTCGACTTATTTTTTTATATGTGTATTTTAAAAATACAAACGCATTTAAAGTGGCAGTATTTAACCGGCTACGTAGCTTTGTAATTATACACATCAGCTTCTGTGATAATAAAGTATTCAATTTTTCTTAACAGTTGAAGCACGTAAAACAAAATACCTTCTGCTGAAATTAAGTGTCCATCCTGCTTACTTTGGTTGTCGGAAATTTGGTCAAAGCCAATAGGTTCAAAAAACGGTTGACGGGCGTTACCAGAATGTTCCAAAGTGTATTGAAGTATCGAAGAACCTTTAATAAATTTCAGTTTAATTGTCGATTTTTTGAAAAATTCTTATGATTTTCCTCATTTTGTCTAATGATTCCTTAATATTGCTCTTCGTGAAAATTCTGTTTCAGTTTCGATATTTGAATTTTTATATACAGGGTGGCCCATAAATCATTGAACATTGTATTTTTGCCATAAATTTTTTATTTTGTATTATTTTCTCTTTTTATTTGTCAGTGTTAGAAACAATGTTTGGGAGATTCAGTACCCATGTACACGATTGAGGAACGAGCAAAAATTGTTGAGATTTATTTTGCTAGTGAAAATTCAATAATTCAAACCCAAAGAAAATTTCGAAATTTTTTAACACCAGAAATGCACCATCACGAAATCAAGTACGCAATCTAGTCGCTCGTTTTCAGTCATCGGGATCTGTTAGTGACTTATCTCGGAGTGGAAGACCACTTGAAGCACGAAGCCAAGATAATATCGAACGAGTTCTGGAGAGCGTAAATGAGAACCCTGAAACATCGACTCGTAAACGTGCCACTCAGTTTCAAATGTCCAAAACTTCACTGCGTAGAATAATGAAAAAAACATTATTGCTGTTTCCGTACAAGATACAAATGGTACATGAAATTTTGCCGCAAGACTATGCAACCTGCTTAAGATTTTGTGCAAAATTGACCGAATTATTAACGGATGATCCTGATTTTATGAAAAAAATTACAATGACCGATGAAGCGCATAACCTTTTAAGTAGTTATGTTAGTAAGCAAAATTTTAGAATCTGGGGCACTGAAAACCCAAGAGTGATTCAACAGCAAGATCTACGGCCCGTACTTCTTCCAAGACGAAGATGGCAATGCATTGACTGTAAATCGTGAGCGTTACAGGGCTATGTTAGAAACTTTTTTGTTTCCTGATCTTGATAATACTCAAGAAATGTGGTTTCAACAAGACGGAGCTACGTCCCATACTGCAAGGGAAACACTAAATTTGCTGCGAACGGTTTTGGTAACCGTATCGTTTTGGAAATGTTAATTGACCATCACGATCACCCGCCAGCAGATTTATTTTTGTGGGGATATCGTGTATACGCAAAACAACCGCAAGGACTGCAACAACTAAAAGACAACATAATAAATGAAATTATTGCGATTGATCAACCAGATTTGGCTTCAGTTATGGACAAGGTACAGCAAAGAGCAGCAGCTTGCGAAGAGGCTGATGGCAGGCATCTAACAGATATTATGTTTAAAATTCAATTTTTTTTAAAACTCTTCATGATTAAAACTATCTTTTGCAATTAAAATTATTCATTTTCAATCAAAAAATAAAAAAATTATATCAAAAGTACAATGTTTAGTGACTTATGAACACCTTACCTTACACCTTGTATAACTTTAAGAACGTAGAAAGACATGGCGCAATTTTAGCGAAAGTGGCTTTCAACATTAATGATTCCTAAAATAAAATTAAAATTGACGTTACTCGAGTAGATCGTAGAGCTTTCTTGTAGACCTTTTGTACCTTTAAGAAATTATCCCAGTTAGCTTGAAGGTTCGTTTTTCTTGCTACGTTTTTAAATGTCCTAGGAGTTTTCCCCAACTTTTTAAGATCAGAACACCAAAATGGTTTATTCTGGACCTTTTGGTAAGTGATTGGACAAGAGTTTATAAAAGAAGTCGAAATAGCAGTCGACAGTGATGATGCCAAACATTATATTTCCTCCACTGATTCAATTTTACTCGGGGTGTACGCACATCCGATAGAATGTTAGAAAAAGTTCCCAGTTGGTTAATTTTATGTTGCGAAAAGGTTTAAAATGTGGTATTTTACAATTAGGGTTGCAAGAAATACACCTGTGATCGAAGGTGAAGGTATCACTAGTTACCTTCCAGTTACTAAATAAATCAATAATCGACAAAGAATCAAAACTAATATCCACTTGACGACGAAGGGAATTTTCAAACGTTGGTTCACATCCTCGATTGAAAATTCAAAGGAACGAGGAGCTTAAGAAATAAAATAGAGACGCACTTCTGCTGTTAATGTTAGAACTGCATTATATAGTTGTAACACCCTTGATCGACTAGCGATTAATTAAACGCGTTTAATCATTCTTCTCAGTTTAAACGCGTTTTAATATGCGTTTGGTAGATTTACAGGATTAGTGCACAATTATCTCAATATTTTAAATTTTATATCGTAATAATGCGATTGATAGAGATGTCCAAATTCGAAAATTATTGTTCACTAGAAACAAGTGGAAATTTCAATTAACACCAGCGATACCGTGTAATAGGGTAAAGCATAATAACAGCCTTCGAAAAATGTGGTGATATTTTATCTGCCATGTCATAATTCGGGAGACGCTGGTGAGATATACCCAGTAATAAAAATAAATTTAATCTTATAGAGGCATCGAAATTTTATTAACAATTTTATTATAAAGTTAACGAGAACCAATAGAAACTCACCCAAAAAAAAATCTCAGGATTAATTTAGCGTCAGATCTATATGTGCCAGGAGCGGAAGAAAGGAAAACCAATTCCGCAACCGCTTTTTGCCCTAAGCTTCTGAAGAAATACTTTAAAAAATAGAAATAAATAACGACAAACAACTCTCAGACAGACAAGGATATAGAAAGGAAAACCACTTCCATGCGCTTACGGGCGCTATATCACCTTTTATCGCTCGAGTCTAGCATTGGCAATCCCTGGGAAAAAAAATTCTAGACACAATACATAATCCAATACGATAATCCAATGATCCAATGATTAAAAAAATATTTGTATCCAAATAAAGGGTTACTAGTATTTCCCATCGGAGTCTCCTTTATACAGATTTCTATATTATAACGAAAACTTTAATTTCACACACACACACACACACACTAATACAACACCGCATTTAATTATAAATTCTGACGACCTTCCATACTCCCACGAATCAATGAAGGTTTCTATTTTATTGGTTTAATAGCAAGAGATAGGCCGGGCAAACCAGTTTTCTCGTAAATTACAACCTTACCTTCACATTGCCATGCTAATTAAGGAGCAAGAAATGCTAAACATTTTATAAGAAAGTGAAGTTTAAATTATAAATTTCATGGTCATGATTACACATATTAAAAAAAAATTGATAACGATGACCAAACAATATATTTAATAAGTAATTAAATTTCTGCACCGCGCAACAACAAATTTAATTAACTTAATGAGAAAAATGAGAATTTTGAAACATATTTTGAGGAAGTATCGCAGTATCAAATTATTTAATTAATTTAATTGAAGCAACAAAAAAACTAATAATCAACAAATAAAATTAGAATAACCTACCTTCTCTCCGTCTACTTCGATTTCCAATGACTGTTGTGGCTGTTTTATAAAAATCCTCGGCTTCATCATCAGCGGCAAAGTTTAATGCCACCAAATTATCATGACCTTCAAACGCCAATAAATACGAATGAAGTTGATATATTTTTATATTGTCATACATTTCCTGTTCCCAAACTAATTCATTTTTCATTAAACAATACAAACGGCAAAAATAAGAACGTTTAGCACTATCTTTAACAAAACATAATGCACCTGTATATCGTTTTAACCATTGACTGTGTAATGGTGGTTCAGTCGTAAATAATTGGACGACTGCTGAAGTCATTGTCTGTAAGAAAAGATAATAAAAATTCATTAACATAAAATTAATTAGTTTTCATTTTTGCGTTTAGTTTAAGTAACCTTCGTTCAATCGAATTTGATATATTTGAAATCATGGTGCGAGTGGGATTGATAGGAGGTGCATTTTGGATAAATATTCCGGTTTTGATAATCTTTCTTCATATTGCAACTTAACACTAAAATAAACTAACCAAATTATACACAAAATTTGTATAAAGAAAGGGAAAATAGTCAAGTTAATCTGATCAAAAATATTTGCTGTTGTTATATTATACAAAACTCATATAATTACGGAATTAAGATACAGAAAAGATATTAAACTAATGACGCGAAAAAATGTAAGAATTATAATAATAATCGTAATAATTGGGTAGCCCAAATTGCGCAATGTTAACAGTAGAAAATAAACTTTCACCCAAAAATGTAAAATGCGAATAGCAGCTATTCAATTATTATATCACGATAATAACAATAAAAATTTAATTTATTTGATTATATAGCAAAACTACTGTGTAGTGAGATTAGGTAACGAACGTGGAATTTGTCGTCCGCATATTATGTGGATTATCACAACAATGACTAAAAGGTGTATGAATTACACGTTGAGAGTTAATAACGTATGTTTATATGACTTCGAGAGCGTGGAAAGAAATATTAATCATTTTATATCTAGAATTGTTACGGATCTGAATTTGAAAGCACCAATCTGGCAATTACTGGTGAAATTTGAAATAGGCTTGGTATTTGCAGATGTTTTTGATTAATTGTTTTATAAGCTGACAAGCGGTACTTATTAACAAAAAGATTAAGCTTCTGTTTGTTCAGTTTAATGTTCATCATACTACAAGTAAAATTCTTTGGACTCTGTGGATTTGCAATGTGTTTTGTCAATCAAACAGGCAGCAATGCTTGACTGGATAGTTCACGGGAAATTATGAACGCCTGGGGGTAGATCTAACAGACCAATGTGACGAACCTAATAAAATTGGTTATTTTAAAATTTACGCGAGCGTAAATTTAATATTTTAACAATGTACTTCAACAAAAAGTTGAATAGAAATTATTGAAAACCGCATTAAAATTGTATAAAGTAAATTCATTCAAAATTTTGAATATGTTTTACTATTATAGATATTTTCACGCGGTTACATTACGTATTAATAGGCTTTCAAAATATCATGGTAGGATTTAGGGCTAGTGAGATGCACTATGCAATAGCAAGTTTCAATGGGAAATCTTAAGTCATTAAATATTTTATGTTGGAACCGTTTTGCAGTTTGTTATAAGTGACCGCTCCTAGAGATTTCCACGCGGTTTTATTATACCGGATGACTGACACGAAGTGTTACCAACTTCAGACTGTCATTGCTGTCAAACCAGTGATGACAGAGCTTTACAAGCGTACAAAAGCATTTTAGTGGGAAATATTCAGAAAAAAAGTTATCCGCAATAGAATTTAAGCGTAATAGTGTGATTGCTCTATATTTGGCTGGAAAACCACAGCCGCAAATTGTTAACCAATTAAAACATCTGCATGTGAATAAAATGTTTGTATATCACACCATAAATCGTTATAACGATACTGGCAGCATTGCAAAACGCCATAGTGGTGGACCGGAACGCACTGCAACATCGCCGTATATCATTCGGAAGATGAAGGCCAAATTGGTCCGGAATCCGTGCCGTAGCGGCAGAAAATTGGCTCGTGAGGCGAACATTTCGCTCGAACGGATGCAACACGCATATTGAAAGATAATCTTGGACTAAAGGCCTTGAAATTCCATAAAACGCATAGTCTCACCGATACTCAAAAAAAGTTAGAGTCGAAAGAGCAAAGGAGTTGTTACGCTTGCACGAAAGTGGCGATTTGCCGAATTTGGTGTGGAGCAATATGTGAACAAGCAAAACGACCGGATTTACTTGCCTGGCCGTTCTACTGAAAATTTGGACCAACGGATTGCCACTCGAAACCAAGCGCCGCCGATGATGATGGTTTGGGCCGCCGAAACGGCCGAAACCCGTTCATCGCTCATTTTTTGGATCGTGGCATCAAGATAAATACTCAAATTTGTCGGGATCATGTGTTCGAGGGAGCGTTGAAGCCTTGGGTTTAGATTTCTCGGTTTGGGGTATTTTGAAGAGCAAGGTTGGTACAAAAAAATACCAAAGTGTCGATCATCTCAAGCAAGCACTTCGCCGGGAATGGGCCAAATTACCGCAGCGCCACTTTCGTGATGCATGCAATAACTTTGTCGGCCGGTTGAAGGCCATAATCGCGGCTAAGGGTGGCCAAATCGAAAACTGAAAATATTTGTGAACCTTTTTTACTTTGATTCTGTATACATTAAATAGCCTAACTAGTATTTTGAATCCGCATGGAAATCTCTTTGATCGGCCCCGTATACAAAACTGCACAACGGTTCCAACACAAAAAATTGAATGATTTAAGATTTCCCATTGAAAGTAGCCCCAGTAGCCCTGAATTTATCGTGGGATTTTGAATGCCTTTCAGTTAGCCTATTTAATGTATATAATATAACCGTGGGGAAATATTTGTAATCAGATAGTGCAACAAATTGAGCAACACAAAAAATTAAATAAGTTTGCTTTCAACTATTTTAATGCGATTTCTAATCAATTATGTTCAACTTTCTGTTGAATTACACTGTTAAAATATTAAATGAACTCTCGCGTAAACTTTAAAATAACAAATATTGTTAAGTTCGTCCCATATTTATGCATTTTGGGTCTAAATTGCTCAATCAAACTTATATCGTACTTTTATGGTGATATTAGATTGTAAAATAACTTCAGAAGTGTACAGCAAATTGATAATTTGATATTACGTTAAATAGTTACTCTCGGTTGCCGTCTCCAATTCCACCTCGTCCAGCAATTATCTGTATCGATTCGAGAAACGGCATTTTATGTTCTGAACCAACCGATGATGACTCAAAAGAACCGTTCAATAGCCGGCTTAAATAATAATGGATTCAACGAACAAAGGCAATATCAATCATGCCTAGACGATAAAAAAATCTTCAATCTGTGGTACTATGACAGGATAAACTTCCTCACCTGACGGACCCCTATTTTCGGGAGCCTACAACTAATTGGGAAAATATTAACAAATTAATCGATCATATGACTTAAATTCAGGACGGGTATTTTCGCGGACCAAATTATTTCAAAAAGTATCAAATCTCATTGCATTGAGGCGACCAACGCTATCAAATTGTTTTGAAAGTATACCTCTAACTGATCCACTAATAGGAGGAATACTGAAAGTCAAAATGTAAAGTATCATTTTACGCTAAGAAAACTTCATTTCGCGTTTGAAAGATTTAGATTCCGTCAAAAAAGTAACGATAAATGATCATTTAAAAAACCTGCGGGATTATAAATATTATTGCCAGAAGGTCAGACGGTAAATAAAAAATATTATCTGGGCGTTAAGCAGCGTTTGTGAGAGCAAATTCGCCGAAAAAGGCCAATCTTGTGGAAAAGAAAACTCACGAATTTTGCACCATGACAACGTATCATCTCCGTATTCACCTGGTATGGCTTCGGCTGACTTTTGAGAATAGTTTTTCTACGTCATGCGTTGCAGTAAAATACTTTTTAAGGGATTTAGAGAAAACGGGGAGGCTCCCAGCCATTCTTATTTCAATCGGTAAATTATTGAGGATGATGGATGAAACCGTATTGAAGAAATGTCTACGAAAATCTAACCTCCAGTTAGGGATATATTTTCTGTATTGCGAGTTCAATCGAAGATCGTAGCCAGAAGAAGTTAAAAAGTTGTAGAAGTTAAACCTTGAAGACAAACATGTGTCGCTGGGTCAAGAAGGAGATAGCGCATCATGAAAAGTCATTACCGGATAATATGTTTCTGTCGAACCAAAAGCGAACGAATTAATATTTTACAGGCAGTCCCCTCAACATGCCTGCCCGTAGAGAAAAATAGAATCAACAAGGGCATAATAAACTAACCTCCGTAGGTATAACGGACAAAAGAGACGTAAGACATACATCTTCTTCGATACTAATAGTAGTTTATGTTTCAAGCCTTCAATGTGGGCCTTCCAATTTAGATTTGCATCAATTAAAATACCTAAATATCTAATTTCATTTACTACACTAAGCTTTGTTACAGCCAAAACCGTGGAAAGAAAGGGTATCAGGTAGTTCCTGGCTATCCCAAAAATGTACTATTTTAGTTTTCTCATTCAAATGTAAGTTGTGAGCTTTAAGCCATTCCGCCAGTAAATCTAAATCGTGTTCGCTCCCTGTCGGAACCCATTCACTTAAACAAGGAATACAGGGGTCCCAACACCGAGCACTGAGGAACTGTTGGTGATTGACACACA
The DNA here is from genome assembly GCA_963691935.1 of Nephrotoma guestfalica. NCBI lineage: Eukaryota > Metazoa > Arthropoda > Insecta > Diptera > Tipulidae > Nephrotoma > Nephrotoma guestfalica. Next base: position 252,732,624 of record OY829913.1, read on the forward strand.
CTACTTGTGATCGTTCAGATAAGTCAGCTATAGATCATTCCACGAAAGCCACAACAATAAAGTTTCCTTAAGAGAATCGGATGGTTTTTGGTCATATCGACAAACAGACCAAATGACTTCAGCCCTAAATCAATGCTTCCACTTATTTGTTCCAGAATTGTTAAAATAGCTTGTTCCGTGTTCTTATTTTTTCTAAAAACGAATTGCAGCGGAGAGAAAATTATTTTTATTCAGAAACTGTAGCGACATTGGTCGGTAGTTATCTAAACTCGGTTTATCATCAATCATTTATCAAGTGCATTATTTCGGAGGCCACTTTGAAGGCAATACAATAAATTTGAATGAATAATAAATATATTATGTTCTATTGACCAATTCCCGTTTCGTTTTTGACAGAATGTATAAGACTAATTTCTTCCTAAGCGGTGTAAATTTTACTCAAGTTGTATGTGCCGAATGTGGAAGAACAAACATTTTTTGCTGATTATTTTGAAGTTCAACTCACAACATAAATTATTGCGGATATGGACGGAACACATAATAAACAACATGGTTAGATTGAAAAGGAGCTTATTCGATTTTAATCGTTTATTTAATTTTATATCAAGTGCCTATAATACTTCAATTTCCCATCTTCTTAATAGAACAAAATACCGCAACACTTCAATATTTGTTTAGCTTTTCTTCTAAAACTAAAATTTTTCAATTGCGTTTGTAATCTTTGTTTTCTATTTGCATAAGTTATAATAATGCTTCACAACTTTGTAAAGCAAAAGCTCTTGGAACCTCTCTTAAATATTTAAACATTTTACTTTCGCCGACGTCATTTGGTTTGTTTTAATATGTTCCATAAACAAAATTATTTTTAAAGAAATGTAGATGATTGAGTTGGGAGATTAACGACAGTAGAGCAGAATAATACAAGCTACCAGAAGTTGTAAGAAATTCTGCAAACAAATTGCGAACTTTAAAACGCAAATCGAAATCAAATTAATTCATTTTATACAGTAAAGATGATTTATCAATTTCCTTTAAGAAATATAATATTCAGTCAGTAGTCTGCCAACGTGGTGTTCGTAATAAACAACAGTTTCACAAATTATAAATTGACAAATTTACCAATTTGAACAATAACCGTTAACCAGTTTTGTTTGAAGTATGATAAATGGTATACAGTCGAATCTACCTCATTTAAGTATGTCTTAGATTTAAAAGAAATGTTTCGCAGTCGATATCTTACCAAAAAGTTTTAATCTAAATTGATTGAGAATGAGTTGCATTAGAATTTTACAAATCTGGGTGAATGTAAATTGCAACATACACAAAAAACAAATAGAAAAGTATTAAGCGAACGACATAAATTTTTCAGATTCGGAAAAATAATTGGAAATTTGATACTAATCCAAGGTTAACATTGGTCTATCGTATCATTACCGTAAATTGGCCAAAACTAAATGATATTTATAAATAAGTAAAACTTAAGAAAATGTTGACTTAGGATGATTTTATAAAATATAACAGTATACTGTTCGAAATTCCTTAAGAATACAATTACAGATATTTTTAAAAAGTATGGTAGCTTGGTTTCAATGTTTATTTTATGACCATGACGTTCTGGGTTCAATGATCCCAGCATTGCGGTTTATATTGTTCTTGAGAAAGAATAAATTAAGTGTGGCTAAAGGGCTGCTCGAACTTCTCCTCCGTATTCAAACACGTCGTCACAAGTATCGAAACAGGGTTAACTGTTTAATACGGAACTCCTAGAGTATTTCGTCCACCACGGAATAATTAATACCCACTTCCGAATACACTTAGCGCCGTTTCACAGATTCACTCTTTTAGATAAACATGTCTGTGGAGTGGATCTTTACAAGGACATATATTGGGACGCTGTTTCTTTCCTCAAATCCGACACTGTTGATTCAGACGGTATTGCCATTTGATTCGTTAAATCTTTTATAATCATGACGTTTACACTTTATGTGCTAAGCACTTGCTGGATATTTTGATTTGTACATATACCATCTTCTAAGCCTTAGAGATTCATAGTTTACAATGAACTAGATTATAATATGGATAAAAATATTAAACAAATATAAATAACTAAAAAATAAAATTGAATACAGATGAAAATCAAATATTACGATACATAATGCTTACTGCGGCAGATAGTAACAAACTAGAAATCAAAAGCAATAAAAAAAGAAAAACTACAAAACCTTGCTAAACATTGTTAGAGTAATTCTTGTATCAAATAGTGAATGATTTGGTCGATTTTGAGTTTCTGCTGGATATGAGTAGTGCATTTACAATCACCCAGCTCGCATGAGGAATGGACGCTCCTTACCAATGTGACAGATACTAGGAATACGAAGGTACCTGGGCCTAGTAGATTACGCAAATGTAAGCATGATGAGAAGATAAGTAGGTGGTGAAAGCTTCCTAATTATTTTAAAGAGAAAAATACACGTCCCAGAAAATGAAGGACAGCACCGAGATTGACTAAATACCCCTATCGAATGTATGAATCAAATAAAGGGTGTTTTTTTAAGAGGTTGCCGATTTTTTTTTTGAATAAAACACATATAAAATTATGAAATGACCAAAATTTTTTTTTATTTGGTAGATAATTTTTTGGCATTTAACATTTAAACACAATTTCTGGCATATGGCTACCACGACTATTTTTCACAAATGTCATTCTGGAGGTCCAATTTTCCAGCACTTTTTCAAGCATTTGAGGGCGTATGTCAGCAATGACACGTTGAATATTGGTTTCCAAAGCGTCAATCGATTGAGGTTTATCCACATAAACCAATGACTTCACGTATCCCCACAAAAAGTAATCGAGTGGCGTCAAATCGCACGAACGCGGAGGCCAATTCACCGGACCATTTCTCGAAATAATGTTGTCGTTGAAAGTTTCTTTCAATAAGTCGATTGTTTCACGTGCTGTATGGCAAGTGGCACCATCTTGTTGAAACCACATTTCATTCATATCCATATCTTCAAGATTTGACAACAAAAACTCATTTAACATGGTTCTGTATCGATTTCCATTCACGGTAACGCGTCGTCCTTCCTCATTTTTAAAGAAATATGGACCGATGATCCCACCAGCCCATAGACCGCACCAAACAGTACATTTATCAGGATGCATTGGTAATTCTAGAACGGCGTGTGGATTATCTTTGCTCCAAATGCGACAATTTTGTTTGTTGACGTATCCATTTAACCAAAAATGCGCCTCATCACTGAAGAGAATTTTACGGTAAAAAAATGGATCTTCGTTCAATTGATTTAACGACCAATCACTGAATTCACGGCGCAAACGATGGTCGTGTGGCTTTAATTCTTGCACCAATTGAATTTTGTATGGCACCAAACCCAAATCTTTACGTAAAATTTTCCATAAAGTCGATGGACAAAGTCCAATTTGCTGAGCACGACGACGAATCGATAAATTGTCGTTTTCTTCGACACTGGCCTCAACGACAGCAATATTTTCTTCTGTACGAACTCTTCTCATTCTTGTCGGTGGCTTGGCATCCAAAAGAGTGAATGTAGACCGAAATTTGGTAATTACGTTCTTTATGGTGGTCTCTGACGGACGATTATGTGCACCATAAAATTCACGAAGTGCTCTATAAACATTTTTAATTGAACACTGATTTTGAAAATAAATTTCCACGATTTGAAAACGTTGTTCTGGAGTTAACCTATTCATAATGATTTGCCAAACAATACTGAGTAGCAATGCCACTTTGAGCTGTCAAAACAACTGTCATAAAATAAAACGACATCTATCGGAAAAACAAACCTCCTAAAAAAACACCCGTTACAAACACAATTCCTAAGGTGGGTTAGAATGCTGAGTATGGTACCAGAGTAAAGCTTGGTTCCACATATGAAATCAGACAGCGAGTGAACCGACCAAACTATCAATAATGACATTGATGTGTGCTTCCCATCAAAACATTATTTGGTACATTCCGGTATACTTCAAGTACTGATTTACAGATCATTAATAAAAATGATAATCATAAGCGGCTTGCAGATGGTATCCCAAACACTTTTAAAGGAAGGTAAGAAAGAGGACCGCCAATCGTTAATCAGTAAGCAACGAAATTTGCCAGTGAGATATGAAGGTAGCAGCGCGGCAGTCGAAAGCACCTACTACACTTTCTATGTATAGTATTTCGTGTTTCATCCTGTAGAAGGCGGCCTTACACCACAGTGATAATTTTATTAGAGAATGCCAAATTGCAGGTAACCGATATTCCGCTCAGTATACATGCCGATGTACTAGACCCACAAGCAATCTTTGCCAGTTTTTCAGATATCGTATTCTGTAAGAAATCTGTAAACCTAAACTTAAAGCTAAATAAATCGGCAGCCCTCTACGCAGAATTTTGTATAACGAAAACCAAACTCTAAAGTTTAGGAATTAAAACAAACCCTCACGTGATTGAGATTGCTCACGTCTGTTCCTGTAAATAATTCATCTCAATAGTATATGCAAATGCGGCAAAAAATGACTAGACGCCAAGCTCATCTTAAGGTGGGCTGATAATAAGGAAGAGTTTACGCAAGATGAGCCATATCTTGCTAATTAATACCTTAATAATAAGGCTAATACGACAATCACAAGACAGCGTTTCCTTGTCCAACTTTTTTTCCAAGAAGGAAATTGATGGAACATTTAGCTTAATTTTCGACGGATTGAGAACCAATAACGATCACAATCAGCCTAGATGGAGAAAGCTCCAAATTATGAAAAATTCGGAAAACTCAATTACGTAGGTCAGAAATCCTGACTAGATAACTAATCTAGACAGCATGGGCTGTATGTTATTAATAAAACAGTTAGTGGGTAACCGAAGAAAATCATTGATAAATAACATAACAGACCGGAAGCCAGATTCGTGCCCTGAAATACTCCTCCACTTAATGATAGGAACGACGACTGGCATCTATCTATTGACACAGTAAAGATTCGACTAGATGGGAAGAAATGAATAAAGGTTATAGCCGAACTGGAAAAGAAGAAAAATTAATGACGCCTATTGACGATTATAAAAAATACGATAAGCGCCACTCGCGGAGAGATTATATAACAATGAAATACTTAATACAGGGCGGGCTTAACCCACTAAGCACATTGGACTAAGCTTCCATAAGGGCACCAATAAATTAAGGACGAATCTCGCCTAAGATTATTTCTCTACTAAAAAACTTCCTCTACTTCAAAAATATTCTTCATTGACTTAAAAAGAAAAAAAATGTCTAAACTTTCTAGGTTCAACTCTACATAGTTTAGTCGCCCAAACAAATAGTTTCTAAAACTGAGGATTTAAAAATATCATGATCATTTGAGCTTAATATTATGAGCGAATCCCGTTACATTTTATTAGAAGAAAGACTCCATCTTATAATGGTTCGATTAGCCTCCTTAAAGATGATTTATACATCCTAAAGATTTTTTTTCTAGAGCTTACTAATCAAATATAATTTCTTTTGTGTCCAAACTTCTAAACTAAGGACTTCTGATATTTTGTGACGCTTGACAGGACTCGTCAGAAAGATATTATGTTAACGGTTAGCTAAAAAATTTAATTTATATAATTTATATGAGATTCTAACAAGAAATCTGCAAAAAGTGGAAAAAATTATTTGATCAGTGGGACCGGTTCTACTGAATTATCCCTAAACTGAGGATTGTTTTTGTCAAAGCTCGGTTGAAGCGACGGTCTCTATTCACATGTAGAAATTTACATCATTTAAGTGATATTAAAGTTACTTTTCTCTAAGAGCAATATTTTTCATAACAGAAGGTAAAGTAATGATTACTTTTCTTTTAGGTTTATTTTCGGGTGCGAATATACAGTAATTTTTGATTTTCTTCAGATATGTAATCTTCTTTAAATTGAATATTAATTATTTCTAATCGTAGTCGGAGCAAGACGACAGTCACTCGACGGACGTACACAAATTTTAAATCAACCATTTGTTACTACATAGCTACTTCTTTGGTCTAATTCCAAGTTCTGAAAAATTGAGAATATTTGCCCTAAAAGGAAGTAAACCGATTAGGTCATAGCCATTAGACAAGAGTTTCCACTCACTCCTGGGTTCTTTATTTCAGTTTAGTTAGCTGTTTTTCTAAGCAAGAAACAAAGTCTAACAAAGTTACCAAATTGGAATCCAAAACTTTATTTATTTCAGTGCACTTATTGTAGGAACTGGGAAAAGTGCGAGTGAGTTAATACATCGAAATGCCAATTTCTAACAATTTAATTCATTTGGATAGAGACGAAACGGTTTGAAAATAACGATGCCTCCTCCATATCCTCTTTGTTCCGCTATAAAATTCTTAAAATTTTCTAAAAAAAAAATTCCTATAAACAAAGGAAAATTTGTTATAATTTTCGATTGGTCCCATTCGTAAAAATAGTTTTGATTTGGTCGGCCCGATTACGGCCCCTTAGAAACTAAACCTAATTTGGATACAAAATCACGATCCACTTGCAATATTTACCTTTCAAATATTAATGGTATTTTAAGTGTAGTGCGCATAGTGTGTTCAACTCGACACTAGTCGTATTGCTCCAATCGTCAATAGCACTCTATGACACACAATAACATGACGTAATTAAGTATAAGATATCTATAACTTTTCGGTTTACTTTAAATATTTTCAAATATGAAAATTAATTAATTGAATCACCACTAGTTAAAAGAAACAGAGCTAAGTATACAGTTTTGGTGTGCAAATAAAAAAATATTTACGTTTATTTTAGTTTCGTCTTGGTTAGTGTCCCTGAAAAATTAATATCGATCCCTTTCCGCGAGAACCTAATCGCACAAACTCCATTATACCACAAAAATTCTGATCATCTTCGAATGTTAATGCTCTCTTTTACTTTTCCTGTAGATAATGCCAACTAGGGCCTTTTCCGCCACGCTCAAATCACGCAAAACCTGAAAGTAAACACCACCACAGAGAAAAATTTCATCGCTCAACACCGAGCGTGATAACGGCGTGATAGATAGTTTAAGTAATACTTCCGAACACCTCCCTAAGGAGGAATAACTTTCGAATATAAGCTTTCTCCCGGGGAAAACAGACCCTAGACATTAGTTGCAAAGGTTTTTAAAGGGTTTCAAAGGGTTTTATCCATTTAAATTGTCGGGTCTTCTGACTGATAGTACATTCTTTGGCTGCTACGGTAAACAATTACACTGTTAGATAATGGAATTCTAAGGGTCTAATTACACGTAGCGAACGAATGTAGCTCGTTTTCTCAGCCGGAACCATGCCATGCACATTTCACTGTTGATCCTATTTACTATGTACGACGAAGATACTCAAACCAAAATTTTGTGATGGCTCTAAGATAGATGGAATTCCACGAATACTCACTCTAATCAGTTTACTCAATAAAAGAGCGTGATTAATTTTATTGAAGGCCTTGATAATGTCAATGACGAGCCCAGCAACCTGCAGATTGTTTTTAATCTATTGTATAGATTACCGGAGAAATTCTCAAATAAGTGTAAGTAATCTAAGGTTTAGTCCTAAACCAAATTCGTTAGAACTCAGGAATTTTGTCACATATTGATATAAGAGAGATCAGTCGGGAATTTATCTTCTCAGTATTTCAGAAACTCCGGAACTACTGCTTTTCTAAACTGGGGTACACTTGATTTCATCAATGCTGTTTGCTAAATTCAAGGCTCCACCTCGGAGAAAAATGTATTTAAAAAATTCGATGCATCAAGGAAACAAAACGATTGATATTAATTTTCCCTTTTCCAATAAAATTATTCGTCTCCATGGAGGGATGTGGCCGCCGTAATTGAGGTTACGGAAATCAAGTGTTGTTCGGAGTAATTAGTGATCGGTTCAATGAAATCGGTTTTTGACCGGTTTTTTGGCGTAATGGTTGGTAATGAAGTTATTATCGCATTGTCTCTAACACAGGTCCACAGAATTTTGGATCATATCCCATTTCTTTTCAACTAGCGAACCATTCACGGGTGATTGTTAATACCAAGGTCACGAGCCTCTACAGACCAGGCAATTATTTTGGAGGTATTTTGATCAAGTTAAATTTGATCCAAACAGCTGCGATATATTATTGGTTGCGATATATATTACATCAAACCATGGGAACATGATGAGAAGATAATTCAACGTAACTTTCGACACAGCAGATCATCGAGTTGATCCAGATCCAGGAAGTTAAAGACACTTGAAGAGGAAAGGTGAATGCAGCTCGACGAGACACGTTTCAGCAACCATAAAGGGAATGTCGATCAATTTTTCAGTTCATTACTCATCACAAGGTTAGGTGACAGATAAACTTATCAAAATTCGCCTGCATACTTCCTTTGTTTTGGTGTACAAAGTGCACCCTCATAATTTGTTAAAAGGGAAAATCCAAATAGAAACAACAAAAAAATAAATCTACCTAGCGGGTGGTCCACTTAAAATGTTATCCGACAAATATCTCGAAAAACACTTTTCCTACGCAAAAATGGTTAAGAAACAAAGTTGGCGTGTAGGATGGGGGACACAATTTTTACATCAATAATAGATTCAAGTAGTTATAGAAATTTTAATTTAGGCCCCTGTTACGATTCTCACCTCACCTAAAATTACTATGCAAATGTGACTAGATTTGTATGGAGTCACTCGGTGAGGTGAGAACCATAATGGGGGTATTAATCAAAAAATGAAACCACTTTTCGATTATTAGGGATGAATTTTAGAAAATGTATTGCTATGTATTCAAGTTAATAGTCAGCACTTTGAGCATTTATTGGAATAATGGTTTATTCCTTTTTGTTTTCTATATTTCCTAGTTCCAAATAAGTTAACTCCCTTTACCGACTGTATCCCGATTAACTGTGGTGTTATACTGTGTCCCCCTTCCTATAGACTAACTTTTAACCATTTTTCGAACCCTAATAAAATTAAAAAACGAATTGGTTAACAATTCGACAGAATACTAATAATTACAAGAAGATCCATAATCAAGGTCGCTTCGAACGCTCTTATTTTACGATTTTTTGTTCGTATTTCGCATGCATAAATTCCGCACCTTGACTCAACTTTAAATTATAATTTAACTTATGGTTTATAGAATTTGCAAATTTGGTGGAGCTGTGCTGGTATGGCGACGATTTCCCCGCACACTTGGAGAGCAGGTAACAGGATATTTTCATTCGTGGGATCCATGATGATACCGATGGCACTGAAAACATATTAAAACGTAAACATCTTCCTTGATCAATATAGTTTCAACCAATATTTACACAACGGTTTCGCAGATAATGCAACGCAGAAGCTTGAAATTGTCCTCTGCATGAAGAAACTGGTTGGAATCCTGAAGGAAATTTATAAGTATTTACAGTCTTCTCAACCCTAGATTTGTGGCAATATTTCTTTAGTGTGTTTCACAACTGTCGCTGAAAATTTTCTTAGCAGCCTCCAACAATCTCAGACTTTCATAGTCATTGTTGGGATCAATAGTATATTATCAAAACGAACGGGGACAGGGTATATAGATGCCTCAAACTAAGTGGATAGCTAAGCAAAACGATACTCGTCACAGACGGAAGGAATGCAGAAGTTGAGTCTGCTTAGTACAAACAGATTTAAATAACATTAAAATAGATAAAACAAAATAAAATAAAACAAAATAACAAATAACAAATGAGTTAAATAAATATTAAACCAGTTAAGCTAAATAAAAAAGTTCAAACGTGCGTTTCGTAATCAGTTCTATGATGGTCAATACGCAAGATAGGTACCGCTCTTAAAACTGGCGAATTTACATTTAGATTGATCTTTTCTAATAGAACAGGAGAATCGATACTGCAGGTTAACAAACGGCACATATTTGAGTCAAAACGAATGATTGTAGTCATGTTAAATGAAGCCTCGAAATAAACGTGAATAATGGTGAAAAATGATGAATTTCGTTTTCCCCTATCTTAATAGATATGAATGAATTATGGAAGCTGCCTTGAGGCACGTTAATAGATATGGAAGCTGCCTTGAGCTACTTCAGACATTGCTGAGAAATGAGCTGATACTGATGACCTATACAGCACATGATATATACGGTCTTTAAGATAAGAGTCCATCCAATGGGGAATTTGGAGAAGAAAGCCAAGAGTCTTAAGCTTAAACAAAATAACTTCATGGGAAATCCTATTAAACGCCTTACTAAAATCGGTAAAGATAACATCAATTTCATTCCCTGCCTCCATCATATTTAATGTTTGTGAAGGGAATTCAATAAGGTTTGTGGTCGTTGATCGTGTTTTGAGAAAACTATACTGATTGTCAGAAATCAACGGTTTACAATAAAAATACAGTGAATCATACACAATATTTTCCAACAGCCTTGGAATACAAGATAATTTTGCAGTCGGCCTGTATAGGTGTCTGTGCAGGTTTTTAATTTTGGAAATTTTTTGAACCGCAGATTCATAATCGACTTGAATGGAGGTTAAGGTTGTTTGAACACGTAGTTATTCATGTATATAAAATAATCTTCATCGGGTTCAAAATCGCTGTTTGTAAAAGCCAGACTGAAAAAGTTAGCAAAATGATTTGTTATGACTTTAGGATCATTAGAGGAATGATTATTATACTTTAGAGTGGAACGGTATCCGTCAGATTTTTTCTTCAAATTAATACATCGCCAGAAAATCTTAAGATCAGAGATGAGATTGGATTCCATGAGTCTGATATAATTCCCATAAAGTTTGACTGACAAACTTCTGAAATCATTATAACTATTTAAATAGTTAGAGTAATCAGAATCCGATTTAGTTTTTAGGAATCTTTGAAAACGTTTGTTTCTACGGTTACGTAACATTCGTAAATCACTATAATACCAAGGAGATGGATTGTCCAAAACATTCAAAAACTGCAGAGTAAAAATTAACAGTTTGTGTTTCTATGTCATTATTTAAAATGGTGTCACAGTCGATGTTTGCCGATAAATCACTAAGTTTCACAAAGTCGGCCTTACGAAAATTGAATGGTGGTGGAGTTTCAGAATCGACAACAAGACTACATTGTTCCAGACAAACGTTGATTAAAATAGGAGGATGGTATACATCTATGACACAGACAATTAAATTGGTTTCAGATGCGACGCTATTGTTGATAACAGAGCAAAATACCAAATCGAGCTGCCTGTTCAGACGTTGCTAATCTTAACGCTGCTGATCTGAACTAGTCCTGAGTTCAACATATTGTCAGTAAATAAAGTTTCTTTGGCGATTAGTGCATTCGAAGCAATATAATGAGTGTTATCATCTGAAAAATCCCATTTCAGGCCGAGGAGATTGAAATCACCCACAACAAAGATGGCATCTTGAGTATCCATCAGGTAAGAAGCTGATAGCTTACGATCTGACTTACTGGGCGACTATAGTAATACAAAATAAAAATATTATTTTTATTATTTTTGACTTTGACACATATTAGCGCGATATTAACAGTGTTGGGAATGGTAAAATTGTGACTATCAAAATTGATGTGTACTGCAATGAGAACCCGTCTACCACCACAAATTTGTGTCTGGACAGTAAAAACCATATTTCCAGAAGACGTTGAAATCCGAGATAAAAAAACTTATTATCTTACAGGTTTTAATACTTGTTATCAGTGACACTGAATTAATGGAATTATATCCAGGATAAGCACCTTAATGGGAACCTTACAAATGACAGCATCTAGTTTGGATACGTACATGGAATGATGATATCTTGTGACATATCAAAAGCATTACGCTCATAATATAAATGTTTCCAAACATAAGAATTCTAAAAAGTAATGTGGAGTGTGATCAGCCTACGACATTATAATCGCAATATCTTATCCATATACGGATCGTATTTGTCTATTTGGTAACTTTAATCAAAAAGTGAAAACCTCACATACCACAATCGTTTTTATCACACTCAAAACCAAATGCCACGCTTTATCGGTTTCTTTAGAACAAAAATGAAACCACAAACGCTGTAGTTCAGCGTATTCGTGCACCCGATATGTCATATTAGAAATCATTATTTTGTTGATTAATTTTCAATGCATTTTTCTACGATGGGATTTATTAAGTGATCAAAGCGATGATTCACTCACAGAGAAACTTTCTATTGGATCTTATTGTTACCCAAGACAAATATAATGCAAGCAGAGATTACTGTGCATTCAGTGTATGATGTAGGGGGTATATCAAATATCGAGCGACGAAAAACACAATATAATTATTCCGATGCATGAAATTCAATACGTTTCTAACACAAAAAAAAACTTACCAAACATTTTCGTCCCAGTAATTCAAAAACCAATTCATTCTCCTCGTTTGTCAGTAAACCACTAGGTTTATTAGCCTTTTTATCTTGACTACTAACACTTGTTCGATGTTGTTTCATTTTTTAAACTTATTTTTTTTTACTAAAATCAAATATATTGAACTAAACAAACTATAAATTTTCAATCAAAACTTTTTTTGAGCAAACAAACACACACTTGGTACAGTTGAAAATTTTTAAATCTAATAATTAATTAAATTAACATACTTTTATATGAATCATTGAGCAACTAAACTTAAAAACTTTTTCATTTTTATTTTTCGATCAAACATTTTTACATTTGATTTTTCTATTTATCACAAGAGTATAATACGATATTTACTATATTGTTTCATTTAACACTACATATACTATAAAAAAATAACTCGAAAACTAAATTTATTATTAAATTCTCGTTTAATAATTTTTTGTGAAACGTCACTTGCCAAAAAATTTTATTCGATTAAAACACTAAAAAAAGTCGAACTTTATGATTTTTTTTGTCTCGCTTTTAGTGGGGAACATCTGTTATTAGTGCTGCCCGATGTGCAGTTGGAAATTTACATTTTCGAAATTACCGCACATGTGTGTGCGCCAACGCAGCGTGCGTAGTTTTTTCACCGGTGTGTAATCGTAAATAACTTGCCTAACGGAGTTTGGTGAATTCTTGTTTTAAAAAAATCTAGAGATGGGCAATGTCAAAAATTAGACTGTTTGACACAATTTTTGACATTTTTCGATTGAGTTTTTTTAGACATTCACATTTAGTCACATTTTTTGAGTCTCGCAGAATACAAACAGAACGAAAATAACTCGATTTTTGTATAGAAAAATTTGGGCTATTTTTTGATTTGTATAGAAAAGGGTAGAATGTAGTAGTGAAACAAATTTTGTACTAAGCGTTTTACATTCAATACGGGTAGAATTAATTTTTTTTTGCAATATCAAAAATTAGACTTTTTGACACAATTTTTGATATTTTTCGATTGAGTTTTTTTAGACATCCACTTTTTGTCACATTTTTTGAGTCTCGCAGAATACAAACAGAAGGGAAATAACTCGATTTTTGTATGGAAAAATTTGGGCCATTAAACTTTTTGACATAATTTTTGACATTTTTCTATTGAGTTTTTTTAGACATTCACTTTTAGTCACATTTTTGACTCTCGGAGAATACAAACAGAAGGGAAATAACTCGATTTGTGTATGAAAATTTGGACCATTTTTTGATTTGTATAGAAAAGAGTAGAATATAATAGTGAACAAATTTTGTACAAAGCGTTTTACATTCAATACGAGTAGAATTAATTATTTTTGGGCAATGTCAAAAATTAGACTGTTTGACATTTTTTGATTGAGTTTTTTTAGGCATCCACTTTTAGTCACATTTTTTAACCCTCGCAGAATACAAACAGAACGGAAATAACTCGATTTGTGTATGGAAAAATTTGGGCCATTTTTTGATTTGTATGGGAAAGAGTAGAATATAGTGGTGAATCAAATTTTGCTTTTAACGTTTTACCACAGAGAAATCACTATCAGAGACCTAAACGAAAAGATTCATTGTTAAGTCAAATTCTCGATGTCGTTACAAATGGAAAATATTTCTAGCAGCTGTTTATAGAAATGCTTAGCTAGAACTCAAACCCTATTTTGGACTATTTGCTCAATATTCATTTTTCTAGCTCAATATATTTTTTCAATACGCACACGTATAAATAAACAATATTATATTTGATTGTACAGTATAACACCCAAATGATTCTTCAACATTTGTTTTTTATTTTTATTCTACTATGAAAGAAGGGTACGATATGACGTGTTTGCTGAAAGCAAAAAGTAGCAAACGAATAAAATAAACAATGCTTCATTACGTATGATTTATACATAATGGAACAGAATGAAATGAAAACTCACACGCTCGTATTATGTATATACTAAAATAATACATATGTGTATACGATCGAGATTCGTTATCGTTTAGCTATATCAAAATTAAATACGTGAACATAACAAGGAGAGAATCTAGGTGTATGAAATGTAAATGAAAAATTTTAAGAAAAAATTGTTGGAGGATGATAGGATACGAAAAAATCAAAAACTTATCATTAAAAAAAATTATGTTTCTGTTGCCATTGTTTTTTAAAGGTCGCAGTGTTAAACAAGCATTATCCACATACATATTTGTGCAATGTGCATAATATACATTATGTATATCTATCTATACTCAAAAAAACACTTTTCTTAAACTGCCTTTGGCTTTATTCTTGAATATTTTCCATCTTAGGAAACTCACAAGATGTTTTAAAAATTTTCTAGCTAATTAAACCGAATTTGTTAAGACTTAACTTATGTTATAGTTCTTAATATTAAAATACACATTTGATTAGTTTTTATATGAATTAGTTAGCTAAATTTAAAGGATCTTTTCTTTTAAGGCGTTGATATCTAGGCCGCCTCCATAATATTTCCCGAGTTAATGTGTTGGATGTTATTCTAACTTTGTGGTGTATTTTTGCTGTACTGCTGTATTGTATCTGCTAGTGTTTCGACGTTGAGATCACGGTTTATGTTTGTGTTACATTTGCATTTCACTTTTTGCCATTTATTTCGAGTTCTTAATACGGCTCATAAATTTCTGTAAATGGTTACTGTTAGGCCTGAGGTATAAGTTTGGCTGAATATTTATTTTCTCAAAGTTCAAAACTTTTCTCTTATTTTTTCTTTTAAGTTTTTTTTTGACTGGTTGGACATTTATCCACGACCATTTATCCACCATAGAAATAGATTACATAGAATGAATGTAAGCAACAGTCAAGCGTCACAAATTCGGAGAGAAAAGTAGAAAGCGTATAAATCAACAGGACCATAATTAGAATTTTTTGATGCAATGAAGTTAGGAAGATAAAATTAAAAAATCTAAATTGAATTATATTTGTATTCATCCAGTACAAAAAATTAATTGTTTTTCTCTTAAATACAATATATTGCAGATTTAAACTTGTGTCCAAGTAGTTATTGATCCTATTTAGTTTAATATTATTTTCATTGCCGTCAAATTTAGTCATTGGCTCTTTACCTATAAGAAGGAAATGACCCGTTTCTTAAAAATATTTATCGATTATCTTTTGTCTGCGGCATAAAAAAATTATTTTCAAAATGTAACGAGCAAATAAGTGAATTTTTACTCATTTTTACATTTTACATCTTGTACATCGAACCCAATTGAGTTCAACCATTATTTTTTAATTCTTCACAATAAGCTTATTCTAAAAAAACCAAAAAATGTTTTTCAAAAATAAAAAGTAATTGTGAAAAGAAAAGCACGTAGTACATGAAACAATCAACACCATCTTTTCGAACCATAATAATACGAAAAATGCGGCACTGGGAATAAAACATGTTTACAAAAAGAAAAAACCCAACAACAACCAAAATTCGATTCTTAAGTTTTTTCTGATTTATAACTTAAAATAAGGATAATTTTACCACCAATCACTTTCTTCATAATATAATTTACATTTTATTTATTTAAATACTTGGTAAGTTTACCGATCGTAAGAAATTCCATTACGTAAGTTTTTAGGCGTGTTTTGGCAGCTTTTCACAAGACACTTCATTTTAATTAAAATTTTCCAATTTTTATTACCAACTGATGGCACTACTACACTATCCAATAACTATTTTATAATATTTTAAATACTTTAATTAATAATTTCAAGATTTTTTAAGAGCACACAATTTTGCTGTCACTTTGTACAAAAACAAAAAGTAGTTTGGTTGGTTTTTTCTTTGAGATATGAGACCGCCAATGCATTTTTTTTATAATCATCCTGCTCTGGCTTGTGACACATGAAATAGCAAATTTTATATGGGAAAAATCTGTACATTCATTCTATAGTATATAATTCTATGCATCAAACATTTAAAAAAATTAATAAATCATTGGTTATTTTCTTGAATATAAAGCAAAAAAAAATGTATTTAAATCTTTTATGAATAAAATACGCTGTTTGTTGCACTCGTATTTATACACCGATCGAATATTCTAGATTTGCCTGGATTTATTCTATTACATTACTATTGGTTATGTTCAAGACTACTATAATCTGCTACACAACAAACTGTTATAAAACTATTTTAGTGATACTACTAAACTCCAGATGTCATCAATCTCACGTTAGTAAAGTACTAAACCTTGAATGAGTAATTTTTGTTGAAGAAATATTTCGCAATTCCGAATTAATTGCCCATCAACCCAATATGCAATCAATCCGGCATTCGCGAGACATTTATTCAACTATAATTGTTCGTTTAATGTTTAGAACTTTACTAACAGTTTTTGTAAGGTTAGTGCCATCTGGGGTTTAATAGTAGCACTAAAGGCGTGTTATAACAGTTTTGTTGTATAGCGGATTATAGTAGTCTAGAACAGAATCTAGAATAAATCTAAGGGAATCTAGAATATTCGATCGGCGCATAAATACGAGTGCAACGAACACAATGGGTCATTTGTTGGTTTGACATTTGGGAGACTTGGTATGCGAAACATTAAAAGCGAAAATCGATCTATGCGTCCACACGAGATATCATGATACCGGTATCAAACATCGTTTCTTTCCCCTTTACCAATAAATTCGGTATTATTGCGGCGCAAAAATACCGGTTTTATGGGTAAAGGGGAAGGAAACGAAGTTTGATACCGGTATCATGATATCCATATGTGGACGCTTAGAATAGCGGGAAAATAAGTGAAAATAGTTAATTTAAAATTATAAATGGTGTATTAAGTGAATTAATAAATAATTGAAAATTATTTGTTATTGTGATTTAGTGTTGATAAAATAAAAGTGAGAAAATTATTGTCGGAAATATTCCAGTAGTGGCGTAAATATTAGGTAAATATTTGGAAATTATGCAGAGATTATTTCCGGTATTTTCACGAATATTCTGAAAGTGTGTGAATTATGTTAATTGTTGTGTTAACACTGTCAACCGTCATATTCACAATCCCAAGAAACAAATTTAAAACAAAACTTGCTTAAATTAAATTATTTCACAATAAAATACGCCAATTATTACGAATTTGTCCTGTCAAAACCGGTTCGCCAAATCTATACACACGAGAAATAAAATAAAATTAAAAAATACACGATAAAAATTCAGTACATTTTTCTCGTGTATTTTTTAATTTTTGTAGTACTGATTTTTTTGTATTGTTTTATTACTGCTCTCTCGAAATCAAATTTAAACTAAAATCTACGTGCCAAAAATGGCCTTGAATTTCTTTTATTTCATTTTTGTTTGTGTTAGTGCTGCTATACTGTGCGTAATTATACTTGCGGAAAATAGTGCGGCACTAATACATCGCACTCGCTCGCGCAGGTATAAATATATTCATACCTGCGGGGCGAGTGCGATGTATTAGTGCCGCACTATTTTCCGCAAGTAAAAACGCACAGTCAAGCAATAAATTCTGATTGAAAAATGAGTCGCAATTAAAACCGGTTTTATAGGTAAACGGGGAAAGAGACGAATATAGAGCTGTTTCTTTGAATTATGATTATATTATGATAATTTTATAAAATGATATTTGTGTATTCATATTATACAAGAATTATATTGCATATTGTAAATATAATTATATTAAACACTTTATAATTATATAATATTATTATTATTATTTACTATTCATATTATACAAAAAAAGAAGTTTGGAATTCCAATTTTTAAGCAATTTTTTTTACCAAATTTTGCTTTATCCAATGGAACTGTTGTTGTTGTAACCGTGTCAAGAAAATACAGCAAATAAACTAAATATATACGCTAAGTGAGCCAAAGAAATCGCTCTACCCTTACTCGGCTAATCCACAGGAGGACGCATGCGACCGGTCTTTTTCTCCGTGTTTCCCTCTTTACATATACAACCGGTTTTATAGGTAAGGAGGAAAAACAAAAAAAAAGTCCGGTGACATGCGTCCTTGTGTGGATGAATGTGTGGGTGATTGAATCTAAAAAAATTTCAGTGCACAATTTACTTTACCACTGATTTCTATCCTTTTCAATACAAACCAAGGATAAATAAAATGAGTCGAAATTTTTCCATAAAAAGATGAAGGTTTGTCGTATATATTTACTTTATTATATATGCAGTGCCTATGGATGTATACGGCCTTATCACAATATATGAACTTTGTATGTATGCAGGACCCAAAACTGCCAACAGGAGAAAAGCTTTCATAGAAATGCTATAGACTTTTTTTATTAACTTTATTTTGACTTTATTTATTTATATCTCGTAAATGTGGCAGAAAAATAAACTTTCATTCTCCTGTGAATGAACGTTGTTTATTTACTTTTAATTTTAAAAAATAGTTTTTCATTTTTAAGTTGCATTTCATTCGGAATTTTGGCATTTTCCGCTATGATGTCTTTAATTTGATGATCATCGTATAATATATAGAGCAAAATATTATACAGAGCAAAATATGTTTGTGTGCATGAAAAGCAGTTATTTTCCCCTTTCTTCTTTATATTATATGCATACACGTAAACTTTTCGCTCTTTATATTTTTCGGCAATCGTCAAAAAAAGACGTCATAGCGGAAAATGGTAAAATACTGAATGAAAACTAGCTTAAAATTAAACAATCTATCAAAATTATAGGTTTTATAAATAAGCAACGTTAACGCCCACTACTCTGGAGAATGAAAATTTATTATTATTGCCACATTTTTGCCGCACGAAAAATAAATAAATAAAGTAAAAAATAACAATATAAAAATGTCCATAGCATTTGCATGAAAGTTTTTTTTCGTGTTTACATTTTTGGGCCTGCATGCAAACCGTATTTTTTATTTGCCTTCGACTTGGCCGTGTACATAGACGCAGTGATACCATATTTATGCTATTGTTACCCTCTAAAAATCGCGTTAGTTTTACGTATAGTTTGCAAAGACTGGTTTATAATAAAGTCTTTGCAAACGTTACGCATAAGCGAAAAGCAAAAGAGAAAATGAACACATCGTCACAAGAGAAATGTATTCAACTTTAAGTATTTTTTAGAAAACTCAAAACCAAAGAATAAATTGGCTATTTATTTACATTTATATAATTTAAACTAGTACACTAAAACTATTAACATGTGTAATTTACTATATACACTATATTTACTAAAATTGTTGAGAATTGTCAAAAACCGCTCACAAAAATCGCTGTATTCATTAAAAACACTCTGAAATGACGCACTTATTAAAAAAACAAACGAAATAGTTGTACATGTATTGGAATTCCATTATAAATGGGTGTACGTAAACCCAGTATGCAAATTGTTCACTGTGTGGAAAAAATAGTTATGATTCCATACTAAATTCCGTACTACAAAATACCAAAGACTCAATAAATTATATTTTGGACAAAAATTGTCTTTCTCTTTCTGTTTCGCGGTAATTTTATTATTTTTGTTTCTTTTTCAGTTTCATGTGACAAGTCGACGAGTGAATTCGCACACGATTGGTGTACTCACCTTTTTTATTTTATTTTCTAATGTTATATTAATAGTTTTCAATATTATTACAGTAATTTTTTATTGGGTTTAATTGGGCTAAAGAGGTAACAAAAACAATTTTGCAATGGCATCACCATTTACAAATCTACGCAAATTTTTAAGTAAAATGTTCTTGTTTAATTTTTCATAAGAAGTTGTGTGAAAATCTGACAGGTGGTCAATACCGTATATAGGCGGATTTTTAATATTTAAAAATAATAATATTGAACATCTAAATAAAACATATAAAAATTACAACAAATACTTCTTTTTAATTTTAATAAGAAATTATTATTAATCCCATGTAAAGGAGCTGTGGAAACCTCTATTTGCATGCGATAAAGTGTGGCAATTTAGTACGGAAATGTATATGGCTTCCGACGAAATTCTACGTTATTTTCAAGATCAGTTTTTCTCTTTTTAATCGGGATTCAAACCCATACTGGAATTTTTGTGACACTTTTCTTTAACGAGTAGTATGGATTTCCGTGTACTTTCTGGGTTCTTTCCATAGAGTGTGGTTTTTGTACGCGAATTAAAACGAAATTCCTTTGCCATTACATATTGGGGAATTTACGTTTTCGGAAAGAATTTAGCGTTTATATTTTTCTGTTGAGAGGGTAAATTGATTTTACTGTTTAACGCGTATTTCCAGTATTTACAATGTATTTGTCACACAAATTGCATCTTTTCCCTATAATTTTATTTTAGGAAAACTTAAAGTTTTCCAAAAGTTGAAATTGGCAGTCTTCCTGCTTTGTTCGATATAATAACGTTTTCATGTTTATTTTCTATAACTTTATTTATATATATAATGTAATGGATATAATATTATACATACGATATGTTTAAAAAATTATGCATATCTAAAAAGTATCAATTTCGAAAAATTTATCGTTATTTACGAGTTCGTGTAGCTATAATTTTTGTATTTTTGAGTACTGTCACAACATGTACCGTTTCAAATTGAACGGGTTTAAAAAAGATCTCTACTCTATTAACACATTCAAATATTCAATTCATTATACGAGTTACTTTGAAAATATTTATTTATTGACAAATTGTTGACTATTTTTGACAACTTTCGACAATTTTTGATAATTTTAGTCATTTTATGACAATATTTTAGGGTTCTTAAACCATTTTTGATAAAATTGTCAAAATCACCGATTTTTTAGAGAGTTATCCATCTCGCCACCTTATTTGTAATCGCATTCTGGGCCAGTGTTCTTAAATTCATTAACTTTCCCTCTGTGGTCACAATTCCCTTGGAAATTCTATAATTATTTTCACCTAAAATGCCACAGGTAACCAAAAACAACATATTCTTGAGTCATATTCTGAATATTTACTTACCACCCTAAAAATATTTTGAATTTTATTAAATTTTTTAAATTTTTCGTGGTTAGTTTGCTTATGAAATCGTTTAAATAAAAAAATTGTATATTATATTTGTTTTACATTGTAAATACTGTAACAACAATGATAGTTGCGTTGTGGGACGGGTAGAACGTTCATTGTATAATCGTTAAAAGCAAAATTAAATAATGTGATTAATGGACGGTGAAGATCACAGAAAATTATTAATTCTTCCTAGTTTAATTTTTGGATTTTCAATTCCACCCCCATTATTAATCGGAAAATTATGTATTAATGTTAGAAAAACTTACTTTTTATATTCGCGAAGATTTATGCAACAACAACAGCACAATTATTATTTCGACATCTACGAAGGTAGACTAGGCTCTAGGTTAGACTAGGTTGAGAATGATGTTTGTAACAATAATTGTGTGTGCGAATTGGGTAAAAAGTTAAACATTTTATCTGTGGTGAAAGTTAAACAAAATGTTTAATTGTTTAACCGTTTTGCTGTGCGAATTGTAAATGATTAAAATAACGACGTTTCTGGTAAACGGTAAATGGTATCGACGTAAATGATTAAAATAACGACGTTTCCAGATTATTTTTTGTTAAGTTTATTGGTTTGACATTTTTTTATTTATCTCTCGTAAATGTGTAAACAATAAAAATTTTCATTCTACTTAGCATGAACTTTGTTTATTTATCTTTAATTTTGGTAATTAATTTTCACTTTCAAGGTAGTTTTCATTCGGAATTTTAGCATGTTCCACTATGATGTCCTTATTTTTATTATCGTCGAATAAAATGCATGAATAATAGTTATTTATTCGTTTTTCTCTATGTCATCTACTCATCTACTCTTCATGTATACACAAAAACTTTGTTCTACATATTGTACTACAATTATCAAATTAAAGACATTATAGCGGTAAATGGTAAAACTCTGAATGACAATTACCTTAGAAATGAGCAAAATGCAATTGATCATAATTAAAGATAAATAATCAAAGTTTACGCTCAGGAGAACAAAAATTTAATTTCTGCTACATTTACGAAAGTATAAATAAAGCCAAAAAAAAACTTTAGAAACAAGAATTTCCATAGCATTTGTAGAAAGTTTTTTTGTGTTTACTTTTTAGGCCTATATACGTACAAACCATTTTTTTATTTGTTCCACTTGGCCGTGTACATATACGCAGTAATACACCTCGTGCTGATTGGTTTAAATTCTGCCATCTTGAATCGCCTTAAAGGCAAATATTTTTAATTTAAACAATTCTCAATTTTGTATAAAGCAAATTTCCTTAACCTCAAAAAAGTGATAACCAACAACAAACAAAATCATCAGACAGAAAAAAAATAAAATTTTAAATAAAATAAAATTAATAATATATAAAACAAAACCAGCTTTGTTTCATCTATCTAAAAAGGTCCATATAGCCTAGCCATGTGTTCTCTTTAAAAGAATTATGTTTTTTGCCTTGTACTATAAATTACCCAATCAGAGCGCAGAATTATTATTCCTCAATTACAAAAACTTACATGTATCATTGCCTTTAAATATTTATTGCTCAAATTTTTTAAATCTAATCGTTTTGCCCAATTTATATTTACCACCTCTTTTTTGACAGTCCGCAATTTTTGGTAATTATATTTAATCGTGTTTTGGACAACCCTAAATTGCATCATAAAAAAAAGCAACACAAAAATATCGAAAACAACTTTTGTCATATTTTAGTCAGCATTTGGATAGAAATACAATATTATTTAAAGAAAAATAGTAAAAGTCTATTCAAATGCTAAGTTTTTATTTTAAAATTATAATTGGCTAGATGCGAGTATCAAGTGTAATTTTATTACAAAGAAAATAATACGAAATGAATTGAGTTTGAGGAGGTAAGTAAAAATGAAATAATTGTGTAGCACGCCGTTATTTGTCAACAATAAAAATAACAAATTGCCTCCATATTTAATTTTGTACTCCCGAATTTTTTGTTTTAAATTTTGTAATGAATTACGCCGTTCTTTCCGAGTTTTTTAAAATAACTGTTATTTATAATAATCACATGGTTAATATATTATCAAAAATGATTGTATAAAATTGATTTGTAACTTAAATGTAGGCCCAACCAAATTTTCAAGATTACACAATACAGTGACGTATTTGTTTACATTAATATTATTATTTTTTGTTGTTTAATTGCAGAGAGCCAAAATATAAGGAACATCCACATAGAAAGCTACGAGTAATAAAATATATAATTAAGAAAAATAATTCATACGCATAACAATTAGGTATACATAATAAATATACGCAATGAAATATCCAGGTGGAAATACCTCGACTCTATTTTGTGAACAAGTTGGTACCGTGACGTCATTGTTTGAACAGTGGAATGACTGCGAGCGTACGGTTGTTTTATATGCTTTGCTAAAACGTGTTCCATATGCTAATTTGAAATTTTTGCAACTCTCAATTGAATACAACATAGCACAAAACTATAATTCCCAAAGTAAACTACAAATGCTTGAGAATAATTCTAATAATGCTGTATTCCTGACAAAGCTTGTAAGTACGTATAAAAATTTTAAATGCAATGAATCCCAAATACAAAAGGATTCGGTGATTTATGAGAGTGTCGCTAATGGCATTAAAAAGTCGAATTCGCAAATTTATTTGGACAATTTTGGAAAATATGATAAGAAGGAGGATGTATTAACCGATATATTGACATATTTACCGTTACTCAAACCAGGTAACGATGATGCAAAAGCCGTATTTTTATCATTGATTCCTTGTGCTGTGGACGATTCCGTTAGACAACTGATTCCAATGGAGTTAGTACAACAAATATTATCATATCTGCTAATTCATCCAGCAATTTCAAATGACGACCGCAGATCATTAAGCCAGTGGTTAAGACACTTGGAGGAGCATATGTCACTATCGTATGTGCCAAATAAAGCACCAAACTATTTCCTATTACCACCAAATGAATCATCATCCACCTCATCATCGGTCTCAACGCCGTGGCAAGCAGTAGCACCACCCATACAACAAACGAAAATAATTTCAAATGACAATACTGCAACACCATGGGATCTGAAAAATATTCAAGTAACACAAGACTTTTGTGATGAGGTTGATTTTCGAAAGACAATTGGTAAAAAAATTGAATTTTCACAAGCAGTCATTTCAAACGGTTCTAGTCACACAACCAAACAAGCACCAATTATATATGATAATGTTAACGAAGATCATCATGTATCATTTTCGAAAAATGGCACAGAAATATTAGACTATGATTGTGAGGATTACAATAAATCGAATACGCAAATAGCATTTGATCCGGCAACCAATATACAAGAATTTTTAACAGTGCCAAATTTCCATGATAACAATGTAATGAAAACACGTCGTTCGAATAGTTTAACTACTACTACAACAACAACACCACCAAATGTATGTACATCGTCGTCATCTGAAAATTTAGCAAATATTTCACAAAAGCCTAGAAGTTTTTCGTTATCGATGGAAAGTCCTCGAAGCTCGTTAACATCAAGCGGATCAGAAACTCGTCTTGATGAATATAAACCAAACTTTATTAATTTTAATTCATTCAGCATAGGAATGGGTAATATTGGCCAATGGTTGAAAAGTTTACGTTTACATAAATATATTTGGCTGTTTTCAAATATTACGTACGAGCAAATGCTCGATATTAATGAGACATACTTAGAGCGAGAGGGTGTAACAAAGGGGGCGCGAAATAAATTAGTTTTGTGCATACAAAAATTAAAAGAACGCAATAAAATGTTAGCCCAATACAAGAAAGATATTTTATCTGGACATGTTCCATTAAATAGTATCTTAGATGATCTTGTAAATATGGTGATTACGCCAATGAAACCCGTCGACCAGTATAATTCAGACGATGTTGCAGGTTCACTATTACAGATAATAGATCTTGGTAAGAATAGTATATAATAAAAATCTGGATAGCATCTAATC
This sequence comes from Nephrotoma guestfalica, assembly GCA_963691935.1. NCBI lineage: Eukaryota > Metazoa > Arthropoda > Insecta > Diptera > Tipulidae > Nephrotoma > Nephrotoma guestfalica. The sequence continues at coordinate 252,757,928 of OY829913.1, forward strand.
GTTAGGCATGTTACTTTACAGTGGCAAAAATATTAATAAGCAAACCAATAACAACACAAAGTGATGAGGATTGTATTACGATATTTATGACAATACTGGAACGTGCGTTATACAGTGAAGGTTTTATTGCCATATCGAATACAAATTTATTAAAGGAGCATATATTTAAAATTTCCAAAATTAAATTGCAATTTACACCAAAAAGTCATTACAGTAAATCATCGAATAACAGTGGAAATGGAATTAATAAACTGAGGTGAGTGATCGAAATTTTTTCTATTTTTTACATTACAAATTTTGCACTAATACATACTAGAAATTCTGAGGTAAAATTTTCCTGAATTGTTTATGCCACCGACTTAGCTCTATTATATGGAGGTATTCATTTTATTTAAAGATCGAACCAGTTTTGTTTCATAACGAGGTGATTCTAAATCAAGAATCGATTGACATTTGACCCTCGCTCAGTACACAATACACCGGCTATCGAAATCGTTTGCTCATCCGGATTAAATAATAAAACAGACAAAAGACGAAATTAAGGAAGGTATTCAAAACTTATTAAGAAATCTTTGCAAAAGTTAGAAGTGTTCTCGAAAAATATCATAAATCGTTATTTCCCTTTTACCCCTTATCTTTATCTTCATTCATTTCCAGAATGAGATAATTGAGAATATTGGGTATTTTAATTTAAATAAATAACCAATTTTCAATCGTAGAATCTTTTGAAATAAAATAAAATGGTCCAAGAGAAGGTGAAACATCATTTATTAAAAATTAACAAGCATAGTGGCTGAAAAATTGCAATTTTGTTTGCAGAGAAGGGCTACAATTGCAAAAAAAGGGGAATATTGATGTTGAGAGAATCTAGAAATTCTGTTTGCCTTATTTATTGTCTGGTATTACAGCGGCGCTACTCCACCAAACCATCAAATTTTTTCTTTTGAATTGGATAATATAAAAAAGTTTCTTTTTATCCAGGTGGTTTGCTTACAAACGATAAATCAAATAAATTGCCATACTTAGTTGGGGGTGCAATCTTAATATATTCATAAATATTGCCTGTTTTGTCATTTTCTATATCAACTGTAAATTCAATAAGTTTATTTTACCGAGTGTTCATTTAAAAAGTGTCAATTTGAATAACTCGAAAAAATCGTGATTTAAAACTTTGTTTTAGGAAAAAGTTGTTTGGTGTCGAGAAAGAGAACATTTTTCATTAAGTTTGTGATTATAATTTTTAGATATAGATCATTAAATGCTAGAGAGAAGTGGTGGGGGTTTTATACTTTCAGGCGAGGGTCTCAATTGACTTTGGGGCTATTTTGATTTATATTAGGTATTGCTGTTGTAAAGCGATGATATTACTAGAAAGCGAATACGAGGAAACGCAAAATAATCAGGAGGCATACTATCGAAATCGTCCGCCGTTGATTTTTGATCGTTTTGTTATAATCGTACTATTGTTTTCGACGCTTTCGTTGTTTAACGACTGTCGTCGTTTTTTAACAACTGATTTTTTTGGTTCAAATTATAGAAATTATTATTTTTTAAATATTTTATTATTTTTATTTAAAAACGGAATGAATATTTTACTGCACGAACGATGACAGTCAAACTTGAACAACCATAAAATCATAGTTGTTAAAAAACGACGATAGTCGGTAAAAAACGAACGCGTCGAGAGCAATAGTACGATTATAACAAAACGACCACAAATCAGCTTCGGTCGATTTCAATAGTAGGCCCCTAGAATTCCACGATTATAAATCTTAAAATGCCCGCATCATTTATTGAGGACATTAGAGACTATTCAAACAAAACTTTCAATTATTTTATTGAGTTGACAATAAGCTGAGCTAGATTTAAACCTAAATAACTTTTGTATGTAATCTTCCACCGGTCGTCTATATGTTTAAGGGTGTGTTTCTGATGACTCCTAATAATTAAGGAAACTAAAAATGGGGCTCCAAATCTGGTTATGGTTTCGAGTCGATATGAAACGACATAATAAACAACTCACTGCCAAATTAGAAGCTAACTTATAATTTACACTTATTGTTTCTGGTTGTCTCCGATAGTCAAACTGCTGCATTAAAGCAAATACATCTAAAATATGCAGTTGGCTTCGATAAAACAATAATATAGGTTGATGGTAATTATTGTGCATTTTCAAAAGGTCTTGTTATCAATCTACAAACTACTTTTAAATATAGGTTACTAATTATAAAGTAGGTGGTGTAATTATATCAATTTTTTACCTTTAGTAGTAGGATTTTGTTGAAATAACGACCTTTTCCGAATTATCTCTATAGATGACAAATGTCTATATATTTAGGCTTTAAATTCTTATGCCCCTATTATGGTTTTCGCCTACGCGTCACTAGGCGACGATGAGTCGCCGTATTTATATTTTGGTATTATGATTCTCGCCGTGAGAGCGATGTGAGAGAGTGATGTGTAAAAAACGATCGCCTAAAATTTTTAGGTGATGAATGTGATGTAGTACGAATAAATTTTTTGAAGGTTACAGGACAAATAAAAAATAATGGCTACCAGCGATAATGTAAGTTTTTTTCAATAATTTTTACGCTTATAAATAATTTGTTTACCAATTTTATATATATATTATATATATAAATATAAATAAATATATATATATATATATATATATATATATATATATATATATATATATATATATATATATATTTATATTTATATATATAATATACATATATATAAAATTGGTAAACAAATTATTTATAAGCGTAAAAATTATTGAAAAAAACTTACATTATCGCTGGTAGCCATTATTTTTTATTTGTCCTGTAACCTTCAAAAACTTTATTCGTACTACATCACATTCATCACCTAAAAATTTTAGGCGATCGTTTTTTACACATCACTCTCTCACATCGCTCTCACGGCGAGAATCATAATACCAAGAACAAATAACGACCAAAAATAATGCGGCGACACATACTCTCTCGCCAAAATAAAGGTGAGAACCATAATACTAAAATATTGCTCACACGAATCTAAGTATCACGGCGAAAGAGTGGTGAAGCGATGGTGAGGCGAGAACCATAATAGGGGCATTAATGTCGCCATGCCAAATGGCTATGTGATTTTCTGGTCAATAATGAACGTTTGTCTAATCGAAACGCAATTTTTTTTATGGTTTCAGCGAGTATGACGCCTCTATAAGTGCGGAATGGCATTTAAAAGCTGCCTTACTTCATTTAGCATCATCAACTCTATAAATTTAAGCTATGTTGTGTTTCAAAGGACTTTGAAGAATTTTGAATTCTAATTACATAAAATTAAAAAGTTGAATACTGATGTTGAATTCTTTTCAAACAAAGTTTTGTTCTCAGATCAAGAAAATAATTCGACATTATAATACAACAGTATGTTTGATCTAAACATAAATATACCGAGCATATTTTTGTTATATTTTATTCGGGATCAGAAGTTTTCCTAGTATCGGCTTAAATCGCGGAATATTTAAAACTCTTAAGGTTTTCCGGTATTTGGTTGCACAACTTTATCATCTGTTGAAACATTTCCATTTCTCTTTTTTCAACTAAATTTTCATTGCAACAAAACTTTCAACTAAATTTTCAACAGCAAAATTTTGTGCAATGTGGCGCTGCATTAAGATTGAAGCCAATCTTGATCAAATTTAATTTTGAAAAATTCCTTTCTGCACAAATTCTGGGCATAATGAATAATTTTAGTAGAGTTGTTGGAATATTTGTTAAAACAAACTCTGAAATATCTAACAATAAAATTGCTGTACCAGAAGATTATCCAATATCCGCACATATTGATTTTAGCTCTTTGTCATCGATTGCCGTGTTTTTTTATTAGCCCCCAATAGAAGTATCCGGAGCATTGAATTTTCTTTAACAAAATTTAAATGAAATTTGCTACTTACTGGTGCAATCAGTGTTTTTAAGATTAAACTGCATTTTCCAATTCAACTGTGTATCCAAAATAAAGAAAAGAAAATTTAAACATTTATTTAGCTTCACACATATTTATACGGAGCCGCTATCGGGAGCTTGTTTCTACTTGCTAGGAAATTCAAAAAATATTTTTTTTCTTATTTTAAAAATTAAAACGCTGCAAGCTGAATTGTTGTTTATAACGTCATAACAAATTAAATGCCAATTGACATATTTTAGATCATAGCCAGTTTAATAGAATTGGAATTATGTAGATTGGAAGTTTTTTGAACTTTCTCCAATCTAAAGCATTAACCAGCCAGTCTTTAAGAATCTGTAATGCCACCTTACGGAATTTGACGAAACTCGTTTGTTACAGAAATTTTGACAGATCACCCAGTGAATCCGTAACGCAATTTGACAAATTGATTTGCGCATTTAAGATATATTAATTGGTTTCATACGAGTTTGGTAATTGATATTTTCATTAATACGATGCATATAAATTTTGTATTAAAAATGTACATAAAATATTAAATAAATTTATAAAATATAAATAAATACACTTAAATAAAAAATGAAAAATTGCAATGCATACCAACTATAGCGCCATTACAATGCAGATGTAAACTGTTTGACGTTTTCAGTTTGGGTGATAAGTTTCGCTCTTGTTAAATAATGTTAAGTGACAGTTCAAATTTAACGAAACTGAACGAAAAGTTCTTAAAGTTTCGCTAGTCAGTAATGTCAATAAACATACATTAGTCAGATGTCGCTTTGTTACTTAAATTTCTTAAAGACTCGTTGGTTAATGCTTACTCTGAGATATACTCGGCATGATTGCGACGTTTCTAAATGTCAAAAACGTTGTTCTCCATAGCCCACTGAAGACTCGTTAATCGCGTCGAATGTAACCGCTGTAGTTTGAAATCATATATTTTTACTGTTGAGTCACGTCAGTCGCATCGAGTATATCTCAAGGGTAAAGAAAATGTGTCGATGACATAAAATTCTTTCGTTGAGATTTTACGTATGAAAAGGTTCTCACAGAAACTCGGAAACTCTTGTTGACGATTCGAAACGCCAGGTTGACAGGCAGAAATGTCTAGTCGACAATTAAATGTTACATAATTAAGTGAAGTTAGAAGCAGTTGCGTATAAACTAATTAGTAAAGCGACAGTACGGGTAATAGAATAAGGCCGAATAGATAAATTCCCATCAGCTCTCAACAGCCCACTCCAAATAGAGAATTAGACAACTGCATATGTTATCGCAATGTAGCATTCGAACTAGATTTTTTTTTCATAGATTACGGCACAGATGAGCAAACAACGCTCCTTTATTGGATATTTGTTTGTGAACAACGTAAAATTCTCCAGTGTAAGAAAGCTTCAGTATAACACGTCCACCAAACCAACCATAGAAGGTACAATAATTTAAAACGAATTAGTTAACGGACACTACAGACTGGGGTTCTGTAATTTTAAAAAATTGTTCTCAATGAAATATCGGGTGATAATATTTTGATTTAATTTCATCTATTGTCTATCTGTGCTTCTTAATAATTGGAAGTTACCGTAATGTAAGTTAAAACATTATTCGAGTATCAACATATTTTTAAGTTTTCGATTTTTTTATTTCGGTGCTCAAAAGCTGCGCCCTTATGCTATTGCCTGATTAGCTTACTTTTTAACCTCTATACATGAAGCAACGGCAAATTATTTAAATGGAGTGTGTCTCAATGCCAAGGTCTGATTCTTCTTTATGTTTAAACTTAAATCATTATCAAGAAATTTTTCATAATCGTCCGTGATATTAATATATTTAAGATTTTTTTCGGCTTTTCGGACAAAATATTATTTTAAATGGCATTCATACAATGTTACGACTTTTTTAGTCATAGAAAACAAAGGGCCATTTACTCACAATATATCTACCACAAAAAGTAGAAAAATTCACATCCCCCATTTCTAACCCCAGGGTACTTAAATCCTTACAAAAATGAGAACTTCCTTAGGTCTCTTCTTGGCAGCTTGGTTTCGTATTGATAAAAAGTTGGTCTACTCATCAGATTGCAATGACCAAACTGCAAAATTCAACTCTTGTTCATCGACAAATGTTGGTGATATACAATGTTGATATACACTATACGAAATGATGATAGGACCAAATTAAAAATTTGATATTTTATAAATCATAAGAGTAAAACTAGCAGAATTGAGATACTAATATAAATACATAGATAAATAACTTTCAATTTGTCATCCTTACGAAATAATGATAAGATCACAACCATTTTTATCACAATAAATTTTGTTTTAATATCAATTGCTAATTGAATAGTTCGTATTAGCACCTTGTTTGATAATGACTTGTTCTAAATAGCGTACCATATAATTTATCAATTTTTGAATCGTGTCTTGATCAATTTTTGCCTATTCGGTCTTCACAGCTCCTTTTAGTTGTCGAACAGAGTCGAGCATTTTTGAAAACTTATTCCATAATATTGCCCAGATGTTCTCGATCGGGTTTGAATCAGGACTACAGGTACCACTCAGATAATGGGGTATTAGACTTTAAAATCTACCGAGTTCGAATGAATAGGGACGTTATGTTGTTGGAAAATATAATTTGTTCCAACAATTTCATCTACATAGATTATTAATAAATCGCCTAACAATTCAACATGCTTGGTTGTATTTATTTTCGTTGAGATGACGATCAAATGATCAAAGATGCACCACCAAGATTACGACACATTCTCTCTTGCGGTTTTACACGAGTGTAGTGCAAATATCTGCTCTCATTGCGAACAATTGATATTTTTGCGTAAAACCTAATCTCACTCGTTCGATGACGAACTGTTAAGTGTGGTTTTGCAACTGGTTTCGTGTACTAGTTAAAGTCAGCTTCCAAAATGTGCTGAACCTATTTTACATTCATTATGAGTTTGAGAGAACAACGAACTTCAGAAGAGCTATTCGATTTGAGAACTACCAATTGTTTACCTTCCGCAAATCTCTAGCAGAGATAACTGATTTTCTTTCTGGGGGTTTCTTTTAACTATATTGTTCTATAAATTTCGGCAAATTTATAACCACCGTCGTTCTGCTTCTACCATTTCGAGCAACTATTTCTCGAGTAGTCATTCCGGATACACGGCAGGCCAAAATTTCAACATGCTTCTTGTTCGTTAACTCTTTACTTCGACCTATTTCAGCTTATTCACGAATTTTTTCAGTTTTTATTGCAATAAAATATTTTTTAAATAATTAAAAGTTTCTGAAGGCTGCATTTAATATAAGGTGATTAAATTTGTTATGATCGTTTTGGACAGCTGCTGCTTAAATTAGTTTTCCTGCATTCGCTTTTCTTTGGTTTATTTTTTTAGTCACCTTCACAAATGACTCTGAAGAATTGCTTGATCTTCAGTTTCTTCTACTTGTAGTATTTGTTCACTCTTCAGAAATGTGGCTGATATTCACTCATGAACTCAACTTTCATTATTTATTTTTATAGATAGGTGCGATAACTGAGTTATTATGGACTTTCTATTCGTTTCATTGGAAGATAATGAATATCAAGTGACAGTTGTATATGTTAATTTTCGTAGGAAGAAGATCGCTGTGCCCAATTTTTTAGTTTACTTTTTTTCCACGGCCATGATATGAACACTTTTTACCTTGTTCATCCAGCTATGCCTTTTTCTTTTTTAAAGAAATATGTAACCTTCTTTGATGTTAACGTTAGTTATCGGCAGCGTCCTAGTTATAGGACAGTCAAGTAGACGGAATATAGTATTTAATCCTTTGACCAATAGATTTATTTTACTTTAAAGCGTCATGTTCATGATTAGACTCACATTCAGTCACTTCTTCGATTATTTCTTTCTCTCTAAATACTCTTTCTGTAGGTGGAATCGGCGGAAATATTTTACAGTATCGGTTGTTGATTGATTTTCACCTTGATGCTGGTCGTAGTTGCTTCTATTTCTTTGTTTCATATTTTTTCTGTTTGTAGTGTTATCTCCATTCTATTTAAAGTTGTTTAAACATTGTAACAGTTTGAACTGTAACGATCAAACCCGTTATTCATATGTGTTCTATTTTTAGTAACTGCAGCATATGGGATTCCTGTACATTGATGTCTTTGGTATGTAGATTTGATTTCCTTTTCCTGGGTTGTATAAGTTTGGCTTTTGATATCTCCTGCTTATTTCGCATATGAAACATTTCTCACCTGATAAGCCTCTATTACTTTAAGGATGAGACCATGATTTATAGTTCTCAGGATTTTGTATATTCCTTGGTGGTAGCAATCTTAATTTCGATGGAGCGAACCATAAGCGGACCATTCCGCATCACAACTGAGACAGCTAAGACTAACTAATAACTTGTAACTAATTGGTGAACGCTGTAAGGTGCTCTCCTACGAACGATTTTACACACAATTGTTTTTAATGTGTGCCGGTGCAGTTTTTGTAAATCGATAAACTTTTTTGTGCAGTGGTGAGAATTGAACTCCTTAGCGATGCGTGGTACCAACTCCTATACAACGCTCTACTACCGACGACATAATTTTCTTATTAAGAAGAATTGTAATTTGGTATAGTTATCTACGCCTGAAACATTTACGTTAAATCGATTTGAATCCACGATTGATCCTTTGACTTGCAAGTCGTGACCCGTGTTTGTTTTTTTTGTATTTTGGGAATGTGACTTTTTTCAAAAATAATCATAACAAAAATAACTATTATTGGAATCTGGATAAAAAAAGGAAAAAACCAAGCGCAGCCTAGGTATCCATTTTGGATTGAGTCATAACCAAATAACCCGGTGGAATGCGGTTAGGATGTTAATTTTTTGTAATAAATTCTTTTGAGTTGAAGTGTGGCTCTGGTAGTCGCCGCTGGAAATACAGATCTAGGCGTGAAGATGGAAATATGAAAAAGAAATTCAACACGGAAAACACATAGGAAGTCGAAAGTCGCATGTTTTGGATTCCATAGACTACACACTACCATATAAATGAGCTTTTAAGCTCACAATGGGGTGTGTAGTCTAAAAATTGCTGTGTGAAACTGACTAACTAAATAAATAAATAAACCTAATTCTGTCTGTCACATGTTTGGAAGCTTTCCGATTTTGCTACATTGATTAGATTTCAGCATGGTGTTTTCCATCCGTCACTCGTTTCCAGGAATTTCGATCAAAAAACCCGAATTTCCACTTTTGATAAAATTTATTTTTGGCATTTTCTCCGTTGCATTTATCCGCCCTTTTGCCACAAGGAGTATTTTATTCCCTCGTATCCTCAGTATCCGTTCAAATAGACGAGCTTTCTTTGCATCAATTTAAGAAGCACGTTGTAGAGCCTACAAGTGCTCCTCCGATAAAATATTGAAGTATGATGTAAAATAACGGTTTGATGCAGAATTAGATTGTTTAGATTAAATCTCTCTCTCTCTTTCACTCTCTCTCTTTCTCTCTCTCTCTTTCTCTCTCTCTCTCTCTATCTATCTCATCTAGCTTTCACATCTCATGAAGGGAGTTTGACGCCTGCACTATGGTCCTCCATCCGTCTCGATCCATCGCTCAAGTCCTCCAGTTTCGACATCTTAATATGCGTAGGTCTTGTTCGACGTCTGCACTAGAGAAGTTACTTTATTTCGTGGTTAATTGAACCAAAGATGGAACGAATTCTATCTTTCGAAGGTAGATAATGTTCTACCATCGTTAAAGTTTATGGTCCAGCTCTCGCTTCCGAAAGTCAGCACTAGTCCTATGAGTGCTCCATCTCCCATTGATCGAATTTTATTGTTAACAAAACAGTTGTAACAAAAAATTTACCATTGGAGCATCACGGATTCCATCTCTAAATAAGCTTAGATAATTTAACATCAATAAATTAAACAATCACCATCATTTGCGTTAATTCATTCGTTTTGCTGTTCGTTCGCTTGCTTGGTTTTTTCGTTTAATTTTGTTTAAAATTATAAATTAATAAAAATAAAAGTTTTATATAATTAGCGATTTTGTGACGTACGAGTATATATTACTGTGGGCAAAAAATAGTAAGACTTTGTTCATAATTTTAAAATTCTTTATTTATTTCTCCAAATCTATTTCGTCCCCCTCAAAGTAATCCCCCTCGGCCTCAATACACTTGTGCCAACGTTTTTTCCAATCCTCGAAACAGTTGTTAAAGTCAATTTCCGGAATAGCCTCCAATGCGTGTAGCGATTCACGTTTAATGTTTTCAATTGACTCAAAACGGTTTCCCCGGAGCGGTCATTTGAGTTTGCTGAACAGCCAGAAGTCACACGGAGCTAAATCAGGCGAATACGGTGGTTGCGGAACGATATGGGTGGAATTTTTGGCGAAAAAATCACGTAAAACCAATGCAGTATGAGAAGGTGCATTATCGTGGTGCAAAAACCAAGAGTTGTCGACCCATAACTCCGGCCTCTTTACGAATAGCTTCGCGCAAACGACGCATAACACTCAAATAGTATTCCTTCTTGACAGTTTGGCCGGTCGGAAGGAATTTTGAGTGCACTACACCTCGACAATCGAAGAAAACTGTCAACATCACCTTGATTTTCGACTTGCTTTGACGTGGTTTTTTGGCTTCGGCTCACCTTTGGCACGATATTCGGCCGATTGATCGTCTGTTTCCGGGTCGTAAGCATAGATCCAAGACTCATTGCCAGTTATAATACGTTTCATGACATCCTGGTAGTCGGAAAGCATTAACGGGATTATTAACGTGTTGATCATCAGTTGATGTTGATGGCCGTCCTAGACGTGGTTCGTCGTCAACACGTTCTCGACTCTCTTTGAACAATTTGTACCAATCAAAAACACCTGCTCGCGACATACAATTATCACCGAAGGCCTTTTGCAATATTCTGAACGTTTCGGCACCACAAAATTGATTCCGCACACAAAATTTAATGGAACTTCTTTGTTGAATAATTTCACTCATTGTAAAAATCGCCGAATGCACTTTTTGTACTTCAGAAAGACAAGCGTATCACTAATGATTATTTTGATGTGACATTTGGCACAGATGTCACTAACAGTCATACCAACATAGAAAACAAAATATTTCAACGAATGGTTTTCCGCGCGAAATTTAAATTAAAAAGTTTTATTACGTTTTGCCCACAGTAGTAACTGAAAACACTGGCTTGAATTAAACTATGTATATCCGTGATTTTGTCAGCATACCAATCACCTATGCCATTATTTATAGTTAAGTTAGTTGCATCTAGTGGATCAGATCCACTAGAGGCATTTTGATTTTTGTTATTGACAATCGTCAATTGAAAAACAAAAATATTTGCGAGAGCTAAATGAGATCATGTGGTTTGCAACGTGAGGTACGTGTGTTAGGAAAAGGGTGTAAAATGTATTATTGCGTTAATGGCGGGAAATGTTTAAATTGAAATTTGTGTCTGATAGATTGTTTATTTTTGTGTGATTCTTATTTTAATTGATTTGAGTGTGGCCAAATCTAAGTAAGATTGAGGTTTGCACACTTTTTTACATATAACAAGATAGAAGGGAGGGATAGAATAGGCATTCATCGGTTTCAAACATCCACGTAGTCAATAGTTAGTAAATTGTTAGTTGAAAATGTAATGTATGATGGTTAGCACAAGTAACAGTTAACATTGAAAATGTGTTATGAACGATCTAGAGTCAACTTATTATGATATGATATTTCAATTTTAGCTTGCTAGACTAATTCGGAATTATATTATAGGAATTTTCTCATTGAAAAATACATTTTGTATTTCAGTGCGAATGTTTACCGAAGAAGTCAGCTATTTTGTTACAATTCGATTAAATCTTTATAATTTAGCTTAGAAACTTAATATTTTATAATATATTTTAATTTCACTTTGGCCTGTTTGCAAATGATATTATACTGGAACTTTTAGATGATTTATTAATTATTGCATTTCTATCTTTAATTTTAAATTTCATTATTAAAGGTAGAAAGTTTGTCATGGAAGGAGATAGATATTAACCTATCCAATCCTTCGGTTTGGTTGGTCGGACTGAGAATTCATCAGGCCAAGGGGACTGAATATATAACAAAATGATCACACTTAGTGTGTATCAGTAACTCTGGTGCATTGTATCATAACTCACTAAATTGAAGAACGAAGAAGTGTGTTCCTTATACCCGTAATAATCGATTTCTATGGTTCATAAAGAGTTGTGAATATTTGGAAATTTGTAGGTTGTTTAATTTGGAATTTCAATTTGTTGATATTCAGTAAACTTTCTTTGTAACGTTTCGCTTCGGCATCTTTGCTCACTTAAAGAACTGACTCATAATTTTTTGTTCGTTTTCATCAATAACAGTCAGTCTGTTTTTGTTTCAAATGAATTAAGTTATATTTTAGTGGGCCTAGTGAGAATAATAGGTGGTCACTGATGTTTTAGATATTCTAGCTTTTAATTTGAGGTGATTATCAAACCATTAAGCAAAATTTGGTGGAGTTAGGTTAAGTGGTCTAGTAGCATTTTGTTGGCTTAATACAAAATACATTTTTTATAAACTTGAAGAATTTAAAGCTAAAAGATATTCGCTGTTTATAGTTAATTAAGCATTGTGATATTCTAGCAAATTAACTAAAATAAGAATTAAGCATTTCGCACAATATTTACAGTTTTCTAATTTTAATGTAAACTATATTTTTTACATTTTCAGATGGAATCCAAACGGTCCTAAGCAACATAAGCCGAATGAAAAATCCCAAAGAAAAAATTCAAATTTCTCAATAAATTTACAGCAACAGTCCCATTTGCAACAATACCACGAAAGTAATTGTAATACAAAATTTTATCCAAATAATAGTGGTATGAATAATAAAAATAATACCAACACTAATACAAATAATTTATCGTCAGTGAATAATTATAATAAAAGTTCATCATATCCAAATTTTAATTGTAGTTTATCCAATAATAATAGTAATAGTAGTAAAAATAATAAAAATTCAATTTCTTCGGCATTATCATCAACGTCTATTCACCAAGCAAACGCTTCAAATAATTACCATCGTCATTCACTAAACAATCTAATATCAACCAGTTCAACAATAGTAAGTTCAAATAATAAAATAAATAATCAAAATAATAATTTAAATTCAATTAGTAATAATACCAATAATAGTAGTAATAAAAATCTAATTAGTAATAAGGAAAATAGGAATCATAAAGATGGTATTTATAATAGTAATAGTAATAATAATTCAGACAGTAATAGTAAACATTTATTACAAAAATCAAGTATTGGTGATATAAATAGTCGATTAGAATCATTATGTTTGCAAATGACCGAACAGGCTATAAATTAATTTTAATGTGGGTGATTCATTTTTTTAAATAAATTATATATAAATAATAATAATAATAATTGTGATTTTAAAGAATAAGTTTATCTCGAGATATTTTCAATGTGAAACATATAAATATTATAATATTTAGGTAAATGTTAATCTTTTTTTCTTTTTGTTTTTTAATTGTATTTAAATTAAACAAAATAGTTTATTTTTTGTATTTTTAGAATTCTTTTATAATTGACTCTGTAATGTTTTCGATATTTATTAATACGTATTTAAGTTTTGTTATGGACGATAATATACTTTGAATATATGCTAATGTTTTGCATTGAATGTTGATTAATTTTTTATCACTAGAAATATGTATGGCGACAAACGATAAAAATCATTTTTGAATAATTTTTTTAATAATGCGCTTTGTAAACGTATATCTTTGTGACAATCTTTTCTTAAAATGCTAAAAATAGTTGACTCAGTTATGTTTAAAATGGTTCATCCAAAATTCTAACGATGATGATACAAAATTTAATTGGGACAATATTTTAGAAAAAATTAATAAAAATATTCTGAAACAAATGATTTAAAAATACGTTTCTTTGAATAAATTTACAAACGCATGTGGGGGTTATTAGGAGTTTGTTTCCGATAACGTATTTAAATTTAATTTAAATAGACTTCCAATGATTAAAAGCAGGATTGTGGTTAACGAATTTTTGCTGCTCTCGTATATGTAGTGGAATGAATTACGTCCGATTTTAATCGTTATTTCAATCAAAACAAAAAATTGTGCGGTTACAATTCTGACTGTTGTTAAGCTATACTTGATGATTTTCAATTACAAAATACTAAGTAGTCCCAAAATCTTGAAATAAAACCCAAAGAACATTTGTTTTTCTTAAAAGTCGATAGTCGAAGTTGGACTTTATTTATTCCCCAAATCCCAAGTCTGCAATATTAAGCTCAAAACAGGACAAGAGCGAAGGCGGCGAGCGAATCGCTTGTCATATTACAAAACACCGAAAACATGCAATACAAACACAACCATCGACGTTGGCGAGGACGATTTTTTCGTCGAAACAAATTTAGAGTCTATTTCCATTTTTATCGCTGGCGAAACAATGTTGCCAACTGGTTTATATATTAATTATTCACCAATCGATTTCCATTTATTTCATTTCTATGCTGCGTCGAAAAAAATTTGTTATGGTTTTGTATAAGTTTAGTGGCCTAACACACCAACGTCATGTGCCAAAAACACAAAAGATAAACCATTTTTATAATTTGTCGTGGTTATGTCGTTTGTGGTTGTTTTTCATCGTCATACACTGACGATATTGTTTTGTTAGCTAGAGCGATATTTTTTATTTATTCGACGACGCTCGTCGTTGTCGCTCTTGCTCTGTTTTGAAAATTTTGAATCTTGTTTAAATTATTTGAATCTTGTTTAATGGCGGATTTATTTTAAGACTGAAACACTAACTCGAATTTCCACGAGAGAAACTTGTTTATAAAATAATAATTGCATGCTAAGAGCATCACAAATATGTTCTACTTTTGTGGAATATGGTGTTTGGTGTGAATACCGCATTAAGTTCAGGAACCATAAACGAACGCTAATTTTTTGTCCACTTCACCATACCGGGTGTCCCGCAAGTGATTGTCACGAATGGTACGGTTAGATAACGCTATAATCACAAACATTGCAACTGATAGCTTTTCTAAAAGCGCATAGATACGGCATTTATTTGTATTTAGAAATTTTTAAGTATCCACAGAGAATTTGTGTGTGCGTTTAAATTAGAATACATTACTTTATATGAAATTAAATACATGTATTCTGTATCGTAAACGACACACGGCGTCATTAAAAAACGCACGGCATCAGTGTTGGCACTGTATAGATTGTATATTGTGTATTGAAAAAAACACTACCGAATTTTAATAAATATAATTAAGACACAAACCCGCACGTCAAAATTATTTGTTTAGAATTAGTTGTTTTTATAACAACTGAAATTCAATAGAAAACCGAAAGGTGGCTTCCAAAAAAATAACGCAATGTGCATGCGACTTCGCACACGTAAATTCTGCACATCTGACAATGAAATACTAACTTCTTACTAAATTTCAGGTCAAAATATTCCGCATTTGATGGACACACTTTGAAGTGCAGCTTTCAAATGAATATACAATTTGTATCACTGGTTTAAGAGATCAAGTTGTTTCTTCAAAACAGGTTACTTCGTTGGGAAACGCTTATAATTCGACAGGAGGCGAATCTAACCGTACCATTCGCGTCAGTTACTTGTGGAACACCCTGTACTGTATGTTATAAAAAATTTGACATGTCTTCTCCCAATGTAGACGTAGAAACTATCTACATTCCAGAGAAAGCGCAACTACGAATTAGGCGAAAATTTTTAGTTGACAACGTCGAAACTGAGCTATTATAATATCAAACAATCCTCAACCAGTTTGAATAAAAGCTATGTTCGACGTTGTCGAATAATTCATAATACGTATTTTTGATACTACCGAGAAAAGCATCGTCCAAAATTTCATAATAGACGCGACTTTTCTGTGTAAAGCGTATTAACTCTATTTCTTCCTTACCCTATTTCTATTTTAGAATACGAATTTTAACGTGCAGGTTGTTGTGTTTCAAATTCTGAGGGAAATGTGGTTATTTTTCAGAGAAAAATGGATTCGGCCTCGCGCTTTTTGCGAATAGATCACTCTTTATATCGCCAGAGTTCGAAAAATAAATTATGATGGGAATTCGTGCTTAAACTTACGATTCTCATCTAATTTCGTGATTTTCAAATTTTCAGCTGAATGGATTTTTGTAAATATTTAATTAATCCGAACGAAAATTTACTCTTAAGCTCTATATAAATTTGGATGGTCGGATATATTTTGGCGAATGAGCCGTATTTGGCGTATTACCGGAAAGATAAACGCACGAATGCTTTATGTATTTAGGCTGAAAAATGACGCAAAGATAATTTTGCGAGAATTTTTATTATGACGGTAGATACACATTCACTCGCCCTTTCCTTGTGAACTATATATATATTTAAGGATTCGATATTTTATAATTTCGGGAATAAAGTTACTCGTGGACGCAATTCGTTTATAGAATTATATTCGTTGAGCCGGATATGATTTAACAATTATTTTGGCGACATTATCTTCAAAATCAAAATTTACGTTTTTGGGCATTTTTTATTTTTTTATAGGAATTGGCCATTTAGAAATGACAATTAAGCTAATTACGAATGGTTGCTGTAATGAATGGTTATAATGAATCTTGCCATTAGAGCGTCAAAGTGAACATTTATTATAGGGTATTCGTTTTATAAAAATCTATCAGCGTAGTAGTGATTAACAGACACTCCTAACTTTGTTGTATAAAGAGTCTTTGAATGTATCCCTAAAGCGCCAAGTACGGGGGTAGTCCCAAAAGTACTCGACCTGACAAAACAACAAATTTTAAAAAAATCATTTTTATTTCTCACCATAGTCTCCTTTTATAGTTCGATCACGGGAACAGGCACTGGGAAAAGTGCTTGCGATTTTCAATAGCTTTGATACTCTGTTTGTAGCGAGAACCGTCGAACCCTTCAAAATAGTTAGCAATCGCAGACTACACCCCAGGTGTGAAATAATGGACCTACGTTTCATCCATGGTTATGAGTTGATGCAAAAACTCGAATGAAACGAATTAGCATGCGATGTATGGCACTTTTTGAAATGCCCATTCATATGCACAGTTTCAGTTCATAATTCTAATCACGAAGGAAATTCAGCGATCAAAGTCCCCAGTTCAGAAAATGGTGGAATCTTTTAATATAGACTATGGGAGAAATATTGTTTTGTTGTTCTGTTCCAACTAATGAGAGACACAGCACCTTTCGTTTTCCAAAGGTTTCATCATTGTTCGTTAGTTAGTTAAGTATCAACAGAAGTTTACCAGGAAGTTTAAAAAGGACGATTAGGAAAACTGGAAAGTTGTGTTTAGGTCATTAGACTCGCTTTGCATTGGACATAGAGCACTAACGAAGAAAGTAAAAAAGGATCTAGAATGTATCAAGAGTGCAGATGATGTTTGCAAATCACAGAATTTAATATTTATTACTCTTACATAGTGTTTAGTGTTAGATGTATTGGCAAACGTGATTCTGGGATAGTGAGAACAAAATATAAAAATGCGAGCTAATTACACCTAGGTAGATGTAGTTTAGAGTTATCTTTTAAAGCGTAAAGTAATATAACCGTAAAAATGTCTGTGTGCTAAGTTAGTGAAGAAAAGCTATTAATTAGTTGACCGAGCTCATTAATAAAGCTACGAAAATGTAAACCGACGTACGAGAGTTTAATATAAATAACTTAGCGATGTATATATTGTGGCCAACACCTGGTGAAATTTACCACGAATCTCTGGGTTTTCAAAATTACGTAAAAAGTCATTTCGATCCAAGTAAGCTAAGCCGGTTCAAGAGAACAATACACGTAGATCACAACCCAGATTGGCGGTTAATTAAACCGATTATCCTTTTGATCTTATTGTATTCGTACACATTCGTAATATTTTTTAGGTGGTTTGGATTCAATACTACTTCCAACAGTAAGGCCACAAAAATACATTTGAAACAAAAATGCTATGAATATATTTTCCCAAATTTACAAGGAAAGCCAGAATAGCCACCAGTGGAAGTTTGCCGCTTTATTGTTTCGATTTTAGTATATGTACGTATTATATAAACATTTGACCTTTATTTTATATGAAGTCCTACAATGATAAACAGTTCCTCATTTGAGCGTTTAAAGCTTCTCGGTTAACAACACTTTACTCAATAGAATATTTGAGATCTATTTAATTTTAAAACATTAGAAATGTATTGATTTAATTAGCTGTAACAGACTGTACTTCTTCCTCGCTTTGCATTTTTTTTAATTTGTTGAATTAAATTTATTTTTATTTGAGTTGCCTCAGGGTTGGTATCGGTCTGCTGGCGGTCATTTTGAGATGCTATGTGACCTGTGGTTTTAGTAATAGTTATTTTTGGTTAAACGACCTTGTTAGTTTAGACTTCGGTTCATTTTAAATTTTTCTAAGGCTTTTCTCAATCAAGCGTAGTGGATCCCACAACCACTTCCTTTTAGTAGATTTATTTTCTGTAGTTAAGTATTATATAAAAAAACAACGTTTTACAATTTAACTTAATTGTTAGCTTCCGATTATTGTTGAATTTTTGAAGACACTAACACAATTTGTTCTATCTTCTATGTAATTTTCTTATTCTTATTAACGTTATGAAGTTATGTCATGTTACTCGTTTGATATTACATTCTAGCAAAATTTATAAATCACTGATATCAAATTCATCATCATTTTTAAAATTTATAAATCAAAGTAAAGCATTTAAGATGTATTCAAAATACGTGAAATAAATAAAGATAAATCCTATTTAGCCTAACAAATAGCTTTAACTAATTACCTCACTCCAAGTAATAACACTTTACTTCATAGAAGAATTCTAAAACAACCAAAAACTAAAATGTTTCCAATTTAAAAAACAGAAATTAGTTAACTATTTAGAAACTAGAAACGGTTTCAAGAACTATATTTTTACATATATACAATTAATTATAATTAATTTATTTTATTTAATCACTATGCGTTGTTACATACGAATTAAAAATCCTCGATAAATTTGCTATAATTTTATTGATTAATTTTATTAGTATTATAATCGTAATGTTATCGTATTAAGAATTTTTTTTTAAATTAGATATTATAAAATAATTAATATTTTTATGACAATCGATAATTTTTCGATAAAAACATTATAATTATAGAAATCGAAATTTACAAATTAAACAATAAATAAAATTAAATCCGTCATGACAGATTATATAAATGTATTAAACCATCTATTAAATTAAAGAAATATGTTATTTTTAAATACTTACATATACGTGCATATATACGGAATGTCCTAATATTCGCTTACATCGGTTGCTCGATTTTTTGAAAAATTGACCCAAATTCTAATACTTCGGCTACTTGTGCAAGTTCTAACATAGTACGTTATTTAAGCTTAAAACCCGTAATAGTTTTTTAAAAACTACGCCTGCGCTTGGAATTAAACACCTTGTTGTTCGATAGTACTTAATACAATGCCTCTACTTTTACTGTTTTACAGCTGCTGTCAATATTTTATAATATGTATTCACTACAGTGATAGGGAACTTATTGTTTCAACAAAAGGTTGAACCCACATATTAATACTCCTTGATACTTATGAAAGTAATTTAAAACTACATTGCATTGCTTTTTATACAAAATGTATCAGTTTACAATTTCTATCGGCATTCCCAGAGACTCTTGCCCGCCATCATTCCCCCTTTTAATTAGATCTACACTGGTATTCTCACTAATGGGCGGTGGTTTTTTTCTGTTTGCTTTCGAGGTTTCTCCTTTCGCAATTTTGTTTTCTCGGCTAAAACCCGCATCGCCAAATATTTTTTTTATAAGTGTAATATGATTAGCATGTCTCTTCCTTATATGTTTTGCTGATTGATTATGGTACAGTATGTTCCACAAGAAAGTATCATAAAGAAAACAATAAATAAACTAATTGATATTTATTTCTCATAGACATTAAAACTTAGTTCGCAATTATCTTAGTATGTAGCCATTGTTGTCTATTATAGACTGGCATCTCCTTGTGCAGCTTTCACTTAATTTGGCCGCATATTCTGGAGTAAAATCTTTCTCAATGTTTTTGAGAACGCGGACAATCTGCTGTGTGGTTCTTATTCTTTTTCCTCTACGCTTTGTCTTCATAAGACCCCGGACGCTTTCGATCGGATTAGCACCTGGACTCTGTGACGGTCAATCCAAAGTTTAGGGTTATTATCCTCTTGTAAGATCCAATCTTTATTTCCACATTCAAATAGTTTCTCAGCGGACTTTTATAATTTCACCGTAAATTGAGCATCCAGGTTTCTTGTGAAGATGACTAGTCTTCCAAATCCTTTGGAGGAGAAGCAACCGTAAACATGAACCTTTTGTGGATGCTTAACGGTTCGTTGGACAAATCTGTGACTTTTAGTAGTCCAGGCTGTAGACCAATAATTATATACCACAAAAGATGATTCATCTGTAAACATCACATTGCTCCAATCACGGTCCAAATTTTGTTTGCCCAAGTCAGCCTTTTTTCGATGTGCTTCTCTGTCAACAAAGTGACAACTGAAGTGACTTTATCTAAACCTCTTCCCAGTAAATCATCCACATTTCCACAGCCACTATACCGCTTAATCCACTTTTTCACAAATGACACAGTAGTTTTGGTGTATTTTGCTACCTGCTTCACGCTCATTTTGGGTCCTTTGGGATGTGTAACTAAGAACACCACTTCAAAACGCTTTGAAACACGGAACTCATTTTAATATTGTTTACCACTCAAATGTTTAAACTGAACTGAAGAAAAAAGCTAACGCGAAAATGTTAATAGAGTGGAGAGAATAATTTTACTTGCTGAATTGTGGTGGGGGTTAAACAGAAGGAATAAATTGAGATACTTTCTTGTGGAATATACTGTATATGTATTTTTATCAAGATTTTCTGTTACGCTGCCCGCCCATTTATTAAACTTAAAATTTTTTACATATACTAAATCCCTCAGATTAAATTTCTTTTCGTTAATTTTATTCAAATTAAATTTTCTTCGCTCGACGCAACTTTTGGGCCCGGGACCAATAATTTCCATCTTAACTGAAATTTCCTACAAAACATCAATTCTTATGCCATATTCATAGGTATTCCAAGATCCACACGAACCAACATATTTATTCCCAGAATTGGTCCACAATAATCAACATAGACCAGTTCAATTTGTTATTTGGCCACTGGCCACATCGACTGGATTAACTTTCCGAGGATCTCTCTGGTTTGACCTACACACATTGCAATGCCTTATCCATCTCTCAATATCTGGATCTATCGCTGGTCACCAGAAATATGATCGCACAATTGCTTTCGATTTTACAACGCCTTGATGTACAGAGTGGATCTCTTCCAATAAAATTGTTCGAAATGCATTCGGAATCATTACTCTATCCATTGTCTTTTCTTTCCAGAGATGGTTTTATATCTGTTCCACATTTTTTTGATTCTGGCCAACCATTTCTAACAAAACTAATTATCTGCTTTAAAATCGGATCGCGGCTGACTGAGCCGCTATATCATATGCTTTGATTGGAATTTGAAATTTATTTATAAAATTTAAATATGAAAATTCTTTGACATCCTCTTCTTGGTGCGGGATTCTAGATAAAGCATCTGCGCAGCCCTTGCTGTTTTCTGATATATGCCTAATTTCAAAACTAAAATTCGATAAATAAATTGCCCACCTTTGGAGGTGGGTGGCTGTCATATTCAGAATACCTCTCTTGCTATCAAAAATAGCCACTAATGGTTTGTGATCCGTAGAAATTACAAATTTTCTACCTAAATAATATTGCTCGAACTTTTTTATGCCAAAGTAAATCGCAAGTGCTTCTATCTATTTCAGCATAATTCTTTTCTGCTTTTGTCAAGGTTCTGGAGGCAAATGCAATAGGACTCTGTTGGTTTTCGTTTCGGTCACAATCTTGATAGCAATGACATACATAAACCAGCTCCTAGCAGATGCTATTATGTTTTTAATTTTTCCTCATGGTAATTTTCGGACCACTTCACCTCTTTTTCCGTCAATAAGTTGTACAAAGGTTTTAAAACGATTGGCGCGTTAGATAAGAATCGCCTATCATAATTTACGGATTTTACTTCGGTAATTGTCTTTCACATATTTGCTGTGAAACTTGCATTTCTCAGCCTGCTGAAAACGGCTGCAACTCATCAAATTTTGTCAATTATTGATTGAAAAATTGCAATATTTGGTCTACAGCCAAAGTGTAATTTATTTACAGCATAAATACCCTTACGAGTTGACCTTCCTTACCTCCTTGTAAACCTTGGGGAATATCATTTATTTTAGGTAAAGGGTAATTATTATCTTAAAAATTTGTTCTCTATATGGCTGATTAATCCGTACAGATTCTCAGCCCCACAACCTTTTCCATTACGGTAACTACGTCCTTTGCTAATGCAATTTTTACCCACTCCTCGAGCCTGATGCTCAAAAATCGAACCATTTGACAAATTACAAATAGATTTATCTTTTAAAATCTGCTCCAAATTAGCACGAAAATCGCACTGTAATGACACAGCTTGAATGCGATTAAAAAATCGAATACCTTCTCATTTTATCACGCTTTTTCCACAAACTGTTTTTAGTAGCACCACCAACTCGTTGTAACTTTTTACGCTTGGCACTCCTGGCGAGCACATGTTTATTATTAGTTTGTATATGCTTAGGTACTGATAAAGATTTTAATAACTGAATTTGTCGCTTTTTCATCAGTTAACCCATTTGCTGCAAACCACAGCTCCAGTTGTCCCTTGTAGATGATAAAGTCATCGTTTATATTAAATGGTTCTAAAGTTTTAGCGGCCATTGCTAATCACATTCTGTTTTAGGTTACAACAATTCTTCTTGGAATTAAACATCTTGTTGTTCGGTAATACTTAATACAATGCCTTTGTATTTTGCCTGTTTTACAGCAGTCAATATTTTACAATACTTATTCACCACAGTGATGGTGAACTTACTGTTTCAACAAACGATTGAACAAACACATTAGTTTCCACGGCATAGAAAATTACCTGACCTCTTCTCTCTTTGGCGGTCTCACTATAAGAGGGCTTTACACAGAATTAAAACTGTTGGAACAAGCCTATTGTTTCAGAAAGTGGACAATATCAAAATAATGCGCATAAAGAATGCGATTATTGCATTACATAACATAATTATCTAAAGCGGATCATATCCGTAAAATTGCTAAAAATACCACTCTCTGAGATCTCAGAGCATAACCTTATTGCAATGAATATCTCGCTTTGGTAGCGATGGACCAGCTTCACCAGGCTTCACCTAAAAATTTTTACGTTTGGGATTCCCATTATAAATCCATTTTTTATTTCCAGTAACCATTCGATGCAAACAACCTTTTCTTTGTTGTCTTTGGAGCAGCACAAATGCCTTCTTCGACGTTGAAGGTCTCTTTCTTTTAATTCACGTGGAACCAAGTTGCTAGCTTTTTAGACCATTCCGATTGTTTGTAAAAGTTTTGCAACAGTTGATCGATCAACATTTAATGTTACTGCCAATCTGATTGGGTTTGAGAAGAATCTTCAGCCAATAACTATGTTATGTTCGTACTTATAATTTACTTATAAAATAAAACACTTCTTCGACTGTTTACGATTATACTTAATCTCATTATTTCTTTATTCATATATTGAAATATACATTATGCCGTGTATATGCACATTCAGCATACACGCGCGTTATTTATGGTCATTAGCTTTAGTATTGTTGCAACTTTTCCAATTCAACATCTTAAATTTTTTGGGTGGTTTTCCATGCTCATTATCTTCGTGCCAAAATCATGATTTTTAAATTGTCGAAACCATTTTTTGCTTGCACGTTGTATTCGTTAGATGATACTCACCGTAAATTTCTACAAGCAAACCATAAATTTCCGCTACACTTTTCTTTGCAATAAAATAATGTAATAAAACTTCCCGCAAATGATGTTTATTTGGACTAAAATTCCACATTTTCAAGTAGTTAAAAATACTACCTAGTTCTTTACACTTCAACATGTCGCATATTGCGTTTGATTGCTGATATCAAGTACTATAGAATACCAGTATTGCCCATTTATAGTACACTTAAACAGTATTAGTAACGACACCTATTGAGAAGGGGCGGAGTCATATTCACATACCCAATATTTATAATTTAAGTTAAATTCTAAAACTTAGCCAAAACTACAACTTCGACTACTATAACTCCTACCCATTTCGAGGGTCACCATTATAATCTAAAACTTGATTCAAAAATTAATTTTCAAAAAATTTCTAGAAATTTTATTATTTGAGTTAAAACTTAAAACGTGCCTCAAAACTACAACTTCGATCATCACATCATAAAATCTAAAATTTGACTCAAGACTTCCACTTCGAGTGTCATCTTTATAATGTAAAATTTGAATGAAAAATATAATTTGGATGGTCACACTTAAAAATTAAATAAATTAAAAATTCGAATAAAACAATTTCGACTAGATTTTATGCGATCGTCACTCTTAAAATCTCAAATTTGACTCAAAACTTTCTCTTCGAAGATTATGTTTTCTTTAAGATTAAAATTTTACTCAAAAGTACCACTCGTCGATCATCACCTATAAAAATCTAAAACTTGAATCAAATATACGATTTCGGTTGTCGTTCTTTTAAAATTTAAAACTTGACTCAAAATTCTTAAAACCTATAGTCTGTCTCAAAACTATCACTTCAATTGTCACCAATAGAATCTAGAACTTGATTCGGAAATACGACTTCGATTTCGCTTTAAAAATTTAGAACTTCACTCAAAACTTCAACTTCAACTCTTAAATTTAAAACTTCATTATTTTAAGAAGAAGAAGAACCCATTATTTTAATTAGAATCGATAACTTGACTCAATACTACTCGATCGTCACTCTTAAAATCTAAAACTTGTCTCAAATAAATTTAAAATTCGAATAATACGAATACAATTTCGTGGGAACTTAAAGTCACTCGATCGTCACTCTTAAAATTTAAAACATGACGTAAAGACAAATTTCGATCGTTACTCTAAAAACCCAAAACATGATTCTAAAGATAAATTCCTAATTATGTTTAAAATGTATATTCCTAATTTGTTTAATTTATTATTATCAGAACCTATTATTTGAATTTTAATTGTTTCTATTGGATATTGGATCATAACGCATATTATTTTCTATAATTTTTAAGTGGATTTTATTGTTTACTAACGCCATCTGTTATGTAGGTATGTAGACATTGAACAGCTTTTGCTGCGTTTTCCATTAGCTTTTCGAGCATCTCGGGCGGTATAGCGATGATTTCGGCACGAATGTTTTCTTTGAGCTCGTCAATGGTCTGAAGCATGCTGACGCACACTTTGGCGTCTCAAATAACCCCACAAAATAAGTCCGGAGGGATCAAATCTAGATATCTCGGTGGCCAGTCAATGTCACCTCTTTCTGACATCACACGTTCAGGGAATTTTCGTTGCAGGAACTGAATTAGTTAGAAACCAGTAACCGTCACGACCTTTTTCACGTACTTGTGGGCACACATAATGAGCCAACATTCACCGATATATATTTTCATTAACCGTTTCGTTTTATCTGCAAAAATATGGCTTTATGATGGTTTTGGTGCAAACGCCGGCCCAAACAGTCACTTTTTGGTCGTGCAATGGCGTTTCATGGATCTATTTATAAATTTACTACTATAAAAATTAAACTTACGCCCGTTGTTCTGTTGAAAACGCCTCGTTTTTGCTAATGGACAAACCTTAGTAATGTGACCTATTCTTTGACACGCATAACACCTTACTCCTGCGTCCGATGATCTCGATGTACTTCTATTTTGATTTGTTAATCCCTGTCTAGAATAAGTACGATCTCGTATGTTTCTGCCGCGACTTCTGCCGTGCTGTAAATCTTGCTCTATCGTTTCGATCGCAATCGCTTCTTCCAATACCGCTTTCCATCTACATTTGTCGTCTAAAGCCATTAAGTTTGCTTTCAATCTTTTGTCTTTTAAACCCGCGATAAACAGATTCCTCATCGCTTTTTCTTTGTACTCTCCAAAATCACATGCTCCCGCCATCATCATCAACTCCACTCCAAATTCATTAACCGATTCACATTCTTTTTGGTAACGTCTACCAAATTTAATAGCATTTGTACATGCTCTTACTGGCGATGCGAATAACGACTTACATTTCGTTCTTATTTCGTCATATTTTAATTCTTGTGGTTTAGCTGGCAAACACGATATTATTAAGCTCGAAATATATCTATTCGATCTATATAATGAGCAAAACATTCACCTTGGATATATGGTTCCAAAATTCCAACCAGCGGTTTAGCCGCCATGTTGCTGCTTTTTTTGCACTTACGTGCTAACCAGGCACAAGAAATAATTGTATTTGTTATTTCTTGCAAATATTCGTCAATAGCGTACATCGGATGGTAAGGCATCCGTTGGACTTGCTGCTAAATACCTTTGATCACCATTTTTCTGTCACGTTTGAAATGGGTCTCATTGATATCATTTTAATTTTACGGTTTAGTTTAATCATAGCATTATTAAACATATTCATCACCTGTGGTGAATATCTAATGCGACCAAGTAACGAATCATCGTTCACCAAAAGAATGGTTGCCAATTTTTGTTTTTCTTCAGGGAAAATTTCCTTCAGGCAATGGATCCTATGCTTCAGCAACTGGACATGTAAGATTATTTGTTTGTAACGTTTCAATAATTAAGCCTGACGTTACTAGTGGACTAATGTAACATTCATATGCGTGATGGTTGACGGCTTCACATGCGCCAAATGATCCTGCGGGCATTGCCTCGCGTAAAAATTGAGCCACGACTGGGCCACAATTACTGTTGCGGTTGTTTTATTTGTGCCCTCGTTTGTTTAATTTTTTGTTCCTTAGTAGAAAAAGGAAATTTCGACCGATAGTCGGAAATACACTACTTGTACTCTCTAAAATTATTATTATTATTTTTTCTAACAATGAATTTTTATTTCTTATTTTTTTATTACACTTTGACCACTTGTTGTTTGGTCGACTATCCCAACTGTTATGGTAAATTTATTTAACACCAAATAAAAACAATTGATCCCATGTCAAATATTTAGTTTATTTTTATCGTACCTGCAGATAAAAATGCAGTGACGTGTAGAGTTAAACGGATACGTCTATAAAAATAAAAAAATAAAATAAGAAGCGAAACAACAAATTTCAAATCTTCTAAAATTTTTAATTTTTTCATAGAATTATCATTTATATCTATGCATAGCTTTAAACAGTAGATTCTCCGCAAACCCAAACTGTGGAATCACAAAACATTCCTCAAAAGCGTGTTTAAGAGTTTCAATTTCCACATTCACTGCTTTTAGAAACTTTTCATGTGAGCTAAAGGTTTCCCATTTATTATTTTTTTGGAACAACCGAAATCACAATCCTAGATCTAGAGAATAAGGTGATGGTCGAATTTCATTGTTCTTTGACGCACGAGAAAATTGCACATTTTTTCAGCGATTACTTAATATTCGTGCCATTGTTATGGCATTTTAGTCGTTCATCACCTATAATTTCCTGGGTTGGATCTTCGTCAATTTTTGCCTTCTCGATGGCCAGGATATTTTCTTCGGTTGATGATTTGGGCCCACCTTTGTGAAAAGTGCCCAGTCTGGTATCTTTGAAAACATTTGGAAACAATCACAAGTGATGGCGCACATTCCATTATGTGCCTTGACAGTCGCAAAAAGTTTTTTTCCCCGGAGGTTAGTTCGCGATCAACTGATACTTCCAGCTAAACTGTATAAATTATTTTATTTGTAAACCTGTTTAAATTTTTTTATCTTTATTGAATACATTTCAAAAAGTTACAAAATAAATTTTTAAAATATATTTACATTAACCAAATGGTTTTTTGTAAGACAAGTGAGAATGTTTACAATGTATGGAAAAATATTCCATATGGAATAGCATTTTGCTAAAATTACCTTACCTACTGACTTAAAACTATAAAACAAATTAAAATAAGGCCAGAAAAGACCCGAAAATCATCCAAGACGTGCCATAAATTTATTAGTTGTGGGCAACTAGATTTAAAACTCAACTAGATGAGTTACAATTTTTTCATTTGAGGTGGCAAATAAAATCAAGATACATACTTGGTTTTTTGGGCCGACTTGTCTGATATAAGGTTTAGTTTAGTCATAAATTTAGAAATATTTTCAGTGAGAGTGATAAAGTCTACTCCAAATAACTTATGGGTTTTATAAAGACGCTGTTGTGGAAATTTTCCTATACCGAAGTGTAGTAATAGATGTATACACTATACAACAATAAGCGTCGTGCCCCATTTACATTCATCAGTATACATAACCTAAAATGCACGTGTTGAGTAATTTAGATCCCTTTAGCGTTGATACGGTTGATTTCTACGTTAGACGAATAAATGTTGATTACTGAATCTTTCTTTTATTTACTTATACTTTCATTTATTCAATAATGTTAATTTTATTTTTTAGATTAATAGCGTTTTACGAAATACAAAAATTTCGACAAGACTGTTACGTGTTTATATCAACTTGAACAAAAAACGAATGGTGGAAATGAACGTCTGTTTTTATCTTTTTTCTCTTGGCTGCGTTCAATTGCTTTTTTTTATTCTTTCGAGTTTAATTGATTTGCCCGATGAACCGAAAAGTGTAATTTATTTTGAAGGTAAATTCATTCCCGAATAGGAACCGCCATGCATGTAAGCGGTGCCGCCACAAACTCATTTGTTTTTTCAACAAAATCAGAGGTGTGATTTTTTTTATTAGAAATGATTTGATTTACAGGAGTACTGGTATCTAATATTACTGGTTTAGTTTTACAGGTTTCAGCATAACTTACATTTTTTATCACATAACTAGATTTAAATAAATTTGGATGATTTTTAGTTAAAACTTTTTTGGACTTACCCAAATATTCATGACGTTTAGTGCAGTCATTGTAGTTTACTGTATGGTTTCCGTCATAGTTGGCACATCCTAGTGGTACGCTGGCATCATTATTTCTGGGGCACGCTCCTGGTTGACGCCTTTCTGCGCATTTTACACATTTGTGCGGCAAAAAACAGTTTGATGCTGAATGGACAAAATCTTGGCAGTTTCTACATTGAACGCCGTTGTGGCTGCATTTGGTTTCCCACTTTAAAATGTCCTTAGTGTTTATTGCTGGACTGAAGCTCACCAAAAAATAGGACAGTTGATCAACTTGGTTTTGGTATTTTTATTGTATTTAAACATGGGGTATATTCCTTCCACTGAAAGTCCTTGTGAAGTGAGGTTCGATTTTATCGCATCCGTAGGCGTATCATAATTAACACCCTTGCATAATCATTACAAGCGTCTGTCTGAATTATTATCGATTTTGGTGCGTTCGCGTAATCAGAGCAGAGCTACCTATTCTCTCGGTTTTATTTGCATTCTAACTCTATCATTTAACTCGATCTGAGCTGCTTCTTTAGTTCCTTTATCAGCGTAAGCTTTTTGTTTATTTCTTACCATTTTTAATTTGCTCGCCACATGATTTTCAATTTTTGGTATTAGTTGGTTTTTTGATATTGAAAGAGTTGATCTTGTAATGCGGCTGATAAGTCTTTGATTTGGTGATCCTAGGTTTCCTGATTTTGGCGTGTTTCTCAGATTCAGCATTGCTAGATACAAATTCGATTTGTCTTTTGCACATTTCTTAGCAACAATTTTACCGTTTGAACTGCTCTTTCCGCTAGTCCGTTTGACCTAGATAAATTAATACTAGACATTCTATGTTCAAAGTTCCAATCTTTTGAAAATTGTTTGAACTCTCGTACCGCAAATTGTGGTCCGTTGTCCGAGTTTTTTTTTATTATTTCGGTTGTATCCTGTGACTTAACCTTGCTGAAATCTATGTACCCTCAGTAACTATCTACTACAACAATATATGTGTTTGAATTGTATGAGAATAAATCTGTGCCGACTATTTGGAATGGTAATTTTGGTACGATTTTCGCCGTGATTGGTTCCTTAATTTTATTTCTCTGTGTTTGTTCGCAGACTGGACATTTTTCAATATAGTCAATAACGTCTTTGTTCAGGGTTTTCCAATAAAAACTTTGTCTTATTGGCCTAATTGTAGGCTGTTATCCCAGATGACCGGCATGAGCTTGAGTAACGGTTTTTACCTCCGGCCAACCGTTATTTATGGATGTTTTCAATGATTGATAGTCTGATTCTTTGTCATCATCCTGTATCATCAAGCCCACTGCGTTTGACGTCATAGGTATTAATATATGAATCGTATGGTGGATTATCTACATCTCTACTTAGTAAGTCCGGTATCGGTATCTCTTTACCCTTTTTGCATACTACGTTGGGATTGTGTTGACTTATTGCGAACAATGTTCTTTGTAGTCGTGTTGGTACTAACCCGATTGTTTTTTTAAATATTGTCTCGAGGGGTTTGTGGTCAGTTTCCACTTCTAATTCCTTTCCGTATATATATGTATGGAATTTTTTGCACTCGAATCCAACCGCTGTGGCTTCCTTTTCGATTTGCGGGTACCCCGTTTCAGCCTTGCTTAGAGATCTTGATGCGTAGGCGATTGGTTGTTCATCCTCTAGGGGAACCGTTCCCAATGCCGATTTGCTTGCATCTACCGTTAGTTGCTTGTTAGTAGTGTTTTTATTTTATCAAACGCGCTTTGTTGATCGAAGTCCCAATGAAACTCCGTGTTTTTCTTTAGGAGTTCTCTGATTGGTGCTGTTACCTTCGAGCATTGAGGAGTAAATTTTGCTACATAATTAACCATACCCATTAGCCTTTTGTACTTGTTTTACGTTGGTCGGGGTCTTAATATTCGTTATGACTGTTACTTTATCCTCATCAATTTGCAGGCCTTTTTCGGAAATTTGATGCCCTAAGAATTCGATTGAGGTTACGTTAAACAGATATTTTTGTTTATTTAACTTACACCCCGCCTTCCGTAAGATTTGAACTACTTCTTCAGTCTTTGCTTGGCACTCTGTTAATATTAAATCGTGGATTAATTAGAATGGCATCCATAGACACTTCGAAGTTTTTGGAAAATTTCTGGAGCATGTGCCAGCCCAAACGGCAGTCGACAACAAGTGTATCTTCCCCAGGGTGTGGTGAAAGCCAAGTATCTTTCTGTCCGCTTGGAAACTGGTATTTGCCAGAATCCTTTAAAGCAGTCAAGAAAAGTAAAGTATTTTGATCCTTTTATAGTTGTGACTAATTCGTCAATTGTTTTTAATGGGTAATGACGCCTAAGTAAGTTTTTGTTTAAATTGGTGGGATCGATACAAATTGTTAATGGTGAGACAACTGTTGTTGGTTCTGAAATTTTCTTTATAATTCCCCATCCAAACATTTTCTCTAACTGCTTTTTAACGTCTTCTCTAAACGAGTAAGCAATTCTACGCGGCGGCGATATTTCGAAATTGGGGTTCTCAATTAAATCTATGTCATGTGAAAATGTTTAACTTACCAATGCCTTTGAAAATTTCGTCATCTAAATGAAACACTTTATCTAGACGTTCTATTTCATTATGATCTGTTCGTTTGATCAAATTTAATTCGTTTGCAGTATGAAGGCCAATTATTGGAATTCCTCCATCTTCGATGATCTTGAACTTGACTATATGAATTTTGTCCCTAATCGTACAGCTGGCTTTAGTTTCACCTATAACTTTAATTAGTGCTTTATTTGGGACACTGTACATAGCTCCCGTATCTATTTTACATTTAATCTTCATTTTATTTATAGTTATGTCTTCGTACCAACATCCTCCAAATCCTCGTAATCATGGCAATCGGGATCATATTCCTCTGTCATACAACTTATTTTTTTCTTTTTGCGCGATCATCATTATTATATTTATTTCGACTTAATCTATTTTTATTTCTACAAGCTAAAACTAGGGGTCCCTTTTTCTTGTACAACTCGCACACTTTTCCAAAAGCTGGACAACTTTTAGGGCCATGCGTAGTTTTACATCTATTGCAAGAAAATGTGTTGGAATTTTTTACACTATATTTTTAACGATTGTACCTGTTGTAGCGTTATTTCGTCCGTTTTACATTTATTGATGACCTCGTTGAAAGTTAGCTTGTCGTCCGACAACAATCTCTGGCGCAGGTGGGTTTTATTTATACCCATTATTATTTTATCTTTGAGTATGTTATCAGGCGTTATTTTTTCTAAATTACATTAATTTAATTGAGTTTTGCACCTCGTTAAAAATTCATCAAATCTTTCATCTTTCTTTTCAGTTTTAAATTGTTGAGCAAGAACCTTTCCTATGAATAGTTAACTTTAGGGGTGAACAATTCGGTGACCTTTTTTGTTACCTGTCGGCTATCTTGTTTGCTTTAGCACCGATGCAGGTTATTAACGTCGCAACTTTAATATTTTCCTCTTTCTTATCTAATCCTGATGCTACTGAATAGTAATTGAACTGTTTCAACCAATTTTTCCATTCATTTGCTATGTTATTGTTAATAATTAATGGCTTGGCGACTTTAGTCCTTCCATTGTTACTATATACAGTTTTTGAGCCAGGGATGAAATTTAATTTTTTTTTCTTTAACACGTTTTATAATCTTTATTGCTGTGATTATTTATCATCGAGGTCTGATTTTTGTTCTCACACCTTTATTTTAGATTACTTTAACGCACAGTGACATTTTGAAATCGAGCAAAGTTCTCCGAGCGCAATGTATATGATAACCAACGATGTAAGGGAATATTAGGACATCCTGTACGATCCAGATTGGATAATCATTATTAGATGTGGTATATAATAAATTAATTGTAAACCGAACTCATATAAAAATATTAAATTTGTAATAATATGTTTCTATGTAAAACTAACGTGAAATTTTTTCATATTTTTTGTTAAAATAAAATTTGAAATGCAATAGTAAAATTATACGACAAATGTCTACTTTTCATAATTGTATTATTCTAATATAATAAAAAACGTAATAATATACTGGGAGGTCCATTTAACTTGGACCATAAAACACTGAAGAATATTTTAGTTAAAATTTGTTAAGTGTAACAATGCTCAATTTTCAAACAATGTATTTAGGTCCAATTAAGTGGAGCATCCAGTGCTAGTATATTATGTTACTACTCTAAACAAAGTACCAAATGTTGTTAAACACCAATTAAACACTGCAAAGATTGTTAACACTGGATAATTTAAGTTAGGAATGATAAATGAAATTTAACTGGAACAGAGCTTTATCCGAAGCCATTAAATTTGTTTGGAGATTACAACTCCAATTTCCAAGTTTCGTAAGGGCTCGACAACAAAACGAATATTGAATAAATTTTACAAAAATAATATACCACATACTTCAAAAAAGTAAAAGTTTTTACAAAATTAGTTGTTTTTATTACAGATACTAAGTTGTACAATCAAGTGGAATAAATAAAAAGTCAAATACGAGTATTAAATTAGTTATATTATTACGGATGGAAATTTAAAAATTCGCATGTAAGTAAGTAAGTAAGTCACGAGGTTGACCCGGTATAGATGGCGTATTTAATGAAAAACTCATTTGATTTTTAAAAAGTACCAACCTTCAAACGTTTTGTGTCAAAATTTTATGATAATCCATCCGACCATTAATTTACAAGTTATAGTTGTTTCAGTAACGCTAGTTTGTTATTTTCAAAACATTGGAAAAAATGAATTTCGTGTCTTTCGTGTTGATTAAACACTGTTTTTTGATGGGGAAAAAATACCGTTGAAGCAAAGCAATGGCTTGATAAGTGTTATAGGGACTCTGCTGAGTTTAAACCTGGCCGTACAAACACCGATGATGCTGAAGGCTCTGACCGCCCGAATTCGGCTGTTATTCTGTAGAAAATCAAAAAAGTGCACAAAATCGTTTTGGAAAACCGTAAAGTGAAGTTGCGTGAGATAGCTGACATCTTAAAGATATCAAAAGACAGTATATACACTGCGTGAATGTTCGTCCATGAGAAGGCTCTGTTCAAAGTGAGTGCTGTGCTTGCTCACATTGGATTAAAAACATGTACACGTCGATGATTCAGAGTACGGTTTGAAGCTGTTTAACCGCAATAGACAGATCTGATTATTGCGTCGGTATGCGACAATGGATGAAACAGGGATCCACCACTATACTCTGGAATTAAATCGTCAATCAGCTGAGTGAACAGCAGCTGGTGAAAGCCATCCGAAGCGACCAAAAGATTCAAATATCGGCCGGTAAGGCTTTGGCTTCCGTATCTTGGGATGCGCAACGTAATTTATTCGTCGACTATCTTGAAAATGGAAAGACCCTCACCGAATATTAGAAGGCATTATTGATGCGGTTGAAGGAATAAATTACGAAAAAAGTGTTTTTTCAGAAAGCTATGCATCGTAACACAAATCGTTTACTGCGATGAGAAATTTGCACGAATTGAAATTCGAATTACTTCCCGGCCACGGTATTCTCCGCATCTGGCCTACAGCAACTACTAACTTGTTCACAGAGCTCAAACAAAGACACCAGAAAAAGAGATTTTCGTCAATTTTGAGGCCAAAGATAAATCGTTCTACCAAAAAGACAACGAAATATTAGAGAAGCATTGGAATAAATGTATCAACTATGTTGCTGAATAAAGTCGAGTTTTGCAAAAAAAATGTTTTTTTAGTAGTTATCCTCGAGAGTTAAGGGCCGACGAGGTATGTTCTATCGAATGCCTGGTAATGCATTAAAATAAATTCTCATGACTAGCTTAAATTGGATAAGGTTTTGAGCAACTGATCGAAAGTGGGTATCTTTTCAAGAATTTTTAGGACACGGTCGAGCCCAGCGCTAATCGAACCCCCAATTTGCTACACGCGTAAATTAGCCAGCCCAGACGGATCATGCCAACGGAAATTCAGCATAACTGGGAAATTATTTTCCCAGGTTGGGTTTCGACTATCATTCTTCCTTTCAAAAACGAAGGTAAGGTGTCTCAATATTCGTATCGTGCGGGAAGTATCTCTGGTGTCGGTAACTGCAGCAAGGAAACTTTCGAATTTCAAAATGAAACTTTACATACCGATTAAACCCAATTTGTGTTAATTAGCTCAAGTGAATAATTAGTGCTTATCCAGGAGCCGGGAAAAGACAAGTTTAAATTTTGGAAAATAAAAATCTCTTTACCACATTTCGATACCGGAGGTTTATGGTAAGCAACTCAACTAAAGATTTATACGACCTGTTAAATTCGGTTCATATCACTGGGCTGTGAACACCGTTATAGAATTTGACGGTTACAACATCAATTCACGTAATTCATACCGCTTCCGGAATATTCGCGCAAATACCGTAAAAATACCAGTATTGGAATATTACCGAATATACCAGAAATATTAAAACACCACAATCTCACCACTATTTCCTCTTAACACCACTTACCAATATTATTTTTGTGTCACTCCCTTTCGCTTTTATTCTATCGCGTACCGAATCTCCCAAATGACTAACTCTGCTATGAATACTATTCATTGCACCCGTATTTATATATCAATGGGACTTTCTGAACTCACCTGGATTTATACAGAAGTAAATATTCTTGAATGATCTGTTCTACGAGGGTTTCCTTTTATATTTCGGGATTAGAGAACAAAAACAAATATTTATTTATTAAAAATGTCTTTATTGTTTTTCAAAATATTATCCATACACTTTTGCATGAGTTTGAACCAATTTTAGAAGCACTTTTTCCACGACGATTGAGGTACCTCAAACATGCATTTTGAACGCATCAACTGCTTTTTCAGGTGTCGAAATACATTGAACACGTTCTTGCAGTATCAGTTCATGCACAGCATCAATGTTTTTCGGTAACTCAACCGAGTTTGGACGACCTTCACGAAATTCGTCATGAGCGAACTATGGCTATGATTGAATTTTATAAACCATCGACAAACACTGGCCTTGATAGTGCTTAACTGTTGTTGAGTTAATTCACGTTGAAAGTTCGCACGAAAATTATCACGATTTAGTTTTTTTTAATCCATGCCATCTTTTCTGGGGTCGGAGCTCTCCCTTCTCTTTCGCAGTTCATTTTCCCGTCTTAGCTTTATGACAGCCTATAGTACTGGACACCAATAGGCGAGATCCAAACTAACGCCACTATAGGTTAGGTCGTGCAACGCAAACCAATTCAACTTCACCTACGTCCTTGCCTCCCGACGCCATCCTATCTTGCAGCTACTACTGGTTCACTCTATCTAACCCAACCCTCAACGAGGACCCACTCCATCCCTGCTGGCATGCCACGCATC
Organism: Nephrotoma guestfalica; assembly: GCA_963691935.1. Classification (NCBI taxonomy): domain Eukaryota; kingdom Metazoa; phylum Arthropoda; class Insecta; order Diptera; family Tipulidae; genus Nephrotoma; species Nephrotoma guestfalica. The sequence goes on from OY829913.1 coordinate 252,794,355, forward strand.
TCTTCCATACTCTGCATCACCTGCTATATCTCTCCATCCAGGCTGTCATTTCATAAGTGATATTTTCCGCCTTCGTCTATCTTTTTCGAATTTGTGGTCATCGCTGTCGTTCACCCAAATAAATTGTACGTTCACCCAAATAAATTGTTGTTGCCGTTTGTACATACTTTCCATAGGCCATCTTTCATGCCGATCGTTTTCCAGACATCTTTTGCTAGTTGTTGCTGTGCGTCAGTACCTAAAACAACCTAGACATATATGTTCCACATATATTTCTACAGGCGATATTCTCCTATATTTAAAGGCAATATTGATCTTTCGTGAAGAATGTGCAGAATCCCTTTCCAATGTTTGCAAATTCTGCTCAAATCTCTTCTCTCTGTTCCAATTCTCCGCTTTCGATTACTCTTGCTGCCCTAGCAGTCACAATTGGTGAACCATCTCGCGATGTCACCTTTCAATATTCCCTCCAACGGAACTTGAACCAATTCAAAGACGACCCCTTGAATTATGCGCTTCAAATTAGGTCTCTATCACGTCTAAACGTAGCTACCACAATTGCGTCTCGGCTACATCCGAGAGCATTGCCACACCTGTAATGAGTTTCTCACTTTTCTATTCTTGCAATCTGTGTTTGATTTTCTCCGTTACCTCAACACTTCCATCATCAGCATTATCACTTTCATCAAGTTTGCTGCACAACCCTGAGTTACTGTTGCTCTCCGTTACATAACCCAACTGTGCACCATTCCCACCACGTGATTCATCGTCAACCCCATTCACTCCTGGTCCTTGCTGAATAATAAATGGCTCAGGTTGAATTGTACTCGTACATCATTTTCGAGCTGGTTAAGCTGATTCTCCTTGTTTTCTGTCTCCTCGCCACCATTTAATTGCACAAAACCTCAAGGTTCCACCCGATCAATGGCATCCACTTCATGATCAACATCCCGTCCTCCACCTTATTACCATTCCCACCGTTATGTAAGTGCTCGCCCTTCTACTCCGTATCGCCTTCATAATTATTTCCTTTGCCAAATATTATGTCTACCATTTGGTCCAGTTTCTTCTCGAATCTTTCTTTGCCTATTTTGATTTCTTTAATTTCTTGTTTCATTCCTCGCATCAAATCTTTACTTTGCAGCCAATTTTTTGGTTTTGTTCATCAACTTTGGGGTTTGTTGAGTTACAACAGCCAATGATTGCACCATATCGATGGTTCCAGGTAGTTCGGGAGCTGCCTTCACCATCTCACGTTTATTATTTAGTTTTAGTCTCCATTACCTCTTCGAATTCATAATTATCCGGGTCGAATCCTTGCTTTCCATAGCCTCACGTAGCCGCAATATTCATTAATTTTTACAGCCACCCTTCGGTAAATTACTCTGTTTTAATTGGAATTTTATCTCCGTAACAGTTAAATCATTAACATCCATCTTCCAATATTCACAATCCCACCGCTGTCACCAACTGTTACGAATTTTTCCTATCAAATTCAGTTCTTGTCACTTTATTGTGAAAATATTCGCGGAAATACAGGAAACAATTTTTTAATCATTTCCTAATATTTAATTAATACTTACCCTTACCACTACTGGAATATTGCCGAATATACCAGATATATTCGCACATGAATTTTCCGAAAATTCAATAATCACTAAAACACCTCAAAAAGTAATTACCACAGTTATTTATTAATTCACTATTTAACGGTTGGCCTATCTAGCGTTTTCAATTTCAACTACCAGTTATTTCGAGTGTGGCAATTCGTGTTATGACAGAAAATTAGTTCAATGTTTGACATTTACATTTACCCATCAAGCGCTTTACGCTTGAACAAAATTGGGAAATATTGAAAATTTATTTTCAAAGTGTGAGTCTTCTACCCAAACTGGAAGAAATTCACGAGGAAAATTCCGTAGAAATGAAATGCCTACAAGGTAATTTGTGGATCAATTGTGAAGCGAGATGAGCGAGAACATTGCACCTGTTGCTCAGAATGTGCAAGAGTATTCATCAACTCAACTCGCCATCGTGCTCAAGAATTCAACCCTTCACGTATTTCACGCAGTTCTGTGAGGAGAATTTTGCATAAAGACCTCGGTATAAAGGCGTACAAAGTTCAATTAGGGCAGGAGCTGAAGCTGTGGAACGCTTGGAAGAAAATGAGCATTTTTACCGAAAAATCATCTTTCCCGACGAAGCTCATTTTCACCTCGGAGGCTATGTCAACAAGAATTTTCTGCAACAAATGAATCGAAGTATTGTTTGATCAACAAATACAACAATTTGACCAACTGTAATGAATCAAAAATTCGATCAACAAATTAAAGAGAGGCGATAAATAATACAAGATTGGAAACAAGAAATGAATCAAATGTGATCAGCAAAACAAAAAAGTAGATGAACAAAATGAAGAGAAGCGACAAACAATGAAATATTTGACACGAGAAATGAAACCAGAAATTAAAGAAATTAAAACCTGCAAAATGATGAATGGGATATTGCCACTTCCAGACGCTAGTTCAAGAAGGAAGAAATGAAGTACACGGGATTTTGGATGCTCAATCGGATGCAGAATCGACGTCTCAGTGAGCCATGTTTATAGTGAATGGCGTTGAGGGCGGTTCACCTGTGGCCTACTGATGAAATTTGTTTGGTGTAAACAATTTTGAAACAAGTTAAGTTTTGTTCCCAAAAATTTTTATATGGAAAAATAATTCCCAATTTAATGTTGTCTCATAAATATTTGCATCAAATTATTTCCATCAGTAGGTCAAAAAAATACAAAAATGCTATGAAAATATTTTTTCCAATTCCTAGAAGAAGCCAGAATAGTGCCACTGGTGGGGTTGGTTTCGACGATTTTATGCAGGAATTGTTTTTGTAAAGGAGAACGACAGTAACCCAGGCACTCGTTGGAACTGCGATGATGCTCGTATGATGCCGAAGAGCAATTGTGGAGCTACATTTAGACGGGATAGAAAGATATAACCTGAACGAACCTGAGCTGCCCAAATCAATCTGGGATTATTGGAGCGGCCATCTTTGGAAGAAGTTCCGTTGGATAGAATATTGAAATGTATCTGGTACAGGAACAGGCAAAGGCCAGTTGAGATTGCAGATGGTTCACCAATGACGACTGCTGAGGCAGTAAGGGTAATCGAAAGCGGTGATTGGTGCTTGCAATTCACAGTTGTTTTACAACCGTCCTTGGACGAAACGGAGATGCGTGGAACATATATGGGATGAAGCCTATAACATTTTGGTGATTGTAGCACTAACCGAAATGGTACAAACAGCAAAGGTACAAGTGTTCGCTGGTTGAGGCATTAGTCATTTGGGAGATTCGGTACGCGATAGAATAAAAGCGAAAATGAGTAGCGGAAAAATAATAAGTGGGGTTAAGTGGAAATAGTGGTGTGGTTTAAAAGTAATTGCAAATGGTCTGTTAAGTAAATTAATAAGTAATTGTGAATTGTTTTTGTGTTGTTTTAGTGTTAGTGGGTTTTGGAATACTTATTGTGGAGTATTCCTGAAATGTTGGTTTTAACCGTCAAGTTGACCGTTATGCGATACAAACCGAGTTTAGTAGAGCAAATACGTAACAATATCTGGACGTGTGGTTAAGTTTTAGAGCTCCGTTTACACTCTGAAACGACTAATGGTTGAATGGAATTTTCATTTTACCTATGCTCTGACGGAAAATATAAAATTTTCAGCAATCGAGCCACCTTACGTTGAATAACCAATTTTTTTTAAAAATTAAATAAACTTCATTAAACGAGAATCAACGTAAAATGTTAAACGAAACACCAAAATACCGAATTATTGAATGCCGAACGGGAACCCCCGATATTTATACAAAATATCAGTACTTGTTGAGCGCATTTTGCGAAAAATATTTAGATAATAAATGTGAACCTGAAAATAGATAATTTATTCAGTAATTTTTATTTTATTCATTGTAAACATTTTAGACCAACATAACGTACAAAAATACGAGCAGTACTTTAAAAATTGTCGGAATATTGTGAGAGTAACAAGAAAATGTCTCGTAATAAGGTGAACACGCACAAAGGATCAATTTTATTGTCGCACGACGAAAATCTTAAAGTATTTTCTTTAATTGAATATAAATGTGTGGTAAAGTGAAATCTTAATATATTACAAGGAATTTGCGAAAAAAACTTTAATTTTGTAATGTGCCATTTAGGCTCTAGCAACAACAATTGTTCAGCTTTACATCACGAAACAACCAGAACACTCGTGCTGGATTAAACGTGGAGCCGGTGCATTGTGCTTCATTCGAGATTATCATAAGCGCTCGTATTTCCTACGACTTTATTGCACCGTAAAGGATCGGTTGATATGGGAGCAGGAGCTGTATACCACCATCACCTTTAATCGGGTTCGGCCGTACTTATTGACATTTGAAGGCCATGTAAGTACATATAAAAACTATTAAGGCTGTACCGCGTATTTTTAGTATCGAGTACAGAATATCATATATGACCATATTACAGCCATGATTCACACGAACAACTAATTGATAACGTATGTAACCCATAAATTCTCACATTCAAATCTAAATTTGATAAAACCCTTATAGTTTTTGTAGATAATTAGTAAAATAAAATATGGTATCCAGATTCTTAGAATTGAAGGTCAGTGGCTCGTCACTGATGAGGTCTCGCAAATAATACATTACTATTGTTGCTACGACATTTATACAAACATATTTGTTGAGTTATCAATTTCTATTCAAAATCAGCGCAATAGCAACTTTTGCGATATGGCAGCATTTTGATAAATTTTGTTCAGTTTCAACATTCTCTCTGCCTACCTTATAGAATTCGTTTGGATGAGTTCTTCTTTAGTTCTTATATTTGTAAATTATTAACTCGGTTATTAAGTTTTGCTTTGAAAGAATTGTCATTGTCGTGATAGGTTGGCTCTATAAGAATAATCCAGGCTGCAAAAATTTATGAGTCGCACTGGCTTGTTAGCAGCGATCGACCGTTAGAACCGCGAACTAGGTTATTCTTAACGCATTAAGCTAAGGGTTTTAATGCACGAGAATGAGACAGGTCATGCCCCCACACTACGCCCACCCCTAGGGAACATCGAACCTACCTGATCGCAATTGAATATCTTAATCTTTAACCAAATCGGTAGCAAATGTAACCTATTTTCGTTCTTTAATTGGAATATTATTTGTCGGTTCTTTATTAATTGATTCGGTTGACATGCAGTCCGAGGAAGGTGGCACTTTCGACGGCAACCTATGGCTTTTACAAGTAACGTGAAACACATCGTTGAAAGCGTCCTTCGTACGGCGGTTGAAGTGCTGCTCGAACCGCATCAGTGCGAACCAACACGTTATCACAAGTTTCCAAATCTTTAAATACTCTTTCTGACTGTTTTTATAATTCGATGCTGTCGCCGGTGGTAAAGCTTTAATTTTTTGTGTGCGCCACGTATTCGAATAGGGATGAATCGCTTTTTGGTTGAATAAAATCGCAAGCGAGTCGTATATTTTCGCCGTAAACCAACTCTGCGGACTTGCAGAGGAGTATTAGAGGAAGATACTTTAAGGCACACAATTGTGATTTTCAGGCCGCGATTCTAACGTTCGGTTATACCATTACAGGCTGGATTGTACGCTGTGGCTCGCTTGTGCTTCATTGCCAGTGCTTTTGATAGCAGGCTCAAACTGCTCGTCTCTATTCAGGACGATGACCGAAGTAATTCCGAATCTACTAATTGAAGTTTTTATTAGTGCGTCCTCGACTGTTTCTGTCTACATATGTTTAAAAGGTGTGGCCTCTGGTGAATGCGTGAATCGATCAATCATAGTGAGACAGTAGGTATGTCCCTCAGATGGTGGCAGCGGTTCTATCAAATCGATGTGAATTTCAGTAAAACGTTTACTAGTCGGAGAATATATTCCCGTTTCGCTTTAAGCATGCCGTAATATTTACCATTTCTGACACCGCAGACCATATTTGGTTCAACTTCTCACCTTATTCATCGATGGCCAAACGAATTTAATTGCGTTTTTTTTTGCTCGAAACATCGCATATTATTTGTTTCGGCATCGTTTGTCTGTTCCCTGGCAATCTCGACATAGTCGAGACCGCTACTGAAATGGAAATGTGATGGATGTCGGAAGTATATTGTGCGATCAAATCCAAATGTCTGCGTTGTCTCCCAACCATCTGAGGAATATTGTTGTGACATGATGTTTGATTGTATTAAATGTCGTTGTTTCATGTGATCATTGAATTCGGATAGGAAATTTAGAACTTCTGAAGGAAATGCGTCGCTCCTGACGGTCATTATACGTGATTGGATCGATAATTTTTTTATTATACATCGTCATTTGCTATTCTAAATTTCCAAACTAATGGTCTACGTAAACCAACATTGAGCATCTAAATTTTGCTACCAAACATACCTAGCGTGGATGACGTTAGATTTTTCAAGAGATGTTGTTGGCGTTACCGATATTTCTGCTCCTGTGTCTACCAGAAATTGCAGTGAGACGGAAATTAGTATTTGGCCACCGTCACCTGCTGAGCACAGTAAGGTACCTACCGGATTTTTGATTGCATAGAAATGTCGTTGTTGGCGTTACAATACGGGGCTTTAATACTTTCGTGCTTTCGCGCAAAATCGGTTATGATACGAACATATTGGGTGCTTTTGAACCTTGATATTTGGTCGTGATGCGCAGCAATGGCGAGATCTGACGCGCGTCATATTTTGGTGTTGTACCGGACTACTATTACGACCGTCGGATGTTGACATGTCAACGGAGAATCGTGATCTGAATAGACTTTCTGACAAAGCGTCAATTCGTGTTATTTACTCGCTAAGATTGTGATCAAAAACCTACATTATTTTATCGGCCGTTGTCGCTTTTCATCGCCGAGTTGAAAATCGAATAATAGGCGATCGAGCTTAATATTGGCTAAATCGCACAATCGTTCGAATATAGCCGCTTCGAGAGCCTTATTTTTCCCGAAGTTTGAGAATTTTGTGCTGTACGCATTTGATCGTGTCGGGGTTGAGAGCCGCAACCAGATGCCCGTATTTTTTTGCGTCGCGGAAATATCACCGACCTCGAACTGAGCCTCCAGCCCATCCCGATTGAATGAATTTCATTTTGAATTTAACGCGATTGTAAATAAAAATAATACTGAATTCTTAATTTATTCGTTAAAACTGACCGACTTAATTTGATTAAAAAATGTTGCGGTTTCATGTGGCTTGGTGTTTAAGAGACACTCCACCAGCATATCCGACGTTAGATCTTACAGGTACAGCGGTTACGTGCTTGTCATATTCAAACATAAGTGCAAACTGTGACACGCACAAAACCGTTCGATGGTTCGTCGATGCTTTAAAAGGCCAAGCGTCACTGCAGAGTTACCAATCAGCTGTCACTAACTATTTAGACCGGCACAGTAACAACGATGAAACACCTCTTAACATACAGGAGCAGTGGTACGTTATACAGTCAGCCATAATCACCGCGGCGAAATATACCACCGGAAGAACATTTCCGAGGTCCCGGAATGATTGGTTCGATGATCAATGCCGCCTGGTCGTCGAAAATAAACAAATCGTGTAGAATGACTGACTTACAATATTAGGAGCACACTAGCAGAATATCTCCGTGCTAGGAAAGCCACGAATAAATACCTTAAACAAAAGGAGCGCGATCATATGAGATTATGCATCGAAAATATCAGCAGGAATCTCACTAAAGACTTCCACTCAAGAAGTACAGCCATCAAAGATGGGAATGGATAGCTGAGAACAAAGGTGGCTGATATTCTCTCAGTATGGCAAACCTATTTTCAAAATCTGCTAACCCGGAATGATGAAGTTACCCGCATTAGCGCAATAGCTCCTCCAGGTAAGAGGTCTTTGTCGAATATCCCACAGTGGAGGAAGTAGACGCAGCTATTAGTAGATTGAAAACTGGAAAGGCACCCGGTCTCGATGTAATCGCGATCTCATCGTCTCTATTTGGGACCAAGAAGAGCTGCCGAACAATTGGAAGACTGCGCTGACATGTCCGTTACATAAAAAGGCAACCGTCTTAAATGTGGAAACTATCGTGGTATAGCTCTATTGAACACTGCTTACAAAATGTTGGCTAATGTTGTACGTGCCAGACTTATCCCTTCCGCCGAAAACATCATTGGCGACTATCAATATAGTTTTTATCCCAACCAATCGACCACCTACCAATGTTTTACCATGAGACTGATTTGGGTGAAATGTCGGGAGTACAACATAACCATACATCAACTACATATTGACTTGCGACAGGCATTATGAATAGGAATTCCAGAGAAACTCCTTTCTCCGTTTAAATTAATAACGTCGGAGTCTGTATGTAGAATCGTAATTGAAGCAACTGTATCTGACTCCTTTGAAATAGTATTTGATGTTCGATAGGGAGATACAGTACGACAGTACGTAGTGAGGAAAAGCTACATTGAAACTTTGCGCTGTATATTTAATAAATCGGGCCAAATTCTTGGATATGCAGATGATATCGTGCTTCTTGGCCGAAGGCCTAGCGAAATCAAGACTTGGTTTGGAGGTGAACAGTAGTAAAACTAAATTTTCAGCAACACCCAGGAACATCATGACAAATCTCGGAATTGGCGACCATAATTTTGATAGCATCGGAAGCTTTAAATACCTCGGGTCAGTTGTTACATCGTTGAATGATATGCATACAGAAATAAAAGCCCGGACTGCGGCCCGACGACGAGTTGTATATGCCCAATCATAATTGTTGCAATCTAAACATCTGTCGCAGTCGCGCAAGCTCATACATCATAAAGACCTGTGCCGGCTTTCGGAAGCGAGAGCTAGACTATGACCTCTAGCCATTGTAGATTGTTATCTACCTCCGAAAGGAAGGCCATTCGTTCAATTTTTGTTCCAATTAAAGTTGCGAATAACGAATATCGGATTCGTATGAACCACCAAATAAAGCAACTTCTCGGAGGTAGCGATATCATCGGATTCATCGAATCCAACCATGGCCGAGCCACGTCTCAAGATCTCCATATCAACGGATGATTAATCAAGTGTTCCATCATCAACCGTCCGTGACCATCGTGTGTGCTGGGGTGACACGTTGAACAAGAATTACGCAAATTAAGATGTCGAAACTGAAGGACGAGTGCGATGAATCGAGACGGACGGAGGGCCAAATATTTCAAGTCTTCTCCTTGATCTTTGATCTGGTTCACGAGGAACTAAAACTTAGAATACTCCAGGCCCTCTCCTTTGTGATTCGTTGAGGTACGACTTATGAGTTTAGCTACTTCTCCTCGAACTATTGATTGCAGGTAGTGGATTGAAAACTAGGCGATTTCTTATAGTTTCCATAGAAATGTGTAGTTTCTGCTCACGGGAGTTTTATCTGCCCGATGATTTATGGTGGATGAACAGTGAGAATCCCGTTTGCCACAGTTTTGTAGTTGTTCTACATGGATGATTTATTTAGAATTCAAATTATTGTAATAAATTTTCATAAGTTTTCTTACCAAAGTTTTGATTGTTTATTTCCTTCTCAGTTGCATGATCCAATATTTGTTAGTAGTTGTTGGTAAAGAAAATAAATAAAGGTTTCAGTGGTTTTATATTCGTCTTGTACTATGGGGTTTCTTCGTCTTGCAAAATATATGAAGATGAATCAGTACTACGACAGCAGTACGACAATTCAACCGAAAGTAATGAAAACGACAAATTATTGAAAAGCAAATCACCAAAATAGCAATTAACAGAACACAAGGTTTACCGAAAACGACAATTCACCGAAATCAACAATTCACCGAAATCATAAATTAACCGAAAACGACAATTTATCGAAAAACAATTCACCGAAATCGTCAATTCACTGAAAACGATAATGCACCGAATTTTTTACCGAAAACGATTCAGCCATTCCTTTATTAACATTCCGGTTGTTCTTTAAAAGGAGGAATTTAACTGATTTGTAATAATAACTTCAAACAGAAAATATAATTTTTATTATTAGAAATTATTCGCTTTAATAATGAGATCGTACTGAAATACCGAAACCGTAAATCCCATAATTGGCAAAAGCGCCAATTCTATATTCCCGTCATGTTTATAGATCCCCGCTCCTACGGAACCCCGGAATTAAAATAAAAAGCCCCTCTAATAGTTACGCGCGGAGGAGGGGGGGGGGAGGGAAGCGCAGCAACCTCCTAAGCCGTTAGCCCTCTACAAGCGAATTGCAACTTAAAAACTATCAAATTTTTTCTGGTGTATTGACCGATATTTTTAACCTTAGTCGAAAGTCAAACTGGTTTTGTATAACAGTTTCTAACCAATTACTTTACCATTTTAATTGTAATATCGTTAACAATATTTTTCAGTTTTCCAAATTTTTTTAAAGATTTTTTCTAATTTTGTTAATTATAGAATTTCAAAGTTTTGGTATTTATGTTTTCGGTAAATTGCTTTTCGATGAATTGCTTTTTCAGTGAATTGTCATTTTCTGTGAATTGTCGCTTTCGGTGAATTATTTTTCAGAAGATTGTCGTGCAGCCAATGAATCTGCAATCCTTTTGTTTAGTTCATCACTTGAATCCTGTGATGCTTCCTTGTCTAAAATCGACTAAATTAGGATGATAGCCTTGTGTAGTGTGTATTATAGCAGGCAAGTTTTTGAGTCCTTCAGTACAACATTGAATAGTTTTCGTGCAGTTAAATTTTTTACACTTATGTCTTGTTTGGTTGTACTATCCAGTTACTTTCGTAGGATTGAAAAGGAAATCGGTTCACCGCCATCGAACGTCTTGATCTTGTATTCATTATTCAAAGCAGTTGAACACATATTCGATTTAATATAGAAGTATACCTCCAGGCCTCGTTTTGGATGTTTAAATTTACAAATTATATAGAACAGAGCACCGTACTATCGATGCAGCAAAGTCCACTAGTCACAATCCTTTGCGTGGCTGTTGGTAAATATTATTAACCATCCTTCGTGATGAGTTCCCTATATTGTCAGTCGTTCTTACATTTTTTGTTTCAAAAATATTTAGTTACTGTACTAAATGTAAAGAACCGGTCATTTATTGCATTGTACTCTTGAAGTTTTCCTTAGATATTCTTCTGTAAGTTATTAGTCTCCCATAATTAGTATAAACGCTAGAATAAAAATGTGGGAGCTATAGGAAATATTTGATTTATTGCTATTCCTGCTTCATTACCACATTTCGGTAAACTGTATCAAGCGGGCTCGAAATCCCTCAAAAACCATCTTAAATAATATAAAAGAGGCACATCCTAACCTTTGGTAAATTGATCACTTTGTTACACCAAATAGAAGCGTGCTTAAACTCCACGCTACTTTGTGTCAGAACTGAAGATCCAGATTATGTGGTCGCACTTATTGACATATTTATGATCGTTACATACGGTGTGGAGTTGCATCCCAGCTAATCATGAGCTAAACCGCGTCAAATCATTCACTCGTATGATATCATCATAAGCCGCCGATAACCCATAAATCAAATGTAGTGGCAGATAATGAGATCACCCCGGAAAAGGACTTCCAGCTTAGAAACGTATCAAGTCAACGACAAAAACAAGTCAAGTAATTGGTGACTTAATCGAGGAATAGAGAACAACTCCGGATGGAATAACCATCGAATGTGAGCTACTCATTCAACGTAGCCACACTACTTATATGGTTCGGCTTAATGGGCGGTTTTTTGCCAGCTGTTGCTGTAGCCAATCCAAAATGTATTATGTTGGTCGCACTCGAAACTGTATAAGAAGGCACAGTCATTGAGTCTACCGTGCTCCGGTGTTCGATTACCATACCACAAAACAAACTTCTGCCAGATTTGTTTTGTGTTGTTTGCCCCTGCGAGCGTTTTGTGACTGCTTTTAATTTGGCAGAAGAAACGATCCGCGTGACCTATTGATAGCGAATATTACGGTGCTAAGGCCAAATATTTAATTTCATTCATTTTACAAAATCTCTTGAACTCGGCAGAAACAAATGGTGGATCGTTATCGTAAATAATATAGTTCCACAAATCCGCTATCGTGCGAGTACAAGTGTTGCACATTTTGATGTCGACCATGTCAACTATCCGGCAGGCGCCGGACTGACGTATAGTACGTTCAAGAATTGCTTGTGGAATATAGCTATGCACAATATCGGCTTTGAACAAACACTCTCTTGTTCCCTCTTACAAGTGAAGAATTTTGCTAACGTGGCCATCGTTTCCTATTAGAATAAAGCAACGTATGTGAGACCCATTTAGCGTATATACACACACCATATGGCGAAGTCGTGTGTAAAGAGCCGTTGCTGATGCATGTGGAACGAGGAAAATCGGTTTTGTCTCCGGCCTTATTGTCTATGGTGTTGCGGTTGTTAACGGCTCGACGTTCCACAGTTTTAGTTCAGTGTCTCCTTCGTTGACGAATAGATTCTACGATGATGGTGAAATGTCACTAGTTCTTAATCGTGTTGAAACCAGGGATTTCAATTGGACTACCGAAGTCATTGTCGTCTTCATATATCTTTTCGAGCTTTTGGTAATCGAATTGCGATATCTTTTGCACCAGATTTCGATTTTTATTGTGTTTGGTATCTCTCATAGTAATGTATCGTTAATTTTTTGATCATTTATGATTTTTTCAATGCGATCATCAATTTAAATGTCGTCATTTACAAATTTTCAGACTCCTGTAATTCGATCTTGAAGGATCAATCTCGTTTACCGCTCGAACTGTTCACCTCCATCCTTTTTCGATTCTATTGTATAGAACCGATTAAATATCTTAGGTTTCACAATGATCGGGAGGCATTTTCGATAATTTTACTCTACTCTAGAGATGGGTCAACAGAACTGACTAAGCCTTAGTAATGTGCCAACATCAGGCCGTGTAAATGAATTATCGAGAAAGCAGTGTGGCAGATACTCCACGCCACCAGGGAAGGCATGATAGTTTTTCACAAATCGATTTTATACGATATTCGTTAGTTTCGACAATAATTTAGTACTAATTAGAACCCATTACGAACAACGTTATTTTGCTATCAACAAATCTAGTTCCGGCAGAGCCCCAATTATAGAATAATCCGAATTAAAAATCAGAATCAATAACTTACACAGTGAAAACGTCCTTAACTATACCTTCTTTCATTTCAGATCAATAACGTAGCCGTAAATTTTGCTTCGGAAGTCGAAGCACAAGATTTCTATGATATCTCAGTGGGTTATGCATATCGTTGCGCCAGCCAGATAAAACATCGACCTGTAGAGCAGGTTAAACCGTCTGCTCATAATATTGCTAAACTAGATTATCTGCCTTTTAATATCGGTAGCCCATCAAATATCGAGCACGTTGCACATATCGGATTTGACCGAGATGGTGGGATTGATGTACGAGGAGGAACTGTAATTATTAATCAAGTTTTAATGATAGCCGGAGTTTATGATGCGTCCACAACGGACCGAGAAGCAAATTCTGTCGATAATTTTAAGCTAAAAACGAAAAAGAAAACAAAGAGGAAAAATTAATTGTACCAAAAGCAACGACGCCTATCATCGCCAAGACTAGAGCTACCATTGCCGAAGACACCTTGCTTAATTTTACCAGCCGAGCGTATTATATATAAACTATCGAAATATTATTCTGGTTTTGGAGGCGGCCCAACACCAGCATCACCATTATATCTCTCGACCCCAACATAACAGGTAAATTAACTATTCAAACGGTTTGTCAAATTTATAATTTAATACTTTCGTATTTTAGAAAATGAAGCAACTCATTTATCAATTCTGGCCCATCTACCGAAACTGATATTTTAGCATCAACAATACGTACAATGACAGAGAGATTGACACCTTTAGGACACATTCTGACAACAGCGACGGCTAAGATCGTGGCGATTGTGGGTAGTAAATAATTATCAGCAAAATTCATAACCTATTATTATTGTATTCAGAAAGCATTACTGTTAAGTACAACATTATACAAAGTACAGTCATAACATATTGTTTACAAAACGGGATAATGCCCTACGCCGTGCCTAATAGGCAGCCTGAGACTCCTGTTCAACTTTGTAAAATAGTGCAGAATTATGAGCTATTTTTGATGATCTCTCGAAATCCATAAACAAAAAATGTTGAGGTCGTTCAGTTGGTCAAGAATTACATGTTATGTGTCAATTTATCAGCCCAAGATATATGGAAACTTAATTTATGAAATGTAACTCAAATCGGCATAACTTAAAAACTTTGATGACAGAAATAGAGATTCGAATGGAAGCAGCTTAAAAATGTATCGTTTGTAGTGGGCTAAACAATAGTTCCAAAAGGTCGTACAACCAGTAATGTGCTCGAGTTAGAGGAACTCTAAAAAGTTGAGTCGAATTTCATTGAGAATCAAGTACACAGTTTTGCAACCCTCAAACAAGTAACCCTCGATGATTACATCTAGTGTGACCAGCATCAGCAGTACAGTAAACAATTCGGCAACATAAGATTCCTGCAATATAATCCGAATCGGTGCTAGCAGTTAAGTGATTGAAGAGGCCTATGACACAATAGTGTATTATATTTCTGACGACAACGAGTGCCCAGACCTGCTTGACATTCTCGATGATTGTGACCCGAAGTTAAATAATTGAAACACAACCTGAGGTTATTCACCATGTTCCAGCGCTGAATAATAGTAAGGTTAGAATTTGTGATACAATGTGGTCCTAAGCAGTGCAGGCAAATTGCTGCTGTCACTTCCCCATTTGAAGAATCACGTTGTGGTGACTTTGTTGCAGTAACATTCACACGTATCGGTTGGAGATATCCGACGTTGGGCTGCTGGTATTATGTAGTGTAGGTGAAAATCAGCATGCAATCAATCTTCAGTATCTGCTCATTCAAAAGGCTCATTACCCATTGAATACTCACGGCCAGTTTTCTCAAAAGGATAGGATAGATGATCGCATCGCATTTATCAGTTGATAACTATATGTAGGCTAATGCTCGTATGTAATACGGATTCAGTCTACAATATCTGGTAAAATTCGTTATTGGTAAGGTGGATGATCCGGTAAATCTAGCAAGCGATTTACGTGTGTCTCAACTAACTGACGTGGATTATCATATCGTCGCTTAAACTCGGTCTTTCTGTTAGCTAATTAACACAGAAAATCATTTTTAAAAATTGCCGGAAAAGAGCTATCACCTACCACAAACGTGTATGTTCGGTCTTAAATGGGTTTCAGAAAAAAATTTACTCGGTCGGAAAGGGTTGAAAATATAAAAAAATCCTTTGTGACATAATAAAAACGTCGGTATTTTTTATCTTTTAGACAAGGTAAGTTCTCTAGCTTCATCATAGTAGTAGTAGGGAGTAAGGGCGCGATAAAACCCTAGGTGCTTGCCTTGAAGGGGAAATACCTATGGCAAATGTGTTCTGTTGTCCATGTTAGGGGCGGCTTTTACCAGCGTCTGTTATCCATGTTAGTGTCGGCTGTAAAAAAACCTGGCAGGAGGTATAAAATGCTAAGGGAAGGAATCCGGAATCTAAATACTCAATCGAGTCAACCATGGAAAACAACGTTACGGTGTAGGGAATCGTATGGCCAGTACCGGCGGGCTCACAGTCGTCGAGATCCAGCAACCGCAGTGATATAGTGATTCAACGCTTGATTACTATACCATATACAGCTACAAGAGTGGTTCATCCAGTACAGCTCACGGAAGTACAAACACCTTTACGGAATTGAACTATCTTTTCTTAAAAAGAAGTATGGTGTCGAGATCGCCTATAAAACCGTCCGCTGCAAGTACTGCCGAATGATAAATATCAAACTTCAATGTTGAGTATGAAGCCAGAAGTGGTAGATGGCCCGATACATATACTCTTCGAAAAACACAGTAGCCACGCAAGCCTTAAAGTTCTAAATGAATATAGCACTGAAGAAATTCAAGCAACCTCTGTATGTGTAGACCTCGGCAAAGAAAGCGTAGTCATCACTTCAATATATTGCCCTTCAAATAATAAGGTTTCGGGAGATATCTATAAAAAAAATTTGCAACCCCGATTCAAAATTGATTACTCCAAGGGAACGTCAATTAATGAATGTTATTCAGGGAAATCATTACGATGTCGCGCCGTGTGGCCATCCAACTTGTCGGCCTACTGACTGTCGAAAAATTCCTGCCGTCTTCAGCTGAACATCCGCTGAAATAGAAACAATGTTAACAGAGAAACGTCGCTTAAGACGCATCTGGTAAATTAATTCATCGCCATATGCAAAACACAACTTTAACCAAAAAAACCAAAAAAACATGATGAATTTTATGCAAAACTGTCTTAAGGAATTATCTTCCCCATTCGGACACAAACTATTCATTATGGAAGGCCATTAAATACGTTAAACGGCTTCAGCAACTAAACCCGCCAATTCGTCTTTCTGACGGCGAATGGACTAGAAGTGATGAGGGAGAATATAAAGCCTTTGCTGATCACCTTGAAAGTGTATTCCACTTCAAACCTTGGTTTATCAGTGGTTCAAACAGAAAATGTAGCAATCAGATCTGAGAGGAAATTAGAGAAACCACTTGTAAAGTTTATTATTGCACATCAAATTCAATTAAAGAAAGTCCCTGGGTATGATCGGATTACAGGTAAAATGCTTAAACAACGGGAGTGTGCCTTTGGACGATCTGCTCAAACATTCAATTCAATTTATGAATCAGGATATATCGCTGAGTACTGAAAGTTGTCAACTATAAAAATGATCTCGAAGCCTGACAAGAATCCTACCAAAGTCTCGTCATATAGACCAATAAGCCTAATTTGATTGGTGAACAAGTGATTGTGAAAACAATTCCGTGTCGTTTTACAGTGTCCGTTACAATACCTAAAGCTAACCTAGGTCTTCGCAGTCAATCAAATGCGCGACAATCTACTGCACGTGCAAATCGCACTGATGACCAGCGCGAGACGGATTATGAAAATAGTCGTATTGGCATATTCCAATTACGTGCGAGAGCAACTAAAGATTCGTGGACATCAAACTCAACGCCAGCGAGTACAACACAATGTACATGCCCAATTGCGTCGACGCGGTGCTCCTATAAAACTGAAACGAGCGGCATTCCATTACGATTCGGAACGAGATCAGTGACGATTGGAGAAATGTCAGTCGTTTGCCTACATTGTAAGGCGTTGAAATTCGGTGGCGAAACTCCTGGATTGTGTTGTGCAGGTAGGAAAGTCAAATTACCACAATTGGTCCCATCACCAGAGTCATTACGCTCATTGGTATTTGGAACAGGAAGTGATTCTGCCCATTTTGTACGGGACAATTTCATGCTCACTTTCAAAGTAATTACAACACAATTCTCTATCGCATCATTCGCCGTTGTATCAGAAAACACTTTGAAATCATTTAACACAGTCAATTTCACATCACCGTTTCATATTCAAGGGCAAATAAATCATTTAGTAGGAGCGCTGTTGCCACCACCGGGTGCGGAACATCAATACTTACAAGTTTATTACATGGGTAATTTGGCTGCTGAAGTTAATCAGCGTTGTGTTTACAACGAAGCGAGCCATTGTCGGAGAATTGCAAACGCTTTTTCACCAGAACAACGGATTGATCAAATTGTTCAAAATTGCGTTGAATCGGATGCCATCCGGCAGCCATAACATCGTCATCAGGGCTGACAAAACGCCCGCAGGTGAGCACGTAAGAAAATTAAATTCACCGACAATCGACGAAGTGGCAGATGTTATTGTGTGCTTCATCGTCGGAACAATGAATTGTGTCCGAAACGCACAGGACTTGCGATGTGGTACAATATCCATTGTCTTTTGACAGGGCGAGAATGGAATGGAATTTCAACATCAAAATGGTTAATCCATTAACAGGTAATTGTAACAATTGCAATAATTCATTTGTTGATTTACTTACACCGAAGCGTATATCGATTGCTATTGCAGGCGCCGAAACCAAAAAAAAAATCAGTTCTATGAATTTTTATTCATATAGACTTATGATCCGTGAAGATGAAGAGTGAATGCCAATTTTGCCGGCCACTTATGCATCGGAAGCCCCGCTACATGCACGAGTATGCGCAAGATCTATTCATAACATTCACACTCAATGGATTAAAATTAAGAAGGAGCTGCTACCCAGCAAAGCACCAGTTGAGAGACATGACATCATTTTCAGAGCATTTAAAGAAAATGTAAAATCTCTGATGGATTTCATCATAAAGCACCGCCGTGTGTATGGTCAAGTTCGCTGTTGGATGTACTCCGTTGAAAGGCAAAAATGTGGTTAGTTCGTTCAAAAAATCAGACCGGCTGAAAACCATTCCATCATCTAAACCGAAACCCGGCCAGTGTTCCAAGCGATACCCGGGAGGCCTGATTGCCGACAACATCACAGGCAATGACGGATACCCATTGTATCGTAGGCGATCAGTTGCGGACAATGGACGATCTACAGTTGTAAAGGTGAAAGCCAAGGGCAATCGTTGGATTGTGCCATATTTACCAATATTGTCCAAGGTTTTTGAGGCTCACATCAATGTGGAATACTGTAACTTCGCCAAGTCGATCAAGTACAGATGCACATGACGCAAAATGCAAATGACGAAGTATCTCAGTATCAGATGGGCCTCATCGTTTGTGATTTGCCGCATATTTTCCTTTGCAATCCACGAAAGACACCCTACAGTTGTACATTTGGCAGTGCATGTGGAAAACAGGCAACGAGTATTTCAATCCAGAGAACGCAGCGGACAGAGTATGTATTTGCTTCAGACGCTTTACGTCGCATCTTCACTTTGCATCCACGACGAATGTTACTATCTTAGATTGTTGTTGATGAATGTTCGTGGTCCCCATCCATATGTTCTCCTTCGAATCCGAATGATTTGTGGATGAAATATAAAGGCGACATGTCTGAATGAATCCAAAAATGAATGAGGCATATATTATGATAGAAGACATGTGTTTATTGATGTCGAATAAAGTATTGTCATATTTGGACATGAAATCGCCTAATCGTTCAATGCACGATGCATTCAACCACGAATTACAAAGAGAACAACAATACGACACTGAAAGATTAGCCGAGCAACATCAAAAGACTGCGTACGACTGTTTGATGGAAGCTGTGAACAATGGAACTGGTGGCATTTACTTCCTGGGTGCTCCCGGAGGTACTAGAAAAACGTTCTTAATTTCATTTCTTTTGGCGTCGATTCAATCACTGCATATTTGTACTAGCATTGGCTTCATCTGAAATAGCAGCGACTTTGTTGGACGGCACATTCTATACTGAAATTGCCACTGGACATGCAAGTCAACGAGACACCAACTCGCAACATCGCAAAAAATAGCGCAATGGCGAAGATTCTACAGAGATACAAATCGATCGTTTGGGAAGAATGCACGATGGCTGGCGTGATACCCAGTGTTTTTTGCCAGAGTCTTCCTGTTATTCTACGCTCAACTGCAGCTGATAAACTAGACGCGTGCTTGAAATCACCAAATTTATAGCGACATGGGAAGACCCTTCGATTGACGAATAACATGTGAGTGTGTTTGCAACTAGATTGAACTGCATATGTGTTTTTCAAGCAATTGTTAAACATTGGTAATGAGAAAATCGCGAGCGGATTCATCACATTGCCCACTGACAGTTGTTTTCCTCCAAATCGGTTGACACAGGTATCAACCAGGATCAAGTAGTCAACTATTCCACAGAATTATTGAATTCACTGGAATTGCCTGGATCACCATCTCACAATTTGCAATTGATTGGCTCAATCATCATCATGTTGCGTAACATCAATCAACCTCGACTGTGCAATACCCGATGATTCCAACGGACTTGCCGTTCGAATTCAAACGGATGCAATTCCACATGCGCCTGGCATCCGCGGTGATCATCAACAAATCACAAGGCCAGTCGTTGGAAGATCGTTCGCGGAATTAACTTGGAGTTTCCGTATTTCGCGCGTCGGCAAGCCATCATCTTTGTTTGTTTAGGTTACCACAAAGTTTTCCATTCAATGTTAACCTGATTTGTTTTCTATGTAAATAAAAGGCATTGGATTCATTTGAATTACGAACGAGTTTCATTTAATCACCAGACGAAACTCAAATCGTACACAGTGCGGCCAATATTGCCGATCTCAATGAATTGGTGTTGGAAGGTTCATTGGGATTCATAATCGCTTATGAAGAGTTACAATCAAATCAATTTTAGATGGTACGAAGTTCTGGCAAATTATAAAATTTATTTACTGATAAGAAGTAGATGCTGCTCCCGCAGATTTACATAATTACCTTAGTGATTAAGATTTGACAATTTATTGTTATTTCCGTGTTGAAAGATTCAATAAATAAATAAAATTGTTAAAAAAGAATAAATCGTAGTATCAATAATAAATTCCACCAACCTCAAACTTAGTCAAATCACCATTAGTCGCGTTGAACTTGATGCAAAATATTCTTAGATCACTGGTACGAATGAATCAACAATCCAACACATAACAAATAATTATTATTGCGTCAACAACGTAATAATTAAATCTCTGCAATTTTGCTTTAATAATTTTAACTTAACTGATCATAGTTCTCGTGACTCATTCGTACGATCAAACTGAAAAGCTGTTTCCAATGATTAACTTAAGGTAATTCGTGCATTTTATTATACGCTCCGGTATGTGGCAAGAAATGAAACGCGATCAAATGTAATTTAAAGCAATTCATATTAAATTACTTACTTAAACACCGTCTGTGCCATTATCTTCAATGATGCTGTCTGCTATTATCCAATAAATCCGTTTAGTACGAAAGGAAGGGTTATTTTCGTCAGCATATTCGAAACTAACTGAAAATTGTAGCCACGATTTAACTGATATCGGACGAGATATCACTGCAATCAAGGTTTGTTGCCTGATATGCTTTCAGTGTTTTAGTGATAACATGTTCAGTGTTAGTTATAGGTAGGTAGTAAAAAATTTGATTGGCATATTTATTCGTTGTGTACACTCGAATCATTATAAATTCATAACATATGATTCACAGATTTGTTTGCGCATAACGTCATACTAACAGATTAATACATAAAGTTGTCGTATACAGTACAGTGGAGACTAAACCAAGCGATTTTATAACAAATTGAAAAATAGTTAGTGTTTACATATTGAACCATACCAATACTTGATAACACCGAATTATCTTTTATCTAATCTAATTTTTTGTGTTCGTGTATATATTGCGAAAAGTAATTTAGATAACAAATGTGAAGAGACACTTTATTCAAAAAAATTATTTTATTCATTGTTAACATTTTACGCCAACATAACGTACAAAAACCAAGATAATAAAATTTTATAATTTTATCTGTTGAAAATTAAGGTGTAGTGCTTGAAGTGCCGGAATATTGTGATAGTAACAAGAAAATGTCTCGCGAAAAGGTGATCCACCACAAAGGATCAATTTTATTGTCGCACGACGAAAATCTTAAAGTATTTTCTCTAATCGAATCAAAATGTGTGGTAAAGTGAAATTTGAATAAATTTAAGTGATTTGAAAAAGGTTTCTAATTTTGTAATGTGCCTTATAGGCTCTAGCAACGTCAATTGTACAGCTGTACACCACGGAACAGCCGGCACACTCGCACTGGATTAAACGTGGAACCGGTGTTCTGTGTTTGATTCGAGATAGTCAGAAGCGTTCGTATTTCTTACGACTGTATTGTACCGTAAAGGATTCCTCGATATGGGAGCACGAGCTATACACAACAATCAACTTTAATCGGGTTCGGCCATATTTTATGACATTTGAAGGAGAAGTAAGTAAATTCAAACTTTATTAGGAGTAATTTATGTTTTAATTATTGATAACTGAGTATCGAATGTGACTAATTTAAGGTCATGATTCACACCAAAAACAAATAAATAAAATTTATATCGTACGTAACTTATCAATTCTCACATTCAAATCCGAGCTTGATAAACTCCCTATAGCGGAAAGGTTTTGTAGATAAATATGGTTAAAATTAGGTTTATAATGTTATTTACCCGCTTAATGCAGTTATCCTGACGGGCTATCTCGGCCTTGTAGATTTTATGAAGTTAATGAAATGATTGAAGTTGTCCATTTTCGATAATTGCAACAATTTCTCATCGGCATTGGGGATATTCGATAGCTGAAAACGTTAATCGTTGATCATTGGAAAACAGAAAGTTAAATAGGTCGTTTACGCTTCCAATCAATAATTAGCTTATAATAACTACATTATTGTGACACTTGAAGTCACCACAATGAAATTTCAACTAATCTCGTTGATTTAAAAAATCAAAATGGTTACCAAATTTAGCAAGGCCCCCTTGTAATTTTTTCGGAGTTGAAGTTTTAGCAATACGTCGCCTTATTCGCCTTTAATTCAGATTCGATTACGGCAAGTGAACGGATTTCAAAATTAAATAATTACAACAAAATATAATAAATTGGGTCAAAACATCGTCCGGTTTGCCTGTAATCGACGATTGAAGTTTTAATATAATCGTCTTATGGAATTTCATACGTTCCGTACAAAATATGAAATGTCGCACCTCCCATACATAATTTGCATATAATTTCTTTATCCGGTCGTCAATCTGAGTATATGAAACTATATGCAGACCAATTCGGGTACAAAAAAATTTCGATTTATTTTTGCAAATTTGCAAAGGGGTACCCCTTTGCTGTTTTTTCAACGGAAATTTGCAAAAAAAAATTGTGTGCCAATTCTGGGAGTATTGTACCAATTGTGAATGGTTATTTAATTTTGAATAAGGATCCGTTTAAATCGGGTTAAAACATCGTCCGGTTTGTCTGTAATCGACGATTGAAGTTTTAATAAAATCGTCTTATGGAATTTCATACGTTCCGTACAAAATATGAAATGTCGCACCTCCCATACATAATTTGCATATAATTTCTTTATCCGGTCGACAATCTGAGTATATGAAACTATATGCAGACCAATTCGGGTACAAACAAATTTCGATTTATTTTTGCAAATTTGCAAAGGGGTACCCCTTTGCTGTTTTTTCATCGGAAATTTGCAAAAAAAATTTGTGTGCCAATTCTGGGAGTATTGTACCAATTGTGAATGGTTATTTAATTTTGAATAAGGATCCGTTTAAATCGGGTTAAAACATCGTCCGGTTTGTCTGTAATCGACGATTGAAGTTTTAATAAAATCGTCTTATGGAATTTCATACGTTCCGTACAAAATATGAAATGTCGCATCTCCCATACATAATTTGCATATAATTTCTTTATCCGGTCGACAATCTGAGTATATGAAACTATATGCAGACCAATTCGGGTACAAAAAAATTTCGATTTATTTTTGCAAATTTGCAAAGGGGTACCCCTTTGCTGTTTTTTCAACGGAAATTTGCAAAAAAAAAATTGTGTGCCAATTCTGGGAGTATTGTACCAATTGTGAATGGTTATTTAATTTTGAATAAGGATCCGTTTAAATCGGGTTAAAACATCGTCCGGTTTGTCTGTAATCGACGATTGAAGTTTTAATAAAATCGTCTTATGGAATTTCATACGTTCCGTACAAAATATGAAATGTCGCATCTCCCATACATAATTTGCATATAATTTCTTTATCCGGTCGACAATCTGAGTATATGAAACTATATGCAGACCAATTCGGGTACAAAAAAATTTCGATTTATTTTTGCAAATTTGCAAAGGGGTACCCCTTTGCTGTTTTTTCAACGGAAATTTGCAAAAAAAAAATTGTGTGCCAATTCTGGGAGTATTGTACCAATTGTGAATAGTTATTTAATTTTGAATAAGGATCCGTTTAAATCGGGTTAAAACATCGTCCGGTTTGTCTGTAATCGACGAATGAAGTTTTAATAAAATCGTCTTATGAAATTTCATACGTTCCGTACAAAATATGAAATGTCGCACCTCCCATACATAATTTGCATATAATTTCTTTATCCGGTCGACAATCTGAGTATATGAAACTATATGCAGACCAATTCGGGTACAAAAAAATTTCGATTTATTTTTGCAAATTTGCAAAGGGGTACCCCTTTGCTGTTTTTTCAACGGAAATTTGCAAAAAAAAAATTGTGTGCCAATTCTGGGAGTATTGTACCAATTGTGAATGGTTATTTAATTTTGAATAAGGATCCGTTTAAATCGGGTTAAAACATCGTCCGGTTTGTCTGTAATCGACGAATGAAGTTTTAATAAAATCGTCTTATGAAATTTCATACGTTCCGTACAAAATATGAAATGTCGCACCTCCCATACATAATTTGCATATAATTTCTTTATCCGGTCGACAATCTGAGTATATGAAACTATATGCAGACCAATTCGGGTACAAAAAAATTTCGATTTATTTTTGCAAATTTGCAAAGGGGTACCCCTTTGCTGTTTTTTCAACGGAAATTTGCAAAAAAAAAATTGTGTGCCAATTCTGGGAGTATTGTACCAATTGTGAATGGTTATTTAATTTTGAATAAGGATCCGTTTAAATCGGGTTAAAACATCGTCCGGTTTGTCTGTAATCGACGAATGAAGTTTTAATAAAATCGTCTTATGGAATTTCATACGTTCCGTACAAAATATGAAATGTCGCACCTCCCATACATAATTTGCATATAATTTCTTTATCCGGTCGACAATCTGAGTATATGAAACTATATGCAGACCAATTCGGGTACAAAAAAATTTCGATTTATTTTTGCAAATTTGCAAAGGGGTACCCCTTTGCTGTTTTTTCAACGGAAATTTGCAAAAAAAAAATTGTGTGCCAATTCTGGGAGTATTGTACCAATTGTGAATGGTTATTTAATTTTGAATAAGGATCCGTTTAAATCGGGTTAAAACATCGTCCGGTTTGTCTGTAATCGACGAATGAAGTTTTAATAAAATCGTCTTATGGAATTTCATACGTTCCGTACAAAATATGAAATGTCGCACCTCCCATACATAATTTGCATATAATTTCTTTATCCGGTCGACAATCTGAGTATATGAAACTATATGCAGACCAATTCGGGTACAAAAAAATTTCGATTTATTTTTGCAAATTTGCAAAGGGGTACCCCTTTGCTGTTTTTTCATCGGAAATTTACAAAAAATATTTGTGTGCCAATTCTGAGAGTATCGTACCAATTGTGAATGGTTATTTAATTTTGAATAAGGATCCGTTTAAATCGGGTTAAAACATCGTCCGGTTTGTCTGTAATCGACGATTGAAGTTTTAATAAAATCGTCTTATGGAATTTCATACGTTCCGTACAAAATATGAAATGTCGCATCTCCCATACATAATTTGCATATAATTTCTTTATCCGGTCGACAATCTGAGTATATGAAACTATATGCAGACCAATTCGGGTACAAAAAAATTTCGATTTATTTTTGCAAATTTGCAAAGGGGTACCCCTTTGCTGTTTTTTCATCGGAAATTTACAAAAAATATTTGTGTGCCAATTCTGGGAGTATTGTACCAATTGTGAATAGTTATTTAATTTTGAATAAGGATCCGTTTAAATCGGGTTAAAACATCGTCCGGTTTGTCTGTAATCGACGAATGAAGTTTTAATAAAATCGTCTTATGAAATTTCATACGTTCCGTACAAAATATGAAATGTCGCACCTCCCATACATAATTTGCATATAATTTCTTTATCCGGTCGACAATCTGAGTATATGAAACTATATGCAGACCAATTCGGGTACAAAAAAATTTCGATTTATTTTTGCAAATTTGCAAAGGGGTACCCCTTTGCTGTTTTTTCAACGGAAATTTGCAAAAAAAAAATTGTGTGCCAATTCTGGGAGTATTGTACCAATTGTGAATGGTTATTTAATTTTGAATAAGGATCCGTTTAAATCGGGTTAAAACATCGTCCGGTTTGTCTGTAATCGACGAATGAAGTTTTAATAAAATCGTCTTATGGAATTTCATACGTTCCGTACAAAATATGAAATGTCGCACCTCCCATACATAATTTGCATATAATTTCTTTATCCGGTCGACAATCTGAGTATATGAAACTATATGCAGACCAATTCGGGTACGAAAAAATTTCGATTTATTTTTGCAAATTTGCAAAGGGGTACCCCTTTGCTGTTTTTTCATCGGAAATTTACAAAAAATATTTGTGTGCCAATTCTGAGAGTATCGTACCAATTGTGAATGGTTATTTAATTTTGAATAAGGATCCGTTTAAATCGGGTTAAAACATCGTCCGGTTTGTCTGTAATCGACGATTGAAGTTTTAATAAAATCGTCTTATGGAATTTCATACGTTCCGTACAAAATATGAAATGTCGCATCTCCCATACATAATTTGCATATAATTTCTTTATCCGGTCGACAATCTGAGTATATGAAACTATATGCAGACCAATTCGGGTACAAAAAAATTTCGATTTATTTTTGCAAATTTGCAAAGGGGTACCCCTTTGCTGTTTTTTCAACGGAAATTTGCAAAAAAAAAATTGTGTGCCAATTCTGGGAGTATTGTACCAATTGTGAATAGTTATTTAATTTTGAATAAGGATCCGTTTAAATCGGGTTAAAACATCGTCCGGTTTGTCTGTAATCGACGAATGAAGTTTTAATAAAATCGTCTTATGGAATTTCATACGTTCCGTACAAAATATGAAATGTCGCACCTCCCATACATAATTTGCATATAATTTCTTTATCCGGTCGACAATCTGAGTATATGAAACTATATGCAGACCAATTCGGGTACAAAAAAATTTCGATTTATTTTTGCAAATTTGCAAAGGGGTACCCCTTTGCTGTTTTTTCATCGGAAATTTACAAAAAATATTTGTGTGCCAATTCTGAGAGTATCGTACCAATTGTGAATGGTTATTTAATTTTGAATAAGGATCCGTTTAAATCGGGTTAAAACATCGTCCGGTTTGTCTGTAATCGACGATTGAAGTTTTAATAAAATCGTCTTATGGAATTTCATACGTCCCGTACAAAATATGAAATGTCGCACCTCCCATACATAATTTGCATATAATTTCTTTATCCGGTCGACAATCTGAGTATATGAAACTATATGCAGACCAATTCGGGTACAAAAAAATTTCGATTTATTTTTGCAAATTTGCAAAGGGGTACCCCTTTGCTGTTTTTTCAACGGAAATTTGCAAAAAAAAAATTGTGTGCCAATTCTGGGAGTATTGTACCAATTGTGAATAGTTATTTAATTTTGAATAAGGATCCGTTTAAATCGGGTTAAAACATCGTCCGGTTTGTCTGTAATCGACGAATGAAGTTATAATAAAATCGTCTTATGAAATTTCATACGTTCCGTACAAAATATGAAATGTCGCACCTCCCATACATAATTTGCATATAATTTCTTTATCCGGTCGACAATCTGAGTATATGAAACTATATGCAGACCAATTCGGGTACAAAAAAATTTCGATTTATTTTTGCAAATTTGCAAAGGGGTACCCCTTTGCTGTTTTTTCAACGGAAATTTGCAAAAAAAAAATTGTGTGCCAATTCTGGGAGTATTGTACCAATTGTGAATGGTTATTTAATTTTGAATAAGGATCCGTTTAAATCGGGTTAAAACATCGTCCGGTTTGTCTGTAATCGACGAATGAAGTTTTAATAAAATCGTCTTATGGAATTTCATACGTTCCGTACAAAATATGAAATGTCGCACCTCCCATACATAATTTGCATATAATTTCTTTATCCGGTCGACAATCTGAGTATATGAAACTATATGCAGACCATTTCGGGTACAAAAAAATTTCGATTTATTTTTGCAAATTTGCAAAGGGGTACCCCTTTGCTGTTTTTTCATCGGAAATTTACAAAAAATATTTGTGTGCCAATTCTGAGAGTATCGTACCAATTGTGAATGGTTATTTAATTTTGAATAAGGATCCGTTTAAATCGGGTTAAAACATCGTCCGGTTTGTCTGTAATCGACGAATGAAGTTTTAATAAAATCGTCTTATGGAATTTCATACGTTCCGTACAAAATATGAAATGTCGCACCTCCCATACATAATTTGCATATAATTTCTTTATCCGGTCGACAATCTGAGTATATGAAACTATATGCAGACCATTTCGGGTACAAAAAAATTTCGATTTATTTTTGCAAATTTGCAAAGGGGTACCCCTTTGCTGTTTTTTCATCGGAAATTTGCAAAAAAAATTTGTGTGCCAATTCTGGGAGTATTGTACCAATTGTGAATGGTTATTTAATTTTGAATAAGGATCCGTTTAAATCGGGTTAAAACATCGCCCGGTTTGTCTGTAATCGACGATTGAAGTTTTAATAAAATCGTCTTATGGAATTTCATACGTTCCGTACAAAATATGAAATGTCGCATCTCCCATACATAATTTGCATATAATTTCTTTATCCGGTCGACAATCTGAGTATATGAAACTATATGCAGACCAATTCGGGTACAAAAAAATTTCGATTTATTTTTGCAAATTTGCAAAGGGGTACCCCTTTGCTGTTTTTTCAACGGAAATTTGCAAAAAAAAAATTGTGTGCCAATTCTGGGAGTATTGTACCAATTGTGAATAGTTATTTAATTTTGAATAAGGATCCGTTTAAATCGGGTTAAAACATCGTCCGGTTTGTCTGTAATCGACGAATGAAGTTTTAATAAAATCGTCTTATGAAATTTCATACGTTCCGTACAAAATATGAAATGTCGCACCTCCCATACATAATTTGCATATAATTTCTTTATCCGGTCGACAATCTGAGTATATGAAACTATATGCAGACCAATTCGGGTACAAAAAAATTTCGATTTATTTTTGCAAATTTGCAAAGGGGTACCCCTTTGCTGTTTTTTCAACGGAAATTTGCAAAAAAAAAATTGTGTGCCAATTCTGGGAGTATTGTACCAATTGTGAATGGTTATTTAATTTTGAATAAGGATCCGTTTAAATCGGGTTAAAACATCGTCCGGTTTGTCTGTAATCGACGAATGAAGTTTTAATAAAATCGTCTTATGGAATTTCATACGTTCCGTACAAAATATGAAATGTCGCACCTCCCATACATAATTTGCATATAATTTCTTTATCCGGTCGACAATCTGAGTATATGAAACTATATGCAGACCAATTCTTGTACAAAAAAATTTCGATTTATTTTTGCAAATTTGCAAAGGGCCCTTTGCTGTTTTTTCATCGGAAATTTACAAAAAATATTTGTGTGCCAATTCTGAGAGTATCGTACCAATTGTGAATGGTTATTTAATTTTGAATAAGGATCCGTTTAAATCGGGTTAAAACATCGTCCGGTTTGTCTGTAATCGACGATTGAAGTTTTAATAAAATCGTCTTATGGAATTTCATACGTCCCGTACAAAATATGAAATGTCGCACCTCCCATACATAATTTGCATATAATTTCTTTATCCGGTCGACAATCTGAGTATATGAAACTATATGCAGACCAATTCGGGTACAAAAAAATTTCGATTTATTTTTGCAAATTTGCAAAGGGGTACCCCTTTGCTGTTTTTTCAACGGAAATTTGCAAAAAAAAAATTGTGTGCCAATTCTGGGAGTATTGTACCAATTGTGAATAGTTATTTAATTTTGAATAAGGATCCGTTTAAATCGGGTTAAAACATCGTCCGGTTTGTCTGTAATCGACGAATGAAGTTATAATAAAATCGTCTTATGAAATTTCATACGTTCCGTACAAAATATGAAATGTCGCACCTCCCATACATAATTTGCATATAATTTCTTTATCCGGTCGACAATCTGAGTATATGAAACTATATGCAGACCAATTCGGGTACAAAAAAATTTCGATTTATTTTTGCAAATTTGCAAAGGGGTACCCCTTTGCTGTTTTTTCAACGGAAATTTGCAAAAAAAAAATTGTGTGCCAATTCTGGGAGTATTGTACCAATTGTGAATGGTTATTTAATTTTGAATAAGGATCCGTTTAAATCGGGTTAAAACATCGTCCGGTTTGTCTGTAATCGACGAATGAAGTTTTAATAAAATCGTCTTATGGAATTTCATACGTTCCGTACAAAATATGAAATGTCGCACCTCCCATACATAATTTGCATATAATTTCTTTATCCGGTCGACAATCTGAGTATATGAAACTATATGCAGACCAATTCGGGTACAAAAAAATTTCGATTTATTTTTGCAAATTTGCAAAGGGCCCTTTGCTGTTTTTTCATCGGAAATTTACAAAAAATATTTGTGTGCCAATTCTGAGAGTATCGTACCAATTGTGAATGGTTATTTAATTTTGAATAAGGATCCGTTTAAATCGGGTTAAAACATCGTCCGGTTTGTCTGTAATCGACGATTGAAGTTTTAATAAAATCGTCTTATGGAATTTCATACGTCCCGTACAAAATATGAAATGTCGCACCTCCCATACATAATTTGCATATAATTTCTTTATCCGGTCGACAATCTGAGTATATGAAACTATATGCAGACCATTTCGGGTACAAAAAAATTTCGATTTATTTTTGCAAATTTGCAAAGGGGTACCCCTTTGCTGTTTTTTCATCGGAAATTTACAAAAAATATTTGTGTGCCAATTCTGAGAGTATCGTACCAATTGTGAATGGTTATTTAATTTTGAATAAGGATCCGTTTAAATCGGGTTAAAACATCGTCCGGTTTGTCTGTAATCGACGATTGAAGTTTTAATAAAATCGTCTTATGGAATTTCATACGTCCCGTACAAAATATGAAATGTCGCACCTCCCATACATAATTTGCATATAATTTCTTTATCCGGTCGACAATCTGAGTATATGAAACTATATGCAGACCAATTCGGGTACAAAAAAATTTCGATTTATTTTTGCAAATTTGCAAAGGGGTACCCCTTTGCTGTTTTTTCATCGGAAATTTGCAAAAAAAATTTGTGTGCCAATTCTGGGAGTATTGTACCAATTGTGAATGGTTATTTAATTTTGAATAAGGATCCGTTTAAATCGGGTTAAAACATCGTCCGGTTTGTCTGTAATCGACGATTGAAGTTTTAATAAAATCGTCTTATGGAATTTCATACGTTCCGTACAAAATATGAAATGTCGCACCTCCCATACATAATTTGCATATAATTTCTTTATCCGGTCGTCAATCTGAGTATATGAAACTATATGCAGACCAATTCGGGTACAAAAAAATTTCGATTTATTTTTGCAAATTTGCAAAGGGGTACCCCTTTGCTGTTTTTTCAACGGAAATTTGCAAAAAAAAATTGTGTGCCAATTCTGGGAGTATTGTACCAATTGTGAATGGTTATTTAATTTTGAATAAGGATCCGTTTAAATCGGGTTAAAACATCGTCCGGTTTGTCTGTAATCGACGATTGAAGTTTTAATAAAATCGTACAAAATATGAAATGTCGCACCTCCCATACATAATTTGCATATAATTTCTTTATCCGGTCGTCAATCTGAGTATATGAAACTATATGCAGACCAATTCGGGTACAAAAAAATTTCGATTTATTTTTGCAAATTTGCAAAGGGGTACCCCTTTGCTGTTTTTTCAACGGAAATTTGCAAAAAAAAATTGTGTGCCAATTCTGGGAGTATTGTACCAATTGTGAATGGTTATTTAATTTTGAATAAGGATCCGTTTAAATCGGGTTAAAACATCGTCCGGTTTGTCTGTAATCGACGATTGAAGTTTTAATAAAATCGTCTTATGGAATTTCATACGTTCCGTACAAAATATGAAATGTCGCACCTCCCATACATAATTTGCATATAATTTCTTTATCCGGTCGACAATCTGAGTATATGAAACTATATGCAGACCAATTCGGGTACAAAAAAATTTCGATTTATTTTAGCCAATTTGCAAAGGGGTACGTACCCCTTTGCTGTTTTTTCAACGGAAATTTGCAAAAAAAAAATTGTGTGCCAATTCTGGGAGTATTGTACCAATTGTGAATAGTTATTTAATTTTGAATAAGGATCCGTTTAAATCGGGTTAAAACATCGTCCGGTTTGTCTGTAATCGACGAATGAAGTTTTAATAAAATCGTCTTATGAAATTTCATACGTTCCGTACAAAATATGAAATGTCGCACCTCCCATACATAATTTGCATATAATTTCTTTATCCGGTCGACAATCTGAGTATATGAAACTAAATATATGCAGACCAATTCGGGTACAAAAAAATTTCGATTTATTTTTGCAAATTTGCAAAGGGGTACCCCTTTGCTGTTTTTTCAACGGAAATTTGCAAAAAAAAATTGTGTGCCAATTCTGGGAGTATTGTACCAATTGTGAATGGTTATTTAATTTTGAATAAGGATCCGTTTAAATCGGGTTAAAACATCGTCCGGTTTGTCTGTAATCGACGATTGAAGTTTTAATAAAATCGTCTTATGGAATTTCATACGTCCCGTACAAAATATGAAATGTCGCACCTCCCATACATAATTTGCATATAATTTCTTTATCCGGTCGACAATCTGAGTATATGAAACTATATGCAGACCAATTCGGGTACAAAAAAATTTCGATTTATTTTTGCAAATTTGCAAAGGGGTACCCCTTTGCTGTTTTTTCAACGGAAATTTGCAAAAAAAAATTGTGTGCCAATTCTGGGAGTATCGTACCAATTGTGAATGGTTATTTAATTTTGAATAAGGATCCGTTTAAATCGGGTTAAAACATCGTCCGGTTTGTCTGTAATCGACGATTGAAGTTTTAATAAAATCGTCTTATGGAATTTCATACGTCCCGTACAAAATATGAAATGTCGCACCTCCCATACATAATTTGCATATAATTTCTTTATCCGGTCGACAATCTGAGTATATGAAACTATATGCAGACCAATTCGGGTACAAAAAAATTTCGATTTATTTTTGCAAATTTGCAAAGGGGTACCCCTTTGCTGTTTTTTCAACGGAAATTTGCAAAAAAAAATTGTGTGCCAATTCTGGGAGTATCGTACCAATTGTGAATGGTTATTTAATTTTGAATAAGGATCCGTTTAAATCGGGTTAAAACATCGTCCGGTTTGTCTGTAATCGACGATTGAAGTTTTAATAAAATCGTCTTATGGAATTTCATACGTTCCGTACAAAATATGAAATGTCGCACCTCCCATACATAATTTGCATATAATTTCTTTATCTGGTCGACAATCTGAGTATATGAAACTATATGCAGACCAATTCGGGTACAAAAAAATTTCGATTTATTT
Organism: Nephrotoma guestfalica; assembly: GCA_963691935.1. Classification (NCBI taxonomy): domain Eukaryota; kingdom Metazoa; phylum Arthropoda; class Insecta; order Diptera; family Tipulidae; genus Nephrotoma; species Nephrotoma guestfalica. The sequence goes on from OY829913.1 coordinate 252,827,707, forward strand.
TTGCAAATTTGCAAAGGGGTACCCCTTTGCTGTTTTTTCAACGGAAATTTGCAAAAAAAAATTGTGTGCCAATTCTGGGAGTATTGTACCAATTGTGAATGGTTATTTAATTTTGATTAAGGATCCGTTTAAATCGGGTTAAAACATCGTCCGGTTTGTCTGTAATCGACGATTGAAGTTTTAATATAATCGTCTTATGGAATTTCATACGTTCCGTACAAAATATGAAATGTCGCACCTCCCATACATAATTTGCATATAATTTCTTTATCCGGTCGACAATCTGAGTATATGAAACTATATGCAGACCAATTCGGGTACAAAAAAATTTCGATTTATTTTTGCAAATTTGCAAAGGGCCCTTTGCTGTTTTTTCAACGGAAATTTGCAAAAAAAAATTGTGTGCCAATTCTGGGAGTATTGTACCAATTGTGAATGGTTATTTAATTTTGATTAAGGATCCGTTTAAATCGGGTTAAAACATCGTCCGGTTTGTCTGTAATCGACGATTGAAGTTTTAATATAATCGTCTTATGGAATTTCATACGTTCCGTACAAAATATGAAATGTCGCACCTCCCATACATAATTTGCATATAATTTCTTTATCCGGTCGACAATCTGAGTATATGAAACTATATGCAGACCAATTCGGGTACAAACAAATTTCGATTTATTTTTGAAAATTTGCAAAGGGGTGGGTACCCCTTTGCTGTTTTTTCAACGGAAATTTGCAAAAAAAAATTGTGTGCCAATTCTGGGAGTATCGTACCAATTGTGAATGGTTATTTAATTTTGAATAAGGATCCGTTTAAATCGGGTTAAAACATCGTCCGGTTTGTCTGTAATCGACGATTGAAGTTTTAATAAAATCGTCTTATGGAATTTCATACGTCCCGTACAAAATATGAAATGTCGCACCTCCCATACATAATTTGCATATAATTTCTTTATCCGGTCGACAATCTGAGTATATGAAACTATATGCAGACCAATTCGGGTACAAAAAAATTTCGATTTATTTTTGCAAATTTGCAAAGGGGTACCCCTTTGCTGTTTTTTCAACGGAAATTTGCAAAAAAAAATTGTGTGCCAATTCTGGGAGTATTGTACCAATTGTGAATGGTTATTTAATTTTGAATAAGGATCCGTTTAAATCGGGTTAAAACATCGTCTGGTTTGTCTTCAATCGACGATTGAAGTTTTAATAAAATCGTCTTATGGAATTTCATACGTTCCGTACAAAATATGAAATGTCGCACCTCCCATACATAATTTGCATATAATTTCTTTATCCGGTCGTCAATCTGAGTATATGAAACTATATGCAGACCAATTCGGGTACAAAAAAATTTCGATTTATTTTTGCAAATTTGCAAAGGGGTACCCCTTTGCTGTTTTTTCAACGGAAATTTGCAAAAAAAAATTGTGTGCCAATTCTGGGAGTATTGTACCAATTGTGAATGGTTATTTAATTTTGAATAAGGATCCGTTTAAATCGGGTTAAAACATCGTCCGGTTTGTCTGTAATCGACGATTGAAGTTTTAATAAAATCGTCTTATGGAATTTCATACGTTCCGTACAAAATATGAAATGTCGCACCTCCCATACATAATTTGCATATAATTTCTTTATCCGGTCGACAATCTGAGTATATGAAACTATATGCAGACCAATTCGGGTACAAAAAAAATTCGATTTATTTTAGCCAATTTGCAAAGGGGTACGTACCCCTTTGCTGTTTTTTCAACGGAAATTTGCAAAAAAAAATTGTGTGCCAATTCTGGGAGTATTGTACCAATTGTGAATGGTTATTTAATTTTGAATAAGGATCCGTTTAAATCGGGTTAAAACATCGTCCGGTTTGTCTGTAATCGACGATTGAAGTTTTAATAAAATCGTCTTATGGAATTTCATACGTTCCGTACAAAATATGAAATGTCGCATCTCCCATACATAATTTGCATATAATTTCTTTATCCGGTCGACAATCTGAGTATATGAAACTATATGCAGACCAATTCGGGTACAAAAAAATTTCGATTTATTTTTGCAAATTTGCAAAGGGGTACCCCTTTGCTGTTTTTTCAACGGAAATTTGCAAAAAAAAATTGTGTGCCAATTCTGGGAGTATTGTACCAATTGTGAATGGTTATTTAATTTTGAATAAGGATCCGTTTGAATCGGGTTAAAACATCGTCCGGTTTGTCTATAATCGACGAATGAAGTTTTAATAAAATCGTCTTATGGAATTTCATACGTTCCGTACAAAATATGAAATGTCGCACCTCCCATACATAATTTGCATATAATTTCTTTATCCGGTCGACAATCTGAGTATATGAAACTATATGCAGACCAATTCGGGTACAAAAAAATTTCGATTTATTTTTGCAAATTTGCAAAGGGGTTACCCCTTTGCTGTTTTTTCATCGGAAATTTGCAAACAAAAATTGTGTGCCAATTCTGGGAGTATTGTACCAATTGTGAATGGTTATTTAATTTTGAATAAGGATCCGTTTAAATCGGGTTAAAACATCGTCCGGTTTGTCTGTAATCGACGATTGAAGTTTTAATAAAATCGTCTTATGGAATTTCATACGTTCCGTACAAAATATGAAATGTCGCACCTCCCATACATAATTTGCATATAATTTCTTTATCCGGTCGACAATCTGAGTATATGAAACTATATGCAGACCAATTCGGGTACAAAAAAATTTCGATTTATTTTAGCCAATTTGCAAAGGGGTACCCCTTTGCTGTTTTTTCAACGGAAATTTGCAAAAAAAAAATTGTGTGCCAATTCTGGGAGTATTGTACCAATTGTGAATAGTTATTTAATTTTGAATAAGGATCCGTTTAAATCGGGTTAAAACATCGTCCGGTTTGTCTGTAATCGACGAATGAAGTTTTAATAAAATCGTCTTATGAAATTTCATACGTTCCGTACAAAATATGAAATGTCGCACCTCCCATACATAATTTGCATATAATTTCTTTATCCGGTCGACAATCTGAGTATATGAAACTATATGCAGACCAATTCGGGTACAAAAAAATTTCGATTTATTTTTGCAAATTTGCAAAGGGGTACCCCTTTGCTGATTTTTCAACGGAAATTTGCAAAAAAAAATTGTGTGCCAATTCTGGGAGTATTGTACCAATTGTGAATGGTTATTTAATTTTGAATAAGGATCCGTTTAAATCGGGTTAAAACATCGTCCGGTTTGTCTATAATCGACGAATGAAGTTTTAATATAATCGTCTTATGGAATTTCATACGTTCCGTACAAAATATGAAATGTCGCACCTCCCATACATAATTTGCATATAATTTCTTTATCCGGTCGACAATCTGAGTATATGAAACTATATGCAGACCAATTCGGGTACAAAAAAATTTCGATTTATTTTTGCAAATTTGCAAAGGGGTACCCCTTTGCTGTTTTTTCAACGGAAATTTGCAAAAAAAAATTGTGTGCCAATTCTGGGAGTATTGTACCAATTGTGAATGGTTATTTAATTTTGAATAAGGATCCGTTTAAATCGGGTTAAAACATCGTCCGGTTTGTCTGTAATCGACGATTGAAGTTTTAATAAAATCGTCTTATGGAATTTCATACGTTCCGTACAAAATATGAAATGTCGCACCTCCCATACATAATTTGCATATAATTTCTTTATCCGGTCGACAATCTGAGTATATGAAACTATATGCAGACCAATTCGGGTACAAAAAAATTTCGATTTATTTTAGCCAATTTGCAAAGGGGTACGTACCCCTTTGCTGTTTTTTCAACGGAAATTTGCAAAAAAAAATTGTGTGCCAATTCTGGGAGTATTGTACCAATTGTGAATGGTTATTTAATTTTGAATAAGGATCCGTTTAAATCGGGTTAAAACATCGTCCGGTTTGTCTGTAATCGACGATTGAAGTTTTAATAAAATCGTCTTATGGAATTTCATACGTTCCGTACAAAATATGAAATGTCGCATCTCCCATACATAATTTGCATATAATTTCTTTATCCGGTCGACAATCTGAGTATATGAAACTATATGCAGACCAATTCGGGTACAAAAAAATTTCGATTTATTTTTGCAAATTTGCAAAGGGGTACCCCTTTGCTGTTTTTTCAACGGAAATTTGCAAAAAAAAAATTGTGTGCCAATTCTGGGAGTATTGTACCAATTGTGAATGGTTATTTAATTTTGAATAAGGATCCGTTTAAATCGGGTTAAAACATCGTCCGGTTTGTCTGTAATCGACGAATGAAGTTTTAATAAAATCGTCTTATGGAATTTCATACGTTCCGTACAAAATATGAAATGTCGCACCTCCCATACATAATTTGCATATAATTTCTTTATCCGGTCGACAATCTGAGTATATGAAACTATATGCAGACCAATTCGGGTACAAAAAAATTTCGATTTATTTTTGCAAATTTGCAAAGGGGTACCCCTTTGCTGTTTTTTCAACGGAAATTTGCAAAAAAAAAATTGTGTGCCAATTCTGGGAGTATTGTACCAATTGTGAATGGTTATTTAATTTTGAATAAGGATCCGTTTAAATCGGGTTAAAACATCGTCCGGTTTGTCTGTAATCGACGAATGAAGTTTTAATAAAATCGTCTTATGGAATTTCATACGTTCCGTACAAAATATGAAATGTCGCACCTCCCATACATAATTTGCATATAATTTCTTTATCCGGTCGACAATCTGAGTATATGAAACTATATGCAGACCAATTCGGGTACAAAAAAATTTCGATTTATTTTTGCAAATTTGCAAAGGGGTACCCCTTTGCTGTTTTTTCATCGGAAATTTACAAAAAATATTTGTGTGCCAATTCTGAGAGTATCGTACCAATTGTGAATGGTTATTTAATTTTGAATAAGGATCCGTTTAAATCGGGTTAAAACATCGTCCGGTTTGTCTGTAATCGACGATTGAAGTTTTAATAAAATCGTCTTATGGAATTTCATACGTTCCGTACAAAATATGAAATGTCGCATCTCCCATACATAATTTGCATATAATTTCTTTATCCGGTCGACAATCTGAGTATATGAAACTATATGCAGACCAATTCGGGTACAAAAAAATTTCGATTTATTTTTGCAAATTTGCAAAGGGGTACCCCTTTGCTGTTTTTTCATCGGAAATTTACAAAAAATATTTGTGTGCCAATTCTGGGAGTATTGTACCAATTGTGAATAGTTATTTAATTTTGAATAAGGATCCGTTTAAATCGGGTTAAAACATCGTCCGGTTTGTCTGTAATCGACGAATGAAGTTTTAATAAAATCGTCTTATGAAATTTCATACGTTCCGTACAAAATATGAAATGTCGCACCTCCCATACATAATTTGCATATAATTTCTTTATCCGGTCGACAATCTGAGTATATGAAACTATATGCAGACCAATTCGGGTACAAAAAAATTTCGATTTATTTTTGCAAATTTGCAAAGGGGTACCCCTTTGCTGTTTTTTCAACGGAAATTTGCAAAAAAAAAATTGTGTGCCAATTCTGGGAGTATTGTACCAATTGTGAATGGTTATTTAATTTTGAATAAGGATCCGTTTAAATCGGGTTAAAACATCGTCCGGTTTGTCTGTAATCGACGAATGAAGTTTTAATAAAATCGTCTTATGGAATTTCATACGTTCCGTACAAAATATGAAATGTCGCACCTCCCATACATAATTTGCATATAATTTCTTTATCCGGTCGACAATCTGAGTATATGAAACTATATGCAGACCAATTCGGGTACGAAAAAATTTCGATTTATTTTTGCAAATTTGCAAAGGGGTACCCCTTTGCTGTTTTTTCATCGGAAATTTACAAAAAATATTTGTGTGCCAATTCTGAGAGTATCGTACCAATTGTGAATGGTTATTTAATTTTGAATAAGGATCCGTTTAAATCGGGTTAAAACATCGTCCGGTTTGTCTGTAATCGACGATTGAAGTTTTAATAAAATCGTCTTATGGAATTTCATACGTTCCGTACAAAATATGAAATGTCGCATCTCCCATACATAATTTGCATATAATTTCTTTATCCGGTCGACAATCTGAGTATATGAAACTATATGCAGACCAATTCGGGTACAAAAAAATTTCGATTTATTTTTGCAAATTTGCAAAGGGGTACCCCTTTGCTGTTTTTTCAACGGAAATTTGCAAAAAAAAAATTGTGTGCCAATTCTGGGAGTATTGTACCAATTGTGAATAGTTATTTAATTTTGAATAAGGATCCGTTTAAATCGGGTTAAAACATCGTCCGGTTTGTCTGTAATCGACGAATGAAGTTTTAATAAAATCGTCTTATGGAATTTCATACGTTCCGTACAAAATATGAAATGTCGCACCTCCCATACATAATTTGCATATAATTTCTTTATCCGGTCGACAATCTGAGTATATGAAACTATATGCAGACCAATTCGGGTACAAAAAAATTTCGATTTATTTTTGCAAATTTGCAAAGGGGTACCCCTTTGCTGTTTTTTCATCGGAAATTTACAAAAAATATTTGTGTGCCAATTCTGAGAGTATCGTACCAATTGTGAATGGTTATTTAATTTTGAATAAGGATCCGTTTAAATCGGGTTAAAACATCGTCCGGTTTGTCTGTAATCGACGATTGAAGTTTTAATAAAATCGTCTTATGGAATTTCATACGTCCCGTACAAAATATGAAATGTCGCACCTCCCATACATAATTTGCATATAATTTCTTTATCCGGTCGACAATCTGAGTATATGAAACTATATGCAGACCAATTCGGGTACAAAAAAATTTCGATTTATTTTTGCAAATTTGCAAAGGGGTACCCCTTTGCTGTTTTTTCAACGGAAATTTGCAAAAAAAAAATTGTGTGCCAATTCTGGGAGTATTGTACCAATTGTGAATAGTTATTTAATTTTGAATAAGGATCCGTTTAAATCGGGTTAAAACATCGTCCGGTTTGTCTGTAATCGACGAATGAAGTTATAATAAAATCGTCTTATGAAATTTCATACGTTCCGTACAAAATATGAAATGTCGCACCTCCCATACATAATTTGCATATAATTTCTTTATCCGGTCGACAATCTGAGTATATGAAACTATATGCAGACCAATTCGGGTACAAAAAAATTTCGATTTATTTTTGCAAATTTGCAAAGGGGTACCCCTTTGCTGTTTTTTCAACGGAAATTTGCAAAAAAAAAATTGTGTGCCAATTCTGGGAGTATTGTACCAATTGTGAATGGTTATTTAATTTTGAATAAGGATCCGTTTAAATCGGGTTAAAACATCGTCCGGTTTGTCTGTAATCGACGAATGAAGTTTTAATAAAATCGTCTTATGGAATTTCATACGTTCCGTACAAAATATGAAATGTCGCACCTCCCATACATAATTTGCATATAATTTCTTTATCCGGTCGACAATCTGAGTATATGAAACTATATGCAGACCATTTCGGGTACAAAAAAATTTCGATTTATTTTTGCAAATTTGCAAAGGGGTACCCCTTTGCTGTTTTTTCATCGGAAATTTACAAAAAATATTTGTGTGCCAATTCTGAGAGTATCGTACCAATTGTGAATGGTTATTTAATTTTGAATAAGGATCCGTTTAAATCGGGTTAAAACATCGTCCGGTTTGTCTGTAATCGACGATTGAAGTTTTAATAAAATCGTCTTATGGAATTTCATACGTTCCGTACAAAATATGAAATGTCGCATCTCCCATACATAATTTGCATATAATTTCTTTATCCGGTCGACAATCTGAGTATATGAAACTATATGCAGACCAATTCGGGTACAAAAAAATTTCGATTTATTTTAGCCAATTTGCAAAGGGGTACGTACCCCTTTGCTGTTTTTTCAACGGAAATTTGCAAAAAAAAATTGTGTGCCAATTCTGGGAGTATTGTACCAATTGTGAATGGTTATTTAATTTTGAATAAGGATCCGTTTAAATCGGGTTAAAACATCGTCCGGTTTGTCTGTAATCGACGATTGAAGTTTTAATAAAATCGTCTTATGGAATTTCATACGTTCCGTACAAAATATGAAATGTCGCACCTCCCATACATAATTTGCATATAATTTCTTTATCCGGTCGACAATCTGAGTATATGAAACTATATGCAGACCAATTCGGGTACAAAAAAATTTCGATTTATTTTTGCAAATTTGCAAAGGGGTACCCCTTTGCTGTTTTTTCAACGGAAATTTGCAAAAAAAAAATTGTGTGCCAATTCTGGGAGTATTGTACCAATTGTGAATGGTTATTTAATTTTGAATAAGGATCCGTTTAAATCGGGTTAAAACATCGTCCGGTTTGTCTGTAATCGACGAATGAAGTTTTAATAAAATCGTCTTATGGAATTTCATACGTTCCGTACAAAATATGAAATGTCGCACCTCCCATACATAATTTGCATATAATTTCTTTATCCGGTCGACAATCTGAGTATATGAAACTATATGCAGACCAATTCGGGTACAAAAAAATTTCGATTTATTTTTGCAAATTTGCAAAGGGGTACCCCTTTGCTGTTTTTTCATCGGAAATTTACAAAAAATATTTGTGTGCCAATTCTGAGAGTATCGTACCAATTGTGAATGGTTATTTAATTTTGAATAAGGATCCGTTTAAATCGGGTTAAAACATCGTCCGGTTTGTCTGTAATCGACGATTGAAGTTTTAATAAAATCGTCTTATGGAATTTCATACGTTCCGTACAAAATATGAAATGTCGCATCTCCCATACATAATTTGCATATAATTTCTTTATCCGGTCGACAATCTGAGTATATGAAACTATATGCAGACCAATTCGGGTACAAAAAAATTTCGATTTATTTTTGCAAATTTGCAAAGGGGTACCCCTTTGCTGTTTTTTCATCGGAAATTTACAAAAAATATTTGTGTGCCAATTCTGGGAGTATTGTACCAATTGTGAATAGTTATTTAATTTTGAATAAGGATCCGTTTAAATCGGGTTAAAACATCGTCCGGTTTGTCTGTAATCGACGAATGAAGTTTTAATAAAATCGTCTTATGAAATTTCATACGTTCCGTACAAAATATGAAATGTCGCACCTCCCATACATAATTTGCATATAATTTCTTTATCCGGTCGACAATCTGAGTATATGAAACTATATGCAGACCAATTCGGGTACAAAAAAATTTCGATTTATTTTTGCAAATTTGCAAAGGGGTACCCCTTTGCTGTTTTTTCAACGGAAATTTGCAAAAAAAAAATTGTGTGCCAATTCTGGGAGTATTGTACCAATTGTGAATGGTTATTTAATTTTGAATAAGGATCCGTTTAAATCGGGTTAAAACATCGTCCGGTTTGTCTGTAATCGACGAATGAAGTTTTAATAAAATCGTCTTATGGAATTTCATACGTTCCGTACAAAATATGAAATGTCGCACCTCCCATACATAATTTGCATATAATTTCTTTATCCGGTCGACAATCTGAGTATATGAAACTATATGCAGACCAATTCGGGTACGAAAAAATTTCGATTTATTTTTGCAAATTTGCAAAGGGGTACCCCTTTGCTGTTTTTTCATCGGAAATTTACAAAAAATATTTGTGTGCCAATTCTGAGAGTATCGTACCAATTGTGAATGGTTATTTAATTTTGAATAAGGATCCGTTTAAATCGGGTTAAAACATCGTCCGGTTTGTCTGTAATCGACGATTGAAGTTTTAATAAAATCGTCTTATGGAATTTCATACGTTCCGTACAAAATATGAAATGTCGCATCTCCCATACATAATTTGCATATAATTTCTTTATCCGGTCGACAATCTGAGTATATGAAACTATATGCAGACCAATTCGGGTACAAAAAAATTTCGATTTATTTTTGCAAATTTGCAAAGGGGTACCCCTTTGCTGTTTTTTCAACGGAAATTTGCAAAAAAAAAATTGTGTGCCAATTCTGGGAGTATTGTACCAATTGTGAATAGTTATTTAATTTTGAATAAGGATCCGTTTAAATCGGGTTAAAACATCGTCCGGTTTGTCTGTAATCGACGAATGAAGTTTTAATAAAATCGTCTTATGGAATTTCATACGTTCCGTACAAAATATGAAATGTCGCACCTCCCATACATAATTTGCATATAATTTCTTTATCCGGTCGACAATCTGAGTATATGAAACTATATGCAGACCAATTCGGGTACAAAAAAATTTCGATTTATTTTAGCCAATTTGCAAAGGGGTACGTACCCCTTTGCTGTTTTTTCAACGGAAATTTGCAAAAAAAAATTGTGTGCCAATTCTGGGAGTATTGTACCAATTGTGAATGGTTATTTAATTTTGAATAAGGATCCGTTTAAATCGGGTTAAAACATCGTCCGGTTTGTCTGTAATCGACGATTGAAGTTTTAATAAAATCGTCTTATGGAATTTCATACGTTCCGTACAAAATATGAAATGTCGCATCTCCCATACATAATTTGCATATAATTTCTTTATCCGGTCGACAATCTGAGTATATGAAACTATATGCAGACCAATTCGGGTACAAAAAAATTTCGATTTATTTTTGCAAATTTGCAAAGGGGTACCCCTTTGCTGTTTTTTCAACGGAAATTTGCAAAAAAAAAATTGTGTGCCAATTCTGGGAGTATTGTACCAATTGTGAATGGTTATTTAATTTTGAATAAGGATCCGTTTAAATCGGGTTAAAACATCGTCCGGTTTGTCTGTAATCGACGAATGAAGTTTTAATAAAATCGTCTTATGGAATTTCATACGTTCCGTACAAAATATGAAATGTCGCACCTCCCATACATAATTTGCATATAATTTCTTTATCCGGTCGACAATCTGAGTATATGAAACTATATGCAGACCAATTCGGGTACAAAAAAATTTCGATTTATTTTTGCAAATTTGCAAAGGGGTACCCCTTTGCTGTTTTTTCAACGGAAATTTGCAAAAAAAAAATTGTGTGCCAATTCTGGGAGTATTGTACCAATTGTGAATGGTTATTTAATTTTGAATAAGGATCCGTTTAAATCGGGTTAAAACATCGTCCGGTTTGTCTGTAATCGACGAATGAAGTTTTAATAAAATCGTCTTATGGAATTTCATACGTTCCGTACAAAATATGAAATGTCGCACCTCCCATACATAATTTGCATATAATTTCTTTATCCGGTCGACAATCTGAGTATATGAAACTATATGCAGACCAATTCGGGTACAAAAAAATTTCGATTTATTTTTGCAAATTTGCAAAGGGGTACCCCTTTGCTGTTTTTTCATCGGAAATTTACAAAAAATATTTGTGTGCCAATTCTGAGAGTATCGTACCAATTGTGAATGGTTATTTAATTTTGAATAAGGATCCGTTTAAATCGGGTTAAAACATCGTCCGGTTTGTCTGTAATCGACGATTGAAGTTTTAATAAAATCGTCTTATGGAATTTCATACGTTCCGTACAAAATATGAAATGTCGCATCTCCCATACATAATTTGCATATAATTTCTTTATCCGGTCGACAATCTGAGTATATGAAACTATATGCAGACCAATTCGGGTACAAAAAAATTTCGATTTATTTTTGCAAATTTGCAAAGGGGTACCCCTTTGCTGTTTTTTCATCGGAAATTTACAAAAAATATTTGTGTGCCAATTCTGGGAGTATTGTACCAATTGTGAATAGTTATTTAATTTTGAATAAGGATCCGTTTAAATCGGGTTAAAACATCGTCCGGTTTGTCTGTAATCGACGAATGAAGTTTTAATAAAATCGTCTTATGAAATTTCATACGTTCCGTACAAAATATGAAATGTCGCACCTCCCATACATAATTTGCATATAATTTCTTTATCCGGTCGACAATCTGAGTATATGAAACTATATGCAGACCAATTCGGGTACAAAAAAATTTCGATTTATTTTTGCAAATTTGCAAAGGGGTACCCCTTTGCTGTTTTTTCAACGGAAATTTGCAAAAAAAAAATTGTGTGCCAATTCTGGGAGTATTGTACCAATTGTGAATGGTTATTTAATTTTGAATAAGGATCCGTTTAAATCGGGTTAAAACATCGTCCGGTTTGTCTGTAATCGACGAATGAAGTTTTAATAAAATCGTCTTATGGAATTTCATACGTTCCGTACAAAATATGAAATGTCGCACCTCCCATACATAATTTGCATATAATTTCTTTATCCGGTCGACAATCTGAGTATATGAAACTATATGCAGACCAATTCGGGTACGAAAAAATTTCGATTTATTTTTGCAAATTTGCAAAGGGGTACCCCTTTGCTGTTTTTTCATCGGAAATTTACAAAAAATATTTGTGTGCCAATTCTGAGAGTATCGTACCAATTGTGAATGGTTATTTAATTTTGAATAAGGATCCGTTTAAATCGGGTTAAAACATCGTCCGGTTTGTCTGTAATCGACGATTGAAGTTTTAATAAAATCGTCTTATGGAATTTCATACGTTCCGTACAAAATATGAAATGTCGCATCTCCCATACATAATTTGCATATAATTTCTTTATCCGGTCGACAATCTGAGTATATGAAACTATATGCAGACCAATTCGGGTACAAAAAAATTTCGATTTATTTTTGCAAATTTGCAAAGGGGTACCCCTTTGCTGTTTTTTCAACGGAAATTTGCAAAAAAAAAATTGTGTGCCAATTCTGGGAGTATTGTACCAATTGTGAATAGTTATTTAATTTTGAATAAGGATCCGTTTAAATCGGGTTAAAACATCGTCCGGTTTGTCTGTAATCGACGAATGAAGTTTTAATAAAATCGTCTTATGGAATTTCATACGTTCCGTACAAAATATGAAATGTCGCACCTCCCATACATAATTTGCATATAATTTCTTTATCCGGTCGACAATCTGAGTATATGAAACTATATGCAGACCAATTCGGGTACAAAAAAATTTCGATTTATTTTTGCAAATTTGCAAAGGGGTACCCCTTTGCTGTTTTTTCATCGGAAATTTACAAAAAATATTTGTGTGCCAATTCTGAGAGTATCGTACCAATTGTGAATGGTTATTTAATTTTGAATAAGGATCCGTTTAAATCGGGTTAAAACATCGTCCGGTTTGTCTGTAATCGACGATTGAAGTTTTAATAAAATCGTCTTATGGAATTTCATACGTCCCGTACAAAATATGAAATGTCGCACCTCCCATACATAATTTGCATATAATTTCTTTATCCGGTCGACAATCTGAGTATATGAAACTATATGCAGACCAATTCGGGTACAAAAAAATTTCGATTTATTTTTGCAAATTTGCAAAGGGGTACCCCTTTGCTGTTTTTTCAACGGAAATTTGCAAAAAAAAAATTGTGTGCCAATTCTGGGAGTATTGTACCAATTGTGAATAGTTATTTAATTTTGAATAAGGATCCGTTTAAATCGGGTTAAAACATCGTCCGGTTTGTCTGTAATCGACGAATGAAGTTATAATAAAATCGTCTTATGAAATTTCATACGTTCCGTACAAAATATGAAATGTCGCACCTCCCATACATAATTTGCATATAATTTCTTTATCCGGTCGACAATCTGAGTATATGAAACTATATGCAGACCAATTCGGGTACAAAAAAATTTCGATTTATTTTTGCAAATTTGCAAAGGGGTACCCCTTTGCTGTTTTTTCAACGGAAATTTGCAAAAAAAAAATTGTGTGCCAATTCTGGGAGTATTGTACCAATTGTGAATGGTTATTTAATTTTGAATAAGGATCCGTTTAAATCGGGTTAAAACATCGTCCGGTTTGTCTGTAATCGACGAATGAAGTTTTAATAAAATCGTCTTATGGAATTTCATACGTTCCGTACAAAATATGAAATGTCGCACCTCCCATACATAATTTGCATATAATTTCTTTATCCGGTCGACAATCTGAGTATATGAAACTATATGCAGACCATTTCGGGTACAAAAAAATTTCGATTTATTTTTGCAAATTTGCAAAGGGGTACCCCTTTGCTGTTTTTTCATCGGAAATTTACAAAAAATATTTGTGTGCCAATTCTGAGAGTATCGTACCAATTGTGAATGGTTATTTAATTTTGAATAAGGATCCGTTTAAATCGGGTTAAAACATCGTCCGGTTTGTCTGTAATCGACGATTGAAGTTTTAATAAAATCGTCTTATGGAATTTCATACGTCCCGTACAAAATATGAAATGTCGCACCTCCCATACATAATTTGCATATAATTTCTTTATCCGGTCGACAATCTGAGTATATGAAACTATATGCAGACCAATTCGGGTACAAAAAAATTTCGATTTATTTTTGCAAATTTGCAAAGGGGTACCCCTTTGCTGTTTTTTCATCGGAAATTTGCAAAAAAAATTTGTGTGCCAATTCTGGGAGTATTGTACCAATTGTGAATGGTTATTTAATTTTGAATAAGGATCCGTTTAAATCGGGTTAAAACATCGCCCGGTTTGTCTGTAATCGACGATTGAAGTTTTAATAAAATCGTCTTATGGAATTTCATACGTTCCGTACAAAATATGAAATGTCGCATCTCCCATACATAATTTGCATATAATTTCTTTATCCGGTCGACAATCTGAGTATATGAAACTATATGCAGACCAATTCGGGTACAAAAAAATTTCGATTTATTTTTGCAAATTTGCAAAGGGGTACCCCTTTGCTGTTTTTTCAACGGAAATTTGCAAAAAAAAAATTGTGTGCCAATTCTGGGAGTATTGTACCAATTGTGAATAGTTATTTAATTTTGAATAAGGATCCGTTTAAATCGGGTTAAAACATCGTCCGGTTTGTCTGTAATCGACGAATGAAGTTTTAATAAAATCGTCTTATGAAATTTCATACGTTCCGTACAAAATATGAAATGTCGCACCTCCCATACATAATTTGCATATAATTTCTTTATCCGGTCGACAATCTGAGTATATGAAACTATATGCAGACCAATTCGGGTACAAAAAAATTTCGATTTATTTTTGCAAATTTGCAAAGGGGTACCCCTTTGCTGTTTTTTCAACGGAAATTTGCAAAAAAAAAATTGTGTGCCAATTCTGGGAGTATTGTACCAATTGTGAATGGTTATTTAATTTTGAATAAGGATCCGTTTAAATCGGGTTAAAACATCGTCCGGTTTGTCTGTAATCGACGAATGAAGTTTTAATAAAATCGTCTTATGGAATTTCATACGTTCCGTACAAAATATGAAATGTCGCACCTCCCATACATAATTTGCATATAATTTCTTTATCCGGTCGACAATCTGAGTATATGAAACTATATGCAGACCAATTCTTGTACAAAAAAATTTCGATTTATTTTTGCAAATTTGCAAAGGGCCCTTTGCTGTTTTTTCATCGGAAATTTACAAAAAATATTTGTGTGCCAATTCTGAGAGTATCGTACCAATTGTGAATGGTTATTTAATTTTGAATAAGGATCCGTTTAAATCGGGTTAAAACATCGTCCGGTTTGTCTGTAATCGACGATTGAAGTTTTAATAAAATCGTCTTATGGAATTTCATACGTCCCGTACAAAATATGAAATGTCGCACCTCCCATACATAATTTGCATATAATTTCTTTATCCGGTCGACAATCTGAGTATATGAAACTATATGCAGACCAATTCGGGTACAAAAAAATTTCGATTTATTTTTGCAAATTTGCAAAGGGGTACCCCTTTGCTGTTTTTTCAACGGAAATTTGCAAAAAAAAAATTGTGTGCCAATTCTGGGAGTATTGTACCAATTGTGAATAGTTATTTAATTTTGAATAAGGATCCGTTTAAATCGGGTTAAAACATCGTCCGGTTTGTCTGTAATCGACGAATGAAGTTATAATAAAATCGTCTTATGAAATTTCATACGTTCCGTACAAAATATGAAATGTCGCACCTCCCATACATAATTTGCATATAATTTCTTTATCCGGTCGACAATCTGAGTATATGAAACTATATGCAGACCAATTCGGGTACAAAAAAATTTCGATTTATTTTTGCAAATTTGCAAAGGGGTACCCCTTTGCTGTTTTTTCAACGGAAATTTGCAAAAAAAAAATTGTGTGCCAATTCTGGGAGTATTGTACCAATTGTGAATGGTTATTTAATTTTGAATAAGGATCCGTTTAAATCGGGTTAAAACATCGTCCGGTTTGTCTGTAATCGACGAATGAAGTTTTAATAAAATCGTCTTATGGAATTTCATACGTTCCGTACAAAATATGAAATGTCGCACCTCCCATACATAATTTGCATATAATTTCTTTATCCGGTCGACAATCTGAGTATATGAAACTATATGCAGACCAATTCGGGTACAAAAAAATTTCGATTTATTTTTGCAAATTTGCAAAGGGCCCTTTGCTGTTTTTTCATCGGAAATTTACAAAAAATATTTGTGTGCCAATTCTGAGAGTATCGTACCAATTGTGAATGGTTATTTAATTTTGAATAAGGATCCGTTTAAATCGGGTTAAAACATCGTCCGGTTTGTCTGTAATCGACGATTGAAGTTTTAATAAAATCGTCTTATGGAATTTCATACGTCCCGTACAAAATATGAAATGTCGCACCTCCCATACATAATTTGCATATAATTTCTTTATCCGGTCGACAATCTGAGTATATGAAACTATATGCAGACCATTTCGGGTACAAAAAAATTTCGATTTATTTTTGCAAATTTGCAAAGGGGTACCCCTTTGCTGTTTTTTCATCGGAAATTTACAAAAAATATTTGTGTGCCAATTCTGAGAGTATCGTACCAATTGTGAATGGTTATTTAATTTTGAATAAGGATCCGTTTAAATCGGGTTAAAACATCGTCCGGTTTGTCTGTAATCGACGATTGAAGTTTTAATAAAATCGTCTTATGGAATTTCATACGTCCCGTACAAAATATGAAATGTCGCACCTCCCATACATAATTTGCATATAATTTCTTTATCCGGTCGACAATCTGAGTATATGAAACTATATGCAGACCAATTCGGGTACAAAAAAATTTCGATTTATTTTTGCAAATTTGCAAAGGGGTACCCCTTTGCTGTTTTTTCATCGGAAATTTGCAAAAAAAATTTGTGTGCCAATTCTGGGAGTATTGTACCAATTGTGAATGGTTATTTAATTTTGAATAAGGATCCGTTTAAATCGGGTTAAAACATCGTCCGGTTTGTCTGTAATCGACGATTAAAGTTTTAATAAAATCGTCTTATGGAATTTCATACGTTCCGTACAAAATATGAAATGTCGCACCTCCCATACATAATTTGCATATAATTTCTTTATCCGGTCGTCAATCTGAGTATATGAAACTATATGCAGACCAATTCGGGTACAAAAAAATTTCGATTTATTTTTGCAAATTTGCAAAGGGGTACCCCTTTGCTGTTTTTTCAACGGAAATTTGCAAAAAAAAATTGTGTGCCAATTCTGGGAGTATTGTACCAATTGTGAATGGTTATTTAATTTTGAATAAGGATCCGTTTAAATCGGGTTAAAACATCGTCCGGTTTGTCTGTAATCGACGATTGAAGTTTTAATAAAATCGTACAAAATATGAAATGTCGCACCTCCCATACATAATTTGCATATAATTTCTTTATCCGGTCGTCAATCTGAGTATATGAAACTATATGCAGACCAATTCGGGTACAAAAAAATTTCGATTTATTTTTGCAAATTTGCAAAGGGGTACCCCTTTGCTGTTTTTTCAACGGAAATTTGCAAAAAAAAATTGTGTGCCAATTCTGGGAGTATTGTACCAATTGTGAATGGTTATTTAATTTTGAATAAGGATCCGTTTAAATCGGGTTAAAACATCGTCCGGTTTGTCTGTAATCGACGATTGAAGTTTTAATAAAATCGTCTTATGGAATTTCATACGTTCCGTACAAAATATGAAATGTCGCACCTCCCATACATAATTTGCATATAATTTCTTTATCCGGTCGACAATCTGAGTATATGAAACTATATGCAGACCAATTCGGGTACAAAAAAATTTCGATTTATTTTAGCCAATTTGCAAAGGGGTACGTACCCCTTTGCTGTTTTTTCAACGGAAATTTGCAAAAAAAAAATTGTGTGCCAATTCTGGGAGTATTGTACCAATTGTGAATAGTTATTTAATTTTGAATAAGGATCCGTTTAAATCGGGTTAAAACATCGTCCGGTTTGTCTGTAATCGACGAATGAAGTTTTAATAAAATCGTCTTATGAAATTTCATACGTTCCGTACAAAATATGAAATGTCGCACCTCCCATACATAATTTGCATATAATTTCTTTATCCGGTCGACAATCTGAGTATATGAAACTAAATATATGCAGACCAATTCGGGTACAAAAAAATTTCGATTTATTTTTGCAAATTTGCAAAGGGGTACCCCTTTGCTGTTTTTTCAACGGAAATTTGCAAAAAAAAATTGTGTGCCAATTCTGGGAGTATTGTACCAATTGTGAATGGTTATTTAATTTTGATTAAGGATCCGTTTAAATCGGGTTAAAACATCGTCCGGTTTGTCTGTAATCGACGATTGAAGTTTTAATAAAATCGTCTTATGGAATTTCATACGTCCCGTACAAAATATGAAATGTCGCACCTCCCATACATAATTTGCATATAATTTCTTTATCCGGTCGACAATCTGAGTATATGAAACTATATGCAGACCAATTCGGGTACAAAAAAATTTCGATTTATTTTTGCAAATTTGCAAAGGGGTACCCCTTTGCTGTTTTTTCAACGGAAATTTGCAAAAAAAAATTGTGTGCCAATTCTGGGAGTATCGTACCAATTGTGAATGGTTATTTAATTTTGAATAAGGATCCGTTTAAATCGGGTTAAAACATCGTCCGGTTTGTCTGTAATCGACGATTGAAGTTTTAATAAAATCGTCTTATGGAATTTCATACGTCCCGTACAAAATATGAAATGTCGCACCTCCCATACATAATTTGCATATAATTTCTTTATCCGGTCGACAATCTGAGTATATGAAACTATATGCAGACCAATTCGGGTACAAAAAAATTTCGATTTATTTTTGCAAATTTGCAAAGGGGTACCCCTTTGCTGTTTTTTCAACGGAAATTTGCAAAAAAAAATTGTGTGCCAATTCTGGGAGTATCGTACCAATTGTGAATGGTTATTTAATTTTGAATAAGGATCCGTTTAAATCGGGTTAAAACATCGTCCGGTTTGTCTGTAATCGACGATTGAAGTTTTAATAAAATCGTCTTATGGAATTTCATACGTTCCGTACAAAATATGAAATGTCGCACCTCCCATACATAATTTGCATATAATTTCTTTATCTGGTCGACAATCTGAGTATATGAAACTATATGCAGACCAATTCGGGTACAAAAAAATTTCGATTTATTTTTGCAAATTTGCAAAGGGGTACCCCTTTGCTGTTTTTTCAACGGAAATTTGCAAAAAAAAATTGTGTGCCAATTCTGGGAGTATTGTACCAATTGTGAATGGTTATTTAATTTTGATTAAGGATCCGTTTAAATCGGGTTAAAACATCGTCCGGTTTGTCTGTAATCGACGATTGAAGTTTTAATATAATCGTCTTATGGAATTTCATACGTTCCGTACAAAATATGAAATGTCGCACCTCCCATACATAATTTGCATATAATTTCTTTATCCGGTCGACAATCTGAGTATATGAAACTATATGCAGACCAATTCGGGTACAAAAAAATTTCGATTTATTTTTGCAAATTTGCAAAGGGCCCTTTGCTGTTTTTTCAACGGAAATTTGCAAAAAAAAATTGTGTGCCAATTCTGGGAGTATTGTACCAATTGTGAATGGTTATTTAATTTTGATTAAGGATCCGTTTAAATCGGGTTAAAACATCGTCCGGTTTGTCTGTAATCGACGATTGAAGTTTTAATATAATCGTCTTATGGAATTTCATACGTTCCGTACAAAATATGAAATGTCGCACCTCCCATACATAATTTGCATATAATTTCTTTATCCGGTCGACAATCTGAGTATATGAAACTATATGCAGACCAATTCGGGTACAAACAAATTTCGATTTATTTTTGAAAATTTGCAAAGGGGTGGGTACCCCTTTGCTGTTTTTTCAACGGAAATTTGCAAAAAAAAATTGTGTGCCAATTCTGGGAGTATCGTACCAATTGTGAATGGTTATTTAATTTTGAATAAGGATCCGTTTAAATCGGGTTAAAACATCGTCCGGTTTGTCTGTAATCGACGATTGAAGTTTTAATAAAATCGTCTTATGGAATTTCATACGTCCCGTACAAAATATGAAATGTCGCACCTCCCATACATAATTTGCATATAATTTCTTTATCCGGTCGACAATCTGAGTATATGAAACTATATGCAGACCAATTCGGGTACAAAAAAATTTCGATTTATTTTTGCAAATTTGCAAAGGGGTACCCCTTTGCTGTTTTTTCAACGGAAATTTGCAAAAAAAAATTGTGTGCCAATTCTGGGAGTATTGTACCAATTGTGAATGGTTATTTAATTTTGAATAAGGATCCGTTTAAATCGGGTTAAAACATCGTCCGGTTTGTCTGTAATCGACGATTGAAGTTTTAATATAATCGTCTTATGGAATTTCATACGTTCCGTACAAAATATGAAATGTCGCACCTCCCATACATAATTTGCATATAATTTCTTTATCCGGTCGACAATCTGAGTATATGAAACTATATGCAGACCAATTCGGGTACAAAAAAATTTCGATTTATTTTTGCAAATTTGCAAAGGGGTACCCCTTTGCTGTTTTTTCAACGGAAATTTGCAAAAAAAAATTGTGTGCCAATTCTGGGAGTATTGTACCAATTGTGAATGGTTATTTAATTTTGAATAAGGATCCGTTTAAATCGGGTTAAAACATCGTCCGGTTTGTCTATAATCGACGAATGAAGTTTTAATAAAATCGTCTTATGGAATTTCATACGTTCCGTACAAAATATGAAATGTCGCACCTCCCATACATAATTTGCATATAATTTCTTTATCCGGTCGACAATCTGAGTATATGAAACTATATGCAGACCAATTCGGGTACAAAAAAATTTCGATTTATTTTTGCAAATTTGCAAAGGGGGTTACCCCTTTGCTGTTTTTTCATCGGAAATTTGCAAACAAAAATTGTGTGCCAATTCTGGGAGTATTGTACCAATTGTGAATGGTTATTTAATTTTGAATAAGGATCCGTTTAAATCGGGTTAAAACATCGTCTGGTTTGTCTTCAATCGACGATTGAAGTTTTAATAAAATCGTCTTATGGAATTTCATACGTTCCGTACAAAATATGAAATGTCGCACCTCCCATACATAATTTGCATATAATTTCTTTATCCGGTCGTCAATCTGAGTATATGAAACTATATGCAGACCAATTCGGGTACAAAAAAATTTCGATTTATTTTTGCAAATTTGCAAAGGGGTACCCCTTTGCTGTTTTTTCAACGGAAATTTGCAAAAAAAAATTGTGTGCCAATTCTGGGAGTATTGTACCAATTGTGAATGGTTATTTAATTTTGAATAAGGATCCGTTTAAATCGGGTTAAAACATCGTCCGGTTTGTCTGTAATCGACGATTGAAGTTTTAATAAAATCGTCTTATGGAATTTCATACGTTCCGTACAAAATATGAAATGTCGC
Organism: Nephrotoma guestfalica; assembly: GCA_963691935.1. NCBI lineage: Eukaryota > Metazoa > Arthropoda > Insecta > Diptera > Tipulidae > Nephrotoma > Nephrotoma guestfalica. The sequence continues at coordinate 252,849,442 of OY829913.1, forward strand.
ACCTCCCATACATAATTTGCATATAATTTCTTTATCCGGTCGACAATCTGAGTATATGAAACTATATGCAGACCAATTCGGGTACAAAAAAAATTCGATTTATTTTAGCCAATTTGCAAAGGGGTACGTACCCCTTTGCTGTTTTTTCAACGGAAATTTGCAAAAAAAAATTGTGTGCCAATTCTGGGAGTATTGTACCAATTGTGAATGGTTATTTAATTTTGAATAAGGATCCGTTTAAATCGGGTTAAAACATCGTCCGGTTTGTCTGTAATCGACGATTGAAGTTTTAATAAAATCGTCTTATGGAATTTCATACGTTCCGTACAAAATATGAAATGTCGCATCTCCCATACATAATTTGCATATAATTTCTTTATCCGGTCGACAATCTGAGTATATGAAACTATATGCAGACCAATTCGGGTACAAAAAAATTTCGATTTATTTTTGCAAATTTGCAAAGGGGTACCCCTTTGCTGTTTTTTCAACGGAAATTTGCAAAAAAAAATTGTGTGCCAATTCTGGGAGTATTGTACCAATTGTGAATGGTTATTTAATTTTGAATAAGGATCCGTTTGAATCGGGTTAAAACATCGTCCGGTTTGTCTATAATCGACGAATGAAGTTTTAATAAAATCGTCTTATGGAATTTCATACGTTCCGTACAAAATATGAAATGTCGCACCTCCCATACATAATTTGCATATAATTTCTTTATCCGGTCGACAATCTGAGTATATGAAACTATATGCAGACCAATTCGGGTACAAAAAAATTTCGATTTATTTTTGCAAATTTGCAAAGGGGTTACCCCTTTGCTGTTTTTTCATCGGAAATTTGCAAACAAAAATTGTGTGCCAATTCTGGGAGTATTGTACCAATTGTGAATGGTTATTTAATTTTGAATAAGGATCCGTTTAAATCGGGTTAAAACATCGTCCGGTTTGTCTGTAATCGACGATTGAAGTTTTAATAAAATCGTCTTATGGAATTTCATACGTTCCGTACAAAATATGAAATGTCGCACCTCCCATACATAATTTGCATATAATTTCTTTATCCGGTCGACAATCTGAGTATATGAAACTATATGCAGACCAATTCGGGTACAAAAAAATTTCGATTTATTTTAGCCAATTTGCAAAGGGGTACCCCTTTGCTGTTTTTTCAACGGAAATTTGCAAAAAAAAAATTGTGTGCCAATTCTGGGAGTATTGTACCAATTGTGAATAGTTATTTAATTTTGAATAAGGATCCGTTTAAATCGGGTTAAAACATCGTCCGGTTTGTCTGTAATCGACGAATGAAGTTTTAATAAAATCGTCTTATGAAATTTCATACGTTCCGTACAAAATATGAAATGTCGCACCTCCCATACATAATTTGCATATAATTTCTTTATCCGGTCGACAATCTGAGTATATGAAACTATATGCAGACCAATTCGGGTACAAAAAAATTTCGATTTATTTTTGCAAATTTGCAAAGGGGTACCCCTTTGCTGATTTTTCAACGGAAATTTGCAAAAAAAAATTGTGTGCCAATTCTGGGAGTATTGTACCAATTGTGAATGGTTATTTAATTTTGAATAAGGATCCGTTTAAATCGGGTTAAAACATCGTCCGGTTTGTCTATAATCGACGAATGAAGTTTTAATATAATCGTCTTATGGAATTTCATACGTTCCGTACAAAATATGAAATGTCGCACCTCCCATACATAATTTGCATATAATTTCTTTATCCGGTCGACAATCTGAGTATATGAAACTATATGCAGACCAATTCGGGTACAAAAAAATTTCGATTTATTTTTGCAAATTTGCAAAGGGGTACCCCTTTGCTGTTTTTTCAACGGAAATTTGCAAAAAAAAATTGTGTGCCAATTCTGGGAGTATTGTACCAATTGTGAATGGTTATTTAATTTTGAATAAGGATCCGTTTAAATCGGGTTAAAACATCGTCCGGTTTGTCTGTAATCGACGATTGAAGTTTTAATAAAATCGTCTTATGGAATTTCATACGTTCCGTACAAAATATGAAATGTCGCACCTCCCATACATAATTTGCATATAATTTCTTTATCCGGTCGACAATCTGAGTATATGAAACTATATGCAGACCAATTCGGGTACAAAAAAATTTCGATTTATTTTAGCCAATTTGCAAAGGGGTACGTACCCCTTTGCTGTTTTTTCAACGGAAATTTGCAAAAAAAAATTGTGTGCCAATTCTGGGAGTATTGTACCAATTGTGAATGGTTATTTAATTTTGAATAAGGATCCGTTTAAATCGGGTTAAAACATCGTCCGGTTTGTCTGTAATCGACGATTGAAGTTTTAATAAAATCGTCTTATGGAATTTCATACGTTCCGTACAAAATATGAAATGTCGCATCTCCCATACATAATTTGCATATAATTTCTTTATCCGGTCGACAATCTGAGTATATGAAACTATATGCAGACCAATTCGGGTACAAAAAAATTTCGATTTATTTTTGCAAATTTGCAAAGGGGTACCCCTTTGCTGTTTTTTCAACGGAAATTTGCAAAAAAAAAATTGTGTGCCAATTCTGGGAGTATTGTACCAATTGTGAATGGTTATTTAATTTTGAATAAGGATCCGTTTAAATCGGGTTAAAACATCGTCCGGTTTGTCTGTAATCGACGAATGAAGTTTTAATAAAATCGTCTTATGGAATTTCATACGTTCCGTACAAAATATGAAATGTCGCACCTCCCATACATAATTTGCATATAATTTCTTTATCCGGTCGACAATCTGAGTATATGAAACTATATGCAGACCAATTCGGGTACAAAAAAATTTCGATTTATTTTTGCAAATTTGCAAAGGGGTACCCCTTTGCTGTTTTTTCATCGGAAATTTGCAAACAAAAATTGTGTGCCAATTCTGGGAGTATTGTACCAATTGTGAATGGTTATTTAATTTTGAATAAGGATCCGTTTAAATCGGGTTAAAACATCGTCCGGTTTGTCTGTAATCGACGATTGAAGTTTTAATAAAATCGTCTTATGGAATTTCATACGTTCCGTACAAAATATGAAATGTCGCACCTCCCATACATAATTTGCATATAATTTCTTTATCCGGTCGACAATCTGAGTATATGAAACTATATGCAGACCAATTCGGGTACAAAAAAATTTCGATTTATTTTAGCCAATTTGCAAAGGGGTACGTACCCCTTTGCTGTTTTTTCAACGGAAATTTGCAAAAAAAAATTGTGTGCCAATTCTGGGAGTATTGTACCAATTGTGAATGGTTATTTAATTTTGAATAAGGATCCGTTTAAATCGGGTTAAAACATCGTCCGGTTTGTCTGTAATCGACGATTGAAGTTTTAATAAAATCGTCTTATGGAATTTCATACGTTCCGTACAAAATATGAAATGTCGCATCTCCCATACATAATTTGCATATAATTTCTTTATCCGGTCGACAATCTGAGTATATGAAACTATATGCAGACCAATTCGGGTACAAAAAAATTTCGATTTATTTTTGCAAATTTGCAAAGGGGTACCCCTTTGCTGTTTTTTCAACGGAAATTTGCAAAAAAAAAATTGTGTGCCAATTCTGGGAGTATTGTACCAATTGTGAATAGATATTTAATTTTGAATAAGGATCCGTTTAAATCGGGTTAAAACATCGTCCGGTTTGTCTGTAATCGACGAATGAAGTTTTAATAAAATCGTCTTATGAAATTTCATACGTTCCGTACAAAATATGAAATGTCGCACCTCCCATACATAATTTGCATATAATTTCTTTATCCGGTCGACAATCTGAGTATATGAAACTATATGCAGACCAATTCGGGTACAAAAAAATTTCGATTTATTTTTGCAAATTTGCAAAGGGGTACGTACCCCTTTGCTGTTTTTTCAACGGAAATTTGCAAAAAAAAATTGTGTGCCAATTCTGGGAGTATTGTACCAATTGTGAATGGTTATTTAATTTTGAATAAGGATCCGTTTAAATCGGGTTAAAACATCGTCCGGTTTGTCTGTAATCGACGATTGAAGTTTTAATAAAATCGTCTTATGGAATTTCATACGTTCCGTACAAAATATGAAATGTCGCACCTCCCATACATAATTTGCATATAATTTCTTTATCCGGTCGACAATCTGAGTATATGAAACTATATGCAGACCAATTCGGGTACAAAAAAAATTCGATTTATTTTAGCCAATTTGCAAAGGGGTACGTACCCCTTTGCTGTTTTTTCAACGGAAATTTGCAAAAAAAAATTGTGTGCCAATTCTGGGAGTATTGTACCAATTGTGAATGGTTATTTAATTTTGAATAAGGATCCGTTTAAATCGGGTTAAAACATCGTCCGGTTTGTCTGTAATCGACGATTGAAGTTTTAATAAAATCGTCTTATGGAATTTCATACGTTCCGTACAAAATATGAAATGTCGCATCTCCCATACATAATTTGCATATAATTTCTTTATCCGGTCGACAATCTGAGTATATGAAACTATATGCAGACCAATTCGGGTACAAAAAAATTTCGATTTATTTTTGCAAATTTGCAAAGGGGTACCCCTTTGCTGTTTTTTCAACGGAAATTTGCAAAAAAAAAATTGTGTGCCAATTCTGGGAGTATTGTACCAATTGTGAATAGTTATTTAATTTTGAATAAGGATCCGTTTAAATCGGGTTAAAACATCGTCCGGTTTGTCTGTAATCGACGAATGAAGTTTTAATAAAATCGTCTTATGAAATTTCATACGTTCCGTACAAAATATGAAATGTCGCACCTCCCATACATAATTTGCATATAATTTCTTTATCCGGTCGACAATCTGAGTATATGAAACTATATGCAGACCAATTCGGGTACAAAAAAATTTCGATTTATTTTTGCAAATTTGCAAAGGGGTACCCCTTTGCTGTTTTTTCATCGGAAATTTGCAAAAAAAAAATTGTGTGCCAATTCTGGGAGTATTGTACCAATTGTGAATGGTTATTTAATTTTGAATAAGGATCCGTTTAAATCGGGTTAAAACATCGTCCGGTTTGTCTGTAATCGACGAATGAAGTTTTAATAAAATCGTCTTATGGAATTTCATACGTTCCGTACAAAATATGAAATGTCGCACCTCCCATACATAATTTGCATATAATTTCTTTATCCGGTCGACAATCTGAGTATATGAAACTATATGCAGACCAATTCGGGTACAAAAAAATTTCGATTTATTTTTGCAAATTTGCAAAGGGGTACCCCTTTGCTGTTTTTTCATCGGAAATTTGCAAAAAAAATTTGTGTGCCAATTCTGGGAGTATTGTACCAATTGTGAATGGTTATTTAATTTTGAATAAGGATCCGTTTAAATCGGGTTAAAACATCGTCCGGTTTGTCTGTAATCGACGATTGAAGTTTTAATAAAATCGTCTTATGGAATTTCATACGTTCCGTACAAAATATGAAATGTCGCACCTCCCATACATAATTTGCATATAATTTCTTTATCCGGTCGACAATCTGAGTATATGAAACTATATGCAGACCAATTCGGGTACAAAAAAATTTCGATTTATTTTTGCAAATTTGCAAAGGGGTACCCCTTTGCTGTTTTTTCAACGGAAATTTGCAAAAAAAAATTGTGTGCCAATTCTGGGAGTATTGTACCAATTGTGAATGGTTATTTAATTTTGAATAAAGATCCGTTTAAATCGGGTTAAAACATCGTCTGGTTTGTCTTTAATCGACGATTGAAGTTTTAACAAAATCGTCTTATGGAATTTCGTACGTTCCGTACAAAATATGAAATGTCGCACCTCCCATACATAATTTGCATATAATTTCTTGATCCGGTCGACAATCTGAGTATATGAAACTATATGCAGACCAATTCGGGTACAAACAAATTTCGATTTATTTTTGCAAATTTGCAAAGGGGTACCCCTTTGCTGTTTTTTCATCGGAAATTTGCAAAAAAAATTTGTGTGCCAATTCTGAGAGTATCGTACCAATTGTGAATGGTTATTTAATTTTGAATAAGGATCCGTTTAAATCGGGTTAAAACATCGTCCGGTTTGTCTGTAATCGACGATTGAAGTTTTAATAAAATCGTCTTATGGAATTTCATACGTTCCGTACAAAATATGAAATGTCGCACCTCCCATACATAATTTGCATATAATTTCTTTATCCGGTCGACAATCTGAGTATATGAAACTATATGCAGACCAATTCGGGTACAAAAAAATTTCGATTTATTTTTGCAAATTTGCAAAGGGGTACCCCTTTGCTGTTTTTTCATCGGAAATTTGCAAAAAAAATTTGTGTGCCAATTCTGGGAGTATTGTACCAATTGTGAATGGTTATTTAATTTTGAATAAGGATCCGTTTAAATCGGGTTAAAACATCGTCCGGTTTGTCTGTAATCGACGATTGAAGTTTTAATAAAATCGTCTTATGGAATTTCATACGTTCCGTACAAAATATGAAATGTCGCACCTCCCATACATAATTTGCATATAATTTCTTTATCCGGTCGACAATCTGAGTATATGAAACTATATGCAGACCAATTCAAAATTTGTGTGCCAATTCTGGGAGTATTGTACCAATTGTTTTAATATAATCGTCTTATGGAATTTCATACGTGAATTTCATACCATCTTATGGAATTTCTTTGCTGTTTTTTCATCGGAAATTTGCAAAAAAAATTTGTGTGCCAATTCTGGGAGTATTGCACCAGTTGTGAATGGTTATTTAATTTTGAATAAGGATCCGTTTAAATCGGGTTAAAACATCGTCCGGTTTGTCTGTAATCGACGATTGAAGTTTTAATAAAATCGTCTTATGGAATTCCATACGTTCCGTACAAAATATGAAATGTCGCACCTCCCATACATAATTTGCATATAATTTCTTTATCCGGTCGACAATCTGAGTATATGAAACTATATGCAGACCAATTCGGGTACAAAAAAATTTCGATTTATTTTTGCAAATTTGCAAAGGGGTACCCCTTTGCTGTTTTTTCATCGGAAATTTGCAAAAAAAATTTGTGTGCCAATTCTGGGAGTATTGTACCAATTGTGAATGGTTATTTAATTTTGAATAAGGATCCGTTTAAATCGGGTTAAAACATCGTCCGGTTTGTCTGTAATCGACGATTGAAGTTTTAATAAAATCGTCTTATGGAATTCCATACGTTCCGTACAAAATATGAAATGTCGCACCTCCCATACATAATTTGCATATAATTTCTTTATCCGGTCGACAATCTGAGTATATGAAACTATATGCAGACCAATTCGGGTACAAAAAAATTTCGATTTATTTTTGCAAATTTGCAAAGGGGTACCCCTTTGCTGTTTTTTCATCGGAAATTTGCAAAAAAAATTTGTGTGCCAATTCTGGGAGTATTGTACCAATTGTGAATGGTTATTTAATTTTGAATAAGGATCCGTTTAAATTCGGGTACAAAAAAATTTCGATTTATTTTTGCAAATTTGCAAAGGGGTACCCCTTTGCTGTTTTTTCATCGGAAATTTGCAAAAAAAATTTGTGTGCCAAATCTGGGAGTATTGTACCAATTGTGAATGGTTATTTAATTTTGAATAAGGATCCGTTTAAATCGGGTTAAAACATCGTCCGGTTTGTCTGTAATCGACGATTGAAGTTTTAATAAAATCGTCTTATGGAATTTCATACGTCCCGTACAAAATATGAAATGTCGCACCTCCCATACATAATTTGTTTATAATTTTTTTATCCGGTCGACAATCTGAGTATATGAAACTATATGCAGACCAATTCGGGTACAAAAAAATTTCGATTTATTTTTGCAAATTTGCAAAGGGGTACCCCTTTGCTGTTTTTTCATCGGAAATTTGCAAAAAAAATTTGTGTGCCAATTCTGGGAGTATTGTACCAATTGTGAATGGTTATTTAATTTTGAATAAGGATCCGTTTAAATCGGGTTAAAACATCGTCCGGTTTGTCTGTAATCGACGATTGAAGTTTTAATAAAATCGTCTTATGGAATTTCATACGTCACGTACAAAATATGAAATGTCGCACCTCCCATACATAATTTGCATATAATTTCTTTATCCGGTCGACAATCTGAGTATATGAAACTATATGCAGACCAATTCGGGTACAAAAAAATTTCGATTTAATTTTGCAAATTTGCAAAGGGGTACGTACCCCTTTGCTGTTTTTTCATCGGAAATTTGCAAAAAAAATTTGTGTGCCAAATCTGGGAGTATTGTACCAATTGTGAATGGTTATTTCATTTTGAATAAGGATCCGTTTAAATCGGGTTAAAACATCGTCCGGTTTGTCTGTAATCGACGATTGAAGTTTTAATAAAATCGTCCTATGGAATTTCATACGTCCCGTACAAAATATGAAATGTCGCACCTCCCATACATAATTTGCATATAATTTCTTTATCCGGTCGACAATCTGAGTATATGAAACTATATGCAGACCAATTCGGGTACAAAAAAATTTCGATTTATTTTTGCAAATTTGCAAAGGGGTACCCCTTTGCTGTTTTTTCATCGGAAATTTGCAAAAAAAATTTGTGTGCCAAATCTGGGAGTATTGTACCAATTGTGAATGGTTATTTAATTTTGAATAAGGATCCGTTTAAATCGGGTTAAAACATCGTCCGGTTTGTCTGTAATCGACGATTGAAGTTTTAATAAAATCGTCTTATGGAATTTCATACGTCACGTACAAAATATGAAATGTCGCACCTCCCATACATAATTTGCATATAATTTCTTTATCCGGTCGACAATCTGAGTATATGAAACTATATGCAGACCAATTCGGGTACAAAAAAATTTCGATTTAATTTTGCAAATTTGCAAAGGGGTACCCCTTTGCTGTTTTTTCATCGGAAATTTGCAAAAAAAATTTGTGTGCCAAATCTGGGAGTATTGTACCAATTGTGAATGGTTATTTAATTTTGAATAAGGATCCGTTTAAATCGGGTTAAAACATCGTCCGGTTTGTCTGTAATCGACGATTGAAGTTTTAATAAAATCGTCCTATGGAATTTCATACGTCCCGTACAAAATATGAAATGTCGCACCTCCCATACATAATTTGCATATAATTTCTTTATCCGGTCGACAATCTGAGTATATGAAACTATATGCAGACCAATTCGGGTACGAAAAAATTTCGATTTATTTTTGCAAATTTGCAAAGGGGTACCCCTTTGCTGTTTTTTCATCGGAAATTTGCAAAAAAAATTTGTGTGCCAAATCTGGGAGTATTGTACCAATTGTGAATGGTTATTTAATTTTGAATAAGGATCCGTTTAAATCGGGTTAAAACATCGTCCGGTTTGTCTGTAATCGACGATTGAAGTTTTAATAAAATCGTCCTATGGAATTTCATACGTCCCGTACAAAATATGAAATGTCGCACCTCCCATACATAATTTGCATATAATTTCTTTATCCGGTCGACAATCTGAGTATATGAAACTATATGCAGACCAATTCGGGTACAAAAAAATTTCGATTTAATTTTGCAAATTTGCAAAGGGGTACCCCTTTGCTGTTTTTTCATCGGAAATTTGCAAAAAAAATTTGTGTGTCAAATCTGGGAGTATTGTACCAATTGTGAATGGTTATTTAATTTTGAATAAGGATCCGTTTAAATCGGGTTAAAACATCGTCCGGTTTGTCTGTAATCGACGATTGAAGTTTTAATAAAATCGTCCTATGGAATTTCATACGTCCCGTACAAAATATGAAATGTCGCACCTCCCATACATAATTTGCATATAATTTCTTTATCCGGTCGACAATCTGAGTATATGAAACTATATGCAGACCAATTCGGGTACGAAAAAATTTCGATTTATTTTTGCAAATTTGCAAAGGGGTACCCCTTTGCTGTTTTTTCATCGGAAATTTGCAAAAAAAATTTGTGTGCCAATTCTGGGAGTATTGTACCAATTGTGAATGGTTATTTAATTTTGAATAAGGATCCGTTTAAATCGGGTTAAAACATCGTCCGGTTTGTCTGTAATCGACGATTGAAGTTTTAATAAAATCGTCCTATGGAATTTCATACGTCCCGTACAAAATATGAAATGTCGCACCTCCCATACATAATTTGCATATAATTTCTTTATCCGGTCGACAATCTGAGTATATGAAACTATATGCAGACCAATTCGGGTACAAAAAAATTTCGATTTAATTTTGCAAATTTGCAAAGGGGTACCCCTTTGCTGTTTTTTCATCGGAAATTTGCAAAAAAAATTTGTGTGCCAAATCTGGGAGTATTGTACCAATTGTGAATGGTTATTTAATTTTGAATAAGGATCCGTTTAAATCGGGTTAAAACATCGTCCGGTTTGTCTGTAATCGACGATTGAAGTTTTAATAAAATCGTCCTATGGAATTTCATACGTCCCGTACAAAATATGAAATGTCGCACCTCCCATACATAATTTGCATATAATTTCTTTATCCGGTCGACAATCTGAGTATATGAAACTATATGCAGACCAATTCGGGTACAAAAAAATTTCGATTTATTTTTGCAAATTTGCAAAGGGGTACCCCTTTGCTGTTTTTTCATCGGAAATTTGCAAAAAAAATTTGTGTGCCAAATCTGGGAGTATTGTACCAATTGTGAATGGTTATTTCATTTTGAATAAGGATCCGTTTAAATCGGGTTAAAACATCGTCCGGTTTGTCTGTAATCGACGATTGAAGTTTTAATAAAATCGTCCTATGGAATTTCATACGTCCCGTACAAAATATGAAATGTCGCACCTCCCATACATAATTTGCATATAATTTCTTTATCCGGTCGACAATCTGAGTATATGAAACTATATGCAGACCAATTCGGGTACAAAAAAATTTCGATTTATTTTTGCAAATTTGCAAATTTGCTGTTTTTTCATCGGAAATTTGCAAAAAAAATTTGTGTGCCAAATCTGGGAGTATTGTACCAATTGTGAATGGTTATTTAATTTTGAATAAGGATCCGTTTAAATCGGGTTAAAACATCGTCCGGTTTGTCTGTAATCGACGATTGAAGTTTTAATAAAATCGTCCTATGGAATTTCATACGTCCCGTACAAAATATGAAATGTCGCACCTCCCATACATAATTTGCATATAATTTCTTTATCCGGTCGACAATCTGAGTATATGAAACTATATGCAGACCAATTCGGGTACGAAAAAATTTCGATTTATTTTTGCAAATTTGCAAAGGGGTACCCCTTTGCTGTTTTTTCATCGGAAATTTGCAAAAAAAATTTGTGTGCCAATTCTGGGAGTATTGTACCAATTGTGAATGGTTATTTAATTTTGAATAAGGATCCGTTTAAATCGGGTTAAAACATCGTCCGGTTTGTCTGTAATCGACGATTGAAGTTTTAATAAAATCGTCCTATGGAATTTCATACGTCCCGTACAAAATATGAAATGTCGCACCTCCCATACATAATTTGCATATAATTTCTTTATCCGGTCGACAATCTGAGTATATGAAACTATATGCAGACCAATTCGGGTACAAAAAAATTTCGATTTAATTTTGCAAATTTGCAAAGGGGTACCCCTTTGCTGTTTTTTCATCGGAAATTTGCAAAAAAAATTTGTGTGCCAAATCTGGGAGTATTGTACCAATTGTGAATGGTTATTTAATTTTGAATAAGGATCCGTTTAAATCGGGTTAAAACATCGTCCGGTTTGTCTGTAATCGACGATTGAAGTTTTAATAAAATCGTCCTATGGAATTTCATACGTCCCGTACAAAATATGAAATGTCGCACCTCCCATACATAATTTGCATATAATTTCTTTATCCGGTCGACAATCTGAGTATATGAAACTATATGCAGACCAATTCGGGTACAAAAAAATTTCGATTTATTTTTGCAAATTTGCAAAGGGGTACCCCTTTGCTGTTTTTTCATCGGAAATTTGCAAAAAAAATTTGTGTGCCAATTCTGGGAGTATTGTACCAATTGTGAATGGTTATTTAATTTTGAATAAGGGTCCGTTTAAATCGGGTTAAAACATCGTCCGGTTTGTCTGTAATCGACGATTGAAGTTTTAATAAAATCGTCCTATGGAATTTCATACGTCCCGTACAAAATATGAAATGTCGCACCTCCCATACATAATTTGCATATAATTTCTTTATCCGGTCGACAATCTGAGTATATGAAACTATATGCAGACCAATTCGGGTACAAAAAAATTTCGATTTAATTTTGCAAATTTGCAAAGGGGTACCCCTTTGCTGTTTTTTCATCGGAAATTTGCAAAAAAAATTTGTGTGCCAATTCTGGGAGTATTGTACCAATTGTGAATGGTTATTTAATTTTGAATAAGGGTCCGTTTAAATCGGGTTAAAACATCGTCCGGTTTGTCTGTAATCGACGATTGAAGTTTTAATAAAATCGTCCTATGGAATTTCATACGTCCCGTACAAAATATGAAATGTCGCACCTCCCATACATAATTTGCATATAATTTCTTTATCCGGTCGACAATCTGAGTATATGAAACTATATGCAGACCAATTCGGGTACAAAAAAATTTCGATTTATTTTTGCAAATTTGCAAAGGGGTACCCCTTTGCTGTTTTTTCATCGGAAATTTGCAAAAAAAAATTTGTGTGCCAATTCTGGGAGTATTGTATCAATTGTGAATGGTTATTTAATTTTGAATAAGGATCCGTTTAAATCGGGTTAAAACATCGTCCGGTTTGTCTGTAATCGACGATTGAAGTTTTAATAAAATCGTCCTATGGAATTTCATACGTCCCGTACAAAATATGAAATGTCGCACCTCCCATACATAATTTGCATATAATTTCTTTATCCGGTCGTCAATCTGAGTATATGAAACTATATGCAGACCAATTCGGGTACAAAAAAATTTCGATTTAATTTTGCAAATTTGCAAAGGGGTACCCCTTTGCTGTTTTTTCATCGGAAATTTGCAAAAAAAATTTGTGTGCCAATTCTGGGAGTATTGTACCAATTGTGAATGGTTATTTAATTTTGAATAAGGATCCGTTTAAATCGGGTTAAAACATCGTCCGGTTTGTCTGTAATCGACGATTGAAGTTTTAATAAAATCGTCTTATGGAATTTCATACGTCACGTACAAAATATGAAATGTCGCACCTCCCATACATAATTTGCATATAATTTCTTTATCCGGTCGACAATCTGAGTATATGAAACTATATGCAGACCAATTCGGGTACAAAAAAATTTCGATTTATTTTTGCAAATTTGCAAAGGGGTACCCCTTTGCTGTTTTTTCATCGGAAATTTGCAAAAAAAATTTGTGTGCCAAATCTGGGAGTATTGTACCAATTGTGAATGGTTATTTCATTTTGAATAAGGATCCGTTTAAATCGGGTTAAAACATCGTCCGGTTTGTCTGTAATCGACGATTGAAGTTTTAATAAAATCGTCCTATGGAATTTCATACGTCCCGTACAAAATATGAAATGTCGCACCTCCCATACATAATTTGCATATAATTTCTTTATCCGGTCGACAATCTGAGTATATGAAACTATATGCAGACCAATTCGGGTACAAAAAAATTTCGATTTATTTTTGCAAATTTGCAAATTTGCTGTTTTTTCATCGGAAATTTGCAAAAAAAATTTGTGTGCCAAATCTGGGAGTATTGTACCAATTGTGAATGGTTATTTAATTTTGAATAAGGATCCGTTTAAATCGGGTTAAAACATCGTCCGGTTTGTCTGTAATCGACGATTGAAGTTTTAATAAAATCGTCCTATGGAATTTCATACGTCCCGTACAAAATATGAAATGTCGCACCTCCCATACATAATTTGCATATAATTTCTTTATCCGGTCGACAATCTGAGTATATGAAACTATATGCAGACCAATTCGGGTACGAAAAAATTTCGATTTATTTTTGCAAATTTGCAAAGGGGTACCCCTTTGCTGTTTTTTCATCGGAAATTTGCAAAAAAAATTTGTGTGCCAATTCTGGGAGTATTGTACCAATTGTGAATGGTTATTTAATTTTGAATAAGGATCCGTTTAAATCGGGTTAAAACATCGTCCGGTTTGTCTGTAATCGACGATTGAAGTTTTAATAAAATCGTCCTATGGAATTTCATACGTCCCGTACAAAATATGAAATGTCGCACCTCCCATACATAATTTGCATATAATTTCTTTATCCGGTCGACAATCTGAGTATATGAAACTATATGCAGACCAATTCGGGTACAAAAAAATTTCGATTTATTTTTGCAAATTTGCAAAGGGGTACCCCTTTGCTGTTTTTTCATCGGAAATTTGCAAAAAAAATTTGTGTGCCAATTCTGGGAGTATTGTACCAATTGTGAATGGTTATTTAATTTTGAATAAGGATCCGTTTAAATCGGGTTAAAACATCGTCCGGTTTGTCTGTAATCGACGATTGAAGTTTTAATAAAATCGTCTTATGGAATTTCATACGTCACGTACAAAATATGAAATGTCGCACCTCCCATACATAATTTGCATATAATTTCTTTATCCGGTCGACAATCTGAGTATATGAAACTATATGCAGACCAATTCGGGTACAAAAAAATTTCGATTTAATTTTGCAAATTTGCAAAGGGGTACCCCTTTGCTGTTTTTTCATCGGAAATTTGCAAAAAAAATTTGTGTGCCAAATCTGGGAGTATTGTACCAATTGTGAATGGTTATTTAATTTTGAATAAGGATCCGTTTAAATCGGGTTAAAACATCGTCCGGTTTGTCTGTAATCGACGATTGAAGTTTTAATAAAATCGTCCTATGGAATTTCATACGTCCCGTACAAAATATGAAATGTCGCACCTCCCATACATAATTTGCATATAATTTCTTTATCCGGTCGACAATCTGAGTATATGAAACTATATGCAGACCAATTCGGGTACAAAAAAATTTCGATTTATTTTTGCAAATTTGCAAAGGGGTACCCCTTTGCTGTTTTTTCATCGGAAATTTGCAAAAAAAATTTGTGTGCCAAATCTGGGAGTATTGTACCAATTGTGAATGGTTATTTAATTTTGAATAAGGATCCGTTTAAATCGGGTTAAAACATCGTCCGGTTTGTCTGTAATCGACGATTGAAGTTTTAATAAAATCGTCCTATGGAATTTCATACGTCCCGTACAAAATATGAAATGTCGCACCTCCCATACATAATTTGCATATAATTTCTTTATCCGGTCGACAATCTGAGTATATGAAACTATATGCAGACCAATTCGGGTACAAAAAAATTTCGATTTATTTTTGCAAATTTGCAAAGGGGTACCCCTTTGCTGTTTTTTCATCGGAAATTTGCAAAAAAAATTTGTGTGCCAAATCTGGGAGTATTGTACCAATTGTGAATGGTTATTTAATTTTGAATAAGGATCCGTTTAAATCGGGTTAAAACATCGTCCGGTTTGTCTGTAATCGACGATTGAAGTTTTAATAAAATCGTCTTATGGAATTTCATACGTCCCGTACAAAATATGAAATGTCGCACCTCCCATACATAATTTGCATATAATTTCTTTATCCGGTCGACAATCTGAGTATATGAAACTATATGCAGACCAATTCGGGTACGAAAAAATTTCGATTTATTTTTGCAAATTTGCAAAGGGGTACCCCTTTGCTGTTTTTTCATCGGAAATTTGCAAAAAAAATTTGTGTGCCAATTCTGGGAGTATTGTACCAATTGTGAATGGTTATTTAATTTTGAATAAGGATCCGTTTAAATCGGGTTAAAACATCGTCCGGTTTGTCTGTAATCGACGATTGAAGTTTTAATAAAATCGTCTTATGGAATTTCATACGTCACGTACAAAATATGAAATGTCGCACCTCCCATACATAATTTGCATATAATTTCTTTATCCGGTCGACAATCTGAGTATATGAAACTATATGTAGACCAATTCGGGTACAAAAAAATTTCGATTTATTTTTGCAAATTTGCAAAGGGGTACGTACCCCTTTGCTGTTTTTTCATCGGAAATTTGCAAAAAAAATTTGTGTGCCAATTCTGGGAGTATTGTACCAATTGTGAATGGTTATTTAATTTTGAATAAGGATCCGTTTAAATCGGGTTAAAACATCGTCCGGTTTGTCTGTAATCGACGATTGAAGTTTTAATAAAATCGTCTTATGGAATTTCATACGTCACGTACAAAATATGAAATGTCGCACCTCCCATACATAATTTGCATATAATTTCTTTATCCGGTCGACAATCTGAGTATATGAAACTATATGCAGACCAATTCGGGTACAAAAAAATTTCGATTTAATTTTGCAAATTTGCAAAGGGGTACCCCTTTGCTGTTTTTTCATCGGAAATTTGCAAAAAAAATTTGTGTGCCAAATCTGGGAGTATTGTACCAATTGTGAATGGTTATTTAATTTTGAATAAGGATCCGTTTAAATCGGGTTAAAACATCGTCCGGTTTGTCTGTAATCGACGATTGAAGTTTTAATAAAATCGTCCTATGGAATTTCATACGTCCCGTACAAAATATGAAATGTCGCACCTCCCATACATAATTTGCATATAATTTCTTTATCCGGTCGACAATCTGAGTATATGAAACTATATGCAGACCAATTCGGGTACAAAAAAATTTCGATTTAATTTTGCAAATTTGCAAAGGGGTACCCCTTTGCTGTTTTTTCATCGGAAATTTGCAAAAAAAATTTGTGTGCCAAATCTGGGAGTATTGTACCAATTGTGAATGGTTATTTAATTTTGAATAAGGATAAGTTTAAATCGGGTTAAAACATCGTCCGGTTTGTCTGTAATCGACGATTGAAGTTTTAATAAAATCGTCTTATGGAATTTCATACGTCACGTACAAAATATGAAATGTCGCACCTCCCATACATAATTTGCATATAATTTCTTTATCCGGTCGACAATCTGAGTATATGAAACTATATGCAGACCAATTCGGGTACAAAAAAATTTCGATTTAATTTTGCAAATTTGCAAAGGGGTACCCCTTTGCTGTTTTTTCATCGGAAATTTGCAAAAAAAATTTGTGTGCCAAATCTGGGAGTATTGTACCAATTGTGAATGGTTATTTCATTTTGAATAAGGATCCGTTTAAATCGGGTTAAAACATCGTCCGGTTTGTCTGTAATCGACGATTGAAGTTTTAATAAAATCGTCCTATGGAATTTCATACGTCCCGTACAAAATATGAAATGTCGCACCTCCCATACATAATTTGCATATAATTTCTTTATCCGGTCGACAATCTGAGTATATGAAACTATATGCAGACCAATTCGGGTACGAAAAAATTTCGATTTATTTTTGCAAATTTGCAAAGGGGTACCCCTTTGCTGTTTTTTCATCGGAAATTTGCAAAAAAAATTTGTGTGCCAATTCTGGGAGTATTGTACCAATTGTGAATGGTTATTTAATTTTGAATAAGGATCCGTTTAAATCGGGTTAAAACATCGTCCGGTTTGTCTGTAATCGACGATTGAAGTTTTAATAAAATCGTCTTATGGAATTTCATACGTCACGTACAAAATATGAAATGTCGCACCTCCCATACATAATTTGCATATAATTTCTTTATCCGGTCGACAATCTGAGTATATGAAACTATATGCAGACCAATTCGGGTACAAAAAAATTTCGATTTATTTTTGCAAATTTGCAAAGGGGTACCCCTTTGCTGTTTTTTCATCGGAAATTTGCAAAAAAAATTTGTGTGCCAATTCTGGGAGTATTGTACCAATTGTGAATGGTTATTTCATTTTGAATAAGGATCCGTTTAAATCGGGTTAAAACATCGTCCGGTTTGTCTGTAATCGACGATTGAAGTTTTAATAAAATCGTCTTATGGAATTTCATACGTCACGTACAAAATATGAAATGTCGCACCTCCCATACATAATTTGCATATAATTTCTTTATCCGGTCGACAATCTGAGTATATGAAACTATATGCAGACCAATTCGGGTACAAAAAAATTTCGATTTATTTTTGCAAATTTGCAAAGGGGTACCCCTTTGCTGTTTTTTCATCGGAAATTTGCAAAAAAAATTTGTGTGCCAAATCTGGGAGTATTGTACCAATTGTGAATGGTTATTTAATTTTGAATAAGGATCCGTTTAAATCGGGTTAAAACATCGTCCGGTTTGTCTGTAATCGACGATTGAAGTTTTAATAAAATCGTCTTATGGAATTTCATACGTCACGTACAAAATATGAAATGTCGCACCTCCCATACATAATTTGCATATAATTTCTTTATCCGGTCGACAATCTGAGTATATGAAACTATATGCAGACCAATTCGGGTACGAAAAAATTTCGATTTATTTTTGCAAATTTGCAAAGGGGTACCCCTTTGCTGTTTTTTCATCGGAAATTTGCAAAAAAAATTTGTGTGCCAAATCTGGGAGTATTGTACCAATTGTGAATGGTTATTTAATTTTGAATAAGGATCCGTTTAAATCGGGTTAAAACATCGTCCGGTTTGTCTGTAATCGACGATTGAAGTTTTAATAAAATCGTCCTATGGAATTTCATACGTCCCGTACAAAATATGAAATGTCGCACCTCCCATACATAATTTGCATATAATTTCTTTATCCGGTCGACAATCTGAGTATATGAAACTATATGCAGACCAATTCGGGTACAAAAAAATTTCGATTTATTTTTGCAAATTTGCAAAGGGGTACACCCCTTTGCTGTTTTTTCATCGGAAATTTGCAAAAAAAAATTGTGTGCCAATTCTGGGAGTATTGTACCAATTGTGAATGGTTATTTAATTTTGAATAAGGATCCGTTTAAATCGGGTTAAAACATCGTCCGGTTTGTCTGTAATCGACGATTGAAGTTTTAATAAAATCGTCTTATGGAATTCCATACGTTCCGTACAAAATATGAAATGTCGCACCTCCCATACATAATTTGCATATAATTTCTTGATCCGGTCGACAATCTGAGTATATGAAACTATATGCAGACCAATTCGGGTACAAAAAAATTTCGATTTATTTTTGCAAATTTGCAAAGGGGTACCCCTTTGCTGTTTTTTCATCGGAAATTTGCAAAAAAAATTTGTGTGCCAAATCTGGGAGTATTGTACCAATTGTGAATGGTTATTTAATTTTGAATAAGGATCCGTTTAAATCGGGTTAAAACATCGTCCGGTTTGTCTGTAATCGACGATTGAAGTTTTAATAAAATCGTCTTATGGAATTTCATACGTCACGTACAAAATATGAAATGTCGCACCTCCCATACATAATTTGCATATAATTTCTTTATCCGGTCGACAATCTGAGTATATGAAACTATATGCAGACCAATTCGGGTACAAAAAAATTTCGATTTAATTTTGCAAATTTGCAAAGGGGTACGTACCCCTTTGCTGTTTTTTCATCGGAAATTTGCAAAAAAAATTTGTGTGCCAATTCTGGGAGTATTGTACCAATTGTGAATGGTTATTTAATTTTGAATAAGGATCCGTTTAAATCGGGTTAAAACATCGTCCGGTTTGTCTGTAATCGACGATTGAAGTTTTAATAAAATCGTCTTATGGAATTTCATACGTCACGTACAAAATATGAAATGTCGCACCTCCCATACATAATTTGCATATAATTTCTTGATCCGGTCGACAATCTGAGTATATGAAACTATATGCAGACCAATTCGGGTACAAAAAAATTTCGATTTAATTTTGCAAATTTGCAAAGGGGTACCCCTTTGCTGTTTTTTCATCGGAAATTTGCAAAAAAAATTTGTGTGCCAAATCTGGGAGTATTGTACCAATTGTGAATGGTTATTTAATTTTGAATAAGGATCCGTTTAAATCGGGTTAAAACATCGTCCGGTTTGTCTGTAATCGACGATTGAAGTTTTAATAAAATCGTCTTATGGAATTTCATACGTCACGTACAAAATATGAAATGTCGCACCTCCCATACATAATTTGCATATAATTTCTTTATCCGGTCGACAATCTGAGTATATGAAACTATATGCAGACCAATTCGGGTACAAAAAAATTTCGATTTAATTTTGCAAATTTGCAAAGGGGTACCCCTTTGCTGTTTTTTCATCGGAAATTTGCAAAAAAAATTTGTGTGCCAAATCTGGGAGTATTGTACCACTTGTGAATGGTTATTTAATTTTGAATAAGGATCCGTTTAAATCGGGTTAAAACATCGTCCGGTTTGTCTGTAATCGACGATTGAAGTTTTAATAAAATCGTCCTATGGAATTTCATACGTCCCGTACAAAATATGAAATGTCGCACCTCCCATACATAATTTGCATATAATTTCTTTATCCGGTCGACAATCTGAGTATATGAAACTATATGCAGACCAATTCGGGTACAAAAAAATTTCGATTTAATTTTGCAAATTTGCAAAGGGGTACCCCTTTGCTGTTTTTTCATCGGAAATTTGCAAAAAAAATTTGTGTGCCAAATCTGGGAGTATTGTACCAATTGTGAATGGTTATTTCATTTTGAATAAGGATCCGTTTAAATCGGGTTAAAACATCGTCCGGTTTGTCTGTAATCGACGATTGAAGTTTTAATAAAATCGTCCTATGGAATTTCATACGTCCCGTACAAAATATGAAATGTCGCACCTCCCATACATAATTTGCATATAATTTCTTTATCCGGTCGACAATCTGAGTATATGAAACTATATGCAGACCAATTCGGGTACAAAAAAATTTCGATTTATTTTTGCAAATTTGCAAAGGGGTACCCCTTTGCTGTTTTTTCATCGGAAATTTGCAAAAAAAATTTGTGTGCCAATTCTGGGAGTATTGTACCAATTGTGAATGGTTATTTAATTTTGAATAAGGATCCGTTTAAATCGGGTTAAAACATCGTCCGGTTTGTCTGTAATCGACGATTGAAGTTTTAATAAAATCGTCCTATGGAATTTCATATGTCCCGTACAAAATATGAAATGTCGCACCTCCCATACATAATTTGCATATAATTTCTTTATCCGGTCGACAATCTGAGTATATGAAACTATATGCAGACCAATTCGGGTACAAAAAAATTTCGATTTAATTTTGCAAATTTGCAAAGGGGTACCCCTTTGCTGTTTTTTCATCGGAAATTTGCAAAAAAAATTTGTGTGCCAATTCTGGGAGTATTGTACCAATTGTGAATGGTTATTTAATTTTGAATAAGGATCCGTTTAAATCGGGTTAAAACATCGTCCGGTTTGTCTGTAATCGACGATTGAAGTTTTAATAAAATCGTCTTATGGAATTTCATACGTCCCGTACAAAACATGAAATGTCGCACCTCCCATACATAATTTGCATATAATTTCTTTATCCGGTCGACAATCTGAGTATATGAAACTATATGCAGACCAATTCGGGTACAAAAAAATTTCGATTTATTTTTGCAAATTTGCAAAGGGGTACCCCTTTGCTGTTTTTTCATCGGAAATTTGCAAAAAAAATTTGTGTGCCAATTCTGGGAGTATTGTACCAATTGTGAATGGTTATTTAATTTTGAATAAGGATCCGTTTAAATCGGGTTAAGACATCGTCCGGTTTGTCTGTAATCGACGATTGAAGTTTTAATAAAATCGTCTTATGGAATTTCATACGTCACGTACAAAATATGAAATGTCGCACCTCCCATACATAATTTGCATATAATTTCTTGATCCGGTCGACAATCTGAGTATATGAAACTATATGCAGACCAATTCGGGTACAAAAAAATTTCGATTTATTTTTGCAAATTTGCAAAGGGGTACCCCTTTGCTGTTTTTTCATCGGAAATTTGCAAAAAAAATTTGTGTGCCAAATCTGGGAGTATTGTACCAATTGTGAATGGTTATTTAATTTTGAATAAGGATCCGTTTAAATCGGGTTAAAACATCGTCCGGTTTGTCTGTAATCGACGATTGAAGTTTTAATAAAATCGTCTTATGGAATTTCATACGTCCCGTACAAAACATGAAATGTCGCACCTCCCATACATAATTTGCATATAATTTCTTTATCCGGTCGACAATCTGAGTATATGAAACTATATGCAGACCAATTCGGGTACAAAAAAATTTCGATTTATTTTTGCAAATTTGCAAAGGGGTACCCCTTTGCTGTTTTTTCATCGGAAATTTGCAAAAAAAATTTGTGTGCCAAATCTGGGAGTATTGTACCAATTGTGAATGGTTATTTAATTTTGAATAAGGATCCGTTTAAATCGGGTTAAAACATCGTCCGGTTTGTCTGTAATCGACGATTGAAGTTTTAATAAAATCGTCTTATGGAATTTCATACGTCCCGTACAAAACATGAAATGTCGCACCTCCCATACATAATTTGCATATAATTTCTTTATCCGGTCGACAATCTGAGTATATGAAACTATATGCAGACCAATTCGGGTACAAAAAAATTTCGATTTATTTTTGCAAATTTGCAAAGGGGTACCCCTTTGCTGTTTTTTCATCGGAAATTTGCAAAAAAAATTTGTGTGCCAAATCTGGGAGTATTGTACCAATTGTGAATGGTTATTTAATTTTGAATAAGGATCCGTTTAAATCGGGTTAAAACATCGTCCGGTTTGTCTGTAATCGACGATTGAAGTTTTAATAAAATCGTCTTATGGAATTTCATACGTCCCGTACAAAACATGAAATGTCGCACCTCCCATACATAATTTGCATATAATTTCTTTATCCGGTCGACAATCTGAGTATATGAAACTATATGCAGACCAATTCGGGTACAAAAAAATTTCGATTTATTTTTGCAAATTTGCAAAGGGGTACCCCTTTGCTGTTTTTCATCGGAAATTAGCAAAAAAAATTTGTGTGCCAATTCTGGGAGTATTGTATCAATTGTGAATGGTTATTTAATTTTGAATAAGGATCCGTTTAAATCGGGTTAAAACATCGTCCGGTTTGTCTGTAATCGACGATTGAAGTTTTAATATAATCGTCTTATGGAATTTCATACGTCACGTACAAAATATGAAATGTCGCACCTCCCATACATAATTTGCATATAATTTCTTTATCCGGTCGACAATCTGAGTATATGAAACTATATGCAGACCAATTCGGGTACAAAAAAATTTCGATTTATTTTTGCAAATTTGCAAAGGGGTACCCCTTTGCTGTTTTTCATCGGAAATTTGCAAAAAAAATTTGTGTGCCAATTCTGGGAGTATTGTATCAGTTGTGAATGGTTATTTAATTTTGAATAAGGATCCGTTTAAATCGGGTTAAAACATCGTCCGGTTTGTCTGTAATCGACGATTGAAGTTTTAATAAAATCGTCTTATGGAATTTCATACGTCCCGTACAAAACATGAAATGTCGCGCCTCCCATACATAATTTGCATATAATTTCTTTATCCGGTCGACAATCTGAGTATATGAAACTATATGCAGACCAATTCGGGTACAAAAAAATTTCGATTTATTTTTGCAAATTTGCAAAAGGGTACCCCTTTGCTGTTTTTTCATCGGAAATTTGCAAAAAAAATTTGTGTGCCAATTCTGGGAGTATTGTACCAATTGTGAATGGTTATTTAATTTTGAATAAGGATCCGTTTAAATCGGGTTAAAACATCGTCCGGTTTGTCTGTAATCGACGATTGAAGTTTTAATAAAATCGTCTTATGGAATTTCATACGTCCCGTACAAAATATGAAATGTCGCACCTCCCATACATAATTTGCATATAATTTCTTTATCCGGTCGACAATCTGAGTATATGAAACTATATGCAGACCAATTCGGGTACAAAAAAATTTCGATTTATTTTTGCAAATTTGCAAAGGGGTACCCCTTTGCTGTTTTTCATCGGAAATTTGCAAAAAAAATTTGTGTGCCAATTCTGGGAGTATTGTACCAATTGTGAATGGTTATTTAATTTTGAATAAGGATCCGTTTAAATCGGGTTAAAACATCGTCCGGTTTGTCTGTAATCGACGATTGAAGTTTTAATAAAATCGTCTTATGGAATTTCATACGTCACGTACAAAATATGAAATGTCGCACCTCCCATACATAATTTGCATATAATTTCTTTATCCGGTCGACAATCTGAGTATATGAAACTATATGCAGACCAATTCGGGTACAAAAAAATTTCGATTTATTTTTGCAAATTTGCAAAGGGGTACGTACCCCTTTGCTGTTTTTTCATCGGAAATTTGCAAAAAAAATTTGTGTGCCAAATCTGGGAGTATTGTACCAATTGTGAATGGTTATTTAATTTTGAATAAGGATCCGTTTAAATCGGGTTAAAACATCGTCCGGTTTGTCTGTAATCGACGATTGAAGTTTTAATAAAATCGTCTTATGGAATTTCATACGTCCCGTACAAAATATGAAATGTCGCACCTCCCATACATAATTTGCATATAATTTCTTTATCCGGTCGACAATCTGAGTATATGAAACTATATGCAGACCAATTCGGGTACAAAAAAATTTCGATTTATTTTTGCAAATTTGCAAAGGGGTACCCCTTTGCTGTTTTTTCATCGGAAATTTGCAAAAAAAATTTGTGTGCCAATTCTGGGAGTATTGTACCAATTGTGAATGGTTATTTAATTTTGAATAAGGATCCGTTTAAATCGGGTTAAAACATCGTCCGGTTTGTCTGTAATCGACGATTGAAGTTTTAATAAAATCGTCTTATGGAATTTCATACGTCCCGTACAAAATATGAAATGTCGCACCTCCCATACATAATTTGCATATAATTTCTTTATCCGGTCGACAATCTGAGTATATGAAACTATATGCAGACCAATTCGGGTACAAAAAAATTTCGATTTATTTTTGCAAATTTGCAAAGGGGTACCCCTTTGCTGTTTTTTCATCGGAAATTTGCAAAAAAAATTTGTGTGCCAATTCTGGGAGTATTGTACCAATTGTGAATGGTTATTTAATTTTGAATAAGGATCCGTTTAAATCGGGTTAAAACATAGTCCGGTTTGTCTGTAATCGACGATTGAAGTTTTAATAAAATCGTCTTATGGAATTCCATACGTTCCGTACAAAATATGAAATGTCGCACCTCCCATACATAATTTGCATATAATTTCTTGATCCGGTCGACAATCTGAGTATATGAAACTATATGCAGACCAATTCGGGTACAAAAAAATTTCGATTTATTTTTGCAAATTTGCAAAGGGGTACCCCTTTGCTGTTTTTTCATCGGAAATTTGCAAAAAAAATTTGTGTGCCAATTCTGGGAGTATTGTACCAATTGTGAATGGTTATTTAATTTTGAATAAGGATCCGTTTAAATCGGGTTAAAACATCGTCCGGTTTGTCTGTAATCGACGATTGAAGTTTTAATAAAATCGTCTTATGGAATTTCATACGTCCCGTACAAAATATGAAATGTCGCACCTCCCATACATAATTTGCATATAATTTCTTTATCCGGTCGACAATCTGAGTATATGAAACTATATGCAGACCAATTCGGGTACAAAAAAATTTCGATTTATTTTTGCAAATTTGCAAAGGGGTACCCCTTTGCTGTTTTTTCATCGGAAATTTGCAAAAAAAATTTGTGTGCCAATTCTGGGAGTATTGTACCAATTGTGAATGGTTATTTAATTTTGAATAAGGATCCGTTTAAATCGGGTTAAAACATCGTCCGGTTTGTCTGTAATCGACGATTGAAGTTTTAATAAAATCGTCTTATGGAATTCCATACGTTCCGTACAAAATATGAAATGTCGCACCTCCCATACATAATTTGCATATAATTTCTTGATCCGGTCGACAATCTGAGTATATGAAACTATATGCAGACCAATTCGGGTACAAAAAAATTTCGATTTATTTTTGCAAATTTGCAAAGGGGTACCCCTTTGCTGTTTTTTCATCGGAAATTTGCAAAAAAAATTTGTGTGCCAATTTTGGGAGTATTGTACCAATTGTGAATGGTTATTTAATTTTGAATAAGGATCCGTTTAAATCGGGTTAAAACATCGTCCGGTTTGTCTGTAATCGACGATTGAAGTTTTAATAAAATCGTCTTATGGAATTCCATACGTTCCGTACAAAATATGAAATGTCGCACCTCCCATACATATTTTGCATATAATTTCTTGATCCGGTCGACAATCTGAGTATATGAAACTATATGCAGACCAATTCGGGTACAAAAAAATTTCAATTTATTTTTGCAAATTTGCAAAGGGGTACCCCTTTGCTGTTTTTTCATCGGAAATTTGCAAAAAAAATTTGTGTGCCAATTCTGGGAGTATTGTACCAATTGTGAATGGTTATTTAATTTTGAATAAGGATCCGTTTAAATCGGGTTAAAACATCGTCCGGTTTGTCTGTAATCGACGATTGAAGTTTTAATAAAATCGTCTTATGGAATTCCATACGTTCCGTACAAAATATGAAATGTCGCACCTCCCATACATAATTTGCATATAATTTCTTTATCCGGTCGACAATCTGAGTATATGAAACTATATGCAGACCAATTCGGGTACAAAAAAATTTCGATTTGTTTTTGCAAATTTGCAAAGGGGTACCCCTTTGCTGTTTTTCATCGGAAATTTGCAAAAAAAATTTGTGTGCCAATTCTGGGAGTATTGTATCAATTGTGAATGGTTATTTAATTTTGAATAAGGATCCGTTTAAATCGGGTTAAAACATCGTCCGGTTTGTCTGTAATCGACGATTGAAGTTTTAATATAATCGTCTTATGGAATTTCATACGTCACGTACAAAATATGAAATGTCGCACCTCCCATACATAATTTGCATATAATTTCTTTATCCGGTCGACAATCTGAGTATATGAAACTATATGCAGACCAATTCGGGTACAAAAAAATTTCGATTTATTTTTGCAAATTTGCAAAGGGGTACCCCTTTGCTGTTTTTTCATCGGAAATTTGCAAAAAAAATTTGTGTGCCAAATCTGGGAGTATTGTACCAATTGTGAATGGTTATTTAATTTTGAATAAGGATCCGTTTAAATCGGGTTAAAACATCGTCCGGTTTGTCTGTAATCGACGATTGAAGTTTTAATAAAATCGTCTTATGGAATTTCATACGTCACGTACAAAATATGAAATGTCGCACCTCCCATACATAATTTGCATATAATTTCTTTATCCGGTCGACAATCTGAGTATATGAAACTATATGCAGACCAATTCGGGTACAAAAAAATTTCGATTTATTTTTGCAAATTTGCAAAGGGGTACCCCTTTGCTGTTTTTTCATCGGAAATTTGCAAAAAAAATTTGTGTGCCAATTCTGGGAGTATTGTACCAATTGTGAATGGTTATTTAATTTTGAATAAGGATCCGTTTAAATCGGGTTAAAACATCGTCCGGTTTGTCTGTAATCGACGATTGAAGTTTTAATAAAATCGTCTTATGGAATTTCATACGTCACGTACAAAATATGAAATGTCGCACCTCCCATACATAATTTGCATATAATTTCTTTATCCGGTCGACAATCTGAGTATATGAAACTATATGCAGACCAATTCGGGTACAAAAAAATTTCGATTTATTTTTGCAAATTTGCAAAGGGGTACCCCTTTGCTGTTTTTTCATCGGAAATTTGCAAAAAAAATTTGTGTGCCAAATCTGGGAGTATTGTACCAATTGTGAATGGTTATTTAATTTTGAATAAGGATCCGTTTAAATCGGGTTAAAACATCGTCCGGTTTGTCTGTAATCGACGATTGAAGTTTTAATAAAATCGTCTTATGGAATTTCATACGTCACGTACAAAATATGAAATGTCGCACCTCCCATACATAATTTGCATATAATTTCTTTATCCGGTCGACAATCTGAGTATATGAAACTATATGCAGACCAATTCGGGTACAAAAAAATTTTGATTTATTTTTGCAAATTTGCAAAGGGGTACCCCTTTGCTGTTTTCTCATCGGAAATTTGCAAAAAAAATTTGTGTGCCAATTCTGGGAGTATTGTACCAATTGTGAATGGTTATTTAATTTTGAATAAGGATCCGTTTAAATCGGGTTAAAACATCGTCCGGTTTGTCTGTAATCGACGATTGAAGTTTTAATAAAATCGTCTTATGGAATTCCATACGTTCCGTACAAAATATGAAATGTCGCACCTCCCATACATAATTTGCATATAATTTCTTTATCCGGTCGACAATCTGAGTATATGAAACTATATGCAGACCAATTCGGGTACAAAAAAATTTTGATTTATTTTTGCAAATTTGCAAAGGGATACCCCTTTGCTGTTTTTTCATCGGAAATTTGCAAAAAAAATTTGTGTGCCAAATCTGGGAGTATTGTACCAATTGTGAATGGTTATTTAATTTTGAATAAGGATCCGTTTAAATCGGGTTAAAACATCGTCCGGTTTGTCTGTAATCGACGATTGAAGTTTTAATAAAATCGTCTTATGGAATTTCATACGTCCCGTACAAAACATGAAATGTCGCACCTCCCATACATAATTTGCATATAATTTCTTTATCCGGTCGACAATCTGAGTATATGAAACTATATGCAGACCAATTCGGGTACAAAAAAATTTCGATTTATTTTTGCAAATTTGCAAAGGGGTACCCCTTTGCTGTTTTTTCATAGGAAATTTGCAAAAAAAATTTGTGTGCCAATTCTGGGAGTATTGTACCAATTGTGAATGGTTATTTAATTTTGAATAAGGATCCGTTTAAATCGGGTTAAAACATCGTCCGGTTTGTCTGTAATCGACGATTGAAGTTTTAATAAAATCGTCTTATGGAATTTCATACGTCACGTACAAAATATGAAATGTCGCACCTCCCATACATAATTTGCATATAATTTCTTTATCCGGTCGACAATCTGAGTATATGAAACTATATGCAGACCAATTCGGGTACAAAAAAATTTCGATTTATTTTTGCAAATTTGCAAAGGGGTACCCCTTTGCTGTTTTTTCATCGGAAATTTGCAAAAAAAAATTGTGTGCCAATTCTGGGAGTATTGTACCAATTGTGAATGGTTATTTAATTTTGAATAAGGATCCGTTTAAATCGGGTTAAAACATCGTCCGGTTTGTCTGTAATCGACGATTGAAGTTTTAATAAAATCGTCTTATGGAATTTCATACGTCCCGTACAAAACATGAAATGTCGCACCTCCCATACATAATTTGCATATAATTTCTTTATCCGGTCGACAATCTGAGTATATGAAACTATATGCAGACCAATTCGGGTACAAAAAAATTTCGATTTATTTTTGCAAATTTGCAAAGGGGTACCCCTTTGCTGTTTTTTCATCGGAAATTTGCAAAAAAAATTTGTGTGCCAATTCTGGGAGTATTGTACCAATTGTGAATGGTTATTTAATTTTGAATAAGGATCCGTTTAAATCGGGTTAAAACATCGTCCGGTTTGTCTGTAATCGACGATTGAAGTTTTAATAAAATCGTCTTATGGAATTTCATACGTCCCGTACAAAACATGAAATGTCGCACCTCCCATACATAATTTGCATATAATTTCTTTATCCGGTCGACAATCTGAGTATATGAAACTATATGCAGACCAATTCGGGTACAAAAAAATTTCGATTTATTTTTGCAAATTTGCAAAGGGGTACCCCTTTGCTGTTTTTTCATCGGAAATTTGCAAAAAAAATTTGTGTGCCAATTCTGGGAGTATTGTACCAATTGTGAATGGTTATTTAATTTTGAATAAGGATCCGTTTAAATCGGGTTAAAACATCGTCCGGTTTGTCTGTAATCGACGATTGAAGTTTTAATATAATCGTCTTATGGAATTTCATACGTCACGTACAAAATATGAAATGTCGCACCTCCCATACATAATTTGCATATAATTTCTTTATCCGGTCGACAATCTGAGTATATGAAACTATATGCAGACCAATTCGGGTACAAAAAAATTTTGATTTATTTTTGCAAATTTGCAAAGGGGTAGTACCCCTTTGCTGTTTTTTCATCGGAAATTTGCAAAAAAAATTTGTGTGCCAAATCTGGGAGTATTGTACCAATTGTGAATGGTTATTTAATTTTGAATAAGGATCCGTTTAAATCGGGTTAAAACATCGTCCGGTTTGTCTGTAATCGACGATTGAAGTTTTAATATAATCGTCTTATGGAATTTCATACGTCACGTACAAAATATGAAATGTCGCACCTCCCATACATAATTTGCATATAATTTCTTTATCCGGTCGACAATCTGAGTATATGAAACTATATGCAGACCAATTCGGGTACAAAAAAATTTCGATTTATTTTTGCAAATTTGCAAAGGGACGGCGAGACCGACGTGACTCAAAAGTAAAACTATATTCTTTCAAACTGTGTTGTTTTTTTACATCGATTTATATCGAACATTTCTACTTAGGTGGTGCATCAAGTGGTTTGACATTTGAATCTGGTTCGCCCTTCCCAATCCTTCAATAATACAATTTACACTAACAAATGAAATCCTTATATACATCCTCTTGTATTTCAGAACAACACCGTAGCCATAAACTTTGCTTCGGAAGAGGAAGCACAAGACTTCTATGATACCGCTGTGAGTTATGCGTTTCGCATGGCCAATCGAAAGAAACGTCGACCTCATAGCCATGAGGAGATCAAACCATCGCCTCCTAATATTACTAAACCAGCGGAACCCCAAGAAGAAATATATGAAGAAATCCCACACCATGTTACATTACGGAAGGCAGAAAAAAAGCCAGAACAAACGAATTTTAATTCACTATTTGGTCCAGATAGGACACGTGTGCAAAGGAAAGTTGGATTAAACAAAACTAATATCGGACGCCCAACTGATTTCGTGCATGTTGCACATATTGGATTTGATCAGGATCGCGGTTTCGATACAAGAGGTGAAACTAAAATTATTGATCAATTTTTAAAGAAGGCCGGAGTTTATGATGCGTACACAACAGATCGAGAAACAAAAGCTTTTATCGATGACTTTATGCAACAAAATAATGTGCTTGATGAGATTAAATCAGAATATGACATTGATGAAAATGAGTCGACAGTACAACGTAATAATACTACTACTATTAAATCTACTAAGCATAGCAAATTAAATGGACCAAAAGCAACGACGCCTAGACCACCACCGCGGCAAGGGCCACCTATGCCGAGTATACCTGCCCCAATTTTACCAGGAGCCGAGCGACATGACATCAAAACATCGAAACCTAATTCTGGTGGTGGTGGCGGCCCGGCACCTCCACCGCCCCCTCCCCCACCACCAGCTCCGCCAATGATGGAACCATCATTTGCACCACCACTGGCACCCTCGGCACCATCACAACAAAGACAACAGCTTGAAGCAGCACAGGATGATCCCCGGTCCGCCCTACTTGACAGTATTCGCAAGGGTGCTAATTTAAAGGTAAAATAAATAAAACATTTTTAATATTTGTCATTTAATTCTTTCGTATTGTAGAAAACGGGGCCGGGCGAAATGGACAATCGAGTTGCGTCCACACCACCAGTCGATTCTGGCCCATCTACGAAAACGGATATTCTAGCATCAGCCCTAATTCGAGCAATAACAGAAAGGCGACAGCACATGGTTAATTCCGACAACAGCGACGACGAGGGCCGCGGCGGTGATGATGATGATTGGGAATAAAATAATTACAAACAAAAAATCAAAATGTATTATAATTGTATTCAGAAAACATTACTGTTAAGTACAACATAATAAAATAAATAAATCAATTAATTTCTATAATTTGTTGTTTGTTCAAGTGATTTACAATTAATTTTGTAAATTTTTATTAATTTTAAATTACAACATATTTAATTTACAAAACGGGATAATGCCATACAACCGTACCCTGTAGGCAACCTGAGACGAGCAGTGGCTGTTTTGGGCTAAATTTTGCACTCACAACAATATCTGAATGTGATTGTACTGTTTTGATTGGACTCATTTCGATCGCTTTATTATCATTACTTAAAGCATTCGGAAGCTCCGAACATTCCTTGTTGAATGCTAGTAATCGTATACCAAAATTGTATGGTGAACAAATTACCCGACCATCAGATGAAAAACACAATTCTTTTATAAATCCTTTCCCCTTATTTGGCTCCTCTGTGTAGAATAATAATCGATTGTTATTTTTCGTAATGGTATTGTAACGTTTTTGATCCGATAATGAGGTCGGTTGTTGAATTGATTGCGGACGTATTATTCCGCTGCTTATACCATACACGTGTGACGGACTTGATGGTGTACGAAGTCTATTTGCTCTATTCGTTATACTGTTTTCGGCTGCCCATATATCCGGCGGGCAATTTTCGCGATTTACATTACTAATATTAACGCTAGGATTGGTACTTGAATTATTGTTGTTATTACTATTACGATTCGTACTATTTCGGATTGGTCTAAATTCTCGGGTCACAACTGGCTGACTAACATTTACGTTTGTTGTATCTTCTAGGGAGGAAGCATCATCTAAATCTCCGTCTAAATCCATTAAGTAGTCGATTTCGTTTTCTGAATTTTTTGGTTCCACTTCTTGTATATCATGCACACAAGTCCACTAGAAATAAATAATTGAAGATCGATCCGAAGTTTAAAAACAAATAACAGCAAGACAACTCACCTCAGATTCTTCGTCGTAACTCATATTTCTACTGAGCGCACACCATCCCTGTGGATGAATTTGTAACGAACTAACCACCTCAGCATCGTTACCCTTTGGAAAATCAATAATAAATTCAACGCGATTCCGTTGATTGTTAGACGTAAAAATGTGCTTATAGCTACCAACACACGGATAGTATTGATTACTCATTTGCATTAAACGGAACATATTTGGTCTAAATCCATCCAAGTCTTCGGCTAACGTTGTTAAGTCTAAATTATGTATGATAATCAAATAACCACATGTGGTACATATGACAAGTCTATTTGCATCAGGGGAGACGCGACATCGCATTAACCCTAATAATGAAATTAGAATTATAAAATGTTAAATAAATATTATGTGCTATCTAAATCACCTGCAGTATGAAAGACCTTTTGATAAACAAAACCATTTTCAGTCGATGAGTTTATGTCCCACGCAAAAACGCTACCGTCAAACCCGGATGTAACCAGAAGTTCATCTTTTTTTGAATATTCAATATTTTTCACCCAATTTGAATGTCCATTTAAGCTTTTAACTTTGGTACGTAGATTTCTGGTATCCCATATCGCTACTGTGGTATCATCTGAACATGTTGCAAACATTCGTTCATCCAGAAATCTGCAAAGAAAAAATATAAGAAAATTATTACTTACTAAGCCCAAGAAGAGTTGGCAAAATTGGATGGAATGTTTAAGTTTTGTAATTTTATATCATAAAAGCGCAGCCCTTCGAGGAACACCTATAGTTTGACTAAGAAGAAACATTTTGGCCGTAAAGAGTCCGTCGTTTTTTAATACCAGCTTACGGATGCCAAGCGCCCAGATGTCTGTAACGTTATCATTCCGACTGTTTCCTCTGAAAGTTGCGAAGAAGAACTCATTAAATATGTTACAAGAATTCTAACTGAAAATAATACTAGATTCGATCAATGAAATTCAAGCCACTCGTAAGAGTTCGACTCAACTATAAACTCTCTCCAACGCACATTACAAGAGGTTCTCGTATTTGGATAAATTCATTTGAAGCAAGATCATCTGATCTGTAACTTATCAATTTGACTGAAATTTTCTCCGATGAGTCTCCGATGATTTCCGCTGCAAAAAGCTCTATAAGAGCTTGTATTAAAGAGATCTTCTATTAGATTGGTCGAAATACAAAGCGTTCTGCAGTCTGGTCTAGTCTTAACAAAATTGTAAAGGCTATGACCAAGTTATAGCTGACAGTTAACTTCATCGCTCGTCCGGGAACCCAAAATATTGAGACAAACCTCACATGTAATGTTACTGCATACTACCAACTTATACTACTTTGTGTTTACTTGTGTCCGCATTTCCATCGATGTTTGATGTTTCGGGTATAATAAAATCAGATTATAATTATACTCAAAAGAGTTTTGTGGTATTTCACTGTATGAGCAACTCTACCCTATCCGCAGTAACTTTTCAAGTCTTAATTAACTCTTGACCAAATCCACAAATCCTTAGAAATTTATAGATGGATCACTGCTAGTGTATTGTTAATTCCATAAAAAATTGATATTTTTGTCATTTGGATAGTGCAGACATTTTAAGAAGAAAAGTTGACAAAAGTGGGGTAAGTTAGTATTGGTGGACCCGAAATACAAACCCCAAGCTCCGATTGATATGTTGCTGAAAGCAGATGTATATAGCGACTTCACAAACACCGACAGAATCACGGGAAAAGGAAGCGTAATAAAGACCAGCCTCGGCTGGATAATTTCTAGCACAACCCAAATCAATTTAGAGCAAGCAGCAGCTGTATTCCATACTGGTAATAAATCTGATCTGCGATGTTTTCAATAATTACGAGACAAGGATGACGCGGGAGGAGGTCCAACGTTTTTTGCAATTGGAAAACAATTTAGAGATCTAAATTTACGGAAGCTGTATGTAATGTTCTTTACGGAGGATATCGAAAAAATGTATAGCCAGATAGGAAAAAACATCAGATTTATCAAACCATCATTTAACCATTCCATCTAACCACGGTAACTTAGGAACATGAATGCGCTAAGTTCCTTAAGATAAGCTACATTCTTAAACGGGATTTTTATGTAGACGGGGTCCTAATTGGCATTGACACTACTGAGGAAGGTCTACTCATTGAATCTTTCCTACTTCGTAAGGGAAAAATGGAATTAAATAAGTGGTCCAGCAACTGGTAAGCTCTATGAACAAAAATTAACTGAAGACGATAGTCTGAAACAACTACCTGCCACAATGCACACTAATGAGGGATTCATGACAAATGATCTCGAATAAAAAGGAGCATAGAAGAAACTATTGCCAAATACGCATCACCTATACAACAACAGTAAGATTAGAAATACGCATCTCTATCTCGGATCCTGTTTATTCGCGACCATATCTATATCCCGCGTGACTATCGACATCCCCCAATAACCCTCTTGTTTGGATCGCTCCAATAAAAGAGGACGCGTCCGGAGATAAAAAAATACCGATTAGTTATCGACTACCGTAAACTCAATACTATTACATTATCAGATAAATACCCGATACCGGAAAACAATGAGATCCTATTGCAAACCTAAGAGAAACTAAATTATTCACTATCGTAGACATGAAAAGTGGTCGAGAAAACGATATTTTCGGTAAATCATGGTCATCGCGAATTCAAATGCCTACCATTTGGAGTTAAAAAATGCCCCAGCGTTTTTTACATCAACAATATCACAACAATTAGAAAATATGAAAACGATATTCAAACTCTGGGGGGTCAATATGATAATTCAACTTGATAAATGTGAAATTTTCAAGATCAAGTTGAATTCCTTGGATTAGTCATCTCCAAAGAAGGCAAAAACCCAAAAGAAAAAACATCCCAAAGAAGAAGCTGTAACCAACTGCCCTATAGCCACTACAATGAAATAGGGAGGAGAGTGAGAATGGACGTGTCCATAACAATCTCAAAAACAAAATGTGTTTTATCTCTAGCCTCTAATAACGTCCTACCAACTTTTCCGAATTTTAAAAGAGTTCAAACGTACATCTGATGCCTCCAACTTAGTGCAGTTTGTCACTATAATGTAAAGGAAAGCAAAATGAGAGAAACATCAGTCACAATAAAACCAAAAATGAGGTTCTACGAAAGCCCGTTCTTCTAACACAGTCGAATGCGAACATTCGAATTTAAAAAGGGAACAGCTAACACACATTCTCCAATAAACTTCATATTACACAATTAGATGACACCCACCCCAGACATGAAGATAACAGAATCTTGGAAATTCATAAGAAAACAATTAATGTTGCTGATTAAGAGATTTGTATTTATACAAGAAATATCCTTTTAGTCCCACTTCTCGACTGTTCAAATTTACTTTGAAAATAGTGGTTCAGTTCGTGAAACTCATCGCGCGCTACGTCCCTTTTATGGTCGACATAATCGTCCAACAGAGCAATTAATTCGATTAATTCTGAATCGCTCTCGACTTGATACCACATCTTATATGGAGCACTTTGCGTAAAGATCTTAGTTTACATGCTTACAAGATTCAACTTATGCGGGAAATAAAAACATAAGACCATCGTTCGCGCCGCCAATTCAATGAATGGGTCGAAGCCAATATTGACATCGATACAAAATTTATTTCAGTGATGAAGCTTATTTTTGGTTGACTGGCTATGCCAACAAGCAGAATTATCGCATTTGGAGTGAAGACAATCCACGAGCCATTGTTCAAAAACTTTTACATCTACAAATAGTTACCGTTTGGTGTGTTTTAACACCGCTGGACTATTTTCCTCGAGGTATGTGAAGTCACTTATCTACGCTGATAAGCCAGAGATTATTAAACACTTGGAGACCAACATTCGACGCGCTAGTGCCGAAATACGACCAGAAATGGTGACCTCCATCATATTCATATTAATGACATACAATTAATTTTCAAATAAAGTCACATTCGTCGCCATTAAAATTATTTTTCTGTGTTTTATTTAAATTCAAAGTTCTATACCTCAAAATCAAACACTCTTTAGTTTATTAAACTCATAAACATTCTAAACAAGATTTTACTTTATGGTACTTTGCTATTCGTATATGTATGAGGGTTGTCTGAAAAGTTTCCGACCTCAACATGAAGATGGAGGCACGTATGTTTGCACATGCGTTGAAAGATACTCACCGAAATATCAGCCATTTTGAACGCGCAGTTGTTCTGTAACAATCGTTTGAGTGAGTCAATGTGAGTGTTATTGTGAAAATGAAAAAAACCGGGTA
Organism: Nephrotoma guestfalica; assembly: GCA_963691935.1. Classification (NCBI taxonomy): domain Eukaryota; kingdom Metazoa; phylum Arthropoda; class Insecta; order Diptera; family Tipulidae; genus Nephrotoma; species Nephrotoma guestfalica. Next base: position 252,886,429 of record OY829913.1, read on the forward strand.
TTGAGCTGTCATTAAATATTTATTTTTGAAAGGCAATACGCCTACGCAAATCAAAGGCGAGTTCTGCACGGAGATTCTACACCATCATTTACGTCCGTGAAATTTGGGACAGCTGAATTTAAACGTGGCTCTACCAGCTTGAGTGACGATGAACGTTCGGGACGTGCAAAAACTGCAACCACTGACGATAATATCGCTCAGGTTCATCAAATGGTCCTAGACAACCAAAGTTAGAGAGATAGAAGAGGCTATGAATATGCCGAAAGAACGTGTTTGTCACATACATTGAATAAAGATTTAGGCACGAGAACCATTTAGGCATTGGACCAGAAACGTGTTCGATTGAACATTTCCAACGCTCCGTTGGCTAATTACTGTTGATGAAACTTGAATACACCATTACACTCCAAAATCAAAAATATAATCAAAACATTGGACTGCCAAGAGAGAATCGATTCCAAAGAAGGCAAAAGCTATTCCTTTAGTTGGGAAATTGATAGCGACTGTTTTCTGGGACTGTCATTAAGTTATCTTAAGCGAGTATCTTCAAAAAAAATCTTGCTTCATAGTCTAGTCCCAAGCGACTTTTTTTGATCTCTAAGTTAAAAGTTGCGTTCGGTGGAGACAAATTTTCGTCGAATAGACCATTACCTCCGTAAACAACTATTTTGCAGAGAAAGACGCCGAGTATTATTTGGACGGGTTGAAGATAATGGGAGCATCGCTGAGAGAAGTCGATATACTTACAGAGAGAGAGAGAGTGTAGAGAAATAAAAATAATCTTGTATCTTTGTTAGGTCGGAAACTTTTTAGACAACTCTCGTATTTGCATTAGCTTCAAAGCTTAGAAATCTCGTGCATGTTTAAAATGTACGTACTCATTTGACATAATCAGTTCTTAGGTTTCACATTAAATAAACAACTTTTACATTTCGATGTACGAGATGATGGTGAATGGTAATTTAAACTAAATATTGCTGATTTTTTAAATTTAGTTATGCCTATGACAAAATTGCTTTGATCTTGAGATTTATGAGTTAGAATTAAGGCGAAGGATTTTATAAATTTCTATATTTTCGGATTGAACCCAGCGAGGATGTTTAGTTAAGAAAACTAATATCTACCCGATTTTGTTAGTCATATAGTACATATCGGTTCAATTATGTCCAAATACATGAAACAAGATATTTCAGTAAAATTGGTTTTGAGCTGCAGTTAGCACTCACTTGAGTTGAGATTATTCCAAATAATCGGTTATTTTAATGGTAATAAATCTACCTGATAGGCAGTATTCAATCATTAAAATATTTCTTTTTCCTATAATTAACATTTGAAAAACTAAAGTGGTTAACTTAAAGACATTACCATTCTTGACCACTGTCATGATCATGTACTCGACTTTAATGAAAAAAAATATATGGAAAATATTACGTGAACTCGAATCGTTTATTGATTTGAATATTTTTGAGCGATATTACCGGAATCCCAAAATACTCGCTTTACTTTGCGAAATTGAAGTTTACGAATGTCGATTCAAGATCAATGCGCCTTTATTAATTTACAAAACTTTTGCTATACCACTCACTATAACTAGTTTGTTTACTTATGTTAGATACATAAAAAGTCATATTTAATGAGGTTAAGATAGAAATGCAAGACAACCTGATTTATTTATGAATTATTATACAGTTAATTGTTACGAGTATTATGCGTTAAATAAAAAGGAAAATGTTTATTTTCATTAATACAAACTAACATATGTCTTTAACAAGATTGATGCTCATTATCGAATTGGTGTCACTTAAAATTTACATAACGTGACTTATGGCAAATAGTTCGTTAGATAAATATTTACAAATTCACATACATTGTATTTGAAGAAGAGTGCTAGATGGAAACACAGGTAACCACACTTATCAAAATCATTATTACTTATTTGCATTTCAACCAACCTTCGAACTCCCGATCTTTAACCACTGTGGAATTTAGTCGATCTATTTCCATCTTAATGGACCACCATATATGTGGAGAAATTAAAGAGTGGGCAAACGACGCTAAGCCATCGAATATCCTCTTTGCACTTGGGGGGAGTCTAAATCTACAGTATATTCAATGGGCCGTTGAAAACCAATGTATTCTACCACAGAACGTAATTCTAGACACAAAATATTGGTTCAATGAAGCAATACTCGGATGCAACCTAAATCAGAAAAACAACATTGCAATCAATAGCGGGAGAATTTTATATTTAATATTCACAAAATATCAACGTAAATTTTGATAAATTTTCGTTTCATCCTAACAATAACCTACCTCGGTATGATAATCAACTAGCAACTTCTAATTTGGTCTATGATAATGAAGTAAATTGCTGTCCATTGTACCATTCAATGTAGCATCTCTAACGAATGTTCGTTTGTGAACTCAATGCTGACATGTAATCTAATTCAAATTAACAATATATCAAATGTAAATTGACGGGTGCCGGACTTGGAGTTTACGAAATGAGCCAAATATTTTTAGTGTATCAGAATCATTTTAACTTCTCGTTGTAATTGATGCTCACCACATACCTGTGGCCTTTCTGGTTCTGTTTAATTTTGAAAACAAAAATAAAGTCACCCGGGGCTACCATGTCCGGCGAGTATGGAGGCTGAGACAATATTACAGTTTCGTTTTTTGAAAAAAATCCTCGAACAAGCAATGAAGTGTAAGCAAGTGCATTATCGAGATGCAAAAACCATGAATTGTTTCGCACCCACACCTCGGATTTTTTAGGATTGCTTCAGACTTGTTTTCATCGGTTGTTTTGAGGTGCTGTGACGTCTAGTACACTCGTCATCCTCAACGTAATCACGGCCTCCCTGGAAACGTTTATAATACTCGTCAACCTTTGTATTACTCGTAGCAGACTCACCAAAAGTAATATTTAACATTTTTAAAACTTTGAAATGTAATACAAATTCTCTGATCCATTTTTATACAAATAATCACCGATCCTATGAAAACACATATTATAACCTTTTGACAGCTGACAACAAGGCCGTTAGCGTTACTATTGAAATCGATCACCTTCGTTCATTCTCGCCTCTAGTTGAACGACCGAGAAAAAATGTTGTACTCCTGTTTTCGATGTCTCATTATTCAAATTTTTTGTTAATTTGTTCTACTTGTTTGACATACGAAAAAATCCAACAAGCAAAAATAATTGAGCTCTTAGACAAACCTTTTATCTATGCTGTGACACTAGTTGTTCATTAACGATGACAGTCGTTCAGTAACGAAAGCGTTCGAAAACAATAGTATAAATTTAACAAACGAATTTAATATAAAGCGAGGGCGGTCGCTTTTAATAATAGAGGGCCCAGACTAACTATCAGGATCTTAATGCTGTATCAGCACTTGTAGCTCCCTCCAATTAAAATGATACTAGATTGTTTTACAAATTAATTTCAAATTTGTTACAGTTATAATATTTTTTACACTTCCCGTAACGCTGCAATTTGTGTCTGGGCTGATAAGCCAAAGCTACGCCATACTTTTGTCGTATTAGGAGTGGTACTGGAATTTTTTACTAATTAATTTAACCCCGAGAAAACAACCCTTAAGAGGTGCAACCCTCTAAAAACCATATTTTTCGTTACACCACGATTTTAGAATTTCTGGCAACAACTATTGTTATAACGTACCGGGGGTAAAACTGGAATTTTTTACAAAATAAATAAAATATATTAACATAGTTTTCCAAAATGTCTGCTATCATTTATTTTACCATAATGGGGGGAGGAGGGGGCCGAGCGATACTAGAAACTATTATAAAATAATTACAATATATTGGAATAACCCAATCTCCAAGGAACCTATGGAGTGAAACTCTTCAAAACCATAATTTCCTGTATAAATAATACACTTCCTATAAAACTGACAGCCCCCCACGAATTTATTACAACAGGCTACACGCACAAAATCCAATAATAATGCACCGAGTTACCGAGTTAAAAATGGGTACACCTGAATTTATTACAACAGCCCGGAAGATAATTCGATCGATTTTTGTGGGTTTGAGCTATTGCAATAAATTCAGGGGTACCCATTTCTTGTAAAGGATGGTAATTAAAATTCGGCAGATTGACTATTCAGAATAAAATTTCATACTAAAACTGTTTCCATTAACTGGGAAAAACCTTGCGAAATTTGGTGGAAATCTGGGCTTCAAGGAGCTTTAAAATTCTGAAATTGAAATGTTTGTGCATTTACAAAAAACGTCAAAGATAAAAAAAATTAAATTTTCAACCAACAAGGATTGACGTTGTGGGTTTTCTGAAATTTAAGCAGGGATAATATTTTTTTGATTATAAGAGTTTTACCAAAGTCTGGTGTGTGTATGGTGTATTCGAGATTTATGTACATTCGTCGTAAAAGAAAATCGAGTTATCAGCATATTTTTGTGTAAGTTGTTTTTGATAAGTTATATTGGGTAAATTATGCGAGAACATTAAAAATGATTCGTTTATTGATGAGTCCGCACTCATGAGATTTATGTGTGAACGCGAACGGTATGTTGAGACCAGTTTCAAATGGGTCCTCGTGTGGATTTAAATTCATGTATGTATGGTAAATATATAATATGTATATAATTAATAGGCGTTATTATTATTTATTATTAACTGCTGTAATGTTTGTTTAATTGGTTTATAATTTATTTAATTAAAATCTAATTTCAGAACTTCTCTAAAATCCATTTTTAAATCCCCACCCGGTTCTGCATACATGATTTGATAATAGTTGGTTGGAATATCGCCTGATTCCATTCAGAATGGTCAAATTGTAGAACTTCATCAAAAAGACAACGAAAACGTTAAAATCCCAATACAAGATGACCTTAATTTATTAGAATCCTAGCCCAGCTCTACAAACTAAATTGGAGAATTATCCGTTGGGAAATGGCCTGGTTCCATTCATTATGGCCGAATCCCAAAATTTCGTCCAAATTCAGCTACGCACACCGAAGTTGGCCAATCCAATTCCTTGCCATTCCTCAGCCAATCACCGTCAATTTCAGTTTGACGGTGATTGGTTGAGCAATGGTAAGTTCCATTGAGCATACCATAAATATGTGCTATGCAGTATAATTACACTTGTAATTAATCAAATATTCTTTGGTGACCAAATTAGTAAGGCATTTTTTTGCGAAATAAGCTAAATCTATTTGAAATATTCAATCCGGCAGTTAATCTGGCATTGAATAACATTAATAGTTTTCCAGGAAACATTGCCTTTGCGATGTCTCACTTATATTTTTAACTTTTTGAAAGATTTTTATTTTATTTTTATTTTTTATATTTTTTGCTATTTTGTAGGTTGCCCAATTCAAGGGTTAAATACTAATGGATTTTAGAGTAATTTTTAATATAATTCAAATAACTATATGGTTTCAGGAAATTCTATTGTAAGTTGTAGAGTTGCAGAGGATTAAATTAATAAATGATTATATTACTTAGGAAGCTGGAAAATATTAATTTAGAATTAAATTTCAGGAAATCTACGAATGCTTGTGAAATAATAATATTTCTTTGAAATATTTATTGCTGATTGTGTAGACTTGAATTGTGTTACTAACTATCGACTTTACCTAGGTGTCTGTAACCGGGCCGATTCAATCAATCAATTTTGTTTAGGAAAAACAGAAAGAATTAATGCAGAAGTATATTTCAGGAAATTTCCATATGCACGTGAAATAATAATATTTTTTCCCAGGTTGCTGATTTAGAGAAGCAATTGTTGAAGTCCAATACCATAGTTATCCATTAAACCTATTAAACGTTTATCCTTCCTCAAGTATATTAGAAGTAGATTGGAATTGTGTTGTGCCGTACGATCGCTAGGTGTCTGAAACCAGATCGTTCCGCCTAAAAAAAATACCTTTCCTATCCTTCCTATTGTTATGTGTAAACAGGCTGTAGGAATAGGCCCGGCGTTATCCGGGACACTTGTCTAGTACTTGGTTCTACGGTCCAATCAATTAATCAATCAATTCGTCGTAAAAAAGTCGAGTGTTTGCCACATACACCCGTCCATTTTTTTGATTACTAAATATGATTCGGAAGCAATTTTAATTACATCGAAATGTTCATGAACTTTTAATGTTTCTACCAGTGTATTTGACGAAGCTATACTAACCTTTTAAGTATGCACGAGTATCTAAAAAATGTAAATTGCAATTTTCAACACAAAATAATTGCGATAAAATGTATGTCAGACACTTGCTTTCTTTTTAGACGACACTTTTTTACATTATGGAAATTTAGGGCCCAACAACTGCTTCGATAATACAGCTCGAATTTACAGTTTCTGTTTCGTCCCCTTTAATTAAATACCCATCATCCATATTGAAACACGACACTTGGTACTATAAATACAATGAGGAGGAGAGAAAGGAGGTCAACAAATCTGAAAGTACTGTGGTTTCATTCGGGCTCTTCTGGGATCAGAAAATCTCGAGGTGATCCTCTCTAGAAAAATTTAACGGATCCGAACGAGAAAATCTCGATAAAATAATCCTCAATTTAAAGTGGAACACGTACGTCAAAGGAGGAGCGATCGAGGAAACACATTGGTCGCTACCTAGGACAGAATTCCAGAACATTGACGCAATGCGGTTTCAAGCAGCCTTACTACAGGAATAGCTTCTGCTGTAACAGACCTTCATCCCTCGTTGAACTTACTACATAGTTCGTATTGACGATAAGAACCATGAGAACGGTAAACCTCCAAACGCACCAATCGCGGGGCCCAAGGACCGACATCAAATTAAAATCAAATACAGGACTGTCCAAATAAATGACACACGAAGCCGATTAGACGAGTGCAGACCTAAAAACAAAAGGAATAAAAAATTATATCATCTCTTGAAAATAGCCGGAAGTCTATCATGTTAGCAATCACCAACCAAAATTTTCCAAGGTGTCTCTAAAAACGACCCAAAGCTAAAAGTTTAAGACCACATCTTGGATGTGGTATTGGAGCATTCCAAGCATGGTGTAAACCCAAATTTGTTGGACCACATAATGAGAAACGCTTGGTTAATCGTTATTTGTGCTGATAAAGTTACACCGCATGGCTCACCGTGACGTTAAAATCCAGAGACAATGCAAAAATGATCGAAAACGTAATCCCGCTTCTTCGTCTACGACCGCGGAGTGGAAAATACTGTGAGGAAAGGTAGGGAAAATGGGTAATTATTATTAATAATCTCTAGAGAGAGAGAGCCTTAAAGACTTCATCTATAATGTAAGACTTTTCGGCTTGATACACTCTGATTAAAAAAAAGGGAAGGGGCAGGATCCCATCCAACCGCTAATGAATAATATTTCCATATTATGTTACATCGAAATTTATTCCACTATTGAGCCTGGCGGTTTTCAGCAAACATTTGTAGGATGCGGGGAAGATTGTGGCCTGGTGGTATTCCTGCTTAATTTTTGAACTATTCTGTAAAACCTAGAAATTATGGTTCGTACAACCGAGGTACTGCAACGAGTTATATCTTCTATAACTAAATTATTTGAACTGATAATATTGTAAGCCATTCAGAGCAGTGCTCCCGCGGTATGTATCCCAAAACCAGTATGACCAACCTCCTTGAAATTACCAGTTACTAAAGAACAGGTTATTAAAGAAATTGAGAACCACAAACGAGACACCAATTATGCAAAATTCTTCAACTCCGAAAGTCACTGTAAAACTTTGGAATTCAAATATAAAAGATTTTCCGGCCGGGTTTTTACTTGGTTCAAATTATATTTGAATAATCCTATCCAATATATTAAAATAAAAGATAAATGGACGATAACAAAACAAACTACCTCCAGTGTACCACACACTCTCACGTTGGCTTATGAATTTTCGCGATCTTCATTAATGGCATTACTGAAATGATAAAAAAACATTTAAAATCGTAGGGTTTACAGATGACCTGAAAATCCACATAAGCATCGAGTCAATAAACTGCAATAAGATATCGACAATCTAGCGATGTGGTGCTAACCTAATACTTGGGCTGAATCTATTATGTTATAGCAACATTCTCGATGTCATGAAGACATTTACTTTGCATGTGTATATTTCTGTTATTGTCTTTCACGTGAAAATTGAAATATGCTACAGACCAAACGGCAGTGGTTAAAGCTTTGGCGCTTGGATTGGGGGGTGCCGGGGTTCGAATCCCGATAGAGGCAGAAGGGATTTTTCGTCATCAGATTACGATTTGTGATAAAATGAACACGACTATGATCCCTTGTCGAGTGCAGAACTCATGGGCCGGCCTATCTTCCATGCGAGTACTATACGGCTGACATGGATCTAAGCAATGCGGGGGAACTTTGTTATTTTTAAGGATAATTTTGAATGTATGTATATTGAGACAATTTTATGCTTGCACCTCAGTCAGTGAATTCATTACTGGTATGATTTTAATTTTCAAATCCAAAATGGATTCTTCTTGTGTATTGTATGTAAGTAAATAAATAAGCAAACAAGAAAAATGGCAACTTTGGTAAGAACGGCCAAAATCCAGAACAAACCGAACACAGTAGAAGGACGGCATGGACCTCCGATACCATCATAATAGATCTGCACAACATGAAGGCGTATCGAACACGGATAAAACAGCGAGTTGTGGCTCTCCATTTATTTATTTATTTAAAGAAATCTATTCTGTGATTTACATGTATGATTTCAGAGTTTAATTTAAAACAAAAATATTAAAAAAATAAAATAAAGAAAATTAAAACACAGAAATATAAATCAAATCTTGATTTAAAAATTAAAAAGTTAAAAAATAATTCTTAAGTATATTTTTGAACTTGTCCTTTGATAAATTAAAGTCAAATAGGTGAGAAAAGAAGAGAAAACAAGAGAAGTCGTCTATTTTCAAGTGTGCATGTTTTGTAATCTGTGCATCTTGTTGAGTATGGAGGTAACCGAGCCACATTTTCATGGAATGGTAAATTGTGGTCGTAATTCCAGTCACTTTACTTTAACAAGAAAATCAGAAACTTCTTTTGAATAGTTTCAATTCTTTTAATGTGTACAGCATAGTATGGATTCCAGACCGGTACAGCGTATTCCAGTTGAGATCGAACGTAAGCGAAATAGAGTGAACATAAGGTTTGAATATCTTTAAATTCACCTGTCCACCTTTTAACAAATCCAAACATGGCATTAGCTCTCGCAATACAATTTTCAATATGCCTATTGAAACTGGCATTCTCCGACAAATGTAACACTTAGATCTATGATCTCATTAACTCTTTGCAATACTACTTGGAAAGACATGATCTTGCATTTCTTAATATTTAGGTAAAGCGAGTTTCGATCACACCACTCACTTAATCTATCGATGTCTTCTTGAAGTTTCTTCGTATCTAGCATTCCATTAACAGTTCGAAAAATTTTCACGTCATCAGCAAATATGAGCACGTTTGAGTTTTTGATTATCTCGGTTATTTAATCTATAAAAACAATAAATATCCACGGCCCGATGTGGGATCCTTGGGGAACACCAGACGTAACTTTAATAACGTTTGATTTCTCTTTTCCCATTATTACAAATTGTCGCCGATTTGATAGATAAGACTGGAACCAATTTATGCAATCGAGTGAAAATCCAATTGCGAATAAACTCCGGAGTGGTTTTTTATGGCAGATGGAATCAAATGCTTTACTGAAATCCGTGTACGCTACATCAACTTGATGATGGTTTCCTATCTCATTAATTATTTTACTGATGAATTCAACCAGATTAGTTGATGTGGATCGGCCAGGCAAAAACCCATGCTGGTTTATTGATATATGACGTGCAATTGTGGATTTAAAGTTGTTGCATAAAACTAATTCAAACAATTTTGGAATTGATGATGTAGTTGATATTCCTCTGTAGCATGTAACGTCATCTCGTTTACCCGATTTCCGATGGTGTAATTTTTGAAACTTTTCATTTTTCGGGAAACACCCCGGTGTTCAAGGAGTGGTTGAATAGGTAACATAATGGAATTGATAAAATGTCAGCGTACTCCTTCAGAATAGAAGAGGGTATATTGTCAAGGCCATAACCGTCTCCAAATCCCTTTAGAGCCGATAAAATGTTATCCTGATATATAACAGGAGGAGTTATTGTTACGTTGGTATTGCTGGGTTGTTCGTACAATTCACCAAGCGTTACTAGGTTTATAGACTGATTGGAAAAACTTCGCGAACATGTCAGCTATATCTTTGGAGTTTGAGGAGCTGGTATTGTTATATGTCATATTTGCAGGGTATCCGTCAATTTCGCGTTTATTCCTAAAGTATTTCCAAAATTGTTTTGGGTTTACTTTGATTTTTCCTTGAATTTGATCGAGATACGACCTGTATTTTGATTTGAAGTAAATTTCAAATTCGTTACTATGTTGTAGAAACATTGTTTTGTCGGCTTCTAACCTGCTTTTCAACATTTTGGCATACCCTTTCGACTTCCGATTTTTTAAGTTAACTAGTCTATCATCGAACCACTGAGGGTGAGCATTTTGTGGTTAACAGTACATAGGTACATAAAGTTCGAAGCCTTGCTGCATAATGTCATTAAATTTATTAACATTTTCGTTTATATCATTGGAATTGAAAGTTGTTTGCCAGTTGATGGATTCTAGGTAACTTTGTAGCCCCGCACGATTTGTTTTTTGAAGTTGTATTTAATTGGTTGTAGGTGTTCCGAACTCGATCATAAAGACTTATGATTGATATCGTTAATTACAAAAAGTAACACGAATTCTGAAATTTTCAAAGTGTCAATGTCGTTGCTGAAGACAAGATAGAAGTAATCTATCACGATTATTAGTAATTGTGTTTATCTGGTTCAAATTATAACCAGGCATGGCGTCCACAAATAAAGATTCAGCATCTGTTGTTATATTGTTTGGAAAAATACAATTTAGTTCCGGGTCCAGATTCCATATTATATTTGGAAGGTTAAAATCACCAAGCACAACAACTAAATCTGACGAGTTTGCTGTATTAATAACATCATCAATCGCATCGATGCAAGTTGCGTAATGATCATTATTTGATTGAGGTGGTATATACGCTGCGTAAATGAATAGATTGGTTTCGTTAATTTTGATTTACACCAATTTGTACGACTCTCGATGGGGCTAAAGTTACTGGTACATTCCAGAGTTTAGAATGTTCTGGTATCAGTACGCCACCATCCGATTTCTTTGAGCTAGTTTTGAAAGATCGATCGTATCTGTAGACAACGTAATCATGGCCAAAAAAATTCACTACTCATTATGCCGATGCCGGGTTTTAATGAAGTTTCACAAATTACATAGATTAGGTAGTTTGATTTTAAAACGAAGTTATAATGCTTTTGATGCCATTTTGTTGACGTTTTGATAGTAAATTGCATATTTCTCATAAACCAACCTTTTCTTGAATTTTATGGGTTGATTTACTTTTAGAGTAGTAGTGTAGGCTCGAGCTCTCATTAAAAGCGAGTGTAGTCTATCACTAGCCGCTGGTGAAAAATATCTAAATGATTGGGTGTGTCTTGAACAGCCCAAGTGGTTGAGAATTGATTCTTATACATATCACATTTCGTGAGGTTAATCCTTGTGCTTCGTGGATAGTCATGACTTTACTAGATTCTGGTATCTTGGAGATTAATTGAGATTAATTGTTTATCAGCTTTGGTAAAGGTTAGATAGTATGTGTTATCCAACAGAGGTATCGTCATCAAAGTTGACGGCAGGTTTATAAATTTGGCTAAAATTTGCACGGTATTCTTACTACTGATGTTAGAGTAGTATTCCGTTAGAGCAGATGTAACATCAGCTGGGCATCTATACGTCACATTCAGGTATTCCGTCTTTGTTACGAATGCGCTTGCATCGGAAAATTGCATGTTGACATGATGTAGTCTGTCAATATATGGTATTTGGTTTTTATCACCCAGAAGATATATTTTAGACCATTTACTAAGGATAACCACGAGTCCTATAAATCCAGCATGCACCATCATGTACTTATCAATAAAAACTGTATCTTAGGTCCGATTTCCATTGATTAGAAACGAGGCAATCGTTTTGTAATTTAATTTGATTTTATTAAAATCGATGTTTTCGTGCTCACAACGAGATGTTACCTTTAATTTAATATCAGCAAGTCCTTCTTTTGTATCACTGCCAAGTTTATGCTTGTTTATAATCCAGGTTGATTTACCGCATCCAGGTACACCCTGAATATTTGTATTATCCGGCATCTTTATGTTTTCCTTAAGATAAATATTGTTTAACGAGTTGTATGTCCGGTGATCCAACATAATTTCCGTATCCGATGAACAAAAAATATATCTGTTTTGGGTAATAAATGTGTTAGTGTCTTCACACAGTTGCACCAGATTATTCCCATCAAAACCAAAGTGATGTTTTATGGTCGGTTCTTCAAGATATTGTTTGACGACGTTATCAAATATAAATATGTTCAATTGTCGTAACGCAGAAGCAGAGAAAGGCAGTAGATGAATGTTCTTGATGTAATGGTCCTTTTTAAGAGGCTTTTAATTAGGCTGTCTGAGTGTTTAATGTAAAACATTAATTCCATGATCGAATTTTTATAGCTGGACTCTGCGGACAACACTTTGTAAAATGCCGGAGATGTAGTTGGGAAATTCGCACAGTTACTATGTGAAAATTTCGAGGGATCACCAGTAACCCAACGGGAAGATAGAGCTCTTTCATACTGGGTTGACATATTGAATGGAATGTTTAAAATCCATTTGATGTTGTTAGATGGATAGTTTATAATATAATCCAACACCGACATAAGTTTGTTGACATGGTGGTTAACATCTAAAGTTATTGTGAAAGGCTCATCTTTACGTTGTTGCAAGTAACCTGTTAAAGATTCTAGAGCGTAGACTAGATCACTGCAATCAGTTTTAGATTTATGATTAACCACAATAACGTATTTACTCTAAATTTTATAAACTTTTGTAACTGCATTGACGGATTTAATGTAGAAGTTTTGTAGTTTAAGTCCGTTTCGCGACAAGTGTTTCTTAAGATTATAATTAAGATACCAATTTATCATTTAAGACAACACAAATTAAAATAGATGAAGTTACTAAGTGTTTGCCATTTATCCAGGTGGAAATCTGAGGTTCAGCAAGCAAGAATTTTATAGAAGGAATATTTTTAACAAACTCATATCCGTTAGTATAATCTTCATGGTGGTTGTTTTTTACGCCTCTTGTTAACATAAATTTAGATTTAAATGATGAGATGATCGATTTGTTTTGTGCTGGTTTAATATCAATGTCAGTTTGAGTTTCGCAATGTTTAGATGCGTAGTTGTTAGTCAGCCTAACATATTGAGACCATCATTGAGTTTATATGTTGATCCACCATCAAGAGCAGGCAACTCGGGCCTTAATAACAGGCTAACACAACACTAACAAGGCCAGGAAAACAAGTCAGTAAAGAACTAACTGTCTCCATCGAGAGATAGATTCAGTGAGATCATTAAATGTGAGATCGAATACAGAGCCTCCTGAGGTGCATTTACGTCAGCCTGCAACCAGCCATCAGTAAGCGCTTATCTGTGCCGCCTCTTCACATATAGGAACTGGAACATGATACTTTGACTTACGCGTATACAAGAACCGTGGACCAAAAACGGAACGATTCTTAGAATTACAAACAAGACAGATAAATTAATTTATCAGGGAAGACGAGAGGTCAAGAACAACAATTCTTTGCCGACTTTCCAATTAATAACTCCCCCAAAAATTTACTATCTTCAGAGGATTTAACCGCGATCTACCAAAGCTTGGCACGAATGCCGTAAATTTTTTCAATAGACTACTTTAACGACGACGACGACACCCCAATAATCGTGAGACACCTCGTCAATTATTGCAAAGCTCGATGTTTCACTCTTGGGGGCCCTTACAAATAACTTGGTGGAGATGGGGCGATCGACATACTTCTTCAACGAGGCATATAAATTAGAGAAACCTTGGACGTATACGAGTAACTCTCATCCCGAACTTGAGGAAGGAATCTTCTAAACATATCAGATCTTGAACCCCGGTCAACATGCGTATTTGCCTGGAAAATCAACAATCAGCTGCTCACGACGATTTTTGGCAAAAACCGGAAGAAGCCAAATATTGGTAAGAAACCATTTTTGAGATAAGTTAACTGGTCAAGATGAAATTTCATAATTACACTTCTTTTTGCTAAAAATTGGCCTCTCTACGGTCCAAGCAGGTTGACTGGTTAGGATGATTCATACCTATGCAAAAATTGGAAGATCTTAAGGCAATTTTGCAGAACTCGATATAGCGGAATAGGTAGTTTCCATGGGAGCTTTCTTGTTTTTTGTAAATATTATAAAAAATCAAGCGAATCAGAATTAAAGGATTCTACATTAAATTTGGAATAAAATTCCCTTAATCATTTAAAATTTAAACGGAAATGACGATTTTAGAGATAAACCGAATACAGCAACTTGGATTTATGAAAATGTGGAATAGATACATATAGCAGAAATGAAGCAATGATTTTGTCGGATATCGACTAACCCGAACATGTGAGTTTCTTGTAAGTCAGACAATTTTGTAGTTTTATTTTACTTGTCTTAGCAATCAAATGCGATGTATTCGCGATTTACGTACATTCGTGGTGAAATAAAGTTGGGTGTTGGCCCCAACAGGAGCGAGAAAAAGCCAAGAAAAATTGATGTTTTATTACTGGCACGAATGTGTCGTTAGATTAGACCCTTTAATTTGTTCTTAAGTAAACGTTTAATATTAATAAAGCATTAGGTACTTACTTTACACAATTAACACAGTCACTGTGTGCATTATAAACTGTTTTAATAGTTTTGGCTGACGTTGGATCCAATAATACAATTGATTTTCTTTCACAAGCCGCTACTAATATTGATCTGTAATAGAAAATTTTTAAAAAATATGTTAGATTGATATATCTTGAGGCTTATAATGAAAATACTGTTTGACTTAAATAGGTAGTTAGAATGGGTATTTCAAAGACACGTTTAGGCCTTATATACAAAGCCCAATCACTTATGCAGTGACACTATCCTATTGAAAATTCCAATGGTTGTATTGACATTAAAACAACCGATTACAAAATATTAATATTTCAATTGCTATTTCCAATCGCCATTAAAAATTTACTTGAACTTGAATTCTACAATTTTTGTAAACCATAACACATGAGCTCTAAATTTGTCGTAAAATACAAAGTAGTAGTAATTATATTTTGTACATTATGATTTTCAAATGATTACAATCAAGGGTAACTTGTGTATGTGACCTAAAAACGTGATATTAAATAGCCTAACAATGTAATATACTATTAGGTAATTGAAGAGAATTCAACAACATAAACAATTTTATCGATACGTAGCCCTGTGTAAAGGGATAATGATTCCTTGCATTAAACGTAACGTTACATAATAATAAATAAGTGCTTCAATCAGGAAGAACTTCCTAAAACTACGACATTGATGACAAAGATTACATAAATTATCAGTTAACTAGATAATTATACAACAACATTTTTTTACATTATCCCCATAAATTATTAAATGTACGTTATGAATATTGTATTGCAAAAAATGTAGTTTAAGGTCAACCAATTAAAAAACAACATAAACCGATACGTATTTGCAAGCAACTTAACGTACTGACACATAATTTTAAAGGTAAGTAATCGGAAAATCTTGATATCAACAGCAGCAAATTATTTACTATTATGGTATAAGTTGGTTTTGCTAACAAAGTCAACGATTAAAATCATTTAATTAAATTAATATTATATATACAAGAATTCATAGTTACATAATAGTTTATGAAGGTAATAATACACGCGAGAAAACTGTTATTAATGATACAATTAACCGCATTTAATTGACAGTTACGGATAATCGTGTAGATTGGTAATTTTACAACTTGTAGTACAACGGATCAGAAGTGCAGTGAACTTTGCGAGTACGAAAAAAAATTAAAAAAATTAATAACATGAATAAATTACTGTAACATTACTTACTACTAAGTAACTATTCGTATACGCTTGATAAAATTGTGTATATGTCAGATTTTATGTTAAAATTTTAAAATTCTAAAAATTTAAATTTAAAAATGTCAAAAAAACTTTACAACAATCCAAAAAGTGTAAATCTACACTTAAAACAACCTTAATATGCAAAAAAAAATAAATTGTTAGGAAAAATCAGTTCAGTCAGACAAAGCCAACATATTTATGCGGAGCGGCAGTCATAATTTGTTTATACTTTAATATATCGCAAGTGTTGTGGCAATTCGGTGGTCAATGACAAGCCATCGTAGAGATGTATACACTTAACGGTAAAACAAATCAGGTTATTTGGCCATTCTCACTATTTGCTAGAACGCAACATGTTTATGCGATGGGGCGTCAGAGACTTTTTTGAAATTTAAAATTTGGTATAGTAAAACTAAACTGCCCTCCGCATTATTATGTTGGACTCTAGAAAACATGAAGAAATCGTGTTATTTCGTATACCGTTCATAGCGTAGTCATTGCTACGGTGTCCTACCATTAACCATCAAATCACCACACCACTACACTTTATTGTGCGGAGCGGTTTGGGGATTGGGCGTTCCAAACTTCACTGTTATTATTCATTTTTGATTTATATAACTTAACTCTCAGAATAATTTCTGATGACCAATTATGATTACACATTACTTAATAACTACTGATTATAACTATCGTAAACGTAAAATGGTCATCTTATATACTAAAATTTTGAGCTAATGAAAATGTTATACAAGCACTACGGAAAACAAATGTACATTTTCCGAGGTTGCAAGGTAACATTTTCATATTTTGAACGCAATTGTGTTTATTTTGTTCAAATATAATGACCTTACTTAACAATGCGGAAAACAAATAAATGGATCGACTCTGTCCAGTATTTTTACACAACAACATTTTACTATAGCGAAATATTAAAATTAAAACAATCTATGAGTGCCCCACCGCATAAATATTGTTACGAATTATACTGTATACCAGCATATCACTCGGTGGTCGAGTGGTAAAGTTATATACCACCAACGTGGTGGTGTATGGGTTGTGTTCGTTCCGAACAAATACATCCAATATCATATCGCTTCAATTTATGAACATGCACAACTTTTCGTCCACCTCCAAAGCGTTCTTGTATTCGATACACATCGTCGCTGATCCTCTTGATAATTTTGTATGAACCTTTCCAATCTCGTTGTGCATCTTGAGATCTGCTTTTCCGCTTCCCGGAATTGTGTAGCTACACTAAATCACCTCGTCGTCAGCTACACAAAATCGGCTAATCTCCCATTATGCGTTCTTGATGTTGCCCTCTACTGCGGCTCGATCTTTGTACATTCGTTATCGTTGTTCTGGTACGTTATTTTTTCGGCCTCTTACTCCTTGCAAATTGGTCGTTTCTCGGCTTTATGGAAGTTTTTCGCTATTGACTCATCATGTCCCTGGCCCTTTCTCTGCCTCGTCGTATTCCAGCACACCTCCTTCTCAACTCCAATACGTGCCATCTTTGCACGACTCTCCGCCGCGGCCTTCTGGATCGCTCATTCTCGTCTACAAACAAATCAACTCCACCGCCGGACTTATCCTCAACAATCGTACTGGAATCTTCTGTTAGGCCCCTCCCAAGGATCTTTGCTTCATTTGATAAGCCAATTCATTCCTTGCTTCTCTCGGGAATCAGGCAGCCTCGCTCAACGATCATTCCATCGTTGCGTAAACTCTCGTATGCAGTAACCTAATGTCCCGCATCTGAAACATCCATTTCAACTTTTGAAGTCAATTCACACTTGACCGGCGCAATTCTTCTTGGATCCGAACGTTATATGAAAATTTTTTCGTTACTCGCCCGGCCAGCGCCTCGATCACTGCAACTACCTCCGAATTAAATTTTTGCTCCGGTGTTGGTTCAGTAGAAAAACTTTCCGCTCCTGTGTTCTTTGTCAGACTCAACTATGTCGCGATTCGATCGTAATAACTCTCTATCTTGGGATTCGTTTGCCACACATCATTCTTCAAAACTTCATTCGAGCTCGCGGTAACAATGTTCAATGCAACTTCTTTCCTTTATGGTGAGACCAGCCTTATAAAGCTGTCATCGAGTACTTAAATTTTACTTTCAACTTCTTTCTTGATTTTTGATTCGAACTCTTACACTCGGCCGTCCCATCGGTTTTCAATTTCTTATACTGTCGTACCAAAAGACTTAATCACAGCGTTCAGTTCTTCAATTTTCATCAATCTCTTGGACATGTTCATGTTACTAAGAATTGGAATCTAGCTTGTCTAGTTCACCGTTTATTCTCTCCACCTGAAGCAGAAGCGTATTCATCATGTTTCCTAAATCAAGTGCGGGTTTTTGTTGCTTGGCAGTAAGCGACTGTATAAAAATGGTTCCTTTTGTTTCATACTGTGATCCGATTTCCCCACTTTTTAACTGCTTTTCGATAAGATGGAAATTTTGATCTTTTGATTCAGCAAGCGTCAGTCCTGATGGTTCTGAAGCCAGTGATGATGACGGTGATCGTGATCGCTCTACAAATACATCCCGGTATGCTCGAGCTTCCTCCTCCCATCTAACGTTTTGCAACCTCGACAACTGCTCTTTCCCATTTCCTTCGGTTGAAAGTCCACGACTCAGCAGCACATCTGTTAATTTATGTGACTTGTAGAAGTTGATCTCCACTAAGCTCATTTTTGCTGGTATTTGCAAAATCCTACTTCTTCAGCAATCTAAAGTTACAAACTTTATTCTCCAACACCTTCAATTTTTACAGTAATTCACTAGTTTCACTTGTTCATTAATTTACTTTTATTGCTCACTTTTACTATTCACTACTTTTTCACACTGTTTACTTTTTAATTTGCACTGTACACTGGTTAAATTACAACTGTGTCTGCGTTCCCCACCAAATGATATGCTTGTGTAGAGTAGAAGAGTAGAAGAGAAACAAAGAATTTTCTTATTTCAAATGAACTTTATTAAACCAAATATGTGCCATTTTGATCGATGACCTTTTGCCATTTTTCTGGTAGAGCCATGATCCCATCATTGTAGAACTTCTGTTTAGAGGCGAAAAATCGAGACGACTAATTTTCGCAGGCCTCTTTTGAATTTAATGTAAAACCATTAAGATGGTTCTGCATGGACCGGAACAAATGGTAGTCCGATGGTGCAAGGTCAGGACTATATGGTGGGTGCATAAAGCTTCTCAGCCAAGCTCTCTCAATTTCAGGGTGTTTCAGGCCGGGTCATCACTGATGTGAGTGGTCTAGCGTTATCATGATGCAACACAACGCCCTTCCTGCTGATCAATTCTGGACGTTTTAACTGAATTGCTTGCCTTAAACGCGTTAGTTACGGACAGTAAAGATTAGAATTAATCGTTTGGCCTGCTGGCAGCACCTCATATTGCACGATTTCTTTCCAATCCCATCAAACACACAGCATTACCTTTTTTGACGTCAATCCTGGCTTTGATACCGTTTGGGAAGCTTCACCTCGTTTCGTCCATGATCTTTTTCGCACAACGTTGTCGATCTTATCCACTTATCATCACCAGTAATCATTCGCTTTAAATGGTTTAATTTCGTTCCGTTCAGCACCGTTTCGCAGATAGAAATCCGGTCCATTAAATTTTTAACTGTTAATTCATGTGGTACCCAAACGGCAAGCTTTATTTTGTATCCAGCCATTTTCAAATGGTTGAAAACTGTTTTGTGATCAATATTTAGTTCTTTACCAATTGCATGACTGCTTAAATGACGGTCTTCTTTCAAATTTCTGCATGATTTCATCGAATTTTCCAGTGGTTGGTCGACCAGAGCGATGTGCAGCTTTGACATCCATATTTCCAGAACGAAAGCGCTTGAACCATTTCTTTGCTCTTGATTTTGATAAAGCACCTGACAAATTTTTTCGCAAGTCTGAGCCGCGTTTTTACCGTTGTCGTAACAAAATTGTAAAATATATCGAATATTTTCATTATTTATCTCCATGTTTAAAATGTTGTAACTTTTTATTCACGTCACGATTTTAATGTTTTGTATGTCAAAGTACAAGTTAAAATGTCACCTTTCAAACCCACATAAGAGCGCCCGATACGATCAATGGTTACTGAGATATATGAATGTAAAGCCATCTACCGGGAAAAAGACCACGCACGGCAACCTTTCCGAGTTGATTCTTGTAGAAATAAAACACAGGGAAGTCTGTTCCTCAAATCATGCCAGTAGTATGAAAATCCGCCTGGGCCATACATAAATTAAGTTTTTTCTTATCAGAAAAATTAACTTTTTTCCACTTCATTGTCCATGACATGTGGAGTTTGGCAAAATTTAGGCGAGCATCCTTATGAGATTGTGGCAATGGTGGTTTCTTTAACGCTTTTTTGTACACGATGTTCGGTGTATCATGTAAAATTCGTTGTACACATCGTTTCCATATTGGTTTTTTATTCTTGAAGCAATCTTAGTATTTCCTTTCGTTTTTTTTTTAATTCCGTAGTTCTTTTAATTTAAGGTAATTCCGTACATCTTTTGTTGATCGAAATAAATTTTCTGGCAATTTGAATTGGTAGTAATTTATTTTCATTCAATAAATCAATTTTTATGCGTGCTTCTTTGGACAAATACTTCCCTGCTGGTATTTTCTTAGCAAAATT
The DNA here is from genome assembly GCA_963691935.1 of Nephrotoma guestfalica. Taxonomy (NCBI): domain Eukaryota; kingdom Metazoa; phylum Arthropoda; class Insecta; order Diptera; family Tipulidae; genus Nephrotoma; species Nephrotoma guestfalica. Next base: position 252,907,229 of record OY829913.1, read on the forward strand.
GTTTGTGTTAGTATTTCAAATAAATTAGACTTTCTACGTTTTTATTAAACCTTTTCTTCTATGTTTTGCAAGATGTCCCATTTGACCCGCTCATTTTATCATAATTATAAGAAAACGGTGGGTATTTTGAGGAGTGAATCCTAACGTTTTTGGCATAGTGCAATAGATGAAAACTGGTAAATTTCGAAAAAATACCCCACATGCCCAAGCGGATCGTCAGGATGTCTCATCTTAAGGCCCGCTTATTATATCATAATTAGAGGAAGCACACTCGGTCGATCCAAGACTGGAATATATTTTTAAATATTTTCTAATGTGAGGTGGTTTATTGTCATAAACTCGATTCGCTATGCAGTATTTTATCATACGGGTTTTGTTACTGTGGTTTTTAAAATTGAGTGGCTTTTAATTATGACTAATTGGGGCACACACAAATTTTTAGGTTTGTTTATACATGATTTATGATTCAATATGATTATTAAATTTTTTGAAATCATATTTAACCGTTTTTTGTATTTACACTAAGTTTATAATCAAAAACTTATAGTATTCGTCTTGTACACGGTTAACTCACTAAAAAAATTACGTAATGAATTCTTCTAACGGCCCATCCGATTCGAGAAATTTTTACGAATAGTTTTACCGAACGATTTAATAAAATTTTCTCTGATATCCTGTATTGAAGGGATCGACGAAAACTCGTCGAGAGACTTTTGAATTGTCTTAAATTATATGAAGGTTATTAATAATAATTAATGTTATTTATTTCTCGACTCCTTTCATCTCGGTACATTTTGGCCCAACGATATTCCCACTTTAAGAAGCCGGCCAAAAAATATGATTTGTAGAAATTTGCAAAATTGGTTTCGGCGATGACCTCCTCAAGGAGACACAGGGCTCAAAATCTGGAGAATAAGGCGGATGGCAAAGCAACTCATAGCGAAATTTGCCTAATTTTGCTATGGCGATTCCGTTCTTGATTCTTCCGTTTTTCATATTTATTTCCGTTTTTCATAAGGATATTTCCCGTTTTTCTGAATTTTAAATATAAAAAACAGTTATAAAATTCAATTGTTTTAAACAAAACAAAAAACAATTTTTTAAAATTGCCCTCTTGCATAACTATATGTATAACCATTTTTTGAATTCAATAAAAAAACAATAAAATGAATTAAAACACAAATATTAATATGCAGTTGGTCCACCTTTGTTTCCTGCTTTAGTCAAAGTCCTGTTCGGCATACTTCCAACGAATTGATAACTTCGGGTGATATATCCTGCCAGGTACGTTGAATGGCTAATTTCGATTGGGTTTTGTTCTGACGAACAAGCGATCCAATCTAATACTGATATGTAATGTTCTGCAAACCATGATTTTGTACTCCGGCTCCCGTACGTACTGGAGCATTATCTTGCTGGAAACTCCATCATTCTTCTTGATGTATGTGTAAAACCGGTAACAGATGATTTTCTAAGACGCCAATGTACTTCACGGTGTCCATTTTAGTGGATGCAAATGCTAAGGTAAGGGTTCCCACTGACAAATATCCCCCATACTATTAAACTACCACCACCAAAATTCCGTTTAGAAAAATACTTTGGCTCTTTTCTAAGATCTCTCCAGTAATATTGAATGCCATCTGGCCCATCAAATTTAATTTTTTTTTTCATCGGAAAAAATCACCTGTAATTGAACAATGGTTAGTCATGATAAAATCGAATATTTATCATAAAAACAAAACCAGTAATTTTTTAATTGCCTTTGACCAGTCGCGACTCATGTTTGCCCTAACAAACTTAAGAAGAACGACTTTGTGCCGTGGAAATAACTTTGGTGCTGTATTCCAGATGCCCAGCAACTATCAAACACCGGCTGATTGTGTTTCGAGACACACGAATTACTCGCGGCTTTAACCAACCCACGAGTTTCGCGTGAACTCATTTTTATGGGTCCTCCAATTTTTGTATTCGTAATCGGGTAGCCTAAAAAATTACCAATGGTAACATAATTGTGGTTTAATTTTTGTCCGATTTGTCTAAACGAAAAACCATCTTCTGAAAGGGCTAGAATTTTGCTCATTTCCACGTCCGATAAATGTGGCATTATTTTTCTGCGACACTAATTTATATTCGGAAGACTAATTAATACTAAAACTTTTATGATTTATAAAGCTGAGCGAGAAAAATGACCAAAAGACTAATATTGTAATATAGTTGTGGTGAAACAAGGCAGTTTTAAAATTTTGAATGTCAAAAAACGAGTGTTATGCAACATATTGTATGTTCAGACTAGGGATTAGTAATCTAGATTTGTGAGTTAATCTAGATTTTCTTTAGGTCTGAACAAGGCGGATTACCCTATCCATTTTGATCCTAACCCTTCAAAAATTTAGAGATTTGATAGAAAACCTAGATTTAGTGCTTATACGTTTATCGATTGATGAGCGAAAGAACTTCCATTTTTTATATTTGAAAGACCGAAATTTTCTTTGACAATTTTATTAATAGACGAAATTTACATAAATAAACGAGAAATAATTTAAATGTACAAGAATCAGTATAATATCCTCAACAACCAATGTGGCAAGAAATTCATTTTGTCTATATTCCGTCATCCAACTAAAAAAAATAATGATAGCATTGCGGTGTGGTCGCAAGGTCAAAACTGTAGTACTAGGATGTAGAAAAAATGCATCGATTTTGTCATAATTCTGAGGAAAATTAGTCCAGAAGCATGTGATTCGCGTTATACATTTTTTATAATTCAACTGATTATTAAAACGAAAGTTTTTGCTGTTAGTGAATTATCGTTTATATTTCCATTGATCATTTATTTATAAACAGTGTTGTCAACAAATATGTTCGTAACAAGTGTTTGTTGTTTATAATTACTGTAATGTGTCATACAAATGTTCAGCATTACCCAGACTTTAATTATTTTCCTCTATAGTCGAAAATAAATAAACAATCCGAAATAAATAATGTCAGTTGTTATTGTTTAAAATTAAAAATATTTGATCAGCCATTGGGAAAATGCTCGTAGCTCCAGTTTAAATACAATTTTTTTTTCAGTGGCTGCTTTTGTTGTTTTATTCTTGAATCTATTTAGGAAACTGACACGACTATACAGTCAACCATATAGATTTCTCGAAAATTTATTAAGAGACGATGAAGGGTTTTAAGGGTACCGTTTAGATTTTTTTTAAATTTTTTCCTAAATTACTTTTGTGATTCTTAATACCAAAATTAATTTTATATGGTTCGTTGATCCTGGAAAACGATAAATTTGAATGAAGCTAAATCATTCTCAATCAATTTGACTAAATCGGGCTGTGTGATGAACGTGTGATTACGAGTTGGTTGGTGGTGGGTGCGTATTATCGAAAATGGGCAATTTGATGAACTTAACCATTTCTCAACAGATTTAGATGTAAATAGGTTTAAATGATGAATATTGGCGAACATGAATTTGAAATGTGTATTTGGAAAACAACAAATTTGAAAAGAACTGAACCATTTCTTAACCGATTGAAATGCACCTGGATAGCCTCCTTATGACCTTTGGTTGTCTTTTTCTCACAAAAATAGGATGAAACTAGGCTTGTATAATAAAAAAGGAATTAAGTATGAATTTCGGATGCGGTTGGGAAGAATTAGGATGGAACAATTCATGAAATAGACAATTTAAACGGAATTTAGACATTTCTTAATATATTGGAATAAAATATAGGCAACTAGAATGAAACTCGGTTTAAAGGATGAAAATGAGAGAATTATAATTGTAATTTCTGAGTATTGCTCTGAAAAATGGTTAATTTTAATGAACATATAACTTGTGTATTAAAATAAAATGCAGGTTGTGATTGAAGCCCGAACAAAGCCTGAAGCGAGTGCATCGTAATTTATAAGTTGCCGCGGTAAGAAAATTGATTTAAACATGTTTTCGATTTTGAATTCCTCGATCGAAAATATCAGAAATTTAAAAATTTCAGAAGAGTCCCCTTTTCATTAAATTCGCTCGAACCTGTCCAAAACCCTTGAGTCCCCGAGTCGCGATGATAAACGTACTAAAAATGGCCCCATCTCTTCCACCCTATTTAGCTATCCCTATTCTTTTCTGTTAAGTTTTAAATGATTATCTCCTCTGCTAACAAGAGATTTGCGAACTACTGCCCAATCGCCTATAGTTGAAAATCAAATTAGGACTACATAAAAAAATTCTGCTACATAAAATGCATTTGTAGTCATATCTTGGAAAATCAAAAATATTGTAGGCTTGTTTAAATAAATATTATTTTACCTTTCAAATGGTTTTAGCGGTTTTAACTATTTAATCCTTTTTCAAGTTGGAACACCTCTAGTGGCTTAACTAGGCCGAAAAATGAAGTGTTCTTGAAAGGTTGAACTGTTGTCTACCAACAATGTCCCGGATATATTAAGATTGTCGTGGCAATGTGCTCTAGCAAAATTTGAAACTAACTTTTTTTTGATTACATATACCTAATATAACTGCATTTCATAGAAATAATTTATCATCCCTAAAGGTATAAAACAGAACTTGCAATTAACTAGCAAGAAAAATCCCATGAGCCTCCGAACACAGTATGTCCTTACAAGACAAATGACGAAATAATAAGAAAACAAATCCATCACATTTAGAGCTCGAAAAAACATTTCACTAGCACCTCTCACCTACATATCAAGAGGTTGATATAGACAGCCAGTGATCACATACTTGTTATTACTATCTACGTTTAATATACAATCAATCAAAAAACGTTGCTCAATATCAAGTTGGCTGTGACTGGAAGTTTAATCAGACACAATGGGCGAAATACTCGATTATTTAGCAAGCAAATAAGCAAATTAAGGATATATCCTCGATCCAGTCGCAAAATATTAATTTGTGCCGTTGCAATATGGCTGACATGCGACGGATGAAATTGCGACTACAAATTGGCATCTTCGATATAAATCGCAAATCGACAATTCAGCGTTTTTCCTGAACTCAATTTCCGACTGTCAGAGTGAAAAACCCAAACAAATCAAAAATTTTCAATACACAGTTCAACTGTGCAATATGGGAGCAGGACCATCACAAATAAAAGAAGACGACCAAATTTCACGGACTCAGAACTTTTATTGTTCGTAAAGGTTTTGGAGAATAACAGGGAAGCTCTTTCATGTGCGTCATTTCTGTCCCAAACAGTTGAGTTCTGTATAGCTACGTGTGTTTCATCGGCCCAATCACATTTGGGAAACCATAGATTCTATAAAATCTCCGTTTTATCTTAGCCATTTCCACGTCATTCCTCGGAAATTTTATAAATTTTTTCGTTTGTAGAATTAAGGCGGACAAAAATTCTTTAAAACTCTTACTAACGGCAGACTGGCCCAAACTATGATATAAAATCTGTCCATTCAGAAATTGGAAATTTCCAGTATCAAGTATATTAAGAGATGTTAAAAACTCTTGGTGGAGATTGAAAAGCTTTGCTTCTTTTGGTCGGCCTTTCTAAATAAATGCTCAATTCATTCATCATAGATTGCGGTGCTTTTCATAAAGCGATACCGCACAAAAAGGATTCTCGCGATCTCGAAATATCTTCCGTTGAATTCGAGTGTCTCGCCTGCGTCGTACAATTAAATCCATTTGATAAAAATATTTTGAAATCACAAAAAATGTTGATTGGCAAACACCAAAACTAAGAAGTTTGAGGATATGTTCGGTGTTAAATTTATCTACCATTCAAAAAACGACGTCGCAAAAAAATAAGAAAAAATTAACGAGTTGCGACTGTCATTTTTATCGAGGATACCAATTCGGAAGTTCAGCCGTATTATCTTGATATACTCCTTAATTTGCAAGTTTGCTATGGATACTCAATTTGAAGTTAATTGCTCACTGAATATGGTATGTGTTCGCTAGCAATGTAAAAATCTAGTGTCCGTAGATAAATCGCAAATTAGTTTGCTTATCCGCTTGCAAAATAATCGAGTATGTGGCCCAGTATCTGTGAACATCAACCAATATTCGAGACTGGTTGGAAACTATGTCAACTCTATCAACCGCAAAACAAGACGCAATCAAATATCCGCTAACAAGGTAAGGAACAAAACTTAACGAAGCATTCCACTCAAAATATATCGTTCATCCACCGTCCTATTTAAAATATGCCCAATTAAACAGATGAAATCATCCGTCTTCAAGTTATGGACTCACTACACTAAACATGGAAAAGCATACCCAAATTCCATTATAGACGGATATATGTAGAAACTGTCAATACCGATCATTTAAAATAAGGAGATAGAACTTGCAATCTGGAAACAAAAAGAACTACCGAATAGTTGGAAGACAAAAAATAATAGCCTGAAATGTGAGAATTATTGAAGTATACCTCTAGAATAGCATAGTAAGTATAATGTTGTACTTGTCAAAATTATTCCACTCAAAAAGAATATTATTGGCGAGTACCTATATTTGTTGTTGGGGTTGTTTTAAATATGCAAAAATCGCACACCATTTGAAACGGTTTAATCCCGTAGGTGAAGCGCAATGACACCTGCCAAATTTGGATTATATTTTTTATTTCTATTTAGATAATTCTTTGACATTGTTTTCGTCTGTGACAACAACCTAAGGAACCCTTATTAATGTATCGCTATAAGGATGTTTAGAGACACATGTTGGAAGTAACCAGGTTAACATGCCGGGATCTTCTCCAAGCATATGGCAGAAATACCGGCAAAAACATAGGACTCGCAGTCCTAGGTCTAGGAATAGCAGGGAAACTTGTTTCACTATGCAAACCAGCAATCCCACGCACTTTGTGTAGAATAGTATTTGAAAATAAGGTTTCGGCCTCGTATTATGAAGCCACATTGAGACTCCAAATTCGATATTTAATAAATTAACATCAAGTTCTTACACATGAAGATGATATTATTATAGAATTTCTTGACCACAGGCCAAGTGGATACACTTTAATGTAGAATAGATTTTAATCAAATTGGATACACAAATTACAAAAATCTGGTAGATCTAGTATGGTTTGGAAAACCTCTTGATTTTTACTAAAAGCGGTTTTCATGCCCGTAGATTTTAAATTGCGGTGGTACTTGGCGTTGTATTATATACCGGTCAACATAAATTCGGTTTTACTTAAATGACCTCATACGTATTATAAAACATTTAGTATTCTACTACCAAACAATGACTTAAATTGTAATTATTTCATCTTAAAACTCGCTTATTAAATAAGAGGCCAATAATTAGACTACTTTTTGCAAACCTTAATCTGAATCTGCGAATGCAATTTCGTTTTATTTATTAAAACACAGCAACATTATAAATTTTACATTTGTTAATAGATAAAACGTGCCTCTACAAAATCATTTCATGGTTTTTTGGCGAGTCATGATAACCAAAATATAAAAGAATGAAGATCATCGAATGAGTCAATAACGAAATGAAGTGTAAGGTTAACTATAAGTAAACTGCTAAATTCAAGTTTAGCAACGTAAAGCGCATAAGAAAACGAAAGATGTTTGATTTTACAAATAGATTATAAATATTAATAAATTAATTAAAATAAGATTAAGCGCTATTATTATTTAAATGATTAAAGCCTGCAATTATAGTTTCTACATTTAACTTGCACTTCAAAAAATTAAGTTATTAGTTTCCCACAAATCGAATCAAATGTCTATCATTCTTAACACCTAAAGGTCCTTAATTGTCCGCACTCTCGAATGTCCATAGAACTTTTTTTTAGCCGTAATTATTGCTACTTCAAATTTTTTACAGTCAATCCAATCATCCAATGGAGATCTTAGAAATATTAAATTTTCCCCGTAAATTTTTGAGCACTAACTAAAATTCTGTGAATTGGAATGATTAGAAATGTCTTGCAGAACAACCTGATCCATACCACACAAGATAGAAATTAATTTGTTATAAAATTTCATACAAAAATTTAATTTTAACTTCTCCTGCGTGGAGCAGAGGCCACAAAGCATTTCTGATCTTCGTATTGCCAAGATATTTATCAAGGTTTCAATTTGATTATCACAAAACTATTTTTCTTATAAGTAACCCTCACAAACCCACACCCTACATATTCATTATCGTTGCATTTGCAACTAATCATTTGGCATATTAAATTTAATTGTTTGACTTGTAGTCACCAATCCATTGTTCAATTAATTTTAATTACATATGCATACATTTTTGATTTAATTAGTTGCAACGTGAATTTAATTTAGTGTAGCAATGTGGATGATCTTATGCTTGTATATTGAATTAAGTCACGTTTGGATTGAATATACAGAAGTAAAACAAATTCGGTAAAGTAATGACCCTTGAACGACCCTTTCATAATCTGTCAACGTCAAAACGTGAGTCAAGGTTAACATTTCTATCATGGTGAAGTTCACGAACGAGCAACGTTTGGATATTATTAAAAAATACTGCCACAATTCTGAGACGTGGTTGAAACTTTAAGTGAGCTTACTCCAATTTTCGATTGTAATAATCGTCCCACCAGACTGTGCCAGTGAGACGACGCACCGGTCCCGAAAATATCGCAGCTAACGGCTTCAGTTCAAAATGAGCCAAATTCATTCGATTCTACGCCGATTACAAAAATTGGGACTCTCTCGAACCACATTATGGCGAATTTTGCGTAAAGATTTTGGCTTACACCTTTACAATATCAAATGTATTCAAGAACTGAAGCCTCTTGATCATTCAAAGCATCGAAACTTCTCCGATTGGGCTTTGCTAAAGTTTGAAGAAAATCCTGAATTTCATCGAAAAATCTTCTTCAGCGAGCAAGCAAATTTTTGGATTAATGGCTTTGTCAGCAAACTATACGTTATTAGACAGCAACAAACAGAAATGTACTTCAAGGGACGCCATTACAACCACAAAAAGTGACCGTGTGGTATGGATTTCATACCGTTTATGGAGTTCACTATCGTGCCATGTTGGAAGACTATTTTTGGCCAGAATGGATGAACTTCAGTGATATGTGGTTCCAATCAGATGGTGCCACAAGCCACACAGCTGGTCAAACAATTGATCTATGGAAGGGGAAGTTCAGTAACCGTGTAATCTCGAGAAATGGATCGGTCGAATGGCCATCTCGATCATGTGGTTTATGTCAAATAGCCAACAACATTAGAGGAGCTTAGGGATAATATCGAATGCGCAATTGCCAACGTTCCGGCCGATATGTATGAAAGAAGGGTGGGAAATTGAGTCCAAAGAATCGATCGCTGCAAATGTACACACGGTGGCCATATAAACAAGATCGAATTCCTTAGTTAAATGTAGCATGTATACTACACTAGAAAATTGTTATGTCGTTATTAAAAACCCTTTTATATACTAGCAAGGTGGTTTAAATCCGCCAACGGAGCCAAAAATTGTAATTCATTTTCTGATGAAATTTTTTCTTTCTGAAATGTATTACGTCTCTGTTAACCTATCAGCAAGAGCGTGTCTCCATTTCTGCAGAACTAACAGAACAAATTTCCATCCTCAAACAAGATGTTCTCTATACACATAGTGTTTTGCTTTATTATGGATAGTTTAGAAACTTATTTTTGCTTTGTTACTTTCGATTTTTCTAATTTATCTGAATAAAAGAGCGTTGATAAAATATGGTTCGAACTTCCAAAATATTTAACGGAGCACAACCAACTAAGGCTAGCGCATAAGTTATTGAACAGGTTTTGTTTTGATCTAAATGGTTAGCTTTTATCTTCTCCATCGATATAATTCAGGTGAAATAAAAAAAAATATACGTTTTTCTGGAAAGAGGGGCTTATAATTTTTCTTTGTATTTAATTTTAAATTGACATTTTCTACAAATCTCTAATGGGTTATTTCAACACACACAGTTTTGCTACCAAGCATAACAATTTTCTAGAGAGAAAGTGAAAGGAACAAAAATGACACTGCTTCCAAGAAACCAGATTATCGATTCTAAATTAAATTTGTAACCATATCAGTTCAGAACAATGTTCCACAATTTAACCGGAAATTACGATTTTTAACAGAAAACTATTTTTCAACAAAAAGTCGGCCCCTGGCGATTGATTAAGATTAATCGAGGTGAAACTTCATACTTAAGCTTTTTTTATAAATTGGAAGATAATAGTGATGTTTGGCCTAAATTCCGGGGAACGGAAGTGGCAGCTTTCACAGAAAAAGCCAATTAATTATAAAAGTTTGTAAATTAAATTTCATACAAAATTAGTTCACATCATTTTGATAAGCTTCCATAAAAAACTTTATTTCGCCAAAATTCGGCGGTCCAGACGGATTGATTATTTGGGTTGAAATTTCACACTAAAGCTTTAAATTGAGAGATTTATTTATTTATTTAATTGTTGCTTAATACAGGTAAAATTTGTTTTGAAAAATTCACCCGATTCAACCTATCCCATTTTGAGCAAGACCTGCTCATTCATAACATTTCCGAAATATTTACCAATTAGGAAACCCTATCTATTTCTCGACTCTTGATTTAGCTAAGAGATATATCAAATACATAACACGTCAAATGTACAATGATATAACAAACAAAAGACAGCAGGTTCCGCACACCTTGTCATTATCAATTCTTATCTTTCGGTTTAAAGGGCGTTCCGTAGTTCTTCAACTAACGGGGTCGTTGTGTGTAGTCGTTTCAACCACTAGATGGTGGGGTCATATATAGCTACCAAAATCACAGTCCTTTGACATTGAAGTGTGCCATGTAAGCTTTATTATGACTACGCAAGAAGTAAAGCCTGATCAATCCATAGTCCATAAGCTGTAAAAGATTGATCGGTTCCGTAAATCAAAAAACATTAAATCATATTTGGCAATAATCATAATCAGCAGAAGCCGCACTAAAGTCCTATGTAAAGGATTGGTAAATTTGATCTATTCGATCATAAACCGACATGGTTTCAAAAGAACAATTCTTTCGAGAGTACGTTATTGATTGGCATTTGTTTACATCTAACGCAAGGATATTTTCGAGTTGTTTAAATTGGAATGTATCAGATTAATGGTACTTGAAGTTTAGCTACCTCGAGTAATGTTAGAGCTAATAGTAAACCCGTTTACGGGTTATATTTTTGTAAAATTTGATGTAAGGAAGATTACAAAAAGCCATACGAGAACCAGCATAAATAAATTTATAACATTAAAGTCCCACAGTATCTATAATGTCCATATATCTAAACTAAATATAAGACTTATAATCCTACCGAACGCTACTTGGGCTTCCTGATTTCCCTCTCGTATGTATTAGCTTTTGAAACATTTTAGAAACATCTTAGGCATGTGGTTTACTGTTGGCATTAATGTACGTGTCAAGTTACTATACGAAATCTGAATAACTGATTTGCCACGTAGTTTAAACATGTAGTTGTATGTGCTATAATTCTCGACAAACCGGACGCATTCCAGATCTCCTTGTAATAGCTATGTTACTTGATGCTTGATCTGATCCGATTCAGTTCATGTTTTATGAAACAACACAAAGGCGCTTGCTAGAATTTAAATCACAATTTGTGATCTAAAACAAAAAGTGGATCAGATTTTCCATATACAATTTGAACTGATCCGGACCAATGGGTGTCATGAAACACGGCAAATGTTGATGTTGTTTTTTTCTTTGGTAAATATAAAAGTAGGTACATATGGAGGAAGTATTCTTTCAGCTATGTAGTAGTGCGGTGTTCCTGCTGTATCTTCAATACTAGTTCATCTGGACTATAGATAGTTAGACCACAATTCCTTAGAAATTATGGTATTATCTAAATATGTTTAAAGAAAACAGAAATTTTTAAAATAATTTTTTATTGGATTATGTCCCGACCTATTAAGTGCAAAACCAACATTAATTAGCTATCTCGTTTTCTAAATCTTGAAAATACATGCAAATAATAATTTATATAAATGAATAATTAATAATTTACCAATATACTAATTTGACGATAACCTTAAACGGAAATTAAATGTGTAGTTTATTTCCTTGCTCTAATGTTAAATTAAAGGCAAATTTATAGTTAATTTAACTATCACAAATCAATAAAACTTACATGAAAATCGACTTTTCCATGCTCCAATTAACCATAATTAAAATAACTAAACATACTTATTAAAATCTAATTAATTAAAAGTTCAATTAGATGTTAGTTAATTAGTGAATATTTTACACTAAAAACCTGTAACGTGTGCACATTTTAATGTTTTAGTTTCAAAAAATCAAGTGCATAGAAATCTTACAGCAATATGATTTTATCATTCACGTTATAATTATTTTTAATTTTTATTTTAATAAACTACGCAGTGTTCTTATCCTTTACTAATTTAATTAATTAATTTCAAAATAAAATTGACATTGAGTGCAGTTCAATGTCTTAATTCCTAATGGATTATTCACACGCTATTTACAGACCCGTATTGATTCTAAAAAGCTATCAATTTGAAAGATGTTTCAGTTTAAATAATGTTCCGCACATAGTGCCGTTGTGTGCCGGACATGATATTTTGAGAATTCTGCACCTTAAAAATTCGATTACCTGCGGTACGATTTCGTTAAAATTACGTTTATTATGAGTATTATACCGACAGACACACTAATTATCGTGATTAGGTCCAATCGCGATTGCACGTCAAATAAAGAATATCACGATTTAAAATATAAACACTATTTAATAATGAGGCCATCGTTCAAATACAATTTTATCGAACCAATTACGCGATTATTTAACGTAATAACCCTTAAGCCGATTTAAATATGTGTGTTAATTCGGCCAGAAAAGAACTCATTGACTTTGGCACTATTCCAAGGAAAACAGCTGCAAAAACTACTCTATTTGATCTTTCTTATCCAGTCGATACACAGGGCTCTGTAGCCTCGACCGTTACCGCACATATGGATAATACGCAGTATTCTGAATTCAAACTAGGTTTCCCAATGGAAAACTATCCATCAGATAGTTTCAATCAGTTAGAGTCTACCGGCCAACCCAAAGGATTGTCTCGTTCAGTTTTGACAAGATATTCTTTAGAAGGTATAACTATGTTTATATAACAAAGAAAAACATTTTAAATTTCAGTGAAACTAGCTTTATTGGATAGACAATTTTATCGCCGCGACTGGCGCGTACATGGCGTACTTTGGAGGTCCAATTTTCGATAACTCTTCGCAGCTATTGCGGCCGTAAGTCGCCGAATGTTATATTCTAAGTGTTCAATCGTCTCTGGTTTATCGGCGTAGACAAGTGACTTAAAATATCCCCAAAGAAAATAATCTAATGGAGTTACATCACACGATCTCGGCGGCCAACTAACAGGACCATTATGTGAAATTAGTCTTTCATCAAATGTTTCTTTAGTAAATTAATTGTATCCCGCGCTGTGTGGCATGTGGCGCCATCCTGTTGGAAGCACATATCAGCAAGATTTATGCCAGCCAATTGGAGTACGAAAAAGTTAGAAATCACGTCTCTATACCGTTCACCGGACTGTAACATTTCGCCCGACATCAAGCACGTAAACCAGATCCCTAGATAAAATCTTCCATGAAGTGGATGGACACATCTTCAGCTGCTGAGAACGACGTCGAATTGATTGATTTGGGTTTTCCTCAATGTTACGCTGTACAGCGTCTATCGCTTAGAGTATACGTGGTGCGAAAACGATCCATAGTTAACCGAATTATCCACTCTGATAGACGAATATGACGACCGTAAAATGGACGTAATGCACGATGAGTTTGGTGAACAGAACCATTATTTTGATAAAAAAAAATCTACAATTTGCAAGCGTTGCTTTGGCGTGTCTATTCATTATGAAATGGCAAATCAAACTAATGACAAAGCAAATATCAGCTGTCAAATCGATTGTCAAACAAAACAGTGTTGCCAACTTAAAGATGTGAACATCTAAAAACACCCTTTATATATATTGTTTACCATTAAATCTGAAACTAAAAAGTTCTTACGTTTCTTACGAATACCGAGCCATAAAATAAAATTTTAATATCGAAAACTATAATGCTGTATGCCTAACGCTGATTTTATTGTCTAAATTTCCGACTAACTAAATTGAAGATTAGTTCATACCAGTCATTCGATGCAATAATCGACACAGGTACAAATCATACCGCGTTTGACGTTTAAATAAAGTTACGATCACTCAATCTCCAAAACATTTTTAATCGGATATTGATAAACCGGAATTAAGTTTACAGTTTAGAACTAGAAGTTCACAGTTTAGAATTAGAGACATCTATCAATAACTAGCATAAACTATCAATTTAGTTAGTCGGAAATTTAGTCAAAAAAAATCGATGTTAGGCGCACAGCACAGTATTACTTGAAAGTATGATGATTTCCTTAAATCAGCTTAAGGAGACAAACATTAAAACACAATTATTGATCTTTAAAAAATCAAAAAAAATCTCTTTCTTCATAAAATTGAATTGAAAATTTTTAATTGTTATAATTAAAAACTATATACGATTTGTGATTGATTCAGCTTAATGTATCTGAGCACCTACGCTGCCCAATTGAGTAATGAACAAACCATAAAAATTGTACGGAAAATACTACGAGTACATTTGCCGCTTTCATGTTTGTTTCTATATATTTAACACATTTCTAAATTCGGCAGACATTTTAGTAAAATTTCTAAATACAAAATTCGATCGACTAGCTAAATGGATTATAACATAGACACTGAGACTGTTGACGGAATTTTCACTTTAATTTGAAATTTAGGCAACAAGTAAAAATAAACCGAAAATGAGTGGATTCTAGATACCTTTATTCGCCTTGTGTCTGCTGTCTAGTAATTTTTATTGTACGAAAGAAGTTAAAAAAAATATTCTAAAGAGTGATCTCAATTAGAAACAAATAGAAAAAATTTGCGCTTGATGATACGGAATGAATGATACGGAAAATATACTTCCTGGAAAACTGAAGCAGCGATCTTACGAGGTTCAATTAAAGAACTTTTATAACATAACGAGATCCCTATAAATCAGTAGAAACTAGAAGCTTTAAATTTAATTCACGTATTCACGTGTAATAGCACGTAACAAGGTTACACGGTTGATACACGGTTAACGACATTGTAATTCATGATAAAATCTTGATGCGGGTAATTAGATGTTTTCGAGAGTATGTAATGGACTGCAAAGTTGTTTAGATCATTTTGAAGCATTGAAGTTCAATTCTAACTGAAACTTTCCTAAAGGTATTTTTATCATCTGCGTATACCATCTGGGTGGGTATGCTCGAATTTTTAATCACGAGTCGACATTGATAGATAATTGACGATATGAACATAACAGACTCCCAAATGACTACAAACTATTACACCAGATGTCCCTGTAAGAGATAAAATTTGGTAACCTATAAAGAACTTCTAATAAGAGTCCAATAGTAAGATATAATGTGAGAAACAAAAAAATTACAATAAAATTAAATTCTTTTCTCTGAAATTCTGCCAAACGCTAAAATCGGCGTAAACAATTACAGCACGTGAAATAAACTAAGTTAGATTAGTAGTCGTGGATCATCATTTCACAGTTAGCCTGAATGAAAATGTCAAACCATTTTATGAATCCCTATAGTAAGCGATTTTTGGAAAATACTTGTCAGAGCCCCATAAAACTATTTTTGCAGGTTGTTAATCTTATCGAATACGGTTAGCAATGAGATCGGATCGCATTACGCTGATATAATCAGTATAAACAGATCATTATAACAAAATGTGATCAGATCAATCACGGTTGATAATGGAAAGGATTAAATTAATTTCTGTAATGACATAAAGATGAATGGTGTCCGAGAGAAAATGGACAAGATCAATAGAAAGCTGATAGGTCTCAATCTATTAGGTAATTTATATTGAAGAACCAGTACCACATGAACCAAGACCCTCCCTCCCAAACACATTCCATTGTATACCCGTTGGAATCCTTGTTGTTGTTAAAGTCGATTTTACAATTAGTTTCCGTTAAAACATGTATATCAAACTGAAGTTCTTGTGATTTTAAAAATACATCACAGGCCTTAATGTGCAGGCTCATTACGTTCTGGCAAGGACTTAAAGTTTAGACAAGCGCTTAAATTTTTTGAAACACGTAGTATTAAAATTGTTGTTGTTCTCAAATCTTTAAATACTTGTAAATATGTTCAATCAGGCCAAGGCTTGTGTCATTAAAACAATAAACATGATTTCGGAAACCGTGATTTTAAATTTAGCTACTTGATCATTAAATTTAGAAATATTTTTACATTTAATCATCAAGTTGAATTGTCAACACATGAAGATAGTGCAATAACAGAGAAGCCAGTGTTTGGTTGTTGATTGAGATACTGCTGGCTATGTCAGTTGAAAGTGCATCATGATGAGTTGAGTGAGTTCATTAATTTGACTTTATCACTACAACTGTACATCTTTCGTTACCTACGACTTATTTTTCAAGTCGAATTCGGGGCTCATCGATGTTATTGATTGAACCTGTCTTTAATAATGAAGAATGGTGATTGTTGCGTTTAATATATGATATGTTAGTGCTACGCTTAGGAGAAATAAGGAATATCCGATGAAATGTGCAATTTGTATATGGTGATATCCGTAATGGTGAGTCGACCTGAATGGGGTGCATTTCTGAAAAGAAATATGGAAAACAAAAATTCGCTAGGTTTACGGCTTTCTGCATTTTTCCATCATTTTTGCCTTTATGGAAATAAAAAGCATACATGTACTGCATCAAAAAATCATTTCTTCCTTTCCATTTTAAGCTGTTTTAAAAACTAGACCACGATCTAATGGCCTGTACAGACTAAGGATTAGTTAAACTGGTTTAGCCAAATTCGGCCAAGTACTCACTCTAAAAAATAAAATTCAGTTCAGTTTTACACACTACGAAAAATTACAAAATGTACTAGCAAATTCAAGTTTTTCCATAGGGAACATTGGTTGAATTTTGCTAAACCAGTTTAAGTAATCCGTAGTCTGTCCTGGGCTGGGATGTTGTACCATCACTTTATCGACTAACAACTTAGTTAATGTCTCAGTTTTCAGGAATCAATTAACATTCTATTTCGCATAAACAATTATGTGTTTTATATCGCGATTTCAACCACTTGATATAATTATGACCTTTCTCTCTTTTCTACATTTCGATAAACGTATCATGAAAAAATTATTTGGTGATAAATAGAGTCGATTAATCTAGTAGTCTAGCAGCAAGCTGAGAACACGTTAGAAAACACGTAATTTTGGAAGTGAAATAGGCTGCCATTTTACTTGTAAAAAATGAAACATAAACTAAGTCGAAAGTCGAAAATAGTGATGGTACAACATCCCAGCCCTGGCTATAACTCAGAAACACAAAATAGGTTTGTTTAATGCTATCTTCGACTGACTAAATTTATCATAAGTTTATATCAACTATTGAAGATATCATTGACACTTTTTGTTTGGTGCCATCTATGTATGAAGAGTTTGATTACTTGTCAAATTTTGCATTTCAAAATCAACTAGTCAATGTCTTTTGTGTTGTTATGGTTTGATTCCATTTTGCACTAGAATAGCTTTAATTTTGAACTGATGATGAAATCGATATTCAAATATTGTAAGGAATAAATAAATTACAAATTGGTTTAATTAGTTATTAAATAGTCATCAGTCGACAAAGTCTGCTATTATTGCAACTACCTACGAAGCACTGAACCTGATGCAAGTAATATTGTTTTTGTTGTTAAATATGGTATGAAAAAGGGGGCGACCTCAATCCTTATTATAGAGATAACGGGGCATGCTTTAAGGCACTATTACTCTAATATGCTGAAGGTTCGGGTGAAAAATATAAACATAAAGGTAAGAGTATCTTACAAACAAACTAATAAATAAAATTGTAACCCGTTCATAAAGTTTAAGCAAAACTGGATATCTGGTCTTACCTCTTAATATACCACGTTTAATTAATACTTCAAATTTTGATCCTATAGGTGAAATCAGAATTACTTTTTGGGATTGAAACGGGGAAGCAAACCCAAATGAATGCGCTAAAATGATTTGCAAATAAGTTGCCGTCAGACAAAAAGGTCAGATAGTCAGGTACTCGCACCCAGTTCGCGGTTATTGACGGGTTAATCCAATAAACACACTCTTAAGTGTGAGTTGTATTATTTTTACTCCATATTTTATAAGGAGATAAGATGTTAGAATTAGATCGGAAATTCTATTCGATCTTAGAAGATATTGGCTGTTTAAGCACTAGTTTTATGTCGAACGTCATTTAGGCAAAACAATGTCCTTGGTCTGTTTCATGTAAACATAAAATGAATAAGAAAATTGTAATCGTAGCCTATTGAAAACCCTATCTAAACCAAATGCCGGCGTAGAAAAATAAAATAAAGTAGTTTCTAATTATTACAAACTTTTACCTGAGTTTTCAAAACATATTTTTATTAATCTAGATATGTATTATTTATTAGTGTTATACACTAAACACCGGATTTGATCTAGTCGGCAAGTTCAACAGCTTTATTAATCCTACCTTTCAATTCATTAAATTTAAATTTATTACATACATAGAACAAACTCGTATCTATAAGTACGAGTATATAGAAATTCAACCAGTAAACTAGAAATAATTGTAGCAATATACCATAATTATAGTAATGACCGTGTAAGTGCAATGGTTGCTATAATGGGAACTAATCGGCACATAAATATAATTTATGTATTTCGTTTAAATAATTAAACTTAATTAAAAATGTTTATGTACATTATTACACAGAAAATCAATCCCGTGATCTCATGAAACACCGTTCTGTACATACCTAGCCCAAATGGCAACCTAAGATTAAGTGTGGAAGCGAGCTTTATGAATAAGAGACTTGGACAGTTCATTACAAAAATAATTACATAAACGACTAACGTTTCGCTAAACTGTTAGAATACAGTTAGAATACAATCATCAGCATAGCCGCAAGGGACTAAACGGAATTCAGTAGCTTAAGTAGAAGTTTATTAATAATTAAGAGCTACATAACGGGAGTGAACACCTCGCTGTGGGCAACCTTAGGCAATTTGGACGACAAGAAATTCCATCTAATTCATAATAATATTATAAATGCCGAAATTGTGAAGTGTTCTCACACGCACCTACAATATCCAGAAAAGCACCCATGAGATTCTCTTTGTTATACAGCGATCTTTCAATCCAAATAATTAGCTCGAGTAGCACTGATTTGCAGAGTAGGCCTACTCTGTAAGCATGATGTGTGATACTTATTGGAGTTGTTGGAGATCACAGTAAGTCTCCACGACAATCGGAGATGACCCCTATCGATGAGCACCATATAACATACCAGTCACACCAAGGCAACCCTAAATAATACAACATCGGTTCAAAATTCGTTATCTTCCTTCTTATTCAACCCTTCGATCGAGCAAGACGGTACGAAAATCACCTGCAATTTTTTCATCTTACATTATTGGTCCTTCGAGCCGGATCTACCGGTTTATCGGATTGTTCGTGCCGTGCCGCAAAAACTCTCGCTGATACGAAAATTTAATATTTCGGTGTAGTGCGCGTGACTAGTGAAATTAGTGACATTCTGGTGATAAAACCAACAAAATCCGATGATGCCATGTCACCTCGTGATACTCTCAGCAGGTCCTTGAAGGAGCAGCGAAGAAGAGCAAGGAGCTCTCGATCAACACACCAGGAATAAATAACGAATCCATACAGACGCAGATCGATCACGCGGTGTCCCGGTATAATGAATTCTACGGCGTACAGGACCAGATCGAGGCCGTGTGCGGTAAAGAGGAACTCAAGTAAGGTCTTCGACGGCGACTACACAAACTATCTAAAGGCGGATTTAACTGGAGATGCAGCAGCATTGCTCAAATCTGTGAGCATCGTCGACATCCATCTTCGAAGGTTGAGAACCATGGCGGCACTACAAATCGAATCAGCTGTGGAGTTGCGCAAGAACATTCGCAATCTGGAAATCACAATGTATTCCAGTCCGATGAAGTACCCAACCTTTCACATTCGAAGAGCCGTTAAATCTGTGCAAAAGCCACACCGAATACCAAATCATCATTCATCGAATCATCACAAACTCTGGTCAACACCACGCTATTCACGGATGTACTGCTTGCAACAGCAATCGCCATCGTATCGCTGTCATACCAAAACTACGTCATTCGAGCTTTGTTGTATTCGGGATCCCAGGCAAGCTTCATATCGGAAAGTACAGCAAACAGCCACACTTGAATTAATTGGAACTAGCCGATCCTCATTACTATCTACCCAACGAGATAGATATTTTACTCGGAGCCGACGTTAATGATTCACCATTTGCATAAAATACGAAACTTTGTTACATCCTCTTGGGCTATCTGGAGCATAGGACAACCAATCAGTTTAACGGCAACCATCGAGGACTATGACAAAATCGACAAAACGCTCAGGTCATTTTGGGAAATGGAAGATGTTCGTCCATCTCGAGAATTAACGCACGACGTCAGAATGCGCCGATACTACAAATTTACATACTATCGCAATGAAGAAGAAAGATACACCGTATCCCTGCCATTCAATGAGAACTCATCATTCTTTGAAAGGTCACGACAGGATGCAGTTCTGCGACTACACCATATGAAACGCCGGTTTGCCAAGAACGATCAACTACGTTCTGAGTACAACAGGTTCATACAGGATTATCTCAAATCGGGTCACATGGAGAAAGTGTCAGAAGTGCACAATAACTTGCCGGTTCAGACATGTTGTCTTCCTCATCACGGAGTGATACAACTCAAATTGCGCGATTTTTTCCAGATGAGCCAATGCGAAACTATCGTTTGTGCATCGTCACGTACTGCCAGCGCTAGGTATCTCGCAATTTTCAGCTAGCGTGAGATGAACAGGAAAAGTTCAAGCTCCGACAACATCGCGAATTTAATCGAGGTCCAGAGGTAAATGGTGGAGCTACTCAGATGTGGTGGCTTCGAACTGCGGAAGTGATAATCGAACAGTCAGCAGCTTTTCTATGAGATACCAAGTGAATTCCGCGAACATCAGGGTCAACTTGAGATAGATTAGGACAATTCAGAAAAAACACTCGAACTACATTGGTTTCCTTCGGCTGATTGTTTTGGATTTAACATCACCGCAGCATCTTATGTTCGTGCGCCAACCAAACGAACAAAAATGTCGCAGGCATCAAGGATATTCGATCCGCTCGGCTGGGAATCTCCTAACACAACCATCGCACAAATCGTACTACAAGAATCGTGGGTACTCGGCATATCGCGGGATGAAGCGGTCGCAAAACCAGTTGCTCAAAGATGGCACACTTATCGAGATAGCCCGAAATAATTGGAGGCTCTCAGAATCGATCGCTGGCTGGATACATCATTCCAAAACTCGCAATTGTCTTAAACACGAGTTCAGTACCGCCTCTGAGAAAGCATGCATAGTGGTAGTGTATGCTCGTACAACGTTAGCAAATGGATCCGCCAAAATCACAATGCTGGCATCAAAGACCAATGTTGCACTACTGAGAATGATCAGTCTACCACGTCTGGCGCTTTGTGCCAGTGTACTTCTCGTCAAACTCATGCACACCATCGTGCAGTCAGTCGACGTGCCACAGGTTCAAATGTTGGTTGGCTACGCAGCTCGCCTAATCACTGGAAGATGTTTGTCGGCCAGTCGGGTTTTACAAATCTTAGATTACACTCAACCAACCAACCGATTGGAATTATGTCGACACCAAGCAGAATCCTGCAGATTGAACATCTCGTGGTGTTGATCCTTCATTATTGGCTGTGTCATCCGCTGTGGTGGACAGGTCCGGCTTGGTTACGAGAAGATCCAGCTCAATGGACACGCCAAAGAACGAGCGACGATTACACTAGCATCGACAAACAAAAAATAAAATCAATGATTGCAACGAACGCAGAAACAACCGTGACGTCCCACAATGACACTTACAATGAAAATTACCGGGCTCGAGTTCCATTGGGCATTTGAGTTTTGGGTCAACTGATTCAAGTGTCACATTTCGCAAAGGAGATACCAAAATGCCAATCCGGTGAATATTTATTGGATAGAAACCCGCTTCAACCTCTGAACCCTTTCATCAGCAGCGACGGTATACTACAGGTCGGAGGGCGGCTCAACACAGTGCCACACACCTTCATTGTGGCACATCTACGGAAGCACCACTGGATTCTAGACATTAAAACCTTGGTACTTAAATGTGTTGTATGCTTTCGCCATCTTCTATCGCATCGCGTTACACCTTCAAGACCGTTTTTACACAGTGGCGTTGACTATGCGGGCCCAATACTCATCAAGCTACGCAAAGGTCGTGGTAGCGCATTTACATTTTCGTCTGCCTGAAATGTCTTCCTGCGACCGAGCAAGACGGCACGAAAATCGATTAAATAAATATTTTTTCTTGTATTTAACCGCAATAAAACATCTGCAATTTTTGTATCTTTGTTCCTCTTCGCATTTTCGCTCCAACAGCACAAGCTATATGCATTTTTTCTAAGGACTTATAGGTAGAAGAAGCCTGATTGGGTGAAAACTTTTGGAATTCGTATAGTCAGACATACGGGCTTAAGATATAAATAAGAGTCGGCACGAGCTAAAGCTGCTCGGAACAACCACACGCTACAAGTACGATACAAAAGATACTCCAATGCAAAACATCATAGTATAAACAGTCTAGTGGCTAAATTCCAATCGGTAGAAGTTTTAGGATGTTTGATAGCTCTAGCTAAATGATGCCGTCAAAACGGAGAGTATCAAGTCGGCAATTATCATTTTTTACCAATACATTATTTAGTTTACTGGCGGCCGAGAGCCTCAAACATTTCTTTTAAATCTTTTTGAGTCTTTAAGAAATTACTCCATAGTCAAATTGAAGGGTTGTTTCACTTGCTACGTTTTTAAATCCTAACATTGTTCCATAACCTTTTAAGATCAGGGCACCAAAGTGATTTGCTCTGAAGCTTTTGGTTAGTGATAATTGGTTAATTTCCCCAATGGATAAGGGCGGGGGGAGGGGGGAGGCGGAGGGGCTCAAAACACGCTCGATGAAGTTTACAAATAAAATTGTAAGAGTTGCATCTGTGATATCATTAGTTACCTACGCCAGCTACAATGCGGCATAATTTTACTCGTATTCTAAGGAAGGCGTGGCTAAGTCAAATGTCACATATACGAAGTCAAAATTCAGTCAGTGCTAGGATTCAAAGACCGAAGGGAAATAAGTACAGCAGTAAGATTATTCGTGTAAATAATTTTATCATTATTCGTATTCGATCGAGGAACAACACCATCAAGGTATATACGAATGATTAACTTGCTCGCTCTCTACGTAACTCCGGCATCGACTTGGACAAAAAATACAAATTTTTTGACACGTTTTAAATCGTCCTTCCGTGATTGGCTAATTGATTATGTTAATGACATTTTTAGGTAAGTATAGCGAAATATTCCACTTCGCATGTACAATATTAAATTAGCCCACAATGCTTTGATACCTGTTTGTTGTTTGCTTGTTAGCTAGATGTCAGCTCAGAAGATTAATAAAAACGATAAAATAAAAATTATGTTATAACCTTGCAATAAGTATAACAAGTTTTAAAGCAAACCCATCGTTTTATACACGAATAATGTGTATTCAGTTCATATTGAAATCCCAAATTCACAAGGTAGAATTGAATATTTGAACTTTTTAATTATGCATGTTTATTTCCTGGTATAAAAATAATATTAAAATTGGGAAATCCGGCAATCAATGCTACAATGCCCTTTGGTAGCCTTTTTTCCTAAAAACACAAATAATAATTACATTACAACTTAAACCCATATACGAGTATTTCAGGTATGGGTTAATGGGCTACGTGAATATCTTCGTGTAAAGTTAAGTAAAATAGTGTTAAACCGAATTCCAGACAACAAATAGCTGGTAACTATTGCATAACTGTCAAATCAATATTATGTTTAGGTTATTAGAGCTTATTCACTTGTGAACCTTTTCGATATGAGCTATAAACCCATTAGCTGATTTAGAAGATCAGTTAACTGAACAAAATTAGTTTCTTTAAGCTTAGAAACATCAAATGACATCATGGGATTATTCTAGAGACTGTTTAGATGTCCTTGTCCAATTTTTATTAAATTTGGTATATGCTAATTGTAGGACTGTCGTGTAAAACGATCTCCCCTTTTTTCATTTTTCACTGAAAAGATACTTTACAGTACTAAGGCATGAACATTTTGTGAAGAATTTCGGATGTTAAGTAATTGTAAAAATATTGTTAGTGGAGATCGTAAAACTTCCGAATTGCTGACGCCAGTCCCATAATCCCGGGATGAAGCTACCAATCGCATAATTTAACCAAAGGTATTTGTTCAACTTTATCGTGATTTTCTCATGATCTTCAAAAGGAAAACTTAGATGGAAAGCGAGTGACAAAGAAGCCATTTGCCATACAATTCGGTTTGTATCATGAAACAACAAATTTCTGAACCGTTGAAATAAAAGGCAGTTTGTATTATCAAATTGGACCTGTTAATATTTGCATTCTTTCATGACTTGTATTGCATCTAATTATCTATCAGATAAATGTGATGTGTTCGTGCTCAATACTCGTGCAACTAGACCCAAAAGGGATCCATTTTTTGAAACAAAAAAATTAAATCCCCGAATTTTCAACATAATATTCCATCAGACATAATGATTTGACCAACACAATCTTTTGGGCTAACCGCAGTTTAGTACTAGTTTCGGACACTTCTGGTATTGCCTTCCGTTTTTGATTCGATTAGCGCTATCGAGATTATAACCAAGATAAACAGAGTAAAGAAGAAGCAAACGCCAAATGTACCAAATTTACTTTTCTAATTCTATATAGTTAAGACAGGTAACCTATATTTTTGCAAAGCTCCTTCGCCTTATAAATAAAAAGTATTAAACGTAGATCAGATTCTGCAAAAGATAACTTCTTAAAGTGTAGTTAATTTGGTTTATCAGAAGGACATTTTTTCGAAGAAGCACTAACGCACCACCTCAGTCACGTTCATTTGACCATAAATATATCACAAAATTCTACATCGATCCTAAAATTTGGTAAAGATAAAGATTAAGTGACTCAGGCCAAAATTAAGGTCTCGAAGCTGACTGAGTAGAAGCAATTGTTAAACAGAAAGCAAGATAACTTCCAGGCCGAGACACCAAATCAAGAGTTCAAGAACCTCCTGTAATTTTTAACATCCTGTCTCGATCTGTAATAACCCAGTGTACTATTAATCAAGTGCAATATTTCATTATTTTGCAGAACTTATAGTGTTTAAGTGTTTACAATAATACATTTGCATAAACCGATGAATTATTACCAGATGAACTAAAATATCTTCGCTTGTCAATGGCAGTCAAGTTTTTCGTAGAATGAGCACGTTTAGGAACCACGGTGGACAAATGGAAAATAAATATCTATGGTTTCCTCCATCCGTTGAAATATCATGTGTAGAAATTAGTACGGGTTTGAAGGACACAGCACTTCAGGGGTATTAGACCTATCGGTCATAAACCTAACTGCAAATTGGATGACTTTAAAAAAGATTTCTTGAAAAAATTTAAATTTACAGATCGTCGAACAGTTTGACATTCGTGACAACACAAAAACAGAAGCCAGACGAATGTTTCCGTCATGTTTAACATGATGTTTGGAGATTGAGTCAATAATGTCATAGCTAATAATTAATATAAAACCCGCCAGTACCATCTAGAATTATGAGAGAATTCGAACGCAATTAGAATTTGGTAAGAGTTCTAACATTATTGCTTCTCATAACACTATACCTAATGTTACTTCTTTCAATTACTATAATCTTTATTTTTAAACAACGGCTTCGACATTAATATTGAATTTGTCAGCTTGTTTTTATTGCGCAAGCCTCCGTCACGAATTGCTCAATAAACCATTTGTACAAATTCAAGCAATCACTAAACCATCATATACCGCCGTCTAGATCAACTTCTAGCATGATTTTACCGAATGTAGGCCGAGATTCACTAAATGCCAAATGAAACCAACTGACATTTTAACGTAGATTTTAACATGGCTACGCTTACTAGCTGATTCAATTTCGAAACAGCAGAAGATTAAAAGGTAGATAACCTTGACAGCTAAACTCCAATCCAGTTAAATCTCTTTTCCATTATATCATCATACTTTTGGGCACTAAAAGCAAGTAATTTTACATAATGCAAAAATACGTAGCCGAATAAAAAAAAACTATCTTGTACATCGACTCATGTAGAAAGCAGAAAACAAACATATCAAATTCAGATTCCATTATACGACACTACTTGTTACGACGGTTATTGGCGCTGCGAAACCGACATAATCTCATAGCGCCTGTTCTCTAGGTTTGGGCGGCTGCGACTAAAGACCGAAGACTTGGCCATGTATGACTTCTGTCACGTAAGAGGAATTTTTTACATGTAAGAAGACATGTATATGAAATGTCTCACAATTGTCGTCAAACTTGGACTGTAATTGGACAAGCCATTTGGAAAGGAAAGTAATTTTCGTCTTTTTCATAGGCATTTAGAAAAAAATAATAAGAAAGAACAACGTATGTCTTTCGTCACAAATTATTCAAATGCATGTTGCCAAATTTCCAACTGGGAGGTTGCAGCCAAACAACAAACGGCAACCAAAGCGTTACTACGTCAAAAACAATCGGCACCTATCATACAGCCAAACAAGAATAGGCAAACAAAGCAAAAACGGAACAAAGCAGTCTACAGCTAAACAACTACTGGCAAATAAAACAGAGCCTACGCCAAAAAACAACAGGCTAATATAACAGCCAAAGGCAAGACGTTATAAATTAGAACTGCCACAATTAGACAAGGTTAAAGGTCATCGTTGGATAAACTACATCAACAGTGCTAAAACTAAATTACATGGTTTCTGTGACGCCTCTAATCAATCATATGCTGCAGTAATCAAGCATTTGCACTACCAACAACTATGACATAATGAAGTCACATGGGAATCCTATGGCGGAAGGGTCTAAATTGTATTCATAATGAATTAGTGTTGGATTCTGATACAACCATACCAGACAACATTCTTAATGACATACAGGCGCAGGAATTTAAAGAAAATTCAAGAGTCACTGTGATTGGCGTAAAGAAAGTCAACCCATTTTTACAATTAATCGAGCGCCATTCAAGTTTCAACAAATTAGAACGCATCGTCGCGTATTTTAAGCGATTCATTTACCATAAAACGCAAGCTGTAAGTCAAATCCTCAAGGCAATTAGACAAAAAAGCAGACTAATATCTTTAAATCCGGTCTAAGATAATGGAATACTAAGAGTGAATGGTCGACTACAACATTGAAATCTTATGCCTGCCAGGCACGTCGCACGGTGGCATTCAATTGTCCTTAGGATATTTAAGGTACAAATACTGGATTATTTATGGTAAACGGGCAGTAAGTAAGTTTATTAAAAAATGTCTAAAATGCTTCCGCCATAAACAACAGATGGCGGAACAATTAATGGGAATATTACAAGCTGCCAGAATACAACCAGTTAGAGCATTTGTCAAAACAGAAATCGACTATGCTGGCCCCATTCAATAGAGACCAACCAAAGAAAGGGGACACACGGCCTACAAAGGATATATACGAGGGCGGATTGAAAATGAAGCTACCTAAGTAGGAAAACAAAATTTTTTTTTGCCAAAAACCATTTATTTCTCAACATAGTCTCCATTTAGTTCGACACATTTAGTAAGACGATATTCCAACTTTTTTATACCATCTGAATAATACGATTTCGGGAACCCCTCAAAATACGCGTTAGTTTCGATAATCACTTCTTCGTCTGAGATGAATCTTTGTCCTGCGAGCCATTTTTTAAAGTTTGGAAACAGGAAAAAGTCATTAGGAGCTAAATCTGGACTATAAGGTGGATGATCAACCAATTCGAAGTGTATTTCACGTAATTTTAGCATTTGTTCGAATTTTAGCATTTGTTTAGTTTTTGTTCGACACTGAGCAAACGCGGCACCCATCTTGCCGATAGCTTTTTCTTATGCAAATGTTCATG
The DNA here is from genome assembly GCA_963691935.1 of Nephrotoma guestfalica. NCBI lineage: Eukaryota > Metazoa > Arthropoda > Insecta > Diptera > Tipulidae > Nephrotoma > Nephrotoma guestfalica. The sequence goes on from OY829913.1 coordinate 252,935,429, forward strand.
CAAAATGTTGAACACACGTTCGTATGATATGTTTACCATTTCAACAATCTCACGTAACTTGACTCGGCGATCATTCATAACGATATCGAGGATTTTCTTGATATTTTCTTCAGTAACCACCTCTTTTTGCCTTCCTGTTGATGGTATTGTTGCAGTGCTTCTTCGGCCGCGTTTAAATTCAGCAATCCAATATTTTACCATGTAATCTGACGGAGCAGACTCACCGTAATGTTTATCGAGCTTTTCTTTTGACTCTTTCGCCGTTTTCCCTTTCAAATAATAGTGTTTAATCACTGCACGAAATTCGATTTTTATTTTTCAAGAAACACAAAAGTTGCTTACTTCAAACGACTACAACAAATAAACTAATCGATGAATTTGGGTGAAATTAAAACAACTGACGTTTGACAGATCGCAATTTCTAAAAAACAAAAAATGTTTGTGTTTGGGCTGCCATCTAGCGCTAGGTAGTTTCATTTTCAATCCGCCCTCGTAGCTCTAGTCATATGTATGGTAACCAAAGCGACCCATATCGAAATAGTAAGCTATCTTACAACGGAATTTTTCATTACTGCTTACAAACGATTCGTCTCCACGCGACGATTATGTACCGATATTTGCTCCGATACTGAAACTTATGTTATCAGAGCAAATCTATCTGCAACACAACAACCACATAGACAACAAAAACTTGTAGCGAGCTGCCCGGTTTAAATTGCAATGTCATTCTACAGCATCTTCTGTGGTTATTATTCAAATGCAGTAAGGATCAGAAACGAGTGAAAGGAGGTTTTGGAGACTCAGTGAGCCTTTTGTTAGGAGACATGTTCGGAGTTCTCAATCAACATGAGGATGAAAAATATGAGTTCCAATTTGACCAAATTAACAATAATGAGAATCATCTTTTGAATCAAAAATCAAACAACTATAGTCGATAACACGATCAATTTAGTAAAACATAACACAAACCATAACCAGGACATCAATAAACAACTTGATCAAAGATCAACATCGTCTACGGCAGGAAATACTACAATTACAAGAATATAGAACGTACGAAGACAAAGTACGATCAACGCAAATAAGCATTTTTGAAATGTCTCTAGTATTAAAGAGCATCCAGGACATGTAATAATTCTATCTTGACGTGCTCTATCACGCCAATTAAGACATCCTACATGCATCTATCCTTATACCACGAAGAAGAAATACAATTTATTCGACAACACGTGCCTGTAACTATTACACTACCTGGAAACAATATTCAAGACCTCCATCACGAATATCAAAACATGAATATACGAAGCCGAGTAACTCAGACAAATGCAATACTTGAAATGATCTTACCGCTTACGTTCGGCTGGGGAAATAGAAATCCATTATTTTTTCGCTAGATAGTTTTAGTAACATATATCTCGTGATATATAGGGTTTTCCAATAAAAGTGATATGATTTCTTTTAAAAACAAACACACTAATTGTTAAGAAAATTGAAGTGTTTTTTATTTAATGTCATTCAAATGGTCTCCACGACTTCTTCTGCAGAAACGAATTCGATGAACCCAATTTTCGAGCACTTTTCCCACTAAATCAAGTCGTATGTCATGAATAGCACGTTCAATATTGACTTGTAAAGCTTGAAGAGAGTTTGGTTTATTGCTAAAGACCAATGACTTCAAATAACCCCACAAGAAATAGTCTAATGGTGTTAAATCACAACTTCTTGGAGGCCATTCAATATCACAACTTCTTCAAATAATCGAATCTCCAAACTTTTCTCACAATAATTCAATTGTTGCACTTGCTGTGTGGCACGTAGCCCCGTCTTGTTGGAACCAAATGTTGTCAAGATCAACTTCTTCCAATTTCGGCCATAAAAAGTTGGTTATCATCGATCTATACCGATCTCCATTGACAGTGACAAATACGGACCGATGATTCCACCAGACCAAAAACCACACCAAACTGTCAATTTAGGTGAATGTAATGGTTTTTCATGAATAATTTGTGGATTTTCTTCGCACCAGAATGGACAGTTTTGTTTATTTACCGCACCACTCAGATGAAAGTGAACCTCATCGGAGAAGATGATTATCTTAAAAAAATCGTTATCGTTTGTAATTGCAATTTGTAAACGTTGTTCTTGTGTATATCTCACCATGATGAAATTGGAAACATTACTGAATACAATGAAATAAAAAATGACGGATCATGACATACAAATGGCCGAAACGTTACTTAAAATCATACCATTCCTATTGGAAAACCCTATATTTGTCGCAGTAGACCATACTTATATATACTTGTTGGAAAGGAAGATTCATGTACTAAAAAATTATTTTGTCATTGTTTTGATTGATCGATTCAGTTGTGTGTTATAGTGTATCGAGGATGAAAGTGAACAAAGAGAAAATACGCGATATTATACTGTCACAGCTAATCACGCACAATTTTGGTTTCTTCGATTTCGTTCCGCTAATTTCGATAACAAAGATGTACCACGCATTGGAAGGCATATCGTAGGAAATGTCGATAAAATCCTGGAAATTATCGAAGTAGACCGGCATGCGAGCTGTCGTAGCATCGCCCTGGAGCTGAAGATCAACCACACAAAAATTTTAAACCATATGCATAAACTGGCTTCAAAAACATCCTCGATGCATGGAAGCCGCACGAATTGACGCAAAAAAACTTCATGGACCGTGTTTCCATCTGCGAATCGTTGACAAAAGAAACAAAATTGGGCCAGTTCCGAAGCGTATGGTGACTGGCGACGAGAAATGAGTCACAAACGACAATGTCAAGCAGAAACGATCATGACAGAATGCCGCCGAAGCGGCCCAAACGGTGGCCAAACCAGGATTGATGGGCAGGAAGGTTTTGCTGTATGGTGGGATTGGAAGAGAAAGGGAATCATCTACTATGAGCAGCTGCCCAATGGCCAATCACTTAATTCGGACCTCTACTGCGCCAGCAATTGGATCGACTGAAGGCAGTAATCGACCACAAGCGACCAGAATTAGCCAATAGGAGAGGCGTCGTGTTACACTTGGACAATGCCAGGCCTCACACGTCCAGAAGCCCCGGGAGCTTGGTCGGGAGGTTATTATGCATCCACTTTATAGTCCGGACCTAACACCAAGTTATCATAACTTTTTGTCAAAATTTTGTGTAAAAATGGCCTCAATTAAGGCTTGTGAAAATTGGCTTTCTCAGTTTTTTTGCTAATAAGAACAAAGCATTTTGGAAAAGCAACATAATGAAATTGCCTTCTAAATGGTAACAACAAAACAAGTGATGATAGCCATGTTAAATAAAGCTCCGAAATAAACAAAAAATAATGGATTTCTTTTTCCCCAACCTCATATGTAGTTCAATTCCTGATATCAATCAAAGTCGCACGTAGTCATACATCAATAGTTCCACTGATTATATCGGCTGATTATATAATAGGCAATCGGCGTGAACATTTTGCATTATTAACGAGAGAAGATATAAATCAACACTCCAATCAGCCAAACGCAATGCGAGATTAAACTTCACACTACCAGCCAATGGATATACGAGATATTCAAGGAAACCACAGTCGATGTCATAAGTAATGTACAAGTGTTACATATGTTCCAAGTACAACAATCTTACACTATTTTAGGCTACGAATAGTGGAAATCGTGGCCGGTTGCGTTCTCAGAGACCTTGATGTTCAGATAATTGCTATAGGTACAGCCCAACACAATAGCAACAAATCATCTCGCCATTCAACTCATCTAATGCATGATGAGAACAACTTACGGGCATTTAGTTCGTTTGTCGAGAATACAACGAAGGATGATAATGAATTGCACTTACTAATCACACCATAAATAACCAGATTTGATTAACAGATACACATTGAAAGATGACGAAGAAGTTCTTCTCCATCAACAAGAACGTTCATCATATTCATCATTATGCGATTATCCACATCTTATTTTGGAGTGGTTTATGCTCAGGGTAACCCGGGAATATGTTGAGATAAGCTCAACAGGGTCAACGACACATTCCTAATATGTCGAACTACATAGAACATGCAGAATAATCAGTCTGAAATATTTCCAGATATCCGACACCGATGCAGTAAAGATTAATTTTTTACATTTTTATATATTTTGTCTATTTCATACAAACTGTTTAGAAAACAGAAGTTTTATGTATAAATAAGACCAGAAAAATTAAAAATAATTTACAACATTATAATTCCTTGAGTTTATGAACCTCACCAGTGACAATCCAAATAATCCTACAACAAAATCAAAACAGAGATCTGAATTTTTATATATAAAGTTGACTTTTCTCTCACATGAGAACTCACAAAATGATTGTCGTCTCGTGGTCTCTAGTGGGACATTCCATAAGCATACCTTACGTTAGAAGAGCTGTCGACCTATAAAACGATCATATTATACTTTTATCAATCAGAAGTGGAAATTATTATCAACATATAAGACTAGCAAATACACTTGAAGCGAGTGCCCTTGAAAATAACGCAGTTAAAGATAACAAAAATGACTACTGCAAAAATTATCAGTCGAATGTAAATAATGAAAAAAAATGTATAATCAGCACAACAACCATGATCCTCCAACCAACAATTAGCACAAGCAACTGTCGAAAGCATACCATCGAAACCCCGTTACGGCTGGTTCGAATTAGGGCTTTTAATAAATCGAAAACAAACGAAAGGAGTTGTGTTGAAATTCGGATATGTACATTCCAAAATATTAAATTAAATTTCCATCATCGTTGGAATGGCGAAATGTTTGATCAGAACAATAAAACACGTAAAGGCTGGTGTGCAAGCAATTCGATTAAGTCGAATGTTATAATACAAGATAAATAAGTTTAATTGTCTAATTAGTTATCGAATAATTTAATTCAATTACATCAAGCTATGATTAATATGCACACAATAGATACTATAAACGATGTAAGAATTCTAAGCATGTATGTAATTTGATACTTAGCCAATTAATAGTCCATTAATTAATGAATAGAGATTATCTATTAATGGATGATTTAATAAAAAAAGTTAATGAATCGCGAGTAATTTAAATCAGAATTACATACTGCTTTCTTGAAGGATTAATTCATTCATCATTAAAGCGATTTATTTTGTATTATACTACTAAACTTGATATTTTATTTATTGCACTTCTTTCTGCTTTAAAAATTTATTGAACCTGAACTTGAATTTGTATTACTTAAAGCCAGTGCCAATATACAAAACTTATAAATATTTTCAACCATAAAATGAACACACTAACTTTCACACATATTCATATATGTAATATATTATTTTGACGTTTTTTATGACTTGATTGCGAGCTCATTTGAATTGAATGCTACTGAAAATTGCGGTCAATTTCATTTAATTAGTTTTGCTGCATCTTTGAAAATTATTAACTCGCCAAAGGCTGGAGCGAACTAAATCTAATTTTTAAGTGATATGAAGGCCAGACTAATTTACTTTTAAAATTATCTTACCGATTTAATTAATTTTATTTTATAATCCATAATTAATAAATTGTTTTAGTCCGACGACAAGCTTGTTCCGCATAGTTTCAATAATAAATTAATCATTTTACCAGTCGTTTTTGTCTGCGTTACAATCTGCGGTATAAATATCCGGACCCAATTTTTTTTGTGCTGAATAAAACGTTATACGATACGTAATACACTTCAATGTTGGACATAAAAATCATGAACAAGGCTGAGTCAATCAAAAAATTGTATTTAATCCTTGACTAACGAAGACACTAAGTAATTTTATAGATGATAATAAAATGTAGAAGAACGATAAAAATAAATCAAAACAAACAAACAATTTTTTTATATAATTTAGTCCTTGTATGGATATTCAAATTATAGGAAATTGTTTCTTTTCTGATTTAACAGCATTATAATATCAAAACATTCAAAAATTAGCAAATTGTTGACTATAAATTTGACCTATAATACCAAAAATAAAAGTTGCGAAATTTGTGTCATTCAGCTTATGCAAATTTTATATGGTTATAAGCAAAAGCAATCCAATATTTTATCTCGAATTTGGGAACTTCGTTGAAATAGAACTACACCGATTTTTATATAATTTAATCTCAAAGCCAATTCAACATATACTTAGACAGTTTGAGGTATGCTCATATTAAACGGATTGAATCCTCTGCATAATGTCAAATAGTGGGTTGCTGCCTTTTAAATACATACTGTGGGTGCTTTCGGGACACCCAACAATTAGTAAAATCGCAACCAACGTAAAAAAATGTTTAGCTCTTTGAGATTTTGAAATCAAATTGCCGATGATTTCATTAATTATGACAGGGGACCTGAACGCGTTCTATTGCTGCGTCGTAGCATCGACCGAAAGGCGACATTAGCAAAACTCAGCCAGCTAAAATTTCGACTTTGTATGAAAATGACATTTATAGCATTGCCCATCTATGCTGTGGAATGAACGCAGCAATTGATTCCCAAATTTGAAGATGCACTAAACAAGGTAGTTTGTTCAAAACGAATCTGATAATAAAACACTTCTAATGCAGAATGGTACGGTTGTAAAAACAATGTGGTATAAAAATTGTTTCCGGATAAACGGTTTGAGGCTGTGTGCCAAACTTAAAGTAAAAATAAATTTTAGGTAAACTTTTCGGTAAATTCAATATTTTTCAAAAACTTTATAGCAAACTGATCGAAAAAACTGTCCTAAAACCTGGTTTTACCATAGTAATCTAACAAGTTTCATTTTGCATTTAAATATGGTTACTTTTGCAAAGTAAAACATAATATTTTACGTACCATTCACACCAAAGCCATCAAATACTGGGTAAAGCGGAAACAAGTGCTCTCGCAATAAGATTTTTCCTGTAATGGATGAAAAGGTAAGCCAGCCTGAAAGCCCTAAAAAATCTTGTCAAACCGATAAAACTCGATATTTACTTTGATTAAAGGTAAATTCAATTATTTTTCAAAATTGTCTATGACAAACTGATCGAAAATGTTTTAAAATCAGTTTTTAGCATAGTAAACGGTTTACCCTGCTATTCGCCCACATTCACAGGAAGCTATATAATATTGATTAAGATTGGCAAGCAGGCCATTTCTCACAGAATGTAGTATTTTAGAAACGAGATCGAAAACAAGCTATTAATTACCATTGGTTATTTCAACATACTACTATCGTGCGGCAACATCTCCGAAGTACTCGTACATCAAACATCAGAAGGCTATGTGATCGAAATTGAAAACCCCGTTCGAGACATTAGTGGCCCTAAAGTTAATTTATATATGCGGCGTGCGACGTGTGACGAGAGCTTATAGCCAACCAGAGACAAATATTTTGACATTCATCACACGGCACACGCCACACATCGAAAGGTGGTTTAATTTTATCTTTTCCGCCATGGTCGCACGAACACATACAAATTTGTATGTTAAACGAAGCAGTTTTGACATTAAATTTATTTTTGGTACAGTTTGTTTTGTTTAGGCATATACACATTTCTTAAGGTGTGCTTGGCAGAACTAATCACCAATGTAAATTGTTATCAAGAAAGCGTCACGTTTATTCCCACTTGTCACACGTCGCACGTCGCATATGTAAATCAACCTTGAAACCTTTGATTTTCAAGTCAAAAAGTCATAATATTTTATTTTTATTTTTCATTTTGAAGTTTCAATTTATTTGTAAATGAGAAAAACGAGTGGTGTTGGAGTCCACTTATTAGAGAAACCACAGCAATGATACTGCGGTCGAATTTATTATTATTTATTAAGCAAAATTATTTTTTGTAATTATTAAAATTCAAAAGTGCACTTCACTCTGCACACCCCCGTTATGAATGGCCACTCTGTCAAAATTGACTGCGACAGTGTGGATTAGATTTATCTCATATCACGTAAAATTGTGGTATCGGAAAGCGAAATCGTAATGAAAATTAACATTTGATCGACTGGTGCAATGATTTTTGCTTTGTCAACATAAAACGGCGGATTAATTATGTTAACCGAGAGCAACGATCTGCCCCAACTACCAAAAATCGTGTACTTTTCACCACATCAAATACCATCAATTGTTACACAAACCGTGTTCGGTTACATTTTATTGGGAGCCGATGTTTACAGTGATTTCAAGACAAACGCCATCGAAACTAATTTCCGCTGAGTGACACGTATCCAGTCGTGAAGGTTTATAGAGGCTTAAGAAAACTGAGAATATGGACCGATCACAGGAATGAGAAAAAGTCGTGGTTTTAAAATAATCCATGTGAATTACTTTTTCAATATAGTATAATGCAGGATCCATGAACAATACAAGGTTACCTAGAGCTAGAAAAGAAACATAATCCAACCGGGTTAAGAGAGCGGTAGTTTCAGTTCATGATCGAGTACATCAACATGGCTAAAAAAAACTCATAATTCGGGCCGATACACCTACCTAACATGTCAAGATGCAGAAAACAAAATGTGTTACCGAAATTCGGATGATTTTCGATGACTTCATGAAAACCTCGAAGAAAACGAGCTTGAATGACATTCTTCATGTTTTCTTCGAAAGCATAGAAAAATTGTACCGCTAGATTAGGACGCACGAAGAACCACATCCGACTTTTCAAAAGAGAAAAACCAAACATCGATCTCTGAAGAACAGGCGCGATATTCTATTCGGCCTACATTGAGAAGATTCTAATCGGCCACCTCACCTTGTACTGCTTCGGCAGTAGCAAAGTACTATCGGATACCAAATGCCAGTTGTATAACTTGGCACAAAACAAACAATGGAGTACAACAAATACGGAATTTAATATCCCAGGTGGTACGGAAGCAGAGATGCTGCCAAATCCATACTCTTCGGAGGCAGGGCCAATGGATTCTGGGGTGGGCCAAACATTGCTTAACGTATTTGGACGAAGATTTAAATTATCAAGATCACCAAGATCTTCAACTGGAAAGATCTTTCAGTAGGGGAGCAAACCGTAGAACTCAGTGAACAATTAAGAGAAAGAAAGGAATTTACAACTAAATTGAAAGAAGAATTTACAATTTTAAAGAAAGGGAATGAAAACTCAAAAAATCAGTTTAAACACGTGCAGCACTTCGGACGACACCTAACCCTGATCTAAAACAACAACCAGCTAAACAAAAAAAGAAATCACCTCCACCGATAAATGTCGTTGGAATATGAAATTATTTTACTATACAATTGATTATAAAATCGGTTACGGTAGCTGAGTACAAACTCGTATCTCTAAACAATGACATCTGGAAAATTAATGATGCAGACTCTGAAATCTACAGAGCTTTGACTACAAAGCTTAATTCCGAGGGGCATCAATGGTTTACCTACGAAGATAAGAAGGATCGCCCAATCAAAGTTATAGCTAGAGTTGTTCACCCAACTTACGCGAAAGAGGAAATTATTGAGGATCTCAATAATTTGGGTGACCTGTAAACATCATTAAGAAACAAAAAATTGAAACTGAACAAGGAGCTCAAATCAACCAGAGAGGGCTTCTACAATTTATGCGCACTTTTAAAAACAAAGAAAAGGTGGAAGATGTGTTTAATATCAAGTCAATACTTATTATGAAAGTTAAGAGCCATTGAAAAAAACAGTCTAATACCGCAGTGCAACAAAAATGTCAAGATTTTAATCATACGCAGAAATATTGCCAAAGAGGGACTAGATGCGTGTTGTTGGGAAATGTTCGAAAAGCATTAGACCCAAGTATGCCCGGTTAGTAAACATATTCCTGCCAAATGGGTTAATTGCAAACTTGCATACCGCAAACTACCGGGGATGTGAAATCGCTAGGGAGTTACAAAGAATAAGAAATAAAACGCGAAAACAAAATCAAGAAATACCGGAAAAAATTAACCAAATTTTCACCAAAGAGGAACCAAAACCTCATGCATGTAAAACGGGAGAACCAAAACTAAATAAGGCCCCAAAAGAGACTAAGAAGCCTGAAAGCTCTTAACATTCGGCTAGCTAAACAAGACAAGAGAAATGCTTTGAAGCTGTAAGCAACAGATTAGATAAGCCTAGGAAGCTTTCCGGCAAGGAAGGGCATAACCTTATAGATCTTAAAATAGAAGTTTTTATGCAAGCAGTCATAACTTAATTAAGGAAGACTGTTGCACATTATTATAATCAGAGGTGATTTTAATGAAAAATATCCCTTCTAGAGATCAAGAGTTCTTTTTCCTGTATCTCTAATTTTAGGAGCATAGGGCGTCTACTAGGCTGGTCCACCTTACTCTATTAGGGACTACAGCTTTTATCTCTTCCCATGATTTTCCAAGCTGTTTCGCTTCAGTTAGCATGTCTGGCTGATGTTATGCCAGAAGCATTTCAGTATTCGTCGAAGGTACTTGTTTACGAACACCTGTAGCTGCTTGCTGTCTTTTTCTGTGTGTTCCCATGCCTCACACCCATACAATAGTACCGATTTCACACTCGAGTTGAACGTGTGTGACAGAACATAAGAATTCCCGACTTTATGTAACATGTAATGTGTGTCTGACTTTATTTATGTTTTTGTTTAAGGAACCAAGAGCACTCTGTAAAAAAGGCAGAGAGCTGTTTGCAGCAGGACGACTATGCAGTTGTGTGTTTCATTCTGCAGATTAACCAACTTATTGACCTACGGATAGAAACAAAATTTCCGATATCATAGACTTATTTACCACCAAAGGTATAGATAGACAAAAATTACATATACCTAGAAAGCAGCAAGGAGATTATGTCGAATCGCACGCCTGTTATTATGACAAACAGTGCAACGATTGTAAAAAAAACTAGTCCACCTTGGTTAACTAATAACAAAACCTGCTGGGAGAAATTCCAGAAACTAGTTTGAGGATAATATTGATATTTAGGTGCCAATTACAAATCCGATACAGCTAGAAGAACTAGAACACTCAACAACAGTATACAAGAGGCGGCGTGGAGTAGTATTCTCTCAAGTTTAAAGGAAATGCGCCGAAATGCTATTTATCCTTTGGAAGTTAGGGAACTGGTTGCAACAAAACCAAAAGCATGAAAGGCAAAGTCGAGCACCAGAATACAAAACAAGTCTAAATTTGTTGTCCAATAAAGTAAAGTTGCTAAATAAGAGGCCTTCTGGGCGGAAAAATATCGAATATTCCCTTTGGAAAGCGACAAAAAGTTTAAAACGACCTACCTTCAAATTCCACCATTTAAAAATGAAGATGGAACGTGGGCTATAAGTGCAAAGCAAAATGTATTTTTGTTTGCAACCCACTTCAAGAACACGTTCTGGCCCCTACTAAGACAACTGCAGACGAAAACATACCACCAGTAAATAAAGTGAAGTGGACAATTACAATATATATCCTGTCACATTACAAGAATTAAAATAGGAACCTAACCTAAATGCAAATAAATCTCCAGAATATGACTTAATTATTAACAAATAAAAAAGCTCTTCCTGAAAAAGGACTACGTAAACTCCTCCAAATAATTAACGCAGCAGAAGTAATCATGATACCTAAACCAACCAACCACTAAATAACAAAAATTCAAAATATACAAGTGCATCGCTATTATCCACTGCCATAACACCTACTAATGCAAGAGTTTGCTTACCAATCATACCTTCTGCGTTTCTCTTGCGCCTTTATACGCTTGGATGGGTTGGGAACTACGAATTTAAGAGTATAAGAACTCGAGTAAGCTAAACTAACAACATAGCTTTATATGAAAAAATGCAACCATCTAAAGTGTTTAGCACTAGGGTAGATAGGCGACCCTCTGATAATGAAAACATTTATTTCGTGTAACCCCTGGTGTTTCACAAACAAACCGCATATCCGCCAGTCTCCATTATTCATTAATGATGCTATTGCCGTTTTTGTATTTGCCATATACTCTAATGCTATAAATGCTCTAATGCTGAATCGCTTAAAATTGCGAGATTTAAATAAGTTTTGCATAAGTGCTATTATATGTAGGTAAGTAGTGTGTGTTCATTTTTTTAGAATTCGATTACCGTTACGTCAACAATATTTTCTTTATAATTGTTGTTGTGTCGATAAATATGAATTAATCTTTGACAGATGTAAATTTTTCTTTTGATCTTACGCTAAACCTAGCGTTAAGTTATTGGAAATAATTAATAATTTAGTTAAATAAAAATTGTGAAGAGTTTTATGATCTTGTCACACTAAAATCTTGTATGTGTCCTTCATTCGCGATCCGTTTTAGGATAAGCTTCTCAGATTTCAGGGCTCGGATGAATGTATATCTCCATAGGAGCCTATAGGAGCATCTGCTATCTTTGATCGTGACGTTTTAACTCCCCGTACAGATCGTGAAGAAACACTTGATCGTGTTAATATTTATATACCAATATATTTGGGGCCGATTGCTTAGTTTAGATGAGAAGTTCCCAAAGCTTTGGTAGTTGGAGCTACAATTTAACTTCTTACGTGTTCGCAAATTGAGGCATAAGTTGTTACGGTAATATATGTGCAAATATTAAAAAATCTTGACTATTTCTATAATAATACCCTTATCATCAACACGTTCCGTCAACTTGTTTCATATCAAAAAGATACATTCTACTATGAACAAGAAAAACAAGATTGGTCACAGCTCTGACATCTAAAGAGTACCACAGTTCACAAAAATTTCAACTATTTTGTGAGGTACTAAGGAAGCATTTTAAATGCCTGCCATTTTCAAGTTAACTCGAGTTTTGTTCTAAAACAAAATTAATTCACATGGAGAAAGCTCACTGAGAAATTACATCTCTAGGATGATTTGGCATTCATTACTTTTCTTATCTCTTTTCCTTCCAAGGAAAAGAGATAAGAAAAGTAACGAATGCCAAATGTCTCAAAACTTTGTCAGGATCAATAAATGAATTTAACATCTCAAGTAGTCAGGTTAAACTTGTCTCGTTTTAGAGCAAGAAAAGATTCTTTAGAAATAAAGTAACTCCACATTTTTACAAAATATAATACACGGTTATATAATAATTGCTTCCACCGACAGAATACGTAAGCTTAGCGTGTTTATACACGTTAGGTTTGTCAAGTTCAAGGTTGACTAATCTCGTGTTATGCCCAGTAAAGTAAAACGGTAGGCTATTTTGACATACATTAGATGAATTCCACTCACATTTCCCCAACCTTCTTTTAATATTCAAATCAATAATGGATCTGTAAACCCATAGGTGAAGGGTAAATATCTTAAATGTTTAGTGGCTTACATTATATCTGCTGCCTTATTTATGACAGCGTACCGTTTGTTTTTCACTTCATTTGATGGCTAAATCTCTAGTGATTAATATGTAATAAATTTAGACGATTAGATTTGGGAGGTTTAAAAGATTTATATTCAGGATTAAGATGTAAAGGTTATTTTAAACTAACTATAAATTTATTTGCATAAATTTTGATTTTATGACATTTTTATAACAAACATCAAATACAAAATTTTACCGGTACCGAAAATTTGGCATAACCAAATGTAAAGTAATCTATTATATAAATGAATTTGCAATAATCTATTGTATTTAAGATAACGTGTATAAAATATAAAATTTACCCATCAAGAGAAAATTCCAAATTAAAAACTCCTCCATGTTCACTGCCCCCGAAACTGCAATCATTCCAGCTATCGTTTGATTTAAACGAAGTATACACAGTTTTATGAATATTATCAATAACACCAATATTGTTTTTTAATCCCATTTCACGTCCTTTTAGCCACGAATATAACACCATGTTTTTTTAAATTTTTTTTTTTAATAACAACACTACCGAAAAAATATAACCACAAAAATATTTTGACAATTATCCAAATAAACGAAGTTTGGAAGTGAGATAAAAACACTATAAACTGAGACCGATATATGCTTCCACAATAAAAAAAATCAAAACAATTCACATGTTTAAATTTATGTAATAAACAAATTCATTTGTAATACTGTAAAAGAAAATCACAAATTAAAGTTAATATTTGTCTACAAGAATAGCCGCGGCAACTAACTAACTAATCGCCAATAATTCACTAGTAAATTATCTACACGATTTTTGAAGGTTATTTAAAAATTTTGCGATTGCGAATGTTGCGCTGGTGGGGTACCCTGTAAGCACAACAAATAGTAGTGTCCGATCATGACACCCAAGTATCCAGAATTTGTCATTACGCGATTATAAAATTCGACAAAAACTACTTACCCCATAAACATTTTGTGCAGCAGTTCGTGTACATTTTAGTGCGAAATATGCTATGGACAATAATCAATGTAATGGTATTATGACACTAGCTTTTAGTGCTTACAATATATCAGAAGTTATATACAAATATTGAGCAAATCTAACTAACCATTTAGCAATTGTAGTAGTTTAGAATTATGCTACAATAATCTTTTTTGACATCCCCAATTTTTTTTATCAATACACATATGTGGATAAATAAAATATTTAACATTTGTAAAATTGGATTGTCCCTTTTTTTGTAATTTTAGTCCTTAGTTTACATTTTTAAAGGCAATTTTTTAAGTCAGTGTTATAATATCATAAACAAGAAAAATAAAGATTTGAGCCTTGGTTCGGAGAAAAAAGAAATTTTCATTCATTTCCTCATAAGATTACTATTAAATCCCGAATTTAATTAGGCTACAACTGCACGACATATATCAATAAACCAGCACGGGTTTATGCGTGGCCAATTCACATCAACTAATCTTGTTGAATTCACCATTAAACAATTAATGAGATAGAAAACTATCATCAAGCTGATGTAGCGTACGCGGATTTCAGTAAAACATTTGATTCCATCTGCCATCAAAACAGTACTCCAAAGTTTATTCGTATTTGGGTTTTCACTCGATTACATAAATTGGTTCAAGCCGGTGACAATTTGTAATAATGGAAAATGATAAATTAAACGTTATTAAAGTTACGTCTGGTGTTCCCCAAAGATCACACATTGGGCCGTGGATTTTTATTATTTTCACAGATCAAATAACCGAGATAATCAAAAACTCAAAACGTAAAAATGCTAGATACGAAGAAACTTTAAAAAGACATCGACAGATAAGTGAGTGATGTGATCGAAACTCGCTTTGCTTAAATATTAATAAATGCAAAATCATGTCTTTCCATCGTAAGAGAAATTCTCTAATTACTTCATACAAAGTCAACAACGAAGTATTGCAAAGAGTCAATGAGATCATTGATTTGGGTGTTATATTTTGTCGAAAATGCCAGTTTCAATAGGCATATTGAAAATTGTATTGCGAAAGCGAATGCCATGTTTGGATTTGTTAAAAGATGGACAGATGAATTTAAAGATATTCAAACCTTAGGTTCACTCTATTTCGCTTACGTTCGATCTCAACTGGAGTCTGAAATACCCCCCCTTGAAAATAGCACGGACATAGGATTTTGCAATTTTTAACCATATTATGAACCGGACCTTACGTTTTACGAGATGGAATGAAATTATTTTTTATCCCGATTTTCAATTTTCTACTGAATAATTCATTCCACTAATTTGAATTTTTGTTCATTTTACAAGGTAACCTTTAATTTATAAATCACGGCAAATGAAATATTTTTCGACAGAAGAATAATAAATTCTATAGCCTGAAAGATTTTTGGCTCCATTTATTCGAAATAAAGAAATAATTAACATACTCCAATCCAATAAAGCTAACATTATTTTGTGTCGTGATGGTGATCATAATTCTGATTCTAATAACTACTAGTTTCAATTAAATTTTTTTATATTAATCTCGCATAATGTCTTTAATAATCTTAATAGATTCACTGTCCATTAAAGCATCTTAAACTATTAAACTATGATTATCAGTAAATCGGAACCATTTTTTGTAACAATTCATCCATCAATTTCTATATCTATATTTTAACTGAAGCTTTTGATTTAGTTTAGGTTATTTACACTTTAAAAATAATTTTAACCAATAAAACTCACCTTGTGTTGCATTCAAATTAATTTTTTTTATTAGTTTTAAACACCCCATTAAACTATAAATTCACGCAAAGCTCTTTTTGCAAGTTACCACAGCTAACTCTCTTTAGCACTGCTGGATTCGCATTTCACTGGATTTTATAAAGCCCAATGATTCCTTCTAATTTAAGGTACTACCAGATCTTATCTATTAAGGCGGGTGCACATAGAGAACGAATAGCGAGAACGATGATTTTTTTTTAAATAATGAAAGAGAAATAGCGAAATAGAGTACCTAAATTTTCCAAGTCATATAAAACACATACATACCTTTAAAATTTTCGTTACAAAATTTTAATTTATCGTTGTCAATTCAAAATTATCGACGATAAATAAAAATTTTGAATGAAAACTATTAAAATTATATATTATGTATAAAATAAATCACAGATTTATAAGTAATCGCTTATATACGATTGACTATTTGTACAATTTTTTAAATTTTCTTTTAGTATTTCGTAAAATAAAACCAATCGCTCTCGCTACTCGTCCTCAATGTACACCGCCCTTTAGATTCTATCGTATTACCTAGAGTCATTATCTTTATCTGCTTTTCATCTTCAATTCTGTCAAATAATTTCTCTGTGATTTAATCCCGCCTTTGCAATATTTCATTAAAATTTCCATTTTAATTTCTAAACATTTATCCGGATTGAAAATGTATTAGAGTGCAACAATGCTTCGGGTCCGACACATATGGTGTCTCCACACGAGGTACCTGTTTTAACCTGACAAATGAATATCTGTCAAGAATCATATATATTTTCTGTAACATAAGTGATTTTGAACTAGTATACAAACCATTATGTTTTAAGATAGGATTACAAACTATGGACATATACACACTATGAATTGCTCAACATTTGGCATACTATATCTCTTACCCTTATAGCAACAATGGCGTTAATAGACTTTTCGTTGGACTATTATTTTTGTGTTTCACGTAAAGCTTCTAGGGTGCTGTGTTTTTTGCAACTCATATACCAAATGTCAAAAAACATTTAAAACAAACAAATAATTTTGTTGCGTACGAGTCTCATAACGCTGCATGAAAATGGTTGTTCCAGATTCTGGTAAAAAAGCAGAGGTTCTTGAGCTGATCACAAAGAAAGATAACATTGAAAAGGAGATAAATGGGTTGGGAAATGTATTAGCTGCTGTAAAGACTACTTAGTCCAATGGTTATGGTTTTTCAACAAAATTGTAAATGTTTTTTAATATTTGTAGAATCATGTCGGAATGAATGAACCTCTTGTGGATGGAGATGGCTTTCCTAGAAATGATATTGATGTTTATCAAGTTCGAACGGCCAGACATCGTATTATTTGCTTACAAAATGATTTAAAATCAATTATGAAGGAAATTGAAAAAGGTTTAGAAATGATTCATTCAGAGGCTAGCTCGAGTGGAACAGAGCCGAGATCTAGGAAATTTGAAAATGAGGGATCACAACAGGTTGCTTCAAATGCATTAAACTTAAAACCATTCTTGAAAGTCGATTTGATCAGCCCAACTTCGCCAGCCGAGTTGGCCGTAATTATTTCTATATGCATACCATTCGAAGTGTTAGTAACTACCTTCAAAATTGTGTTTTTAGGGACTTCAACTATTTGACGAGATTGTCGAATTCGGCACTATTAACATTACAAATTTTAAGGAGATCACTCAGATAGCTGAACTTGTAAAACATCGAGAAAATCATCAAGTAAATGTTAAGGTGAAGCGCAATGAAAAACTATTTGACTTGGTTTTGATTCCACAGAAATGGTCGGGTAGAGGACTTTTAGGATGTAATATCGTAATTAATTTTGATTCTGTT
The DNA here is from genome assembly GCA_963691935.1 of Nephrotoma guestfalica. Lineage (NCBI taxonomy): Eukaryota > Metazoa > Arthropoda > Insecta > Diptera > Tipulidae > Nephrotoma > Nephrotoma guestfalica. Next base: position 252,953,292 of record OY829913.1, read on the forward strand.
GAACGTTAAATTATATATATTTATTGGGTAACTAATAAAAAAATTTCTGTTTTTTTAATTAAAATCTAAAAACTTGCATGTATTTATGTATTTCCAATTTAGTTTATAAACTTTCTTATAATTAAAAGTATTTATAATGATTCATCTGCGATCTTAAAACAATTTATAAGTTTTGTATATTATAATTGTTTTAGTAATAATTTCCAAAATTATTCCATTGGTATGCACCGCCTTGTGAATATTGGCCCCATGAACCGGTTCCGTAGTCACAATAAGGTTGGTACCCAGACTGATTATTTCCATAATAGTAGCTGGAGTTTTGATTACCGCCGTACGGATAAGAATTTGAATAGCTTGCTGCGTTTCCGGTCGGTTGAGGTAATGGTGGTGCCTCCTTCGTTTTCTTGGCTGGCGGCGGTGCGGTTACTGTGGTGGCGGTTGTCTCACTAGTATTTATATAAGAACTATAATTAGTATAATCACAATGATTGTTTCCGCAAATACTCACCTCTGTTTCTTTTTCGCTTCGCTAGCTTTATTTAATGCTACCTGAAGAGATCTTTGGGCATCTTGCAAACCTTTTGTTGTACTACCAAAATCTTCTAAGAATTCAACTTTTCTCTGAGCAAATAACACTTTCTGATCGGGTTCCATACCTTCCCGCGCCATGAAAGTGTCCATCATGGCAACAACCTCAGTTTCATCTACCGTTTTTCGCTGTAAAGCCAAATCGATCATTTGTAAAACGACACGTGCATTCGATGGATCTTTCTCCAGTGCAGCCTTTAATATTTTCAGACCTTCTTCAATATCATCTTTAATTTTATGCATAAATCGGGCATATTTAATTGCCAGACTGCTGGCAATGTTTTTATTTTTAGCGCTATTCATGTAGTGCTCGTAAAATTGAATACATTTATCAAAGTCCTGCCTTCGTCGCTCCACATTTATGCGACGATATGCAATTTGCAATAAATTTGGGCAAGCTTTTTCAATATTTGTAAGAATTTCAGCCGCCTTATCAAAATTATTATGCAGTTCCTCAAAAGCTGACCACATCAAGTGTAAACTAGGTTTATCAGGATGATGCACGGTACAAGCTCGTTCAAAAGCATCGCGTGTCGTTGATTCTAATGTAATATCGTTTTGGGACTCTAAGTACCGTATCAATTTTAGCCAGAATTCATCGTAAAGAGCGCATGCAATGAGACACCGTTCAAAAAGAACTATAATTCGTTTTCGATCACCTTTCTCAATTTCGAAATCTAAATATTCCTTCCAGTTTTTCAGTTGGCAACGTTCCAATGGTTTTACGTGGAAATATGGACGCTTAATTCCTTCCTCAAAGGTCCAACGTTCACTGACAGCGGTCACTGTTTGTTTATGTATTTTTCGACGAATCGATAAAATTTTGTCTTTCACTGCTGGAATTTCTTCATCTTTTAAATGATCGTCTGCTTCAGGCTCAGGTTCCGGTTCGGCTTCCGATTCTGGTTCAGCAACAACTACCGGTTCTTCTTTTTTCTCTTCTTGTTTTATATCAACTTCCATTGCATCTTCACACTTTGTTTCTCCTGCGACATTTTCGGTTGGTGGTTTCTCCTCTGGTACATCACCTCCACCTTCCTCGCTTTTTATTAATTTATCCTCTTCTGTTGGAGCTTTTTCCGCTATTTCTTCTTCTGGAACTTTATCAATTGTTTCGTCATCTTTTGAAGGCTGAACGATTTCTTTAATTGGTTTATCTTCTTTTACTGGCTTTTCTTCCTTTATAGGCTTTTCCTCTTTTAATGGCCTTTCTTCTTTGACTGGTTTTTCTTCTTTTACAGGTTTTACTTCTTTTACTGATTTCTCTTTCACTGGCTTTTCTTTAGGACCTAAACTATCCCGTACCTCGGTTCGAAGTCTTTTTATTTCCTCACTGCTTATGAGAGACGCAATCGGATTTACATTAACAACTTCGGAAAAACTGAAATAAAAAATGTACCATGTTAACTCGCGATATTCAGCAAGAATTTATTTTAATTCTTACCTATCAAAATGGCTGTTGTATCCTTGAGTTGGTGTTGCTAATAGCCTATCATATATATCGACTACCTTCAACCAACGTTTACGATCTGATTCCCATTTGATATATGCTTCCCAAAGTTTATCGGAACGAAATTCCAAACCGCAAGCTTCAATTGCACGTTCAAATTGTACGCGAATAAACGATTCATCATCATTATAGTTGGTCTTCACATGAGATAAATAGTGGATCCATAAATCAACCGATAATGGAATTGCTTTGAGACCTCGTTCAAACACCTTCGAGTACCAAAACAAATTGGAAGAAAGAAAAAATACAGATAAAAAATAAAATTGCTTTGGAATTATCGCTTGGCAATGGCTCTGAAACGTATATTTCTTTGTTCTCGGTAAATATTGTTTCTAGTCTCCGATTTTGATGCTTGGCTATTTATAGAACATGAAGTACATTGATGTCACGAGCACGATTTCTCAACAAATACATCAGATTTAACAGACAGCTTAAGATGTTACGATCAATATATTTTGAAAATTTGTTTTTTTTAAATGTTACATTCTCCAAAACAAGATAATCAACAACACCATACATCCCAAACTACACCGATGCATGACGCAATCAATAAACGTGTTATACCTCGTTGCTGAGCACATCCGTCCAGAGGTATTTTATATATTATTGGCGGTTAAATATGGTTAAGATTACAAAACAACCTCACATAAACAATTTTGTTGTGTAATTCGACAATAACCCGACTCAAAAGTTTAACAAAGTCATTTGCTATCGATACGATCTTTTCGCCTTTTCGTTTTTGGTGGCAGTCCATCCAAAAACTATAGCTCAAAGAATTAACGGAATTTTCAGCTCTCAGAAATTCTAAAAAAAAACACTAAGCCAAGTTCCTTAGTACATACCACGATACATAGGCAGGCAGTCTTGAAACCTCAAAAATCACTTCCTGCTTCCAGATGCCACAGTAAAAGGACAACACAATAACGTCAAATTACAGACAATTTTTATATTTTCATAAACAATTTTGGGTTTCGTTTACGATACCACGAAAATCAAACGGAAATATTAGCTATTAATTGAATGTCATTATTATGCAGTCTGATTTTGATCTTGTTGAAGGTCAAAGGAACTGTCAGCAATCTCATTTCCCGTCATATAATGACGAGCTGGATCATGATCGTAACTCTATTGTTTCAACTAAACAAAAAATAAATTGTTTACAATCTTAGGCCAACTTGGTAGTCTCAGCGTCGTACAATGAATTGAGCACAGAGTATAAACAGGAATATCTGTAAATTCCGAATCTCGCACCAAATTGTGAAAAAGAATCGCCAGAAAAATATCATCTTCTCGATCACACGATGTGCAAAGAGTTAGTTGATCTCAAAACTTCGGAATGAAAATAAATAATTGAATCGCTATCTAAATATGTTCCCACATTTAGATTATGACTCAAATGTCCACAATCAATTAACACGAAAATGAGGCTACTTATGCGCAGACAAACAAAATAATCTTATTAAAATAGCAACTGGTAATGAAATTTCTTGCGCCAAATTGTATAGAATTTTTTTTCGTAAAATTATAAAATAAGGAAAACCCGTATCAGTAAACAAGATCAATGATACAAAAAGCTTGATGAAAGAAACTGCAAACGAGATTGGGTATTTATCAACGCTACCCCTAAAGAATTTGTACCACACCATTATCTGCGATGTACGATAAACAGAGCCACTAGCAGTGAACTAATTAATCTTGAGGATCGAAACAAAGTTTCAAAAAATAAAGTCATAAAACGGACGAGCGGCATCACGAAATACCATTATAAATAGTGACAAAGTAGCCCAGCTAATGCTGGTCTGCAATGCAGAATATAAGGCATCAAGATCAAAACAGAGACTACAAAATGTTGATGGTCTAAAAACGGGAAAAATATTTCACTCATCACGAAAGAAAGTAAGTACCGCATACAAAATGTATAGAACACCAAAACATTAACCTTTAGTACAGTAGTCCTTACTAGGTTAATGGCGATATCACAGTATTGCATCACTCGTTGTATAAAAAACAGATTAAAAAAGGGTAACTTCATCAAGTTCCTATTTTGAGGATGATAAAAGTAACAAAATAATACGAATAGTTTAAAGAGGCCAAAGAACGCAGATAGAACGGTCACCAGTTGAGAAAAATATACAGCAGAGATCATAGAACATTTCGTTCACGAAATGAAACGAATTTTCGAGAAATAGACAAGGCTAAGGAATCAATTAAACAAAGCATCTGTAAATATTTCACAAAAGTGAAATAGATTCGTGTACAAAAGAAGCATCACTATAACATACCGCAAGGAATACGCTAAAACCGCCTATAGATATTCATGGTAACGCAGAACCAAGGACTTCATATAAAAATTCAGTAAAGCGAAACTTAAAACACGCAAGTAGTTTGTTTACCACTCGATGGGGATAATCTACAATATTTTCGAAAGATGCTAACAAGTAACAACTAAACAAGCTTACAAAAACACCCAGATGACCGCAAAGAAATCGGCAAAGATCAGTGACATAATAACACAACAATACAAAATAACTCCGCAGATGATCCTATCTTGAGAATGAATTAGCATTCTGCGAGAGACAATGACAAGCTTCCTGTCGGAAATTCAAAACGAAAGATTTACTCTAAAACCACCATGATTCAACTAAAAGGATCCATTCAAATTAGAGGAATAATAGCCGGTTTTAAAAATATATAAAGAAAACGTTGTTAACGTCGTAAGGAGTCGATTTCAATGAAATGCTTGCTCACAAAACGTTAAAAGAATGGGAAATAGTAACAAAACGATTTCCCCGTGCAGAAAACAGTAACCAAAAAACATGATTTAAAACAAAGTGCCCTGGGTAAAAAATATGGGGGCTTAGAAGTGAAATCCATGACATAATGAACGGTCACCACAAAGAAAAACTTATTAGCGACAACGAGGATCCTTCTGAATATAAACAGAGCAAAGTCGCATAAAAATGCGAACCATTCATAATAGGGCCCTAGCAGACTCTCAGCCAGTCTAATTTTATATCGCTGAGTGAATGATTTGCAAATTTTGAAATTAAAAAAAACAAGGTGTCACAAGAACCTACAAATTGTAGACAATCAAATAAGATCAAATATCTTGTTAAGCTCTAAATATGTAATATTCATAATTCGCCCATTGCAACCAAATTAGTATAGCCAGATAGGACGACGCCCACAATTATGATTCCAGGATTATCACATATCCTCGGTAATGCAAATATTTGATAATTATTTTTTATTTGTTTACCTAGACAATCAAATCTATAGAAACTGTTGAAGTTTTAAATAGTTCCCATAGCATCAAGTCAATTTACGAGCTAAATTTTACCTCAAAACGCTTGAAATGAATAGCTTTAAGGCAAGAAGTTGGCATTGCTTCATATAAAGGCAATCCAATTTCTAAATTAAGCTACATTAAACGAAATAACTCCATATCGAATGATTTTCTTGCGCCATCTTATCGAAATCTGTACACAACCGATTATATTTTGGAGACTCGATATGCTTTGGAGAGGTTGAAAACTTTACCATGAAATTATTCTTATGTTATGTATTTCCCCAAAGCCTAACATATCGCACTGTGAAATTAAGAACATTACCTAATTCGTATAGGTTTTCTTTGGTACCAACTAAACTTCAAGCTGGGGTCATATTTTTTACTATATGAGTAACTAATAACCATTCTATATTCGGCTACCTGACTGTAATGTACGAGGGAAATTAGAGATGTTTTTAAACGTAATTTATAATTACTCGTCATTAAAGCAGAATTGTAGACCGTTGGGGGCACTGCGCTATCATTTGACAACGTGAAAAGATGAGGCGTAAAAAGATGATAACGATTTTATCGATACTGAAGATGATTACAAATTTTTTTTTGGAATAATCAGGGAATTCTGCCCATCAACTAAGGCCGATAAGACTATAATTCAGGATTTCTTTTTTAGTATTTGATTGATCACAAAGCGTATTCATGAGAATTGCCGCCAATGACTATTTCCTATTTTCTAACCTCTAAATTTAGTTCGGAAATCAGAAAAGAACCTGCATTTTAACCTCGTTTCCACCCAAAACGATTTATAATAAAATACAAATGTGCGATTGTCTGTCTGGAAACAAAATTATTATTCGTTGCTTTCTTAATAGTTACAAGATTCTTTAGTCGAATATTCATATTTGGTCCAGTCACGAAAATAATTTTAACGAATTCTCAAAAATGTTTCTGTTTAGATCCGTTAGATTATGATTAATAGGAATCTCAAGCAAAATTATAAACATATCTCTTCCGATTTGTTAAATGCCTTAAGAAAAATTATCATGATCGAGATTATCATATAAATCAGAGCTTTTGAAAATATGAAAAAATTGTATATTACGAGAGTTTGGCAGTAGTTTGTCCCAAGATTCATTTTAGGTACAATTTTCGTAAGAGCTGATTGGAAATACATTGAAGACTTAAAGCTCTCCAATGGAACCTGCCGCAAACTTTCTAAATCAGGTTTGGCGCATCATTAAATAATTCATTCACATTTACGCCTAAGTATTTACTCGGAATTAAGAAGTCATCAGAATACGAAAGTGCGGACTTAGGGACTTAGGTATTAAAGGAAAAATTTACAATTGTTAAGCTTTTTTAATGCCTGATTGCATCCTTTAATTTGGGGGCAATTTTAATGGCTTGTGCAATTTCAATACGCAACATTTCCAAAACTGTCACTGCCCTGTCAGCTTACATTTATAAAAATTTTGAGTTTCCAATTTTCAAAAATAACAATGCCGCCTAAACAAAACTATGGACTTCGATTATGTATGACGAGATTAGAATCGTATGATCGGAAACTAGAATGTACAGTCTCTCATTCAACCTGCCTGGTGGAAGGTGCATAAACCAAAAAATTGTATTGTAATTTGCGAAGTGAGACTTATCGGGCTGAAACAAATACAACACAATACTGATCATCTTCTGATCACTACAAAGCACCATGGAAATTTTCATGAACATCGATTGTGGTAAATGTAATAAAATTCACTAACCACTGGATCAGTATTTTATCACCATTTATCACAAAAGAATGAAAGAAGTCAGTAATCAGTATTTTATCACCATTTACCAAAAAAAACAGCCTTATTCCTACCTAATCCGATAAACAACTACTACATGCCATCTCTGGTACATGTTGAAATGAGACATTTCGAAAAAAATTGAAACCAGCATTTTAGTTGCTACCACTGTAATAGAGGTTGGCAGAAACGTCTCAAATGCAACTGTGATGATTATAGAAAGTGCTGGACAATTTCGGGCTTGTCTCAGTTGCATATTAAAGTAGCTAACTTCCATACAAGAGGAAAATCTTAGAGAATGGTCTAAGAATTTTAAGCGCACGATTAAGTTACCACAAAATTTTATTAAAGAATTCTATACAGTAACCCCCATGCAACGGAGGTATGGAAAGAAGCTTAGTTTTTGTTGGGTTGTTCCACCGCAGATTTTAGATCCAGAAATGAACGGTTTCATGGCGATTGTCGAGAAATAAAATGCTTAAAGTTCAAAAGTTGAAACTAAGAGTAAAAATGCTCCGTAATGACTGAAATTCAAAATTGTTCAACGGAATTATTGAATGTTAAATTAAATGTACTTTATTTTGAGGCATAGGACAATTATCATTAGTGACCAGCATTGATAACTCTGATATGTACCACGAGCTGTAAATCAGTTAACTCAAATACGCACAGAGGAGTTGCAGCTCTTACGAGAAATTAATAAGTGCCAATCAGTTACTAAAGCTAACCGATCATCAGGAATTGGGTGATTTAATTCGAAAGTCATGATGTTCAAAGGGAACTGTCATATTCAATCTCATATCCCGTTATAAAGAATTGAATATTTACTCTATCTTCAAGAAGGAAGGCAGCTTGAAGAGGGAGAACCGTTGAAATATTGTTCTATTTTGAAGAACATACAAATAACACGCATTTGACAAAGATCGTGATCGGTGATTTTCAAAACTTTCTTTAGAATCGATTCGTTATCGACTAGTGAATTGGACGATTCTGTCTAAATACTTGGAAATCTTGAAATATGCTAGGTGGATTCATTAAGCAAGTGGATACATTTTATTTGTTCTATGGCTACCACAATGACGGTTAAAATTTTGTTAAAAACGAGCAAGAAGATGTATTGAGACATACCCTTCAATTTTATGTTAGCATCCATTTTTCGAATAAGAGATATACGTCAGGACAACGGTTATCGGCTCTCATATTACAGATGATACATAAATGATTGCGCTGATTGGACTCCAAATTAATGAGGCGAAAACTGAAAATATTGTGGTCTAGTAAACAGTAATACAAATAAGAATATAAGTAGAAATTTGATAAGTTAAGACCAGAAACAATACGATACAATACAACAATCACACGTAATGTATGATGATATCAAAGGACTAGAGCGGTGTTTCTTAAAGCTACTGGGCAGATGAAGACTTTGACCATGACTTTCGAGTACTAAAGGCCTTTTTTGTTATTTGAGAAAAATTATTTACGGCACAAAACGCAACTAAGTTAGCAAATCTAAAGTTCAGTGGATAAGGCGGGTTGGTCAGGTTCTCCGTATTAACCGTTAAGGAATGATGGAGTGGTCTTCAAAGTTTGGTTCGCTTTATGGCAGGCAAAGAGGCCGTTGTCGGCTTCTTAATATAGAGAGCATGACGCCATTTTCATAAACCTTCCGATAATTTATTTACACGTATATCGTATAGCAGACTCCTACAAAGAGCTTCGTTTTCACGTATCTTTCGTGGCTTTATCGATTTTCTTCGAATGTGGCTTTTCGAATTATTATTAGACATAGTGACACACATCAAGAGTGATGAACTATATCAAGAATACCTGGTAGTCAGAGTCCTTTCTTAATTATAATTGAAAATTAATAGGAAACTCAAAAGAAAACCTCGGTTAGAAAGACATTATCAAACTGATTTTTCAAAACGGCATGAGAGGCAATCGATTCATTTGTCGTTCCAAGTGGCTATACAAATCATACATAATTATTCAGTTCCTTTGTAAACAAGTGATTTGAGACGAAAGAAACAATTAAAAATTTCAGTTGTGTGAAATTTTTAGATGATTCACATCCTCCTTTTCAAGGCTGTCGTCACACAAGGAGTCTAGAACAAGCCCCATGTTCTTTGTTATTCTTTATTAATATTGCAACAACGTCATTGTTGAGTGGTGGAGATGAAAATTGTATACACGTAAAAAATAAATAAATGAAATCACAGTCAGACGGGTTATGCAACATCACATTTATTATTTTGACATTTACAAGACATACTAGCCTCGGGTCTCAAATGATGTTTGTTACAATACGGGGAAATAAATTTATGGAATTATAAAATTACGTGTATTGTTACGATGTTGTAACAATGTAGAATAAAACCACACACTCCTGCGGAATCGCGACGAAAAACTGTGATAAAATATCCAAAAAGGCAAAAACAATACGAACACTTTTTCAGCGAGATTTTGCACGAAATCGAGAATTATTAAAGTTAGCTGGAGCCAGAACAGAGGACACTTACCTACATTTAAATATTTAAAATTAAGAAACCAAGACCGAGCTACATCGAAGCTGGACAACTGCAATCACATCGTCCTTGTCAATAATATTGTCACACAAGGACTTTAGAACAAGGCTCATCCCTTGTAAATGAAGATTAAAACGACCATGGTCAGTGAGTAGCGACTAAAACTCATATCGATCTTCTTTAAAGACTCGAAACAGTAGATAGCTTGCTTACCATTATTAAAGGTCACAGGCGGTGTTGATTCGAGCTTTCAAATTCGCACATTACAAAGCATTTGACAGTTAGGGCAGAGAAGAATAATAAAATAAATATTCCTTGATCAAATCAAGCTTTGAACTGATCACAAAATTCCGTACACAACTGTGGACAGTTTTACTTACATAGAATAATATTTCCACCTGAAACAGACAGTTAGACGCATTAATCGCACAAGATGGGTTTGGAAAACCGTGCAAAATTGCCATATTAGAAACGAATTGAAAATATGTTTTATTGAATTACGTTTTCGACCGATCAAAATTGTTTGTATGAATGATACGATGATATGCGACTGCTATTAAGCATCATCATTTGATTATTTTAAATCGCATTTTTTTCATCATAGATTAAGCCTTCTCTGCTTTATGATCGTAGATCGCGCGAATAGCAGTAGGATCGAAATTACGCACCAAATTCAGAATGAGAGCTGGTAGTGCAAATAAAATATTAGACTTCCACACTCGGTTATTGAAATTTTCAGACATTTATAGGTTTTATCGAGGCTTCTAGGAATTGACAAATTTATGACAAATCATAATTATTTCTACATTTGTCTAAGCCCTGAAATCAAAATGAATGTTCTCTTCAAAATCGCTATTCCTAGAATCAAAAACTGTAGCGTTAAATAGTCCTTCCTGCAGGCCATATTCTGAAAACTGCTAGCTATCTAAACCTGCGTCAGTTAGCACAGATAGAACGATCATCTAAAATTTCGAAAATGCTCATCTCCATTGTTAAAATATGGCAGTGTGGCTTAGTGAGGTTTATTTACAAATTGAAACAAGAGAAGAGACAAAGGAGTTCACCAATAATTCTTCAAAAACTAGTAAATTGGTTCTATATGGATTTACGCACCACATTTCCATAAATTTAGATTTCGTTACATTAAGTAAGACGTTTATCCGAAAAAATAACGATCAAGTTAACAGCGGCTGAGGGAAATGAAGCTAGCTTGCAAATCCTTGTAAATAGGTAACCCTTACAAAATTTAACGAAAACAGTGATCGAGAAAACCGGAAAATTTTAACGGATTAAAAATTTTGAAATGTACCTAATTAAACGAATAAACTATTGAAATAACCCTGAATGGTTGTGGATTAATGAAAATGTGAAATTTCAATTCTGTTTTAAGAGGAATGACAAATCGGGCAGAAGATTTTTGATTTTTCTAGATATTAATTGTCAAATACAATTTTGCCGGTAAAATTTGAAGACTTTTCTGATCGGAATTGATGATTCATCAATGCTAAAGTTCGTTCGTTCATTCTTCGTCAAACAATTTTTTCGACTAATCCAAAATAGCGATTTTTTTCTTCTGCATTTTTTCGAAAACAATTGTTTGAATGAATGAATGAACGAACGAACGCAACACTGAATCCGCCTTCAGTCATGATAGAAAACACTGTGCAAACTAATCTGGCTGGGATACTCAGGAATGCTCCCACGAGAAACATTTTATTATTAAGCGATCTTAAATCCTTCCTCCTTAATCATTTAATAACAAACCAAAGTTGAGCAGCATACAAGTATCCTATTACGTACTATTTGTAGGAGGACAAAGGCCATCTTTAAAATATCTGTCAACGATTCTTTCTTAAGTTGATCAACTAAGTGGAGTTCCAAAAGAAAGCCATAATTCAGTCGGAAAACCTGCAACAGGATCATCTGTTTTATATGATATCAAGAGTAAATAGAACACGGGTCCAATCCCAATCGGAAGAATTAGATTCAGGAGTGTTCGATTTGCCATTGGGAAGTTGCAGAGCAAATTTGCAGGAATCATTTGAATGTTTTACAGAAAATAATTTAAACAGAACTAGTTCAAACAATTAGTGCTCGTAATTTGGAAACAAACTGTAGCACAAATGACATAAATGTGCATCGAGACAAAACTTGGAAAATTTTGCTGGGCAGTTTATTACGGAAAACTAATTGAATGATTGGAAAAGTCATTTTGTAGATTAAGTTTTTGGGATAAATCCAAAATAAAGAATGCTCGTAAAACAATATTCATGGTTCATGATAATTTGAAAATTAACAGCTCAACAATACGGAAACTAAAAACAACATTTTCCTGAAATAAAAAATATAATTATTATAATAAATTATTGTATATTAATATATTCATATTTCACTTATAATGTATAAAATATTTGATGCATTAATTAATTTATATTTCATCTTCCTTACAATATTGTCGAATCCATCGTTGACACACTTATGCATTTTTAAATGTGTAATTTTCAAGAATCGTACTAATTTTTTTTTGTTCACTACGAAAGTATTCCAATAGATCATAAAAATTGTTTCCAAAAAAGCGAGGGGACTAGCTCGATAAGTACGAATGAAACACAATTTCTTTAAATTTAACCCGATATAATTAAGAAAAAAAAAACGTCAAATGGGGAGATCTTAATACGGGAACAAGTTTTACAGAAAAACTCGAATTATTACCAAAAAAAAAATATTGAATTTTGTGAATGATTTGATTATTTTTTTTGTTGTTTAATTGAAAATAATAACAATAAATGCAATATATTTCAAGATGTTTTATTATATCTCAACCATAAATAATTATTTCAAATGATACTGTAACACCCGTACGGACTCGCGACTTAATTTTTCATCCTATTTTGCAATTTTGCACTAAAAATTGCCTCAAAACGTATCAAATTGTAAATCAATTACAATATCATGAAATAATAATTTCATTGAAACTTTATATAACATTATATAATAATATATAATAAATTTTTTAATATCATGTAATATATTATATATAATAATTATGTTATGAAGGCAATAATAAATATAATCAAGAACTACTTTGTCTAGGAGCTCATGTGCAGAATTACAGCAAACAGTGCCCCTGAGCGTTAGCTGTAGGAATTGAAGAATTTTTGATTTTTATGTGAAATTTTATATTATATATCATAATATATGTACTTCATTTTTAAAAATATATATAAAACATTAAATTTATAAAAAATTAATTAAATACACAAGTTATGAAATACAACACATAAATACCTGACTTGAACAAAATATTAGTTTTCTTACCTCTTCGCATTTCTTCTTGTTTCCTTTGCGTTTTTCATAGTCGGCATATTTTCTCCAATAGCCATAGCAGTAAGGATAATGTGCCAAGAAAGCATCGTACGCATCACGTGCCGCATCTACATCATTCTAAACAAAAAATATATCAAATTATTTAACAATTACATTCCATCGTGTTGACAAATGATGATAAACAAATACCTCTTGGTCCACATATTGCAATAAATAAGTCCATCCAGTGAAGTCGGCTGGATCATCATTCACAGCTTTCCAGTATTTATCGAGCTCGGGAAGTTTCTTTTTCTTCTCTATTTCCGGATCTGGCACAACTGTAACAAAATGAATGTTAGTTATCTTAAATGAACCTACACATCAAATGTTCTAAATTACCTGTTTGCTCCTCAGTTTTAGCTTTCTTTTCTGGCAAATCAGGAGTCTCCGTCGGACTATTAGGATCATAATCTTCAGCTTTCCTTTTATTCGTGTCTTTTTTAGTAGATGAGGGCAATTCATCTTCTGAAACCACTTCCGTATCGGCTGGTAACTCTGCCAATTTCGGCCCTGGTAATTCTTCATCAGAAACTTCTTCAGTGCCTTGAACTTTCGGTTTTGTTGGCGTTGGCAATTCATCCTCCGAAACCATTTCGGTGTCTGGTTCAATTTCGGTAGCATCTGTATTTCCACCATTTGGTAAATCTTCTATAACTGCGTTGTCATCGCTTCCCGAGTTTTCGTTAATTTCATCTACAATAACACTGTCGGCTAGAATTGCCGCCTCATCTAGATCAACTTCTGCTGTTGTGTCGGTAATCATTTCAACAGTATCACTGACATCCATATTTTCCTTTGCCGAGTCCGAATCGACTGCTGGCATTTCAACATTCTCATTATCAGCGCCTTGTCCACTATCTTCTCTTGTATCGTCCGTTGCCGAGGGTAAACTATTAGCATTTTCTTCGGCTGCCAAATTAGCAAAAAATGAATTGTCTTCTTTATCAGCTGATGATTGTTCAAACAGAGTTGACGTTACTTCCGAAGGAATATCGCCAAATGGAAATGATGAACTTTTTTCATCATGCTCATTAATATTTTCAACCTCCTCATTAACTTCCTCAGAATTTTCAATTTCACCAGAAGCGTTTTCTACGTCTTCGGGTGCATCTTCTTGCACCTCCTCATTTTCTTCAACGAGATTTTCAATAACTTCATCCAATTCAGCATTAGCTCCGTTTTCTTCTACGCTCTCATTATTCGGATCGCTCTCTAATTCAGGTACTGCATCAGTTTCCATAATGTTCTCTAAACCCTGTAAAAAATTACAAATTATTAATATTTCATTCAATGAAGTTTTCCTATATTTTTAATCCATTTTTGATCAGTTGGCCCTTGCTTTACAATCATACTGTAGTCATAGCCGAATTGAACATCGCGCCAAAACAACCGACAGCAATTCCATCATCACCGCAAAAAAATGTAATAGAAATGGAGTCCAGCCAAATGAATGGACCGTACAAAAAAAAAAATGTTCTTACCTGCTCTTCATGTACCTCATCAAAAGCATTTTGCAATTTTTTACTTGTTCTACGTGTGCTTCTTGTTGTGGGGACAACCGGTGTTGGGGCCGATGCTTTTCGACCGGATCGCGTACGTCGTCCTAGAGAAAAAATAAAATAATAGCGGACACGCCAATTAATTATCGCAAATAAAACTTGATTTAAAGTATTATGCTTAACGCAGATAAAAGAAATTTATATGAATTCCAACAATATAATACTTAAAGTAAACAAAGAACTATATAATGTTGTATAATTTAGATAAATAGCATTAATAAAATTGAAAAAACTTACCTTGCACTATATTTTCATCCTCACTTGTAGAAGCCATTTTTATTGACTGTATAAACAAAATAAAGAAGTACTAGAGAAAAAACGTATGGCTCACGTTTATTGGATGCATCCAAAGTTGGAAAATCAATTTTACCCAAAAAGCAAAATTCTGTCACTAAAATTTATCCGAATATGCAAAAGTTTGATGTTTTTATTTACGAAGCAAATTTTTTGCATTTTGACCAATATTCTGCAGATGATTCAAGCCAATTCAATAGTAGCTTAAAATATGAAAGTTAAAACCAATTATGTATTATTAAATGATTTTGTTGAAATATACCGAATGTTTAGAATGAATAAAAGAACCTTTTTAGTATGATGTCAATATAGGACCAATGAATCTAAAAGAACGAAAGAAACCAACGTAAAAAAAACTTAAAACAAAAAAACTAAAACATGGAAATTTACAACAATATTAGCAAGCATAGGAGCAGATGGTCGGTATTGTAAAGTGAGTCTTCAGAGTTTTCGCCCCTATTCTAGATTACTCGTAATCATAAAATGAATTTTCAGGTACACTTAAGTGATATTTTAAAATGTTAGAATTCAGTTACAGTTAGTTATTCATAATAAACACAATTGACTCTATTGATATTTAAATGGTCGTATTTTTGTAAATAAAGGTAAAAGTTTTAATTTAAACTAGTTTCAAGTACACAAAACCAACATGAATCAGGAAAGGCAATAATTATACCAACTTATCACTAAAACTTATCACAGAATCTGAAAATATAATAAAATGATTTTAATTAATAAATAAAATAGTAAATACAAAAATTTAATAAAATAAAAATGGTTTCTTACCGCATCAAAAATTTATCTTCTGCTGTTGTAACACAACAAGAAATCGTATTTGTAAGTTTTTCTTATTTTCGAGCAAGAAATCAAGCACACTATTTTTAAAGTGACAGCTAAAATTTAACGAAAATTTCGTTGGGTTTCTTAAGTAAATATTAAGTTTGGCCTAACATGCCCTTAATCGCATTCTTATTTTTTTATTAAGTTAAGTTTTTATTCCTGACTAGTTCCTACTTTACCCCAGGTTAAACAAAACTGTTACTTCTTGTTTTGTTTGATAGTTTAATTCAATAATTATTTTGCTTTGGACATGTAAAGGACAAGAAGCTTAAAATTTGCACTCTACTTTTGATGATTCAACAATTTGTTTATACACAAAACTCTTTGCAAAATTAAAATATTTATATAACTATGTTGGTAAACCTAGAAAAGTTTATTTTCTTGATATACATTTTTTTAAAATTTTGTGGATTGAACGTAAATTATTGGTCTCGTTGGCGATGCCTATTTTTTCCTTTCAGTGTAGTTATGGGTTGGTCTTATCTACAAACACCTTTAATGTGACTTTTGCCCCAACCACAATACGCTCGACCACTACGATAGGATAAAACTTGAAAAAATACAATATTGATGTGATCATCATTTTTTTTAAAACAATAAACGATAGAATAGAACGATACACCAACAATGATGGAGAACAACTAAGATATTGAGCATTTTGACGCTATGAAAATGTTTAGCACTATGAAATTTTAAAATCAAATTGGCAATAAATTCACTAATCATCACCCGAATGCGTCGTTACAGACGAATAGAAAATTATTACTTTATAAGCGGGGACCCAAAGGAATTTTATACAGTTATGGATACATTTTTAACTCATAAAATTTGCAGAATATAAAGATTCGGCTTACAACTCAGAAGAGTGCGCGTTTCAAAATAAATTAACTCCACTGATTCGAAGTCTTGCTTTGTTCATACCAATTACATCAACTTTATTAATCAAGTTTTCTTCAAAAATTTATTCTTGATATTTTTCAGAAAAATTAATTATTATTCGTTTTTGTTACAAAATATATACTCGAGAGTAATAATTATTGCAAAACTTCAATTGCGGGGGTTTACCGGTAAGATAATCATCATAGTTTAGAGCTTCTAAAAAACACCAAGTAGTGAACGTAAGAAGCCATAATACATTCGTTAACAAAATCCTTTAATAATTAAAATTAAAGTTGAAGGTTTCGATAACAAAATATATACTCGAGAGTAATAATTATTGCAAGACTTCAATTGCGGGGGTTTACCGGTAAGATAATCATCATAGTTTAGAGCTTCTAAAAAACACCAAGTAGCGAACGTAAGAAGCCATAATACATTCGTTAACAAAATCCTTTAATAATTAAAATTAAAGTTGAAGGTTTCGTGATTGATTCATCAATTTTAGCAATTTTATATGCCGTGTATTTGGAACGAAGTGAGGGAAACCGATACTTATCCAAAACTTATTTACATCGTTAATAGATTGAAAACTCATTCAAGTTTACCGAAAATTTAAATATGTCTATAAATTAAATTCATTTTATATTATATTATCCAAAAAAAGGAAAATGCTTTTTGTTGTTAGTGTTGAAATTAGCTTGTTACGTATAGTTATAACCAAAACATCTAACTTTAGAGGTTATTTTAAGGCTAAGTATATTTTACATCCTCCCTTTTAAGTCTAAATAACTAAAACCATTCGTTGTAAGAAACTCCGATGTAAATACGACAGAAACCTACCTCGCTCAGTGAAGTTCCTCTTAATAAGCGTATTGCATTTATTTTCAAAACCATAGATAAAATACAGCGTATCACACTGGAAAATCAACAGAGATAGCTAGCTGTACGCAAGCAGAGAACAGAAGTCGATGATACAATTCGGCATATAGAAATATTGTTGTGCCTTTATTGACACACAGGGCGCTTTTAACAACACTAATTTCAATGTAATTCAAGCACAAGCTAGATCAAGGAGTCTTGACTCTTTCATCCTTGGAGAGACGATTAAAATGTTGAAGAACATGTCGATTCGGTTCTCTATTTCAGACTACCATGGAGCCGCTATTCCTTAAAAATAAATTATGGCCAGAGTAAAGCAGATCATCGAAGCTGGGCCCTATTATGAAAAAATGCGATTTCGATTTTTTTTATTGTTGTCGTTGAAATGTATGTATAATTATACATATACAGTATCGTTTCGGAAACAACCTAAAGATTTTCTCATCTCGAAATTGAATTTAATTCCAATTAACGTGCTTATTGGATTTTGTGCACAAATTTTGTACGAAAACTGAAAATCAATTTGGCTGCGTACAAAACAAAACTTTAGTACTAAAAAAAACTGAAACGTCAAAATTGCAAACTTTAAATTTGTATGTCAAACAATGTAAATTTGTGTATGCATTTGTAAATTTTATTATTATTTTTGTATATTTTTAAATTAAAATTGCATAAAAACATGAAGAAAATGTGGATTAAAAAAGATAATTTATACTACAGACCATTTTATAAGCAAAAATATAAAATGACATTCTTGATATTCGTTGTAATGGGTTTCGTATTTTTAGCTTATCAATTTTTTTGGATGAATCAACTAACGATCGACACAAAAAAGATTTTCACGCAGTTTATTATGAACGAAACAAAAATAGAAACTAATTTAGCTTTGATAGATAAATTAGAGATGGTCGATAAAAAATCGACGGCAAATTATTATATAAGGTAAGTGGTTTTGCATTATTTTTTAAGTCGGCGAAATAAGGACTTTAAGGATGAACATATTTTCAGCAACCACTTCCTGATTATTCCATTTCTTAATGCACTGGCTTTGGATGAAACGTAAATTAGGTGGTGATTTTTGTTTGCCTATAATTTTACAGAGCATTTTTTAACCGTTTTCCCTTCTTAAATTTGATTGTCTCTACGTCTTGCTTAAGAAACGGAATTATCTTCGCCTATGTTGTGCTGTGCTTTGAAAGTAATTCCACAATTTTTTGCGGCAACCTCTACTTCAAATCCTATGTCAAAGATTACTCCATTTGTACACAACAAAAGGGTTGTGGGGGCTTCTTTCAAAGTTAATTAGTAAATTCCGCAGTTTTCGGAGCTCAGACTTGGTCATATTGATCTTGCACCTAACGATTACTTAGCTCCATGGTTCAAAATTTTACCTTATACTGTGGTACTACAGCATGCAGGTCCTAAGGCTGTTGTGTTATGAAGGATGATGGTATGCATGTTTCAAACAAATTAAAAGCTGAAACCGTTGCTGCTTCGAAAAAATAAAATGTTGAATATGTTCTTATAAGCACTATTCGTCCAGGGAAAATTATTTTTCGTGTTACGCATCGCTCTAGATGTGGCTATCGCGGTATTAATATAATAAAATAATGGATGTTTTCAAATTGGATGTGCGACAGCTAGACAATTCCTACACACTAATAAGAATAATATTCTGCAATTTCTCTTCGCCGATTCTGTCTTAAATCATTTACCACAGATAATATAATATGCTGAAATCAGGATGTAAAAACTGCTATATAATTAAAGTAAAGTTGCCGCCTGCGTCAGAATTCCGATTTCAAAGGTTTCAACGAATAACCATTTATGGAGCACCACCAACAGAGTTTCGTTTCCAAAGTCTCTGTAGAGGAAGTTGGACGACTGTACTTTCATTGAAATCTATCTGTCCAAAGTAAGAGACTGTTAAACGATAAAATTTACGACATAATTTATTTTATCAGATAAAATTTTGATAATGATAAGACTATTGGGGCGGGATGTTGTATCGAAAGGTTGAAATCGAGAAACATTTTGTGTGCGGCGCCCCTAGATTTCAGCAAGGCGTTTGAAATTTTCAATCATCTGTTTTAAGTGGAAACCAGCAATCTTAATTTTCGTCTTCAGCCTTGAGTATGAGCCTTGTAAGTGGTGTTCTCTTGCCTGTACATATGTAAATGTTTTCTAGTATTAGCGGGCCACATTGATAAGTTAAAACTATATAGTGTGTCACCTTTATTCTATATATTTGGGTTTTATGCTGACTGCTCGTATAAACGCAAGTTGTGTCTAAATTCTGCTGAAACATCCAATTTATTATTTAACTTGATATTTAAAACGGGTTTAGTTACGAAAATAAAAAAACAGAAAATTAAAATAATTCTTAAAAATTATATTTCCAGAAGAGGTGTACATTCCAATTTTTACAATTTATACGCAGACAATTCTGAAAAAGTATTTCGTTGCATAAAAACCAAAAGGCAAATACCATACGAGTGGTTGAATGATAATTATTGTGATTGCATCGAAGATGGAAGTGACGAACCAGCAACAAATGCGTGTGCGAACGGAATATTTTATTGTTCTCACCAAAACACGTAAGTTTTAAAATTAAGCGAGTTAAATAAATATATATGTATTTAACTAAATTGGTTTGAATATTTTCGCAGCGACCTTAAAAAATCACAAAAAGTTCCAACAAATCGTTTGAACGATGGCATTTGTGATTGTTGTGATGGTTCTGATGAATGGGTTCCGACTGGATTGACTGATAGTTTAGTTAAATGCAAAAACATTTGTAAATAAGGATTCATAAAAAAAATTTAGCACTAAAATAAATTATTTTTCTATAAAAAAAGTTGGTTTTTGTTTATTTTTCTTTAGAGTATCTAGTTTGTTTTTTATTAATAATGTTTACTTATTATTAAGAACAATATGTAATGGAAAATGTGATAAATATAATTTTTTTTTATTAAAAAAATATTACAAATAATTACAATCACAACATACATTTTTATTGTGTCACTTTTTATGTCGGGTTCTCATTTAATTATTCTTATTTTTTAAATTACAAAAAAAATGCCGTGAATTTGTGATTGGCAGGAAATTAAATTTAGCTCAGCTAGATTAAAAAGTTAACGAAAAAATAAATTATCATATTTTAAAAAGAAAATGAGAATAATTCCAGTGATTGTCGTCTCCTCTTCGAAATTCATAAACTTCAAGAACATTTTGTGGGTGATGATGGCGATTTTAAACATTCAATTTTTTTTTTAAATTATTTACATAAAATCACAACATTACTTATTTTTATTACAACTATTATTCATCAGTATTTCAATCACACGTTTTTTTTTAAATCATACATTGACGATTTACTATGAAAATACGCTCGCTGACATTTGAATTTAGAATTGAATTATAATTATATTCGCTTATTATTTTATTTAAAAGTAAATATACAGTATGTTTAACAAATTTAAACAGAAAATTTTCGGGAGTTGTAAGCGATCAAGCAACTATGTAGCTGTACTCTTGGCTTCATTTAAAAGAAATCAAATATCTCGGTAACGTGCTACAGATTCAAATTCAGAAAATTAGAGGAGGTCCCTATAACTCAAATATAATTCATGGACTTCCACAATATATTTTGCACAGCAAAATAATATTCTTATAATGGTAAACCTACTAATTTTCGAAATTTTGTTCCTTTCTATATTATATAACCGAAATCTCCGCATATATAGCATAGTTTTAGATCCAATACGACTTCTCGAAATTTAATCCAATTTTAATTTGAGATCAACCGTATATATATAGATCTTATATCATATAATTTAAAAATAAATTAAATTTGATTGGTAATTTTAATATTCTTTGCTTATGAAAGGAAATTTAATAAGGGAAAATTATATCTCTGTATTTTAATCTAAGTAGGTATATAATTTATAAATATTTACAAAAAAAAAATATTCACATTACACGTACGCAATTTGTCATTAAAAACACATTTACAATAATTTATAAATAATTATAATCCATTGACGCCAATTTTTCACATTTTTTATTATTGATAAAAATAAATTAAATTTTGCGTCTCTTGAAATTTTTTAAATTTTGTGTTCGTTTCAATTTTTTGTGATATTGTTTTAGTTATGTTTTATCAAAATCTGAAAAGAAAAGCAACACAAATTGTGATTACTAATTAATGATTAAAATTTTTTGTTGGCTCATAACTTAAAATTATTGCTTATAATTAATTAATGTTTATAAACATGTTGGGGCGCGGGGGTGGGGATTAACCTTTCTGTTCAGTTCACAAATATATACAATAAACCTTTTCCACGGCTGCGGCCCTATTATAAAACCGACGGGAAGTGAATCGCATTTCGATTCCGATCCGCTTCGTATATTATGAAATCGCATTATCGCATTCCTCTTAAAAAAATTGGTATCTGTCAAATTGTTAAAATATAACAAGCAGATTAAATGATATTAGGTCTTTCATAATACCAAAATGCGAAATTGCATTTTTTCTTAATAGGTCCCTGGGCCTCAAAATAACAAAAAGTAGATTCAACTACTTGATGTTTAATTTAAATTTCAATACCATTCAGGAACATCCTCCAGGCGACAAACAACAAACCTGGGACGGATGCTTAGAAATGAAAGCTTTGACGTCTGTTTTTATTTAAAATTCTAAAATATATAGCCGGTTCAAAATGGTATATGGGCCGAATACACTGAGTGGGCAACGAGCTGGGTCGATTCAGCTTAAATCGTCTCGAGAAAATTTTTTTACTTCACTTCAAAAATTGTATTTTTATAAAGTTAATAGAGGCCATACATTCTTGTTTTCAAAAACTAGTTTTGAAAAAGCGATATGGAGCTTGCTTAATATAGGGGGATACTATGCAACAGGTTATCATCTATTCAAAAAAAAAAACCCGTCAGCACATTACATTGTCTCCAGTAGTTGGTTTGCTGTTAGACAAATCAAATTTTTAAGTTATGGGAATCTACAAATTCGATAGATAAAGAATTAGGCAGGCTACTTAGGATTTTTAACGGTTCGCTGCGAATAGGATTTCTGAAACTATTTAGAAGAAATCAATTTGACTTAGTAATTAGAATAAGTCGAAATGAAATTTTATTTTTTCCGCAAGTTGATTTTTCCGCAAGTTGATAAACTAAATCCAAAACGCTTGCGAATTTATTTATAAGATTAATATTTATATTTAATTACATAAACTAAAATATCACTGAAGAGGAAATAGACGTAGGATGCATGGTAAGGAATATTAATATGACTGACCGGAAGAAGCAACTTTACTATCTGTGCTTCGATCGGAAGACCAACCATCTAGAAAGCCTTCTCGTACTATATGTTACTGATCATAAAAAATAGTTTAAATTTTGTTCAGATCAGATTCCCTTAATAACGAACATTTTAGAAGACGAACGTGTCATTAACTCTCTTAATATTTTAACAGACATAAGAACTCGAATTAAGCATTGGAGGGATAGAACGTATAGGTTAAAAAATTGTTTCCACCAAGAAAACGAAGTCGACCGATTAATAAATCACTGGCGACGACTGGAACGATTATATGAAGCATGTGTAGAAAAATTCAATGGAAACATTAAATGGATTAAATATCGTAACTAAGTCCTCTGAAATTCCGATAACCTATAGTGTACCTCTAAACGTATTATCGATACCCACGACTTGTTATACTTCAAAAACTCTTGCATTAAATCCTAATGACTTAACAAATGTGACATGAAGTAAGAAAAACATATACTCGTAGCCTAAGGAGACAGCGACCTACCACCCAAAATTTCCTTACTTCCTTCGCACCACCTAATTGTCCAGTATGTTCTAAAGCAACTAATCATTGTATGCCTCCTAATCAAAACCCAATAAATTACTATGTTCCTTCCGTCTGTTATTAACGATAATCCAGTTCCTGTACCTGCATCAATTTATACTTATAAGTTTAGATCACAGCCAAAATAGAACATTAGTTTTTCTGGACAACCTAACGGATTGGATGTCCACGATTTCAATTTTAGATTAAAGTCCTTTGTCTGGCCTGAACAAGTTCCTATCAATCATTTATACGATATAATACCGAAATTTCTGGACGATGTAGCGGAAAAATGGTATTGAAATTTCACACAAAAAAATCCCTCAGATTCTAAAGCTCAATTACGCGAAACTTTATAGCTATAGAAACACGTAAACAAAAGATGCACGAATCCCTGAGTGAAGTGAAGTCATTCTCGAAATTGAAAGTCTAAACAATCGACTAAATAAAACAGAAATAATAATAAACAATCGGGCTATAAAAAGAATATATAGATTTCCTCCAATAAATCAAACGAATCAGTTTGTAAATGAACTGATATTACCAACGCAAAGCAGTTTTACCGATGGCAAATACACAGACGAAGATTTATATTACTTAGACACAATAAATAAGGTCCCAAATAAAACATTCAAGAATGCACAAACCATATCACACGAATGCGGGAACTTTCATACGCCGGAACATCGATACCAGGATTGCAATTTGCCTCTACAAGGAGTAATTTGTTAGGAATGTGGAGCCAGGGATACAATAAAACCCCATTGCATTTATTGCCAACGAGGCAAGCAGAACGGGAGGGAGCAGATCGGGAAAGACACAACCGGTGTTCAGTCGCTTCCAATCCTGAGCCTCTATGTTATCGTTAACATCACCTGAAACTAGAATAGTTCCGGAAAATCAAATACTTGCCATAGATAAAATTTGCGTATCTTATCCTAAACAAACTACATTAATAAAAGAAATTCGTAGAAACATTAAATACTGGAAGAGCCGACGAAACTTTACTCTTGCATACGCTGAAATTCTGCTGCGTTGCAATTTCTAAAAGTAATAAAAGCTGAAGTGTTTATTGTAACGGCTGAAGTGTTTATTGCGGACGGTTCTAAAAATAAAATTATCGGTTTCGTCGATCTCTCTGTCACATTCAATAACCAAACCGAGTTTTTATATTGTACCGTACCATCTTTGCAAGGACAAGTCTATTTAGAAATAGACTTTCGGAACTAGTTTCCTTTTTTGGAAAGACTGGGCTAGGTCGAATAACGGTGATTGAGCACCATATTGACGTTGGTGATAGCAAGCCAATCAAGCAGATATTATGCAGTCTCGCCGGCGTTCCAGGAACTGATGTACATCAAAAGTGTAAATGCAACACATGGTGATTAGGTTGTCATTGCCTTGAATTTGGTTTGATTTTTGCTTTGTTTTTTGTTTCTAGAAGATACATCGATTGCAAATACAATATCAAAAAAATTTCAAAGATAACGGTAAAAACGATTATTGTATTTTTATATTGGAAGAAAAAAATAATACGAATTTTAGACAATTTAGAATTTTTTTAATTTTTTTTAAATTCATTTAATTAGTAGTTATTTTCGTTTCCTAATAAGCCTCCTTTTGCATTTGACAGATTGGCATCTTCTGGGCATGAAGCTAATCAACGTATCGAAGCTGTCTTGTGGAATTTGTCTCCAGTGATCTTGAAGGAGATTGCATAGTTGCACTCGTTATTAATGCTAAATGTAGCAGAATGCTTCGTTGTAGTTGATCCGATGCGTGTTCAATCGGATTTAGAACCGGGGATTGTGCTGGCCATGGTAACACAGATTTCCTGTGTTTCCAACCAATCTGTTGTGATTCCTGCTTGTGTGGCATGGCATTGTCATGCATTAAGATAAATTCTGATCCGATTTGTGTTGGTAATGGAAGCATGACAGGTTCCAGTATCTCATTCATGTAACTGGCTGCCGATAAATTACCTTCTGGAAAAATGAGATCAATTTTTTTACCATTCATAATTCCAGCCCATACAATAACAATGTCCCCACTGTGCTTGTGCACTTCTTGCACAACTCTTAGTCTTGCGGCGTTACCAGGTTGTATCCATATTCTTGTTCTCCTAGTATCTGGGTGAAATCGGAATCGTGACTCCTCAGTGAACAAAACTTTTGACCATTGCCTTTTTGTCCGATTTCTATGATTTTTACACCAATCATTTTTAAGCTCTCGATTTCCATCTGAACGGCCGGCGAGCGTAGATTGTTTTCGCGTAGTCTATTTCTGATGGTTTGGTCACTAACATAAATATTTTCAGTTGTCCACAAGCTTAACTGTAATTGTCCGGCAGTTAAAGTTTGCTCTCGGTGGACTTGTAGTTGAATATAACGGACCTCCCAGTCATACATTGCCGTTGTTATAACTTGCATATAACGCTATGGGACACATTGAAATGACGGGCAACATTTGCTTGGCTTCTTTCACTTCGAAGCATTCCTATTGCTTCGTCCATTTGGTTATGAGTTAAGATTACGATGTCTTCCATATTTCTACACTAATTTTAAATTTCACTATTTTAAAATCACTCTTTGAGGAGCAAAACTGAATAAAGTCTGAGACAACAAATATATTTCAATAATACAATAATCGGTTTTACCGTTATCCCGATAATCGATGTATCTTCTAGAAACAAAAAACCAAATTCAAGGCAATGACAACCTAAAAGCCAAGTGTTCCATTTACACTTTTTATGTGTGTAGAAGAGAGCTCGAGCTCTTGGTCATCGCCATTTGTGCCTATCCGGAAACCGAACAAAATAAGATTATGTCCAGATTCACGAAAGATCAATAATCGGTTTTACCGTTATCCCGATAATCGATGTATCTTCTAGAAACAAAAAACCAAATTCAAGGCAATGACAACCTAAAAGCCAAGTGTTCCATTTACACTTTTGATGTGTGTAGAAGAGAGCTCGAGCTCTTGGTCATCGCCATTTGTGCCTATCCGGAAACCGAACAAAATAAGATTATGTCTAGATTCACGAAAGATCAATAGTGTGACGAAAAAGGACGCGTACCCTTTGCCATTACTTAACGATTTATTAGACAGAGTACACAGCACAAAGTGCATCTCCAATATTGACCTTAAAGACGGCTTTTGGCAGATACCACTCTCGCCTACTTCTAGAGATAAAATCGCGTTCACAGTTCCTGGTCGCCCGCTGTAAAAGTTCCGTGTGATGCCGTTTGGGCTATGTAGCTCAAATTGATTCCGCATTGCTTTCACCAGCAAATCTTTGTGTATCTCGAGAATCTTTTGATCACATCCGCCACTCTCGAAGAGCATCTTAAATTGCTACAGCTTGTAGTTAATCGCCGTTCCGATGCGGGTCTAACCATAAATGTAACAAAGTCATTTTTTAGGTTATACAGTGGGAGAAGCCGGACTAAATACGGAGCCGGAAAAAGTGGAAGCCATAAAAAATATCCCCCTCCATCAACCGTAAAGCAAGCTCGAAGACTGCTTGGTATGACAAGGTGGTATCAACGGTTTACACTTAGCTATGTTCAAGTAACGTAGTATTACTAATTTATTAAAGAAAAAACTAAACATTTGTTGGAGCAAGACTCTAGTTTTATGAACTAATGCTCCTTTATTAACCAATCCCGACTACACCAAGCCGTTTTGAATTCGGTGTGATGCTTCGAAAACTGACGGGGAAAGAGATCAGGAAGGAAATGAGAGACCAATATCGTTCATCACCAAAAAACTCAACCAAGCTCAAGCTAAAGAACTAGAGTGCCCAGCAGCTGTGTTAAGGCATTAAAAAGTTTAGACTTTACATTTAAGAATGCCAGTTCACTATAATAAAGGACCATTGTAGTTTAAAATGGCTAATGGGCCAAAATGTCTTAAATGGGGGCAAACTGGCTCGCTGGAGTCTTAAACTGGTTTAGTTTAACGACTGGGGGAAAAAATTGGAGATGGGCAGTTGATAAGATTTATAAGAACATATGAAAATAAATTTGTCTGATCAAGTTTTTATTTTTGCATAGTAAAACTAAAGTTTAAATTATATCGCAAAAATTTACAAGTTTATGTTTGGGAATAATCAAATTTTTATGTTGAACAAACTGTGTAATTAGAAACAGGGAAGAACTTATACATACATAATTTTAAGTGAAATTGTTAATTGTGAATTAATACAAATTAATAAATAAATGTAACTCAATGGAATTACAAATGAACACAAACAAAACGTTTATGTGCAACCATATTGCCTAGGCAATCATGTATTTAAAACGCCCTTTAACCATGCCTTTTTTATGCTTTAACTACGCTATCAAATTATTATCAATTATAAAATAAAGTTGCAACAATTAATAAAAATTGTAGTAATATACTCGCCGTTTTGTGTAAAATTCAGATAATCTATCAAATAACTTAATAATGAAAGGGAACTTTGATTAATATTTTCTAATTATTTCTAAAGAATAATCTTGTAGAGATTACAAAAGTGCGCAACTGCGGCAGAACATATTTAAAAATAATCTAGTAGAAAAGTCAGATTATCTACATTTATTCAATTGAAGTTAGTTCAATAACACACCACAATACGGGAAGGTCAGTCGAAACATATAGGTGTAATGAGGAGGAATTATTACGGTAAGGAGGTCGATTTTTTTCTACTAGTTGATGTCATATTAAAGAACTTGCTAAATATTACTGTTATTAAACATTATTACTAAATATTTTTTTGTGCTGTAATGGTTAAAATCCCTTTTTAGCATGCCTGTTTACTTTCGTCACCGATAGAACTATTCCAAAATACGTGAGTGAAGAATTTAACAAAGCATTACAAAATACCTTTAATAAACTCGGATATAAAATAGCGTTCAAAAATAACAACAAAAACTAAAAAGCAAACTACATAGACAATCCTTAGACACAGGTGTGTACAAACTAAATTTCACAAAGGACATACACAACGCAACAGATCCAAAATCGAACTACGCACAACAGATCAAAACAGAAAAACATCAATTCAGACTTTGGCCACAATTTAATAATTTTGCATAAAGCCAGAAAAGGACACACTCAACAAACTTGAAGAATGCGAGATTTACAAATACAAGGTTATCCAATTCAAGCTTGATAAAGTAAACTTAAAAAAAACACACAAAATATTCGGAATATATTGTAATTTTTATTTCATTTTACAGATTGATCCTTGCCATTTTTAGTTAAACAAGATATCATTCAAATGTCCTCCACGGGACTTCTTACAGGCCTTGATTCTTTTGCGGTAATTTTCAATGACTTTTCGGCACATTTCGGGCCGAATTTCGGGTATCTCGGCCATTACCTTACGAATATTAGTTTTCAATTCGTCAAGAGTTTGAGGATTGTTTGCGTAAACACGATCTTTCGCGTAGCCCCACAAAAAGAAATCCAAAGGCGTTAAATCACAGGATCTTGGAGGCCAATTGACATCAGCCAATCGCGAAATGAAACGTCCAGGAAATTTCTCTTGCAAAAGATATCGATTTGCTCGTGTTACGTGACTGGTTGCTCCATCCTGCTGGAACCACATATCGTCAAGATCATAATCTTCGATTTTCGTAAAAAAATAATCGGTTAACATGCGGCCATAGCGCTCAGAATTGACGGTAACGGTTCGTCCATGGTTGTTCTCAAAAAAATACGGCCCAATCACACCACCAGATCACAATGCGCACCAAACAGTGACTTTTTCCGGGTGTAATGGCTTCTCTACAATCAATTGTGGATTTTCTGAGCCCCAAATTCTACAGTTTTGCTTATTAACGTATCCACCAAGCGAAAAATGAGCTTCATCACTGAAGAAAATTTTGTTCGAAAAATCAGCATCGACGGCCTGTTTTTCCAACACCCAATTTGCGTATGTTCTTCGTTGTCCATGGTCAGCAGGCTTTAGCTCTTGTGTCAAATGGACTTTATACGGATGAAGATGCAAATCCAGATGCAAAATGCGCCATAATGAGCCATAAGATAGGCCTAAATGTTGAGCTCGACGAGGAATTGACAAATTTGGATCTTCTTCCACACTTTCAGCTACAGAAGCGATATTTTCAGCATTGCGAATGTTTCGATGATGCACAGACCTTACAATATCAGTAACAGATCCAGTTTGTTCAAATTTATTGACTGTATTCAATATGGTTTGCTTTGTAGGACGATTATGACGACCATAATCTGCTCGTAAAGCGCGAAATGTGGATACGGCAGAATCACTATTTTTATAATAAGATTTAATAATTTTAACGCGTTGGTCGATTGTTAAATGCTCCATATTCTTAAATGGCAGAATGTCAACTAAATAAATGACAGCGTACTTGACGTTTATCTTTGACAGATGTCGGTATACAGATTTCTACTTTATCAACCTCGAATTGGATAACCCGTTACAAAGTTTTAAGTTATTAAACGACAAATTAAACACCAAACCCAACAGGATCTATGACTTAATTATAGACAACGTTAACCACAGTAGAAGGAGCATAACAAATTAGACCGATAATTAGTATATAAGCTGTGCGATTTTAAGAACAATTGTATTAGTTATAAAAAGGAACTGAAGAAGAAATTTATTTTCGTAATCGATATTCCAATAATAAATAAATATTGTCACTAGACTTTGCAATCTGTTTCGGGGCCGAAACACTCCCAACTCCTTCGCAGTTCGCTATTCACGTCCTTACCTTACGGAGAGTCGCCTGTCAAATCGGGGGACGTACGGCTATAAGTCCGATTTTCGTAGAACCATTTGCACATTACATAGCCATGCCATAGGCTGATGCCAGCCTACCGGCCTACCAATCGTAGTTGTGTTCATTTTCATCACAGATCGTAATCTGATAGACGAAAAAATCCTTTTTGCATCCTGTGTCCCTACTATCGAGGGTTTGAACCCGGTACCTCCCGATCCAAACGCCAAAGCTTTTACCCTCGAGCTGTTTGTTCCAATAAATATTTTTAAATTGCTAGTAACAATATACTAATGGTAGTCTGATCAGATTGGTTGCCGCAAAAGATTAAAATACGGATGCGAATTTATTAAATAAATAAAATAATAATATTATTGTGTTTCTTTACACTAATAAGGTTATAGACTGATTGAGATAAAACAATGATTTTCAGTTTTTGCTGCTTTAGATGCTAGTTCAATTCACAAATATCAATTTAGAATCGTGTCTATTGAACGTACACAAATTGTTGTTGCAGTTTGACCATTTTTCAAAACTTCAAAAATCATTTTAGAATTTCATTATCAACAAACATACTCCTACCTCGTTCTATTTGTTATATATGACTTTTAATGTGAAACGAGTTTCATGTTTATTCGATTACTCATTGAGACACTTCTGTCGCTGTTAAACCGATTTTTCATTAGCATATTAAACAACCAGTAATAAGAGTCTGCGGTCTCTTCCTCCTCCTTCAAACCGTATGATTAACAATTAACAAGTTTTATAACAGTATAAAACCGCATCGTTTTTAATTTTCTGACAGTTGGACTAATAACGTTAAACGACTTATAATTTACAATTTTTAACAATCGGGTTAATAGAAATATGTAATGCACCTGCAGTCGACGTAAAGGCATCGTCCGATTGAATTGTTTTATACTGAATTTATAATCAATAAAATAACATATAGAAATTAAAAATACTCACTTATTTTCTTATCATCATTTTCGTTTTTCTGTTCTGACGATGACCCTTGTATTGTAGTTCCTGTTGATGTTGTAATAGTATTAGAACTGACGTTATTTGTATTATTATTATTTTGTTTAAACACCCTAATTATATCGAAATGTGAATATAAGTCGGCCACTTTTGATTCAAAGTGTAAATTTCGCGTTAAATTAGCACCCAAGCGCCGCAGTAATTCTGTAAATATTTTCTCCTCTTTTTTAATCCACGGCCTTCTTTCATCGAGCACTTGATATGGCGTTACATGTACGTGTATATTAATATTTAATCGTGTTAGCGTTTCTAATAAACTACGCGATGTTATCCATACATTTTTTGTGCCCCCATGTCCGCCATCCAACCAATAAATATCTTTTATTCGCGAAATTAAACTCATCATCGAGCTGTCATCGGGCGTAAGCGTTTTTAAATAGTGAAATTCATAAATAAACTGTATACAAAATAAATATATAAAACATTAATATTACATATTGTTATTTATAAGTTAAGATTTATTACCTGATTTAAAACGACACAACCTTTACTAAATCCAATCAATATTAAATTAGTTTTGTCAAAATTTTCTTCCAACCACCATAGTGGTTCTGTTAGTAATGTTCTTATATCAAACATCGATGGTGATATAGGACTCGGTGTTGATACATCGTCTGGTTGAATATCGTGATTATTATCTTCCGACCGAAACTTTTCTAGTAATTCACAAATTTTTTCTAACATTTCAACATCGTCCATGGTTCTTATTCGCTGCGATAAATTCTGTAGTAATCTAAAATTTAAAAGTGAATTATGAAATTCCTTTCTCGATTTTAATTATAATTATATTGTCAAACATGATGAACAAACAGTTAATTTACTTTTCAAAATGTTCTAATGCATAATTCATTGGTGTATGATCTGGCACACCTACATTATTTCCTCGTACAAAATTGTCGAAACAACTAAATGCATTAAATTCAACCCGCGTCGGTCGAATTATTATTATGTGCGATTTTGGAAAACTATTTCGTAATAAAAATGCCGTATTTTCTAAATTATATTTTATGTATGCTTTACTTTCGAAATTTGTTTCCATATTTTCGGGAAAATCCTGTAAAAATAAATCGTTTTTGTGAAATTAGTAAAACTTCCTATAATAAACAGTATAAAGAAAGGTACTCGAACGAAAATAAAACGTAAATGCAATATGTTTTCCGTTACGTTGGCATTAATAACGTAAAGCGCCTATTTATAGACATATTTTTAAGAAACACTCAAGTTCTCATCAGTAATTTTTGGATAATGTCCAAAATAATGTAACCCTCATCTCAATAAAATTATTAAAAAAATGATTTACCTGTATATCACCTCCAAAATACACAACAGCTGTTTTCTCTTCATCTTCACTTGGTTTTTGCATTGGAAATGAATACAAAATGTCATTCGTTCGTCCATCAAATCCGGTCACCGAACGAAATCTCAGTGAAAATCCATGCACGTTTACATAAGCAGAAAACATTTTTTTAAATAAAATTTTTATTTTGGTTTACATAAATTGCTAGAAATGAAAAATAAAACAAAAATATGTAGTTAGAATAAGGCCATAAATAAATAATTATCATTAAAATCTTGTGAACAAGCCTAAACATACAAATCCTTGTGGTATGTTACCAAACTGAACAAAGAATAATGTTATGATTTGGGTTTGCTTGACCCGAATGTAAATACATTTTTTATAAACTGAAGCGAAATTTCTGATGCGTGTATCAATAATTGAAATACACATGTTTTTCATTTTAATGCTTCATTTCATTACAGTGAGAAAAAATATATCACTTGGTCTATTTATAATATTTTTTAAAAGATAAGTAAAATTGTTTTTGTTTTCTTTAGTTTTAAAACTGAAAGATTAATGTATTATTAAATTTTGGATGAAATCTACTTGATGAAATCCACTCAGCAATAATACATAATTAATTGAGAAAACATTTTTATCGCCCGGATTTTGTTTGACGAATTGTACAAGAAATCTATGCAAGTAGCGCCTTGCATAGATCAACAACTCCAAAGATTTCATTTTAATTTCCATTTATCAAAAATACCATTCGGGTGTTTTAATTGTGTTTAATCGAATTGCACTTGAAAAATTTATAAGTAAGTTAAATAAATGAGTTCTTCAAGATCGTATAAACCCCGTTCAAAAACAACCGCGAATTCAATATACGCTTGAATACGTTTTATTTGAAAGAGTATTATCCAGGTATGTTTCTAGTTAATCGAAATTTATTCGATTAGTCTTGAAGTTTATACGTTTTTCAATTTGTATAAAACACAAATTAAAATATTTGTATTTTCCAGAAACACCAAACGTCTATTACTTGTTTTGTATTATTAATCAGAAAACGGGCAATGTAGTGTAGGACGAACGGTTTCATGCCATTGCAGAGGACCACTCATTGGATATGAAATAATATACACTCCAATTCCAAAAGTCACATCATATTCTTTGATATAATTACAGTTACGTCATCTACATTTTCTTATTGTCCTAGTCTCATTTTACGACTGTAGTCTAGTCACTTCTTATCACATTCTGTAATCCAATATTTTCATGTGGCGATAACTATTTTATCCAATTCATCAGAAGTAAATAATACTTTTATTTTTGAATTAAATCGTCTCTAAATATGGTTTTATTTTGTGTTTTTAATTTATATACCCCACATTACTTGAATCGACTTCAAGAATATAATGCTCATGTGACGTGATTCGACTATTGTCACTTGACATAATGATATGACGACCATGGAAATTGGGCTGTTAATCTCGAAGCACCAATTTTTTTCGAAGAAGCGACCAAATAATAAGATCTCATATGAAAGGAAGTATCAGAAGCAACTCATTAGTTGACTTAATAGAGTATGAACAAACAAGGTTAACGAACCCGATTAACAATTAAAAGAAAAACCGCCACCACCAGTAAACATTGTAGGAGTAACTAACTTCTCTAAAATTAAAACTATAATGAGCTCTGTAAGGAGCATGAGTATAAACTTTTAACAATAAGAAGAATAACGTAAGGAAGATGAATACATAAAATTTGAATGCGTACAGAAATTTAACAATGAAACTGATTAGAAAACTGTCAGTGGCAACATACGAAATTGGTCGTCTTATTAAAGTTATGGCCAGAAGACTGCATCGAACTACTCAAAGCAAGGACTCTGAAAATATACCATGTTACAAATATTCACAACATGAAAGTAAAAAATTGAAGTAACCAAAGAGCCTTGACATAAGTTCTGCACCGCTAGAATTGTCACATTTTATTATACGTACGTAAACATACTGCGGACGCAACCAACAAAGTAACACCCGGCCATTTATTAATCGGAGTTGCGAAACTGTCAAAAAACTATAAAAAATTATCCTATCAGACTCTGTTCAACAACAAATTCAACAAAATAGGACAATGGTAACGCGACACGTGATGTCACATATTCTAAATAGTCTTGCAAAGCAAAAGAAATTAAACAAACGACATACTAAAAAATTCAAAATTCAGACAAAATAATCATTGAGAATTGAACCAGAACTTGAAATGAGTCATTCGAAATACTGAAAAACTAGATAAAAGGCTAATATCAGAAACCCACTTTACTACAACATCATATGGAAGAATTCATGAATATATTTGTTATCTTGCCCCAAACCTAATGGAACGAGCAAGTTGAGGATCAGCTGTATTTATTAAGACAACATTATACACCAGGAAGAAGTTAAAGTAGTTGAGACTTTCCAAAACAACAGTCAAAGATAAGCTGAGTAACCACAACACTTTCTTCACGATAAAGAAAGATTAGATGAGACAATAGGAAATTACTTCATATTGGCCGGGATTTCAATGCGAAAAATACTTTTTGGGGTTCAAGACTGAGAGGAACATTCAAAAAGTCACTGACTTATCAAACTGCTCGTATATATGAGAGAGCAATATATATTACAAGCTCAATATATATTACTTAGAGAAAGAAATCAATAATATATCCAATAGAATTAAGGAAACTAGTACAAGAAAAACGAACAGGAATAAATGGCAGAATAGCCTTGCTCCCAGCATTACGACGAAAGGGTTAAAACGATCAAAAATACAAATTACCCCAATCAAAACAAACGATGGCACATTATATCGTAATTTTATTTAAAAATTATCGTTAAACCTATTGTGCTGCCATCTACCAACGTAGTCCAATACTAGTATGTTTGTTAAATTTTTTTGAACAAATGAACTTTTGAAAGCAAGGTTATTCATTCCATCTTTGGTCCAATTAAAGTTGCGCAAACGAATATCGGATTCGTATGAACCACGAGATAAAGTAACTTCTCGGAGGCAGCGATACCATCGGATTCACAAAGTCCAATCGAGTTAGATGGCTGGGCCACGTTGCACGGTCCCTACAACAACGTAGGATAAATAGTGTTCCAACAACAACAAACTGGTGTACGTCGTAGAATAAGACCCCGTATGCACCAGCGTGAACGAACCAGCGTATCGAACAAGACCTATACACGTATAACAGGATGTCGAAACTGGAGCGAGAGCGATGGATCGAGATGGTTGGAGGACCACTGTGCGGATGGCGAAATCGCAGATAGAATACTCAGCTTGAACTTGGTAGTTGTCACATTCCCTACTTTAACAGTCGTCTATATGAGGTGGATGAATTTTGAAATTGAAGCATTAATGCTTCTTCCACAACACCGAGAAATTTTCCAAAAAATTAATAAAATATAAAAATGTTTTTCAACCAAACTCACTAATACTATTCAACCAAGATGAGTCAAGGAATATCACGTCATTTGATATGTCTCGCTTACTACTAAAAAACATTTTTTTCATCATATCCTTCAAGAGTGAATTCATTCATTCCAACGGTTCTCTACCATTTCGATGCTTTTTGTAGAACGAGAACTCTTTTGTCTCAAAACGAATGGAAATCTCTTTCCTTGGATAATTTTTCGAGGTCTACGAACAGGTAGTGGTCACTGGGAGCTACATCCGGAGTATATGGAGAATAGAGAAGCAATTTGTACTTCAATCCGTTCAATTTTTTCATTGTAGCCAACGACTTGTGACACGGTGTATTGTCTTGACCAAAGAGCACGTTTTGCTTGCATTTGGGACCGTTTTTTCGCCTTTACGCGCATCAATAACGCCATGTAATATTCGCTGTTCATGATCTTTCCGTTTTGAAGTTATTCGACGAATAATATACCAAGCACATCCTAAAATTCGAAGGCCAGAACCTCACCAGCCGAGATTTGCGTTTTTAGTAGCTTCGGGCGGCTTTCACTAGCTGCTGTCCACTCAGACTAACGTTTTAATTCCGGAGTGGTGGATTAAACAGCTCCAAACAACGCGATTCATCGACGCGTTGTTGTTTTTGGTATAATGAGAGCAATTCCGGCGCCCCCCTTTGAAAACAGCTTTCTCACGGACTAATGTTCATGCAAAATAGCGTATATGTTACGGTAAAAGCCCGAAATCATAAAATTGAAAAAAAACTGTTTTGTATTCTCGAAATGGTTCACCTTTCATCCCACGGAGTACTTTTTATAGTTTTAGTGCAAATTGGGAAGAGACTAATGACTTTACTAACTCTCACGCGCTCGCGGGAGCTAATTATGCCCCTCATAACGCTTAGCTCTCTGAAGGGGAATAAATGAAACTACGGGGATGTAGGGGGAAGGTCAACACAACAAACATTTTGTGACAATCGCACCTCTGGACAACCTATTTTTAATCGTGTAAACGAATTTAAAAAATTAAAATTTCGGGCATTTATCGAGGTGTCAGCTATCCCACGCAACTTCACTTTATGTTTTTCCAAAACGATTTTGTGCATTTTCTTATCTTTTCTAGAATAACTGCCGAATTCGGGCGACCAGACCAGGACGATGTTCAGCATCATCGGTGTTTATGGGCTACGTTTAAACTCAGCAAACTAATGTTCGACGCTTGCGAACGATTGAGCAGAGTCCCTATAGCACTTATCAAGCCACTGCACTTATCACGAAATCCATTTTTTCCATTGTTTACTAAACTAAAATTGTAACTTGTAAACTAATTATGTCGGATTGTCATACAACTTCGACACATATCGCTTGAAGGTTGGTACTTCTTAAAAATCATAAGAATTTTTCATTAGATACACCGTCTATGTGTCAGTCTCGGAGCTTATTGAATGGCAGCTTTTGAAGCAAATTATTTAAAAATATATTACAGAGGAAATCGATAAAATAGTGAACATATTTTAATGACAGGTTGTTTCAAAGCATGGGATTGATTAATTTGGCCCTTTACAAACCATCTAGGTCATGTAGCAAACATTTTGATTATAAGTATTTATACAACCTGAAGTTATGAACTATGAAATGAGATACAGGAAGATGCCATAACCTATGCATGAATTAAAGAAATTAATAGAGATGGAGCCCAGAACAGAAATCACTCTATCTTAAGCCAAACAATGCTAAAATAAATCTATTAGCTCTTCTACTTCATATATTTAAGGAAACTAAAGAAAAACTAAAAAAACTCATCACAAAACGATACCTCGGGCTACTGATTCAAAAATCTGACCATTCGCAAACAGTCTATAAAAATCAATTACGAATTCATGAGTAAACAAGAAAAACGTTTGTGTTAAAGTTCCGTTCCTCGTATATAATAAGTATTCATTTGCACCACTAACCTATGGAATTAAACTAACCCTGAGGTAGTCTGGCCGATGAATTCATTCATTTAAATCAATCACAAAGAAAGATCAGACTAATAGACCATAATTCATGGTCATGGCTATATAACCATTGCGCCACTTGTCGGGTTATATACATTTGGAATGCATTAGATAAATGGAGTTGCTATTGCAAATGCACGGTGGCAGCTAAAATTATGGGAAACACACGTAATCTATAAATATAAAGAAATGTAGTTAGTAGGATTTTATGAAAGAATTGAATAAAAGTATTTTCTACTAAACCAAATAATAAAGGAAATGTGGAAAAAGCCGTACTTATTCAAGGAGCGAAAAATAAAGAATTGTCTTGACATCTCTTCACCTTTTCCAAATTCTACCTTTTCATTATATTTTATTGTGGACTCCATTAACTAATTTCTACAGCTACAATTGATAATTACCTCCAACAAAACAACAAATCATGTTATACATTACAATTTGCAATCCAAGTTTAGTCAGGTAGACAGTTTATTTCTCCTACCTATCCTTACAGATTGTTAGATAGTACTGAGGGCCTTTTTTAATTAAATTATTTGACACAGACAAGATATTGGAAATAAAATTTCTTTGGATTAATCTTAGGGCCTTAATATTATTAGAGAAATGAAATTTTTTGTCCAGTTTACGATGTTTGATATCGAAAAAGCAGAACCTCTTGAAAATATGCTAAATAACTTTTCATTGACGACACGTCAATTCTGAAGGGTGCTACCAACTACTAAGATTAAGGCAACAATTATTTAAATTGATCTTTAGGGTGATATTTTAGGATCATCTATTACAAATTTTATATAACTGGGAATTTTTCGAACCCATGAGAGTAAACAATTTAAATGATTTTTGCTTACCTTTTTCAAAACTTTTAAGATCTTATTGCCGTTAAGATATTAAGCATATAAACACACAATATAATATCGAGGACAGGAAGGGGGACAGAAAGCCGAATCTCAAAAGTAGTCATCTCCCGTTAAAAACTGACAATAGCACAGACCAAAAGTTTATACCGTGATATTAGACTGAAAATTTACAAAGTTTGGTATACAATAGTTAACAAAACTTCGATAAGCGAAACGTTTACACACATAAAACAATTAGTGACAGTTGGTCACTGAATTTACTTACATGTCTGATTTTCACGTTAAAATTAAAAATACATGATTCACTGAGAATTAATTATAAACGATTTTTAACAATGTGACACTTTAATTAGAGCAAACACACGTTTTTAATTTTTAAAATGCGAATTAACAAAATGGAATAAAAATAATATTTTTTTGTATTTATAAAAACTGAAATATAAGTATATGTACTTTAATAAATTCTTTTTCTTAATTTTTGTATTTTCAAAATGGAATTATTTATTTTCTTTAAATTGTAAAATGTTAATGGATTTTTTTATTGTTAGTTTATTTATAATAATTGTTTTTTAAATAAATTCAATAATAAATTTCTTCGTCTCTATCACCACAACACTTTGCAAATCGTGATTTTAAATCGTCTAGGCACAATCGAATATCCTCTCGCATTTCTTGCATTTTAACTCGTACATCTTCACGCATTAAATTATAACACATAGCCACTATGCTCATTCCAAATAACATGTAGACAAAATTAATCGCTAATTTTGATTGTTTTTCACTTTTTGAATAGTCTAATATGCTAGCGCCGGGCACAAAATCTCCAATACCTATTTTACACAAACTTGTCACACAAAAATACACAGAGTCTAGATAGTCCCAACCTTCCCATTCGGCGAACATAATTGTACCGATTGCAATATACACAGTTATAACCCAAAGGCATGCTGTAGATGGTACAACAATAGTTTTTTTTCTTTGCCTTAATTCGCCATCTTCCAAACTGTAATCTTCTCGATCGGTGGTGCACTGCTTCACCCAAGTATAAATCCATTTAAAAGATTTTGCCAAAACTTTACCTATATTTAAGAAATATAGTATATAGAGTGGAATTCCAAATGTTGCATAAATAACTGTTGCTGCTTTTCCCCATTGCGTTCTCGGCACCATATTGCCATAACCAATCATGGTGAATACGGATAGGCAAAACATTAATGCAGCTGGGAATGTCCATATATCCTCTGGTTTTCGTCCATCATATCCTTTTTTCATCAATACTGCCAATTCGTCTTGTAATTTTTTCATTACACTATCGGTACCATTTCTCCAGGCTGAATAATTAAATGTATTATGCTTTTCGGTGAGTATCCATAGTTCTTGAGCACAATTATTACGTAAAATAGCCGCCTTTTCAATATCGTTGTTTGGTTGCTGTGTCTCAATAGACATAAAACTAAACGCACCGATGATTGAATAACCAACAATTAAACCACCAACCCCAACTTGAGTGCACATAAATGCCGTGACTTTACGACACATATCTTTCATTTGCTCCAGTTTCTCGTTACTTTGACTCGTTAGTGACGATTCATGGCTACGCATTGACGCTCGCTGGCGAATCATTTTGACACTATTTAATATAGAAAATGTCTTTGTTTACACTTAATTTTTGGCTTTCCAGTCACTCGTTGACATTTATTAGGGTTTCACTTCATATTTTGCGTTTTTTTTGTGTATGCTAAAACGTTAGTAATTTAGATATTTAACCATTTTAATAATATAAAAAAGAAAGTAAGTCCAGTTTTAAACGCGAATATACAACTATACTTGAGTTTAAAATAGTGAAAACTGAAAATAAATTATTTTTTGTTTACGTAATTTTCATATAATTTCGGAAATTCTTTTTTCATTTTTCTCAATTTATGGATCCGAAGCAGACATCAAATTAAAAAATCAAAGAACATCGTAAACGAATATAAAAATACATTTTTGATGTGTGTAAAAAAAAATAAGATGGGAAAACAAGAAAATTTGTAAAACATCAAAATAATGAAGCAAAATACAGTATACAATAAAATTGTTGTGTGCACTTCAGAACCCTTAAAGCACCGGTCTATTTTATGTACCTAATATGAAAACGTAAGTATTCTTCAAAATACGTATCTAGTTAAAGATTCGTTAGTACCTACATGCAAAAAGAAATAAATTTTTAATAGTTTAGGATCGTTTTACAGACATAAATTGCTCTTCATATACTTTTGACTATCATTCATTAAAAAATTAATAGAAATAATTTGAGATTGAATTTCCTTTTAATGAATCCGCAATCATTACGGAAAACTAGCTTTGTTCTCGACAGAAGTTGCTGCAGCGTAGAAAGATAACCAACCTTTTAAAATTCTTTAGAAAAAATTGAAGATCTATTTTGTCTGTATTATGATTTCAACCTGAGGATATTATGTTGAATACCGTTAAACTAGAGATGATCAGAAAACACATTCAAAAGTTTACCATAAACAACTAACGATAAAAACAAATTTTTAATAAAATTTCGAAAGAACAAATAAAGGATCGCAGCCTAATAAAGAGATTGTTTTTTGGGTTACCAGATGTTCGGCATTACAAATTAACGTGTTGGTTTTCTTTTTGTTTGTACTCATAACAATTAGTTTTAAATATTACAGGTTTTTCAGTTATTTCCTTTTGGTTTTAAACTTTAATGGCGTTCGGTGATTCCATTTACAAATTTCAGAGTTTCAGATAATGACATTAGGAAGATGAATCAAGATCCAAAAGATCTTTAAGTTCAATCAAGTCAGCCAAACTTACAAGATCTTAAACTGACCAAGTATAGAATATTATTGTTGTTTCATAGTGAGCGGCTGCAACTACCAATGCACATATAGGTTAACAATGAAGCTATCGCAATTTCGAATTGAGGAATTAAAACACAAACCAGAAATTCGGAAAAGTAAAACTCAATTTTCCGTTTGAATGTAAAACGGACACATGCAAGGCAACTATCAATTATTGAATAAAGGCCTGCTTGGTAAGTGCTGGAGTTCTGATAGTTACAAAGGGCTAGAGTACTTTATTGCAAGAAGAATACTAGTAGTACAAAAATACATATAAGTTTTTATCTATCCAATCAAAAAGGAAATCAAAGAGTATGAGCTGATTTTCCTGATATAGCTAGCCATTGTAAGACTTCACAAATTTGATTAAATAGGTAACAAACTTATTTCTCTTTCGTGTTAGAAAAATAGAGTTTAACCACTATCATTCACTTCCCGTCATTGCCACTATCAAATCGAAAACCAAAATCACCGAGATTATCGTGCTTTCAATTCAACAATTTCAAAGAATCGTTCTAGAAGTAGACCGATTCATGGTCAACAGTTAAAATTTCCTAAATAAAAACAACAAAACTGTGTTGTGGGTTATGATTCACCGATAGGAAAAATAACACTGGACTAACATTTACAGTTTACATATGTATATATAACTTAAATTAAATATTCCTTTATTATTATTTATAAACTCACCCGTAAATCCTAACACAACCATAGAGTTCGTTCGAATATGGTTGAATTTTATCTTGAACTAATTTTTATACTGGTCTAATTTAAAATATAGGGGTTTTATCCTTTAACGTGGCCTAAATAATTGTTGTCAACCGAAATAATTGTTGACTTTTAAAATTCGATTCAAATATTTTTTCATAATTCCTACTGCTAACTCGGATAGAAAATTTGAAATAAACCCAGTTCCACCCTGCCTGAGAAAAGTCCACATTGACTAGGATTTTAAATAAATTCTATTATTTTCCAAAAGTGTTAAAACTTCTTTCTAAGAGAAAATTCTGGTTTAAACTTTAAACTGATTTTAGTACTAGTGATTGGCCGACTATTAATGATGAAGTTGGAGGTAGTAAATTATCAAGATAAATACAATTTTAGGAGATAACCTTATTTGGAACCCACGTTACGGTATCGAATTCAAATTATGGCTGAACAATGAGATTCACACGAAATCTCATTTTTCAAAATTCCAATATTATAAAATCAAGGTTGTTTTTGCTTTTTTATGACTAAATCCCGAAAAATGTAAGCCCGAAACAATAACTCAAGTATCACTACGCAACGAGAATTCCGAAGAATATACCGTGAAAAGGTGTCTACTGGCACTGATCAATTCGAGTCTAGTGGCTCGACTTGAGCAGGGCGGAACCACTAGTGATAGAGAAAAAATCGAAAAGTCGGCCATTGGAAAATATTAAGATCATCAAACGCCTGTAAGGCGATGATCCACACAGTTGGGGATTCCAATAACAACTATGCACAGAATAATGCATTCCTCTTTATACCTGTTTCTCTACAAGATGCAGCTAGTTCAATCTCTTAATGCGGCTGATTGATTAATACGTCGAATAAAAAACAGACAAAAACATCCAGAAATTCAAAATCCCAAAATTGATAGCAAAAGGGCTCATCTCATTTCAATTTCCAAACAAAGATTTGAATTTTTTATAGCAAATGCACGAATGTAATTAAAAGAATTAAGTGAGGTTGACATGGAGCTTGCTCGCAATGTGCGAGTGGTATACTGTAGTTGTATGAGTAGATGAATGAGTGGGTGTGTGCGAGAATGAAAAGGGG
Source organism: Nephrotoma guestfalica (assembly GCA_963691935.1). Classification (NCBI taxonomy): domain Eukaryota; kingdom Metazoa; phylum Arthropoda; class Insecta; order Diptera; family Tipulidae; genus Nephrotoma; species Nephrotoma guestfalica. The sequence goes on from OY829913.1 coordinate 252,996,723, forward strand.
GTATTAATCGACGTTCAAAGGGCACTGGATAATGGACAAAAATTTAGAATTTGGTTATACTAAATCGAACTTAGCCATTTCTTGTGACCAAATTCAAGCATGCATTTTGGATACACTTGGATTTGGGCATTTCTTAATCTGAACCGTTTGTACCCAATTTTGATTAAAACAGGATTTTGTCCAATAATGATCAAATTTGGTTTGCAAAGTTGCATTGGGATTGGAACTGCATAAATTTTAGACGAACTTAAACCATTATTTTTTAACTAACTATTGTCAACTTGGTTTATTGTATTTATTATACTTACATATTTTGTGGTCCTGTTGATTTGGATGTCGAATTTTAATATGGAGAATTTTGGAAAAACAGGCTTTCGATTTAAAGTTTTAAATCTTTTTGGAATAAGTACTATTATCTCAGGAAACGAATTCTCAATGAAGTTTAGATAGTAGAGGTAAATATCACACGAAAGTGTCAAATTGGCCCTTAATTCAACCTACTATTGCTCTCAATTAAGGTCAGTTTTAATTCAAATTGTGGAGTACCACTTCTTAACCCAATAAGATTGGAGGCTTGATGGGAAAGATAAACTCTAACAACTATTTAAAGAAAATAAAATGACTTATAGTCGAATATATTCTCTATGTTGTTTGCCTATATAAACAGCCATATATAGAGGATGGGCCAAATAATTTTATTTTTTTTAAAAAGTTTTCAATATTTTTTCAAATTTATTTTTTCATTGTAAAGAACAATCCTTCCGATTAATTATGGAATACTATTTCATTCATATGACTGCCTCGGCTGACCTTGACGTACCCCATACGGTCGGTCCAATTTTTGAGCACATTTTCGATGGTATGCATTATGTCTTCAATAGCAATTCGAATATTGTTCTTGAGAGCGTCAATCGTTGCTGGTTTATCGGCGTAACACTTATCTTTGATCAAACTGGCAAAGCGGGCAATGACATTAATGACTTAATAAAATTTTGTAAAGGAAGGAAAGAAGGAATCCAACATTTACGGAGTTAATCTTATGGTCCGATTCCTGTTGTCCTCAAAATTATTATTATTTCGTTTGCTTTAATTAATTTTTTAAAGATACATCCGTCAATTTCGAAAATAACGATGAAATTTTCGACTCCGAGTCATTCTTGCATACAACAAATAGACAACGTCCATAGCTGCATAGACCGAGTATTTCGCAATCGGAGTTCTTTTCACGTTTCCTTTATGCGGATATTAACAAAAACATAAAGGAAAACATTGAACATTTTACAATTACGCCAGGAAAATTTTAAAATTTTTAAAGAATGCTCGTCAATTTTGAATTTTAAGCATGTTCCGTTTGCTAAGGTAGTTCAGATGGAATTTGTTCAAAGACTTACAACGATGAAGTACAAAATATCACATAACCGGGTTGAGGCATACATTAGCGTAAAATGCACAACTTCCAAGTTGATCTAAAACAATCGGTCAATCAGTTTTTAGTGAATTGCTTGTACCAGAATCGCATAAATTTAAGACAAGAGCTTCCTATTCTAAAATTAAAATCATTCAAGGCTATGTTGAAATTCATACCAACGGTCGATCGGGAATTCTTCCAACGTTTAATAGCAGGGAAATCGGGCAAGGATATATTATAAAAAAATTGCTTCAAAAATTGATCATATTATTATTTTTATATGAAATTTAAAAATTGAAATCTTTAAGACTGAATTGTCATTTATATTAAATGAAATATTTATTTTTAAATTTGATTTTTCTACATATTTCATTGATAAAAAATATTTTTTTCCCATATTTATTGCCTTTTTTTATAAAACCACCAAAAATTATAGGGGCAGGATGCAAAGGGAATTTTCATCAACAGATTACCATCTGTGATGAAATGGAACAATGGAAATGGCCGACCCATCGTTCATGCCAGTATAGGCTCGCATGGAGCTATACAATGGTGATAAAATCGGACCTATAACCGTACGTCCTCGAATTGGCTGACACTGGTGTAAAAGTAAGGACGGAAAAAGCAAACTACCAAAGATTTGGGAGAGCCTTGGGTACCCCAGAACAGATTGCAGGGATAATAAAATAAATAAAAAATAAAAAAGAACCATACTCCACAATAAAAACATATATATTTGTGAAACAAAGTTCTATCATAAAATTCAGAAGTTAATTCATGAAATGTTATGAATATAGACCGGATTTTGAATAAAATGCCTATCACAAAAATTATAGCGAGATGTCTCGATTGTTGGAAGACTATGATTCGAGTGCCATTAAAATTCGTTACCACAAAAAAAATTTTAATTCGCATATTTTACATAAGCAAAAATTTTCAATTTAATGCAATGCATATTTCCCTTTTTTTAAATATGTATGCCTAGCAAAATAAAAGAATTATAGTTTGAATAAACATTATTCACGTTAAATTGTTCCAACCATTCTATAGTATTGTCGGAAAAATTATTAATAAAATATTTAAAAGTTTGGCCCTGAAGGTATGAAACTACTGACCGGAAATTAGTGTGCACACTATGTGAAAACGATGTTAAATTAAAAAAATACCTGATTCCGAACATTTAAGAACATTGAAGCATATTCGACTGTCTCAAAATTCGAAACAATAAAATGAAGAAAATCAACCAGAAAAAACGTATTTGAATAAAAAAAATTTCTTTAGATCTATGCAACATGATGGTTGCTACAAACACACCTTTCTGGAAATTAGAAAATGTAGCTCACAGGTTAGAAATTGATATATTAACTTAATTTTCCAATAAAATTTAAATTTTATTTCAAAAGGTCTTTCCTAGAGAAATACACGAGAGAAGTAATTCCTAGTGACTCCACCATTCGAAAAAATTATCTGAGTTCTTGCTATGCAAAGATAATTTCGAAAATAAAAGAAAACCAAAAGGCAAAAAAAGTTGGATGTCTATCGATGAAACAACGGACGCTGCTGGACGTTTCGTTGCAAACATTATAGTTAGAATTTTACGGAATGATTTGGATTATATTAATTTGGTGTATTTATTAGACTGCCAATATGTAGATAAATTCAATGCTACAATAGCTCGTGCTATTGACAACGCTTTTAAAATACTCGATGGTGCTTGCGAACGTGATGACGTGTTGTTAATGGTAACCGATGCTGCACCATATATGGTTAAAATAGGAAAAGGTTTATCTATTTTGTACCCCAACTTGACACATGTAACATGCCTTGCACATGAGTTGCATAGACTTGCGGAGCATATCCGATCTATTTTCTCTGACGTTGACACGTTCATCAACAACTTAAAAAAAATTGGGGAAAAAATTAACAACTTAAAAAAAAGTTAAAAGATTGGCGTCAAAATAACCACTACCACGCCAACCTGTTGTTACACGATGGAGCACATGGTTACGGGCAATAGAATATTGTTCCAATAATTTCGATATATTAAAAATTGTCTTCGCGGAATTAAAAAAGGATAAATTTCATTGCAAAAATTGATTTGCGCAATAATATTGATTTCATCACTGTAAACTATGGATTTATTCCAAACAAAACTGAGCAATTAGAAGCCTCAACGTTGTCCCTCAATCAAAGCTTCTCAGTAATTGAGGTTTTTAGCAATATTGAAAATGTACCGGGATCAACTGGTGAACAAATAAAAATAAAATTAAAACCAATTTTTCAAAAGAATTCAGGTTTACAGAAGCAAAAAGAAATTAACAAAGTACTGGGAAATGAACCGGTCTAAATTAAAATAATAAATGTAGCACATTTTAAGTATGCACCAATCACCTCCTGTGAAGTTGAAAGAAGCTTTTCACAATTTAAAAACATATTATCAGATAAGAGACTAAATTTTAAAACAGAAAATTTAAAATTACATGTTGTCACTCATTGTAACTTCAAAAATTGTAATGAACAGTCCTAATTTTGGTATGCGTAAATATAAAATGCTTATGCGACCGGTCCTTAGTTATGAAAACTGTAAACTAAACTTTCAGACAAACCACTTCTTTAAAAAAAGTTCTTCTTAAAAAGGAACAACTCACTTCTTTTAAACCGTCTAGTAGTGTTTCCCAACCTTATTTTTTACATCTTAACTTCATATTTATGTTAGTAATAAATAAAATTTTCCTGTTAGTCCAAGGCCCCCTAATTTACGAATTTAGCATATGGCTGCTCAGATATATGGTATGCTTTCCTATGGAGGAGGGGAGGGCGTAAGGCTCCCGGTGGGAAACAGTCTAATATAATGAAACATATAAAAAGTTGCAACTTATATTTCCCTCAAAATAACTAAGATATAAAGATTGGAACTGGTTTCCTACTTATGCCTAAGGAACATCATCATAACGCTCACCTATGTTCAAAAATACAGGTCTCTAGAATTTACCACTTTTTTAGGAAAGTTTATCGAAACATTAAAAATATTCTGAAAAATAATATGAAAAGCAGTCATCACCTTTTATATCTTTACAACAGTTCTAGATATACTCAGTACCAGGGGCCGTATTCTGTAGTTTACCAAACTAAATTAGGTATTCTCAATGTTCCATGATTTAATGGTTTCGTTACGATTTCCGTGAATGTTTTAGCATCAACCGCTACGTTTTTCGGCCTACTGTGAGAAATATATTTCAGGTCTATTCCTAAATAAATAAACAAATTATTTGTTCTATTAATAACGAAATAAATAAATACTCGTATTTTGCATTAAAATTACAACGCAATAAAAAAGCTCTAAATTTACCTAAATATTGCGCAACTTTTACATTGGAACTTCCCGCATCTCAATTGCCAATTTGTTGCCCAACATTAAAATTAAAAATCCTATTTGTGTAGTTATACCAACACATTATTCATACCGGTTAAAACGAGTAAACATAAATAATCGGGTTTCTTTAATTAATTTGAACGTGACCTCCAGTTACTTAAAATATTACTATGTATATCGCTCTGCTAAGCTACGTCCAAGATTGGGTTATCCCAAGCTAGTAAAATAAAATTGCAAATCTTTTAATCGATTACGAGTAGGTATCCAAATGTTTCGCAGAATTCAAAACTTTTGCCCTAATCATTATTATCCTTCAAATTTGCATTTGGTACTTACCTTCCTATTCTACAAAATAGTAGTTTCTTATCTCCTTGCAATGTTTCCTCAATAAAATCATTTTATGCAAATTTCTTCTAATTGCAGTCTTATATGAAAATGTTTTTCCAATGGGTTCGAAACCGAAATCATAACATTCATATCAGAGAAATATTTTTTTGTTTGCCGTTTTAATAATATTAAATAATTCGATACTTAAAATTAAAATAATTATTCATTCCATAATATTAATTTTACATAATTTCATTAAAATTAAGAAAATGCAATAAATTCTCAATAACATAAAGTTGACATTTAATCGATTTTTTCATTAGCATCGAAATGAAAAAAAAAAAAAAATTTTCATCTCACATAAATCTAATTAAACACGATAATTATTTATCCCGATTACGATTAAACGCCACTATTTTTTTTTTAAATCATTATTTTAAAAAACAATAATAAATTTAATGTTTATATAAAATTCTAAATACACAATTGTTATTTTGAGGTTATGTTAAATATTTTTTTTTTTAACTTTGGAAGAACGGAAAGCAAATTTGTAAAGCACAGAATAAAAAAAAATTAACTTACCTTTTTAAATTTATAATATAGTTATATATAGCTTAAAATACACTTTATGTAATAAATATCACAAATTATTTATTAAGTATTTTTTTTATTTATTAATATTTTAAATTATATTTATTTATTTTCACTTAAAATTTATCAACAAATTTTTTTTCTATTGATAAACATCGACATCTTGGAAAAAAAAAACAAAACTTCTGCGAGAAATTTGAGCGAGAGCGAAGAGCGAACAGCCGCCGAATACAGCACCCACAAACACAACAATAATTTTTTCGACGTTATATTTTTGTTTTTGGAGACTTGCGTGTATTTTGCTTGTTGTGTAGAGAAAAATAAAAAACGAAAACAAAATGACAGTAAATATGGCGGGATTTTTTTTATATTATTTGAAATTTTGGTTCATTCCTTACAAAATGTGGAGACTTTTTAAAAAATGTAAATTTCCGTTTTTTTTAGTTTAGTGAATTTTGGTTTTTTACATATTTGATTTGTTTTATATATATATAGTGCTTGAAATGCATTAAAGATTATTAAACAAAAAATTTAATAATATATATTTTATATATAATTTAAACATATACGGTTTTTTAATCATTTTTATCATAAAAATAATAATTATATGTTATATTTTGTACAAAAATATAGAAAAAAGCATTAGGTTTGTTTGTTCTTTTATGTAATTAAATAACGAAATTTTAATTAATTTTTTGTTTTATTTTATTTATATCTATTTTAATTAATTGTATTTATAATATCAAATTACAGATTATTAGGAAACAATATTTATATATAGCTTGGAAAGAAATAATAAATAATTATATAAAAAAGGAACTAATTTTGTAAAAAAAATGTAAATTTTCTATACCCGTTTTAAATATCGCTGTGATGTACTTCCGGTTTATTTGTTTTATTTGTAATTTATAAAATAATCCGTTGCATTGAATGCCATTTTCCCTCTTTCTCACTTGTCAACGGATCAGAATTCGGTGGCCGCGCTGGATGACTTTTTGTTTAAGTTCGGTGAGTTTACGATTTAAATGTTATTTACTTATCTAAGTGGTTTCATGTAAATTTTAATTATTATCTATATTTATATTCAATACAGAGTGTCCCACATTCGAGTTGTACTGTGATGTTTAGTTTTATAAAAGAAGGCAGCCAATTTAAGATCTATGTAAAATCTTCCACTTATCGAGTACGAGTGTAATAATTTAATTATAAGCCTTTTATGATTTATTTTTGAAGAATTTAGAGAAGGATAGAGCCTGTACTGTCTTGGAGATAAAAAAATAATAACTAAAGGACGAATAGAATCATAAGCAAGTAGACTATGTAATTTTTGAATTGAGGGGCAGATGAAAAGGACCGCCAAAAACCAAACACACACCCCAATAACTAAAAGTGTTGATAATGACTTATGACCCTTAGTTCCTAAACCTTTATTGTCAGATAATCTTTTAAAATCTAGTAAAAAGGGTAAAATATTATCTTGCCATATTTTCGAACTTAGCCCGAGAATAGATCTCAGGAGTTCCCAGACAAACTATAGTGGTTTTTAACATAACAATTAAGAAAATTTGAAATTACATAAAGGAGGTTCTTAAATTCTGACACTATCCAAAATCTAATAAAATTTTAATTCAAATTTTTTGAAATACTACGTTCTAGAAATTTGTAGGCATACATTTGGTGGGATTTAGCAAATACGATAAAACGTTTGTTTTAAAATACTTTTAATATATCTAAGTTCTTTTTAATAAAGGGTTTCATCACCTCGTCTTAGTAAAGTAAGCTGTAAAACGGAGTAGCGGATTAAGATTGAATTCTGTATTCCTTAAATGAGTGAAAATAAGTTTTTCATACTTTCATTTCAACTGCTAAAATTATACGAATCCCAACAAAATATCTAAAAGGGAGTAAATAAATTGATGGCGACTCTACCGATTATTTTTTCGTCTTTAAAATTTGCCGTTCTAGGCTATATATAGGTGTTAAGGTAGAAATTCATCACAGTGATGAAAATGTGTAACCGCCTGAAGGATAGGTTAAAGTAGGAATATACTCTTGTAAATCTCTAAATCGAGTGACTCAACTTTGATAAAAGAAATCGTGTTATAACTCATTTATCATTTCAATATGCCGCCAAAATTGTATTCCAAGAAAATTTAGCAGTAAGATTTGATGCCTAAATCGGGTAAAATATCCTTTAGATGAAATCGTGAATGGAAAATTTATTTATTTCTAAATATTCTCCGTTCCACAGATTTCAAAGAACCTAACCATCAAAATTACAAACGGACTACGGCAAATTAGGCATTCACAACTAATCCATTTGAGTTGACAGACTAAGAATTAGGACTTTACTAACAACGAAAGTTATTGACGCAAGCTTTAAAATTCTTTCAATAGGGAATAAACCAATTTCAACTGACTCTTTGATGAGTATTTCCAAATGCTTACCACGGTCAACTAAATGCTAATTTATGCTAAATTTGAACAAATCCCCCTCCTCCCAACTACATGTTGTCACAATTAGAATTTCCTATATACAGAAAAATAAACTAAATATTACAGGTCTATTCAAATAGATATTTTAAATCAGTAAATGTCTGTTTAGCTTGCAGGACCTTAAAATCGCACAAGGTTCTAAAATGTGGACACGGTTAGTGTGTACTTATGTAACCGTAGTAATAACCTTTTAAGGTATTATTCAACTTTCATGTGCTGTTTCTTTAGCGGATTGGTTCACACTGTATGTTAGTCACTGAAACAATGAGACTAGTTTACATTTTTTACAGAGATATATGTATCATTCATCAGAGAAATAATACTTTGTGTGTTTGTAACCTAGCCACAAATATAACAGCATTTGAATAGGATGCTGCTTTGCTTATAGTTTGACCTGTAACTTAGTCAAAAAGTGGTCTAATTATAAGAACTTAGTGAAATTATTTTATTTAAAGTGGAGAAAATGTTGAGTGGGACTTAAATTTTTTTGAACTTATTTTGTGCAGACCGATTTCTTTGAAAGTCAACCGTAATTCTTCTGCCGAATAAATTTATTGTAGATGTGTTTAACTTTTATTGGAGGCTTTTGCCCAAATTGATAATTCTTCCAAATTAGTCATAATAAATTGGTAATATTTTAGTATGAGTTTTTTTTCTTAAACTAAAACATAAAATAGGCTTTTTAAAATAGTCTAATCGTCAGTAGATAAGTATTATTTGAACAATCAAAATACTATTCAGTGGATTGATAAAACAATAAACAAACATTTAGTTTAGTTTATTTCTTCTAATTTATTACGTCTTGTGTAACAGAATGTCACAATTACCACGAACTCATAATAGTTTAAATAAAAAAGCCTTTTGACGTCATTACAACTTCAACTTACGGCAAATGGCGTCAAAAGGCTTTTTTATTTAAAACATTTTGAATTGTCGTAATCTCCTAATGACCTTTTTCATTTTCGGTAATGCTAACATAATCAACCCCGAGATCTACAATACGCCTACAATAAGCCCTATTCTTTCATTCTCTCGTAAATGCAACATCAAATACACCTTTGATCTGTTGTTCTATTTACTAGAGATTGAAACGAGAGTAGTATGTTGAAAAGGCCTTTTAAAACAAATTGAATAGTACTAACCCGTGTTATAGAACATTAGGATACTCTATAAATTAAATCTACTGTCAAGACAAATTAAACAATAATATTGTATTGAAGGCAACAATAATTCTTTTTCATGTTAAATTAATGTCCCCGTTAAAAATTAAGCGTAGACAAATATTAATTGAACGATAAAACAAATAAACCTACCAAATACACCTCAAAATTTGTATTTTACGATAATAAATTATTAACCAACCAAAAAATAATTTTTTGATTAATTAATTATATTTTTTTGTTAAAATTAATTCAGCAAAAACATTAAAAATACATTATATTATATTTTCAACATCTTAATAATCTGTAATTATTATGTATATTAATTAAATTTCATTTCTTTTGTAATAATGAGTTATTTATGTATAATAATTTTCATGTTTTTTTTTTAAATATGTACACAATATTTAATTATTATTATTATTTTTTTTTAATTTATGATAAAATTTACCCTTAATTACGTTTTATTATTTTATATTATGTTACGCACATTAAACATTTTGTTTTGTTTCGTTAGGTTGTTTTAAAAATTAAACTATTTAAGTTTTAATTTATTTAACTATTAATTTTTTGTTTTGTTTGTTCATAATATGATTTTTAGGTACAATTTTATCATCAATATCACATAAATGTTTTTTTTTTATAATTTTAATTTATTTTTTTACACCAAAAATGTGTAGCATGATTTTTTACGTTTTTTTTTGTTTCATTTTATTATTACATTATTTATTTTAAACTTATAAAATAATTATAAATTAATAATAAAATTAAGTTTTCCCACGAGCCTAGAAAATGTTAACTACTGAGTATTTTTGTTAGGATTAATAATTAAGATTTCAAATGATCGTTCGTGTGTGTGTGTGTGTATTTCTGGAGCAGATTAGTATGGATTTTTTTTGTTTGACTAGAATCAGAAATTGGATCTAAAATTTAAAAAAATGATGATCCCAAATTTTTTTTTTTTTGATATACGATTTTTCTTTGTACTTCGGGTGCTCCCTTTTTTGTTTTGTTCGGTATTATTCGGAAATATTCGACTGCGTAGACTAGAAAACAAAAAATTGTGTAATAGAAATTTTTTAAATATGTAGGTATAAGAAAACATTTTTAGACGTGGAAAACTTTACCTTATTATACATTAGTAATAATATTATGTTTGTTTTACAAACATTTGCAATTAATTAACAAATATACATGCAATTTATAAAATTTGATTATGTTGTTTTTGTGTATGTGTAATATTGTGTATGTGTTGTGAAAAATTTCCAATTTTTTGTAATATTTATGTTTAATATTATTTTTTGTTCATCATGGTATGTATAATATATTTTTTAATATTTATTTATTTTATTACAATTATTTAAAAATAGTTTTGAAATATTTTGAGTATTTGATTTAATTTTAAAAAAATGTATATATTTTATAATGAAACCTGCATTATTCCTTTGTAAAATTTATGTTTTTATGTTCTAATTTTGTTTTTAAAACTTTTTATTATTTTAAATGAAAAGGAAAAATGAATATTAAATATGAAATTTTTATTGATTTATGGTTTTGTAATATTTATATTTTAAAAGAATAATTGAAATATATTTGAGGAAAAGCTTGGTTGGTATAAAGACATTTAATAGCATTTTTTAAATATTGATAATGTGTGTATAATATATCTCTTCAGTTTTCTTTATTTATTTAATAATAATGATAATCATAAAAACTAATTATTTTGGCACAGAATAAAAAAGAAATATATATATATATATATATATATATATATATATATATATATATATATATATATATATATATATATATATTTATATATATATATATATATATATAATTATAATAAGAATTATTAAAATAATTATATTTTATTATTATGTATAATCTATATTCTGATAAAAAAAAATATTTACATTTTATTTATTACTAAGATAATTTTACAAGTATTTATAATTATTATAATAAACAAAAAAAAACTAATATTAAATACAAATTAAAAAAAAATATGTATATATATATAAATATATTACCCGTTTTAAATCAAGAATGATTTTGTTTATTATAATATTACACGCAATATTATAATAACAGATACTATATTGTAACTCTTTAAAAAAAAAAATTATTTTAGGATTATAAAATAGTGACAGTAGTAGCAATTTATCAATAAAAAATCAAACATTGTATTTATTGTTTGTAATAGTAACGAAAATAATTAATATTTAGTGTAATATATTTTTTTGAAGCTCTTTGATATTTTATTTTTTATTTAAATTGTGTATCGATGTGAATTTTTTTTTTATTAATTATTATCTGTATAATATTATAAAATATAATGTTGCATAAAATAATAAATTTAATTTTTAATTAAACGATCAGCATGCTTGAGCCGTAAATGTGATCGTAACGTATCGATACGACTGTATGTTGCTGGACAATAAGGACACATAGAACGTTGTGATGTATGTGAATGATAGTGATGCCAACGATTAGTAACTTCTTTACCGCATGATGTGCATCGCCACATTGTACCCGGATCCCCGGATGGTGTAAACATATTTTGATAGGACATCTGATGACAGTGATGCAGTCCGCTATTTAAATTTGTCAGCGATCCGCGATGTGATGATTGAAGCTGATGCTGTAGTGATGATGTATGATGATGAAGCTGCCCCCCCGGCCCTGCAACCAACAAACACACCATTTTTGGGCAAAATTGAAGCCGCCCGTTGAAGTTTTCACAGACAATTCAAGTATTTTTAAGAGTAGTTAAATTTTTTTTGTTTTTTATAGAGGAAAGTAGAGGTAAAAGTTTTTTTTTTGCTTATCAAGACAGAAGACAAAATTTAGAAAATTTTTATTTTTTGTAATTGTTGGTGAATGTAATATTATATTTTATTTTATGTGTGTAAAAAAAAAATACGTTTGATAGCAAGAAAAAAAGTTATGTAAAATATAAAATTTTAGAAATTTTCTAAAAAAAACAAAATAAAAAATTATTTTAGAAAATTTAAAAAATTTTTATAAGTTAGATAGAAAAAATAAATAAATAAATTTTTCTTAAAAAAAATACATCAAAAAGCAGATTTTTGTCTCAAAATTCAATTTCATATATATTTTTGTATCATATTCGGTATATTTATATCAGGCAAATAAAGAAGGCATATTTTTTAATATATGAAGACAGAATGTTGTGATAGTTAAAAAAAAATTATATAGCTTGATTTTTATTATTATTTATATTTATATATATATAACGTATCTATCTATAAAAAGTATATACATATACATATTAATATAAATATATGTATATATATATATATATATTTGAGGGTGGGGGCCGGGGAGGAAAATTAGACACATTTTCTTTTTTGCATACAAAATATTCTAATAATTTTGTTCCGGATGTTTTGATCGTGAATGCATCAACAATGTATCGCTACGTGTATAAACGGCTGGACATAAATTGCACGAATATTTTCCAGGAAAATGAACATAGTAGTGATTTCGTATGTTGCATACAATTTTTCCACAGAGTCGGCATCGTCGCCTTTCATCTAAATGGCTCACCTTCTCGAATAGTTGTGTTATACGCCATGTTTTTAATTCTGCAATTTTCGGTATTTTGTTGATTTTTTTTTTTTTAAATTGATATTAAAACAAAAAGTGGGGGCAAACATCCGGAATATTATTTATACTAAATTATTTTTAACTTTTTTTTACTTTAATTTTGTTTTATTAATTTTCAAACTTCAGTATTTGTATTTTGTTTGATTTATATTTTTAAAATATAATTTAAACGTAATAATAATAATAATAATAAAAGGATGGTTACGACTTTGTTAAAATTTTGCGATTTTTTTCGAAAAAAATAAAAATTATATAAAATTCATTTTTAATATATTTTTTTGTAAACATAATGTATAAAATGTATAATATATTCGCAAGCAAAATACAAACCAAGCAAGATGCAGGCAGGTATAATAATATTAAGAATATTTATATAATAATATATAGAGGTAAACGTTTTTTTTTTATTTAAGAATACTTTTTTTTTAAATCGTAGGACGTAGAAACAAAATAAAATTTTTTGTTTTAAATAATAAAAACACATGTGTAATAATAACACATCAAAATATTTTTAATTCCTTGAAAATTTGATCTTTTTATCTATTTTTTTTTAAATACAACATTAAATGCACAATTTTTTAAAAATAAATAATATAATCGATATAAGGTTTTTTTCATTATTTTTTTAATTTAAAATTTAAAAATATAAAATTTACAGTATAATATTATTATTATTATTATTTTTATAAGAACAAAATAGTAACATATATAATTTTTTTTCTTGTTTAAACAATTAAAAGATCATCATTTTCAATAATATATAATTTTATGAAATAAATAAATAAATAAATAATAATTTTGAAATGATTAATTTTGGCACATTCATAATATTTTTAAAATAACATGGAAGAACAGTTAATATATATATATATATATATATATATATATATTAATACTGCGTAATGACGAAATAAATAAAATACATCCTTAAAAATAATAAATAATAATTTTGAAAATAATGCACATAAATCACATGTAATACTAATGAAATTTAAAGCATAAAATAATTACATTTATATCACTTTAATTTTAAAATTATTTGTGTAAAAAATAGTTTCCCATCCAGACTTTATATAAAAAAAATTAATTAATGAGGTAAAAATTGAAAACTAATTTAATTCGTCAAAACACAATGATGATCTTTTAAAAATATAATGTAAATAAAAAAAAACAAACAAATAAATTTTGCAAACATTTTATATAGTTCAATAGGGTGTGTGTGTATGTATGTTATGTTTTGCATATTACCTCAACCAATTTAATTTAAAGAAAAAAGAAAATAATAATAATTTAGATTTTAAATAATTTATATGTGTTTTTTTTGTTTGTTTAAATCTATACATTAATTATTATAATATATTATATAAATTGTAATTAAAAACTAAAATTAAAAAAAAATCAGGTATATTTTTATTTTTATTAATATCCTTTACGGTTATTATTTTATTTATATATATTTATTTAGTTTGGTTATTAATTTTTTATTATGTTCTTGAAATTTTTTATTTTTAATATGTTTTAAAACGTATTACAAATTATAATATTATTATTTTTATTTATTTATTATATATAAATTAAATAACTAGTAATATTGCACGTTCGGTTCGTTATATTTTTATTTTTTTTATTTAATAATTGTTTGATTTAATTATTATTAAATATTTGGGTTTAGCACCATACCATTTCTATCACAATCAAAAATGTTTTTCTTTTTTTTTTAATTATTCTAATCATTATCTAACTGTTTTTTTTTAATTAAACCGTACCATCATTTTTGTTTTTATTTATTTTTTTATTATATTGGTATATTAATTTTAATAATATTAAATTGTTGGATTAGCAGAAAAAAAAAATCGAATTAAATAATAGAAAAAAATATTATTAATTAAGACTGTGTCTCATTCCCAGTTTTACTGATTTTTATCACATAAATTATAAACATAAAATAAAAAAAAATTGTTTGTCCATCACATAATACCAAAACTAAATTTTTAAACCACACAGCCTGCCATACAAATAATTTTAAAATAAATATTAAGCCAAATTTTTCATTTTTAGAAATCCCCACAATATTTCTCGTTGTATTTTTACCACAAAAAAAAAAAATCAAACATATCGATTTTTTTCTATTATTCAATTATTTATAAAATTAATAAAATATTTTGTTTTGTTTTATATTTTAATTACAATTATACGATTTGATAGAGGTAAAATGTCTATATTCTTAATTCTTAAATTCAATATATTAATATTTTTTTATATAACTTAACTAAAAAACAAAAAATATAACATAAAAAAAACAATAAACAGTAATAAAAAAAAATTATATAATAGTACTAAAGTAATTAATTACTCGTATAAATATTTAATTTATAATTATAAAAAAATTATGCCCGTTTCAAATATTGCAAATTGTTTAATTAATGTATTATTTTAATAATTAGGTTTTAATTAAAAATTAATATATATATATATATATATATATATATATATATATATATATATATATATATATATATATATATATATATATATATATATATATACTGGTTTTTAGTCAACAAACTTAGTTTATATTTTATAAGATTAATTATTTTTTAATAATAAATTATATTTAAAAAAATATATAGTTTGTTATAATTAAAAAAACAAAGTTATTAAAAAATTTAATAAAAATAACATTTTAATATAAATAACAAAAAAAGTAAAATAATAATAATAAAATTATATATTATTAAATATACATTATAAAATATCAACATTTAAACTCTGGCAAATTGTATATATAAAAAAACTAAATAGTTAGTTTTATTAATATTGGTATTAATTAATAATAATATTATGTAAAAAATATCTGTGTTACTTATAATTAATATGTAATTTTATATAAAGAAGGAGTTCAATGATGCTTAATTTTTTGAATATTTATTTTTTATTTTTTTTAATTATTATTACATACAACTAAAATTCTAAAAATTGCTATTAAAATTAATAAATTTAATTAAAATGTGTAATGTTTTATAAAAAAAAACTCCTTCTCGATATTTTTTTCATGATAGCTAATTAATTTTGGTTAATAATAATAATTTTTATATTTTTCATAATAATAATAATGAAGGCCTCAATTTATTACTAAAATAAATGTTGCTTCTTGTAATTTTTATCATTTTCTATTACCAAATCATCTTCGTCATCCGAATTACCGCCAATGAGATTCCAAAAAAAATTATTATTTCTAGACGAAGGAGCCGCCACTGTTGTACGTTGTGATGTTTGTTGCAGCGATGCATTTAATAAATTATTATTAAAATATAAATTATTATAATTATTATTCCAATATGAATTTAATGGTCAGTCGGATGTACCACCTCCTTGTGCTGAATGCGCTGCATTAAAACTTTTTGCTAGGGCCGCTGCAGCAGCTGCCTGTTGTGCTATCGATGGTGCCATCAAATTTTCAAATTTTCTCGTATCCGGATTATACATGGGATGCTTAAATTTGCAATGCGTTCTCAAATTATCACTTCGCGTATAAGTGGCGCTACACAGCGGACACTCAAACCGTCCAGGAAAATGCACATGATAATGATTACGAATATGGGTTACAACTTTTCCGCATATTTTGCATCGATGCAAATTGCAGCCACCGGATACTCGGTCGAATGTGAGCCGCATGTGCCAGGCCTTTGAGCCTGAAACACAATACATCCGTTTTTTGTTTACATTTTATATATTTTTTTTTGTTCGATTTTAATTTTAAAATTTATTTATATAATTTTTTTTTTAATTTTATTATATTTACGATCACCAAAAAGAATGAACAATTAAAGACAAAATATATATAAAGAAAAAATAATAATAATATTATTAATATTAAAAAGTAGCGCACAAATCAACCGTCTCTTCTTTATAATTTTTTTTTTATAAATTTAATTAATATTAAATTTTTAATTTATATAAAAGTAAATTTTTAAAATGCTTTTATATAACAAAAATTTATATATAAATTATTGGATATAGTAAAAACGTCAATATAATAAATTAAAAAAAAAAATTATAAATTTAATATTTAAAATTTATATATGTATATATAATATTTAAAATTAAAAAAAACGTATTCACCAACCAGCACCAAAATATAGAGCGCGGAAAAAATCGCGTAGCAAAATATGTAATGTGATTTAATAAAAAAAAATATTTAGATTTTTAAAATATTTTAGCGAAATTGGTTAGAACAAATTAAATTAAAAAAAAATATATTAAATAAAGGCCAATGTGTATTTTAATTATGATTTTATTAATATATATTTTAGATAAACTAGTTAAAAATATTATTTTAATATATTTGGCCGATTAGTTTTCGATGCATTAAAAAGAAGGGCATCGTAAATCACTATTAAATTAAAAAAAAAAAAACACATTTTTAATATTAATATTTTAAAAGGACAAATTATAAGAAAAAATGTTGAGGTAATGGTAAAAGGACAGTCACATACATTTTGCTTTGGCTTAATATGGTTTTTAATTAGGCAGGAAAATAGAATATATAATATAAAAAAAATATATGTATATAAAATTCTACTAATGTACAATGATTTAATGTTAAAAAAAAAAAAAAATATAAAAAATAATTAAAAAAAACCATTCCCCACATGTTTATATCACTTATAACTGTTTTTAAAAAAATATAAATAAAATATTTAACTAGTTTATGTAAAATATAATGTATAATTTTAAAAATATACATTTTTATTTTGTTTGGTTTAAATTAGGTGCTAGCCAAAGAGCCAATATATATAAAAATAATAGTGTTTTCCAAGACTTTTTTTTTAATTTTTTGTTTTATATAAAAATAATTATATATATATATATAATATATATTTTGAACAATTTTACTGTACAATTAATTTAAATAATTCTTAAAAAAATATTTTTTTCCAGTAATTTTTTTTTATCATTTCAAACGAATTTGTTAAAACACATTCATGCGTAATAGTAATAATAATAATAGTAATCATATATAAATAAATAATATATAAATATAATAATAATAATGTATACATGTTTTTTTTTATTTTTATATATTTTGTTTATTTTTATTTTAAATTATATATTTTTTAAATCCAGAGAATTAAAAAAAGATATATAATTTTAATTATAAAGAAAAAGATCACTGTTTTGTGTTCGGGAGACCAAATAAAAAAAAAAAAAATTCTCGACTAAAATTAAAAGTAAAATTTAATTATTTTTATATTTTTTTTATTTATGGTTTTTTTCCTTGTTTAGAAATAAATTAATATTATATAGTTATTTGATTTATTTCTTATTTTATATATTATTATTGTACCTTCCCGCGATCTGCTGCCAAAGCTCAGACAAAAGAAAAAATATATCAGTCAAATCAAATTAAAAGTAATAATAATGATTTAAGTATATATTTCTTATTTGTTGTATTATTTTATATATATTTTTTTTTTTGTAAATATTAAAATGGAAATAAATGAATAAATTGTTAGATTATGAAAATTTTCCTTTTATGTACTTAGAGAAAGTTTAAAATATTTCTAACCATGCTATTTTTTAAAAATACATTAAAAATAAAGATACATTAAATAAATAAATAATAAAAGAGAAAATTTTCATAATATTTATTAAATATAGTATATATATATATATAAGTATTTGAATATTAATAAAAAAAAATTAAAGTCATCGCCGCTGATGAAAAATTATTACATATATAAATATAATATATAATAATTTTGCGTGAGCCGAAATAAGTACTACAATTATTTTTTTAAATATGTCAAAAAAAAGTGCCAAAGACGAAAATTAGTTTCAGTTTGTTTTAAATATAGTATATATGGTTTGTTTATTAATTCGCAGAAATAAATTTACCAACTTATTAAAATAATATTAAAAAAAGGGATGATTTTATTTGCTGTTTGCATATACACATATAAGAAAAAAATTAAATCAAAAATAAATTAAAAACCAAGTTTTTTTATACTAAAATTTTTAATTACATTTTAAATATATATTTTCTATGTTTTTTTTTTTTTTAAATAATTATTTAAATATATAATATATATTTTATTTATTAATTTTTTTTTGTATTTTTTTTTTTACAATAAAATCGATCACATATGTACATAGTGACTAATGAATCTATCTTTTATATCAGCATGTTTAACTTTGCAGTGAGCTTTCATATTATCTCTACGTGTAAATTTTTGGCCGCATATCGGGCACTCATGACTTTGCGGCCTATGTATATTTGCATGATGCCATCGATTCGAAACAGTCTTGTGACAACTAACGCACCGATATAATGTTGGAAATGTCCCCGTTAGCTGTACAAATAGGGATGAGTAGTCAATGTTGTGATCTCGTCGCGACGTTGATTGTAACCCGCCATTGCTATGCCCGTTACTATCCATCATTGAATTAAAATGATGATGACCGTGATGTTCACGTGACGCCATCAATGGTTGCAATATACTCCGCTCACCTGCAATTAATATACAGGCACACAGTGGCGTCACGGTGCGACTCACACCATATTCACAATATTTTTTTTTGTTTTTTTTTTGTGGTTTTACATAATTTAACTTTTAATTTATCTAATCAAAATTTTGGATTTTAATTAATTTTGTTTAAATTAATATAAAAAAAAATTTATATAATGGATGCACTAACACTTATTAATTAAATGTATTTTTATGTGTATTTAAAATGATTTTAGGTTTTTATACTTTATTTTTTTTTTAATGTTTAAATTAAAAAAAAAAAAACAAAAAAAAACAAATCGATAATATTTATTTTTTATAATAACTGTCATAAACTCAATGTATATATATATATATATTGTATATAATAATATAATATACATATTATATATAATCTCTAATTTTATATATAAACAACAGACATCTACACTTTTTAATTAATAAATAAATAAATAAAAATAATAATAAAATAAATAAATAATAAATTCTATGTATAGATCTTATATTTTTAATCATCTAATTAAAAAAAAAATAATTACGAAATTCAAACCATTTTCGTTGTTGATTATATTCTTCTATATAATATTTTTTAAATTAAATATCTTTTTTTTTTGGTTTCATTTTTGATTGTAAAATTATAAAATAATGTGATTAAAAGAATGTAACGAGAAATTAAATAAAAAAATAACGGTACATTTTTGGTATACTAATTTTCGTTATTGTACTACTATATTTCAGTTCATTATTATTTATAAGAAATATTAATTAAATTTATTGGATTTTTCTATATGAAATAATAATATACGCTAAATTTATCAAAAAGCGAGAATTTTAAAATTTTAATATATTTTATTATTTTTGTATATAAATAAATCATGCTGCCATATTTCTTTCCTATATACATCGTGGCCTAAAATCGTCTTGGTTTGATTTATATGCTAGTAACTGGGGCCTAATTCACAACTCGAGTACGTAAGCTCTGTAACCAGAAAACTAATTACTCTTAATTTTGTACCAACATAAAATACAGTTTAACAACAAAAGGTTCTAAATTTGCCCCTGAATGTTGTTGACAAGAAGAACAAACGTACAGTCGAAATAATTAGTTTGTATGCAAAAGAACATAAAGCAATTGGTACGCTAATGAATGCTGCCACCTGTAGAATTCTGCTAAGAGATGAAGGTTAAAAATCTTCTGACACTACAATTAAATTATTTTTATTTCGATTCAGACCTAGAGGTTAGCATATTGTTGATTTACGAGTAAGTACCATTCGTAAGTACTATCTACAGGGTGCGCCATCTTTTATGTCCGTATGTAAGCATTGAACAGCATTAGACATGTTTTTGAAACGTCAATTCAGTACAATTTTAAGTATGAATCGCAGTTGTGTTAACTCAACGTACATATCGTTAAAAATATCGTGGCCAACAGGCACCGTTTGACAATACTATTCGTCGTTTGCATTTTGGCGTCAGTTCCAAATAAAGTGCAATTAACACAAAGAATATTGCCGACAAACCGTAAACAGTCGCTCGAATGATTGACACTGAACCTTGTTTTTTGGAAGCAAATTTTAATGACCTTTTCACACTCTCTGGCGGCTTTAATAAGCAAAATTGCCGCATTTGGGGAATGGAGAATCCACACGAAATCCATGAAACGCCAAAACCTGTTTGCGCCAAAACCATCATTGGCTCATATTTTTTCAGTCAAAAAGAAATAGTCAATGGAAGTCGATATCGGTGGATGTTGGCTCATTATGTCTGCCCGCAAATACGTGAAAAAGGTCTCCATGATTACTGGTTTCAACAAGACGGTGCGACATGCCACACTGCAAATCAAGCAATTCAGTTTCTGCAACGAAAATTCCCTGGACGTGCCGAAATCATTGCTAGACTAGAAAGGTTGTTTTTTCAAAGTTATTCAATATTTACATACCGACATAAAAGAGGTGCACCCGTTAGTTCAGTCGAATTTAATAATCAATTCATTTTGATTATAATGCTGTATTGAACACCTCTTCCATACGACATTATGCGTCCGACAAGAATTCTGAGGTGGCAGCGCAATCAACAAACAATACGAATAATAACAAACCAAGCTGACGTTTGCTTGAGTCAAGAGTAATTCGTGGAATATGAACTGCCGACCAGAATGCTGCTCACCAGTGATTAAATTCGCTTTATAATAATAATAATATTAAGGCAGAGTTGAGCATCAAAAAATTGCACCAACATAGAAAAAGTGCAGCACTAGTCAGTTAAATGATGATGATTAAACGGGACTATGTTTGAACGTCGACGACAGAGTCGTACAAACAAAGTACAGCAAAGGAAATAAATAATGAGCGAATTGAGCAAATAATTAGTTTTCTGTGAAATTACCAACACGCTGTTATGTTTCATTACATACAAGTTTTCTTCTGGTACGGATGTGTCAGCGATTTTTTGTCATTTTAATATTTTTTTGATCCAACGATTGAATAAAGTAGTTATAACGAAAAAATCAGGAAAGGCGAACTTTAATTAAGTTGTTTTGAAAAATACAATATTAGAAGAGGTTGATTTTGGCTTTGGTATTGATTCATAATTGCATCAAGATACTAATTGCCTCATTGCTTTAAATACTTTGTGATATGACGTCATTGTTTGTCAATGTTTCTAACCTTTGACTACAGATGGCAATATAATCAAATAAATGATATGTTTTTTTGTACAACCTTTTTCGTGAAACGTCTATTTGGGTGAAAAGGCAGTAAATTCTACAATAATATCAATTAAAAATTATATTATGGACCATTGGTAAGAATTAATTTATTATTTTAGTATTTAATATTGCGAGCAATTCATAAAACCTCTAAATCTCAAGAACTTAATACGAAGATTACTGTCATCTACAATTCAGAAAATAAATTGTCGATATAAAAGTTATGTATCAAGCAGTCAGTACTGTCTGGTATTCTGGAGTAATGATTTAATACACCTAGAGGAGTACCAGGCAGTATTGCTTGATACGTCACCAAAATAAGAAATAATGTTCGTATAAACTTTTCGTGATTTAGAGGTTTAACAAAATATTGAATGCATAATTTAATTTTGTTAATAAATTAATTCTGACCAATAGCTCGCAATATAATTTTTATTTTTTGTAAAAAAAATAATACAAAAATATCAAATCTTTAATTTCTCATACTGCCACCTATAGTCAATGATTCAAAGTCCGATATAAAATGACGTCAAATCAAAGTTAGTTCGAATAAGATGAATATATTTTCGTTGTTTGTTTGTGTTTGGCGTTATCTAGATAAGAAGAGAGTATATTATCACATTTTATCGAAAACAATTTTGTGTCGCTGTAGAATAGAAGATCCGGAAAAGAAGGTATAGATGTATGATAATTAGATAATAGTTAATTCAATAGAATAGTGGCCCTATTCTAGTAATTCCCTGGGAATAGAGAATTGGGGAAAGAATGTACATAGCTTTTATCTATAAATCAGTTTTTTCTGGCCTACTGAGAAAAAAGGTTTGATGTAAATATTTGTAAATTGGGAATTACTTTTCCATAGCGAAAATTATTCCCAATTTAATTTACGGAATTTTCAGAATAGAGCCACAGGGAAGGCAGATCATATACTGTAGATACGCGTATGTTTTACTTTTGAGGCGAAAATTTGTGTAGGGAAAAGCTTGTGGTGCACTGCTTGAAGTCACGAGAATGTGGTTCGTGATATCTTTGAATCCCCCAAGAAGAAATCACAAGAAGAATATAATTAGATATATCTATCAATATTCAGATCATCTTCATGGTGATTCGAAAGATGATACTTATGATGATACTTATGGTCTTATGTAGCAGATATCTTTCAATGCTTAAGGACATAGTCGCAAGTGAAATAAAGAAGTGTGCTGAAAAACACCAGGAAAGGCTCCATCAACACCCTAACATCGAAGCCGCAATACTACTTCATCAAGAGGGTATCTTAAGAAGATTCAAAAGACTAAACAATTTTGAGTTACCTGAATAGTCCACATAATGCAAAATTAACCAAAACACTTAATGTACGAATACGGGGTAGTGCTTTATTATTAAAATGTCAGGCTAAAACGCTGTTAGTCAGAAATGACTAGTTACTTTGTAACAATTTTTTTTATTGTTTTATTGTGTAAAATTTGACAGACATACAGTAGCAATGAAATTTAGGAAGTGTTATTTAGACTTTATTAAATTTTGTAGTGCATTAGAGTTTTGAATAATTTTGATAGTGCGACAACCTATAGATCATGTCGTGATTTTTTAAAAGTTTTAAATGCAATTTCAGTTTGTCTGATTGGTAGAAGCACTGAGCGTGCTCTTCCGACAAAACATGATCTATTATTTTTCAAGTGCGCACAGCACAGTATGTATGTTCTGCGCAATATTTAGGCAACATCGTTTAAATTGAGATCAGCGAAAAATGAATTTATGTAACAACCATATTTGAAATTAAACTTTTTTTTTTATTATCCCTGCGATCTGTTCTATGGCCAAGGCTCCCCAACTCTTTCACGGTGTTTTCTCCGTCCATACTTTTACGCCAGTGTCAGCTAATTCGAGGACGTACGGTTATAGGTCCAATTTTATCACCATCTGCACATTGCTAACGCCACGCCAGCCTATACTGGCTTGTGTTCCATTTCATCACAGATCATAATCTGTTGACGAAAATCCCCTTAGCATCCTGCCTCTATCGGGATTCGAACCCGATACCTCCCGATCCAAACGCCAAAGCACAGTCGTTAAAATTTGGTCGGTGAAATTAAACTTTTTTTTCTGAGAAAAATGTCATAGATTTTGGTTTATTTTTGTAGAAGTTATGGCAAAAAAATTGTTCGCTTAAGTCAGATTTAAATAAAATGATTTTAGAATAACCGCTTAAGTTGTAAAAATTTACCTTAGAATCGTTATAACGGAAAAAATAATTTTGGAATAACAAATTGCGTCGAGTTAGGTGATTATTTCTCATATTAATTTAAAATTACGAATTGTGAATCTTTTCAAAAAAGAAAAGTAGCTAATGTAGACATAAGCGATTATTCCTTATTTTAAATATTTTTGTTCGTTTCCTTAAAGTGAGTTAAGCTGTTTTAACAAATTCGAAATATATATTTACTAAAAACCTAAGGTCACTTAAGTCAACTTAAGCGATTTTGCATTTTTATATAACATTCAGGTACCTCGTATATTATACTTCGTATATTATAAATTTCTCGTTATGATTTCTTTTCTACTTCGAACATTATTCAATAAAAAACGATATAGCCTAAGTTCGTTTCAATTTCCATCACAAATGAAAGAATTGCTTAAATTGATCGAAATTGTTATACCTAACCACTCTGTGTAATATAATCTAGTTTTATGTTTCATATTTTAAAGTATTAATTCAGATAGTAATAAAGCAAAAAACGCCTAAAACAACTAAGTGATTTTTCCAATTTTCCGTTAATGCAATATGAAATGCTTAAAATGACTCAAGCTATTTTTTATTTTTTCCATTAAACATAATTTTTCTGATGTTTCCAGGTGTATGAAACTGGAATTTACCAATAAATGAAGCCACCTGTCAATGTACCTTTCGACAAACCACGTCATCTAATTCATAACCTACCAGTTTTATACAATAACGCATGTTTTTACGTGTTAAAAATGTCGAGTTTGGTGCCTACATATTACGATTTGCGGACCTCATTGATTTTTTGTTATCAGTGCTTGTCAAAGCTTACGGTGAGCATGCTCTTGGTAAATCAATGCTATGAGTGGTTTAATAAATTCAAAAGTGATGATTTTGACGTGATAATCGAAGAACGTGGAAGACCACCAAAAAAGTCTGAAGACAGTGAATTACAAACATTGTTGGATGAGGATGACGCTCAAACGCAAAAAAAACTCGCGGATCAATTGAATGTGTCGCGAGAAGCCGTCTCCATACGTTTAAAAGAAATGGGAAAGATTCAAAAGCTGGGAAAATGGATTCCGTATAAACTGAATGAAAGGCAACAGGGAAATAGAAAAAACACTTGCTAAATGTTGCTCGCCAGACACAAAAAAATTTAATTTCTCCATCGAACTGTGACTGGCGATGAAAAATGGATCTATTTTGAGAATCCAAAGCACAGAATATCTTCGGTTGGTTGATCCAGGACAACCATCGACATCGACTGCAAGGGCAAATCGCTTCTGACGGAAGACATCGCTGTGTATTTGGTGGGATCAGAAGAGCGTGTTTCATTTTGGGCTGCTAATACCTGGTGAAACCGTAAATACTGAACGCTACCAACAACAATTGATCAATTTGAATCTAGCTTTGCGTGAAAAACGACCAGAATATGATAAAAGGCAGATTACTCGCCAGATTTGGCATCGTCCTATTATCAGTTATTTGCATCGATCGGGCACGGGCTTGCTGAAAGGTGGGAAAATTGTATAACTAATAATGGGCAATACTTTGAATAAAATACTCTTAATCATTATCATACGACGAACGTGTACTTTTTACTAAAAAATTCCGGTATCATATTTACACACCTGGTAACTAAGTTAGTTAAGCGATTTCTTCGTATCAAGTTTAGTTATTTTTGAAGTCTTATGTAATTTTAAGCGTTTTTTCGAGTATAAATCAAATAAAAAATTTATTTAATGTTAGAACCAGCAAGACACTTCGGGAAATCACCGAATAATGAACAACCATGTTGTTCAAAATCGCTGAATTCAGGTAAAATGTAACCTTTTTAAATTTGAGTATTAAATTTGAGTAAGAACTAAATTGCATGTTTTTTTAAATTCTAGATACGTCGCAGGGTTTACTTAAAAGAAAAAGAGAAATTCTTAATGATGCCAACGCATTTGAAAGGACGGAACTGGGTAACCTCCCGAAGTCACATTATCAAAGTAACGAGGAGATAAATTACACCAGCTCAAATATCAGTATTGATGAAATAATCGATGATAGTGACGAGGAACCTGACTTCAACGTATCAATAATATCTTCATCCGATAATATCTCCGACTTGGAGACCATGGCAAAATCCATTGAGAATAATATTTTAAACATTTGATATACTTCCTGTATTGCCAACTGAAAATGTTGAATAAGTAGAAAAAACATTACCAAAGGCTGCTAGATAAAGTTAGAGAAAGGGAGTGCTAGCCCTTAGAAAATGGAGAATGAATTGCTGTTCCAAAATAAATTACGACCAACAAAAGCAAGCAAACCTTACATCGTACCCTTCAAGAGCACTGTTGGTTTCCAGTTTAATGGAAATCAAAGAGAAACGCCATTCAATTTTAAAGAGAAACTCAGAAGTCAAACGGAACAGGACGTATAATAACTTGTATAATTTAGAAGTTGATGGACAGAAAATCATTGTGTGCCAAACATGTTTTCGTTACTCGTTAGGAGAAACCGGAAGTTTCTTGAAAACTATCGGCAACAAAACAATGGTGGTAAGTGACACAATGAATTAACAAACAAGAAATTCGAAGACGTTAAAAATCACATTATTGAGTTCCCGGCCTACGAAAGCCACTAACCTCGTCAACGAACACCTAAAAAGTATTTGTTGTGTGATTTAACAATAAGTAAAGTGTAAAATTTGTATACGCAAAAACATGAAAATCCGGTTTCAGTAGCTAAATATTCGCAAAATTTTAAGGATGTCGCGTACATATTGGGATTGACTTTTCTTTATTTTTATAATTTCGGAGATGGAATTGGCTACTAAGGCCAAAAACTTGAACTTAAAAATCAAAATGTATGCTTTTGATTTGCAACAATGTCTGCCGACGCCGCTGCTATATTTAAATATATCATTTTATAAACGCCAATTTTAGGACAATCAATCTTACCATCCATACGATTGTGTGTCTAATAAGCCATATTGTGACATGTGGCATGAAGCATTGGCAACACGGGGCGGTAGCGAGGTAGCGTCGTGTCTGCTTCAACATCTTTTAGCATAAACAAATAATTCTTTTATCGCTTCAATGATCAGTATTTTTATGCAAACTTATGAACCTATAAAAGTCATTGACTACAAATTCAGGCTTCCTGATGACACACATATGGAGTGTGATGTAGACCATTCCGTGATCGAGAAAAAGAAAAACGACTTTTGTATACAAATCCATCATCCACGTAAATGGTATCAATTTGTAAGAACATATGGGACTTCACAACAATTTGAAGTGATTGAGATTATTCAAAGCCACTTTCTTGATTTTTGAAAAGTCGCGAAAACCAAATGTACATGGCGGGCAAGAGATAGGGATGGAGATATAAATACAACAAATTTTGGTATTGTCTTTAGAAGTTAGAAAGAAAAATTAGAAAGAATCGCTTACTTAAAAAAAAATTATTTGGGTAATGAAAAGCAAAAATCGCTTAAGATCTAAAAAATCCGTTTTCAAGGATTTAATGAAACATATTTAGGATTTTCTTATATGGGCAATGAGTTTATTTTAACTTCTTGCTTACAAACCATTTAAAATTTCTTCAAAGCTTTTAATTTTTTTCACAAACTTCAAACGCATTTTATGAAATTTACCAAATTTACCAGATTTATATCTGTTGGGGAAAACTAGGCCTACTTGAATTTCAGGATTTCGAAAAAATACATTTTCTACTTAACATCTTCTTGCAAAGTGTTTTTGTATGTCTGACGCGTCCAAGTAAACCAAGATTTCCAATAAGAAAAATACATTACGAACAAATCGATGGCTCGTAATTGTGCTTTCCCTCTAAAACTGGTCGATTTACATTATAAAACAGAAACGGTAGAATCGTTGTCTAATCAGAAAGTGTCGTGTTCCCGCCTTTTTTGTAAAACGTAACATCACGATTGAAAACGTCAAAATAAGCCGTGGTGTAAGTCGTGTTCTTGAGTTGTTGCTGAATAATTGTGTTTATAATGCTTAAAAGCGAGTAAGTTTTACAAAATATAGGCCCAGCCTATAAAAATATAAAAGGCCCAAAAATACATGTTCTTATCATACATACATCATCTGAAGCAATTATGGATATCAATGACATGATCGAAAACACTGAGAACGAAATTGAAATAGAAGAAACCGTTGGCAACAGTCACAGTTTTAAGGATAACGAAATGGGATTTGAGATAAATGCGTAGTTATCTCAAGTTAGTTCTAATTATGCCAAAAAAGTTTCCAAAAAAAATCGAATGATTGGGTGGGAATACCAAGGTTATGAAAGAGCGGCAAGTAAGGAAGTAACGTATGGCATAAAACGGCCAAAAAGAATGCTTGGTTAAATGTGTGCATCAAAATATTGCCTTAACAGTAAAATGCGAAACTGTTCTTTGCTGACTTTAAAACTGAACATATCTATAGAACAGAAGTTTCTAGAGAACGGACATACTCAAAATCATTGCTCAAAAACATTGCAAATCTACGCATTTTCTAATTGAGCGAAAAATTAAAGGAAAAGTTATAAATCTGCCAAGTGAGTTCGTTGCTCTTACAAAAGAGGCTTGCATCTTCTAAGCATTGATTATGTTTTTAACTACGATGTCCTAAATCTTTAAAAACACAAGTTCAGGTAATTTATTCACATTATTAAGCTAGAAATATTGTATTTATAATTATGCTTTACAGATGAGCAGGGGGGGGGTGGCTTACAGGGGATCCCATTGCTAACCAATTAAGATAAAATTAAAACGATGCACTTCCATTTCGAGGCATCGGGGAACCTGAACGAATGTATCTGGAACGGTTATCAATTTCGAAGAGTAAATTCAATCAGCTGCAGGATTTGAAAGGGTTCGTTTCCACTGACACTCTTACAGTTTTAAAATAATATTCCCTTCCATCCGGACAAAACAAAGTTAAAAAATAATTTTACAACATTTTTCAATGGAAGTTTCTTTTTTATAACTGAACTTTTGGTTTTATTTAAGATTATGTAGAAAATAAGTCCTAACATTTTAAACAATATGTTTTAAATAGAACGGAATAAGCAAATCGCACATCAATTAAAAAAATATTTTAAATTTTAATCTATTTAAGTTTACGTTTTTTCGCTCTACTGTAAAATGTTCAATATGCGACTTACGCCCTATTCAAAATAAGCCATCGAAATATAAGATGCAAATTGCGTAGTGTAGAACGACAATATTCTTTTTCAGGGGTAACATGTTATAACATCACGTTTTCGATACTTCATCGAACATTATGTTTCATTTTCCTAAACTGAAATTGGTGACTGTTTCGTTTATGAATTATTTATGCTATCGCAAACGACTAGAATAAACATGAGCTGTACCTTTTCTCCAATTTCGTTCAATTATCGGAAACAATTTATTTAATGATAGAAATGGAGTAGAAATATCACATTTTTTAAATCCAGCAGGCTAGAAAATGTTATTAAAAATAAAACACTGTCCCATATATAACTTCGATAAATTGTCGAAAATGAGATTTTCGATACTTTATCGAAGTTTACGTTTCGACAGTTGAACGAAATTAAATAAAGACACATTGTTCATATTTGTTCTAGTATGTTGTGATAGTAATAGAAAATAAATACATAACAAATACATTACATAACAAATGTATTAAGTATAATGAGTTTTGAAAATAGTTTTCCAGTCAGGGGTGACATGTTATAACATCACATTTTCGATACTTTATCGAAGTTTATGACTCTTTTTCCTAAACTGAAATGAATTTCGTTTATGAATTACGAAACAGTCATTCATTTCGGTTTAGGAAAAGAGACATAAACTACGATAAAGTATCGAAAATGAGATGTTATATAACATGTCACCCCTGATAGGAAAACTTAGCATATTATTTTCAAAAATCATTATACATCATTACTACATTTGTTATGTAAAGTGGTTTTGGCTGTTCGATGCATCCAAATATTGGAAGTAAGTAAATTTCTTGTGATATAACTGTGATATGAGTTTTATTCCGCGAGATCCGGCTTTTTGATTGTTTTAACAGTTTGAAGAATTAAGAGTTCTTATATGAAAGGATATTTAAAATGAAGTTTTTGCATATTTCTTGAACAACTTATTTTTAATTATTCCTTTTATTATTGGCATGATTTATTTATGTCAATTTCAGCAGAGATTTAAAAATATTTAATTCTATTAAGCTCACTTCTCGCATATTGATATAATTTAAAATATTTTTATATTATAAATATATTATGTTTACACATACATATTATTTATAATATACATTAATCGGTAAAAAGCTGGTGATAATTAAAGTGCACTTCACGGAATATGATAATAAATATAATAACAGTAAAATTAAAACAAAAAAAAATAGGTAACTTTTTTAGCATTTTGGACTTTGGTTTATATAGGAAACTATTCAAAAATCACAAAAAATATAATAAAATCACTTTTGGATAATAATTTTTTTCTCTGAATAATGTATATATATTTTTTTAATTAAAACATTTTTTTTAAAAACGTTGATAATTAAGAGCAATAGCTATACGTTCTTACGTTTTCAAAATTAAGGAGTTTTTGATGGCAAAAATAAATTTAATTAGGAAAACTAAAAAAAAATCATTCCTTTTTTTGGTTTTATTGTTTTTGGCATGCAAATATTAATTTAGCTTAATAAATTATTAAGAAATAAAAAAATATATAAATTACAAAAGAAGTAGAAAAAAATTAGATTAGAAAACACATGCACAATATATATATATTAAATAAAATAATTACAAACACCAACACAAATATTTAAATTATGTACAAAAATTAAAAAAAAAATGATAAAAAGAGACAGTTATTTTTGTGATCAATTTGTTTTTAGATTGAATTAAATTTGGGGAAAATCATAATAATTTTCCTTAAAAATTTTATATTGATCTATATCTTTAAATTTTTTTAAGAAGATCCCGCGATTGGAAAATATCAAAAACAATATAATTAATAAAAATTTTATTGGACCCGGATATTTAAAAATATAAATCATCTCAAATAGGAGTATTATATAAATAAAAAAAAAAGTAAAAAAAAATATGAGCTATGGAAATATGGTCTTTTTAATTCGATCCAAAAAATTTTTAATTCCATCTATATTTTTTTTCTACTGTGGGCCCAATCTACAATAGTCTCAAGCCCAGAATAGAAAGAAAATTAGAAATCATACCAATTTTACTAATCTTTCAATATTAATGGAAATAAATTTTGTCTTTTATCTTTCTAATTCGGTTTATTTATAGTATTTTTATTCCTTTCTTGCTTAATGATCATTTTTAAATAAAAAAATTATGTATTTTAAATATTTACAAGAACATACAAGAAGTATTTTACTGTTTTTCTTTTTTAAGGTATTTAAAACAAAAATATAAAATGAAATACTCACCATCAATATTATCACTATAGTCAAGTGGGGGATGAGGTGTATCATTCTCTGATGATGAATCCAGATGCATACCGCGCGGTGTTAGTAAACTGGCCATCTCATCAGGATGAAATTTTAATGCACCCTGTTGTTTAATTTAATATAATTATTAATTTAATAAAATTTAAATTTGTAATTTAAAATTAACAAAAATTTGGAATTGTACGCGTTGTTTCTGTTGGAATTTAAAAATATATGTTCGTTACCGCAAAAATCCGGAATCACTGGACAAATTTTTAGTTATGTTCCTATATATGGCGCTGGGGTCGAGATACAAATCTAAAGTACTGATTTTTTGAGGAAAATCGCACTGATTCTAGCTTGAAAGTCGTTTTGCACATTTACCAACTCCATCAATATTTCAGTAATTATACCAAAAGTCTCTTTCCGATTTAGAAAGTTAGTAACTTTTCATTTTTTAATATTTTTTTATTTCAGACCTTAAGTTTCGGAGATTTTAATACCGAACAGTACACCATTGCCAAGCGAACCAAAATGGTCTTACTATTTTTAGAAAATGGCCGGTTACTAATTGCCACTCAATGTGCATACTGGCAGTTTTAGGGAGTTCGCAATGTTTCAACAGCACCCACTATTCGTACTATGGTGGCAAAATTTCAGCAATATAGAAAGGTTGGAGACGTGTTTAGACGCGCAGTTAGACTTCGTTTCTGGGTGATCGGCCGAAAACATCGAGCTCATTAGGCACAGTGTTGCAGATAACGTGGCACGATTTCTCAGATTTTGAAAAATCTGCACCTCTATCCGTACAAATTCCAGTAGGTCTAACAGCTCCATCCTGCTGATCTGACATTGCATTTAAAGTAAATGACCAATTTATTTTGGTCCTACGAGGCTCACTTTCATCTAAGCGGGTTTTTGAACAAGCAAAGCTGCAGATTTAAGGGCACGCATAATCCTGAAAATCTCCACCAAGATTCATTACACCCACTTCGTGTGACTGTTTGTTGTGGTATAACCTTGCAGAAGATTTATGGTCCATATTTATTTGAAAATGCTGCTGGTGCAAGCATTACTATCAACGGAGATCACTATAGAACAATGCTTCCTCTTTCCATTGGTGCGTGGGAACAACACCAATGGGAACATATGTTTTCAGCAAGAAGGTGCTGCGGCCCTCACCACTCGTGCGACAATGAATTTGTTGCGGGGAGAATTTCCGAACCATGTCATCTAAAAAAAATGGCGACTTGGGATGATCGCTTGATCTGACGGTTCCAGACTTTTTTCTGTGGGGCTATCTGGAGGAGAAGGTCACCGAACCACATACTTTATGAGTGCTCTAAACCTGCATCGGCCAAATCAGCCCGCATCAATGAAATCTTTACCATAATTTGTTACATATGTATTACAATTTATTACAACAAATCATGATTTTATTACAGTTACCGTTTTTGAGAAACGAGTGGTCGGTATAGCTTACAAGTAAACCTGCACCACCAAAATTGTAACTTTTGATGTACCTATGATATCGGGATGGTTCTTGGGCTAGAATTTATTACAAATTAATTACATTGAATAAGTTAGTTCAATACCACCCCTATAACTTGTCTAAGGGCATATTCCACCCCAAAACGATTATTTATTTCAAAAACGTCAATTTAACCATCTTTAGTAATTTTTTAACATCAGACTGCCACCAGATTTTGGAAAAAATGTTGCTCTAGAAGTCTTGTCGAGAGTAGGTCAAACTTTTCCAGGTGTGTAATAAATTATTTTTGATTCAGGTTAGACGGAATTGACTCCAACCGGGAGAGGCTTCAAATATGTTACTTAAAGTTTGTTTTACCAAATTTTAATAATTTATTTCATCAGACCGCCACCAGATATTGAGTCCAATGTTATTCCTCGGACATTGTGGTGGCGAAGTCAAACTTATCCAGGTTTGTAATAAAATACCTTTATGTCAGGATACGCGGAATTGGCTCCAAACTGTAAAAGCTTCAAATAGGTAATTTAAAGGTCAATTTTACCACCTTTTACCTCGTTTATCGAAAACGGCAACTGTAATAAAATCAGGATTTGTTGTGATAAATTATAATAAATGTGTAATAAATTATAGTACAGGTTTCATTGAGGTGGACTAATTTGGTCGGAGCAGGTACGGTTAGAGCACTGACTTTATGGGAGTTAAAAGACAACATTCAAGCATAAATTGAGCAAATTTCGCTTTACTTCTTAACAGATATAATTTTCTGCACCTAATGTAAACAAGAACTCCTTGAATAAAACTTTAATTTAAATACAGGGAAAGGGACATTTTGTTCACTCGGTAGAAGAAAATTTCGAGCCAAATTAAAATTAGTCTGGGCAAGCCCATATCTAACATAACATTTTGCACCAACCAAATCTAGCAATTTTAGTTTATGTATACGTACACAACATAAATTAAGCAGCAACAAAAATTGTATTCAACGACTAGTGACAAGAAGATCTCACAAATCAAACTCGCGGACATGTTACGCTTTTTACAGGTAAACCTGCGCTGTTCACGTGATAATTAAACTTTAATACTCCTCATCAAGAATCTTATCATAATGTGTTAAGATTCTTATTGCTAATCCTGCTACTTGGGGCTTAAAAGAGGAGTTCGTAATAATTTCGTTGTGGCCACAATTAGAAAGAATAACAAGCCAGCCACAAGATTTTGTTAAGTTAAACTCCATCTTTTAGATTAGCATTGAATTGATTTAACAGCGTTAACAGTTTTCAGTATCTGGTGGTAGTTTAATCTATCAAATATATATTTCGAAGCCCCATTTGGGAACATGGGTAAATATGACATGAGTACATACATATAGTTACCGAAATCGAAATTCATCTTTATTGAGTGAAAAATCCAGAAATTCCCATTGGTGCTAGTAATTAAACCGCTGCGGAAAGTTACTTCTCTGGTATCAAATATAATTAAATATTTTTCATTCGACTATTGGGATCGCAAAATATTGCCACGCGAAGTTAACGCTAAATCTTAGAACTGGCTTTAAAATAAGAATCATAAAATATTTGGAATTAAGTAGCTGAGAGTATAGGCCTCTTGTAATCTTTCCATGTATGTAACCCCGTTAGAACAGATCCTTTCTCGAGAAGAAAAATTCTGACAGATATCCATTAAATTTAATGGCGTTTCAAACCAAAACACTAAAAACGGGTAGAAAATAACGGGGATTACTCCGTATTGATACAATAGTGCTAATGCCCAAATTGCCCAGAAAAAATAAAATACGATAGGATTTTTTTTACATAAAAGTCTAGATTTTAGACTTAACATTTAAACCACGAAAAAGAAATAAAACAATCCTTTCTTGACTTTCTAAGTAAATTTCTAATTTAGGTACTGCTAACTCAAAGAAGAATTGATTTTTTTTATTTTTATTTTTCGTTACAACGAAACAGTGTTAGAACTAAGAAAAAAATGATTTGGCTTACACTTGAACTTTTGCTCATATCTCCTTACCCTACACTTTTATGTGCTTAATAAAAAGGTACACTCAAAATTATAGGTTATTTAAAAAAAATAACGTTTAATCAGTATCTCCCTAACTAATGAGTTTCAAGGTCATTTAAGATCACCACTAAACGTCCCCCTCGACAGTAAACAATTTTCATTACAAGTAATTTTCTCCTATCTTGCACCGTTTCCGAGAAAAAAAACCTGACATTTATTAAAAAACCCACCCTGTGTACGACATACGTGAGCTATAGCTGTTGTAAGGTTTATAATTATGTTTTTATCTCATTAGCAGATTGGCACCTTTTGAGCTTTTTTTACTAAACAAAATTGGTAAGCATGCCTTGACTATTCCAAAACTAAAATTAAAACGTTATAAATTTTTTTTTTTCGTTTGTTGAAATTTGTTGCTATTTTTCATTACATTATGAGTTAACGTAGTAAGCCGAAATCAACCCATCACATTCACCCAAACCACACGAGGCGAACGGTTTTTTCTTCGTTTTTTCCCCTTTATCTAACCGGTTTTCAGAAAAACGGGTTTATAGGTAAAGGAGAAAAAACGAAAAAAAAGACCGGTCACATGCGTCCTCGTGTGGATTAGCAGATCCAAATGCAGTTTTACGAAATATAGCGACAGAAAACACATCGGAAATTCTTCGTTTATATTTTTTGTAGTCTATTTAGTATTGCACGAAATATCAACAGGTGTTCAGGTGCATGTCGTATGTAATTTAGTCGGGAATGGTAGTTTTTTAGGTTTTGGAGATAATTTCCTTCTAATCTCAAGAATTTTTGCACAGATTTTTTTGGGTAGAATGAATGAACCATTGGAAAGCCGTAAGGCAGCAAGAGAGCAAAGAAATGCGTTACTCTAACGGAACTGGTGGAGATTATGAATGGTGATGATTTGGAAGAAGACCTAGAAGGACCTACAGAATCACTCGATGTGGAAATAAATAACACGTTTCCCGATCCTGTTGTTTTGGCTACTGGTGTTGATATTTCAATTTGTGAAAACGTTCAGTTGGAGTTTCTAGACGAAGCTAATACTCAAAACATTTTTTACACAGAAAAATACAATATTCATTGGCGTCGTGGTACTCGACCGTTTGAAACAAACGAAATTTCGTTTTGTCCGAATGGATTTTCTTTCTACAAGTTTTCGAAAAATATTTCGCACAGGAATCCTTTGAAAATGCATTTTTTACCAACGTCTATGCGGAATAAAACGATGTCCGAGGATTTTTATGGGGGCTTAAAATTTCCAAGGAGCAGAATGTATTGGAACAGTTACATCGATGAACATATGATCCCGGTCCGAGAAAAATTTCACGCCAAACAATACGTCAAGGACAAACCTGCTTAAACAGTTTGTGTTTTGCGGTAAAAGTGGATTGCCGTATCAAGGCAAAACAACTGAAATTTTTCAGACAGAATCAAACAAATTTAGATTCGGTGCTGCTGCTGTTCTTCATTTGTCTAAAAGAATAACGTCGCCTGGACACAAATTATATTTTGATAACTACCTCTCGTCTTATCAAGAATTTGAAATTTTAAAAGCTAGAAATATTAATGCTATTGGAACTATTTGCATAAATCGGTCCAAAAACTCTCCTTTTATAGATCTTATAGAAAGAAGGCCTAGCGATGAGTGGTGGAATAAATTGCAAAAAAATATGTCAGTATTAAACAACCCAAAATTATCGAATTGTATAACAATTTTTGGGTCAGTTGATACTGCTCGCATTATCGAGTATACATAAAATTTAAAAACTGAACATTGCGCGTAGTTGCACATTTTATAGACTTTGCGGTCTGTGCTGCGTGGACGGAGTATCGTAGCTATCAAGAGAAAGCTGGCATTACTAAAAAAAATATTCCAGATTAATTGAACTTTCGGTTGCAACTTGCTAACAGTTTAATGGTTATCATTGTAAGAATGTGTATTGTAAGAATACAATCAGGATGCAATGACTTATATTTCTGTATAAGGCAGACCCGACTTATCATCATATCCATACTTGAATATATTTCTTATGTGATTCACATAAGAAATTAATACTACAAGGCCAAGCTACAAGTGATCGTCATGACATTACCGCACGAGATTTCAAACAAAATCTGAAGATATTAATAGATTTCGTTGTCAATCATTACGTATTTAAAAAACCTTAATGCTGGATGAATTCAATTGAGTGGCAAAAACGTGATCTAACTCACGTAAATATTTTAATTTGGTTAGTTGAAAATATTAAACCAGAAGAGATTGACAATATAATTTCCGCCGAAATACCAAGATATAAATGTAGATGCTGATTGTTTCCACATTGTTACGACGAACATGAGTCCAAGTAATGCAATCAACACACATTCACTGGATTCCAATCACTGGAGTTGATATAAAGGGTTATCCAATTCAAGCTTGATAAAGTAAACTTAAAAAAAACACACAAAATATTCGGAATGTATTGTAATTTTTATTTCATTTTACAGATTGATCCTTGCCATTTTTAGTTAAACAAGATATCATTCAAATGTCCTCCACGGGACTTCTTACAGGCCTTGATTCTTTTGCGGTAATTTTCAATGACTTTTCGGCACATTTTGGGCGGTATCTCGGCCATTACCTTACGAATATTAGTTTTTAATTCGTCAAGAGTTTGAGGATTGTTTGCGTAAACACGATCTTTCGCGTAGCCCCACAAAAAGAAATCCAAAGGCGTTAAATCACAGGATCTTGGAGGCCAATTGACATCAGCCAAGCGAAAAATGAGCTTCATCACTGAAGAAAATTTTGTTCGAAAAATCAGCATCGACGGCCTGTTTTTCCAACACCCAATTTGCGTATGTTAAATGCTCCATATTCTTAAATGGCAGAATGTCAACTAAATAAATGACAGCGTACTTGATGTTTATCTTTAAAAGATGTCGGTATACAGATTTCTACTTTATCAACCTCGAATTGGATAACCTTTTATATATATATATATATATGCAAATATATATGCAAATATGCCCACCATGAAGCAATGAATCATTTTGCTGAAGAAAATGCAGCACAACGAGCAACTACAGCATCAATAACAAAATTGACACAGTTCCTCCAATTGTGCCACCAAGACACTGAGTATGGACGGTTTGCAAAAACTTTACTATATTACAGACATTCCAACGTATTTCACATGGAACATATCCAACTTGCACTGGTACCATATCCTGGCATTTTTTCTACTAACTTTTTAGGCAGACTATAAATTTCATCCCAGACAGATGCATTATTTGCGGTTGATCATGATTAATGTAACAGGGCAGATGGAATTTTATTAGCTAATTGTTATCCAACAAATCCGAAACAGCTATGGGGAACATATAAAAATGCAATGAGTGAAATATTCAACACGCTTTTCGCACTACACGAGGAAATCCTGATATATAATTTATTTACACCTGATATAAACAATGAAGTAATGACAAAATCTGCACCTATTCGATGTGATTTATTTAATCGTGACATGCAACGTGAACAATCGTACAACATCGATGTTTTGAATTTGTATGTGCAAATAAACGAACCAACAAAAATGTTACCATAATAAAAATAATTTTCGATAGAATTATGCATTCTGTTACTGCTCTAGAAGGAGGTTTCTCTTTTTTTTGGATGCATCTGTTTGAACCGGAAACACATTTTTGATTTCACTCATCTTGGCCAAAATACGATCGCAATCATTCATTTGCAATCTTTAATCATTCATAAGAAATAAAAATACATTGGCAAAAGTTCTAAAAAGATATCACATTCTTATTAGGGATGTCAATGGCCCATAACTATTCATTAGAAGGCTTAAATCGCACACTGAAGGAACTTAAAGGAAACGATAGACTTTTCGGCGGCGCTTTTCTTTTTGTGGTGCATAAAATAAAAAAATTAGGAGCTCAAATTTTTAATGATCCATCTGCAAGATCCCCGCTTCAATTGCTCGAAATTGGCAACAGAACCATGACTTTATTATACGGAACCAGATTACACGTTCTATTGCCAAGAACACCAATGATACCGATAGATGTTCCGATTCAATTTAAACGTTTACAATTCGAAATTCGTTTGGCATTTGCCATGACGATCAACAAAGTAGAAGGCCAAAGAATGAGAATCAGCGGTTTGGACTTGTCAGTAATCCTAGTAATTGTACTGGTACAAAATGTGGATGATTATCGAAAAATTACTCGGAACATCGGCTTTATGTATTTTGCCGAGATATAGCTAAAACCTTTGATACAGTTGATTTATACGTCGTATCGAATTGTTTAAACAAGGTATCTAACTAATCGGATAATGGTAAAATCGGTAAAATGGTCCAACTTTGAGATTTTGTTGACTGTGGCTGATCTATTCGCGGAATTGAGACTACAATAAAAGGATAATCTACAACTACCATCCATATTCGCCTATGCAGACGACGTCGTACTTAATTCCCGCGATGCCACTTCTTTAGAGTCAATTCAGGACCTCATTGGAATAAAACTTAACTTAATTTAAAAATAAAGTGTGATCATTGTGTTGTAATATTCAGTCACCATGGCCTAATGTCGATGAATAAATACAACACAGTAGTGGAACGCGCTCTCTTATGACAAATTACCGCTGGTAAACTCACTACTGGATACCGCTAATTTTTACATACAAAAACTACATTTAGTTAAGTGTTTTGCAAAATAAATTTTATTTATTTGTGTTCATTCCTAAAAAATATAATATTTTTATTTTGTTTGACAAATTAGATTTTTATTTTTAAAATATTTATGTTCACATAAATTTATGATTATGATTTATGAAAATGTAAGGCTTACAAATGATAAAAAAGATTGTAAAATATAATGTAAAGTAAAATTTTGGAATTAGAATAGTTTTTGTTGGTTTTCAATAATTAATAATTTTAATTTTAATTTAAAGCTAATTCAGAATATTTTTAAAATATATTAATAAAAATAAACAGCCAAAATAAAATTAATAATCTTTTTATTTTTTTAAAAGGAACATAGTTTTATATTTTTTTAATGCTTATAGGTGGAGGTGAGGATTCTTTTACTCAATTCCACGTTACGTCTAATACGAAGCAATTCAATGATAGTGCATCGTATTTTATAATCATACACATTTGAAAGCTATTAGAAATTATATACGTATTTAAAAAAGAATTTTGTGTGCACATTTATAACATTAGCCCAAAAAATATAAAAAAAAATTTCTTTAACGTTCAGCATCGTATATATTAAATATGCAATTTAACCAGTAATAAATTATACTTAGGTTTTTATATTTTTAGTGAAATTTTACGAGTGCTTTAAATTTATGCTTGTGAATTTACATAATGACAATATAACTGTTTAACAATTTTTTTATGTTTGATTAATTTTTGCCAATATAAAAGATCTTTTGAAAGTCAACTAAAACAGTTCTTGGTTTTTGGAAAATTTGATAATTTTATTACCATCTACGTTTATTTTTATTTTTTAGACAAATTCTAATTATTTTATTATCACATTTAATAAAAAATAACTTAATCTTTCAAGTTGTACCACCGCCTTCATTTATTCGACAAGCAGTTTCCCCCTGCGATTGTTGTTCACGTTCCCGGCACATCTTATGCGCTTTACACTTGTCATGATGGTTTACTATTTCTAAACGGAAATTACTATTGCCCTCTACAAATGAGGTTCTAATATCTGGAATATCATTAGACCATCGGCGACAGTACGTGCAATACATATTATTATTGTGTTCGTCGAATTTTAGCCAGTCGAATTGGTCCAACCAATTAACACGAAAACGTCCCACTTTTCGTGTTGGTGCTGGTTGATTGTTTTGTGCGATATGTGCCCGATTACCGGTTGCCGGTGAATGCTGATGATGAGGACTAGGTGAACGTATAACACTTTCAAAACGTCCTGCGTCCGATTCGGAAAGTGTATCATTTTTGTGTTGTTGTTGATGTTTTGGCAGTATTGGCCGAAAATTTTGTACTCCACTCATTCCAATACAAGATGTGCTGCTTGTGCCACCCGGCGATCCCGTATTACTTAAGATACTTGTATTGGTATTTTTATTAATTGGATAACTAGCTAACAGATATCTATGCAATGTACTTTTACTTGTGCTATCGAACGAAGGAAGCCATGTTATAGGGGGCTGGTTCGATAGTGATAAGGTTGTCGTGTGATGCGGAGCAGACATTTTTTCTTGTTGTTGTTTTGTATGCTGTTGCTGTAGCGAATTATTCGGAAAACCCACCAGTGGCGGCGGACGTTGAGATTGTAGTGTATCTAACTGCCTTTGATTACCCCAAATCACAGTTTTCTGTCATAAATATATAGAAGGGAAGGTCCGATCAGTTTTTATTTATTGATTTTTCATATTTTATTGGAATAAATTGTTTAGATTTTTTCTTTATCGTTAAATATTTTCGGTAGATCCTTCAACCTCCATTACCGCATGCATGACATGCGGTAATTTATTTTTGACACATAAAAACTGTGATTTGCACCAAAAAATTTAAATTTAGAATTTTTTGATGTGTAAAAGGTCAGCAGAGTTGTCAACTCACCTTGAACACTAATTATTAATTAATTCCATATTAAAATATTAATTATTTTTAAATGTTAAAACTAGGTAGCGTCACATCACCGCACAATCACAAGAAAGAAAGTTAGTTCGCGAACAATTAAAAAATGTGTTGCATTGTATTTTGTGTTTCCAGGAGTGTACAATAAAAAAATGAAAAGGAAAACAAATAAATTGAACCACCGAACCATTTTAGTCCAAAAGAAAAAACCTATACAATTTCCAATTTTAATTTATTTCTGATTTTTTTTTATTTGCTTAGATCATCTTAATTAAATAAAATAATAAATTAATGTTGGAAAAAAAAACAAAATAAATCAAATAAAAATGACTAGTAAATTATAAAAAATTACTAAATACTTACCGATAATAGTTCTGGAGGTAAACCGTGGGGTCCCATTTCAGGTTCCTGTTTTATATTTAACGACTGATTTAGTCCAGGATTATTTATTGCCGGCGAATTTCGACGGGATGAATCATCACCATCGAGCGGATTTAATTTTGGAAGGGGGCTTGATTTGAAACTGTGGGAGGATGCCTAAAATTTAGAGAAAATTTATTATTAATATTTTGTTGTATTAATCGGAATAGTGTTTGCCACTAATGAAAATTGAATGGGCAAAGTAAAAGACGCTTCTATAGGCACAGAAGAGTGAACAAACGCAGAAAATAGGAACTGCAGTTTTCTTTGAAGTCGGAAGTCTCCGACTTCTTTGAAGTCTCTTGATCTCTACAATTCTCCCAACTATTACAATCGTACATTACAGACAATTTTGTGTCAAACCGGAACAAAATAAAAGTTAATCAAGTGTCTGTGGTACTAAATAAAATGCTATAAAAATCTCTTTTGAGGTTTTTTATTGCGATAATTTTATTTTTCTGGAACCTCCTTGAGCCTGGAAACAATAATATGTATTGTGTTTACGGGTGCTGAAGAAATATTAATAGACCTACCATCCAATGCAGAACCAATTGAGTATTTTGCAAATATTTTTGATGATGAAAAAATACCCGCCTTTCCAAAAACGTCGTAAGTCGAAAACATTTTTGATCAAACAATTAGTCGAACACGGTTTGAAAATGTGATAGGAAGTACGAATGTGTTGTATGTGTTTTTATGTTGAAACAAGTGACGACAGTTCCACTCGATTATACAAGATTCAAAATGTCGTAAATCATATTTTAAATAAAATAAAAATTTTTATAGACCATCACAAAATTTGTCTTTGGAAATGACATCTCCCGGACTATAAAATGATTCAGCTCCCCACACCATTGCGCCTTTTTCCCGGCTATGATGTTTTGCTAGGAACTTTTCCACTTTTGGAAGGTCGTGAAAATAATTATTAAAACCGTCGGGACCATCGAGGTTAAATTTTTACAGTTTTGCAATCCTCGAGTTCCTTGCATATTCGCCGTTAAACCGTTTTACCGATTTTGGTAAATATTGGATTCTTGAATTTCTTTTTTCCTTCTCGATTTAGCGGTTTCTATTACATTTGGGACCGACAGCAGCTCTCTAACTTGTTCTGCAACGCTGTAGAGAGTATTTTGTATTTCAGCATCATGGCTACTGCTGATTGATCACTAACCATTGGTACGTCGCTTATCGATGGTAGATTCTGTTTGAAACACGTCTATCTTCCAAAACTAAAATTGTACTGTTTCATTCGAAGTTTTACAATACTAAAATATCTTAAGTCGACTTAAGTCGAAAAAATTGAAAATTTTTATTGAGATAATATATAAGACAATAAAATTTGAAATCATCTTAAGCCAAGTTAAGAGGCCAAATTATTTTTTCTTAAGTAGATTTTTAGACTTAAGATGTTATGACTTGTGAGATATAATACAAATAAAATTGGACGCAGTAATAACATTAATTAAATACATCTATATACGAAATGCCGAAAACCATAGTTTCTTGGCAATACTCCAAAAATAGTTCCTACATATGCCGATAGGCGTCTTTACATTTGAAAAACAAAATAGTTTTGTAAGTCGAACGTGTCTAACGAGCTTTACCGTTACGTTGTTGAATGGCTCCGGACCATCTCATGCACCTGAGTTTGCCTATGAATGTGCTATGGCATTCTAACCAAATCGATTACGTATCTTATTACAACAAACATTTGAGTTGATCGAGTATAAATATACCAGGGATTTACGTATTACGAGAGCAGTTTGATAAGTCAGTGACTTTTTGAATTTCCCGCGCAGTAACTTTAAATGCAACACTGCTCCCGTCAACTGTCATTTAGTTTGTGAATGGAAAAAGATGAATTTCGTGTGCTGATTAAGCATTATTTTTTGCGGACTCTGCACCATCAATTTCAATGGCAAAAAAGGAGGTCGTCACGCCAGAAATAGTCGATAAAATCAATGGAATGATATTGGACGATCTGAGAAAGAAAGTGCGTGAGAGGGCTGGGACTATAGGCATCTTAACTGAGCGGGTACATCACATTTTACATGAATATTTGGCGCCGCATTTAGAGAAGAAAAAGTGTTGCTCCACCAAGACAACATGCACGGGCACACACGTGTGTAGTCACCATGACAAAAATCCATAAATTGGGCTACTAACTGCTACCCCATCCAGCATATTCTCTAGATTTAGCTCTCTGCTACTATTTACTGTTTCCAAACCTGAAGAAATAGCTAGGCGGTAAGAGATTTGGGTCTAACGAAGAGGTCATCTCTGAAACAAACGCCTATTTTGAGGACCTTGAAAAAACCTATTATTTGGAGGGAATAAATAAATTGAAAAAATGCTGGAGAAATGACGAAAAGTCACTAACTTATCAATCTGCCCTCGTATTTAGTTTGAGTAAATTATTTTATTCGATTTTTTTACTAAAATTATTGTTTATTTTCAGATGCAATATTATAACGATGACAACAAAAATTGTCGCAGCTGCCGAATCAGTGCTGACGTTAATATCAAC
This sequence comes from Nephrotoma guestfalica, assembly GCA_963691935.1. NCBI lineage: Eukaryota > Metazoa > Arthropoda > Insecta > Diptera > Tipulidae > Nephrotoma > Nephrotoma guestfalica. The sequence goes on from OY829913.1 coordinate 253,041,692, forward strand.
AAATCCTAATGGTGATCTATGTGAATGGAAAATAAATTTTGTGCGCGGCGGTAAAGCTAAAATCAAAATGGCTGAAACACCATTCAATTATTTAACTGGCATGGTTATTCTACACGTCTCAGACACCATGAGAATATTTTTGTGTTTGGTTCGATCGGAACGCCGATTCAATATTTCGCCGAGTGTCCAGTCCAATGGATTTAAATAAAATTGCAATTGGTTGCAACCGTAAGTAGCCCTGGCATATTAAATTTGCATCCAAAAATAAATCGTATTTTTATTTCCAGTCGTCGGTACAACAACCGGAGAAATCTTAATTTTAAATTTAAAGAACAACTTCGAGATGATACACTCCGAAGTTAATCTGGCGAGAAAATATGTTTCGTGCATATCATCGAATCCCATAAATAAAAAAAATTTCGCAATTACATCGGGCGATGGCAGTATCAAGATTCTGGATATAATAAAACCACCCGAGAAGCGTAAAGTCGGGCATGCACTTCGTGTCGGAGCTGGAGTAAAAATTCCTTGAAACTGGTTTCAGCACCATTTGATTCAACCGTCCGTGTCTGCGATATATATTTTCACCACTTGATGATAACTTCATTATAAGTGCTGGCTATCGTAATCCACTAACGATTTTTGATTTGCGCGAAACCACAAACAAATCGAGTGATATACTCGAAAAAGAAGTAAACCAAAAACGGGCAGAAAAAATATCGCCATAAAATGGGCGACCCAATTGGAACTATCGACTAAACTCGAAACAATTACAGTTCGTGATAAGACAACTGTATCGAAATCGGAGACGGGGTTGACAGGCGCGGCGCGTAGCATAGAAAAAAAATGCAATAACCACTTCACCATATGCGTGAAGCAACCCTACTTTGCCTCAGTACAATCATTTGGGTGACCGCATGGAAACAGTACATAAGTAATTGGTAAAATGGAATGAGAAAACGAGTTCATCCCGCCCTCGGTATGCCAGTATGCAATTATGTATCATTCAGCAGCACTCTGCCCCTTTTGCCTGGTCAGTAAAACAGCGTGCGATATGTGAATTAAGGTACAATCTGTATTTGTTGATATGTAGAAATTCAAAAATGATAGTTTTTTTTTAACTTATTCGACCACAAGCAGCACTTTATTTGTTCAAAAATCGGAAAGTAAAATGCATCACATAATAGCATAGCACACGTAAGTCAATAGTGATGAATTTTACTCCCTAGGGACTAGATATCTAATACTAAAAATCGAACAAATTTCTTACAAAATTGCACTTTGAAAACGAATTTTTAAACTAAAACTCGACAGCAATTTAAAAACTTATCATAGGTATCTTCTATATATAACTTCATGAATCTGGTTATGTCAAATGGGCGATCTTGAACGGCATAATGAGAATTAATTAATTGATTTTACTCGTACGAACAATGTAGGTAAAGTTTAGTAGGCAAATTATACAAGGTTTTGGTGCTCGGATTTGTTAAAGAAACAAACCAGTTTGCATACATTATTTGTGTATTTGGGTGTCGATGTTTGAAGGGGAATTTGTTTTCTCAGTACCATACAACCTTAACGTAAATAATAAAGAGGAATTAAACATTAAATGTATATTTATTTGTAATTTTTATTACTTATGACTATTTACGTATCAGAATTCTAGGGAAGATCGTAGTTGCAACATTTTATATATATATATATTATATATATATATATATATATATATATATATGTATATATATGTGTATGTGTGTATATATATATATATATATATATTATATATATATATATATATATATGTGTATATATATGTATATGTGTATATATATATATATATCAATCCTTACGAATCCTTACGTATTTACATATATCTCTTGGGTTAATTGGTGTAATATTGGGTGTTAGTGCAGCCGTGTTATACAGCATAAGATGAGATGATCTCTGAATGCAATTGATTAATTATTTCAGAGATTTACGATTGAGGGTGATAGATGCATAAGATGAAATTTAGATTTCCTATTATTAATCATGACTAACACAAATTAATAAATTTACATATCTTATCTAAAGACATCGTAACTTTGTGAGATTTTTTGAGGCGGCTGGAGGGGAATGTTTATTTTTGGCGATTGGGAGGGGGTTATACTTTTTCTCTGTGGTGCGAAAACTGGATTAGATTTTGACGAGTGGTGTATGTGTGTGGTTGGTTTACACAGGATGTGCGGCGAGGATGTGCTGCAGCTGTATTGCGGAGAGTTTTTTTTGATGTTTGGAGTGATTTGAGTGGGTTTCGTTCATGGTGAGTAATGGCTCGGTGTCTGCGGTTTGTGGTGGTTGTTCGTTGAACGTTGTGTTTCTCAACTTGCGGAGAGTTGTGTTCATGTGTGTTCTGTCGTTACCTGTATTTATAAGGTATTTTTGACTGTTTTGAGTTGTTTAGTTTAGGACTTGAGGTAGTTCTCATTTGTTAGTGTATGAGGGCGGATTTGCAGTTTTGTATTGAATCATTGCCTGAATGTTGGATTTGTATGTCCAAATTGGTTTCTTTGCTGAATGCTTCGGGTGTTTTTGTTGGAGTTTGCCGTCGATTTGGCGGGGGCTGAATCATTTTGGGAGTTTTGGTATGATCGGTCGTACGCTGAAGTTTTTGGGCTGTAGGGTTGCCATGGTTCGTTTGTGATCTGTCATGGATTCGTCACGGCTTTGTGAAGCGTGGTTTTTGTTGAATGGTGGTGTTGGCAGGAGGTCGCTTGGTGGATGGTAGTGGTTTCATGGTGGGAAGATTCATGCCGTCTGTTGGGATCGTTTCGAGGTAATTTTAGCTCCTGGATGGACATTGCATAATTCTCTTGGTACATTTTACTACGATTGTTTGTAGAGGTGGTTTCTTCCACGCTTTGATTTCGGAGATTTTCGGAGAGAGCTATTTTGGTGATGTTCCTTCATCCTATTATTCAGCGTTTGTGTAATAAATTGTTATATTTTTTTTTTGGTTTGATTAGCGATAGAATTTTCCGTTTCCGTATTTCTTCTGTGCATTGAGAATATAGTGTAGGTAATTTATGATTAGCTGTTTTCTATATTGCATTTCCTTCATAATCCATCATTTTTGCAAGATTAATTGCAACTATGTTGGAGTTGGTAACGAATCCTATTGTTTACCGCAAAATTGCCTTTTTGTGACACTCAATGGGTTACTAGTATTTTCTCACAGCTTAGCGATATTTTTGCTTTATAAAAGGAAATATTATTTGCATTGGATTTGGGATTTTAACAATCTTAACATAAAGAATTGTTTATCGGCATCTTCGTTATATCTATGTAACTGAAAAGCTGGAAATGTTTGATATAATTGGTATAAATATTCAAGAGAAAGAGAAGGTTTGTATACTTCAATACACCAACGACTGGATGTTTGTCATAAAACGCAACGTTGCCAATCTTGACTGTTTTGGTACAAGAATTATAATTATTAATTCCCAATTTCAAATCAACCCTAGGTATTAATCTACATGTACAGTGCCGAGCTATTATATTAAAATTATTCGGTTCTCAGGAGGTCTCATTCAAATATATTTAATATACGAGTACATATTATCCCTCTTTTAAGATACTGGTACGATTTATATTTAATTATAAAAATTATAAAATAAACTTATTTATCATTCATTTTAGAATAATTTTTTCAAATTTTATCTAGTTGCCTTTACTTAAATATTTCCTTCCAGCAGGAAAGCAATTGACGACACACTAATTACTAATTTACGTTTGTTACCAGTCTGAGATGAATCGTTTATGACGAGTCTAATACGAGGTGACAAGTCGTGGACGAGTCGCATGTGTCATGTCTGAGATTAATTGTATGTGATATATCCCCAGCAAACGTAGAAGAAGTTCCAGAACTAGAGCAAAAGTAGTGATAAAAGTATTTGTTTCCTTGTGAAAAGGGATGGGCGTCGGGAAAAATTCATCAGTTTTATAAAAATTTTTTAGTAAACATACGAAATTTTTGCGAATTCTAAATTATTTAATTATTTAGGATATTTTAATGGATGGATATTTTAAGGGATATTTGAATGCAATCCGGTAGTTAATCTAGTTAATCTGTTTTTTTTTTTTTTTTTTTTTGTTGCTATTTCGTGTTCAAATAACTTTGGTTTCAGGAAATTCTACTGTAAGTTGCGGAGTTGCAGAATGATTAAATTAATAAATGTTTCAATTATTTAGGAAGCCGGAAAGTATGAATTTAGAATTAAATTTCAGGAAATTTACAGATGCTTGTGAATTAATGCTTCATTGTAATTGCTGATTGTGTAGTTTAGAATTGTGTTGTAATTTTATTACTAACGACTTTACATAGGTGTCTGTAACGGGTCGAGTCAACCAATTTTGGTTAGGAAGCCGAAAAGTATTAATAGAATTAAATTTCAGGAAAATTCCAGATGCATGTGAAATAATAATATTTTTTCTTGGGTTGCCGTTTTAAAGAAGCAATTGTTGAAGACCAATACCATCGTTATCCATTAGCCTATTAAGCCTTTATCCTTCATCTAGTAGATTAGAATTGTGTTGTCTCTGTGTTACTAACTATCGGCTATACCTAGGTGTCTGTAACCGGGCCGATTCTGTCCCACTTAACTAACCTATCCAATCCTTCGGTTTTGTTATGTGTAAAAAAGGGTGTACGGTGGACCCGGCGTCATCCGGGAACTCAAGCCTAAGAACTTGGTCGTACATTCAAAATCAATCAATCAATCAATCAATTCAGCAGCACTCTGCCCCTTGAGCCCATGAGATCTGGCTAGAATTTAATGAACTTATCATAATCTAAAATCAATATGATATTGTAACCTCCTTTAAGGCGGCCTAAATAGGATGCCAGATAAATAAATATCCAAATCTACAATTTGTCATTGCAAGATTATCCACAACCATGTGGATAATCCGCATCGTGCGGATAATCCGCATAATGCAAATGAGTTTTCTAAATCCGCATCCGACACTCATCCGCCACAGAAATAGCTAGGATAGCGGATAATTGCGGATACCCGCGGATATTACTATCTGATGCAGGGCTCTAGGCTGTACACTAAGCGTGGTCCAATATCTCTTAGCGTCGCATGAAATTAACGATGCTATTGTGTCTCTATACAAAGAGAATTACTATCGTGAAGCCTTGATCGTTGTCAAATTGGCTGGAATTATTTAATGTTTTGTGAACATTTTGTAGGATTAGTGTTGCTGTAAGTGATATGGCATCGTGATCTCTACTTATCATTTAACCGTCAAATCTTGTTTTTTAGGACATTTTAAATCAACCTTCGAATCGTTGCATAGAATAAAAAAACCGACTATAGACATTTTAGATGTGAACGTGATGTTGAAGACTGCATTTTAATTTATATTTAGAGTAGCTTTCGTCATCAGTTCGTAGCGTTGATTTATCATCTCTGTCACCGTCGAAATAATAAATTGTCCTAACCACCGCTCATACGGTGCAAGCAAGGCGGGAGACTTTACGATTGCCATTTTTGATTCTCAAATCTCAGTTGTAATAGAAAAGCGGCTTACGAGAACAGGCGGCATTTTAGCTTGTCGTAACCTACTTTCCAATGAAATGAAACTATAAACACCATTGTTATGATGACAGAGTTAAAGTGATATTTGAAATTGAGAGAGCCAATTAAGAGGAAATTTTAGTCGTACACTGCGAGGATTTTATAATCAATTTGAATAATTTTTTGAAAACTATTCCTTAGCCATCACCGTTACCACCCCAATTTTTATTGTAGAAGGCCAAATATTCGAGTCGAAAGAAATTCATATAGTTGAAGTTGAAATTACATCGTACGGTCATATTCTATTTTGAACTCAAGTGTGACAAACATTTGTAAACCTTATCGTTCTTCAGATAATGTAAGAAATAAAATTTTTCTTTTCTCATTTTAACTTTTATGCCTTCTGTTTCGTTCTGGTTGGAACTGAATCTGTATTTCACACATTCAGTACACTGAGTACTTAACCTGGCCAAAAAGTCCATCTGTCGAACGGAATCCCCCACGTCAAAAACTTGTCACGTTATCTTTTCGGCCAACGTTTATGTTAAATGTTAAGATTTTTATTTCATGTGGGGATTATTTTTTCGTCAAGATTGGTCATGTAAACGGGAAAAACTTACGAGGTCAACTGTTACCTTTAAAGGATTTTTTTCTACGTTTTAAATGTGACACAGCCATCTTGTCTTGTGTTCTTGGTGCAAAAAGATTAATAATTAAGAAGTTAACTTTAAAAATTTATGTTAATCATTTAACGGTGATAATGCCGATATTTTATATAGGGTTATGCTATTAATCTAAAGTGTTTCAACAAATTTATATTTTCGATGGTACAAAGAAGAATATATAAGATGATTATCTCGAATTTAGTAAGAAATGTAATTTAATCGATAGAACAGAATGAAAGCACACAAAACTAAAATGTTGCTTCGATTGAATATTTATATTAATGGTCGAACCTTTATACTGTTATTTGTATAGGTATATCCATCTAACAGCAAAATTTACTGTTTATAAAAAAAATTTCTTTAAGATTTGCAAAAAAATAACTAATCACCTAATTCATAGTATAGGTACTTTATTATATAAAAATTTATATTGAGTGGAATAGTAAGATCAAGAATACAATTAAGAGAATTAAAAAACAAGAAACTCTACAACAGTTATAACAGTATAGAAGAATTCTTATGGTTTTCTTTTTATCTTATTTATTGTTATTATTCCGCAGAATTATTATGATTTGCTTAGATTTTCTTCTTAATTTGTTTCTTAATATTTTGCGTAATTGTTAATTTGTTTTAAAAATGCAAGAACCAAAAAATAAATAAAAAAATTTAATAATCGCATATCTCACCTGAGAATCCTGAGAGTAAAGTCGTTCCTGTACATTTGCGTTATGTGTTGAGGTCAACGAATTATCACAGTTAGATGAGTTTTTACGTCTTCTCTTATTACTAATATCCACTGGTGTCGTGGATGTTTCAATAATATCACGTTCACTTTTATATTCTTGTATATCGGATTCTCGCCTTTCTGTCCTATCACAAGAATCTAATCTTTCTTTTTCACCATCACGATTAAAATTTGTGTTGTTTATATTTTTATTGGCATCGGAATTCTCATTACGTTCCTTATCATTATCGGTACGATAATTTATGTTGTCTGTTAAACCTCGAACCTTAATACAAATTTAATAAAACCGTTAGTATATGATTAAACTGTAACGTGTAATTGTTATTACCTGTAGACCCTCAGCTGTTTTTAGAAACATTGGTAACGAACTCTGTCCTACATTTACTTCGCCTTTATACATAAAATCAAGTAGTGAACGCATTTCAGAATATCTGACATCTTTTAAATATATTATCGGGTGAGGATGTACGTTTTGTAGAAAAATACTTTCAAAATAAGGACTACATGCTGACAAAATGGTTTGATGTGCCTAAAAATATATAATTGTTATAGAGTGATCTGGTGATGATATTATGTGCGTTAAATTTTACCTTCACCGTTTCACCATCACAGGCCAAGGTAACATCACATAATGCTTCCCTTTGTAGTAGTGATGTTAAAACACCTGTTAAATTTGTTGGATGATTATTCCAGCGAAGACAAAATTGCTGGTCCATAGTGCCTGGGTCAGTGGTGAATCTAGAATAGCATACAAAAAAACAAACCAAATGAATTAGTAAAATATGCCACTTTCCGGTAATTCTTTCGGTCAGTTGAACTGTTCAAAAACAACAACAATAAAAATTAATTACAAATCGTTTTTACGTACAACAATTTTTCAAGTTTTGTTAACCGTTTATTACTACTACATACACATCATATTACAAACATATTATTATTATTATTATGATTGTTTATAAAACAGGATTTGTTTGTAAACTGCATATCGTAACAAATTAATAATAAAACAAAACAACAACAACAAAAAAATGATTGCCTAAATAAAAACACGTCATAAATCTAAATAGTTGTAAATTAGATTTTGAAGTGAACTAAAAACTTTTTTATTTAAATTAAATTTGTTTATTCTTATACATTTTAAATTTTAATGATAAATACTAAAATATTTTATTAGTGACTCGTAAAAAATATGTCTTAAGTATATAACTGTGGAAATCGTATGTGGATTTAAGAAGAATACGCGAGCGATTGTAAAATAAAGCCGTAGGTCTAATTAATAATAGTAATTAATTGGCTGCAGTAATTAATAACTAATTTGATTGTAAATATTTTATTGAGCTCGCGTCTCTATATCTGTATAAATATTTTAAAAAACGGTAAATTAAGTTCTAGTTTTGTAAATTAAATTTTGCAATGTGATGATATCATGACGTAAGTCTTGAAATGAATTAAGTGAAATTTAATATTTATACGGTAACATATTTAGAAATGATTTATATGATGTTTTATTGATTAAATGGAAGATTTATAAATTTCTCAGTTCGCATTTAATAGTTTTTTAAATTTACAATCAATATAATTAAATACAGGCTTAAAATAATCAATTATAGGCCGTGTCCTAAATTTAAGAGTAACACGTTTCAACAAATGTTGGCAATTTTGTTGCTATGTCATAGTTTTGCCAATAGTTTGCACAGTTTAGTTGCCTGCACGTCCGAGACGTTTAGCCCAGTTTTACGCAAACAAAAATTATAAATTATTAATTCTTTTCAAAATTGATTAACTTGTAGACTTAATCATAAGCAGTGTTGTGCCGTATTGTCTACAATACGTAGTTAATTAACATTCTACATGCGTAGACAATAAATGTAGACAAATAATCGATGGCGCCGACCATTAAAATTATTGTTTGTTAGCGATCAGAAAATTTTGATCTCTTCTTCAATTTATTATTATTGTGTTCCCAAATCTATTGTTCCGAGGTATTCAATTCTCAAATGAGCTTTTCTAAAATTTTGAATATGTTGGGAATTTTTAAAAAATATTGCAAGAAAAGTAACAAACTCATAATTCTAGCGCTAACTTTAAAATATCGAGCAATTATAAAATGCATAAAACTGTTTAAAATTGTTTGCAACAACCATATATTTTACGAGTATCAAAGGCCAACCTTGCTTAGTACATAAACATTATTAAAAAGATATTTTAAGACCAGAAACCGATGGTGTCAAATCGACAGAATAACCATTCCAGTAAAAACTGTAGGAGTGCTGAATGTTATAGTAATTTTTCCAAATATTTTTTCCTACGTTCAGAAAACTAGTTCCTAGGTTTTGAATGGAACGGTGTTTATCTGTTCGTTTTAATGAAGAACAACTAAAACGAGTGTTTAATATTTGATGGTGTGTTTTGAACTTAGGAACTACGCTCTATATAATAAAACACCTGAGGTCCCTAGATTTTTTACATAATTGAATGATGTTTATCTTTTAGTTTTGATTAAGGGGCGAGATGTTGTATACCATCACAATTTTCGACTTTCGACTTATTTTATGTCTCACGTTTTAGGAGTTAAATGATATAATGTTTCATCTTTCCAATTATTATTTTTCTATTGTGGTCTCAGCATGCTCGAACAATATATGATTCTATTTCTATTTTGCGATACCTACACGGTCTCCCGATTTGTTTATTTATACATCACTCGAAATTTTTGTCGAATCATTGAAATCGCGATACGTTTTGAGTAAAGGTTTGACTGAAAGAGCTTATCATTTTGATTTAAAAAAATGAGAAATTAACTAAGTCGAAAGTTAAAAAATGTGATGGTACAACATGCCGCCCCAGAACAACTACAAAGTGCGCTTAGTATTTTGTGGCTAAATTAATGGCTTTACCAATTTTATATACCAAAACAACCGAAACCAAAAGTGAGCTTAGTATTTGGTAGCGGGTTTTCCGGAGTTTGGCAAAATTCCCTTTACCAATTGTGTATACTAAACTAACCAGAGTCTCTAGGTTCTTCTTTGGAATGGTGTTTATCTCTGTGGTGTGATCCAGAATTACTCAAAAGTGCGCTTAGTAATAAGAAGCGGTTTTTCTGAACTTAGGAAAAATGCTGAGAAAATCATACGATACACAATATGAACTCTTTACCAATTTTATGTACTAAACCAACCGAGGTCTCTAGATGTTTCAATGAAATTTTGTTTATCTGTTAGGCTGGATTCATACTTCTTCGTTCATTCATTCAAACAACTTTTTCGACCCATAATCTCTTGTGAAAAAATACAGAAGAAACAAAACGTCATTTTAGTCAATATGATTGGTCGAAAAAATTGTTTGAATGAATTCGGCCTTAGTTTTGATCCACGATGTATAATTTCATTCAAAGTCAAACAAAATGAAAGTTTATGTTTTTAGGACGGTTTAGGAAATATTTCATCACCAAACAAATAACGTGTCAGGACCACCAGCACAAGTGTCACAGTCGTTGGCTATGATGGCAAAATTGCATGAATTGAAGTTCGAGTTGCGATCTAGCTCCCAGCGACTACTACCTGTTCACCGACCTTACAAAAATGGTAAAGGAAAAAATAGTTTACCGAAACAAACGAATATTTTGAGGCCAGAGATAAATCGTTTTACAAAAAAGCAACGAAATGTTACAGAAGCGTTGGAATGAATGTATCACGCTTGAACGAAACTATATAATGATGAACAAAGTCACATTTTTCAAAACAAAAAGTTTTTTAAGCAATTAGCCTCGGGACTTATTGACCGGCTCGTTACTTGATCTTGTTCAACGTGGTAACGCCAGAATATTCGAGGTCCCCTACATCGTACACTACTGTTCATTCATTCAGCTGATTGGCGAATTGATTCCGGAGTGTAATAGTGAATCCATGATTCAACCATTGTCACATACCGACGCAAAAAATCCTGTTTATTAAGGTTAAACAGCCCCTACTAACAGCAATATGAATCAGCGCCGCGTTGCTATTTTTGATCCAATGTGAGTAAGCGTGGCTCCGACTTTGATCAGAGCTTGCTCATGGACAAATTTTCATGCAAATTAGTGTATACACTTCCATTTGATATATATAAGGTGTCAGCTATCTTTCGCAACTTCATTTTACGGCCTTTCAAAACGTTTTTATGCATTTTTTAACTTTTCTGGAATAATTGCTGCATTGAAAATAACAAAATTATCGTTACAAAAACAACTGTATTCAAACATGTAAACTAGTTATAATCGAATTATCATACAATTTTGACACGAATAGTTTGAAGGTTGGCACTTCCTAAAAATGATGAATTTTTCATTAGATGTGCCAACTATGTACCAGCCTCGGAAGAGATGTAAAATAGATGGAAAACCACCTTACCTGCGCGACATTCCCTTCATGGTTTAATTTGTATGCATCACGTCGCTGTGGGTGTGGCATGCAACTGAAGAACGAATAAACCTTAATTGTGTGTTGACCAGACGAATCGTTCCATGGTGGTTCGGTGATGAGTAGGCGGAAATTTTGTGGAATTAGATTTGGCAGTAATACCACACCAAACTTTAACATCCACGCAATATGTGAATGAGATTTTAAGGCTAGCCATGAAATAACCAGTTGAGTGTAGATTGCATGATACCGTATATTATCAGGCGTACAGCTCCAAATTCGCGCCAATATCGGCAACAACATCGCACTAATTTAATTAACTAACGGCGTGCAGATTTAAACCATATACAGCACCTCCGGGACAAATTACAAGATATTCAATAAATTTGCAAGAATTTCGAAATACAAAATGAAAGTTCTCTAAAACTGAAAATAATAGCTTGATAAGAGTTATCGTAGAGAAATCTTCACAGTCTCAAGGTTTCTAAATTTTCTACAAAATCGCTAAATTTTGGAATAAAAAATCGGCTCATTTATACAGTCTCAAGCCAGCATAGTAATTTATCGAATGATATCAAAGCACGACAGATGCCGATTCTACCAATGGTCGCATATTTTTCGAGAGATATACGAAAAATAAATTTTGAACTTACTCCACCGAGTACGCGATAACTTATGCTAGCCCAAATATTGACGATGCAAACTATTGAAAAAATGGTTTGAGTTATTTTTCTTGAATTTGAGTTTGTTGGATGAGCGGATTGATAGCGCTATTGGTATAATACGGTGTCCATAAAATAAGTCATGAGTTGTACCACGGACCAAATCTATCTGCTTATTAAATTATGATGTGACTTAACCTAAGCGGAAGGCCTGTATTTACACTGCTTGGTTGGTTTGTAATAAAATTAAGCACAATTTAATCTAATTACATTTCTATTCCAGCAAGGTATAATGAACAATCGACTGTTCACATAAAGTTCTGATTCTAATGACATTCATATTTTGAATTCAGTGCGGTTCATTAAGTCAAAGAGACTGGAAGCGAACCATTATACAACGACTACAAAAATAATTATTTATGTGTCGTTTTCTAAAAGGGTTTCCATGAAATTAACCTAAGTGTTCTTTGAACTATGCTTAAAGGATTCTACTTGACATGGATCATTCAAACCTACTTGTACTCTCTCTGTGTTGTCACTTCCAAATATGGTACTAAATATCGATTATTAAGAAGAAGAAGAAATAACATCATAGTGTTGTAAGCTCAGATCTACAGTAGGGTATATGCTTATCATGCTAAACACCTTAAGAGTTATCATCCCACTGTGATTGCAACATTAGGTAAAACAAAGAATGTTACGACGACGATTGTCGAATGAGTATAAAAAAACTTCTCTTTGTTCTGAGCTGTTAACAAAATTTAGCACGTAGGACTAATATACAAAAATAAACTGTTTCTGCCAAACCAATTACATGCCGTCTTGAGAATTATCCCTTAATAGTCAACACTCGGCAAAACTAGACGATCCGATTGCTGTTTTATGTAAAATAGCACAGGCATACACAATCCTCCATTCTGGCGACAATGCTTTATTGGTTATAAACAGCTAATTTACCCAGTTCAAATAACGTAGAACAACAGTTGGAAGCAAATCGAAGAAGCCTAAATCGCAGCAGCTACCAACACACTCGTGCGACAAGAATATAGACGCAAACCCTGAACTAGTGATAACATTTGGAAGAAAATTGAAGACTGCCGACAACTCAAGTAGCAAATGTGCCAACAAAATACGTCGGAGGTGAAGCACATCAATATGAAGATACGGCACAAAAATTAAGAAAATAGCAAGGAGTACAGTCAATACACTGATATTATTCTCAAGGCAGCAGAAATCTTAACAACAGATCAAGCACAATTGAAAAGATAGAATGAATAGTTCGGAGAGAACATCACCAACAATACAAAAACCTTCGAATTAACAACTGGCGCTAATTACAAAACTATCAAGAGGATGCAAAAATTATCGATGTATATATATCTCTCCTCAACACAAGCATGAAGCTATAGCAAAGATCATTCTAATTCATTCGTACGGATGCGGAAACCTAGAAGCATACACACAGGATCAACAAACAATAAGCTATAAGTATTTTTAAATTACTTACAAGAATACGGAGGTGCTTGTGGCCCAAGAAAATAATGATTATTGAGCTTCTTAGGCAAACTAATCAAGCAAAGGAAAAAAAATCGAACGACCAGCTGTAAAATGGAAATTAACTATGCTAGCAGAAGCAGTTATCAAGCCTAGTAGACGCCCTAAGCTCCTAAATTGGACATGGAGAAAATATAACGTATCAGTATCGGCTTTTGCTGATGACACAGCTATTTAAATATCTCACGAAATACCTTTAAACCCCTTAAGAGTGTAAAACATTTCTAAAACTACACATTGCGAAGCACACCCCAATCTGATCAAATTAAAAAAATAATTAAATTAAAAAAATTTAAAAGCAGTCTATGCCTTAGTAATTAACTTAGTTACCAACTAGCCGAATTATCTGTTGCTTGCTTTTCTAACAATAATTATTTCTTATATCTACCACTGGTAATCTAACAAATATGAAAGCATTAGGCCCCACCACGTGACTAAGTATAAATCCGTCCATGATAAACCCTTTATATTTTACCAATCAGAACACCTATATAGTTTGGGACCGCATACAATTTATTATTCTAATTGGCACAGATACTAAAATAGTTTGGAAATTTCAGTCCGATGTAAAGGAAAAGTTATAACTCATTAATCGTGAAGACAGTGTTGTTAATGCCTAAACAGTTCTTAATTTGCAAATCAATCCAACCTATGATAATATACAGAAGGCCAAGTTGTGGTAAATGTGCAAAAATTCATACACAAATGCCAGAAATTTAAAAAAATAAATGGTTAGATCTATTACGTAAGCCACAACAAAAATCTTTCTACAAGCGATTTTCTAATGAAAACTAGCGATTGGTTCATTGGGAAACGCTTAACATTGACAAAACCGAACCACTAAACAGACTCTAGAGTCAGAACTGGATATAAAATCAATCAGTTGTCACAGAAAATTTCCAAATCTAATAAACTGACATATGACATTTACAGCAATTTTTTTAGCAGTTACACTTGCATTGCGAATTTGTATTCATTTCTAACTTATTTCTTTAAATACACAACTATAACTTGAGAACCTTTACCAAATTACAATTGGAATAACTTTTAGTACTACAATACTACTGTAGAGGTACTTTTAGTACTAACGTGCATGTTTTCTAATTAGAATTTAATTTGTCGGTTAATTAACAAAATTAATTTCTTTTATGCTTAATTAGTATTTTATATAATTTCCTAAGATTGAAATCTTGCACACCTTCCTAAGTTAAGTTTAAATTTTTAGTACTAAAATCCAATTGGATTTCTCGTTGAAATAATTTATTTATAATTGTACTAAAATAGTTGTAATTTAAGATATATATATTAACTGCTTAAATTATAACAATTTTTAGTACACTTATAAATATATTATTTTAATGGGAGATCCAATTGGATTTTAGTACTAAATTTTTTAATTGAACGTAAAAAGGTGTGTAATGAAAAAAAGTTCAGGTTAGGATAATCTAAGAAATTATCGGAACCATTGAAGGAATCTTGGTCACTTAAGCTCATAATTTACAGACATAAAAATAGTATTTAGTTTGTTAATCTGCCCGGAAGTCCCACTTGGTCTAGTTCTAGAAGAATTTAATAAACTGTTTCAGTCAAATACTTTCGTTGGGTACAATCCCTGTGAATTTGAGGGCTTGATTATTATTATTTTTGGAGGAGTATGCCTATTCGAAAGATTTATCTGATGTTACCGAATAGAAGATCAACCAATGAATGATGACATTGACAAAATGGGGCTAAGTTAGATTAATGCCAAATTTGCGGGAAGCATTTGGAACAGATTAAGTTGGTTTGGATGCTGTTGTATTCCACATTAAGCGGTTCTTTCGTCAACGGAAGAGTCGTAACTAACCAATCACTTTTCAGATGACAGTTCGGTCAAGTTATCCTGTAGTATTTGCGCTTTGTTTAACAACTCTTAATGTCTTAATTTTAATATTTTTTTACGTTTAGTTTTAATTAAGTGCAGGGCATGAAAGTCCGTAACTTCTAACTGTCAAAGCTCAGGCACCCAATGCGCAATCCTTTAAGTAAAGGTTGATAAGCTGCCTTAAATTTGTGCATTTTATAGTCCAATGGAAATTCGCAACCGTTTAGCGGATTACACTTCTTGAATGTTCGATAAATAAATTCGCACGTTGCTTCCTCAGTTCGAGGCTTTGACATCTTCACTGTTCCTCACCCTTCAATAAACCATTGATGTATAACAAAAACAAAGTCGGTGAAAAAACTGATCTCTGAGGGACTCCGGCGTACCTGGTTGATGATCTCCCGTTTAAAAAAACATTGATCTTTTGGCCTTTGATAAATATTTTATCCGCTTGAATCCAAGCCGTATGCCACAAGTTTACAAATAAGATTCTCGACCAAGTCAAAAGGCGTGGATATATCCAAAGCGATTGCAAAGGCCTCTCCATGTTGTTCTAGGGTCAAGAGATCGGTTGTGAAACGGCTTTCACGCAAGCCATACCATACTGTTTATCTGAAATTATTTTATTGATTTCAAGATAATTCACTAGATGTTGGTTGGACGGCTGACACAATTGATATTAACTGGTAGTTTGAGAGATCTATTTTATCACAAGCCCGTTTCATAACTGGTTGTACGATCACACTCTTCCAGGCGTTCGGGTATTTATCTTGCTTATATAGGGAAGGAGAAATTTTTTAGTTAATATTGAAGCCAAGTGACTGGCAAACTCGTACAATATTCGAACTGGGATTCCGTCCATTTTAGAACCACAATACGGAGGAGTAACTCCATCGGGGGCAACTAAGGTCGTGGTTGATGTGAAGGCGCTTGCTAGTATGTCGGTCAGCAAATATGGATCCAGCACCAAAGAATCGTCCTCACATTTCAATGCTGAAATGGATGTTTTAAAAATATTGGCAACCGTTGCAACCATTTGGTAATAGTTGAGATCGGAGATCACACACATTATACTCGTATTTATTCATTCCATTTAACACGGTCTCGGCGAAATTGGAAATAGCTTTCCCAAGGGAAATGTTGAAAAAATGACCATAAACTAGCAAATGCCAAAAATGCTTTGGCTGCTGTCTGAATTCCGGTGGTGTTTTGACAGATATTTTTACAATTATCAGAATTTCAATTCCCACCCACGACACGTGCTTCCATGGAATGTGGTATTGTGTGAGATAAAGAACCAAAATATGGACTCCTGTATAATTCTGACATTCAAATGTAGAATCACTAACAATCGGCAAACCATTCCGATTGACCCATCACAATTCGTATCTGGCTGATTCTGCTATTCTTTACGGTGGGCGTTCAAGTCTGACAAACCGTTATTCGACTGATGGTTTCTGAATCTGTCCGATTGGGGGATCTATACAAACTAATTAATAAAAGAAGTTTACTAGGTAGGAATATTTTAAGCGCAATAGTTTCAGCGGTCTTTGTGAAAATTTTGTACTTTTGATATCAAGTGTGTATGTGATTATGACGAATATGCACACTCCACATAACAATTCGAATGCTTTTTTGAATTCGTCCTCGTACATATTATGAGATATGTTGATGTGTGACAATGATTTGAGTGATTCGAGATGTTGATGTGTGCAATTTTTGTTAGTCACCATCCCCGGACATTGGCAAAATATATGGCAAGGCTATCAATTTTATTTTTACGAGGATAATGCCGCCCCGCAATCCGAAGAAGCATATTTTGGCAAGTTTCTATTATTATTATTATTCATTATTAAGGAAAAATACATTTTTGAAAACCCGTCCCAACAAAAGGTATACATACAGTCAAATAATAAAAGAATAAAATCGTAAACTGAACTTAAATAACAATTATAAAAAAGAGCTCAACAATCCAACCATTTTAGTCGTCTCCTACGAGAAGCAGTGTGTGCTTTGGTGAAATTCTAGGCGAACTACCCAAACACCAATAGTTTGCGTATGCTAAAGTAATTCAGGCGCCTTGTCCAGAAATGTTTCCGTTTTCCTTGACGTGGAGCTAATTAGTGTAAAATTAGTGTGTTATGGGGTGTTACAGATAAATTTAAAAATCCGTTTGTACTATCATAGTCAGATGATTTAAAATCAATTTGGATGCTGTTTCTTTCGGGATTCAACCTCGGTATCTGCCGATCCGAACATCAAACAGCATTATCCACTGTACCATTTGGTCAGTGGTTTAAATATTACCTAACCTAACTAAAACCATTACTTTGCATAACAACTAACAAGTATTTTAGTTATATCTCAGCACGTATGAAAATACATATTGCATATACCACTACATACCAATCTCATGCATAAATCTCCAAGAAAACTAAATAAACAGCGGAAAAGAACACGAAGCACTCCTAAAGATGTAAATATATAGTAAGTACAAGCGACTTCTGTAAAAATTTAAAATTAAAATTTTCTAAATTATTTATGGTAGATTTTATATTTTAGAAGTAACAACATATAGTTACAGAGAGAATTAAATCTATTCAACTGTTTCAATGCCATTGAAATAATAAAACTAATAGTAATTGTTTTTTTTATATGAATATGTATTTAATTATACACTTTAATTTCTGTTGTAATAAAAGTTAAGTTGCTTTTCCTGATTTTCTTTAGTTTCGCGAATACATAATGTACGAATCTAAAAGTTAAATTTTACACTAATTACTACAGTTTATAGGTTCTGGCTAATTGGAAGTAAAATGTAAATTATTAAATTTACGAGCATTTGTAAATTGTATTAGTTTCCATTCAAGAATAGTTCATTCATTAATATGTAGTTTCCTTAAAAAAAAATTAGAATTACAGAATTTAGAACCCAAAACACTTTACGAGTACCAAATACCTAAAACTATAAAAAGTACAAAACTAAAAACAACCTTGAAACTAAATTACGTACGAGTACACTACACATGCACAAACCTACAAAACGAATTTTATTAAATTTATTTCAAACCAATTAATCCATTCACCAAAATTAAAATTGGTGTATTGGTTAGTATTTGCTAGTAAACTGCGAAAAATCAATGAAAAGTGTTTTGTCGACTTGCACTCGTTTCTTGGAATCAATCTTGATGTTTTACCAACGTTTGTAAGTCGGTTGTTCTTTAAATGTTACGGTTCGATTGTTTCTTGAAAACTATTACAGTAGTTTTACCTACTTAGAACAGACAAATTCGTATTTTTTGATTATTTTTAATTCGATTAAAAATCGTACGTGAAATGTCCCGAAGGAGGATAATACACAATGACAAAGATATTCGTTGTGACGTATGGGCGTATTAAAACGTTAGGTGTAACGTAAAGGCTCAAAGTAAGACAAATGCTAGAAATCGTCCTGTCACACTCCAATGAAAGTATTGCAAATGGCCCAAATTGAGTGAACGTAAGCTCTTACTGACTGGCTGATTCAACTTAAGAAGCTTTCTATGGCACACTAAACCACTTTATCAATTCTTCCTTATCGATAATACGTATAATTTCGCGTTTGACATAAAAAAAGGTATAGTTATTAGTCTAAGATTGTCTATATCATCTGGTAAAGGTAAATTCATTTTTGAAATATCGTAGCTAGCCTCGATAAATGGTGGTATTGGTTTTACCAACGAGCAAGTGGAACAACGACGTTCTAAAATTCTGTTTTCATCTAAACGGGGTCATATCATCACGTTAAACGCAACGTCAGTCCCTAGGGCCCGGCACTAATCTTTCCGTTTAGGCGATGCCGTTCCCTAGCGACCGTAATACATAATATTGCAAATATTTTTCACTTTTTAATGTATTTTATTGAAACACTTCAAACATAAAAAAGGGGTTCCTTCCCAAGAATTTTGAAAGTAAATAACTTTTTAGTGCAAATTGTAACTATTTTACTACCAAATTTTTTAGTATTTATTTCATAACATTTTTTGGTATTTAAAAAAATCCTAAAAAATTAAATACTAAAATTTTTAGTATTTATTTCATAACAGTACTTTTGGATTTTATGTACTTCATCTTCTTTTTTCTAATTGATGACGTCGAAGGAACCTAGTTTTGGTTGTAGAAGATTCTTAATCTAGGGTGTCTGGAGATTGCGTAAGAGAAACTGCTAACTTCTTGCGAAAAGTGGTAATTGATATTTTATTTCCGATTTTTTATCCAGTAAAAGCTCAAATGCAAACTTTCTATACCACTTCATCGATTTTCATAAAGGACTACTGTACGCATTCATTTGATCGAAATATCAACAGCTGTTTTTCCCGCATTATAGTCAATCACTATTTTTGGTTTACAGCAAAAGCCTCTTTCTGTTTCTACATCTTACATTTCTACTGAATGATGCAGTAGAAAGTACTAAAATATCACGCTGGTCTCTTTCCCAATAAATTCCCCTCGCTTCAGTTTCTTTGATAACAGTTCTTTAGGATTTTCTCTGAAATTAGTACGAGGTGTCCCTATCAAACGTGCATGTTTTGTTGATACAAGCTCTTCATTATTTCGATTATTTCGCAGGAGCGATTGACCAGTATAAATTTATAGACGGAAGTTTTACTAATCCCATCCACATAATTAGTCCAAAAATTTCTTAATTTCGGTTTTATTCGTATCCACCCACTTACCTAACCGTCCAGATTTCTTTTTTGACGTTAATTGCTTAGCATATATCGATTGAAGAATTTTATTTGCGAAAGTGGTAGTGCAGCACAATAGTTCGGTTGCAGCGATACCACTCAACTTGTGTATTTTGTCTATGATAGAAAGAACGATGAGGCGACTAGCACAAAGTGTTCCGAAGAATGGAGGACGACGACAATCATATGTAGGATCAGGTGACATAAACAGTTAAAGAGGCAGGTTTGTATGCGGGAAGTTGGGTTACTACATTCAAGATTATATGACAAATGACGGAAAAAAAATTTTAAGAGACAGTCTGAAAACAACCCGAAAAAAATAATGGAGATCGGGAATTTATAAAAAATAATCCACGGCACGGTGGCAGGAGGAGCAAATTAGTTAACCGA
Source organism: Nephrotoma guestfalica (assembly GCA_963691935.1). Lineage (NCBI taxonomy): Eukaryota > Metazoa > Arthropoda > Insecta > Diptera > Tipulidae > Nephrotoma > Nephrotoma guestfalica. Next base: position 253,062,257 of record OY829913.1, read on the forward strand.
GTTAAGAAAATGTCTTCAGTCAAGCTCCGGCCAAAATTTTCAGTACGGGTACTTAATGTGAGTTCGGCCTCACTAGGAGAAGCGATACCGCGATAATAAAAACGATGCAGATTAAATAGAATAGTGTCCGACAGCTTTCCTTTTACACACCGTCTAAATGAGGAGAGGTTTTGGTTGTTATTCAAGAATTCAAGCAAATTTACGATTACGAAATATTTACCAGAAACGCCTAAAAGTATTCTACCGGCAATACATGAGTTTATCCTTTTTAAATTAAGAGATGTCTGTATATATTAGCATCGAAAACCTCGAATCCAGATTCTGTATTTTTCGGAAAAGTAATTTAAATATATCTAGTAGTTCAAAAAGATCTGGCTGGCTGAGCTAGCTCTCAAAAAAGGAGGAAGAATATAGATGTGGTACTGGGTTGTGATGCGAAAGTACCAAGTAGGATATTCTTGGAGTTTCTCATTAATTACCCACCGTGATACACACTCATTATCATTAATTAATAAAGCGCGAATTCTGAAGGCACTATGCTGCTTCAAGTCATATAAATCAGGGCTCACGAAGAAACTGGAGTACTCAGAAATTATTCTAGCATGGAACTAGTCTTTAAAGGATGTTTGATGACGTAAATTCCTAGAAAAGACGGAAAACTGGATGGTATTTATCACTAAAACGTAAAAGAGCTTTGACGGAAAGAAATTAACTAACTTTGATGGAAAACTAAATAGCTTGACATATTTCACTTTAACAAAAAGCAATTATAGAAAAAATCACTTGATGAAGATGGATTTAATCACAACTAATGGTCAAAGTTGAACTGGCTCCACCCGAAAGCATTTTAAAAAAGGGAGAAGATCATCCAATATATAAACTAAAGTACCTCATACACAGATGCATAACTGTTGAAGAACCATCGAAAAGGTCCGGACCAATAAAGTGTTTAAACTGCCAAGAATATGGCCACTCAAGGGCTTATTGCAAGTTGATATCAGTGTGTGATGTATGCGGAGAACTACACCAAACTAATAGTTGCCCAAAACCAAAGAAGTATTAATAAAAAAGAAATGCAGCAATTGCGGTGAAAATTACCTGAGATGAACAGTGTACAGAGATATTATTCAATTATCACGTCCCAGGAGGCAGTATAAGTAACGGGTGTTTTTTTAGGAGGTTTGTTTTTCCGATAGATGTCGTTTTATTTTATGACAGTTGTTTTGACAGCTCAAAGTGGCATTTCTACTCAGTATTGTTTGGCAAATCATTATGAATAGGTTAACTCCAGAACAACGTTTTCAAATCGTGGAAATTTATTTTCAAAATCAGTGTTCAATTAAAAATGTTTATAGAGCACTTCGTGAATTTTATGGTGCACATAATCGTCCGTCAGAGACCACCATAAAGAACGTAATTACCAAATTTCGGTCTACATTCACTCTTTTGGATGCCAAGCCACCGACAAGAATGAGAAGAGTTCGTACAGAAGAAAATATTGCTGTCGTTGAGGCCAGTGTCGAAGAAAACGACAATTTATCGATTCGTCGTCGTGCTCAGCAAATTGGACTTTGTCCATCGACTTTATGGAAAATTTTACGTAAAGATTTGGGTTTGGTGCCATACAAAATTCAATTGGTGCAAGAATTAAAGCCACACGACCATCGTTTGCGCCGTGAATTCAGTGATTGGTCGTTAAATCAATTGAACGAAGATCCATTTTTTTACCGTAAAATTCTCTTCAGTGATGAGGCGCATTTTTGGTTAAATGGATACGTCAACAAACAAAATTGTCGCATTTGGAGCAAAGATAATCCACACGCCGTTCTAGAATTACCAATGCATCCTGATAAATGTACTGTTTGGTGCGGTCTATGGGCTGGTGGGATCATCGGTTCATATTTCTTTAAAAATGAGGAAGGACGACGCGTTACCGTGAATGGAAATCGATACAGAACCATGTTAAATGAGTTTTTGTTGTCAAATCTTGAAGATATGGATATGAATGAAATGTGGTTTCAACAAGATGGTGCCACTTGCCATACAGCACGTGAAACAATCGACTTATTGAAAGAAACTTTCAACGACAACATTATTTCGAGAAATGGTCCGGTGAATTGGCCTCCGCGTTCGTGCGATTTGACGCCACTCGATTACTTTTTGTGGGGATACGTGAAGTCATTGGTTTATGTGGATAAACCTCAATCGATTGACGCTTTGGAAACCAATATTCAACGTGTCATTGCTGACATACGCCCTCAAATGCTTGAAAAAGTGCTGGAAAATTGGACCTCCAGAATGACATTTGTGAAAAATAGTCGTGGTAGCCATATGCCAGAAATTGTGTTTAAATGTTAAATGCCAAAAAATTATCTACCAAATAAAAAAAAATTTTGGTCATTTCATAATTTTATATGTGTTTTATTCAAAAAAAAAATCGGCAACCTCTTAAAAAAACACCCTTTATAATAATATACCTTCGCCTACGCCCAATGACTCTTGTTCGCTCAGAACATCCACCAGCAAACCAAAAATACGCAAGCGTCCTCCAAGGTGAACCGTCAAATGCTGAACCTACCGTTTCCGATAAATTATCTGAAGATATGCCACTGGAACACAAACCGTATAACAGAAACTCGAATTATAACATTTCCTGGCAAAGCACGAAACTGATCTTATGCTAGTTTCTGAAACCCACTTAACCGATAAACACAATTTCAGAATAAATGGTTACGGAGTTTATGACAAAAACACTCCTTGGGCAGAACACGAGGAGGAACTGCTATTATTATAAAAAAACGACTTGCACTGAGGAAATTCAAGCAACCCATCGCTTCAATATATTGCCCTCCAAATAATAACGTTTCGGCAGATATTTACAAAATATTTTTTGCAACTCTGGGTCAACGTTTTATGGTCGCCAGTGACTTTAATGCCAAACATATCTAATGGGGTTCTAGATTGAATGTATTTCCAGAAAACCACTACGATGTCTCATCGTGTGGCCATTATATACTTATTGGCCTACTGATCGTCGAAAAATCCCTGATGTTCTTGATTTTGCAGTCACAAGTAAAATAAACCGAGAAATAAATCAGACTAAACCAATTTTAGAATTATCTTATGACCACTCTCCGGTCTTACTACATTACTGGGTTGACCAAAACCTATGTTCTACAAACAAGCATGATTCGAGTACATCGACCTGGCCTACGCTGCAGACGGCTAACGAAAAAAACATTGCTATGGGAAACTTTAATAATTTACTGGTCAATGTAGCTATTTCTGCCTCGCATAAACCAAAGAGCAAACATACAAGACACCCCGCCATAACATCCGCTGAAATAGAAAAAAATGTTAACAGCGAAATGCTGCTTAAGACGCATCTGGCAAATTAATCCATCGCCAAAAGCAAAACACAACTTTAACGAGGCGAAAAAAACTGTCTTAAAGAATTTTTCCCCATTCGGACAAAAACTATTCATTATGGAAATACCTTAAACGGCGTCAGCAACCAAACCCGCCAATTCGTCTTTCTAACGGTGAATGGGCTAGAAGTGACGCTGATCAGCTTTAAAGCGTATTCACTCCAAACCTTGGTATGATCGAAATGCAGGTGAAATGATTAAACGACTGCCTGAGTGTGCCATTGGACGACTGGCTCAAATATTCAAATCAATTTACGAAGGGGTATAAGTGCTAGAAATTGTCAACTATAAAAATGATCCCGAACCCTGGCAAAGATCCTACCAAAGTCTCGACATATAGACCAATAAGCCTACTATCAATCATCTCGAAAGTATTCGGACAAACAATTAATCGAAAATATTAAATCGGAACTATGAAATATCATTCCTAATCATTAATTTGGTTTTAGAGCAGAGCACGGATCCATTGAGCAAGTGCACCGTGTAACTACAGAAATAAGGTCAGCATTCGAAGAGTAAAATACTGCTTTGCCGTCTTCTTCGATGTTACCAAAGCATCCGAAAAAATTTGACAAGAGGGTCTGCTTTATAAAATTAATCTTAACAATCCTCTAAATCGGACGAAAAAACATTCTGGCTGGAGTACCACAAGGCAGTGTGCTTGGTCCAATGTTATATTTAATTTTCACGCCAGATCTACTAACGTCTTCGCAAATGATGTTGTCTACTTTCGCAGATGACTTGACAATCGTATGTAGCCATAAAAATCTACAAACGGCGTCCGAAACTCTGCAACAACATATCTATGACATCGTAATCTGGCTAGTAAGTAAGTGGAAGGTAAAGGTCAATGAACAGTAATCGACCCACGTAAAATTCATAATAAATAAGCTTTCTTGTCCGCCAACACAGTCAACAATTACAGGAGCACCCTGGTTCGTAAAAATCAAAAATATACATAAGGCCCTTAGCATCCCAACTATCAAAGACGAATTACAAAAGATGCGGATCAGCTATGCAGGAAACTAGCATCTCATCCGAATTTACCGGCGAGAAATCTAAATGATATACCCATGTCTTCAAGATTAAAGAAGAAAACGATGGCTGTGACAACATAAATTATAAAATTTATTTATTGATAAGGAGTAGATTCTGCTCCCGCAGATTTACATAATCGCATTGGTGATTTTAAGATTTGACAACTTATCGTTTTTTTTAAATTAAAAGAAAGGATTAACTGTTCATTGGATTTAATGTCCTTTGAAGGTCAATTAATACCTCCTATTCATTCACGCACACACCATCCATTCACACAATTACAGTATACCACTTGCACATTGCGAGCTCCATGTCAGCCTGCACATTAATATTGACGATGGGTCGGCGCTGAATTCTGCACTTCAACAGAGGCTCTTAGTTGTGTTTAATAACATCATCGATCGTAATCTATGACGAAAAATTACTTTGCATCAAGCCTCTGGTGGGATTCGAATCCATTACCTCTCGGTCCAAGTGCTGAAGCTTTAACCACTGCACCACTTGTCCCGTAGACTGTGTTGAAAAATTAAATAAATAAATAATGCAAAAAAAATCAACAAAATCCACTAACGCGTGTTTATGCGAGACTTCTGAGCAGTATTTTGGACTGCAAACTGAGTTGAAAAAACTGAAAATCTTACAAATAGTAAACAAGACTGCTATTACTTACGAGGAAAACGAGATTTAAAAACTTTCATGGGTATAACATGAGGACTAACAACGAAGGCTGGATAAGATTTAATGACTTTTGTTTTATAGAAACTCGAAAAACAAGGAAGAGAAGAGAATTCTAGTTTCAGTGGAATGGTTCTAGTAGAGGGAAAAGAAGTAACCTGCTGCGGCACCAAAACGAACTGTAACTGGTCTAATTTTGTTGAAGTAGCCTCCACAACCAAAAATCTAACGGAACACTTACTACTTAAAGCACTAAATTTTATCTTTGATTGCACTCATACTCGTATATCACATACGAAATATCAAATTTATTCCATGATCTACAGCCGACGACAGTCTAGGAAAATTAGAAGTCACGTGATACGCTTGAAAAGGCAAAAAATTTAAAAAAAATTATAAAAAATATGCAAAACTTACGGTTTCATTCTGCGGTTAAATTTCCATATATGCAAACGAGTGCTGGTAAAATTTTATTGTTGTTGTTTGTTGATGTTGTATTTGTGATATTATAGAATATTCAAATTATGAGGCCCTAAGATATTTTGGAAGAAATCATCGATTATAAAACTTCCAAATGTATTATGTTTTTTATTTGATTGTTTAGATTTAGAGTATAAACGCATAATAAATCCATCAAATTTGAATAGCAAAGTACACGTATTACAATAATAATGATGATACGTAACACCAAATTTAGATTTAATCGCTGTCTGGTGCATGAAAATCGAACGTAATTTTAAAAAATTTATGTCAACCAAAAATAATAATAAAAATAACAATAAAATTTTTGTACGTAATTATCATTGATTCGCGAATTTTATTTTTTCCAAAATTCGCATTGGTTCATAAATCAATTTTTATTAGAAGCTCATAATACAATATGATTATTACAATAAAAATGTTCAATTGTACTGTGCACACACATAACATCGTCATGGAGAAGTTTTACAAGTAAAACTAATTAGCAACAATTCATTTTTACTTTGTTTGTTAAATATTTGCACATATTGCAAGGTCTTTTAGTATATTAGATATGGGTTACGTGTGCACCACCAAATTTTTAAAATTGGTAAGTAATAAACCTTAGTAATAAGCGTTTTCGGTTTAGGGTCGAAAACAGGTGGCATAACCTTTATATTGTGCGTTCGTTAGAATCACAATAAATAATTATAAAATTGAAAATTTCTGTATTTTTGGCTGGCTGATGTCAGACAACACACCCAATAAGGTAGGTAAAATATAACACAAATTTTCGCGTCATAATACAAGTATATCGAAATTAGAAGCGGCAACCACAAAATTATATATTGGAAGGGATACACCAATTCCTAAACTAATAAATCAGAATGATCAACAGAACTAGATAGACACACTACGTTCAATAATATTTTTATCTGTGACGTAATAATCGAGATCGAAACAATAAAATAAAATGTTGGTCGAAGTGCTTATAAAATTTGTAAATATGAATGATTATCGAAAATTTAATTGAATCGCGATTAAAGTGCGGTGGACAAATTGATCCATGCTGACACTTGTTAATTAGTCAGTTATATAAAATCGTGAATAATTTAAATTTGTTATTTTAATTTTGACGCATATCTCTTTAGTAAAGAATTGCGAACACGTTTTTTATTGCAAATAAGATGATGAATAGATTTAGATATTAGAATTTATTACGACAAATTAATAAATCATCTAACAACTAAGGTAATAAAATATTCGGAATTACAGTATTGACATTTAACCTAAAAAATTATGCCTCATGCCATCGTGTTAAGAAATTATCCATTATACGAAGATAAAGGCACCAACATGCAAAACCAATGACAAAATATTTATTGTTCGACCAGTGGACCAATGCCAAGATTTAACGTGTATAACAAATATTATAAAGAAATTTATTTACTTGATGGCTACTTTAATAGATTATCACTCATCCGTGGATCTGATGACGGGTGCGACAAGTTGAACTTTATTTTCTTGCGTGTGCTTTTGTACGGAAAATTACATCACAAGTACGAATATTTTGTAATGCGAATGTTCAAGATCATCTTGGGTGAGGTTATAACATTTAAGTTTAAAGTTCTTTGCTCAATAATTGTTGTTTAGTCACTGAATATGAATAATTTTTTTGAAGATGTTCCTTATCCCCCCATTAAAAATTTGTTTTACTTCCTGATAACATTTCTTCACACGAACTAATATATTTTAATAAACGAGACAGTCGTCGCTTGATTCTAGCAAAAATATACATTAACATCGTTGAAATATCGAAAAAGTGACGTTAGGACCTCCTAGCAGCACAGGGTAACTTTTACTGTATGACCATAACCCAGAATACATACAGAAGTGACATAATTCCTAGACAATAGATAGTGCTTGCTAGTAGTTTTTAAAATATTAAAATCGATTTTAAAATCCTCGCAGTGTACACTAAAATTTCCTCTCTCAATTTAAAATGTCACTTTGACTTTGGCCGCATCAACCGTATCGCTGCTATTGGTAAAACTGAGACCTTGCTATAGATTTAAATCTGATAAGACTATGAGTGATACGCAATCAATATTTAATAACAATACAACACAGGATTCATTAGCATTCAGTGCAGATATTAATTCGCTCAATTTAAACTATATACTGAAGAATATCGTGGAATGGATTATAGTAAGTGGTGATACATCTCAATCCCTTCGAATCATTACAACAAATGATGTTCCTGCATAGAAGTGACTTAAACGACCGGTTTTTAGACCGAAACCATTCATCCAACCAATTTTGCACTTCTTCGAAACTGATCAGGTGTTGCCCTGAGAGCCATGTGCCATCGACCAGAACAAGTGATAATCCGAGGAAGCCAGGTCTGGCGAATAAGGCGGGAGCGTTGTCGTGCTGCAATATCACTCGTTCGTGTCTCGTGCCTCATTCTGATCGTTTTTCGAGCAATGCACGGTTCAGATGGATGAGATTCGATTCCTTTCTGGTCCCACCAAACACACATCATTGTCTTCTTTCCGAAGTGATTTGGTCGTGCCGTCGATGTTGATGCTTCGCCATGTGCAAGCCACGGCTTTTTTGCGTTTGGAATTTTTAAAAAGATCCACTTCTCATCTCCCGTAACCATTCTATGCAGGAAGCGCTTTCTTTTACGCCGTTAAAGCAAAATTTCGCAAGTGGCTTTTCGATTTTCCGTTTGTCTCTCAGTCAACGCATGTGGCATTCATTTTCCCACCTTCTGAATTTTTCACATACCATGTAAACGTTTGGAAATACGTTGGCGAGCCGTGTTTAATGTCTCCGCGCCAATTCTGAAGCGTTTAAACCAATCTTCAGAGGTAATTTTCGATGGTGTGCAAATGACGTGATTCAGCTGCAATTTTTTTCAAGTTGAAGTAGAAAAGCAAAGCTTCCCGCAAATGCTGTTTGTTTGGCACAAAACTCGACATTTTCGTTCTTAGAAAAAATATTTTTGCATTGCGATATGTGCTGGTATGTGTGAAAACCGGAAATTTAGTTGTGCACCTCAAAAATATTCTAATATTGTTTTATTTCTAGTTATGTATCCCGTTTGGACGGAAGTATGCGGCAAATCGGTAATTCGTATGATGGCGACATTTTTCAATGAACTTCTATTCTTATATTAAGGTGTGATACTGTCACGCAATCACTTTGCAAGTTAATGGAAATTGGCATTTACAGTAAATCCGACGATAGCAAAATTTAAATTGGACGGTTCAGAAGTTTGGGACGATGATAAATACTTGAAACCTGTAAACGGGAAAATCAGGAAAAAACGGCCGTTTATACCAAGCTGCACTCGACATCGAAAATATGAAAAAATCATTTAAAACATTTTTAGAAAATGAGGTAAAAACAATTCATTGTGTTGGTAATTTATTGCCAGAAGATGATCAAGGATATTTTTATCGTATCCTCATTGACGGTATTCACTGGCGTTGATAATTCTGATATTATTTATCAGACCATGGGTATTATACGACGAAATAAATTTAAGAATATTAAATTGGTGAAGGGTCGGATTGAGGATTGTGAACTTCCTATAGAAAAAGTTGGTATAATTGTGTCAGAGTGATTTTGTCATTTAAAAGACGATGGGATCCTGCTGCCGTATCTATTCGGCTACATTAGTATTGTGGAATACGGTGATATAAATCGATACAAAGAAATACGATTAAATTTCTTTTGGAAAATCCTACACTCAAATTCCTTCTCAGAAGGAATGTGGGTTTTAGTATGTCGATTCAAATGTCCCTGCCGTAGCACACCTAAATTCCTTCTCCTTTGGTTTCTCTTTTGCCGATTTTGATTTCTTATCACCCGGTTCTATTCTATGAAATTTCTCGTTATGCAAATTGTTGCATGCGTGCTGCTTTAGTTTATGGTTACATTGGCGTTTAAACTGACGATTTAGAAGCCAGGTTTAATTGAAACGAACGACCAAATATCTCATCACACTCAGGACATTGTTGTTGTATATGGTTCGGCTTGTTGTAATTTTGGTCATATCGAATAAAAAGTTTCGCGTGCAGGTTCACATTTTGACACGAATTTACATCCGTATGGCTCTGCAAATGTATTAATAGGTGGCGGATCGTGGTTCAATTGTTCTTCAATGCATTTTGATTATTTATGATAAAATAGTTAACTTTTTTACGTCATTGTTAAAAAGCTTTAAATTAAAATAGCAATCTACCGAGAATTCATTTAACGATTGTTATTTGTGGTTTTTAACCAAACACTTTTTTTAATTTAATTTCACTGATTTTACAATTCCACTTCATTATTCGTAAACGAATTTTTCATATCCCCTCCCACTTAAATTTTACAATTCTATAAAAATTTGCATATTTACATTGCTGTTTTAATTCCAGGTTGCTTTGATGAGACTTTCATATCTTTCAATACCAATTCTGGCGCAAACTAGATTGCAACTAAAAACATAACAAAAGCATTTCAAGAGCCCCAGCTGATACATGTCTATTGTTGAGACATTTGAAAATTTTTCTATTTACTGCTCATTTAGCAAATTTTTATGCATATCCATGAGTATTCCCAGAATGCAATGTGTTATGTTCCTTCTTACGGTCGTCCCAATCTTTTTTAGTATGAGTATTTAAACAGAAGCTCACAAAACTAATAAATGTTGTTACAAAAAGCCATTTTTATGGAGAAATTCTCTGCGGGTTATATTCAAATGAATGGCAAAAAGAAGGCTCATATATTACTTTGGTTGAAAGAAAAAATACGCCCAAATCCGATAGACTTCGTTATGTCAGCGGAGATTCCAAATAAAGAAGAAGGTCCTTTGCTATATAATATTGTAAAGAAAAATTAGGTTCGTGGGCCCTGCATGAAGTGTAAATGACCATATCCGCAACAGCTAAGACAGGAAACACAGACTGGAAATGATGGCTACCCCCTTGACCGTAGGTGGAACCAAGAAGAAGGAGAGTATATTGCATAATCGAAATAGAAGTAGATGGTCAAATTAAGCCCTTTGCTAACAGCTCTGTGAAATCTATAAAGTACACCTGCAAATAAAGGGTTATCCAATTCGAGGTTGATAAAATAGAAATCTGTATCCCGACATCTGTCAAAGATAAACGTCAAGTACGCTGTCATTTATTTAGTTGACATTCTGCCATTTAAGAATATGGAGCATTTAACATGCGCAAATTGGGTGTTGGAAAAACAGGCCGTCGATGCTGATTTTTCGAACAAAATTTTCTTCAGTGATGAAGCTCATTTTTCGCTTGGTGGATACGTTAATAAGCAAAACTGTAGAATTTGGGGCTCAGAAAATCCACAATTGATTGTAGAGAAGCCATTACACCCGGAAAAAGTCACTGTTTGGTGCGCATTGTGGTCTGGTGGTGTGATTGGGCCGTATTTTTTTGAGAACAACCATGGACGAACCGTTACCGTCAATTCTGAGCGCTATGGCCGCATGTTAACCGATTATTTTTTTACGAAAATCGAAGATTATGATCTTGACCCACATATCGTCAGTTCCAGCAGGATGGAGCAACCAGTCACGTAACACGAGCAAATCGAGATCTTTTGCAAGAGAAATTTCCTGGACGTTTGATTTCGCGATTGGCTGATGTCAATTGGCCTCCAAGATCCTGTGATTTAACGCCTTTGGATTTCTTTTTGTGGGGCTACGCGAAAGATCGTGTTTACGCAAACAATCCTCAAACTCTTGACGAATTGAAAACTAATATTCGTAAGGTAATGGCCGAGATACCGCCCGAAATGTGCCGAAAAGTCATTGAAAATTACCGCAAAAGAATCAAGGCCTGTAAGAAGTCCCGTGGAGGACATTTGAATGATATCTTGTTTAACTAAAAATGGCAAGGATCAATCTGCAAAATGAAATAAAAATTACAATACATTCCGAATATTTTGTGTGTTTTTTTTAAGTTTACTTTATCAAGCTTGAATTGGATAACCCTTTATGTAAATAAAGACAGCGATATGGGCAGTTTTTGGTCTGGCGAAAAAAAATTTATCAACCAATGAAATTATGCAATATCAGATGAGCCGTTACATAAGCAGCAACGAAGCAGTTTAGAGAATTCTTAATTTCCCAATTCACGAACATTAGCCAGCTGTAGTTCCTCAGTGTGCACACACAACTCTAACTGATTTTTTCTTATATGTCAAATCTTTATTGTACTTTGAAAGCCCAAAATATTACACTTTGGAGAGAAAACAAGGCCTCGAGGACTCCTAGTTTTAGTGATGTATGAGAAACTGTCACAATAGGAAGAATCTATACAGTCCATCCAAATTGCAAGAAGAGGCATATTTGTTCTTGATGCATCAGGTGGAACAGGAAACCATTCCTAATCAATATACTGCCAGCTGAAATTCGTAAACATAATGGAGCCGCACTGGCAGTTGCGTCCTCTGGAACAGGGTCTACACTGTTGGAAGGAGGCAAAACAGGTCACTCAGCGTTCGCGCGACTATTAAATCTTACACAATGTGAAACTCCAATTTGCAATTTAAGCATTTGCAGATTTAAATGCGAATAGATTTTCTTAGCAGTTATTGAAACTGGGTGATGGTAAATTCCCAACCGATCTAATTAGTCTGATTTCTTTGCCATCAAATGTCGGTCATAAAGTGGTTTTAGTAAATCAACTTGTTGAAAAAGTTTTTCCAAATACAAGTCGTTGTTTTAGGGACCCCAAGTGGCTCTGTGGACAATCAACTTTGTTTTCAAAAAATTACAGTGTAAATAAAATAAACATATATATTCAAGATCAAATTCGGGGCTCATCTGTAACTTACAGCTCTATCTACTTCGTTATAGAAGAAGAGCAAGGTGTATTTTATCCTATAGAGTTTTTAAATTTCTTGGAGCCATAAAGAATGCCCCCACATCGGCTGCAATGGGACCAGATTGGTTGTGAAAAAGTTGTTGGATAACGTAATAGAGGCTACCTATATAATAACTGGTAAGGCAATGAGGAAAGATGTTTTTTACCAGGTATTCCATTAATAACCTCTGATATGCCTTTTGAATTTAAAAAGCTCGAGTTTCCTGTTCGACTTTCTTTTGCGATTACTATTAATAAGGCTCAAGAGCAATCTTTAAAAGTGGCTGGAATTAATTTGGAAAATCCTTGCTCTTACAACTGTACGTTGCATGTTACAGGGAGGGTTCTCCAAATCATTTATTTGTTTTTACGTCAAATGAAAAACCAAAAAATATTGTTTATCATCCAGTTTTCCAATAAATAAAACAAGAAAAATCAGTTGGAAAGAGAGTGTTTGAAGTTATCCCAGTATTTCATCCCAGAAACATAAAAAGATGTTCATCAGGCAATACTAGTTATATCCCATCCCAGAATTTTTAAAATCATCCCAGACAATTTTGAAATTACACAAACCAAGATAATACTTAATCTAAAGTGTTTATTCTTCTCTTAAAATAATGGATCACTGGAACCTAAACTGTCGTAACTGATCTCAGTTGATATCGATTGGATATAATGGGTACTACCTACAAATTAAATTCCAAGACCGTCCGTAGGTTAGGATTGCCGCTATGGAACCATATGTGTAAATGGCCGAATCGTTTTTAAGGCCAAAATTCGGATTTAAAATAATGGTTCCCAGGAAACTGAAATGTCGTCACCGATCTCTTCTGTTTTCCATATTTGTCAAGATTTAAGCAAATCGTTTTTCGGAGCAATAGGTTAATAGCCAGGGAAAGATGAAATTAACTTAAAATTGGTATACGCTTGACCACCCTCTTTAAACACCATAACTAACCTCAAGCGACTTTTTTTTTTGTTCCTAAGCTAAAATTTGCGCTCGGAGAACAGAAATTTTCATCGAATATAACTACTTACAAGGACATTATGTAGGGAAATAAATATAAATAATAATTTGAAGAAAAAATATCTTGTATCTTTGTTAGGTAGGACAACCCTCCTACATTGTCAACACTTTCGTGAGATTATGTTTTACAACTTTCGATGTAGATTAACTCAACAGGTGAAGGTCTAAAATCGGTTGTTGATCCGAAAAACATTGATACTTTGCATGAACTGATACTGCAAGATCGACATGTGATTTATCGTGTGATTCAGGCATCTTTGGGCATTAGTAGGACCAGCATACATTCAATATTGCATGAACAAATGGCCGCCAAAAAGATTTGCCCGCTTTGGATTCCACATAATTTGACAAACGCTTAAAAAAAGACTCGTGACAGTCCAAAACCAAATAGCAATCGACGGTATGGGTGTTCCAATATGAATCAAATCCAACAAAACTGGACGTATCACAACCATACCATTGAACTATCAAATTAATGGGTCATCCACCGTATAGTCCTGATTCGGCAACAAAATACTTCTTTTTATTCCCGCAAATCAAAAATAATTCCAGAGGTCACCATTTTTCGACACCTGTGGTGCTTTGCTTTTTCCCACTTCCCTATTCCCAGAGAAAACCAGAATCGACACTATTCTGGTTTTCTCTGAGAATAGGGAAGTGGGAAAAATATTTTCAAGGCTTTCAAAAATTTTCAAAACAAAGTTAATTGGGAAACTTTTGTTCCACATAATTTTTATAGGGACAAATATTTTCCAATTTAACTTTGTTTCAAAAATATTTACAGTAAATGTTCCCTCAGTAGGCCAGAAAAATACAATTTAGACAAAAATCCTATGAAAATATTTTTCCCAATTCCCTATTCCCAGGGAAAGCCAGAATAGTGCCACTGAAGAAGCGGTTGTTGCGTTCAAAATGCATGTTTTGGAGCCAAATTAATCGGAGTGCAAAAAGCGCTTCGAAAATTGGTCCAAACGCATGCAAAATTGTATTGATCTTCATGGAGTAGTTTGAAAAATAATAAAGCCAATATTGATAAATGATCTCTTGTTCAGCGTTGAAATTTGAAACACCTTTATAGTAACCGGCACAGAAATTTTCTCAAATCTCAAGCAAAGAAATCTATTCTGTGATTTACATGTATGATTTCAAATTAATTAGTTTAAAACAAAAATTATAATAAATTATAAACAAAAATTTAAACAAAATTTTTAAAAAAATATAAATCAAATTTTGATTTAACATTTAAAACTTTAAAAAATAATTCTTCAGGATACTCGTATTTTTGAAATTGTCCTTTGATAAATTAAAGTCAAATAGGTCATCGATGATGTTGAATGATTTAGACGATCTCTTAATGGGGTGATTTTCTCCATACTTTGTGGAATGGTGTTCTGTGCTAAAAACTCATGGTTTCGAAATGTTCTGCAAGGTAATTGATGTTTTCCAAAATGTAAACTGAATCAATGTGTCCAAGCATAACGGTACCAATAAAAGCCGCACCTAAGAGAAGTCGGGAGGAACAATTTGTTTAGAACCTATAAAGACTTCCTACGATAAGAAAATTACTATACCGTAAAATATAAACCAGGAGTGAATTTAACGCATTGGCTTCTAGAATTGATAAATATAATCCACCGGAATTATAAAAATGTTTACAAATATTCTGTTAAATTAATAAATTCAAAAGATCCCTTATCATTGACAATGCCCCGGATGTAGAACGAAAACGGTAATAGGAGGCGGGGTAACGATATTACTCCTGACGCCCCTGAGTATATAAATATCTACTGAGCACAAATATATAGTTTTGGCGCCAACTCCCGCCAATTAACCTGTCACACATAACTTGACTTGTTTTGATTAAGCAGGTGATGCAGATTTAACGGGCTCGGCATAATATACATTATGCACAAATATTAAAGTGTTCTAGTTAACCAAAATTAAATATAATGTGTAACTGATATCAATAAATTTGTTGTATTTTTATAATTTGGATTAAAAATTAAAACACAAAACAAAATTTAAAGATAATAAAAAATTATTACATAAATATCGTGACCGCGAAATGTAATAATAATAAATTGAGATAGTGAGTGAATATTCTACATCGCAGCTATAGAACGATTGTATAGGATGAATATGTAAAATTTCTTTCAAAGAGGTGTGGTCTTTAAAAACTAATAAAAAAAAAATTCAACTAGTTAAATAATAAAAATAAACAAAACGAAAAAAAAAAATATTAATTAAAATTCGAATAATCTTTATACATATGATAATAGTTCAATGAATTGTCAAGAGTGATAATGTGTAAGTATAGAATACTCGTATTATGTATATTTACTAAATGTAATCTTTTGCGCACTTTTAGATTAGATTAAAAATAAATATATAAGATTTTTATTTTATTTTTATTTAAGAAAATATTTAACACATTTTCTTCTGCGTGTGTAATTCAACCATTGTGAACGCGTCTTCTTTACGAAAAAATAAAAAGAATAATAAAAAATAATAAAAATTCTGGCTGAGCTAAATAATTTTATAAACAAACTTTGTTAATGATATTAGCCATTATTATTATAAACTAACCTTAGTTTATTTTTATTAACAAAAAAAAAAAAATAGAAAAAATTTAGCCAATCGATTTTTCCTTTCTATTTTTTTTTTATTTTATTTTAGCTTAAAAATTAACATCACTAAACTTTAACTGCGCCTTGCCTTTAAATTTTATTTTTATCCACAAACACTATAATTTGGAAACATTTTTGCTGTATTTTAGCGAGAACTATAAATTACATGTACTAATTTTATCTACTCGTATATTATAACTTTATTTTTATTTTATATCACATACACTAATTATTGTAACACTTTACGAAAGGCACTTATAATGTAATATAAAAAACCAGATAAGTTTTGTCACTAAAAATATTTTGAATAGAAAATTTAAAAAAAAAATTAAAAATATATATTTGTATATCACCTCCAAAATTTACATATTATTTGCGCGTTGTCTTAAAAAATATTAATAAAATAAAATAAAATAAAAAATGGCAAAAAGTACAAGTTTGAAGGTCAGCTAACTTGATGTACTGTTTCGCGAATTTAGGACACTATTGTTATTTTATTTTTTACTAATACTATTTACAAAAAAAAAAAATAAAAAATATACGAAATTTTTTTTTCTATATAAAAATGGAATTCGCGACGTGTGGAGAATTTTTTTTTTGATTTTCGAATCTCAAAAATGTGTTTTGCACCACCACCACTACATTGTATATAAACATTGTATAAGAAACTCAATTTTAAATTTTTTGTAATTTATCAAAAAAATTTTTTTGCACACATAAACATTCGTATACATAATATACACACGCAAAAAAAGCTAAATTAAATTTTTCGCACATGTATAAAATATTAGTACTTTTTTCTCTCTAGTATCCAACAAGTGAAATAGAAATTTATTTATTTTTTGGTTTAGTATTTTATTTTATTATATTCTCTCGTTTAGTGTGTAAAATATCAAAATTGGGGCAAATGTTGTCCACATGTACTCGTATAGTATATAAGTGTGTGCGAATTAAATAGCGAACATAATAATGGCTAAGTAGTAACCTCGAGATTAGGTTTTTGTTTTGTTACTTTACAATTACGATGTAAGTAAAGTATTGCAATCGTGCGAGAATGTTGAATTTTTGAAGAATTTGGTGGTCAGTTTTAGCATTAAGCGACATTTCGCATTAATTATTACGGTTGCGAATGAGAATGTTATCAATGAAATTAAATTTTAGTGCTAGATTAGGCAAGATACAGGTTACATTCAGTTCGCACTATAGGAAACTGGGAGTAAATCATGCCTTTAAAAATAAAAATCGAATTTCCGTCACTAAAATTTGTTCCTGTGCAACGTCAGAACGAAAACAAAAACAGAAACAAAATTTTTTGATAAAATGTTACTCGATTATTTTGGTTTCATACAAGCACGAGTATGAGTTATGTGTTTAAGGGGTGTACTCTGGTGAAGCCCAGGTACAGGGGTATATTGTCGCGTTTGAATCTATGAAAATATTTAGTGAGAAGAGATTTTATATGACGATGTTTTATTACTGCGTAGTTTTTCAATATTTGTAATATTTGTAACAATCTAACACTCACAAAGGCCTTTTTGAACTCTAGAAACAACTTCCCAATATCTAAGCCTTTTGTAATCAAATGTGTTAGATTAGAGTTTGCTGATAAAGTACTTAAGTTTTTCTGCTAACCAGAAAATTTTCGAATCTTCTTAGAATTATTTTCTCAAATGCGTTGGAGAAAACTAGTAGGATCGATATTGGCCTGTAACTTTCAAGATTGAGTTCATTTCCGTTTTTAAATATGGGAACAATTTTGGCTGTTTTAAGACAAGCAGAATTGTGCGTCCACGCGTAATCAGGAATTTTCGACATAATGGTGTCGAAAATAGCGTAGACAATTAATTTTGGCGTACTTAATGTTAAATAATTCAAGATATTTTCCAATTTTTTATTTGCAATGCCATATGTTTTTTCATTAACAAACTCTAGCGCCACATATTGCATGCATTACTGGCAAATGGGTAACTGATGATGTCATTTTTCGTTTTTGGTGATTTGTTTTCAAAAATATAAGAATTTCGAAAAAAATCGTCGAACTAAACTAAGCAGGTAATAAGTTTATTTTGAAATTGTCAAACTGTCAACTGCCACCTGCAAAAAACGGAAATTCTGGCGAATATAAAACCACCTGTTGCCGGTATTTCAAATTAAAACTTTAGTTTTGAAATTTTTATGATAAAATTTAATAGACTGTTTGGCTTAGACTAAGCCTACTTTTGGTTTTGGTTCGCTATTATACATAGCGCCTTTTACAGCATTCATTTCAGCATTCATCGTGTTTGCGCAATCATTTTGGTGATGATTGGAAGCTTGCGCAGTCCTGTAAAAATGATTGCCGAAATATCAAACATTTTTGATTTTTTCCCTTTAATCATGAGCTTGCACAATCGTGTTTGAGAAGCGACAGCAGGCAATAATAGAGTTTTTCGGCATTGTGACAAGTAAAAAGTGATGACTACACAAATAAAAATAAAAAGGCAAATGTTATTCCTTTTTAGTCGAAAAATTAAAAGTGACTGAACCTCGCACGGACGATGATATGGTGCGCAAAAAATTAAATCTGTTTCGTACAAAGAATAGGCGCGAATTAAAGAAGGTAATCCTACCGCAAAGTAATAAAAGTAACACGAGTACAGATGACATTTGTATCCCCAGGTTTTGGTATTTTGATGATCTTCCATATCGTTAAGACCATGAAATACAGCACGAGAGCATGATTACCGTAGTGATTACCATAAAGATTGACATTTTGTTTCTATTATTTCGTCATACTGTCGTGTCATAGGGCTGCACCTGCAGTAATGAAATTCTCGCAGAATCTATCCCGTTCTAATTTAGCAGAAGACGACGATTTTTTGTTTGTTGAAAATAACTCAAACCAAAAAATTCTGTCCTTAAACTGCCTTGATCAATTTGGCCAGAAGAATCATTCACATCTAAACCTTGTTCCAAATAAGCGCCCTTCTTCCTACGTAAGTAATTATGTAAGTGGTAACGTGTCATTACTACTTTTGTTGCTTTTTCTCGAAAGCAAGGTTAATGGTCGTTAAAAGAATTCGGAATCTGCCTGCTAGTATTCCGGAAACGTTCTCTACAATCCACCGTGCCCGAGATTAACAAATAAACAAACAAATAAAGAAATCATAGAATTTTACTGATTGGTAACATAATCAATAATTTTTGACATTGTCTACATTGTCGACGTCAAATTTTTAATTGTTTACATACATTCTCTATACATGTAGAATATTAATTATCTCCGCGGTGAAGACAATACGGCACAACACTGAAGACAAGTGGGGAATTCACCTATTTCTAAAAAATGTCCCAACAAAATATTTAAGAACTTTTGACGAAATCCATCCAAACCGGTAGTCGCTCTTGTTTTTAAAGTGTATAATAGTTGTTATTAACTCGGCTACTTCAATAGGTTCAGGACTAAAGGCTTTTCAGGGCGAGGAGAACACCTTCCAATCATTATCTTTTGGGCTGCAGTAGTAAAGAGTTTATTGAATAACTTTGCAGCTACTCTATCACTAACTAAAGCACCAAGTTCATTCTGAATAAATATTTTTTTATTGGTGCAATTCTTGTTGAAAAGAATTTTTATAAACTGCTGCCAAAGAAGAGTAGTGTTGTTATTGTTTATACATAATGGAGCTTTTTAGCTAGTCTTATAATACTCGCAAATAATCATTTGTTAGAAACCTCTTCACCGTCTACTTCCTTTTTTAATATTTTGCAAAATATCTGATGGCATCCACGAGTTCATTACCTTCGCTTTTTTAGTTATTATGTGGCTATGCCGCCTAACTAATTTTCCTAATTCATTTATGAAACTCTCGAGATTCAGCAATTTCAGTAACTCATTTCAGCTTTTATCGCTACTAATACGTATTCTACTTATTTCAGTTATGATAATTCGATGGCCAGATAGATTGGAGTCTTTGTAAGCTAGATGGTAACTAAAATTAATCAAATCCATAATACAGTGATGAATTACCGTTGCAATTCTGTTTTGTATAGTTGCGAATTTTCTGTCAATAGAATTCAAAATTACAAAACCTTGTGTATCCACAATGACTCTATAATTAACAACTTCTGATTCATCAAATTTATATTTTCGTCACCAAACACTAGTGATTTCGTATGAGACACCAACAAATTTTCAAATAATTCCATAAACGTAGATGTGGTCGGTAAAATGCAAATATATTTAAACAATTCAGAACTAATTTAGCGCCTAGAAACTGTGAATAATCATGATCAAGATGATACAGTAATACCGATGGGATGCTTGAACTAACAAAAATGACACACCCTCCGTAACCATCTGGACGATTGGAAAATAAGAATTAAATGCCGATGTATTATAGAAACTAACTAAATTCTCTGTCAGCCAGGTTTCTGGTATGACTATAACATCAACATTGTGTTGATGTGCTATAATTTCAACATCAGCTAATACACCGTTGATAACTTGCTTTCACAGAATATTGACGATTTCAATAGCTTTGTTGACAAAATAAACGCTAACGTCATATCGAACAATGACTGCTTGCTACTGAATTGAAAGTAAGCTTAATAAACTTCTACTGATATGCAGTAATTTGGACAAAGACAAAGTCTGAGCATTCAGGAAGGAAGTCACTATTTGACTGCACACTAATATTCTTAAAGTGTTTAATACATTGACAACATTATTTCCTCGCGTAAGTTTTATGAGTTGTCGATTGTTAGTTGTGTGCAATATGCGTCAGTGCTTTCTATCGACGATGAGATTAACCTCCGTATCAATAACGGAAGCCTGGCTCTTATTTTTCTACACGCTACCTCAATAGCCGAAACACCTTTGCACAACATACCGAGCAAAAAATCATTAAGAACAAAAGAAAGAAGAAATCCTAAACCGAAAATAATACTACATCGGTTCCTTCTGGTTCCTTAAAGTCAACATTACATCATGCCGGATAAAATGTCATAAACTTGAGTCTAAGCGATGCCCTTCTTGCAAATTATTGATTTCACACGTCATCTGTCCGGAATTAGTATCTCCAGCTTTCTGGCCTGCCGGCGTTTTTCTCAAGAAGAAATCTAGACCAAATTTCCAAAACGCCCAATCTCCTCGTCAAAAAACTTAAACCGCTTTCAATCTTCTACCAGAACGTAAGAGGTCTTGGAACTAAAACTAACACCGAACCGTATGAGTATACGGGAGTTTCAACGAACTTAAGGTTATCTGTGTTTAAATTATACTGGGCTCTAAGAGAGTTTATGTTCTGAAATAATGTTTCTCTTCGAGCATTCCACAACTAGACAAGGCTGACCACTACCATAAACTTGGTGTGGTAATTTCATTTGTTTTGATTCCCTTGAAGCTACGGATGACATAATTCTTCAGGTGACTTTAACATGCGCAATATCAAATGGGTCGCGGCTGAAGACGACTGCACAATACTATTGCTACCCAACTGAAGTTTCAGCTACCTATGAATACCTTCCAGTGATAGTGTTAAGTAGTAACTCGTTTATTGAACGATTAAATCTGTCTATATTGTCGTAGATGATTAGCATCCAACATCGACAATGACATCATGGTCGAAGATGCTATGAGGTTTAACTTCAGAAAAACAATATTCGATCTACTGAACCAGCTCTTACTTGAAATAGACTTTTTATTTATTGCTGACGTTTTCGGTCTTTGACTATTTTCACAGATATGTGCCACATCTGTGGTATAATAACTGGGACCTATCTGATCATAGCAAATTTATTCATTCGAACAAGAACGACCTCATTCTCCCCACAAGTTCAAACTGAAATTTTTAAGGATCCATGTTAATTCAACTACGAGTATCTCAATAATTCTAATCCTCATTTCAAGATAGTAATTTTACACCTGATTTAAATTATTTTGAGAAATTTGGTAATGGCACATTTATAACGGGTGCGCTTTTAAATTTATCTTTGCAAGGCGGTTCTTTTCCACAGCGCTGGAAAAAATCTTATGTAATTCCGATACATAAAAAGTGTGCACGTTCTGATATCACGAATTATAGATCCATCGTAAAATGGCTTGTCTTTCAAAACTCTTCGCACGTGTTATTTATAATTGGCTTTATGAATTCTTCAGGCGAGTTGTATGGGAGATACAGCATGGTAATTACCATTACCAATTTAGTTCCTTTTGCCTCTGGATGCAACAGCGCTACTGAGAATGGTTATCAGGCTGATGTTATTTTTACGTATAAGCAAGGCATTTGACATGATTCCTCCTAGTACTATTCTAAGAAAGCATAAAGCTATTGCTTTTTCTGCTCATAATCGGGAATGTCAATTACTTTCCCGGCCCACCTTGTCTACAAGTTATATTTACATAGCAACATCCGCAGTGCCACAGGGCTCTCTTTTGGGTTAGGTATCAATAGTTATCAGAAATCTCTATCTAAACTCTAACTTCCACGTTAAGCTGTACATTGCTCCAGGAGAACCTAGAAAGATTTGCTTTGTGGTAATGTCGTTTTCTCGGATAAAAGTAAATACTATTCCTGACTACACTTGCATACCTAATGGTAAATAACTAACAAGAAACGATACTATACTTGCGACTTGAGCATTACTCTAAAACTGTAAAAAGCAACATGCACGTGTGATCAATAAATTCAACTTTTATATTAAGCGCCGGTCGAAGGAATTTCGTTACCTTCACCAGACCCACATTTGGGTCAGAATAGTAGTAGTAGTTTATGGTCCAACAATCGTTTCCTCAAGTCCATATTTTGTCAAACCTTAGGCATCGTTTGTGGGCCGAACGAGGTCCAATGATTCAGATTTTGTGTGTAAAACTCTATTTATAACTCTGCACTTGGGCGGTACTTGTTGATAGGAAGACGACCACTCACTTATAAAATGGTTTGTTGTCTGTAAAGTGTTAGTCATAATTCAGGCCAAGTGATTGTTTGGAGGTATCCTATACCATCTATTCAGGATTTTACAAGTATTTTGGCATAGAGTATTTCATCAGGTTTCGGTTGAGCCTACTGATATGCCGAAGATGGCCAACATAACGCCTTTTGGTCTTTCTAAGTTTGTATACATGCCATTTGGATTTCGAAAAGCTGCGCAAACAGAACAAGGATTGATTAGTGAAGTGCTTGAATTAAGTTTCGTGTCCAGGTATATTGATGATATTGCAATCGCGTTAGCATATTTAGAGGCACACAAACAGCATTTACAAATCGTATTTCAATGACTTGGAGAATATGAACTTAGTATAAGCGTCCCAAAATGTAATCTCGGTAAAACAGAGTTGAAATGTACCGTTGCTAATCTTCAAGATTTAAAGAGATTGCTGTCGATGATAAATTTCTATCGTAGATTTATCCTACATGCGATAGAAAATCAAATGATCAAGTGACCCACCAAGATTTAGTGAAAGGAAACATAAAACGTGACCAAACACCAATTAAATGGTCAGATGCAGCCATTGAAGCAGTGATTAATCAAACAGCGAAAATGATGAGCCAGAGCTCTTAGTTTTTTTCAAGAGCTCTCTCACCAATAAAACAATATTAGAGCTGGAAACAAATGCTGGAAGATCGACAATTTTATCTTTAAACGGATTTAAGCGCTTAATATTCGCCCTTTCCAAAAAGAGCGGCAATTCACTTCCTCTTCACGTGCGATATTTAGATTACATCAGTAAATTCAGATTTCAGGGTCAATGGTTAGTCAGAATACCGTGGTCAGGTTCACAAATCTATTGTAATACCTCGAATAATCGAATCCAACCATTCATCATTACGCAGCATATACGTCAGTTTATAAGAAAATTGCGTAATTTAACACATCCGGGTATTTGTGGAACCATAAAGTTGGTTTCTGAACCATTCGTATGGCCAGCTATGGATCGTAACATTAAAAATTTCCTCCAGACATGTATACAATGTCATGCAAATTTCTACACATACGTTATGCTAAACGAGAGTTTTCAACACATAAATATTGATTTAATTGGACCACTGCCTCCGTCAGATAATAATTCCTATTGTTTAACATTAATAGTTGACATCAGCGTGGATACAAAACTTTGGAGTACCAGGAAAAGGAAAAATTTCAAGTTATCTCAGGCAGACGGTTTGGGTCTCAGATTATTAAAGGAATTATACACTTAAGAATGACACCATTCCATCGTCTGGCTAATGGAATAATAGAGAGATGGTATAGAACGCTTAAGGCTGCAATAATTTGTCAGCAGAGCAACAATTAGGTGAAACTTGTGCCAGCAATTTATTCGGATTAAGTGTCATTCACAGAAGGAGACCTGGACTCTTCATTCCTGGAGAATCTAAGTTAACCGAAACTGTGAATTTGTCCAACAATTACAGCTCATTATAATACCAATAACGTGTTTGTTCAAAGAAAGTTGAGAGATAGTATACACTACCTTGCAAAAATAAATTTCCACGCAACATTTGGAAATAAAATGCATCGCTACTCCGAAGTCAGTAAATATTTTTTAATTTTTTTTTTATTTCATTTGCTTTGGTCAACTAGACCTTATAACTGTATACGACCTAAGTAACTAAATATTGATGAATTTATCGACGGTCAATATCGACACAGCAAAAATTAGTTTCCACAGTTCAGTTAATTTTTTACAGTAAAAAGGCCTCGATAAGTGAGTTCATTTAAGCAATTCACTAACGAGGAACGTAGAGCCGTAATTAAAACCGAAAAATTGCTGACATTTTTGGAAAAAAAACATACAGCCATTAATAAGGTTAATGAAGAATAACCAACACACAATTGGTTAAAAAGATCAAAATTATATCGGAGCATAATCTTCGCCTTTCTGTTCTACAAATTTCTGTTGAAAATGTAGGTTACAAAACCCCATCAACTGATACGGTCGAGTTTCTAGGAAATTACCGTTCGTTAGCAAGGTCAATTTAATGAAAATGATGATATGAACGACATATTCTAATGGTCGCGTTTTTGTATAGAGAAACACTGGAGAATTAACCTATAAGTGCGATTTACCCACTTTAAAGTCAGCGCAAAGAGGTCATTACACCTTTGGAATGGAAATGTATTTCGTCGTATGGAACAGGAAAAATTGTGATGTTGGAACGGAAGTTTAATGCGGTAGTGTACCTGAAGCTGTTGTAAGAAGTGATCATACCGGAAGGAAAGCGCTTACAGAGGAAGATTTCATCTTGCAACAAGATAACGCACCGATACATATCACAAAAATTGCTAAGGAATATTATAGGATTTGCTTAAATCTCGAACTGCTGCAAAAGATCAAAGGAGTGTTCCACAGTGAGTATTAATATAATTGAAAATTTATTTCCTGCTGCTAAAATGTCCACTTACCTAAGATTAAAGTTCCTAAATACAAAATGTACTGAAGATTTTATTATAAATTACAGTCATTGGCCAAAAAACTTGCACGGTTTTCGAAAAAATGGGTGGAAAGGACATCAAGGACAAGCAAAAATCTGCTGCAGCCGCTCTCATTGAAACTGCTATAGCTAGAAAACTGGGAATATTTCGAGTAAATAGTCGTTGTTGCATTGGAAGACCGCCACGCATCAATTCTAAAAATCACCAATGCTATAATCGAGCCTGGGGTGAAAATAATGGAAAGAACAGTACGACGTCGTTTGAAATCAAATCAACTCATATGCAGACGCCCAGCAAAAAATGCCTTGCCTCGCTCCACGCACGAGACAACAACGCGTGGTTTGGACCCGGCAGCATCAGGAATTCACATTTCAAATTTAAGAACAATAATTCTGTTTAGCGAAAAACGAGTCAAGCATCCATCGGCCGTCATATTATTGAGCTATCCTGGACCAATATATGTTTTGTACAAGGAACGATGCAGCAAGACCAATATGCATGATGTGTCCATCGGTGTACACTTTCATGCAAGATGGGGCACCATGCCACAATGCATTAAGCGTTAAAAATTACTTGAATAGTAAAAAAATAAACATTCTTCCGTGGATTCACCAGATCTCAACTCGATAGAGAATTGCTGGTCCGTGTTGAAGCGGCTAGTATATATGCGTACCAACAATACGGCGGCCGAACCAAAAAAATAACATCGAGGACGTTCGGAAAAATGATTTAGAAATAAAAAATACAATAAAGAATTGCTACAAAAGAATGTTAGAACGATGCAAACAAGTATTGTTAGCGAAAGGGGGAGTCACAAAATATTAATAATTTTTTTTAATTTACAAAGTGTAATCGAGTGATAAATGAAGAAAATATTACGAAAAACGTCGAATTTTTAATATTTCCATAACTGGAAACTTATTTTTGCGACGTAGTGTACTTGGTTCATTAATGGTCCTTTTAAAGTAATGAATGATACTAATTAACGAACAACACTAGGCAATATCATTCTTCTGTTCAGGATAACATTACCTGCACGTTTTCTCTAGGGCGGATGCCAAATTTGTACTTTTCCGTTGTTCCTATTCTCAGTGTGACAGTTTTTTAGTTAAGTAAAATAATAATTAAATTATTACATATTCTTATAGTTTCAGATCAAATACCCACATATGACTATTGAGGGTTTAACTTTTATAACATTTATATACGAAATTCCAAAAATCACTCCGAATGTGCAATTTCCAATAATAAGCCCGCAAAGGGTTATTCGAATAATGATAAAGTTATGTGCTGTTTAACATTAAAGTTAGTTTGCTTTTTTTTTGTAAAATAGAAATAAAAACCTACACACATTTAAGGCCATTGTAATAACTTTGTAAGGTTAATTATAACTTTGTATTTAGTCGAAAGTAGTTTTCGCAATATTAAGAGCAGATTTTTTTTTTGCAGCAATGTATAGTTTGGATTTCCCGCCGCTTTGACGATATTCTAGTGTATACACTAAATGCCTGTACCTTACCACTACACAAAACCCCCCAGAAAAATTCTTTCATCTAATTTTAAAATAAATAAATAAATAAAAAAATTCTGCAAAATAAAAAATTTCGCGAATTAGAATATCCCACTAATTTTAAGCAATTAATTACACTCGTCTTCTATATTTTGTTATTCAATTATATTTATATTATAATATTCTCATCATACATGCACACAAACACACACACATAGATGTAAACTCATCCATATCCAATACATATATAAAGCGCGCTCCTCTACTGTTATAATCCGCGCAAAAATAAAATAAACATCCATACATACATCCATGCAGTTTTATAATAGCAAGTTAATAAATAAAGTAGTTGTTGGGCCAGGCGAACAAAAATTTCGCGAAACAGATAATTTTTAGGATTTTGTTGTATTTGTATTATATTTATTTATTATTATTGTGTGTTGTTGTTGTTGTTGTTGTTGGTGTGTTTCTAAAAGACGCTATACTTGTTTTAGTAAAAAGAAAAAATATTGCGAATTTGCATAGATTTAGCATGGTAACGTTTTGTACGTATGTATGTATGTACGAATTTTTTTTTTTATATTTTGGCAATGAATTTTGATTTGATATGCCCTTGCGAAATTTTAAATTTTTGCTGTTGTTGTTGTCCGATGGAATTATGTGTATACTAAACAGCTTTGTTTTATTTGTTAGTTGCGAATTTTTTTTTTTTTTATACATGTACGAATTTTTTTTATCGTTGGTTGGTTGTGGATGGATGGATGGGATGTTTGGAATGGAAACCAACCAAAAAGTTTTTTTTTTACATATTTGAAACTTTTATGACCGGTTTAGTAAATATGCAGTTTTTATAAAATTTAATGTGGTTGTGTGTGTGTGTGTGTGTGTTTGTTTATAGCAGCCGCGCGATTTGAAAGGGTACGCGATTTGTTAAGTAACAACGGTTGCTATGTAAGAGGACATACACATAATTTAGAATCCGTTACATTCTTTTTATTTTTTTCAATGTCGTTATAATTTATATATCTACATGTGAGCGAGTACATATATAGAGACATGCGAGTAAAATGTTTCTCTTAAGAACAAGAAGAAAAAATTATCTAAATGTGTTTTAAAATTATCTGTAATATTCAGCAAACAGAAAAAGCATGAAATTTAAGATTTCGTGAAACGAAACAGTAAAATGTAAAACAGATATTAAGAAATAAAATAATGAATATGCATATAGTTAATATAACGTTTGTGTAATAAAGTAAATAATCTTCGTTGAATTTGAATTGGCACAATTTGTCAAAGTTATTTTATGCACATGTTTAAACAAAAACAATTGAATCATACTAGAAATTGGGCAGAAAATGTACTTGTAACTGCGATGACAAAACCATTGGAACAAAAGGAACATCAAGGAAACGCAAATCGACCATTACAAAATAGCGAGCAAATGCCTGACCAACGAAGCGGATCATCCTTCAATCGAAAATGGTAATTCCAATGACAACTTTATGCTGAGGCTGACTTTTCTGAGGTAATTCTGGTTTTATTGTGAAATCGGTAGAAACTTATGAGTAATACTCGAATTACTTCGAGATAGAGATCACAATTTCTCAACATTATGAAATGTGTGAACAATTTTTGTTTCTAAATTACACTGTTAAATTTATTATTTTCCAATTGGATTTGACTTTTAAAACCAAATTATAAAATTTGATGGAGTTTCAAATGTTGTGCCGTCGGATCTAGAATCATCTACAAATATTTGTTGACATTTTTGGAAAGAAATTTAGTGGTTTTCAAAACGCCAACAATATTTTAGTTTATTCTAGAAATGTCAACATATAGATAACATTCTGTTGTTCTAAATTTTAAAATAGCTTATTTGTACTAAAACAGTAAAGTTCATTAGAAGTATATCGCATATACCAAAGAAGCCGCAAGTGGCCGAAAATATAATTTAATCACAGAAACTTAGAAAAATAACAAATTTAACAGTGTAAATTATTAAAAAATTTAGAATATGGATCCATACAAAATTTGATAATTTGAGCCTAGGCTTGTTAGCTTATAAAAGTTTACAAATTAGGGGTTATAATATATACACGAACTACTTCGATCAGTGGAATAAGACTTCCTCAAATTTGGTGATTAGAATAGTAAAGACTACTTCGGCTTCAATAACCCCCACAGGCACGTTATAGGTAACTGGGTCCGTCATGCTGCGTAGCTCTTCAGAGAGGAACAAATGAATCTGGGGGTTGCAAAAAACATTTCGGAAACTTACGGAACTCATACTGCTAGTCTTTAGTTATAAAAATGAATAATAATAATAAAATGTAAGTATAATTTCAGATTGGCCGAAAGACGAACTGGTTGATTGCTACGTTAGGATGATAATCCTATACTTAGCAAATCACCGAATTTGAAAAGAGGAACCTCTTTAGTGCAAACTTACCTTCGTTGTAATCGAAAAATTCGTAGTGCGTGTTTACTTCACCTAGCAAGCTAGTATTGAGCTCGTTATGGCCGAAAAGAGTTATGAGAGATGCAGTTCTAAATGTAGGATCCCTTCTTAACGCACGAGGGTTTAAATTGAAATTTATACATTAGAGTAAGGCTCGAGACACAATGTTGCCTGACAGCAATTGATGGATAAAAATTATATGTGTAATGCAACGCTTACTGAAAGCATAACATTGATAAGCTTCCATCATTCGTGGTAGTGAGATACCTAAAATTGTCTACTCGGGGCAGTCCACTGAGGGCAAAACGAAGGAATCTACGTTGCACTGCTTCAATACGATTTATGTGGGTATTGTTAGCTCTGTTATTCCTATTATCAATATTCCTGAAGTTAAGTTCGCTCGAGAAGTAAGCGCTTCCAAGAATAAATAATGAATTGACATTTACTGACGTTCTGTTCAAAGCGCAAAGCAGTTTAGGTCGACTTGTAAAAGATTGGCTTCAGCGTTGGTTAAAATATTTTTATAAATTTTCTTATCGTCGGGGTATACAGAGACAGCCGAGTTTTTTTAACGCGCTCAACGCCATTTAAGGACAGAATGAATAACATTGGTCCCAAATGACTACCTTGGGGTACGTCGAAGGACGCGATAAAAGGAGTAGATATGGGTGATCTGATACTTGATATCGACGATTTTTTATCTGTTGTGACAACCTCCTTTCCCACCTCCATAGTTTTAAGAGCGAATGATGAGAATTCAACTATAGGTTTGTTGTGGTGGCTCGATTTCTTCGGTTTATAGTTAGTAATATCAGAATTGCAGCCTTTCTTATCAATGGGGATTATGATTGTATCTTTCTACATGTTACGGAAAATTCCAGAAGAGTGATTTTTCGAAAAGTGTTGTAAGCGGTTGAGCCAGCTGGCCAACATATATTTTAACAACAACTACCGGCAAACCGTCTGTACCGAACGAAAAATCAGATTGTTCGTTTTCCTAATAACTGGGCTAAAATCGAAGTCAATTCGTACCAGGGATGCATGAGTGGAACCTTCAAAATATTTATAATAATTCACGCCATAATGTGCAGTAGACCATTAAGTTTAGTAAACCCAAACCCCCAAAAACGGTTCAATATTTTTGATTCTAAGCGAGCGTGGCCATTCTGGTAACAAAAAGTGACTGACGAGTAGAGTGCAATTGGTAACACATCAGATGAAAAAACCAGATCGAGTGGCCTATTCAAGCTGTTCTTGATATTACTGATTTGCAGTAAACCGAAGTTCAACATATTATCCGTAAATAAAACTTCCATGGAGTAGCTGGTAGGTCTCAATCGGACTATGCGGACATAGGTATTTCACACATAGCAGCTAGATGTTATTGTGTTTTTTTAGGAATGAAAAATTCAGAACAGTCGAAGTTAGAACTTCTCGTCCGTTTGGACCCGAAACGGTAGTGTCACATTACCATCTTTACGAAAAACATTAAAATCAGCTGTGAAGTTCTCATTGCTATGAACGTTGCCATTTAAATTAGTTTCTGTTAAAACAAAACCATTAAAGGGAATGTGTTTGGGATTTTAGAAACACCTCTCGAGATTTGGTGCGGAGCCTCTTACATTTTGACAATAAAGGCGCTAGATGCTTAGTTTTTGGCACAGCGTTAAGGTTGCTGTTACGCTTATCAACAAACCTCTGGTACAATTTGAACATAAAGTCCAGAGCCATGGCTTTAAAAGATGCTACTTTGCCATTAAAACGCGACAGATTTCTGCATTAATTAAAATTCAGATCGTCATAAATATTGAAACAAAAATGTGTTTTAGAATTGGAGTTGTTTTAAGAAAGAAATGCTGATGTAAATTCGAGTTAACGTCGTGTATAACGTTAAAATGATTTTCCACAACATCAGTGGATATAGCAGGCAATGATTGTGACAATGTGTTACTGTTTTGTACCGATGATGTAGAAGATGGACAACCAGGTTCCGAAAGTTGTTGGCGGTTAGATGCGTTCGATATTTTTCATTCCGCAAAATCCGATTTAAGCCGACTTTTAAGTGTAAATAAATTTAAAAACAAGAATTCCTTGTCGGATGACAGGAACGGTTTAATTTGTTAATTAAATTAAATGAAAGGTCTCTCTACGATGACCAGTGTGGTGCCATATTATCTACACCACGTTATTAATTAAATTAAGACTAATGTAGACAATGTAAAGAAATTAGAATGGGCACCATCTTGACAAATACCAGTTCATCTAACTATATGAAGACAGCCGGAAAAGTAAATTGTGTGTGCGCATAAACAACCTTCAGAGAATATACCATATACGTTGGTTCATAAATTGGACAATCTTTTTTACGTCACATTTAATTTTAATTACAAAGATAAGGTAACAATTAAAAAATCACAACAGAACATGTTCAAAATTGATTTTATTGTTGCTTTCACATTGTAAACAGCAATAAAAGAAATATTCTACACTGTCTTCAAATTTGTTACGAATTGTCTATACTTACTAACATTTTCTACGCCAAACAACGTTGTATACGTGGTTGTTGACATCAAAATATACAACCTGTTCGTAGCTCTTAACACTCTATTTTTAATGGTATTGCTATTAATTATAGCACATGGTGACACGATAGTTAAGGTACATTTTACAAAGTTCCAACGAAGCAGATTCAAGGTTAAATCTAAGAGGTTAAGTAATTGACAGTGTTGAGCGTCTACGCGTACTTCGGAATTGTCGACATATTGGTGTCGAAAATAGCGTAGACAATTCATTTTGGCGTAGACAGTGTCGAAAATGTGTAGATTATGTAGAATATTCGTAGACAACGAGATTATTACTTTTTTAATTGTTTTCCCCATTGTTTTCAGTACGACGTTGTCACGTCACAGTTTTCCAGTTTATATTGCTAATTTACAATTTTGTGAAAGTTACTATAAAATTTTACAAATCAAATTTGTGGGATTAACATATGGTCGAAATATTTTTATATGCAATGCTAAATTAAACTGTTAAAAAATTTATTTTAAAACACTGCAAAAATGTGCAAAAAACAGAAATACTGTCAGATCAATAGATCTGAATTTTTCTCAAACCAATTAGCAGTCGCGGATACTAATTTCGATCATGTGATGATGTTGGGAGATCTTAAATTGTCTAAAGTAAAATGGCTTACTATTAAAGATGATCTTCTGAAATTCAATGGTGATTTAACCGCAGACCTCAATCTGTTCACTCGGCCTAAGACAGATTAACAACATCGAGAACCAGAGCAGCAATATCCTCGATTTGGTGTTCATACCAGTGGAAATACATGGTACAATCATTGCTTGTGATGATATTGGCGGTTTTTCGAGTATTTTTCATACACCACTGGAGATGCGATTAATTTTTGAAAATTGTATTAATGTTAACATAAATGTTAATCCTAATGGGACTATGATGCTTTAAATAAGTTTCTCGACAATATTAATTGGGATCGATATAACACGGGTAGTTTGGTCGCTTATATTGATTAGTTTTATAAAATAATGAACTTGGCAATTGAAGAATTTATTCCTCGTTCACCCGTGGTTTTACCCGCACCCGAGCCATGGTTTAATCGCCGTCTGTATGGCCTTAAAAAATCGGAAAATGGAATATTTAAAACAACCCTAAATGTTTCTGGAACTATATTGATTCGAAACGGAACTGTAGATGTATGCCCTCGCAAATATCTCTCAATTATTTGATTGTGAGTAGTCCGCAGAGCATTTTTTTAAAATATGTAGGGACATACAAAGTATGATGATTTTGTTCGAGAAGTTCAAAAAAGTATGATGATTTTGATTTTTTAGTAAAAATCCAAACATTCAATTTCAGTTTACTTCCGATGACATTCTGCATACTCTGTTGAATGTAAATCTGAATATGAGTTGTAGCTCGAACACAATTCATTCGGAAAGAGTGACCTCTTCAATTTGAGTTTGCCGAGTGGAGTATTTCCTTTGATTTGGGAATCTAGTATCATTAAGCCAATTTTCAAGAGTGGACGGAGACCGGATATCGAAAATTGCCGCCGTAAACCAGCATGGGTTTTTCCTGGCCGGTCAACTGTGATACATATTGCTTTGTTCTCAAATTTTTTGACTTAAGCATTAGAAGGTGGTGATAGTGTTGAACTAGTGTTTACCGATTTTAGTAAAGCCAAACGAATGGTCTTGCGTGTAAAAAAATTGGAACAGCACAAGTGTGATGTCCTTCCAATAAAGTGAATCTTGTCATATTAGACGAACCGAATTCAAACAGTTTTTTAAATAACATTTTATTTAGAGATATAGATGTCTAGCGTCCCGTGATGTAAAACGGTGTTTCAATCATTGTGAGTTTTTGATTTAAGCTGATGAAGTTACGAGTAAAAGTCTACTTCGTTTCATGTGTTTATTTGCACTTGTAATATTCCTCAATTGTCTGAAATCCGTAGTATAACAATTCCTTTAGCCGTATAGAATCAATTCGTTGTTTGCTTTAAGGCGACTCCCTCGACGATTAAACGTTATTGAATATTGAACCATTATCCGTCCGTAGACAAGTATCTTGTGCAGTTTTCGTACATGTCGCGATAATGGACCTAATTGATTGTTCACAACTACTGTCCTTGTATTCAATACGTACTCGTATGCGATCACTTAGATAACGGGGCTTCATAATCGATCTGCATTTCCATGGGTCGAACTTTGGTGGTCGGTCCCGATTTTTAATTTGTCGAAGACGAATTTAAAATAGCTATACAAAATTGTATTATACAAATTTTAATTATCTAAAACTGAATTGATTTTTCTAAATACCAATTCTAATCTTCCAATTTTCTTGGTAAGCTATTAATACTTGGCACCATTTTTTCACAGGCAACTGTATACTAAAATTTATTTCTGCCGTTTGAGATTTTGAAAAGGATAATGTATCAAGCTGCATTACCCAAGTGTATCATCCATTTCATAAGCAAAAGAGTGGCATACAGATATGGCGCCCTCCCGAATGGAATGTAAG
This sequence comes from Nephrotoma guestfalica, assembly GCA_963691935.1. Lineage (NCBI taxonomy): Eukaryota > Metazoa > Arthropoda > Insecta > Diptera > Tipulidae > Nephrotoma > Nephrotoma guestfalica. The sequence goes on from OY829913.1 coordinate 253,096,826, forward strand.
CTTCATAAAAATGTTGGGGTATTTGAGTGGTTTTATCGAAATTAGATTTGTTCGGGGTGATAGCTGTTTTTAATTTTTCCATGAATTTGTGCTTTAACATTTTATTGCATGGTAATGATTTTTTTCATTGAAGTACCGTGGCTCAAAGTAGTTCTTGACAACTCTGTATTCGGTTCCCAGCAAAGCAACACATATTATATACATATGGAAGTACGTCACTGCCATACATAAAAACATGGGCTTAAATTTCTTACATGCGAGGTACAAATGAAGCTCCTTGAAGCCAGAATGGTTTCAATAACAAAGAAGTCATAGAATTTTTCAGATTTCTAACAAAAACAATAATTTTCGACATTCCCTACATTGTCGACGACATTTATATAACTGTCTACATACATATTGTGTAGACAATACGACACAACGCTCGTAATTGATCCATAATGTTGAATGTTTTGTGAAGTAGTATTTTAAGTATGAATGCTATTAAACTGTTTGTTAAATCGTTTAGTAACTTTTAGATTAACAAATTTAGCGAATTTATAAAATAATTCGCTAAAGCAATACGTGTTAAGTTTGTGTTATTTACGTAAATATATTCACTGTAGTTTTATCTCTCTAGTCTAACGAGGAGACCAAACTTTTAATAAAAGGATATTCAATTTCTTATTAGTTGCAAACAAACATATAAAGCAACAACAGAGTTACAAGGATTTTGACAAGTTACACATTAAGTCAAGGCTAAGGAAGTCGTGAAAGTTGGATAATTATTTGGATTCTAGGTAACAGAACTCTTAACGGTTTAGTACGAATACTGCAATATCTTTAGCTCACACCACAACAAGTGTTCGGAAAAAGCGGGCAGTTCAAGTGCCCATAAAAACTTAAAAATCAAAGGAACTTTGGTGTTCTATGCATCAGCTAAGAACTGCATTCTAGCCGCATAGAAATCGAGAGGCAAAACAGCTAAAATTGTTAGTCTTTAAGCAGCGAGACACATATACGTCACCTACTACGTCATAAACACTATAAGAAGTCAAATGGAATAGTTGCAGATGCATGACATGACCCACGTTTAGATTTGCTCAACTTACTTCGGTTGGTTGAAACTTTATCTTTAACAAATGAGGTCAAGTACTAGATTTCTAAGTATCTAATGGGAATATTTCTGAATTAAGCCGGAACATTTGATATTTTCTCGTGGACTAGGGTCAAATATGAAGCTGTTCAGAGGAATATCATACTACGAGTAATTTAGGCTTATCGAACAGTTTTGAAAAAAGCTTTTGTGGTTCCAACCGACGTATTTTTCGTAGACGTTCTAATTAAATCCAAGACTTCAGCGTTTGAATATTTTTAAAGATGGTAAAGGTGGTTGAACCGTGTGGACATAAACTAACTAATATGGTAGACATACATTAGACTTCATTTTAGGTATTAAGATAGACAATTAATTAAAGACAAATCAAGTTTTTTTAAACCTGAACATTTACGGTTCTTCCAGAGATAATTTATTTTTGAGATTATTTTAAAGATCAGTTTGAAATCACTAAAAGTTGGTCATTTGCAGCACCTTGAGGTTTCACTAAACACAAAGAAATATCTCTTAAAAAATTTTGTAAGGCCTCACTAAAAACAGGGAGAACCTCAGTGTGGTGGTACGACCATTGAATAAAAAAATTTGTTTTACTCATCACATCTCCAATAAGGTAAACTTTGACTAAAACTGCCGAGTAAGTTTGGAAATCTTTTTCAATCCGTTAACAATATCCGGTCGCTTTTCATGATATCGTCCCAGAATTTAGATGTTTGGAAGTTGAATACGTTAGGATATACTTTCAATTTTGAATAGATAACCGTCTTGTCATTATAGAGAACGTCGGGTGTTGGCTACACTCAATCATTTTTGTATTTTGCAATAGCAAGGGACATCTTCAATTTGGTTGTTTCAAAGCGAGGAAAGGCGACAGGAGTCAAATTATAACGAAGAATAAAAAACGGATTGCACGGTTGAAATCTTTTCGAGTTCCGATAATCTTAATAATATGTCAGAAAAAACAAAACAGGTGATCACTGTGGCTTAAGAAATAAAAGTGAGTGGTAGTAATATTATTGCATTGGCCAATCCTGGTTGATCCTGGTGTACTAACAATTTACAAGATCTGTTTCACAGATTGTTCATGTTAAAAGAAGACTATTAAAGATCGCCTATATTGAGGCAGTAAATCAAGTGAAATATTTTCTTCCTACGATTGAACTATTGAAGAGCTTTTCAATCAATTCGCTTATTTGTAAATGTAGGTGCATATTCCAGTGGTACGAATTTTATGGTGTTAAGTTCCTCGCAGATTTTACTAATCCACAAGACCTATGTATGGTATTGCCTCTGGACCAGCAATATGATAGTGAGGAATTGAGCAAACCATCAACGACAGCGTGGTGTGATGGAGTTCTTGTTTGCAATTAATATTACAGCTTCAGATACCGGTTGAGCAAGTACAACACATAAAGGATAATTTCAACACATGCTATAGTTTATGGGATCTTGTGGCATAGATGCCAGAACCGAAAAATGAATTATGAACTCACAGCGAATTAAATGCTGATGCCTTTTCTCGATACGTTTACCAAATAAATACAAATGCTGAACATCTCGATCAACTGAAAGATTGCCACATGAGACCGTGATTTTGATATACCTAGATTCATTATTGGATAAAAGAAGTTTACTTTTCGAAGTATATTCCGATAAAAAAATTTATAAGATCTAGTGTTGTACAACTGCGTGTAGCTCATTTCGGAATTGCAAGAGTGAAATCATTGGTCAGAAGTTTCTGCTGGTGGCAAAAAATCGACAACGAAAACAAGAACTATTTCTAAAAAACGGTAGACACAAAAGGAGATTGCTGGAGACTGACCTCCGATCAGTTTTAACATTTCATAAAAATGACTGGAATCTAAATTAAATAAATTGGGTGTTTCGTGCCATAAACTGCATTCTACTTAATTACAACCGAATTAAAACTGGCATTACATACACCAGCATTACGAATGTTCGCATTACGAAGCATTTAAAATTGAAAGTGAGGCATCAATTAAATGCATCAATCAGGGACATCGATCAAAGAATAAAAAAAGCTGATACGATTCCGTACCAATACGACAACTGCGAAAATTGAGATTTCATTCCAGTCGAGAACACTGCAATTATAAAGGTAGATAACGAAGACAAACCACCAAAAGAAAACACAAGAAAATACGGTTCAGCCTAAATCAAAGCATCCACCGATCGATTCTAAACTAATAAAGACCAAAACGAATAATCAAAGGAAAAGTTCGTTTAAACGTTAAAAATTTTAAACAATCCATGTAAGCCCTGTGTTAACAACTTAAGCTGTATGTCAAATCAAAGTTTATTTTTAAAGTTTGTATATGTAAATGAGAACTAAATTAAATTATAATTAAAATATTGACACTGTTTGTTTTGAACAAATTTGTTTTTCTATTTGAAATTAAATAAAACACATTAAACATTAAAATTATACGCCTCTCGTGATGAACACAGTAACTAAAAAATAATGTAAATATGTATCTAGGTATCTATGTTCAACTCTATGAACTGCAATGCAATTGTTGTTTTACAGTTGCAAATAAAAAACCGCTTTAATTAATTTAGAGCAACCACAATGGCACTTTCAAATTTGTCAGTATGTCGCCAAACCCTGTTGACGAATTCTAAAAATCAGTAACGAGGTACGTTTCAATTTTAATTTTAATAAATATATCAAATAATAATCAAACTGAACAACGTTTCTTTTTCCGCAAGTTGGCAGCATCTCATTATTTCAATTTGGGTAGACATAGAATCATTTTATTTGAGACGAAAGTTTGAATTCCAGCTCTGATGGAAACCATAAAAAAATTGTACACTTTTACAGGATAAATTGGCTATTTAAAATTAAAGCGACAGCCTCGTGACAAAATATTCTCTACATAGGTCTATGTTTCCCGAATGTTTCCTAATCTTCCCTAAAGCGGTGTGGTCTATCATTAGCACATAAGAACGTCATATTCTCTTGCAACTCCAATTGATTTTCAATTACTTTTTAATTTTATGTAAGAGCACTGATCCTGATAATTGTAACGGTTTGCAATGGTGCGGGAAGAAGTGATCTTTGTCTCCACACTATCGTGTCGGATAAATTAACGCTGAACTATATGCAACCAAATTATCACAGCAGCAACAATAATTTTATTGTTTTTGTGGAGAATGGCACGGGTGACAATTATTTCTACTGTAATAATTTTGACATTGTGCTGAATGCAACCAAATTTTTACCGAAATAATTTTTGAATGATATTTTGTTGCTATTATTATGAATTCAACAAATGGTTAAATTTTAAATTGAATTAACACATTTAATTTTATATTTAAACCAAAATAAGCTTCAGTTACCTTATTTTTTATATACAATTGCAATTATTTCGATTTTTTAAAACTATTTTTGTATTGGACTGAAAAAATGAAACTCGTTGGTTATGCGGAAGAGAAACTTATTCTGCTAATGTCAAATTATCACAGGAAAATTATTTATTACAGAAATCGATACAAAGTACATAATCTCAAGGATAAAACATTTAGGCTTTACTGCCTATAGTGATATACTAACCGATTATCGTGAACAATTTTAAAGAACAAGTCAAAGATTGTTAGGGACTATATACAGCAATGCAAGCAGAGTGGATGGATCTACATGTTTGTCAAAAATGTGTACGTGCTTAGATGTTTCCAGTGTTCGCGGTTTTGCCCTGGTTCGAATGAACGGGAATATTAAATTATTCTTTATAGATGTGCGAGTAATCATCGTCTAAATCGAAGCCCTTTGATCTCATTAAATGAGCTAATTGCGTAAGATATAATGAGTCTAGTTCTAATTTATAGTTAGAAGAGGCTTTCGGTGCTGATATAGAGTGCGTCCAACTTTTGTTTCGAAAGGTGCACTGCTGCACTCTTTGGTGAATTAAGCAGAAATGTCTTTGCAATTATTTGGATCACTTTTTTTCTCCGCCACGGTTCAAATTGATTCTGAATCGCTTCATTGACTCTAAATTCTTCCACAATCTAAACTTAAACAAAAAACTAGTGCTTTGGTTTAGATATCTGATTCTCAAAATGAGTAATTTTTTCTATAAAGTTGCCTATGAATTTAACCAATACCATAGCAATGACCGAGTCGGTTGTACCCGTCCACCGAAATCCTGATTAAGTAAGCTAGTCGCCAGAGGAATCTATTAGATTTCTCCGAAGCCTGTGTTAAATCATTCAGTTTAATTGGGTTTGATATCATAAAACTAACCCTAACTATTTCTCTGTAACAGAATTTGGCCTTGCTGAAATATTTTTCCAAATCTTAATATCAGTGAAAGCTCATAAAACTGTTTTCAGAATTTTCTAGAAGCTTAATTAAATGTTCCGATTTTAACATCTAGAGTGTCATAATTTAAAATGTTAAACTAACTGGAAAATTATGTCGATTTAAACACAAATTCTTCGGTTAGTCATATTGAATTTGTAAATTGTGTAATTAACTCAGTACTGAAAGGGTTAAAACAGTATTTTTGATTTGGTTCTGAGCGTATCCAAATTAACGATTTTTTTGATTGAACGTAACTTAACTATTTCCAAATAGCAACACTATTAGATCAAGCCACACCAAAAATCAAAATGATGCAGTTTTAAATGCACCGCTGAGTAAATTAAAAATAAAATTGATTTACCATTTCACTAGACAAAATAGAAACAAATTCGATTAAAACAACAAAAGGTAAACGGTGTGCAGAAAAAAATTGTAGAATTAAAAAGAAATTATTGGGGAAACTACAAATCAATTTTTTTTCAGTTAAGCAAAAAAAGTTTGCAAAAAAATTATCGGGCTACCGGTATCAACCTTGTATCGCGTTGTGTGTTCAACTAATCATTATGCCGCCGTCCAAGGTAAAACGTATTATTCACACTAATATTTATTATAAATATTTGAACTATAAACGCAAATAATAAATTAAGCTAACAACATTTTGCAAAAAATAAAGGATGATTGTAAACAGAATTGATTAATCTGTACCAACCTAAACTTAACCCAATACCCAGCTGCATATATGTAGCAAAAACTAAATGACCTTCAAATTTATAATTTCATAATAATTTTCAAAAAAAAAAATAATTGCAAATATTTTCGTAATATAAAAATACTTTCTGGATTATAACAAGTGGAATGATAAATTTATATCTCAAATAATTAAATGGTACATGAAACATTAAGTCGCAGCACCGCGATTTTGATGCGCGCGCATAATCACCCAACAGTTTAATTTTTTTTTTTAAATTTAATTGAATTTGATTAACAAGCCTTTTTATTAACAAACATTAACTAAATTGGAATTTTAAAAAATACGAACGATAAAATGTTAAAGTTCAATTTTGTGTTTAAAAGAAGAAATTAACGGTTCTTACAACTAGAAAAATAATGGGGATATAAACCGTAATTAATATAAAGTGCAAGTGAACAGTTAGAATGTGTATTGATTACATCGTATATCATTTATACGTTATACCTCCACATGCGGTATTGAAATATAAATTAACACTTAACTAATAAAATATTTGGGTAAACAGTTAACCAAAATCCTTGATAAAACTGATCTTATTGTGAAAGTTACCTTTAGCGATAAAATAATAAATTTAATATGCAAAAAAAAAACGACAAAATCTCACCTTTTCATTTTAGCGAAGTATAAATATTTTGGGGGGAAAAATATGAAATCCTAATTTAAAACGCTTGCATTATTATTATTAACTCATTATTTTTTTTGTACACAATTTTTAAAATATATAATATTTTTTTTATAGGTAAACTTGTTAAATTTTAATCAAACTTAAAATAAAATGCAATTATCACAGTTCAACACATAAACTTAAAAAAAAAATGTAATTTCATAATAATTTAAATTCACCACTGATAACTTTTTAAAAAACCAAAATAATTTTAATTAAATCCGTATTATTCCCGAATTATTTTAACATGTTATGTATTTTTTATTAATTTAATTTATAAAATTTTGCACAGCCACAACAAGAACAATAGCGTAATATTGAATAAAAATTTTAAATAAAAAAAAATATATATTTCTTTCCAAAAACTTATTTTTTAACAAAAATTTTGGCGAACTTAATGGGAGTAATTATAAATAGATACACGCCAAATCGATGAAATTTCGCATATTAACATTTTTCTTTCGAAAAAAACTAAAATAAAAAAACTAAGACGATGAGAGAAATATAAAAAAAAATGAGAATATAATTATTATATTTCTTCAATCTAATAACAGTACCTAAATACAAAAAAAAAAAGATTCGCGAATGAATTAGTATAAAGTTTTTCTGTTTGTATGTTTATATTTGCTTGACCATTAGAAGAATCGCATATATAAGATACATACATACAGAGATAGTTGGAATAAGAAAGTACTCACAACATAAAAACTATGTATATTGAGATGAACACAAGATTAGCAGATTTATAATTTGTTACATCATATTATTTATTATTCGGTTTTTAGTAGGCACCGTAATATATGCCGATAGGGCCGAAAACCCCATTAATTTAAAATGTATTTTGCATGCTCGTTGATAGATGGCACTTCAAAGGGACGAAAAGGATCCATATTCATGTAATCGTATGCACTTTCTCTTTATGTTCACGCATAGTTACACAAAAAGTTATGCATACATATCAATGCTGCTTTAGTGCAATTTTTTGTTTTTAGAATAAGATCGTAGAGATCACATAAAAAACATATCAGCATGTTTTATTTTTTTGCAATCAAACCAACGAATTGAATTTCTGTTTATATATGATACGAGTATATGTTTGTATATAGCGGACACAACATATGTGTGTAAAATATATTTTACAACATTTATTTTTTATTTATACATATATAACGTAGTGTATGAATAGTTAGTTAGTATTATAAATAAAATTAAAGAGAACAAAAATTATATCAATGTATTGAAGACGTTATTTCCTTATGCCCGCAGCTAAACAGAATACTGTGAGTTTAACAAAAAAAAAACAAGTTTGGCAAAAAATCTATTACTTTTTAACATTAACTATTATTTATAACATTCGCGAAAAAGAAACAAAAAATTTTTTTGCCAATACCTACATGCAATATAAAATAATTATAGGGTCGTTCAAAAAAAAAAAAAAAAAAATTTAAACTAACATGTGCAAAAAATTTTTTGGTTTTGGTACTCTACTATTCCATACATACAAATAAACAAATTCTCTTCGTTTAATTCAATTTATCCAAATTAATAATAAAAGAATCTTATTGAAATTTATGATTGCTTACACTCATTTTAAAATCATCTTCATGCAATTTTCAATTGGTACAAAATTTATTTAAAACAAAATACGAATATAAATAATTTTATGTAGTAGCACACGCAAAAAAACAAAACAAAACAAGCAAAATAAAAACTACAAAACGATGTATCGCAAAAATCAATCAACTGTTGTAGTGTTAACTGTTTTGATTAAGCTGTTACTTTCGTAAAAAAAAAACATGTCATGAATTTTAATAGCTAAACAATTTTTTACACACATTAAAATAAAAATAATAAATTCTACAGTTAAAATAATTTTAAAGCTTATTATTATAATTTTGTTGCTTTTCGGGGAGAGAGAACTGGCGGTTCTGTTTTAAAAAATTATAACCAAATGTGTGCAATTAAAGGGCTATTAGATCTTTTGCTAAAATATAGGTCGCGTTGCCGTCAGTTTCTCATACTTTCGTAATGTAAATTATATTAAAGAAAGGAATATGAAAGGTAAGCTTTTTACAAAAAATTTATAAATTTTTACAATAGTTACGAAATACCTTAAAACACAAAAAATAATAGTGAAATAGTAAATTGTATAAATTGATTGCTATATTTTATTGCCATACAATACATACTCAAATATAGCGATATGTACATAGGTTTTCGCCAAAAATAAAATTTTTATATTGTTATTTGCTATAAAAACCTTGACCTAGTTTTTCGTTTAGTATGCGTAACATTTAAATTAAAACCTACAAAATAATCGTATATTAGATAACCGCATAAATTTTTTATGTATGTTATAATGACAAAACAAAACTATTCATTGCTTGTTGGGTTTAATATCATTAGGGTTCCGAAATTCCGATGTATAAGTTAAATGGAAATTGGTTTTTAATTTCACATAAAATGGGGAAGTACATAATTAAAAATGTAAGGAATCTGGTAAAAAAATGATAAGAAAGTAACTTTTATGTAAACAATGGAGCATTTTGAGTCTCTGAAGAAAAACGTAACCAAGATAAAATTTAAGTACAGCCAAAAGTATTCGGAAATTAAGTTTTTTTTAACGAAAGGTTGGTTATCTTAAGTAAACCAGTAATGTTTACTTCTACCTTATTTCAAGTGAGCATAAGTATTTGGAATTTTTGAATTACTCCGCATAATATAATTTGGATTCTTTTAAACTTTTAATATCGAGTTACGTCTCCCTTTGCGTCGTTTACAGATTTGGTATTGAATTTTTCTTTTTGTTAAGATATTCGAGATTTAAATTGACCCAAACTTCGCGAATATCATTTTTGGCCATAACCAAATGTGTGCATAGGGGGGAAGTACATAATTAAAAATGTAAGGAATCTGGTAAAAAAATGATAAGAAAGTAACTTTTATGTAAACAATGGAGCATTTTGAGTCTGCCTGAAGAAAAACGTAATCAAGATAAAATTTAAGTACAGTCATGGGCAAAAGTATTCGGAAATTAAGTTTTTTTTACGAAAGGTTGGTTATCTTTTGGTTGGTTGAGCAGAAGTATTTGGAATTTGAAATTTTTAAATTACTCCGCATAATATAATTTGGATTCTTTTAAACTTTTAATATCGAGTGACGTCTTTTTCGTCTATTATAGACTCTTTATCTATTGAAGACGATTCGAGCCAATTTACCCAAACTGCGCGGATATCATTTTTGGCCATTTCTTTAAATTTTCCGGTTACATCTGCCACTTTTCGCTTGACTTCGTTCCAAACATTTTCAATTACATTTAAATCTGGACTTTGTGGACTAGCATAAAACAATGAAGCCAGAACCTTTCAAACATTTTTGGTATATTTTTGAGGTGTTAATTGCTGTAATGTCTTGCTGCAGCAATGAGATTGTCACCACAAACAGCTGTATGGTCATTTAAAATGTCAAGATATTTATCAACATATCAGGCAAAAAAACCAAATTTTCAACACCATTGTAGGAAATACAACCCCAAGACATAAACTTGAAACCGTTATGGTAATCTCCATGGATCGCAAACGAACTTTCAGCAGTCCATAAAATATTTGTCCAATAATCCAATAAAGAGCTTGTCCACATGCTGCAAAGCAATGTTCGTTCGCTTTTTCATGTTGATGTTAGCGATAATAATCACTGTTCTGCCTATAATACTTTTTGAAACATTGGAAACTGACTGTCTTGAACATTTAATAAACTCTCTAACTAAACGGCGATCAACTGCTTCATTTGTTACCTTTTCCCGCCTACATATATCTATGTTTTAACAGTTTTAAATTATGTTTAACAAATTAAAAGATTATTTGTTGGCATAGCTCTACCCTACACTGTTTTTTATTTTTTTTTAAGGGAGCCAGGAAATATTATATTTATATTTATTTTTGATTTAACATTAATTTTTATATATAAAAATCATTAAAATGAGAATGACTACTAGTGGATTTAATGTCCTTTTAGTTCGTCATTCACACTTTTATGTACAAAACATATATGTACAGCAAATAGTGTCATAGTGACTAAAACTACATTACGCATAATAAAAAACAAAATTGTGAAGAAAATCCAAAAGTAAAATAATATCATCCCTCATATGTGACATTGTTACCTGACAATCTCTGGATTCATAGAACAGGGCCGTATCGTCAGCAAATATTCTCGCATGATCCGTGAGCGGTAAATTGGCCATATCATTTACGAAGATTAGAAATAATAGAGGGCCAAGTACACTGCCTTGAGGAACACCACAGTTCACACCTAAAGTGGAGCTTTTTCACCATTTAGAATCAGAAACTGCTTTCGATTACTAAGGTAGCTTGCTAACAGTTTGTATGATAGGCCACGGAAGCCATACATTTGTAATTTTTGAAGAAGTAAACTGTGATCTATACAATCAAAAGCTTTACGCAGATCAAGAAATAAGCCACAGATATAGTTTTGCCTATCAAAATTACGATAGATCAAATCAGTAATGTCTGTTAAGGCCAAATCTGTACCAGAACCTTGTCAAAATCCATACTGACGAGAATAGCAAAAAATAGATTTATTCAGGAAGTCAAATACCGACAAAACTGAAATTGGACGATAATTATTAACTAGTTTAGAATTTCCAGACTTAAAGATAGGTGTCACTTTAGCAATTTTAAGACAATCGGGGTAAACACCGGTTTCCAAAATCACATTAAATAGATCGGCAAGTAATTGTGAAAAAAAGGCAAATAATTCTTCAGGACCACATTACGAATGTTATCATAACCACCAATCTTTGTATTACTGAGATTTGAAATTAAATTCGATATTTCGCTGCAAGAAGCGGGCCATCATCTGAGCCTGGACTACAACTACTTGCTGATACAGAAGAATCAATAGAATTAACAAAACTGCGATTAAATATATTAACAATAGCAGTAGGATCATGATACTCAACATCTTTACAAATAACGAAGTGGATCCTATTATTAGAGTTATTTACCATGAACTGATTTAACTGTTTCCAGATTTCTTTTTGGCTCAAATTATTAAATAAATTGTCAAAATAATACTTCTTATTATAACGTTCCTTTTAAAACGCTTCAACATTCGGTTTTTAAGTTTAATTAAATCCCAGAGATCAAGAGTCATCCAAGGACAAACACTTGCATTTTTGATTTTTACATGTACTTCCTTCTAGAGTAGACTCAGGATTTCTGACGTCAATCGCGGTACTCATTAAAAAATATTCAAAGGACTCATTAACCTTTTCGTAATTAACGTATCTCTTCGTTAGTGTCCGAGTACAATATTTAGGCTTGAACCGAATATTTTTTTATGTCGGCTTCAATGGTAAAATTCCGAACTTGCTCATAGTCTGAGATTAAGTTAGAATTTTTATTAACAGGTACGTTCATGTCACCAACTAAAATATAATCGTGTGTAGATTTATGGTTTCTGAGAAGTTGTTCGAAGAAATCAAGAAACGATGCTGGGTCAGAATTAGGAGGCCTATATATTCGGCATACCTTCGTTAGATTAAACTGCAAAAGTTGAATGTGTAAGTTATTTGTTGAATTTTTTGTTCCCTGTTTCATTTTTTATTAAGAATTTATAAAAATACGCACAAAGACGATGTGAACAAAATGTAGAAGCAAAATTTGGATTTTAATAAATGCTCTACAATTTGCAAACATTTTGCCATGACTGAATGCACAATCTTATTATATGCAATTTTAATTTTTCATTTGGTACAGATAATTTTGTCTGAAAATCAGAGTGTTCACTGAATTCGCTAATCTATTTTAAGAAGAAACCGGATCTGAATCCCTTGAACTCGAACCTAGGAAGTCTGCTTCGCAGACAATACTATTGCTGCCGCTTAGCAGTTTTTGGTCAAGTTAAGATCGTTGTGGCTGTAATTGGTCCCGGTATTCATGTTAATGTGGGACTCTAAACTATTTTACTCAATTTTACTTATCGACATTTAAATTTCAGATTTTATAAAGTTAGAAAGGAGTTCGTAGTCGAATCGATAAGCAAACATTGAACGGCAGGAGATAACAGGGGTCTGTCAATTTCACGCAGTCTATTTTAATCACCCACTATTCGGCAATGTTGTGCCGAATTATCTACACCGCGTAAATAATTAATATTCTACATGTGTAGACAATATATATGAACACAATTAACATAATGGTGTCGACAATGTAGAAAATGTAGACAATATGTCGACAATGACGGAAATGATTGTTGTCCTGTGATTTCTTTCTAATTCAATAACGGCAATGGAATCACATTCACTTTTGATGCAAGCCTCAATATATTGACTTAGGAATGAGAATATACGAAATATTATTAGAATGCAATTTGAATTGAAATGGAATATAATTCAACTGGTTTTGCTTTGGGTGTCCGGGTTTGGGATGTTAATCCGTTAAAGAGTGATTCCTTGGTTCATTCTGTGAAAAAAATCGTATGGAAGGGGGAGGGGCATCTGCATGCGTTTGCGAAATTTTCTGGTGCAGTGTCAATGTTGTGAATCAAAAATTCTAAATAATTTAAGAAAATTAATATTATGATGGCGCAGTTCTCAGGTGGCCAAATCATTCAATCTCACCAAATCATTTTGATATCGACGAAGAAATAATTGGTAATGTAACAGTAAATCCTTATATTAGCATCAGGAGGCTCGCTTTATAATTGAACGTCTCTCGCTACCGAATTTATCAAGTATTGCACAATGAGAACTTTCTCCATACCATACAACACCCGTTCAAGAACTATTACCTATAGACAACCATAAAAGATTGGAGTGTTGTAATTGGTTGATTGAAAGGAATTTTAACAATGATAGTTTTGTGAAATGTATTCTATGGACGGATGAATTTCAAATCACATGAGATGGCATAATAAACTTTCACAATCTACACACGTGGGCAGCTGAAAATCCTCATTCGAGAAAACAAAAATCATTTCAGCAGCGCTTCAATGTAAACCAATGGGCTGGTTGGTGTAATTGGCGATAATTTAATTGGACCGGATCAGTCATCGACCGACATCGACATTATTCCTGTTTTAAGTTGATTCTTGCACACATACCAACATGATGATGTAGATAAGGGAAGAATTACCAAGAATTGAAATAACCAAAGGCGTACGTTAACGAATATTAGGCTGTATTCAATCACAAGGAGCACATTTTTAGCACATTTTATAACTCCAAGTAGTGCTTTTACTCTCGAGCCAAACTTTGTATTGGAGGATTGTAGGGAAGATCAAGGCGAATTAAAATTAAATTAAAAAAAAATTATAACTGTTTTTTTAAACCGAATTATATACAAAAAAAAAATATTTGTTTAACTTTAAAGGATTATAGCTCTCAAACGGATGCAGATGCAAGATAATCACTCAGATCTTAAATAAGCCTATACAATTACCAGTCAAATAAGACTAAGTTGGTCGCTCTCCGATAAATATTTTTGATATTACAGTTTAGTATTTGTGTGTACTTTTTCCTGAACCAAGTTTTTTTAAACACCCTGTATCTCAAGGATAACAAAAATTCCCCCCTCCCCTCTTCTCTCATACAATTTTTTCACATAATGAACCAAGCAATCACCCGCTAACACCTTGTACAAGAAAAACAATGCCAACTAATGCCTTTAAATTTTCAGATGAATACAGTTGCGAGCAAAGGGGAAAAGTGACAGCTGATTACAGTTGAATTTATAATTACAATTTCATTTAAAATTATTCTAGTTTTCGTGTTTCATATTAACCGTATTGCAGTGCTTTTTCTATAGGTTCGTAATGTAACGTTGCACTTCGATAAAATGCTATATTTTATAACTTTCAAAAAAATGCTACTTAACAAGAATTCTCATGTTCCAGATCGATTATATTCGAAATGAATATTCGATTTGGAGAATATAAACTTGTAACTCGAACATTTATCAATGCTCGTGTCGAGTAGGTCAATGAAATAATTCAAAACCGATCAACGACGTTGAAAAAACGTTTATTACTCAGTTTTTCGCCCTATCGAAGTCATTCTTCTCTTGACATCTGCAGAACAAGAACAATTTTGATGATTAGACTCACATTAGACAAAGTGTGGCAAGTCTTCCGTTTCTCTCGGATCGCGAATATTTTGGTTTGGACTCAAAACCCAATCAAGTGTAGTCGATTTTTGTTTGCTTTTGGTTACTGATCTATTCTTCCAAATAAATGTTCTTAAAATTGAGTTTTAGAAATTTAGCAACCTCTTCGGAATTGTTTGTTTGCCACAAGTTTCTTCAACAACAGCGGAAATATTTGAATAACCAATGATACGAACGATTTTGTGCCGACGGAGACAAATCGTGTGACAAATCGACGACAAATCAGACATCTATTTCAAAGCTAGAAGTCTAGCTGTCTATAACCAATTTAAGAAGAGACCTTATTTAAATATTAGGTTCTTTTCCTATTCAGCCTGTGTTAACAATTTGGGTGGCTACCGAAATAGATAAAATTTTAGGTTGTTTTAACATATGCATCAAATCAAAAATCAGTCAGCATAAACAAACTAATTCCAGTTAACATTTCAG
Organism: Nephrotoma guestfalica; assembly: GCA_963691935.1. Lineage (NCBI taxonomy): Eukaryota > Metazoa > Arthropoda > Insecta > Diptera > Tipulidae > Nephrotoma > Nephrotoma guestfalica. The sequence continues at coordinate 253,112,270 of OY829913.1, forward strand.
GATTAATTCGACAGACACCGTACACTAATTTCCGAGTCTTTATCCATAATTCCACTATCTCACGAACTGATAAATTTTTTATTTTATATTCTGTGTTAGGGTAAAATCGGCTTCTTAGCAGTGCAAGCTTTAAAAACTTCTTTAATTCTGTATCAAATGGTACTTTTACTGCGACTGTTGTTGAGATTCCATAACGGTCGCACACACTGTGCTAGTTGAAAAAAGTGACAAGCTGGGCACCAGGTGGACAGGTTTACCACCTAATTTGAGTACGCAGAATTCATTTGGCTCTGAGTCCAAAAATTTGCCAAAATATACCGGCATTTTCACGTTGATAGCTCTTGGCCATTAAGATTTTCGTTATGTTTTCTTCAGCAAAGTTGTTGCGCAAGTCAAGACAAACAACTTTGCCGAACATATCAAAACCGAAAAACTACGTCCACAATATATGTGTGTTTTATTTAGGCCAAGGTTAGATAAGGTTAGGTTGGAGTGGCTGCTTCCGCACACTTAAACCAGTAGTGGCCCGTTGCGATACCACACGATTATATTACCACTTAACCCCTGTTCAAAACCCCTGTTCAGGTTAGAAGTTCTTGGTATACATTTTACGCACAATTTAACTCATGAGTCATGAGACCTTTGTATACTGTACGTATACAAATTTCTCATGAGAACGATCCATGCCATCGCACTCCCATCGTCCAGAACACCATCATAACGTTGAGATGGGATCTGCTACCGCACCCAGTTGACCAGTTTCAAAGAAGTGCAAAATTGGTTGGATGAATGGTTTCGGTCCAAAAACGGCGTCGTTTTATCATCGTGGTTTTCATGTATTACCAGAGAGTTGGCAAAAATGTGTAGATTGAAGGACAATACATTGAATAAACCATTTTTTATATTTCTATTGAAAGTTTCCATTTTTCATTTAAAAAAAAACGGAAATTTAGTTACGTATCGGCATACCTGCCAAATACTGCAAAATAAAACTATCAACTGGACAGGTATATTTTAATTTGAAATCAGATTGGCTATTGACTTCGCCTAATCTTCACCGTTGTGTGGTGTGACGTAGCACGTAGTATTGTAAAAATAGCACAACGATGTGTAAATCTGTGATAGCTTGATATTAGACATTTTGGTGTGCACATCGTACGGTGTTTCTGTCAAAACGTTGTGAATTGGAGGCTAACATTCTTTAGAGTCTGCTTCGACATAATCAGAAAAATAAAAACCACATAGAGTTCAAGAAAATATGAGAATAATTTAAAATACTAGTTTAATGTATAAATTTACGCCTGTCATAAAAAAACAAATATTTATTGCCTAATTTTATGTTTTATTCCAATAATTTATGACTAACGCCCTCGGTGCTAAATGTGCAAAATGTGTTAAAAATTAAAATTTATATACAACTAATTACTGTACTGGACAGAAAAGTGCGTTATAAAAAACGGAAAAGGGTGCTAAAATGTTACATACAAATGCACGAAAGCGAACAATTTCAAATAATAAAAGAACTTGAGAAAAACCGAATCGTTAAAAAATTAATTGCTTAGGCCTACATTGGTGGCATTATAATTAAGCCACGAACAAAAACGCACTTCTATTTATTTATTAATTGAAATGGAGAATCCCCGTCATGCTTGGATAAAAAGGAAGCAGTAACTTACGACGGGGATTAACCATTTCAGTTAATACATAAACAGAAGTGCGCCTTTTCTTGTCAGTGTACATTTACACAAACTCGACGAAAATATTGCAAGATTCATTTCTATTAAACTACGCGAGTGAAGTAAACCCTACAAGCACTGTGTCTTTGGTATATGACGTGGAGAAGGTAACAATATTTGGCGTTAAAAATGATCGAGTGGTTTGTCTCGCAAAAAGTCATTTGGATGCAGGATTCACACTATTGCCGTAGCAGGATTAGCCTTAAGACAATATTTACCTAGTGAACTCAATTTTAATAAGATGTTTATGTTATTTATATATGATCTTGAGCTTGAGACAGCTGATTTAACATAAAAAACATCTTACGTTGTAAAAAAACATGGTTTTGCTAAAAGTTGCAGGGCATTCGGCTTATTATAGTAAACAAATTTATTTTTGCATTTTTGGGATAGTTGTGGGATCGTCCCAAGCTTATATACTTGCAATCAAATTTCCTCCGGAATTTTTGGCCTTAGAACTTAACGAAAAAACGAGAGTTCAACACTCCAATCATTATGGAACACAAATTCCATAATGAATGGAATGCTTAGTTCTTGGTTGTTGCAGGAAGCACCACATAACATCAAACAAGTCGGCTGGCCGGATATTTGCTAATATACAGAATTATACAAAGCACACGATACTGTAATTGGGCTCGCAGATGCGGATTGCCCAGTGAAAAACTGAGAAACACAAGCTTCGAATATAAAACAAGCTGGCATTATAAATTTAACGAAGCCAAGCGATTTTTGATATCATTCAGTTCGCGCAGAAGTGGCCTATAAATTTGATGTTGGAGCATCTAAATCTATTACGAAAAGAGGAGAATAATTGGCACGGATGAAATTTAATAGAACCCGGTATTAAAACAAGCGAAGCTAAATTACTGGATGTCAATAATTTTTTTTTTTTTTATTAAGGAAACATTTTGGTGACAACTGGTCAGCAATGGATGAGCTCCCTTTTTATAGTAATATTATAAATTCAAACGATTCCAGTACATTTCTAGACACGTTGCATGATCCAATTTGTGAAGTTTCGAAAGAACATCAAGGCCTTCTAATTTATGAGATATTGCTGAAGTGGTGGCCCAATTACATTTCAACTTAACCTATTAAGTTTACGAACCAAAATGTGCTATAAATATGGTAAGTTTTAAAACTCGCTATTTACAATTTTAAAACGGCTTTAAAACCCAAACTTAATAAGGTTCGATAATTTTATTTGAGCCAAAAGGCTACACACAATTGAACGACCCAATTTTCTCCGTGCATTGGAATGAAACTTCTAAATTTTACATTAAATCGACCTTTTTAACATAATTAAATCTTATTAAACTTTTAAGCTCATTAAAGTGCGTTGCCATTGGAAAACTGACTGTTGAAAGTTTCACCTCGCTAGGACTAGCGGAATTGATTGAATATAAATTAAATAAAGCATTAAAAATATAATTTAGACTTGTTAAAATCGTAAATACCGATTTCAAGAATCGGACAGGTATATGACTTCTAATGATTACCAACAAATATTCAAAACATATTTTTGATGAACGATCGATATATGTATAACCCAAACTCTCCGGCGATATGAAGCACACGCGAAATATTATTCATCTTAGTTTTTTATAATAAAATATAATAATTTTGTAAATATTTGGCAATTTAGCGAATTATAAATTACAGGATCTTCCTACATCTTCAAATTGTGTTTCTTTTATTTGCACAAAGAAATCTTTTTAACCGTTTTGAACTTTTTATTTAATACACATGTATCGAACTTGATACGATATAAAAGCCAACAGTTTGTAATAAAATAGAATATGCAAATTTTTGCTATATATGCTAATACAACGTATTGTACATTAAATATTTGATATTGGTATAAAGAGGTACCTTATAGATTTCTTAGTGATTGGAGGTACAATAAAATAAATTAAATTATAGAAAAAAATGGGAAGTGGACATTGCAAAACTTGTTTAAGATTTTTAACTTCAAAGTTTGAAAAGCATTTTTAGTGTCTTGTTTTGGGCTAAACAGTGTGCCAAATAAATGTTTACTATGCGTTGTGTAATTTTTTTAATTGGCTCAAATTATGACTTTAAATGGCTTATTAATTAAATATTACGATTTGGTTTGTAACGTTTAAATATTAGAATGATTAAGGCAATAATTTGCAAACCGTGTATTGGGCAACATTTATATAATTCTGCATGCATATTACAATTAATAGACTTTCCATAAAATCTATTTTAGAATGATAATTATATGTCGTATCAGGCACGATGACGTAGATGATTTTGGTAATCAAATATAAGAAACTACAATAGTTTCAAGGTGGTAAACATGAAAAATCGTATCATTATGTGTGCACTTAAAATTAATAAAATAAATTAATAATAACAACATCAATTTGATATCGCAAGATCTACTGAAACGAGTTCGGCGTTCCCCAAACTACGCAGGTAGCTAAATCGTTAAATAGTTGGTGGTGATGGTTTACGTTGATTGGTATACCTAAACCAAATTTAAAAGAAACTTCGCGAAAAAGGTTGCGATTTAATATTTTTCTTGTCTATAGTTTGCTGTTTTAGCTCAAATTTGCAAAGATTAAATGTGTTGACTCATGAAATATCACATTCTAATTATTACATTCTGGGCGGTATACGTGGTTTGCACTGATTAGTGATTACGTCTTCATGATTACGTGATTACGTCTTAATCATAAAAGTAATCAAGGTGATTTCATAAAGTATATGTTACATGATATTTCTATTTAAAAATGAATACTTTTCTGCCGTTTGCGTCCTTAAATGCTGGCAACGCTGGCAAAACTTAACTTAGACCAAATTTAAATGAGTTCCGTTAAAGTTGCTTCAAGTTGATTTTAATTTTTATCGGTAGATACTCGAAGGTTTATGTTGTAGCACTATTAGACTATTATGGGTTAATTATCAATATGTTAGGTTTCGTATTTATTTGAATCGGTTGCAGTTGAACCTATATTCATTGATAGGACTACTAAAAGTGTTATTATAATTGGAGTGAAACATTTCATCATGAAACACTCGTGGCAAGCCAGCCATCGAACCAAAACGCCATTCTAGATCGTTTTATCAAAATAATTACAATATGAGACGTTGGATCATCCACAATCTTTAACTAAGCATTGACATAATAAGGATACGCCTTGAAGACTACAAATTGTGTCTAAGAATACCAGAAGAAGACCCAGCATTCACAGTAAACCACCGAAGAACACGATGGCATTATTTTATTCTTGATGATAAAGTAGCATTAAGCACAATGCATTATTCGTTCCGTGGACAATATTATTTGGTGTCAGCCCTGTAACAGTAGGATTGGGCGAGCCATTTAAATTTCACCAAACAAAGGCTGTTGGTAAAACTGTACAATTCTTCTTGGAACGGAATATAAATCTTGGTTGAACAGTCATTCCATCGACGATACATACAAGGAACTCAAGGAACTCTGAAAGTAGCAATTTTTATCAGAAAACTAAAATGTCCAATTATGTCCTGAAGGTTTGTTTTCGAATTAGCCCTCTTTGCACATATGGATATTTCTTTCTCCTCTCCTAGGAAAACCAACATGGGAATGTGGTCATTAGGTCGCGTACAACAATAGATATCCTGCTGACCGTCGACTGGAGAGTGGGCAAGTTGAAAGAACCAAAAGCTGATTATGCACTGCGCTGGTTGCACTGGCGAGAACTAATGGTTAAATTAGCTATGGCTTTAGCGCAGTCACAATGAAGATTTATAGGAAAGATGAGGGTCACAGCTTGAGGGCGCCGATATCGGTAGAGGCCTCGGCTGACAACCTGAACATCATAGAAATGGGTGTGGAGGTAGAAACACTCTCTACAGTCACGGAAACATTCGTTTCGATGGGATTACTGGTGGAGGTTAAATTAAAGGAGCACACCTAATGTTAAGGTTCCTGCAGATTAACCTTCATCACTCAGAGATAAGCATTGTCCTAGTTCAACAATTTTGGGTTAATGGTGACTGAGTAATTGTACTAAGGACTTCTAAATCCTAAAATCTCGTATACGAGGTGGACAAGTATGAAATGCGGATTTCAGACAAGTTTGTGCTATACAAATTTGAAACTGCGCTATTTTGTTGTGTCATCAACAAGTGTCAGATGCACACGAGTGATAAATTCGAAAATTTGGGGCATAGTGTTGTATTGTTGTGTTCAATATGTCGAAAATTATACCGAACAAAGAGCATTCGCGGACAGTATTAATTTTTTGTTTTCATTTGAATAAAATTTCCGCTGAATCATATCGATTACTTCGGGAAGCTTATGGTGAACATGCTCTATCGCAAGATACGTGTGAACGATGGTTTCGGCGTTTCAAAAGTGGTGACTTCGATGTTGCGGACAACGAACGTGGAAAACCTCCAAAAACTAGGAAGATGTGGGATTGCAAGCAACGTTGGACTCGCCGAGCAATTGGGCGTTAGTCAAGAACCTATTTCCAATCGGCTATCAGAGATGGGAAAGATTCAGAAAACCGGTAGATGGGTACCACATGAGTTGAACGACAGACAAATGAAAAAGCGCAACACACATGTAACATTTTGCTCGCTCGATAAAAAAGGAAGTGGTTTTATGAAAAGTGGATTTATTTTAAACATTCCAAGCGCAAAAAATCATGGATGGACCCAAGCGCAACATCCACATCGACCGTAAGGCCGAATCGCTTTGGCCGAAAGACGATGCTCTGTGTTTGGTGGGGCGAGAGGGGCGTGGTCTATTATGAGATATTAAGACCTTGGGAACGGTTAATACTAGAGGTTACCAACAGCAATTGATCGATTTGTACCGTTCGCTGCTCGAAAAAAGATCAGAATACCGAAAGAGGCAACATAAAGTCATTTTCCTTCACGAGAATGCTCAATCACATACGGAGAAACGGGTCACGACACGTTTGAATCGGCAGATTTTTACTTACGTGATATTCACAAGTTGCCCGATAGATGGGAAAAATGTATAACAAGCGATGGAGCATACTTTGAATAAAGCACTTTTTATCGTTCTTTCGAAAAAATCCGCATTTCATACTTGTACACCTATGTAAACTGCTAAACGCAAAGGTAGGTAAAATTCGTTCTTGCATTATCATTCTGAATATCTTCCTGTTGTAAAATTATTGAAAGGTTAAAATCTCTGGCTAATATTAGCTTAACTTCCACATGATGGTCATTTTAGGAAGCTCATAAAAGGAGGCTCAAAATCAAAAAATTTGGCTCATCTTGAGAAGTGATGCAAATTCACATCGCGCAATTTTGGGAAGCACTGATACGAATGGACGCGGTGAGTTACTCCTGGATTCTTGCCTCAGATACCATTATGGATAGTTTAGTGTATTGGAAGGGTGACGGAGGGTTTTTTTGATCATTGTTTCTCCAATTTGAATTTGGGAAAAAATCCATAAAAAATCTAGCTATAGAAACAGAAGGAAACCAACTGAGATATTTTTAGAATTATTATAAGTAATTCACTACCGATACCGGTTCCAACCCCCGTAATTCAACACAAGAGTTGAATGCCCTAGTGGACCAGCTGTCCGATGTCTTTAATAAAGCCATATTAGGTGCGGGCCTCCCTACTAGACCTCTGGGAAAACGCAATCACCGACGCTCTTTAGAAGAGCCAAGAAAACTAAAGCTATAAGTAAGTCCTCAAAAAGGCACAGTATTGCCTCAGTAAAATTCAGGAGTCCTCTGAGGCATCTAGGCTGCGTAAAATACTATCTCTAAATCCCGCCGTTCTGACTTTTCTGTAACGACCGGATTGTTCGTCAGCCGTAACTAGTACATAACTACTACGCGGAGCTCACTTTCCTGATAGTTAGGAATCTACGCCACGAAGGCTTAGGGACAATAGAGTCATCGGCATTGCAAGATTATAAGCAGGTAAATAAATCTTATGGGCTATAAATAGCTGTAAGCCTTATAGGTCGGCAGGACCCGATGTCATTATATCAACGGATGTCCAACAAAAGACTGACTTAGCCTTACTCTGGGTGGAAGTTAACTTCAAGAGCAGTCTAGAAGTCACATTCATAGTAAATGGAATGAAGTAAATGTAATATTTATATCTAAAGCTGGTAAAAGCTCCCATTACAGTCCTAATTACCATAGACCTACAAGTCTACTTCCCTACTAAACTTTTTGGAAATATAAGCCTAAATTAGGAGTTCGATTATCTCGTGTGAAATCTCAAATGTAAATCCCTCCACTCCTTTATTGCACTCTATTCCGCTAGAGGGGACCTTTGACATCACACCAGAGGTGATTACGTAAGGACTCTCCTCTCTGTGCGTGGACGAGTCACTCAGGGGCTGGGTAGGTCGACTGAGCAGACCGCAAGGTGGGGTATTATTCCCCCTTATTTGGAACTTGGTCCATGGTATATTCGGTAAATATTCTTGTACCTTAAGAAAAGGCATGCAATGCTCGTACAATATAACTCCTTTTCTCCAGGAAAATACAAACTCCCTCAGATCGTCCTTTCTAGCTTATATGGAATTGGACAGCAAACTAAGCTAGAAACCTAACATATTCGAAAGAGTAAAGAAAGCTACAATAGTGCTTTCCCCTGTAAAAATGCAATTCGAAAAACATGGGGTTTGGAGCCCCACATTGCACTTTGGCTCTATATTTCTACTTTCTGTCCCATTTGAACCCAATGCAGGTGAGCTAATCGCGATAAGAGAAGCCCTTGGCTGATTGAGGTATAACGTAATATCTACAAGGGATATTTGCTTATTTACGGACAGTCGGGCTTCAATTAAGACGCTCAACCCATATTTCTTTACGTCGAAAGTAACTCCGAATTATCTCTCACCTCTTATCTCTCACCTCTTATCTCTCACGAAATCGCAGGTCAGTTCAACATCTACCTGGTGTGGCTGATCTGGCACAACCTGCCTCATTTCATCAAGCAGAGCGAATGTTGATATACCGGTCGCTACATGTAGATTACTGCTTCAAGGGGACGCTAGAAGAACAACAAACGATAACTAGGCAAATCTGAGCAAAACTGTCAAGATCCAGACAGCAGGTATCGCTGTGACGGCGGCATGGTAGTATGGGGGTGGGTGCTATTATGGGACACTAATTCATAGGTAAGAATGCGAGCAGAATGGGAATCTCCTCATATGATTACTGTCGTAGTCGCGAAGATGAAGAGGAGGAAGAAGATGTTCTCCATTTGCTTTGCACCTGTCCCCATGTAGAGCTTACCAAACTCAAATTCCCGGGACTCTCCTCCTAAATGAATTCACGAGCCTCAGTAAAACGGACATCAAGAATATTCTACACTTAGTTGAGAACTCAAGATGGTTCGATGAGTAGGTGAGGAGACAAAACAATGTGGCATGGCTACGGAGCTGAATGTGGCTATGATACACATAGAGAATAACCATCCTAACCAAACCTGAAGGTAGGTACTCTCTCTGGAGTCTAATGATAATCTCTAATTTTAAGAATTCGGCAGAAGAAATAATAAGTAATGTACAACTTAATGATTGTGAATCTTGTAAAACTCCTCCACGGTTGTCTCGAAATAAATTGAGGTACGGAAGAATTATTCATACCAGAGGGTGAGACAGAGGCGGCTTTAAGGCATCCTTTCAACCTATAAATTGATCTACTTTTGCGATTTATTCCTACAAAATTAGGAAGATTACCTCATATGATTAGAAAACGACGATCCGTTGAATTTTCTTAATAAAACCGAAGATAATGGGTGCGGGCAATATGTCGTCGACATGAAAGCGGAATTTTAACTATTAACATGGGCGTGTATTGAGAATCTAATTGGCAAAAAATACACAAAACTATGAGTATACTCGTACATCGCACAAATATTAGAAACGTTGACACCGCCCGAACGGGATATTCTGGAAAAAATCGATTCCCGTTAAAAATTTGTACAGCACCGAAGTTGGTCGAGACGATACAATATTTTTCTAACAATTTTTCCATTTTCACGCCATCAATAAATAAGATTTATGAAAATTTGGCGAGCATAAGCCTTCTTACTTGTCATAAAATGGTAAAAAGGTTGCAAATTTAATTTTTAAGAACATTTTGTATATCTGTAGATTGGTTGTCTGCGGACCGAGTCGCGCAAAGATAAAAATATTTAAACTAATGAGAAATATTTTCAAGCAGTTTGATTGGTTTAGCGTGCGGGTCAAAAATTATTAAGCGAGCGAAAAGCACGCTGTGCAGCCGGCTATCCAAGTACATAAATTAAAAATTTGCTTAATAAGTCAAAGAAGAACTGATTTTATTTATTCTCGATTCTTGTTACAAAGAAACAGTGTCTACTGATAAATTGTTGCTCATACCTCTGAAACCTTACACTTTACAAAAAATTTTGTATCAACAAAAAGTATTTATTTATTTATTTCAAACTACTTAATCAAAAGGTACACTCAAAAGTATAGGTTCTAATTTAAAAAAAACTCACTTTTGTCAATATCTCCCATACAAGTGAGTTTCAATGTTATAAAAGATTGCCACTAAACGTCCCTTCGACACTCTCGCACCGTTTGCGAGATAAAAAAGGTTTCGTATACCAGAAAATTCTGGAATCAGTTACATTTATTCTCATTTCTATTCTGAAAAGCAACAATTTTGTTATGAGCACATTAGTCCACAAATTCACCGTTCTGGCACTGCTAATTATTAATTTATTGTATAATGTCATAAAGTTAGCTGAACTATCTTAGTACGCAAAACTGCTACTAAGACGCTGGTGGTAGATATAATATTTCTCATTCCGATTTAATTATGTGGCCTAGTGCTAAATGCAACAATTTTGATGACAACAATTGAATTCACAAAATCCGTATACCGTTTAGGAGGAATGAGTGCTTAACAATTGCACAAAACCTAAAGTTCAAAAACTTGTAATATTATCAGCGATACAGGTCAGTAAAAAATTAGACCAAGCAAATAGATACGAAGAGCAGAGAAGCATTGAAACAACTTTACATTTATCCAACATTTTATCTATCTCTTCTATATAAACTGTTTAAAATTGCTATTAAGGTGGGCATTAAATGGAAAGTTCCCGCCTTTCTTCGATAGATTGGCGTTGTATGTGCATTACACCGCATTTAATAAACGGTATTGCCTTCAATCAATATTAAGATTCTATGTATTATATACTCTTGTATATTGACGTAAAGATTGTAAATTATAACTTGCATATAATCTTTGGATCCGTTTATTAAAATATACGTTACCTAAAAATAAAATTTTTATGTATGCGTATTTCAAATATTATGCAAATTACATACAAAAATTGATTTCTATATTGAGATAATTTATTAATTTTATCAAACGTAAATATTTAAATTATTTATCCGAAATTGGGATTGAAACGCACGTATAACAATTAGATTTGCTAAAGGTATATTAACGACGTATACGTAAAATGGTTAGATTATTATTGTTATTATTAATTACTGAATTTAAATTAAAAGTACGCGTGAATGTAATATCTAATATTCAGACTTGTTTTGCTATCACATGATACTGAATTACAACTTGAATTTTTTATTAATCCATCGGGTATTGTCAATAATTTTGTTTGGCAATTAAATTTCGCACCCAACCGATTATATATAATTTGTCTTAAAGACATTCAAATTTTCGTATACAGATCTTATATACTTCCTTAACTTTCTTATTAAAGTTAACTGTAATTTGAATTATCATATTAAAATTTGGCTTGACTCGCTAACTTTTACTTAATTATCTATGCAAATATCTTTTATAGCTAAAGTTGATTAAATCGATATACGGCGAAGTTACTTATGTAGATTTATATAGATAGATAGAGAGAGAGAGAGAGAGAGAATTAAACTAAGTTAATTTATGATGAGCCTTCTCAAAATTGAAATGCCATCCGGTTCCAAGAATTACATATACGTATAGACAAAAGCCCACGAAAGGAGTGGTTTGATTATTCTCCTTTCCATTTAACTTATGAATGATGGATTTTTTAAACCAACCTTGATATTTCTACAGTTCGATTAGTTTCGATATTTATTAAGCTGTTATCAATATTCAGTTTTTTCCATCGCAAATTTACATACCTAATGGTGTGTCTATTTGTATCTTGCAGCTTTTTCTGAGATTACTAACCGTAACCGCGTAAAACAGCGCAACTTTGTACGTATACAACATATTAATACACACCAAATGATACTTTACGGTTTAAAGACAAATCTAACTGCGTTTTCTAAATATCGCCGATTTCTGCATTATAAAAAAATTTCTATATTCAAACTAATTTAATTAACTTCAAATTGTACTTTTTACGTAATAAGAATCTGCTGTGTGGTAAGAAGTAGCAAAATCTTTATGATGATGAACTCTTATGGTGGGTAACGGAATTGTGTAAGAGAATCAAAAGCAAAATAAAAATTAACCAGTATCTGTTAGAAATTTGTAATATTTTCTATTTTTTAAGGAAATGTAGATTTATGAAATCTTTTCACAAAACTTAAAATAAAAAAAAAAGTTCATCAAAAATAATAATGGTAAATTAATTTGATTTGACTGTTAGAAATCAATTTATAGATCTAAAGTATTTTTTTTTTCTTGTTTCGCTCAAACTATTTACACAACATGTGGATTTTCTATTGCGAATCATGAAAATTAGGTTTTTTTACAAACTGAGTATTATTTTGGTATGTAAAAGAGTATGGTGGAAAGTAAAATATGTAATTACATAGCATAGTTTCAAGAGTCAGTGTTGTACCGTATTGTCTACACCCCGTAGCTAATTAACATTCTACACGTGTAGACAATGTATGTAGAAAATTAAAATAATGGCGTCGACAATGTAGAAAATGTAGACAATGCAATGTCGAAAATTATTATTTCTCTAGCAATCATCAACATTCTATAATTTTTTTTATTGGAACCATTTCAATATGGAGTTCCTTCTACCTTCTCATTTTAAAACTTGAATTTTAAGATTTTATACGATAGTGAAGCACATATGTTACGATTAAAGAGCAATTTAAGTTAAACGATTAAAACTCGGTTGTAAATGAGGTCTGTGCTACCGACAAGTTTATGACATCTTCACTTAAATACCCTTAACATTGTTTATTTATCTTGAGAGGATTAAATGTTAGAAAGAAGAGTGAAGCAATATATAATTAGCAAGTAGTTAGTTGGCTACTGGGAAATTTTATTTTAATTGAATTAATTATTTCCGATGCGTCGAATAGGCCCAGGAGGAGAATACCAATAAAAGTGCCTTTTTCCTAGCGTTGCCAAGTTGTAAGTCTTACATCCAGATAGACATGGTAGTTGTTGCTATATATTTACGTGCTACGGAAGATCATGATTATAAAGGGTGATTTTTTTGTGGTTAGGATTTTCATGCATTAGTATTTGACAGATCACGCGGGATTTCAGACAAGGTGTCAAAGAGAAAGATGCTCAGTATGCTTTGACATTTCATAATGAATAGACTTACTAACGAGCAACGCTTGCAAATAATTGAATTATATTACAAAAATCAGTGTTCGGTTCGAAAAGTGTTTCGCGATTTACGTCCGATTTATGGTCTACATAATCGACCAAGTGAGCAAACAATTAATGCGATTGTGACCAAGTTTCGCACTCAGTTTACTTTATTGGACATTAAACCAACCACACGAATGCGTACAGTGCGTACAGAAGAGAATATTGCGTCTGTTTCTGAGAGTGTTGCTGAAGACCGTGAAATGTCGATTCGTCGCCGTTCGCAGCAATTGGGTTTGTGTTATTCGACGACATGGAAGATTTTACGCAAAGATCTTGGTGTAAAACCGTATAAAATACAGCTCCTGCAAGAACTGAAGCCGAACGATCTGCCACAACGTCGAATTTTCAGTGAATGGGCCCTAGAAAAGTTGGCAGAAAATCCGCTTTTTTATCGACAAATTTTGTTCAGCGATGAGGCTCATTTCTGGTTGAATGGCTACGTAAATAAGCAAAATTGCCGCATTTGGAGTGAAGAGCAACCAGAAGCCGTTCAAGAACTGCCCATGCATCCCGAAAAATGCACTGTTTGGTGTGGTTTGTACGCTGGTGGAATCATTGGACCGTATTTTTTCAAAGATGCTGTTGGACGCAACGTTACGGTGAATGGCGATCGCTATCGTTCGATGCTAACAAACTTTTTGTTGCCAAAAATGGAAGAACTGAACTTAGTTGACATGTGGTTTCAACAAGATGGCGCTACATGCCACACAGCTCGCGATTCTATGGCCATTTTGAGGGAAAACTTCGGCGAACAATTCATCTCAAGAAATGGCCCGGTAAGTTGGGCACCAAGATCATGCGATTTGACGCCTTTAGACTATTTTTTGTGGGGCTACGTCAAGTCTAAAGTCTACAGAAATAAGCCAGCAACTATTCCAGTTTTGGAAGACAACATTTCCGAAGAAATTCGGGCTATTCCGGCCGAAATGCTCGAAAAAGTTGCCCAAAATTGGACTTTCCGAATGGACCACCTAAGACGCAGCCGCGGTCAACATTTAAATGAAATTATCTTCAAAAAGTAAATGTCATGGACCAATCTAACGTTTCAAATAAAGAACCGATGAGATTTTGCAAATTTTATGCGTTTTTTTTTTAAAAAAAGTTCTCAAGCTCTTAAAAAATCACCCGTTATATACCCATTCGGGTTTCCAGGTCAAGCAGTGTATAAAGTTATTTCGATTTTCCTCAAGACTTTTTATATGTCTTTCGTAGAACGGACATCACACATTTACAGCATATTCCAGGTGGGATCGAAAAATGTCACTCGTTCAACGTTTGATAAACCCGAGCATGGAGTTCGCTCTAGTACTACCTGAAGAAGTTCATCATTTATCTCACAGCCTTGTGTAACAGGGTTAGCATTTCGGTGAAATGATAGAGATTTGCACTTTTCAATGTTGAGATTCAGAGAACTAAATTATTAAATATTTAATCTAATAAACGATAAAATAAGACCGACGGGTTATTGGATATTTGAAGCAATATTTTTTCCTTTAACTCAAAGGAGTGATTTCGAGTCATGACATTCCTAGTTGTTTCGCTTTTGCTACCATCGTTCGTTCCCATATGCCACAGCTGATCTGTTCCAGAGACCTTCTTGTTATTTCGTTCAATACATCTGCACTTGTGCTTTCGTATATCACTGCCAGTGATTGCTTGAAAATTCAAGCCTTTAAATAGTTCAACATTTGTTATTATGTTGGTCCAGAAGCACCTTAGTAATCTTCTAAGGAATTTATGTATGTATTATTAGTTTGGTGTTGTGGAATAGGGCAGCTATGTTCCACAGTTTGTGTAACATGTTGAATGTTGTTCTGTCTTTGTTGATTTGTTTCTTTAAATCTTCATCTGATCCACCTCTTTGCGCTAGAGTACAACCAAGGTATGTATACAAATTCATTGACCTCTTTTATTTCTTCTTGGTTGATATACATCTTAGCGTTTAGCCTCATCGTCTTGGTTTTACTAATATTTATTTTGAGGCCAATTACTGTTGCATTCCAGCGTGTTTGTATGTTAACTGGCGTATGTCTTCTGAGTAATCCAAATCAATGAGTTTCTCTGTTAATCCTCACTGGATGCCGTTAAAGAACGCGATATCTATAATTGAACAAAAGTTCCTAGTAGTGTATTTGTATTGAAAGCGATTACTCGCATATCTTGTATTAGTTTCATTAATTTCTTTGGCATACCCATTTCACAAAGTGCCTATAATAGTGAGTTACTGGGTATTGTATCAACTACACGTTCGAAATTCACGTATTCGCCCTGGTCTGAAGCCAGCTTGTCCCTTTTTTATTTTCGAGTTGTTTGTCTGTGACGCTCTATCTAGGATGGAAATTGCTAATATATTTATATTTTTATTGAGGAAGGATATACCCCCAATTTGTTCCATTCTCTCAGGTCACCTTTTTTAAGTAATCGTTAGTCAAACCTACTTTCCATTTTCGCAGTATTCTACGGGAAGTCCATACTTGTGTAATTATTGGTGTTAGAGTTGTTGCAGTTGTCGTTATGTCTTCTTTGAATATTTGAGCTCTGAAATATTATTGTCTTCGAAATATTTCTTCCATCTCTTCAACTGTTGTTAAGATATGACCAAATGCACCCCTTATTAGTAGGCTATTGATAAATTTTCCACCTGCCCGTTGAACGCGTATGTAGTGACGCATGTTTCGAGTATGCTACCTTGAGAACGTTTTTAGTGAATTGCCTATAGGCATGCCTTCTTGATTTCTCGTGTAATAATCTTTGCGTCAGTATACTTGATACTCGAGTGTGTTGGTTGCTGCTTCTTCATTGGTTTGGAATCTGATATTGAGAGCTTCACAAAATATATTTCTTGTGTCGGAATCGTTTAATCTACCGGTGTTAACTTTCTTCTGAATTGAATTGATGCATTTTACAGAATTACTTTTGAATTATGATTGTGGATCGAAACGCACTGCAACATCGCCGGATATCATTCAGAAGGTGAAGGCCAAATGGGCTCGAAATCCACGCCGTAGCGGCAGAAAAAAAAGTTAGAGTAGAAAGAGCAAAGGAGTTGTAACGCTTGTACGAAAGTGGCGATTTGCCGAATTTGGATTTCTTCGATGAGTCACCGTTCGTTATTGAGCAATATGTGAACAAGCAAACCGACCGGATTTACTTGCCCGGCCGTTCTACTGAAAATCTGGCCCGACGGATTGCCACTCGAAGCCAAGTGCCGTCGATGGTGATGGTTTGGGCCGCCGTAACGGTCAAAAGCCGTTCACCGCTCGTTTTTTTTGGACCGTGGTATCAAGATAAATGCTGAAATTTGTCGGGATCATGTGTTGGAGGGAGTGTTGAAGCCTTGGGCACAAAAACATTTCGACCGCAGAGCCTGGACATTTCAACAGGACTCGGCGCCGAGTTATAAAGCGCGCGTCAATCAAGATTGGCTAAGAAACACCGTTCCGCGGTTCATTTCCACTGCCTAATCGCCACCAAATTCATCGGATGCAAATCCGCTAGATTTCTCTGTTTGGGCTATTTTGAAGAGCAAGGTTGGGACAAAAAAATACCAAAGTGTCGATCATCTCAAGCAAGCGCTTCACCGGGAATTGGCTAAAATACCACAGAGCCACTTTCGTGCTGCATACAATAGCTTTGTTGGCCGTTTGAGGGCCATAATCGCGGCTAAGCGTGGCCAAATCTGCTAATGCAGTTCGAAAATTTAAGTATTTGTGAACATTTTTTACTTTGATTCAATAAAATTCACCAAAAAAATAAAAATTCTGTGGCGTTTTGTTTTGGTAACACTTCGTGTCAGCCACCCTGTATATGGTTTCTTGTTATGCCATCAATTGTGTTCATATAACTCATATTTGGTTGCTTCATCTGTGTGTTCTGTTGGCATATAGAACAGAATTATGGTTTGTGCTTCGTATTTTTGAATGGGCTCTTGCTAAGATTATTTGGCTTTTAACTGATGTTAATATAAAATCGCGTCCAGAGGTAATTTGCTTCATTTGAGTTTACTTTACATTTGTATTATTTCTACTAGTATTCCTTTCTGGTATCATTTTGATTGGACCAATGAATGATTGGACCATTGAATCCTAGCCAGCTCCAAGGGCTGCTGATTTAGGCTTAATGGCATGGCGAGTAATTGGTCACCCATATTTGTACTAACCGAAACAATGGTTGCTTGACGTTGGTGTTGAATTTATTGTTGCCTTATCTGTCTATGCCATTTTTATCCCATTTGAAGCCAAAAAACAGGAAAAACAAACGTCGATTGATAATCGATTGATGAATCTCTCGAACAAATGTAATTCTCAGCTAACCTGAACAATATGGTCCGCCATATCGGAACGCAATATTTTTCTTTATTTTTTTTTTAATTTGTGTTGATTCAAAACCAAAAACCCTAAAATATTAAAATCAATCAAAAACCCCTTTTCTACTAGAAGTAGCAGCCTCGACTAAGTTGCTCAAGAAATGGACGTTAAAATCAGAAAAAAAAAAGTTCTTGATAGACAGAGAATTTCATTGGCACAGACCACTTCTTTTAAATCATTGCCGAATTTAGCCTCGCACAGTGTTTTGAACATCGACATTTACCGTTTAAAACTAAACCGATTTCAACCAGAATAATAATTATTAATTTCTAAAAAGCCCGCTGCATACTGAAAAAATATTAAAGATTCTCTCATTTTCCGGCTTCCTTTTCGAAGGATTACTGAAAGCAGCAAATGATACAGGATCGTGTAAACGTTTGGTATGGAAGTTACGGGACCTACCAGTATATAATGATAACTGTTAATATTTATTTACTAAATACCTAACTTATCAAACGACAAGTAAATCATTTCACAATGGATTTGCTCAATTCGATTTTTTAAGTAAACCTGTTATCGGCTTTTTAGTTTTGAGTGAATTTCATTATGGCCAATAACAAGCCATCACAGAGATTGCACTAAAATGCCGCCAGGAATGACTTTTACGGCTTTAACCTATCAAACAGCAATTGTATCATTTCATCGTTACAGGCTTGTTCAGTACGATTTTTTGAACAAAACCCTCAACGGCTCCTCCTGATTTTTGAGTGAATTTTATTTAGGTCATTAACAAGACATCTGAGTGATTGCATCAAAATTCAATGTTATGGAAGTAATTTCTCAGGGCATAACTTATCAATATATGTGTGAATAATTTCTATATAGACTTGCTCAACCCGATTTTTTTTAGTCAAAGTCGTATCGCCTTTTTTATTGTGAAGGTAATCTCATTATCACCAATAACAAGACATCCAAGTGATTGCACCAAAATGCCCCGATTTAGGAATAATTCATACGGATTAAACCAATCAAACAGCTGCCGTATTGTTTCATTATAGACTTGTTCAGCACGATTTTTTTAAACAAAACTATCAATGGCTTTGCATCTGATTTTTGAGTGAATTTTATTTAGACCAGTAACTATGCATTTCAGAGATTGCACCTAAATGCAATCATATAAGTAATACCGTAGGGATTGACCTATAAAATTATGTGTTGATAATTTCAATATAGACTTGCTCAGTAAGATTTTCCTTAGGGAAATTTTCATAGGCTCTTTTTTACTTTGGAGTGAATCTCATTATGGCCAATATCAAGCCATTGCAGAGTTTGCATCTAAACGTTTGAATATCATAAACATAGCACAAAAAATGCCACCATATAAAAGTAACTCCTATACGGGTTTATCCTATAAAACGAGATATGTTTCGTTCCAATGTGGATTTTCTCAATTTGTTTTTCTTGAGTAAATTCCACACGGTTCCTTCTGATTTCTGAGTAAATCTCATTTATTCTCACAATAACAAGACATCGTAGAAATTGTACCAAAATGCCCACATATAGGAATAACCCCTACGAGTTTGACCAATTAAATAGCAATTGCACCGTTTCATTATAGACTAGCTAAGTACGATTTTTTGAACAAAACTCCTTAAGGCTCCCAATCTGAATTTTGAGTGCATCTCATTATGGCCAATAACTAAACATCGCAAAGATTGCACCAAAATGCCACCATATATAAGTAGTGGATTTGCCCGGTTTTTCAGCAAACTTCTCACCGGCTCCGTCTGATTTTTGAGTGAATTTCATTTTTTCTTACAATAACATGTCATCCCAGAGATTGCACTATAATGTCCTCATATAGGAATAACTCCTACGGGTTTGGCCAATAACTGCGATTCAACCGATTATAGACTTGCTCAACACAATTTGTTTGAACAAAACTCTTACCGACTCTCTAGACTTGCTCAGTACAATCTTGCTAATTTTTAACCCAAATACTCATTGGCTTCTTTTGATTTTTGAGTGATTTGAGTCTTGCAAGTTTAGAAAATTGATGCTGCGGAAATTTATTATTTTCATTGAGAAACAAAGGAAACCACAGATAATTGAAGAAACAACCACGACCAGAGTCAAAAGCTTGGTTCTAGCCCGGATAGCGCAAGTTTGCTTAGAGAGAGTTTACGGCCAGAGAAAAGAGTGACGAAGTGTAGCAAATTTTATAGAATGGAATAAACATGCTTGCCCAGCAGAAGATTCCAATACGACCGGTGTGAAGTTTCTGGACACATTTTTGTATTTCATATTTTTTCTTAAAATATGAATGAAAGGAACATCAAACTCAGGGAAGAGATGAAATGTAAGCAACCGAAAATTATAAATATCTGGAAGAGATTGACGATTTATATTTTATGCTGAAACATGTTCTCGTACCAGCTGAAAAGGACTGCGAAACCCATGAAGAATGCGCACGATACCACGGAACACGTCGTAGCAAACTAACAATCATATCTTAAAAATATGTCATTGCTGAATAAACGTGAAACGGAGATACGCTATAAATATACCGCCATTTTCCGGAAAATATTCAGTTTCCCTTTTTTTCGCGATTCGTATGCAGCATCAATCGATAAAAATGATAGGACTCCCCCAGTACACAAACTTAATTATATAAAAGGATTCTTACATGACGGGGCGGCGGCTTTTAGGCAAATATAATGAAGTATGGCAAAAGATAAAAGAACGGTACGACAAGAAATAGCAGGTAGTAACACAATTGGCCAAACAATTTATTGATCAACCTAATATCAACTACCCTATTGCAACATTACTTCATCAAATGTGTGACGTGTTGGATGAAGTAATTCGTTGGTTAAAGGTATTGGGTGGTTAGGCAGAGAAACGGGATCCATGGCTAATATTTATTTTGCTAAACAAGCAGGATCGAGAAACTAAACGGGCCCATTGTACAGCTGAAAACAATTTCCCGACGATTGATAAGTTCTTGAAATTTTTAAGTGGTACAAGCGACGAATATGAGAGTTGTGGTCTACCACCGATACAACAGTTTGTTACGGTGAACTGCGGCTCATCAAGCAGGAGTATGTCGAAATAAGTTCCGTTGCAAAAGTTATAATCACAATTACCACTCCTTACCCCATATGGAATTTAATACTATACACCAAAAATTGGTGTCGTTCACCCGAAATAAAACAACAAGCCTCAAAGATCTCACCAACCTTGCATACAAATATTCAGACGAATTCAACGATTATAGCGAAGTATCAATCGATTCTCCCGATAGCAATAGTGAAAGTGAAAAGGATTTCATATTAGCTGTGTTGAGACTCACACCACTTCGACTGAAAACATTTTCACATCACTGCCAAAACTAGGTAAATGTGCGCAGCAAAATTCTTGAACTCTACAGTACAAGGTGGCCTTAATTTTAAATGTGTGAGTTCGGTTACAAATAATGGATTGGAATGTATTAGCTGCACGCACGGATTTCATATTAGCTGTGTTGAGACTCACGTCACTTTGACTGAAAACATTTTCACATGAGTACCAAAACTAGGTACAATTGTGTGCAACGAAATTCTTGAACTCTACAGAACAAGGTGGTATTTGTTACCACTTCGACTGAAAACATTTTCACATCAGTGCCAAAACTAGGTAAAGTTGTGCGCAAGAAAATGCGCAGCGAAATGCTTGAACTCTACAATACAAGGTGGCCTTTGTTCTAAATGTGCGAGTTCGGTTACAAATAATGGATTGGAATGGATTAGCTGCATGCGCGGATTTCCTATTAGCTGTGTTGAGACTCACACCACTTCGACTGAAAACGTTTCCACATCAGTGCCAAAACTAGGTAAAATTGTGCGCAACGAAATTCTTGAACTCTACAAGGTGGCCTTTGTTCTAAATGTGCGAGTTCGGTTACAAATAATGAATTGGAATGTATTAGCTGCACGCGCGGATTTCATATTAGCTGTGTTGAGACTCACACCACTTCGACTGAAAACATTTCCACATCAGTGCCAAAACTAGGTAAAATTGTGCGCAAGAAAATGCGCAGCGAAATGCTTGAACTCTACAATACAAGGTGGCCTTTGTTCTAAATGTGCGAGTTCGGTTACAAATAATGGATTGGAATGGATTAGCTGCATGCGCGGATTTCCTATTAGCTGTGTTGAGACTCACACCACTTTGACTGAAAACGTTTCCACATCAGTGCCAAAACTAGGTAAAATTGTGCGCAACGAAATTCTTGAACTCTTCAAGGTGGCCTTTGTTCTAAATGTGCGAGTTCGGTATACTCGGTACACAAATAATGGATTGGAATGGATTAGCTGCACGCGCGTATTTCATATTAGTTGTGTTGAGGCTCACACCACTTCGACTGAAAACAGTTTCCCATGCAAAGCGTGCGAACAAACTTTATAATAGTTTATCTAAAACTGTATTATACAGACTGATTAAAATATGTGATATAACTACTGAAATATTGTACCTTTTTACCTTCATGTTTTTAATGAATGTTTGATTTAGCTTTAATCTTTACCCCTATAGGTACTAGGTACCTACAATGATTCCTTATTTTTGTTAAAAACGAGCTTTTATTTAAAAAAGCTCGTAATAGTGATTTCATTGCATATTTCGACGGTATATGAATGGCGCTCATCTTTGGAAAATTTGGGAGCTCGTTACTAGTATCTGTGGTGTCCATTACTGGAAACTGAACCTTGCTGAAAATGATGACTAAAAGCCGATTAATTTTTTGTTTCTAAATCAAAGTTCTTAATTCGATTTAACGCTTAGATGTTCCATAGTTAATCCTTTCGTTATAACATAGGAATCGATGTATTAGTTGCTTAGTTATAAGCAAAATGAGTTGTGCCTCTACTTATGTGTCCGCTATTAGGTGTTTTAACTTGCACTTCGGCAACACCTGCAAATTATGGTAAGTAACTCATTTTTATTTGGGCGACAATATTTTGTGAAATTTATTGCGGTTTTCAGATGAACGTCCAAAACTAGGAAATAGCGTTTGGTCTATTTGGCCAAAAGTTTTTATTCGATATTGATTTAAATTACATGGGCAATATAGTTTTATAGCCAAGCTAAATACTCGAAAAAATAAATCGGCAAAAATTACATCACCAATTTACTCGGTTGGTAAATCATGTTTAGGTATAATAGTTTCATACACCATTTGGTTAACATAAAATTTTAGTTTTTGTGTTATTACTACATTTTATGTTTTTTAATTTTAAAACAACTATAAAGAGACTACCTATAGCGAAAATTGTGTGTATGTTTAGCTTAGTTCTTGTTATATTGGTTTGGTATAAAACAGTTCATTACAATTTACTGTTTATTTCAGTTTAATATAGTTAAAATTACATGAACAATTTGCGGTATTAAAAGGTGGGCCTAATTTATTTTGTTATTGTTGCTTTTCGGTATAAACTCATAAACACACGTTTAACAATTTTTAATTCCATAACCTATCTCAATCGATTTACCGCGCGCGTAAAGTTTGACGCACAACAATTTTGTGAATATGGTGCTGTATATTATAAATAGGTATATGTATATGTATAATATATACATATATATGTATGTATGTATGTAGGTACATAAAGGCAAAAACTAGCTATAGAGCAAAATTATAAATTTTGTGAAGAATAGCCACAATATTTATTTCGCGCTATACTACAAATTTACAGTTAAACAATTTTTATCATAAAAACCTCTCCCTCAAAGTTTATTTTTGTTACATCTTTGGTTTATATTAGAATTTTAGAATAATCAAAAAAATGTAAATATAAATAGAGAAAAAATTATACATCTATAATAGATAAGGTCATTGAACCATACACATATACACAAACTAAATTAACATTATGAATATTATAGTTTCATAGTAAGTATCACATCCCTATAAACATAACTAGTTATGAATACAACGATGAATCAAAGTACTATAAATTGATTAGATAGCGTTTTTTGGTAATTTGGAAAATAACGAGGGCCTTATGCCAAAAACGTACAACGAAAAAATTCAACAATAAACTTGCAACTATAAATTACCGTTTCTACGTTTCTACAATTGATGTGACTAAAATACTATTTGTACTTAGTGACATCTAACATTTCACAGTAATTTGGCAAATTTTAATTAAGCTAAATTATCAGTAATACGGAGTTATTGCAGCAACAATGAAATTCAAATGGCTTTCGAACATTTTTTAACACTAGATTTACGGACACCGAGTATATACTTATTTTTACTGAAACCCGTCATTGGACGGGTACATTAGGACGTCTTTTATTCGTTATGGATTTATTTAGCACATTTTTTGCAGATTAATTCCATTTCCGGTGCGCAATTGCCATTTGTGTCTTCTTGCATTTAGCGCAAATTTTGTTAGTTTTATTTTTGTTGCAATATACAGTTTGACAAGATTTGCGTATATTTAAATTTTGTATTGCCGATAAGGGCTGGGAAGTCATCATAGGCTCATCACTATACTGGCTTGCAAATTCATCGGCTAACTGAAAAATAAAGTTGTTTCTTGATATATTTATACCACCAGTTTCTTTATATATTGCCCATGCGTTGGTAGCTGCAAAGTCAAAGGTGTTATAAAAGACTTGAAGCGGCCATCTACGTGCCCCGCTTTCGCACTATATTTCCTCAACATTTAATCTACCATATCCACTCCAAATTTAGTCCTACTGTAAAATGTAATTGTCTCTGGGACAAGCTTATCATTTGATTCAATATTTACATATGTATAGGGTTTTCCAATAGGAATGATATAATTTTTAAGTGACGTTTCGGCCATTTGCAATATGTCATGATCTGTCATTTTTTGTTTCATTTTATTCAGTAATGTTTACAATTTCATCATGGTGAGATATACGTAAGAACAACGTTTACAAATTATACAGCTTTATTATCAAAATAATCGTTCTCCAATTGCAACTTCGTGCGCTTTTGCCATTTTATAGTCGTGTGCTCGCTATTCGTCGAATTGTTGAAAATTTTGAGTGTACATTTTCTTTACATAATGTTGAAGTGCCAATAAGGCAAAGATTTGCTCGAAGTAATGCAAATATTACTGCACGTGTTGCTGAAGACCGCAATTTGTCGATTCCAAAACGTTCTCAAGAGTTGCGACTGTCTCGAACCACAACCTGGCGGATTTTGAGAAAGGATTTGGGTTTGCATCCGCATAAAATTGTTCTCACTCAAGAACTGAAGCCATTGGACCACCGTAAACGTCGTGAATTTGCTGATTTTGCCTTCGGATAACTTGAAAACGATAACGATTTTTTAAGAAAATCATCTTCTCCGATGAGGCAAAACTGTCGATTCTGGTGCGAAGAAAATTCACAAATTATTCATGAAAAACCATTACATTCACCTAAATTGACAGTTTGGTGTGGTTTTTGGTCTGGTGGAATCATCGATCCGTATTTTTTTTTCGAAATGAAGCTTGTAACACCGTTACTGTCAATGGAGATCGGTATAGATCGATGATAACCAACTTTTTATGGCCGAACTTGGAAGAAGTTGATCTTGACAACATTTGGTTCCAACAAGACGGGGCTACGTGCCACACAGCAAGTGCAACAATTTTTTTTAAAGAAATCATATCATTCTTATTGGAAAACCCTATATTTATGTGTTGTGCTCAATAATAGTATTTTTTTACTGGGTTTGCCCAGTATAAATAGTCAAAGTACCAGATTCAAATTTGTAAAGGAGTGTGGAAAAGCGCCCCATATCATCTTTTTAGTTATTGCATTCTTTGGCAATCTTCTTTTATTTGTCCGCATAGTGCCAACCAAAGTCGTTTATTTGCAAGCAATTTTTTTGCAAGGGGTATGCCCTTGAAGAAATTATCTACGTTAATATTTCTTTCACAACCTAGATACGGTTCAACGGTTTCGCGAGTTTGAGGACTACGAACTCACTCAGTGGTACCGTTGATGCTCGGCTTTCATCTTTGCCTAAGTACGGAAAACCATTTATTAGATATTTACTTTTTACATCCGATACTAACCAAAACTTGATGCCAAATTTCTGCGGTTTGTTCGGCATGTATTGTGTGAAACGACATCTAGCCTTTGTTGGGAATAATTGTTCATCGATGGTAATATTTGCATCAGGCTTATAACAGGATTGGCAATTTTGAATAAATTTGTTTCATATTTGAGAAATTAATGCAAATTTATCGGTTTGTAAACGTTGATTACGTTCAGCTCTCTTGTCGAATCGTACAAATCGAAGTATTTCCATAAATTTGTCTCTCGCCATTGTTTGTGAAAAAAGCGGGCCCCTACTTTTTAGACCATAAATATGAAGCTTTCATAAATTTTGCTTCATATGGAGCCCTTGCATATAAAATTGCTATAAAAGAGCGTAATGGTGGATTTCTAATTTTCCAATCTGATTTCAGAACCCGCCGTGCTTCAATTTCAGTGCAAACTTGAATATGATCTAAGTCCGAAAAAGATATTTCTGAGGTGGTGTCTGTCTGTTTGTGTCCTTTCTACAGCCCAAACGGATTTACTGATTTGGATGAAACTTAACTTAAACTTTTTTTCATAAAGTGGCATCGCCCATCCAAGTTTGGCGGAAATCGGTCTACCGGAAATGCATATAGCATCTGCGAATAAATCGATTCAGAACAAAAAAATATAACCTCATGTTATAACCTCGTATATAACGTTCTCACGAATTCTTCATTTTTAATTTAATCTGTGTGACGTGCCGATTTCTATTGTTTGAGTAATTTATACTTCGACTAATATGAGTATCATGAGCGTCACAAGGATTCTTCTAAGACGTCATCAAGAGCATGTAATAGCTCTATGGACCGAGTATTATTCTGTGTATGTGCCATGTAGCAGCGATCTCCCCAAATGTAAGTTTTAAATTTAATTTGAATGGAATGCCGATTTCACCTGTTAGAGTAATTTACATTTCAACTAATATCATGGGCCACAGGGATTCATCACTAAGGCACAATATGTCGATGTTATACTGCTACATTTCTTTCTCAACATGTTTTCGTTAGAGTTCTGATGCTCCAGTTTCCGATTTGTGTCCCTTGTCCGTGAACAAGGAGTAGTAACATTAACAACAACTAAAAAGCACTACTCGAAAGGGCAACCCATAAGTAGCAGAATAATAACAGCAAGGTCCCAGCCAAATTCAGTACTGGCATGCACATGCAGATGCACAACTAAAGACGAATTCTACGAGCAGTTACAAACTACAATATCTAGTACATCCAAAAATCATATAAAACTTGTTCAAGGTGATTTCAACGTGCAAATTGAGATCAATAACACCGGAATGACGTCAATCATAAACACACACTAGATTTTGCAAGAAAAAACAATGGAGAAAGACTCATCGATTTATACTGTGTCACAAATCAGCTATTCTTAGGAGATATCAAATTCCCACACAAGAAAGAATATACATACATAATGCCCAAGTACATTTGAGCATCACCAGATGGAAGAACCAACAATTAAATTGATAACAAGAAATTCCTAATCCTCCTTAGAGTAATCATCCAAAGAGTAATCGGAGGAAATTCAACATGGAGAGATAAATTGAAGAACACTGACACCAAAGACCCATTAGAGAACACGCTCTAACTCAATCTTCCGAGTAACGAAAGTAGCGCTATCGATCAGAACTAACACTACACCAGAAAATCCAAGTATTTAGAAATGATGATACATGGTGGAAAATTCAGAAACGCCTCCAACTAAAATTATAACTCTGTCATGAAAATACGGCTGGAGATCGAAACAAACTGCTAAACAAATAAAAGAGATGGCAAGAAGTGATCGCAGAAAATACACCGAAGACATATTCTTGAGACTGCAGAAAAAAACAGCAGCAGCAAATAGAGAAACGTGTGCACACACTACATCAATGTGCGTAAAAAGGGTCACCGGAAAATTCACAAAATTTTACCACCAATAAAGAGCACCAAAAATTATTATTAAATTACTAAATTACAGAAAACCAACAGCTAAATAGATTGGAAGTACTTCGCGGTCAACGAAACGGCAGATAGTGAATAAAATGATGAGCTAGCTAGCGCTTCATGCCATCACAGGACCATAACCATAACTATAAATACCCCACCAACGGAACGGGAGATTAAAAGCGATATTCAAGCAGCTGAAGCATTTGTAACACCAGAAACTCTTACTCCACTACTAGAGTCAAACGAGGATGCGTTCTCTCTTCACTATTATTCTTAATAGTAGTTCTAGGTAATGTTGGCTTGGCACAGGAAGTCGGTCTGAAACACCAAGGCTATGAGACTAAATACGAACATGCATTTCTCGCCCTCGATAGCCTTGTAAGTAGAGTACTTGGTCTGTAGATTCCTGGTGATGACCAGTAAAGAAAAAAAAGTCGCGACTGGTTGTTTTTTACGTGTCATATGTTATTTATATATGTTCGTTCATTTTCAAATTTTCAGATTTACAGCCATAGTAGTTAGTAGTTTTTGTCCTTAGTAATACAATCAACCAAGAAACAATCGAGTATGTTGACAAATTCGTATACATTGTTTGTACTGTAGCGAAAACGGGCGGAAGAATAAGATATCAACCAAAGCATCAGCAAAGCAAGGAATAAGTTCAATATGATAACACAAGATTTGAAATGTGAATCAGTACTGCTGTATAGATGTGAAACATGGAAACACACGCAGAGGGATCCAAACACGATCACAAATGAAAAACTTCTGCGGTGGACTAGGCAAATCGAAATTGAGCGCAAAATTAAGAAATAAAAGTGGATATAACAACTCGGTGAGCATGGCGGGAACTGAAAGCAATAGTCCCGAATTGAGTAAGATGGTCTTGTCTAGTAGGCGCCCTATATGTTCCTAAATTGGATTTAAAGAAAAAAATAATCGGGTGATTCTGGTTCATGGGGTAAAGGATACAAGCATCAAACTTGATCAGTACAGTTCATGGCATGATCATGACACTTGATCATCTTTGGTACAACCGGCATAAGTGTGGGATTTCTATAGAACAGTGAACCCTGGTTTTATCTGGTTATATAAATTTTGTTTAAATAGTATGAGTTAAATCTGCGATATTTTCTAATATTGTCAATCTATTTGAACAGTTTCTGTACATAATGTACGATTTACCCGTTCCAATTCTTACCAATTCTGGAAGAGAACTAAATTATTTTTGAAATGTACAGTTTAGCACAATTAAACTAAAGTAAAACATAAACTTCAATGTTTAAACGGATCTGTGGGATTTCTAGTAATATAATCCCACATAAATCCCACCGTTATTCCCCAAAATATTCGGCCCGTTTTTTTAATTTTAAAAATGCATTTATTTTAAAATAAAATGAACGAACAGATTAATTAAAATATTGTTCATCGCTGTTACGACTTTTTCGAAAACCGGTGACCTGCCAAATCGTGTTGCATCCGCCGGAACAATCAGTAATCAGAAGCATCAATCTCGGGAGAATTCAGCGGATGCGGTAAAATGTCCCACTTGAGCGTTTCCAAATATTATTTTACGACTTTTGCAACGTGAGGCCGAGCGTTGTCATGCATAAGAATAAGTTTATCATGCCTTTCCTCATATTCCGGTCGATTTTCTCGTAATGCCTGGCTCAAAAGAATTAATTGAAGTCTGTACCGCTCGCCCGTAATGGAATCGCCAGGTTGTAGCAGCTCTTAGTACACAACGCAGATCCACTTTTCATCACCAGCCACTATTCTATGTAAAAAAAACCCTTTCTTGTTTGCCTTTGAAACACCCAATTGAGTACGGAAACTATTTGTTGGGTCACTCCAAATGTATCGACAAGCTCCTCTTGTGTTTGAGTCGAATCGTCACCGAGCAATGCCTCTAATTCATCGTCTACGAATTTTTTTGGCGGTCCCACGCGACGCTTCGAAATTATTCCCTACATGATTTATCGGTTGGAGCATTGTCACCGTAAACTTCCACAAGCATTCGATGTGCTTCGGCTGCACTTTTTTCCTATTAAAAGAAAAAATTAACACTTCCCGCAAATGCTGTTTAGTTATCACAAAATCCGACATATTCAACATCGTAAAAAAACACGTATGAAACTCAATTCTATACAAACTGAATGTTAACGGCAGATGTCTAATCTGTCTGAAACAACGGAAATCAGCTGTCACTATAAAAAATTTATTATAGTTAGAGCCACTTTATGAAAACGGACATACATGATACACAAATTTTACCGTTAGCTGCACAAAATTGCACAATCAAACACTACGCGATAAAATTAGAAAACCGTTGGCTTTCCAAAATAGGATTTCTGATGCGATTGACATCCTTTCGTGTACTTTTGTGTAGCTACACTTTCCATTAAAAAGTTCCCTTCGATCGAATTGTAAGTAATAAAAGGTTATTAGCGATTATTCTATGAATTTCTATTTTAACTAACTTGACGTCATATATGAAAGTGCATAAAAGCACTTCCAAAATGAATTTGGAAATGTCGTTATTTTCGAAACTTTACTGGAGGTAATAGTCGTGTATAGATACAGTGACATGCTATGCTATTTGTGTTGCGTCACTGAAACCCTTTCTTTCCGATTTAGTCTTATGTATAAAATAGTCAAAACAACTTTTTTTCTAATATTTTATCATATGCACATAAAAAAAACTTTTTATTACATGACGTCACACTTCAATGGCCATAAAATATCTACTCTAAACAAGCAAATTAAAATTAATTGCTTATAATATGTACAACCAGGCTAGCACATCGAACGCTTAATTTTTTTGACTCCAAAATAAGTAAATTCGCCAAATTTTGCGTTCGCTGGTTTGTGAGTGCGCGCGCGAGTACTTGCGGTTATTATCAAATTAACGAAGAACTTTATTAATATGTATGTAGTGTATTGTAATTAGATTAGAATCACCAACAACAACAAATGTTGGTATTTGAATATTTATATGTAATGTTTTAGAATTGATTGATTTTATTCTTAACATATTTATGAGAACGATAAGATATGAAATATGTATTCGATGTGTTTTGTTGTCTTATCCAGCCAAATCGTTAATTTAATAGTTTTAATAAAAATTCGTCTTCTTCATATATGAGAACTATTTTATGTACTAAATATTATGATACTTATATGTGTAAATTTGAATTTGTCCTCGTTTCGATTTTATGTGTTTATGATCTTATGATGGTTCCTTTGCAAAACCGAATTGCGAAAATTTCATGGTTTTTAAAAGAAAATTTTGTTATACAAAGTTAATAAAAATGTGTGTTTATACGAGTGTGTGTACTCGTTCGTTATATATGGATGTACGAAATATAAATTTAGGTATCGCGTTAAATTATATCATTCCATTATAATTTTTTTTTAATATGTAATAATGTATTATATATATTGTACATACACGGATACATGTGTGTATTTTGTACGTACACATATGTGTATTAATAGCTAGTTTGACGCCACCATTCACTTTTCTTTATATTTGGCTAATTTTAAGTACATTGTCTTTTCATATTTTTTGTCTGTGTATTTTACTGATATTAGGTTTTATTTAAATAAATAAAACAAAAAAAAAATGTGTGTAGGTCAGATGAAGTAATTTTTTATGAATATTTAATTTATGTTCTTCATTTTTACTTCTATTTTACCTCAATTTTTAAATTAGACATGTTTATTGTATCTTCAACAGATTCTTTCGTACTTTACACACAACGTATTCTTTAAGTTGTTTGATTGTATTTCGGAGACGATTTATAACTTTACTGCTTTTATTCGTATACAGCCGTAGAGTTGCTGAATAAAAATTGCAACAGATGGATCAAAATCCACAGCCAAGCAACACAGAGCAAAGCAGCTCACTTGCCCAGGTAGTGAAAGGTTTGGGTTCAATCAAACATATGGGTTCCGAAAATAACCAAATTATGGAAAACATTATGAGCAGCATTGCAGCTATTACAAAGCGGCTAGATGACCAAAGTAATCTGAACAGCATGATACTTGATCAATTGAAGAAAATGCAACTCCCTCAACGCAGTCCAACAAAAAATGTTCAGTAAGAACACAACTTTCAAAATAGCAATCTGGAATGCGAATGGGATTATGCAACATATTCCAGAAGTAGAAATATTTTTAAATTTAGAAAAAATCGACATTTTCTTATTATCTGAAAGCCATCTAGTTAAATCTTCGTTTGTTAAAATACGGGGTTACAACTTATATCACTCCCCGGCATAACTTTAAAACGGAGGACTACCTTAAACTATTTAAATCGTGAAAAGGTAAAGAATTGCTCTAAGCAGGGCAGACATCAAAATGTGAATTTTACTCTGGTGGTTCCCCAACATACTGACCCAGTGACTGAACGAAGATACCTGACCTAATAGATTTTTATGTAGCAAGAAGTATATCCCAGAACTACAACTGTGGGCAACCAGTAGTAAAACGTTTTAATTTAAATTTCGCACGGAAAGCCATTCGTCGAAATATTTTTTTGTCTATGTTGGTATGACTATCAGTGACATCTGTGCCAAATGTCACATCAAAATAATCATTAGTGTTTAGTATACGCTTGTCTTTCTGAAGTACAAAAAGTACATTCGGTGATTTTTACAATGAGTGAAATTTTTCAACAAAGAAGTTCCATTAAATTTTGTGTCCGGAATGAAGTTTGTGGTGCGGAAACATTCAGAATGTTGCAAAAGGCTTTCGGTGATAATTGTATGTCGCGAGCAAGTGTTTTTGATTGGTACAAATTGTTCAAAGAGGGTCGAGAATGTGTTGACGACACACCATGTCAAGGACGGCCATCAACATTAACTGATGATCAACACGTTAATAAAATCAAGGAAATGATGCTCGAGAATCGACGATTAACAGTCAGAGACCTTACTGGCATCGTTGAAAATATCGGAAGGATCAGTGAAAACCATTTTGAAAGATCATTTGGGCCTAAGAAAAGTGAAAGCACGATTGGTTGACGTCTGTGAAATAACGTTTTCCGAAACAATGAAACTGCTTCCTGAAACAATGCTTAAACATATTATAACTGGCGATGAGTCTTGGATCTATGCTTACGACCCGGAAACAGATGATCAATCGGCCGAATGTTGTGCCAAAGGTGAGCCGAAGCCGAAAAAACCACGTCAAAGCAAGTCAAAAATCAAGGTGATGTTGACAGTTTTCTTCAATTATCGAGGTGTGGTGCACTCCAATTCCTTCCGAACGGCCAAACTGCCAACAAGGAATACTATTTGAGTGTTATGCGTCGTTTGAGCGAAGCTATTCATAAAGAGGCCGGAATTATGGGTCGACAACTCTTGGTTTTTGCACCACGATAATGCACCTTCTCATACTGCATTGGTTTTACGTGATTTTTCGCCAAAAAATTCACCCATAAAAATTCCACCCACCACCGTATTCGCCTGATTTAGCTCCGTGTGACTCCTGACTGTTCAGCAAACTCAAACGACCGCTCCGGGGAAACCGTTTTGAGTCAATTGAAGACATTAAACGTGAACCGCTACGCGCATTGGAGGCTATTCCGGAAATTGACTTTAACAACTGTTTCGAGGATTGGAAAAAACGTCGGCACAAGTGTATTGAGGCCGAGGGGGGGGGGGGATTACTTTGAGGGGGACGAAATAGATTGGAGAAATAAATAAAGAATTTTAAAATTATGGACAAAGTCTTACTATTTTTTTGCCCACAGTATTACATTCACATTGAAGACAGTAATTCTCTAGTTACCTAGAATAATAAATTCAAAAGAAGAAGCTTAACATATCCTACCCAATGCAAGTTGGAGAGTTGGTAAGAGAAAAACGACGGGCACGTAAAATCTGGCAAATAACTAGAACACCGGAGAACAAAACAATTCTTAACAATTTAGGTAACAGTCTCAAATCTCTTTTTAAAGAAGCTAAAAATGCATCAATCAACAGATATCTAGTTAGCCTAACCGATGAAAAAAATTCTGATTATTTACTGTGGAAGGCGACTAGGGGACTCAAAAGACCCAAAATGCAAGTGCCTCCACTTAAAGAGAAGAGTGGAACCTGGGCAAGAGGTCCTAAAAAGAAGGCTGATCTATTTGCAGAGTATCTCGAGGATACCTTCCAACCACTACCAAAACAAATGGCCAATAAAAATATAATGTCAATCCACAAGCTAAAAAATTTTGATATACGCCCAGTAACTCTGAAAGAATTAAAAGAAGAAGCAAAAAGCAACATGAATGTTAAAAAAGCCCCAGGGTACGACTTGATTACTTGCCAAATAATCAAGGCTCTACCAGGTAGAGGATTTTGTAAGCTATTACACATAATCAATGCAAGCTTTCGGTTAAAATATCTTCCGCGGCAATGGAAAGTAGCAGAAGTAATCATGATAGCAAAACCTGACGAATCATAAACCACCTAACGATAAAAAATCATACAGGCTAATTTCATTGCTGCCAATTATGTCATAACTCTTCGAAAAATTATTACTAAAAAGACATAAACCATATAATTGAGGACCGACAAATAATTCCTCCACATGAATTTGGATTCAGAGAAAAACACTCCACAATTGAACAGGTGCATAGAATCGCCAACATTATTGAAAGAACGTTAGAACGTACAAGAGTATGCTCCAGCATATTTCTGGACGTCGCCCAATCATTCTGTAAAGTCTGGCACAGTGGACTAGAATTCAGAATGAAGGAACTGGAATACAGATGAAGGAACCATAGCCACCTTTGCAGATGACACAGCAATCATGGCGATTTGAAGTAATGTCGCTGATGCAACGAGCAAACTCCAGAAGATTACCAATGCGGTTTGTAACTGGACTAAGCGCTGGAAAATCAAGCTTAATGCGACGAAATCCAAGCATATTAACTTTATATGCCAAAAGGATTCCCATCTACCGACAGAAATTAAGTCACGACCGGTGCCATATGCAAACAAAGCTGTAACAAAATGTATTGCCTCATAGGTAGTGGCTCTGAGCTGCTTGTGCTAAGCAAACAAACGTCAAAATGATACAGACGTTTCAAAACAAGGTTCTCCATATCATCGTAAATGCTCCGTGGTACACAAGAAATGAAGACCTACACATTGACTTACAGATGGAATACATCAAAGATGAAATAAAAAAGCATACCGCCAGACACGAAATAAGGCTCCAAGAACATGGAAACCCCTATATGGTAGATAATCCTGTCGTTGAAAGAAGACTTTAAAGATCGAGGCCACTTGACCCACTAAACATACCAAATTAAAATTAGTATTTTAAATAGGTTTAATTAACTTTGGGACTAAGCATAGGGTTTCACCCCAAAAAATCAAAATTGTTTAAGAAATGTAAAATTTGTAAAAATTTCAAAGATAGATTGCTAGATGAGCACATTCTCAGTTGTAATTAATAAAGGAAAAAAAAAGTACAAACGGTTTCATGATAATTTATTAAAAATTATTTCACCGAAAACGACAATTCATCGTAAAATAAATAATCGAAAAATTGATTTCACCGAAAACTTAAATACATCGAAAACGACAATTCATCAAAAATTCTTCCATTGCTTGTAGTGGTTCCAGCCGCATTTACCGGGATTTCTTTGAAATTTCCCGGGATATAATACGCTAAATATTTATGTTTCCACTCGTGGGAATATTAAAATTTAATTTCTTTTTTATTTCCTTTTGTAAAACAATTTAGTACGAATGGGTTTTTCTTTTGTACGAAGCTTTTTTCTTCGTCGATTCTATAATTTAGTTCATGATACGTAGTGGTTGTGGCATATAATCCGGAAATTTGAGTTCAATCAGTTAGATACTCGTACGCAAGAAATTTGATAGTGGTAGCGTTCACTTTGTGAATAAAATTTCATGTAGCGAAAATATTTTAAATCTGAATTCTGAGATAAAAGCGTTTAACGAACATCTGAGAAGGCAAAATTCTCATTGACCATGTTTTAAGAAGTTATTGTTAGGTGGAACTACAAAATTGAAGAATGGTGCCAATATTGTTAGCCCATAAATTTCTATATAAAACATAAAAAATACAACATTTTAAAGAAAAAAACTACATGGTGGGCCATCTGTTGGTCCTTTTTTCAATCGATGAATTTTAGTACTTAATGCTATCTGTTCTAACAAATTCTTTGGCATATGAAAAGTCAAAAATAAGCCATTTATCATTTTGGAGTCACTAACAACACAACAACACTTTTCGTAAATTACGTGAGAGTTTTGGCCGACATGGACGTCCTATTGGCAAAATTATTAATCTTTTTGAAGAAACTGGTTCAGTGGAAAGTTCTAGACCATATCAACAGGTTCATCAGTTCGTGCTGTTAGTGCAAGTGTTCGTAATGAACCAAGCACATCAATCAGGCACCGCCACATTTTGCATGTTGATCATCTAAGAGAAAAACGAATAATAACTAAAAAATTCTAATTTTGTAACAATTCCGGTTCATATCAGTTTTCAAAAATTTAACTGGAAATGACGTTTTATTGACAAAAAATGGTCTTTTAAGAAAAATTAGGCCCTGTGTAGCCCGGAATTTTCTACAGTCTAGGCGGATTGGTTATTCGGAATAAAACTTCATACATTCAATTAATGGAAATTGTTTTCCATTAATTGAAAGATCCTTGCGAAATTTGGTGGAAATATGTATACAAGCTAGCTTTAAGGTGCTTTTAAAATGTTTGCACTGATGTTGAAAAGTTTAGCATTTACAAAAAACGACAAAGAATTAAAAGATTTAAATAAATTTAAAAATTAAATTTTCAACCAAAATGGATTGACCTTGTTGGTTGATTATACAGTTTTACCAAAACTGTGGTAAGTTGTATTTTTCGCCTTAGAAATCTAGTTTGGTATATTTGAGATTTATGTACATTCATCGTAAATGAAAGTCGGGTGTTGGTCACAACATATTCACACCACCATTTTTTTCTCGTATTAAAAGTTGATTTGTATGATGAAAATTTATTTAGAACATGAGTTGCGGATGTGGTTATGTAGTATGGATAACGCCCAAAATTGAATGGAACTAAGTCACTTCTAAACCGACCGAAATTGTGTATACACCATGAACTTTTTAATACGAACAATTTTTTTGGAATTTCGGAATACGGCCAAAAGAGCCATTTCTTAACCCACCATGATGAAATTGGAACTGCGATTCTAAAATTGTTTTTGGAAGAAGTTCCGGAATATGGCCAACTGAGACGAACTAGGTTACTTCTTAATCGATCATTATAAAATGGGATATGTAAGATGAAAATGGGATTTCAAAAAGATTTTTGGAATAAGTTCTGGTCAAGAATGGGATTCTAAAACGATTTTTGGAAATAATTCTGATGATGAGTTCTTTTGACTCGATCAAACGTGAGCGTTTATTAAGTGCTATAGGATTCCTGCCAATCCCTAAGAATTGATTTCAGTCACAATTTAGTGACAAATTTGATAATATGCTATCGAGAATTTTGCAACCAGAAGCAACGTAAATTTATGAGATTGGGTTAAGTGACAATAGACAGAGTGAGAATAGGAAAAGGAAGAAAATATTTGATTAGATAGGATCATTTGTAGCTTCTGCCAGACACACCACATTATTGAATAAATACAGAACTTTAAAAATCTAATTTCAGCAAAAATAGCCATTTTCTTCTGTAAAGTAATGGGCTAATTCCATCTCAGTTGAGTTCCATAGAAGAAATGGTTTAGGCCCGTCCCAGGTCCATGTTCTGGATTTTTTTCCAAAAATAATTTCTAAATCTCATTTCCATCAAACAAACCAACTTTGATCAAAACATGGTCTGAGTTAAATGGCCTATTTCAATAATGTCGAAAGATAAAATGTCGAAAAAAATTTAATCGAAAAAATTATCAAAAAAATTATATCGTCGAATTTATAATCGACTTTCGATAATAGTTTTCGGTAAAATGAATATAGTTAGTATTAAATTTGTTCCAAATTGTTAAATGTACTTGTAGTTTTAGAGTTTTTCAGATAAATAAATCTAGCAATCAGTAAAAATTTGAATTTTGGCATTTGAATGAAAATTCAAATTGTCAATTTTGATGTTTTCATATATTTTTAGTGATGGCAAACTATGCAAACATTAAAATTAATTTTTAAAACTATTAAGTGCAATGCACAGTAACAATTTAAAATTTCATGTACCTGAATACATTGAGGCAGTAAAAAAACTAAAGGATGTTGTTTCGTCAATACAGAGAATTTACTTCATAAATTTAAATTTTTATGGGTTAGTGTTTTTATTATTGATTTAATGAAAGTTTCTAATCGTTGACCAAATAACAAATTTATACAATTTATTTGTTTGCATAAGAGAACGCAAAGATCTGGGATCATTCCAGAGATTTCGCCGGTAGATACATCTAAACATCCAGACGTCACGACAGAGAAAAATGATTTTAGACCCATGTAATTTTTTGTCAGGATTTAAATAATTTGGTGCTACGGACCAAAGTTAATTTGTGATCTCTAGCAAAATTTGATTCAAGTTTTCCATATAAAATTTGAACTGGCCCGGATCAATGAATGTAATGAAATCAGTAGTTTAACTAATTTTTAACGAATAATTACATGTCGTCCTAGCAGTTGTTTCTGAATCGAGTGGACCTTTAACGAATTCAATCAACAAAAACAATTTTTTCTCTTGACTTGACACAAACCCTAATAGAATAACGGATGCTTACAACACGGAGTGATTAATTTTAAGCAATAATCGAACAATTTTCATTCCAAAGCTGGTAAAAATCATTTTGCAATTTTTGTTCGGGAAATCAAAATATTCCACTACAATAATCCACTTGTGAGAGGATAGGATTGATTATAAGTAAAAATTTAAAAATTTTCATTCTTTCTCTTATTTGGTAATCGTTTCTAGAGCAAATGTAAATTAGGACTTGGGTCCATTTATAATATATTTTCTCAAAAAAGTTCATTTTAATAAGTTCGAAATAATTTTGACAGTTGAACACAAGTACCAGCTATGATCTAGGCATTTCATAATATTCGGAGCTCTGGACGTTTGCATTATTTCCCTAGTTTAATAGCAACTTTCTTAAGAAATCCAATTGTTTATAGAATCTACCTATTCAAGAAAGATTTTACTGGTTTGTTAGCGCAGCTTTTAACGAGATTCTTTTAACGAGTCGGTCAATGCCTTCGTTTCTCTTTATAGAAAAAAACAAACCTTGAAAACATGCCATTTTCAACATCACAACTAGGCAACAGCAACTAAAACAACGTTTTCACGTTGCACGATGTTTGTGACGCAAGTTGGGACAAACATAATTTAGCAAATATTTGAGTCGTTTGCAGCTTCCGTATTTTAATAATAACGCTAAACGAACGCTTTCGTTATATTTGCGAATAGCTTAGCTTAGAAACGAGAACCGGTTAAATTTAGTTAGCTTAATCATTTATCTCTTCACATTTTTGATAAAGCCAATGTGTTGAACACTGTTACTAAACGAAATGAATGTATCTTTACCTTGATATTTTATTGATACAATTGACAATTTTAGATTAATTGCAAAGCTGCAAAATTAGAATTTTTGCGAAATTTAATTTAAAAAATCGATGAAATTTTTGTATTTGTATTATATTTGTTCTATTTGTCACTGAAGTTGTTTGCTAACAAGTGCATATGATGAAATTTAATAGACAAGGCTGTAGACCGAGCAACTTTTAGACCAGTATTGTACTTCTGATTCAAATTAAAAATTTTCAAGTAAATTGGCTTCTATGGATTCCATCCACTAGAACTAGAATTTCGCGAATGGAATTTCCTGCTGGAAAAAGCTTTAAGCTTTCTTGTCTTACAAGAATTTTTGGTAACGGTATTATTGATAAACAAAACTTTTAAACATTTTACGAAACACACTATATTACCCTTCCAACCTATATGAGTGAATATTATTTAGCAAAATTGTTATCGTATTGGAGGATTTTCGAACAAACTCTTTTTTTCCTTCCATTAATTCTCCTAAGAAAAAATGTTCCATAACCTCTTAACAACATCCTTACTGCTAAACCTGATATCGGGGTTTCAACAGAAACTTTCCCCTAGAATTTGACCGCGGCAAGAAATAATATTCTTTCATTTATATTTATGTAGATCTGAATCAGGAGACAATATACTTCCATTTCTACATGATTTATTATGTTGAAGTAGAATCTAATCCATTATGATTATGGATTTATAGTTTGAGACTCGAAGTCGTGACGTTCAAATTTATAGTCTCGTACCCTAACCATTATAAACGTTGAGATAACATTGATATATAACAGTTGGCTAATCCGACTCTTTTTATAATTTATTTTTCTGTGCGAATTTAATTAAGCTTACGGGTTGAAACCTCATAGAATGAGAAAGGAATTATTGCATGACGTCCGTGCTTATAACGTTTACTTTGTGTGAAGTTACAACGAAGAATAAATTTAATTCCATAAATCTGTATATTTGCTTGTATTTATGGTTGTCTTAATTGCTTCGAATATGGTACCTAGCCATCTAGCACTCTCTCTCGTAGTTAGGTGGGGACCCTTTCCTTCGAGATTTCTATAACCCAAAATAGATTGTGATGATATCTGATTCTGTTATCTGTAAAATTGACTAGAGGGAGTGATTTCATGATATTTCGATAAGGTGGTCGTACGGTTGGGCCCGGACCACGTTTAAATATTTTTTCCCGAAAACTATTAGTGGTAATGGAAAAGAGAAGTTCTATGGTAGTGTCGATAAGGTACGTCATGTTTAACTGCGTCATGTCACTGCGTCAATTGGCCAGTCAGTCATTGGTCTTTTGTTAACATAAGAGTATACAGTTCGTCTTACTGCGTTAGGTATAGTGCACATAGCCTCAACCAAACAGTTCGTTAGAGCATAAGTTGGCCTCTATTTAGACCATTTTTGTTATTCCATTAGACCGTTATTATTTTTTTACCAACAAACGCTTGAAATCTTCTTGTCGACATTCAATGAACAAATCATAAAATTTAACTGGTTTTAATTGTGTGAATGGTCAAAATTGAATACAGCATCTTAAAAACTGACGGACTGGCGGGTTAACCCTTAAGAACCCATAGTAAAAAAAGTGTAGAGGAAAACTTCATTTTTAGGTAATGATGGTCTAGGTATTTTTATCTAAAAAATTACTCGTAATGTTATGTAGTGTAGGAAATTAAATTTTCCAGTGATTACGAGACGATTCAGATTCCACGTAGTAGATATATTTTGAAGAGAGGAAAAGTGTGTCTAATAAATGAGAAGTTTATGGAGCTAATTGCATTAGAACGCCAGAATTGGTTAAAAAAATAACGTTCTGGTGATTTTTAGAAGATTACAGAGGTTAAATGTATCGCACACCATATTAAAAATCCACTAAAAATTTCTTTGAGTTTCTTGGAGTCGCAAATTTCTGATCAAGAAGCTCAATATTTGAGATCCGCATAATTTGGAACAAATTAATTTAAACCTGCAAATTAATTAATTCAAACTTGCGAATTAATCAAAAATGAATTCCGATTATTCATGATATTGCAGGTTACCGGCTACTTCAAAGTTTGCAAAACTCTTTAAATGGTAAAATTTTCATCAATGATGGTGATTTGCAATCGCACTTTGTTCAGTTTATTTGCTGATAAGGACCAAAAGTTTTAAGAGCACGGAATTGTGAAGTCGCCAGAAATATTGCGAGAGGGAATCGAATGAAATGCAAAACATTTTTTTGATTAAAGTTTATTTCTGTATAAAAATGTAAGTTATATGCTACACTAAAAAAACGCGAAATAGCTTTTTTACCGACCTGTTACGATAAAAACTGACTATCGACTTACAGAAAATCTAGAAAAGGATTTTGAAAAAAATGATCTTGTTTGGTGGTTGATTAATAAAATGAATTAACCGCATTTTGTACATTTGTTATGCTTTTATTTGAACGATTGCCTGATCAAATCATTATCTTGTGGTTCATGAATAAAACACTATTTCGATTTTTAATATCTAAGCCCTTTGAAAATGCTAACTCTAAAGAGAAATATGAAGAGGAATGAGCCTATCGGATCATTATTTACAAGTAAAATACAGAAACTAGAAATTTTCTCAGCTGGTAGCATGTATCTCCGGTTTGGGTGCTAAGAGGTCCTTGGTTCTCTCTATGTACAGCTAGATAACTCAAAAACACATAACAAAACTTGCTGGGAGATCCGGAAACTTTGATGATAATATTAGCAAATTAGGTGCTATTTAGAAATTTAGAAATCCGATAGATCTAGAAGAACAGTTAGAACAACAGTGTTCAAGCAGGCTTGAGGTACCGCGCCAGGTTCCAGGAAAATGAGTCCAAATATTATTTATCTTTAGAGAAAAAATTGCAGCAAAATGGAATTAAGAAAAGACTGGCAAAAATGGCAGGTTACAAAACAACTCTAAATATTGTATCCAACTGAAGAAATCAGGAACTAGCAACACATTACTGGAAAAAAGATACCGAATATTCCCTCTGAAAAGCAACAAAGTGTTAAAGACTTAAAAGTGGAAATCAATTGAACAAATTGCAAAGAAATTTAAATAAGTTCTAAGTCATTGGCAGGTCGCAGAAGTAATCATGATATTTAAGCCAAACAAACCAGCAAATGAGAAAAATTCAGTTCTCTTCAAACTCAAACCAATAGAGAAGAAGGAAATCATATTCCCCCACATTAATTTGACTTAAGACAAAACCATTCAGCAATAGAACAAGTTCATCGAACTACAAATGTAATTAAAGAAGTGCTTGAAAATAAGAAAGAATGTTCAAGTATCTTCTTGGATGTAACATAAACTTTTAACAAAGTATGGCATCGAGGCATGAAAAATAAATTACAAAGAGACTGTTTTATCAAAACTTACATAGCTAACCGAAACAGTCATGTTCAATTAGAAAATTAATACTCCTAAATACAGAAAATATCAACAGGAGTGTTAGCAAGGTGTGCAGATGTTACAGCTGTCTTAGCAGTCGCTGACAACAAGAAGCCACAACAAATTGTAAAGATCCCCTAAACATTTTTAGTAGCTGGGCGAGAGATGACAAATAAAACAAAATCACACAAACTTCACTAGCAAAAATCTCAATCAGATGCTGGAAATTAGATACGGCAAAATGTGTATGATGTCTCTAAACGTAAAACTAAAACGGAATGAGCAGGGCACAATTTTTCTAGTAAGAGTTATAACATTAAATACCGAAAGATGGATTTTTTCTTAGGGAGAAATTCTGAGATAATTTTACATAATGAATTGCTACTTTATCGACTCAGCTCTGGGGATGTGCAAAGGAATGCCAAATCGTTCAAAAGCAAAATCGTTCGTGGCATAGTTAATGCACCGTGAAATGACAACCTTCATTTAAACCTGAAAATGGAATTCGTTAATAAAGAAATAAGGAAACATGCAATGCTTTAGTCTACAAGACGGCTTCGAAGGAAGAAACCGGCTCGAACGATTCTCATGAAATTTGCTCAAAGGTAATTCGCGAGTATCAGAAATTAAGCAAAACCCCGTGGGCCAGGATTCCGGTTTTTAAATTTCTTCTCAAACGATTTGGTAACAATTGGTAAGAGGGATATTTTCATGAGAGTCAGGAATTGATTGGGTTGAGTCCGAATTTAGAGAAAATTTAGTTAGGAGGTCTCTCGGTGGGGCTCGGGTTACTTTTTTCTGCTTGAAA
Organism: Nephrotoma guestfalica; assembly: GCA_963691935.1. NCBI lineage: Eukaryota > Metazoa > Arthropoda > Insecta > Diptera > Tipulidae > Nephrotoma > Nephrotoma guestfalica. Next base: position 253,155,707 of record OY829913.1, read on the forward strand.
CAAAAATTGACGAGACAGATTTTTTAAGTTCAAGAACGCCCGTTCCAGAAGTGACGTTACACAGCATGTTGTCTAACGTTACAACACGTTGCGTCATATGTCATCATGTTGCGTAATTTGTTTTGCATCAATTAGATATTTGACTATCCAGTTGCGTAATATTGCAAATGTTTTTTATTAATTTGTGGTACTCCAAATTGGGTATGGCGGAGTAAAATGGGTTTCTAAAATTAGTTTTGAAAGAAGTTCTGAAATATTGTTCACTAAAACGAAACTAGACCATTTTTCAATGATCAAAATGAAATAGGGTGTGTTGAATGAAAATGGATGTCTGAAATAATTTTTGAATAAAATTCTGGAATATGACCAACCAGGACGAAACTAGGTCATTCAATAATCAAGATGTAATTTTCCATGGGAATGGAAACGGGTTTTCGAAATGATTTTTGGAGAAAGTTTTGTAATATGATTGGTCTATTATTAACTGACCACGACGAAATAGGGTATGGTAAAATGAAATATACTATTTATTACCTGTTTAATATGAAAAAAAAGATTCTAAAATTATTTTTGGTTCCGAAATATGACCAACTGGAATAAGGAACTAGACAATTTATTAAATGATCAAGGTAAATTTGGAAACGGTGACTCCAAGTGGGATATTGTAATGATTTTTGTAGGAAGTTGTGAAATATGACCACCTGTTACGGATCTAGATCATTAACACGTTTGTGTCACAACGATCAACATTGGATTCTTTGGTAAACTTGAGTTGCTGTGAGTTTCAGGACATGGGTTAGATTTAAACCCCATATGACATCTTAACAGATTAAAATCAACCTCGATTAATTTGATGAAATTATTAGCACACTGCAATACATCTCAGCTTTTATTCTGGCTCTAGCAAATTGGTAATCTAATGGAACCGTCTGACTAATTTAGGATGCATTATAAAAATTGGTTTCATGTAGGAATTCTTATTGTGGTTGTGGAAAGTGGTCAATTTTAACAGAACATAACCATTCTCAAGAAATTGGTATGAAGCTCAGTTCGTATGATAAAAATTCCATTCCTGTATATGAGATCCCAGTGAGAATGACGATGAAAATGATGATCAACCGATTATGAAAATAAAAATGGAAATCCAACAAAAGGTGAGCCCTTGCTTTTCGAAAATTGCCGATTTAAGTCGAATTAAGCCATTTTTCAAACGTTTTTTGATGGAACTGTTTTGGTACTAAGAAATATTGAATTTTATTGCAAAAAAATCGGTAAATTACAACTCTATAAAATGACCATTTGAACGAAGCTATAAGCTATTGCATAACTATGTGAGGCCTTCGCGGACGATAATTTAAATCGAATAAATAATATATTAACGACTATATATTACATATTTACGACTATAAAAACCGAGTTTTTTGAAAAACACGGTCTAGGACGCACTACATTATTAGATCACAGAATAGATGTTGGAAATTGTGTCCCCATCAAACAAAGACACTAGGCCGTTTCTCTCGCCATGCAAGAACTAATTTATAAAAAAATTACACCGGATTCTTGAAATGGGTATCGTGGAAGTACTAGCTCGTGGTCCTCCCTTGTTGTTCTAATACGTAAGCCCAACAAGATCAAACAGTGTCTAGATTCGCGTAAGATTAATGTTGTGGCGAAGAAAATCGGCTCCCGTTATTCAACCCGTTATTATGCTTGGTCGACTGAACGACACTACCATAATTTCCAGAATTGTCCTTCAGGTCGCATTTTGGCAGATACCGCTGAACAAAGAGTCTCGAAATAAAACGACGACTTTGCCACTTTCGTGTCATGCCGTTTGAACTTTGTAATTCTTCTCAAACGCTATGCCGATTGATGGATAAAATGATGCCACAAGCGATTTTAAAGAGAGTTTTGAACAAAATTCTAGGATCTGTTCATGCTGGACTAAACTTGGCCATTTCATAACCAATCCTTGTGAAAATTGGTTTCCAGATTAATTTTTCACATTAAAATACAAATTTTGAATTTTTGATTAAAACTGGTTTTGAACTGGAGAGAACTCGGCTATGTCTTAACAAATAATTGTAAAATTTGCGTCGCATACAGGCATATTCGTCGCATATTTGGACAAAATTTATTGATTAGACTTCTCACTATATTTTTTGATTTTCTGCGGCCAACTAATATTCGCCGCAGTAATTTATAAAAAATTATAGTGACAATTCTAATCCACAAATTCTTCTAAAAGTTTCCTTGTAGTCTCAGCACAACCTTGTACTTACATAGAAAAACAACCCAAAGTATTGGTTACTAGTGAAAGTTTTTGAGATATTGACCAAAAACTGAAAAAAACTTATATGGCTGGAACAAATTTTGTCCAAATTATCCCCCAGCTCAAAATCCATTTTAATCCTGTAGAATGTACAGATACCATATTTTCATCTGAAATTTAAATTTTAATCAAAAATCAATCTAGAAACCAAATTTCATAAGGATTGGTTATCAAATAACCAAGTTTAGTCCAGTTTGAATAGATCCTAGAATTTTGGTCAAAACTCACTTTAAAATCTCTACCCAATACTACCTTCCATATTTCACCGTAATTCGTTAAGGAATGGCGGAAAGACGGAATATTGTTGACTTTCAAGATTTCATATACCGAGTTCCTTTGCTTCGGAGATCAATCAATTTCTCATTTTAGGGATCGCTTTTAATATTTTATTCCGCTGGGATGTTTTATTTTGTGGAAAAAGAGAAACAAAATGATATGAAAATATTTCCACTGGTAATTATATAGCAAAATAAATTCCCTTTTGTGATAGTGCTGCCACTTGTGGCGAGTAGTGTAATCTCTTATTTTCTGCTATCTTACAAAGCATCTATTCACAGATTACGGCCTCACCATTCTTGAAGGAGAGCAAATCCTCTGTTGTTGATCTTAGTAGTATCGGCAAAAATTTCTTATTAAAAAATCCACCTCTACTACATGTTCCAAGCCAAACTTACCAAGACGCGGCTATGCTACCAAAATATCAACCGAAAAATTTTGGATTTGAAAATGGAAATTTGAATGTCTAAAGAATATGACTCTAGGCATTATAAGATCTAATCTAAGCCAATTTGGCCATGTTGAATAGAACTAAACCGTTGTTTGAGTGCATTCGTAATCCCTTAACAGCCGGCTAGAAAACAGAAGCCGTGTTTTAATATTGGAGCACTATCCGGTGCCGAAGGGAAATTTATACTGAAACTGTAGCTATTTATTCACTGATGTATACCATAAAAATGAAAACATAAATTCACCCTAACACAAACATTTAACGACCTGAAATATACCAATTAACATTAATTAAATTAAAATAATTAAATCATCTTGCTGCGTTTTAAATTTTTATTGTAAGATTAATTTTCTAATGGTTTAAGGGTTGCACAAAACAAATGAAATTTAAAATTTCCCTTTGAAATGGTTGGCGCTCCCGATAGCGGCTCCCGATAAATAGGTAGAGCAAGATATTTTTTTATCGATTTTTAACTAAAAAGTTGAATGAAAAATCTTAGTTTAGAATAAATAAATTAACTACTCGTATATGCAAAAAAAGCGCGCTAAATATAAGTTTTGACATAGAAAATTGCGTGCTCCGGATACAACTATCGGGCGCTAATAAAAAAAACACGGCTTGATTTAATACTATGCCTGTTCCAGGCTATCGATCAAAACAATAAAGCCTAGAAAACGAATGCGGCTCCGTGCTGTAGGGAAAAAAATGTATTTCAAGGTTTTGGCTATTGTAAAATTTATACAGATTCGAACATTTTTTGGAGATCATTGGCATCTTCTTAATTAGCTTACGGTTAATTTAACATAATGCCTAAAATTGTTAAACCTTTCCATTGCATCATATATTGATGTCTGATCAATTCATTTCTTGTAACGTATATTTATTCTCACATTAGTAGGGATTTGAAGGGGGGATTGGGCAAAATTATATATGTAAACATATAAAAGAGAATAAAGAACCGGGTCACTTACTGTACTTTAAAGTGTCCGAATCTCTTTACTCGTGTACTGTTTTAATAATAACCAGAAACAATTCATTTATTAAAATCAAATCAGTTACTTATTAAAATTGAACAGGTTTTGAATGTGCAACAACAAAACCAAATGCCAATTCTTTTCTATACGCGACGATTTCTTTTAATCTTCTTATAACTAAATAAACGGTTATGACAAGTTTAATGAAATGTAATGAAAATAACAGGTGAAGATTTAAAGATGTTTTTATTATTATTTTATGTATTCTGCGTGTATATTTTACTTTTCTACAAATTACACAAAATGTTTTTTTTAATTTTTTTCCTCGCTTCTTGTGTTTTTTTGCATAAATTGTGTTCCGCTTTATTTTTAGTTGATTCGTATTTTTTATTTTATTTTTTGTTAATGTTTTATTGTTAATTAATAGTTTATTATTAGTAAATTCTATTTCAATTTTAAATGTCTGGTTTCTTGAAATTCGATTTATATTTTTTTTTGAAATATACGATAAAGTTCTAAAAATCAAATTCGCATGTAATTTTCAAATGTTCCGTACGTTTTATTACATCGCCTGAAAAGTTCCCGGTCTGACACATAGATGGTGTCACAAATTTAAAACCCATATGATTTTTCAATTCTAACAACGTTCAAAGGATACCTATTAAAATTTTATGACATTTCGATCATTACGTTTACAAGTTACAGTGGATTTAGTGACGCTACTTAACGGTTAATTTCAAAACAATGAAAAAAGAAAAAGAATTTCGTGTGTTGAGTAAACATGCGTGTGAAATACTTCTTAACTCTATCCTAAGTAAAAAAAAATTAGGCATGGTTTAGGAAAAAGCAAACATTTAGGCGAACTTATTTTAAACTTAGAACAAAAATTCATCAAACCAGAAAGTTCATCAACCAAATTCAACTTAAATTTATCAAGAAAACAACTAAAAAATTATACGAGTAAATGTAGTTTTCAAATTCCACGGAATACAAATCCAGACTTTGAGAAATAATCATTGATTAAACCATGTTTTATGTTAGATCTATCAAATGCCCGAATCCATGAAGATTTTCAGAATTTTGTCATAGTCGTGGCATGGCCAAACATGACCCCAGAAGCATATAACTAATGTTGTAAGAGTTTTTTTCGAATTCAACGGAATACTAGTCGAGATTTTGCTACGTGATCATCGATCTCACTTTGTCTTCATGTTAAACCTATCAAATTCCCATATCCATGACGATTTTCAGAATTTTGTCATAGTTGTGTAATGGCCCAACATGGCCCAGAAGCATATAACTAATGTTGTAAGAGTTTTTTCGAATTCAACGGAATACTAGCCGAGATTTTGCTACGTGATCATCGATTGCACTATGGTTTCATGTTAAACCTAGCAAATACCCATATCCAAGACGATTTTCGGAATTTTGTCATAGTTGTGGAACGGCCAAACAAGACCCAGAGGGATATAACTACTGCTGTAAGGGTTTTTTCGAATTAAACGGAATACTAGTCGAGATTTTACTAAGTTATCATCGATCTCACTATGTTTTCATGTTAAACTTATCAAATTCTCATATCCATGACGATTTTCAGAATTTTGTCAGAGTTATGGAAAGGCCGAACATGGCCCAGAAGCATATAACTACTTCTGTGAGAGTTTTTTTCGAATTCAACGGAATACTAGTCGAGATTTTACTAAGTTACCATCGATCTCACTATGTTTTCATGCTAGATCAATCAAATGCCCATATCCATGACGATTTTCAGAATTTTTTCATAGTTGTGGAATGGCCAAACATGACCTAGAGGCATATAACTACTGCTGTAAGAGTTTTTTCGAATTCAACGGAATACTAGTCGAGATTTTGCTACGTGAACATCGATCTCACTATATCTTCATGTTAAACCTATCAAATTCCTATATCCATGACGATTTTCAGAATTTTGTCAGAGTTATGGAAAGGCCGAACATGGCCCAGAAGCATATAACTACTTCTGTGAGAGTTTTTTTTCGAATTCAACGGAATACTAGTGGAGATTTTACTAAGTTACCATCGATCTCACTTTGTTTTCATGTCAAACCTATCAAATTCCCATATCCATGACGATTTTCAGAATTTTGTCATAGTTGTGGAATGGCCAAACATGATCTAGAGGCATATAACTACTGCTGTAAGAGTTTTTTCGAATTCAACGGAATACTAGTCGAGATTTTACTAAGTTACCATCGATTTCACTATGTTTTCATGTTGAACCTATCAAATGCCCATCTCTATAATGATTTTCAGAATTTCGTCATAGTTATGAATGGTCAAAGATGACCCAGAAACATATAACTACTGCTGTATTAGTTTTTCCAACTTCAACGGAATACTAGTCCAGGTTTTGCTAGGTGATCATCGATCTTATTACGGTTTTAATGATTATTTGACTATGATTTTTACCAGTGTTATTCATTTGTTGTTGTAGTCAGTCATGGCCGTGATAGTTATATGCTTCTGGGCCATGTTTGCCCATTCCACAACTATAACAAAATTATGTCAAAGTTATATTACGTTTTAAATGTAGTTTCGCCTAAATGTTTTTTAGTGTGTATCACTGATTAAACACTGTTTTTGATGGGGAAAAATACCGTTAGAGTAGATCAAGTAATGGCTTGATAAGTGTTATCCGGATTCTGCAGACATTGTAAAGATATCAATGGAACTTGTTGGTCATGATTTGCAGTGGGTTTTTTTTTATGTGACAATGGATGAAACATGGATCCACCACTATACACCTGAGTTAAATCGGCGACAAAAAGCACAGCAGTCAGTTGGAATGGCGTATGGCGTTCATGACCTATGGCGTCTGCACATATTTTGGGATGCACACGGTATAATATTCGTTGACTACGAATGAAGAAATTTGGCTCCAATGAAGAAGTGATTGCCGAAACTGAGGCTTATTTTGAAGACAAAGAGAGGCGTTTTACTGATTGTATCGCTCTAGAAGGAAATTATATTGACGAATAAAATGTATTTTCCCCCCAAAAAATGGTGTTTTCTTTGTTAGACCGGGAACTTTTCAGGCGATGTGTTACATATACAATTCTGACTTCTCATACTTATTGCGACTATTAACATGTATGCGTGTAACAAAAAAAAATTCTAATTATACATTGCGTAAAATTTATATGCTAATCACCTCGTCGTAATCCAATAAAAACGAAAACATTTCACGGGAATATAAAGTAAATTATTTTTATTCACGGTTCTGTCAAATTTCGCATTGTAAAAATTTGAAACGTCAATAAAATAAAATAAAATAAATAAACGAAAGTAATGTACAAACGCATGCTATTTGATACAATTTTGTTGTTGTTGTTTTTTCGGTATAGTGCAATAATAAAGTAGTAATGTGTACGTAATGGGTCATAAGGTTTTTGTTACAAATTTTTTCTTTTAAATAGATTAGACCGCAGCCAAAATAGAATTAATGGCCGGTCGGTCACTGCGAATTTGTTATAGTCTGTGTAAATATGCAAAACAGTACTTTTGTACTTTTTTAATATCTATTTTGTTGTTGCTAGTAAAATTTATAACGTTTATTTATAGCCCAAGTTTAAAATTGTGAGAGAAAGCTAATAAATTTGCTTACACTATTGTTCTCTCTGATAATGCTGAGGCAGAAAAAGATAAATATCTATACATGTGTAAATTTTTGCTTATGGTTCTTTTTCGTGTAATCAGAACAGTTGTATAAAATTTATTTGCGCTCTTTACTTCAATGTGTGTGTGTAATGAAATAAAAAAAAAATATGATGTATTTTAATGTGTAATATAAAAATATATATATACATGCTGGTAAAGTAACGTACTTAAAGTAAACATATGTACGAGTACAGCTAAGATAATTTTAAAATATATTTTACAGTATGTCACTACACTATAAGTAACGTACGATCGCCACTTGTGATCGGCTACATAATATAACTTGACCAAACTCCAAATTTCTATTCTGATTAATTTATAATAAAATCCCAACCATTTGGTTAACACATTTAGATTACATTGCTGGATCATTCTAATATAAATAAAACATTCGTTTTAGTTATTAGATTGGCTATGGAAGCTATAATGTTCAAGGTCATTAACCATTTAGAGACGTAGTTTAGTTTGAAACATTGGGCATATCTAGCGGCCTGATATCTCATTAAACTTACGATATCTCGAGATAAACTCACTTTTTTTGTGAGACGAAAATTTCTGTTTACATTTGATTCTCCGGTTGGTCCACAAGTTATAACGGGTTTTTAAACACTATTTGCCGGAAACATTTTTTTAATCACTTGTTTAGTGATTCGTCTGGTTTTAAGAACTTGTCCGCTCCAGTCGGTTTCAATAGTACAAATAAAGAAAGGTATTCTTCTTCTGCTTCTATCGCTCTTACTTCTCCTAATACGAACCACAAAGTGATTGGTGCGATAAAGAAAAAGTTACGTAACCATAACCTGATAGCGTGTAAATCGGATAAAGGCAATACAATTACTGTGCTCACAAGAATCGATTACTGTAATAAAATTTCTGATTTTATTACAAAAAGCAAAACAAAAGTGCTTGGCAGGGGATCCAACTAGGCCTTTTAAGACTTCGGTCAGTACGTGTATCAACCAATGCCAAAAGTTGTTTGATGGAACTTCCAGTACTCTGTCATGAATCCATCTGCTCCGATTCTTTATGGTTTCCGATTAGACCAATAGTTGTGTATTGAAATGCTCCTGCCTACAAGCTATGTAGCTCGATTAAGAACTCCTTAGAATTTGTTAACAAAATTCAAGACGTCGATTTTCCACTACATTTAAAACTAGTTTCGTTTGACGTTACCAGTCTTTTCACTTCTATTCAAATTAAAACTTTGGCTAAAATAGTTTGTAATTACTTAGATTGGGATGTTGTAGATGAGGGCTTACGTCGTGAACTAAAGATTTTGAAACTTGTATTAATCGAAATTATTTCTGTATTGTCAACATATTTTAGATTTTAGTTTCGCTGATGGTTTACTCATGGCCCCTCTCAGTCACCTTTGGTAGCTGAAATTTTCATGAATTTCTTCGAACAAATGATTCTATCAAACAACAATCCTTATTTTCGTCATATAATCTTTTGGTATAAAATGTTGATGACATACTATGCCTATGAAATGGAACTGATAGACTGTTAGACTAATTCCTTACTTGGTTAAATTCTCAATAACCCACCATTGTTTTAACGTTGGAAAAAGAAGAGAATAAATATATTAATTTTCTAGATATAACAATAACCAGGATTAATTCTTCTTTAGATTTCAAAATTTATCGGAAACCCACATATACAGACATTTTTATCACTAGTTCTTCAAACCATCCCCATAATATAAAATGTCAGCTTTCCACTCACTCATAGATAGTCTATGATACAATTGAGCTGTATTAACGTTATTGATTAAAAAGCGAAAGCGTAAAACTCTAACGAGCATTTATCCATCGGATAGTCCAACGCGGAACAATTGGTGTCGCTTGTATATGGGAAAACAAGCCAAGGGATTAACAACATCGTGTCTGTTTTTCTATTTTTTGTAATTTTATTGTTGTCCGATATTTCTAATAGAGTTATGTTATTTTTCGAACTTTACATTTTCTTTAAAATTGACGTATGAACTAAACAAAAAACGACTTTTCTTATTTCTCTTATGAAAACAAATGTGGGGTCAAATTGACCCCTATACAGAGACCATGTGATTTTAACCTGAACACAAAGTGAAGTTTAACAAATTCAAGTTACCAAGGTTGCTCTCTTGGTGGCACTACACTACTCATAACATTTTGTCGCAATTGTATTAAAGTTTAAGGTAAAAGCAAAATTAGTTTCTATTGTGAGAGCCCTGCAATAGCCTAACGATTTTTGTTTACGTGGGTTGATACAAAAGTTTAATAAAGGAAACAAAGTGCGCGATTTAATTTCTTACGACGTACTCGTAAATATTTCTTATTTGTGGATTTAAGGTATCGCTGAACTCCTTTTTTGTTGCTCATTTCATTTGGTTCCTAGTGCAAGAAAAATAAAAAATCTGATATTTTGCATTGGTGACAAATTCCAAATTGACTTCTTGTCAGGAGCCGATAAAAATTTGCTCTAGTGGTTATGAGAATAAGTTTGCGTAGAATAATTTTATTCCTCTACAATAACTTGGAATAAAATTATTCTGGTTGGAAACAAATGTTTGGCTTTGTTGTTGTAAAATTGCCAAAGTAAAGCGCTTGTAGTAAAATAAAGTATAGTGTAATCATGAAGAATTTTGACCTCGAGATTTTTCCAGATTTCCCATTCGTTTTATCACCAAAGTCAAAAAAGTAGTTTTAAAAAAATTTCTGTGTGTACGGAACCATGCTCGTCCGTGCAGACAAAATGCCGATCGGCGCGCTACAGCCCTGACTCATTGACTGAACGAAGTGAAATTTAATAATTAAGCTTTTTTCATAAATTAGGAGATCCCAGTCATTTTTGACCGAAATCGTCCACCGGAAGTGGCAGATTCCATAGGAGCTTTCTTGTTTTAAAAAAAAGATTCTAAACTAATTTTGCAACAATACCGGTCCAGATCAGTTTTTGAACAGTTAAGCGAGAATGACAATTTTCCCAAAAACCGTGATCGGGATGAAACTTAAGATATTCCATAAATTGGGAGGTCTCCGTGTTTTTGGCGATATCTGTCCACCACAAATATTTTGAAAATAATTTTCATAGCATTTATGAAAAAACAAATATAAACAAAAAGGTTGCAAATTAAATTTTACTCAAAATTAGTTCAGTTCATTTGTTAAATTTTACCGGAAATGAAGAGTTTTACGTAGTCTCTACGGTCCAGGATCATTGACTATTCGGACAAAAACTGCATACTTATATTTTTCCATTAATTGGGAGATCCTTGTTAAATATGATAGAAATCTGGGTACCGGAAGTGGCAGCTTCACTGCGCGCAATGATGCTGTAAAGTTTATCAGTTAACAAAAACGACAAATAATTCAAAGATTTAAATAAATTTAAAAATTACATTTTCAACTAAAAAGGGTTGAACTTGTTGCTTCTCTGAGATTTAAGCAGGTAAGATGTCCGGTAAATTTAACTTTTTGGCTTTAGAAATCAAGAGTGGTTCAATTAATTTTGGGGAAAAGTGAGAAAACTACCTAATTTATTGGGAGCAGTATACTTAACTGCAGTGGCTGAATGTAACGACTCAGGAAAGAGATACTTTTATAACTAATAGAGAGCCTCCTTTGTTCCCAAGTTTCTGAGAGTAATACTGTAGAAAATAACGCGGCAGTACGCGGAATAAACGCTACTAGATGCTGAGAATAATTCTATTCAATCTGCATCACACCACAACTATTTTGGTAACTATCATTCTCAGACTGGCAAAATTGGGTTCTTATTATCGTAGTTCTTGTTCAAGAGCAGTAGTAAATTTAATATAAACAACTTTCTACTCCCACAGTAAAACGAGGACGCTAAAACTGCACCCGGCTAAAGGGTAGCCGACTACAAAAAGGAGGCCCCACCAATCAATATTGGGGAACTATTTTTTGAGAAACAGAGGGAAATCGGTGGTATAGTAGGATGTCGGAAAGAAATAAACCGGTCCAGATCGTTTCATTCCAACGAAAATGCAGATAACTCTGATTTTATTTCCTCTTGCCTGAAGGCACTCTTCATAGGGCGTTTGAAGCTGATATAACGGGTGTTTCAACAGGTGCGCTTCAACTTTTTTCCGATAGGGACGGCGAACGACGCCATATTTTTTATTAATCTTTTGTCGTTTGGATCTTCATTAGTATACATTTCATCATGGAACGCTACACACGTGAACAGCGATTGCAAATCGTGCAAATTTTTTATCAAAATAATTCCTGTGACATCATTGTGGCGAATTTTACGTAAAGATCTTGGCCTACATCCGTATAAGATCAAACTGACACAACAACTAAAGCCGTTTGACCATTTGAAGCGACGCCGATTCGTGAATTGGGCTCAAGAGCAAATCGAAAATGATGCAGATTTTCACCGAAAAATCATCTTCAGCGATGAGGCTCACTTTTGGCTAAATGGATTTGTCAACAAGCAAAATATGCGTTACTGGGCAGGAAGCAACCCACACGTAATTCATGAGGCACCGTTGCATCCCGAAAAAGTCACTGTTTGGTGCGGATTACATGTCGGCGGCGTCATTGGGCCATATTTTTTCATCGACGATAACGATCGCCACGTTACTGTTAATGGAAATCGATACCGCGATATGATAAACGATTTTTTTTGGCCGCAATTGAATGGAATGGACTTGGACGACATGTGGTTTCAACAGGACGGGGTATTTTATTTGGGGTTATGTGAAGTCATTGGTCTATGCCAATAAGCCGGCGACGTTGCAAGAGCTCAGAGCCAATATAGATCGTGAAATTGCTGGAATTTCGGCCGATTTATGCGAAAGAGTGGTCGAAAATTGGGTTCAAAGATTGTACTTCATAAAACGTGCACGCGGTGGTCATGCAAAAGAAATCGAGTTTCATACTTAAATGTATATGTTCAAATTCGTTAATAAAAAAAATTGTGTTTTATTCAAAAAAAAAAGTTGAAATGCTCTTATTGAAAAAGCCAAGCAAAGTTCATATGTTTATTTAACTGACCTATGACCCATAACTCGATCTTCATTTATTCTAAAAACTGTGAAAAGATTGTTAGATATATACATTTGAGCTAAAGTTAGGTTTAGTAGACAGGCCCAGTTTCATATAGCATTACACGATATTAAAGTGCCTTTAATAATGTGGAGCAGCCATGGAACGATTGTCTCGAGAGGAGAAACATCCTGTAAGTAGATTGATCCACTGAGCTGGAGAGATTCGCCATTAGAAGACTGGAGATGTAAGGCGGCATCCTGTCTCGTCCTTCTCTGGGAAATGGTAATCAATGGATTACTGTTAGCACTGGGGGTGCGGTGGTAGTAGTCAGCTGTGTAGACGATGTCGCAATAGCAGGCTCAGGAAGACACTTATATTCGGCTAAAAAAGTAATGTAAAATGCCCTTTTAATCGTCACAAAATGGGCCAGCAGATGTAGATTAGGGGACTACCCGTCCAAGACAAAGCTGTTTACTACAATAACCTGAGTTAGACGCCAAACTTTTTAGAAAGAATAAAAAGGCAACTACAACCTTTTACTTATGCAGGAATTCCATTGGGAAAAGATCGGGTTTAACACAAATGTTGGTATACCGATTTTTCTTATGTATGAGGTAAGTATGTGACGCCCAGCACTTAACAAAGCCAATCTGAAAAACTGATGTATTGAAAATAATGATGAAAATTATGAAGGTGCAGAGAAGGAACCGTATGCATATTATGGAGGTTCTGAGGATAAAACCTACGTGCGCCTAAGAGGTAATATTCCACCTTTTTCCGGCCGATATCTTTACCATAGTAAGAAAAGTTTGGCTATCTGCCTTGGGCGGTCAAAAATAATAGTTTTGATGCGATGGCGATACTTAAGAATGATCGCAGGGATTTTCACAGGACAATGTGCTGGGTTTAGAATCTAATGGACTAAAGAAAGATACTGTAGTTCAGTTTATCCTGTACGATATTATTATTGATAATTTCGTGGATCTCGAAAACAGTAGAGTGCGTGACATTTTACACTAAGTATTTAGTGTAGTTCTGTATAGCTTCTGTAAAGGTAGAAAAGAAGTACGATGTTGTGGTATCACAGTAGATCGGCACCGATTCCAGTGCGCCTAAGCAGCCACTTCTACATAACCTAACCTAGCGTACTATTTCAAATAATGAAGAAAACTGACAAAAATCATGTCTGTCTTTAAAGAAATTCATTTAAAATTATAAAATTAATGTCTGTCCATAGGATTAGTTATAGAATGGTATATTGAAGGTCCCTGAGTCCGAAAGTAAATAAAAAATTCATGATGAGATTTGAAGAAGATCTGAAAAGCAAATGCAGCACCCCGTGAGAGTAATACTGCTACCAATTTTATTTATTCTCCTATAATCAATCAGGCAACAATTTTGATCTTATGTTTTTTTGTGTTGACAAATCTATGTTCTGAGAGTATTGGAAAATTATTCGTTACTAATAATACATCAGGGCCTTGAAGAATGTAGTAAATTTCACTGCAGCATCCTAGTACTGAAGGCGACTAGTATGGGGCTGGAAACAATTATGTTTTCATTTGTTTATAAATAATAAGTTAAAAAATTTAAGTTAAAATAATTAAACCCAATTTAAAAATAATATATCAGGTTAATTCTTAATTAAAATGTTTTCAAAAACTTCAACATTTTACAAGTTTTGGGTTTAAATCAAATTATTTGATTTACGTTATAGATGGAACTAGCTTGTACTGATTGGTCTCTTTTGTACTAGTCCTCCTCCAGCAACCAACAATTTGTTTATAAATATCTCTCCAACAATAGGCAACAAAAAATCTAGACATCTATTCAGCCAATTAACAATTTAAAGTAACAACCGAAGAAATACGTAAATAAAAATTTTTTAGTGGGGAATTCAACTACATAGATGTCCTTTTGCCAAGGATCCCATAATTAAGCCAGAATTTTTGATTAACCATTACTAAAATCATAAAAAATTCAAACCTGCTCTAACATCGATGGCTATACTACAAACTCTGTACGCTGACACAAAAATACTTTTGAATATTGCTTTTATTTGGAATGGACTACTGTGCAGTCTAATAGTCCTATATTAGAAATACATCTCAGTTCTAAATAGTAGTGTTCGTAATTAGAACACTGCATTAAGGCCATAAAGCTTGAACAATCAGCAGTCATTAATGGAAGTGTGACATAGAAGGTTTCGTATGTAGGTTTTTGTTGATGTTTGATAATGAGAGAAGCAAATTGAAACCTTACTTGTTTGAAGTGCATTTCAAAATGTAAGCTAGGATTCTAAATTTGAAATATTCTGACAGCTGAAATTTAGTAAAGATGTTTATGGGTCAAATTAATTATTTCTTTTTCACCACACTACCAAATCAAGATGTTCATATACCATATGTGAGGTTTTCATCCTGAATATTTACTTTACATTTTAAGCTTATGGCTGATTTAGCATTCAAATACTACTTTAGAGTGCCCTGTTCAATAAAGAAACGTTTTTTGTAAATACTTATGAGTGCTAAATAAAGCTCCTTGGAGACGCTTAACTAAGTTTCTTACTTAACAATTTAACAGCAAATGAAATGATTCTCACACAAAAAGCTTCTTATTGAACCTTCCTACCTTCACAGTAGTTATTTCAAATTTCAAAGTTTTTGTTTAAGTTAGGAAGCTTAGCATCATATACAGTTTAATAAGTTATGTTTCTCGTCCACAACGTTTAGGCCCGTTGTATTTTGATTTATAATATAATATGTCAATAAATACAATGCGATTTGGGGGACCAAACCAACGTTTTTCAAAAATCAGGCTTAAGGTGAAGAGCAACTTTTCGGTTGCAGGTTTCTTCATAAGGTTTCAACTTTTGATTTCTTACAAATATGATGTTCCAGCTGACAGTAATACACCGGTACTAGACGTCAGAGCTAAGATTTTATCAAAACGAAGACTGAAGTTGTTCTTAAATAAACTTATTTACAGCTAAATTGAAACCTTTAATTATTAATACTTTTAAGATTTTAACTTTAAGGATTGCCAAATTTCAATTTAATATTTGTGGTCTTTATATGGAAATGAAAACCCACAAAAATGTGTAATAATTGTTGGTGTCTCTTTCAGTTTTGTTTTGGGAGTTATTTAATGGAGGTATGGTAGGATTTTACAGAAGAGAGTTCTATTGTAGAGCGACGGTGTATCACACCAAAACGAGAAAACTGTCTATAGCAAAAACAAGACTATAACGCTGTGGAAGTGGGCTTTAAAACCAGTACCATCGCTGTTTTATTTCTCTTTTAATCGGCTTTAGTTCAGTTGTACAATCCGTTAAAATAATGGTTTAAGACTAAGACCGAGAAGTAACACAACATTTATTTAACCCTGATGGTGAAGATTGCGTTTTTATATCCAACATCGCAGTTGCTCTATCTACACGCACGTTAATGTTTAACTTAAAAGTACACTTTGCTACTAATGCGTTTTGAGCGAGTTTCATTGTTAAATACGCTAATTTAAAAATATCACATATATTTGAGTGTCAATTGCAGACGAGGTCTTTTGGAATATGTATTTCCTAGAAGTAGAGTGACATTGATTTGATAAAGAAGTTACGATTTCTTATCAAACCATTTTTTTTCAGTAACTAAAAATAATTCTTAACTCATTCTTAACTTAGGGGTTTGTGAGCCGAACTTGAGCTTTCGAAGTAAACAAAACCATCCATGTTAGATTGCTATTAAAATTTATGTTGATTGAAAAACGAAAAACCTATTGCAAGGCTTGTCATCTAACCCAAGCAAAATATGATTTTGAATACATTTTATTGGAGCGAATATTTTCCTTCGGTTTTGTTATATGTAAAAAAAGCGTACGGTAGGCCCGGTGTCCGGAAGCTCCTGTGTAAGAACTTGGTCGTACATTCAGAATCAATCAATCAGAATTAATATTATTTAGGAAGCCGGAAAATATTAATTTAGAATTAAATTTCAGGAAATCTACAGATGCCTGTGAAATAATATTTATTTGAAATATTTATTGTTGATTGTATAGATTAGAATTGTGTTGTCATTGTGTTACTAACTATCGACTTTATCTAGATGTCTGTAACCGGGCCGATTCAATCAATCAATTTTGTTTAGGAAGCTGGAAATTATTAATGCAAAATTAAATTTCATGAAATTTCCAGATGTACGTGAAATAATAATATTTTGTTCTCAGGTTGCTGATTTAGAGAAGCAATTGTTGAAGACCAATACCATCATTATCCATTAAACCTATTAAGCCTTTATCCTTCCTCTAGTAGATTAGAAGTAGATTAGAATTGTGTTGTGTCGTACGATCGCTAGGTGTCTGAAACCGGGTCGTTCTGTCCCCCCCAAAAAAAACCTTTCTATTGTTATGTGTAAACAGGCTGTAGGAATAGGCCCGGCGTTATCCGGTACACTTGTCCAGCACTTGGTCCTACAGTCCAATCAGTCAATCAATTTTATTGGAGCGATTATTCGGTAAATTAAAAAGGCTTAAATTTAAGCACTTGTGCTGAAATACTTCTGCTGCAGAATTAGTGTGGGTTTTGTGATTTTTAGAAAAATTCAGTTGGCAATAAAAAATAAGCTTGGTCTTTCTCAAGCTAAATATAATGCAAAAGCGAAAAGTTGATTTCAAGACGATTTCAAGAATGATAATGAAAAATTAATTGATCTGTAATCTGGAATTTGTAGTAGAAATTTAGTTTTGTGCAGGTCCACGATTTTCGAGATAGTATTTTTGCTCAAATTTAGCTACTTCAGTAAGTTTGTTTTCTTACTGTAAAGGTTGTTCTAAATTTGTGGAATTTGTGCGACTACTATTCAGCGTTTTAAGCTACAATAAAGTTCTATAAAATTGTTTCAGTGATGAGCGAAAGAGTCCACACTCACACCTTGCAATAGAAAAAGAAAATTACTCGTAGAAGCATCTTATAAAATTGAACCACCAGGGCACGATATAGATATGCCTATATATATTTTTTGCACTCAGAAGTGTGTTATACCGTACGTAAATAAGCCAGGTACCCAGGGCCCCACCATTGTGCTAGCGGTTTTCATTGGACAGTTGTATAGCGATATTCATAATTCTCAAGATGTTAAAGTAGGACATGTCTCAAATGTCTTAATGATGCTCACACCTAGAGAAAATTGCAGGTAAATTATCATGTGGGGAGTCCGGGAAAACTCGACTGAATATATCGGACACACAAAATTTGAAAATGTCTAAAAATTTACCAATTAAAGTGTAATGGTTGGAAAAGGATACAAATAAAATGAAAGGCCTTAGTGATAGTTACCCCTGAAAGAAAATTTCTGGTCGATTTTCACTACGGTAGGCTTTGGAAAATTCGGTTCAAGAAAACATACAAATTAGGCCTTTCATTTCATTTGACATCTCACGTAATCCCGCAAATAAAATTTTTAAAATCATTTTTCACAAAGGAATGATAATAGATGATCCGTTAAACATCTAATTTTTTCCCAATAATATTCATGTTTTCATATATTTTAGTACTTGGGGCCAACCACTTGCACCATAACTTCCCACAATGTTCGAATTAATATAGCAATTAAGTTTGATTCAAATAAATTATGCACCGCATCACAATAATCCGTTTTAAAATCTACTCAATATCGCCATAATATTATTTCGATGAATTGTAACATCTCCGCAGTAAATTCCTTTGGCACCCGTAAAATATGCGAAAACGAATTGTGCGAAGATACAATTCATCGAAAAAAATTCAAAATAATAGAAATGTCCTAACTGATGGCTCAGATTTGGGCAGTTTCCCATCTGTACGGGGAAACATATTGTCCAAGAGTATTCGTCGATTTTGGAGAAAGAAATCGTCAAGCGGTTTACTGTTCAAGATAGGGGAAGAATTATAGCATATCTATGTTAAATTACATATTTATGGGATAACCTGAAATTTACACTGATTTTTAAAAAAATGGCGATCAAACCAACGCGTAACAGAAAAGTTGAATTTATAAAAAATTATCACAGGTTTGCAATTTTTGCGACATTTAGTGTGTCGTAGTTTTAGATTCAGATTTCCAAACTAAGCTCGAATCCATCACCCTAATTTCCCGAACTGTTCGAATTATAATAACAATTCAGTTTGATTTAAATAAATTAAGCACCTCATCACAATAATCCACATCGAATTCTGCTTAATATCGAAACAATTTTAATTTTTTTACCGAAGATGGACATCCTTCATCCGTATCACAAAATTAAACCATTAAGAGAAAATTGTTCAATATATTTTGATATGCATTACAATTCTTTTCGATGAATTGTTTCTTTCTTTCGCATATTTGATTTTTCGATGAATTGTTCAGTATAGAATTGTTTCCGCGTAAAATTGTTTGTATTACAATTATTCTTCTCTGAATTTAGTTCTAATAATTATATGAGATCACGAAAGGTCTGCTATCATAGAAATTTAAATGTATCATATTTGTAAAATGCAACAAGCTGTTCACAAGCGAGAGGGACAGTGTTACGTTTGAAAGTCTATCGGCGCCTGAATGGCGACTATAATGGCTACAATTAATTAAACACAACAATGTACACTTCAGAATCTCTAAATCAAATAGTAAGAATTGTTTATTGTACACATCAAAGTGTTAAATAAATTTAACTTGGTCAGTTGGTTTTGGTGCGAGGAAGATTAGTTATTTATTTAGAGATGCCCGGACAAATTTTGTTAAGATTAATAGAGTTAGAGGTGTTATTGGACCTTGATTCATGCCAAACTCAAAAGGAGCTCACTGAATCTTTGGGAGTGACTCAGCAATCGATTCAAAGCCGTCTCAAGACCATGATGTATGGTGCAAAAACAAGGAAAGGGTTTTTTTTTGCATCGAAAAGTGGATCCACTGCAACAACCCAAAGCGTAGAAAGTCGTGGGGTAAGCCTGGTCATGCATCAACTTCAACCGTCAAACCGAATATTCTTGGCAAGAAGCTAATGCTGTGCACCTGGCGAAATCAGTTCGGAATAGTGATTGCAATCCCGGGCCCGGGATAAAGATTATAAAATATTAGTTTGATCATGGAAAATCAATTACCAATGGCGTCAACATCAAGAACACAATTTATTGAATGGAAGGTACATCGAAACCAGAACAAAGCGGTTCTGAAAATCAGCTGAAAAATATCGTCAACGATGAGTGCAAAGGAAAAATCACTGCTTATATTAAAAGTAAACCTGACAACATATTACCTGCTGTTCTTGTGGGAATGATCGGCTTAGATGCGTTTCCATTCAAAGTGTTCTGTACTTCATATGACTTGAGGGAATCCCTTAAAGTAAGAGGATTTCAACACTTACCTAAATCCCTAAATACTATATGTAATTTGGTTCTAGGTTACTACGCGAAAATAAAGGACAAATAAAAGTTCGAATTACAATCCAATGCTCAATCAGCAGTAAGTCTTACTTTTGATGAATGGACATTGAAGCGCAATCGGCGCTATATGAATATTAAACTTCATTACACTGAAAGTGAAACTAAATCTAAATTTTGAAGTTTAGGGAAGGTACGTATTCATGGAAGTATGCCAGCAGAAAAGTGTATAGCTCCCAAAACAAAACTACAAGAATTACGCGTATTGGTCAAAGTTGGTTCTCTGATCTCTTCCTAACAGCGGATGGTTTGCACATGGAATACAATTGGCCGTAATAGATGTTCTTTAAAAAAGAACACAATATTCGAATGAATTAAGAAGTGAAATATTAGACGACTGCTCTGACGATGATGACAGCGATGAACCTTCTGAAGCGGAAGGAGAGACAGAGGGAATGGTCCAAAATGATTTTGATGTTTCACATACTAATATTAAATCGGTTGTGGATAAAATTCACAAAATTGTTGAAACTTTTCGATATTCGCCAATAAAAAATAACAGCATTTTACAAAAGTATGTTACAGAAAGCGGCAGCGAAGATAAGGCCTTAATATTGGAAACCAAAACATGATGGAATAGTTTGATTGACATGGCTGAACGATTCGTTGAATTAAAAGATGTATTCGAAAAACTTTAATCGACATTAAGTCTAAAGGTGTTGTAGTCGAAGTTTGAGCAGGCGTCAAATTTACTTTAAATATTGCGTCCCATCAAAGTAACCATTGAAGCACTTTGCCAATAGATTCATATCTTCTAACTTACGCTCAAATTTAAATATCTACGTCTGGTACAAATGGTTTCTGACACTGACATATTTCCGGTTCCAACAAGTATCGGATGGGCCATCTGTTTGTCCTTTTTTCAATCGATGAATTTTAGTATTTAATGTTATCTGTTCTAAAAAGTTCTTTGACATATAAAAATGCCATTTATCATCATGGGCTCGCTAACAACAAAAAACGCATTTTGATTGTCCAAATTTATTATTAAAATAATCGTTCAAAAACAACATTTCGTAAAACATGGACGTCCTACTAAGCGTGCAATTGACAAAATTATTGATCGCTTTGAAGAAACTGGTTCAGTGGAAGGTCGTAGATTGTATCAACATGTTCATCCAGTTCGTACTCCTGATGCAGTGGCAGCTGTTAGTGCAAGTGGTCGTAATGAACCAAGCACATCAACCAGGCATCGTTCACAAGAACATGTTGATCTTCATTTGCAAAAATTGCAGCCATCAGACCGTTTAAATCTTTATCGTTTTGTTAATTGGATGCTCGAACGAAATTAAGGTTTTTCATCAAAAATCATATTTAGCGGTGCAGCTCATTTTAATCTTAATGGGTATGTCAATAAGAAAAATTATCGAATTAGGGGAGCGGAGACTCCTCATGTTATTCACAAAGCAGAATTTCATCATTGGGCCGTCTTTCATGGTGGCATCATTGAAACATTTTTCTTTGAAAACGAACAGGGAAATGCCCTTACAATGAATGGGCAACGTTATCGCAACATGTTAACTGGTTTTTTGTGGCCCAAATTGAATGAATTGCGTGTCAATGACCTATGGTTTCAACAAGACGAAGCGACATACCACGCAAATCGTGCAACAGTCCATTTATTGTGAACAAAATTTGCTGATCACATAAATTCAAGAAAATGTGAAGTTCCTTGGCCACCAAGTAGCCCGGATTTAACACTTGATTATTTTTTGTGGGGTTATTTGAAAGGTAAGGTGTATGCTTATCATCCACAAACAATTCAACAACTTAAAAACAACATTCGAGCTGAAATCGAGGTTCGGATGCAAGCCTGTAGACGAAGCCGTGGTGGGCATATGCACGATATTGTTTTTCATACATAAATGGCATAGAGCACACCTTTCCTTATCAATAAAAAATTTTGACTTTTCATCCCGAAATGTGTGTTTTATTTACAAATGAAAAAAGGACTAACAGATGGCCCACCCTGTATTTATATAAAAAAAAGTTTATTGTCGGTCCTAATGATATTGAAATATCTGATTTCGAAGAAGACAGGATGTAGGCAGGAAAATAGGACTGATGATTTGCAGTAAAGTATATTAAACAAAGTTTAATACCGTTAGAAAACCAGCCAAGAAGTAGTTCTACTTAAAAAAATTAAATCTAGTAACTATAGCTGGTAGGGAAAAGAGAATCTTTCAGAGGTGCAGACACGAAGGGCGAAATTTGCAACGGCTTAATAAAGAGTTAATTGTAATTTCTCCGACTAGTGTAGAATCAGGGCGGGAATTTTCGGCAGCAAGAATTGTAATTTCCAAGCTGCGGAACAGAATAGGACACACCTCAATCGATGCTATTTATTTTTTAAAGTCATATTTTAAGAATAATGTGAAAGCTAGTGTTTAAGGTTATGTGTATTTTTTGTTTATTTAAGATGAATTTACATTTTTTTTTAAATATGGATTTAAATTTCTTGAATAAATATTATTTCTTAGCAAACTGAATTACGGTAGCTACTCCAGCCATCACTGGAGAACGTTGTCAACAACAATTGATGCAATTAAGCAGAGCATTGAAGCTCAAACGCCCACAATACGCCAAAGTGATCTTTCTGCACGAGAACGCATGTTGTGAGTCGTCCCAGCCACCGTATTCACCAGACAATGTTCTTTCCGGCTACCGCCTGCTCCGGTCGATGACTGATGGCCTGGCAGGGCAGCATTTCACTGAGTACGAAGAAGCCATAAATTGGGTATTTTTTGGATCGCCTCAAAACATGATAAATTTTTTCGACACCAAATCCATATGCTGCCTGAAAGATGGGAAAAAGACGCAGCTAACGATGGACAATACTTTGAATAAAATATATTGTATTCTCTGAGTAAAGCTTTGAAGTTATAAACAAAACACATTAAAACTTATTTGTACCCACAATAATAACATTCAGACAACTTCATTCCAAAGTGCGGTAATAAAATAAATTCGCCTGAGATAAACTTTCGAAGAGGAAGATATTACCTTGCTGTCTGGCGAATAAACAACCTCTCGTCAAAGGTTATTGTATGAATGCCCCTCGATTCTGTTCAAAATCTGAAACTTAACGAAAAAATAACCGAAAGTATATAGTAGTGGTATGTGTGTTTGTGTATGCAAATATGCTTTAAATAAAATAAAACTTATTTAATTATTTAATTTTGGTTTTAAAATAATTGCAAATTGCGAAAAAAAATATTTATTCGACATCGCAATAAAAAAAAGATTAAAATCGTAATATGTGTAGTTAAATTTTTTTGTTAACACATTGACGCACACTTTCTAAATGTGTGTACTACTCAGGAACACACATTTGATTACTTTTATAATTGCAATGATATTTCGTTGCGGAAAGGAATGTATTGTTGAGAATTGAAAAATATGTCGAGATATTCCTAAAAAAATTAAAGTTGTTTGCGCGAACGTGTTAAAAAAAGAAAAAGTTGTATATCTGCTATAGCAATCATTTGCGCGAACGTATTAACTCGCCTTTTGAAAAACAAGGGAGATGTCGAAAAACTGAGGGAACAAAACGACATAACGGCCAAAAAACTGAACCGATTTGTACCGATTCATAATTGTTGATGGTTACATCAGGGATGATATTGGTAAGAAATTAAAATTACTGAATTTTCAAGGAACAGAGTACTGAATCCAGATTGAAAGTACTTTTGTACTGCACCCACATCAAAATAGCATTTTGCAGGACCGCAATTTTAATTAATGCCTTCTTACATTCCCTAGTCGCCCTCGTTAACTTAGTAAGAGTTGCGACTTGGTATTTTTAACGTGTCATGTTATTTATATATGTTCGTCCATTGTTCTTAATATTTACACAGTAGCGATTGGCCAGTACTGCGAGATAAATCAATATTAATCTGCAATAGTGCTTGCAAATCCTATCGTAATGTTAATTAATTTGGATTCTACGAGTTGATTTCAATATAAACCATAAGCAACCAACAACTCCATTTTAAAAGAAGTATTTAGACGATCAACCATTTTTTGTTTGGTAAGCATAGTTGTTCAGTGCTTCTGGTGCTGTTATTGAAAACATTTCAGGAAAAGCATTAAAAATGAGCTAATCTTAACGCTCGATTTTATTTGAGCAATCATTTAATTAAATGCGTTTGCCGTTGTAGACCCTGAGCATTGCTCGTTTGTAATTAAACTTTTGTGTTACTTCCCGTTTGGACTGGAAATAGTGACGTTAAATAAGTCGAAAATAATTATTAAATCTCTTTGAACACTCACTGCATGGTTCAAACTCCCATTGGCTTTATCACATCAGCTGGCGCAATGGAGTACAATCTCTTCCAAGACAGTAACGCACAAATTACCGTTGTTAGAAGCGCTGCACAAATTTTAGTTTTCTGCATTCATAATTAATTAGAAATATGGCCTAAGGACGTTAATACCTTGTGTCTGAAAATTAACGATGCCAAAATATAAGAAATTTGTGTTTGTTTTTATGTAAGAATTCCTGAAGTGCTATGAGTAAAAATAATTAACTGCTTAAACACAAAACTTTGGTTAGAGCAGATCTTTTAGAATGGAAGCCTCCGAATCCTGACACCAACAGTTTTAATTGAAAGTGACAAAATTTAGTGATCATTCAGACCAATGTACTGGGCTTCATATCCAATTCAAGAGACCCTTTACGCTTGCCTCTAAATATTAAACTACGTTAGAAGCTTTAACCCATTGGATTTGCGTTATGTAATTCTTTTCTTCTACAGAAGTTGTCTCGAACCAAATTACAAGTGCCATTTCTAGCATTTTCTCAAAAGTACTAAAAATCATTCGAAAGTATCGAAGTACTTTCATAAAGCCAAAGTATCGTAAAAAGTACTATAGTATCGACAATATCATCGCTAGCTTACATTCGCAAAAAACAAACAAATATAACCACAGAACAATTACACATACTAATATAAAATTTTATACTATACTCCTATACGAAAACGTCAAGTATCGTGTCTCGGATTTTGAACAAAATCGACATCCTTGTTAAAAGAAATGCTAAAAATTCTCAAAGTTCTCACAAATTACTTGATGGCGCTAGAGATTATGGAGAATTAAACGTTTTAATTAATAGCCGTTTTATATTGTCTAATGTCAGATTAATGATTAGTGGTTATATGTTAAAAAATTGTCTAAGGTATGGTTCAGAACAGCAATGTTGATCCTAAAACAAATTAAAAATTTTGCTCAAAATTATCACACTGAAAATTCATTTTAAAAACATGTTTATTCTTCATATGGAATAGTTTACATTATTTTGATCCTTCAGAGGAGACTAAAGACAGTAGGACCCTCTACCAAAGAACAATGTATTTTCATTCCCGAACGTATCCTAAAAATAGAGAGTATTTGTAAATAAAAATGTTACGCATACGTAATATTGAGTATGTAAGCTTAAGACTAATAAATTTTGATTATAATGCCAAAAAATAGCAATCAATAGTTTTACATCATAGTAAAATTTAAATTAGACTGATTTTATTACATGTAGACGGTATCTTAGTTGTGTGTGTTGTTTTATTACATATTCAGATTGTGTGGGTGTAAGCATTGCTTTTAAAATTTCGATGTAACAGTAAGGTGGAGTTCCCCCTCTTCTAAACAATAGGCTCCAAAAAACCAACTAAAATATTGTGAATATCCATAAAATTAGGGCGTTGAATGCGAAAGAGACAAATAGGAATATTAATTTTAGCCAACATTCTAAACATTACATTTCATCATCCATTACAAAAAATGCCGGTTATACATAATTTATAAAATTGCAATCAATAATAGTAACAAGTGTTGGATTATTCGTTTAGACATTAATATTGCGCTATTTTGCGCTAACTATTCATAATCTAATTTGGGCAATACTAATCCGAAACAAAATGTATTCATTTCTGTACATTAAACAAAAAATAATTCTTGTAATAAAGCAATAACACAAAATAAAACCCAAGAAAACTGAATCAAGGTTATTTAAGTAAATAAAATCGATAGTCCGAAAATATACTCATGTAATGCGGCACACGGTTTCTTGATAAAAAAAAGGCAGAACAAAATTTTCGGGTATATTATCTGATCTAAAATCAGAAAAGAAGCAACAAAACAAATTCTTCCATATATTTTCATTTTAATCTAATCAATAATAGTTAATATTTTTTGTCACGTGTATCCCAACCTCAAATATTTAAATTCACCCTGTTGTAAAACAAATGAAAAAAAAAAAAAATGTGCGTGTAAATTATTTATGTATTTGAATGTATACACCAAAAAGGCACCACCACATATATTAAAATTTGTTTTATTAATAACAATATATTAGAAAAAAAAAATTCGCAAACATTTTTATTTTTATTATTGTATTAGTTTAATTATTTTACATCGGACTTAAATACTTATATATGTATATATACACAGATGTATATATATATTTGTGTGTAAAATTGTCTTGCGCGATTATATGCATAGGAGATTATTAACATGAATGATAAAATTTGTTTTGTTATTGTTTTTGTAATTAATACTTGAAAATGTATAATCCATAATTAACGAATTAACCGAATCAATACACAACATTTTTTAATACATTTGCCATTTTTCCACAAAATATATATAAAAAAAATATTATTTTGCACTTGCGAAAAAATTCTACACAATACAGACACTCGCCGACGATTTTATAAACACTTTAATAAAAATTGAACATAAAATACATCGCCATGATGATTGAGAAGCCAAATATTAAATTGTTTAGTGTAGGTAAAGGTTCTTTCTGGTTCTAATTTTGTGCAAAAAATTAACACGTTGCTACCATCAAGGTCATAATATGCAATCAAATTTTACTATTAAAACACTTTCAATTTAATTTGTATATGGTCACACTTTGTATATAAACACTTTATAAATTAAATTCATTTGTTTTTGTTTAGTTCAATTGATTTTAAAAAAATATTACTTTGTAAAAAACTCACCTTTTGCAAAAATTTTGCCATCACAACTTCGGTCGACCCTAAGTTTACAATACTTTTTTTATATTTTCTTTTTTGTTTTTCTTGTATTTTGTTTTATTTTGCTTTTTCAACCAACCAAATTTTAGCTTTTTCGACAAGTACCGTTCGTATAAGAAAATACATGTATAAAAAATATATAATTTGGCTCTCTTTTACATTTTGCGAATTATATCAAGCCAGTCGTAGTACATATTTGCTGTTTTCATTCATATGTGTAGAGTTTCTTATTTCGAAATGTCAAAGTTTTGTGTAGAGAAATTTAAATTGGTAAAGTCGCGCGAATAAAATCGTTTTAAAAATTAGCGGATTACAATTTGTTTTAATTTAATTTTTGATATTGTCTTATTTCATTTCATGAATAATAATGAGAAATCTCTCCAAGGTGATAAGTTAGAAGTCACGAAAAATATCATAATATGAGTTTTGTTGGTGTTTAATGTACATACAAATGTGATTGGTTTTGTATACTTTTAATTTAAATATAAATTGGATGATAATAATAAGATTTTAACTGTGATCTCATTATTATGTTTCAATAATAATATACTTAAAGATTTTTTTTTCTATTTTCTTAGGATATCACTGACACCCGATTTTTGGGATAGGAATACGCGGTATAAGTTCGATGACGTACAGCCAAACCGGAATTAACCATTGAAATTGTTGAGGCTGATAATTTAAATAACTCAAAAGATCCAGAGTTGTGGCTTTCCTGTGGTCCAAGTGAATGCCAATCAGTGTTGTGCGTCTACGCGTATTTCCAAATTGTCTACATGTTGGTGTCGAAAATAGTGTAGAGAATTGATTTTTGTGTATACAATGTTGAGAATTGGTAGAATATGTGACAATTCGTAGACAATGTAAAGGGTGGCTGACACGAAGTGACAAAACGCCACAGAATTTTTATTTTTTGATCAATTTTATTGAATCAAAGTAAAAAATGTTAACAAATATTTAAATTTTCGAATTGTATTAGCAGTTTTCTACCCTTAGCCGCGATTATGGCCTTCAAACGGCCAACAAAGCTATTGCATGCAGCACGAAAGTAGCTCTGCGGTATTTTTGGCCCATTCCTGGCGAAGCGCTTGCTTGAGATGATCGACACTTTGGTATTTTTTTGTCCC
The DNA here is from genome assembly GCA_963691935.1 of Nephrotoma guestfalica. Classification (NCBI taxonomy): domain Eukaryota; kingdom Metazoa; phylum Arthropoda; class Insecta; order Diptera; family Tipulidae; genus Nephrotoma; species Nephrotoma guestfalica. The sequence goes on from OY829913.1 coordinate 253,184,050, forward strand.
TACCTTGCTCTTCAAAATACCCCAAACTGAGAAATCTAGCGGATTTGCATCCGGTGAATTTGGTGGCCATTGGGCAGTGGAAATGAACCGCGGAACGTTGTTTCTCAGCCAATCTTGATTGACGCGCGCTTTATGACTCGGCGCCGAGTCCTGTTGAAATGTCCAGGCTCTGGACTTCGGCCAAGATGTTTTTGTGGCCAAAGCTTTAACGCTCCCTCCAACACATGGTCCCGATAAATTTCAGCATTTATCTTGATTCGACGGTCCAAAAAACGAGCGGTGAACGACTTTCGGCCATTACGGCGGCTCAATCCATCACCATCGGCGGCGCTTGGTTTCGAGTGGCAATCCGTTGGTCCAAATTTTCAGTAGAATGGCAAGGCCAGCAAATTCGGCAAATCGCCACTTTCTTGCAAGCGTAACAACTCCTTTGCTTTTTCCACTCTAACTTCGCTCCTTCCACTTCTACTTTAATATGTGCTGCATCCGTTCGAGCGAAATATTCGCCTCATGAGCCTTTTTTCCGCCGCTACGTTGCGAACATCGAGCCAATTTGGCCTTCACCTTCCGAATGATATCCGGCGATGTTGCAGTGCATTTCGGTCCACCACCATGGCGTTTTGCAATGCTGCCAGTATCGTTATAACGATTTATGGTGCGATACACAAACATTTTATTCACATGCAGATGTTTTAACTGGTTAACAATCTGCGGCTATGGTTTTCCAGCCAAATACACGAGCAATTACACTATTACGCTTGAATTCCATTGCGGATAACTTTTTTTCTGAATATTTCCCACTAAAATGCTTTTGTACGCTTGTAAACAATGGAATGAACTGTCGTTAGTGTAAATTTGAGCGCTCTGTCATCACTGGTTTGACAGCAATGACAGTCTGAAATTGGTAACACTTCGTGTCAGTCACCCGGTAGATTATCACTTTTTTGTTATTTTGTCGATAGTTTATCTGTGCGAAGTTTTCCAGTTTAAATTGAGTTTTATCAATATTTTGACAGTTAAAATTCAATGTTTATTAAACAAATAGGTGAGATTGAAAATCTTAGTCAATCGATGTCTTCAATATTAGTACAACCATAAGCGATTTACGAGGTTAAATTCAGTTATGATTTCGCTGTGCCAAAAGTGACGTCTGTCATAAACATTTTCGAACCGAATACTTCATCTCTGATTTTAACGTCCGTTTTTTAGCAACGTAGTTGGGGTTACTGTAAAACTTATAGGGTAAATGAATTTTGTTGATTGCTTACTGTTTTTGGTTGTATTTTGATTAAAATTAGCTGCAATAATGATCTTTTTCAAGTTAGCTCAAGATTACATTTGTGCCAGAGATTCACCAATTGAGTTATATTTCTTGAAATTGGGGGCGAGGGGCCGAGATAGATAAAACAACAGCAGCTTCATCACCAAAAAAATGAATAATGAAGCAGAATGAACCCCCGCCGGCCAGTATATCTTATTGAGAAGCTTTTATGGCTGATCCGTATTCAACATGATTACAGAAACCAATACTAGAATAAGTAATGCAACCCGGCAAATATCCGATACTCGGCTATAATCGAAAATTTAAATATCAAAACTCTAACAGAAACGTGAACGATTAGCAACAATTAGAGAAAGAATAGAAACGAAATTCTCGGTCTCAGTGCAGTGAGATAAAAAAGTGATGAAATAAAACACAAGCGAAATTACTTATTAACCCCACATATTAGCAATAGCTAAAGCAGAAGGCTTGGATAGAAACCTGCAGAATAATCGTAACATTGTAACATGATTCTATTCAAAAATACTAACACAGCCTTAATATTCAGTGATACGTTCCAAAAAAAGACGTAGTAGAAACAACCAAAGGAATGAGTTCTATGAACAACTACAAGCCACAGTAGCAAGGACACAAGACGGAGATTTCAATGCAAAAATTGAAACATATAAAATCGACCTGATAAACCAAAATATGGGTAAATAAACGACGAGCAGAACGACTTATCGACTACTGCGTCACAAATAGATCAACCAACGTGACCAACAAAAAATTCTCAAGCCATTACAAGATGTCAGGGCAACGAGTGGTGCAGACATTTACAGTGACCACCACAAATTGGTAAAATATCATAATTTAAAATTAAAGTGGCTGTGAAACATACTCGTATCAAGACAAATCGGAAAAAACCAAACACCGACAGATTAAAAAAGACACATTCTGCGAAACCATTGAAGAAACAGCTATCAGTGTAGACAGTGGAAACAAATCTAAGAAACCTATATCGAAACGGCTACCAACACATTCGGATCAGGTATCAAGAATTCAGAATCAAAGCCCCTGGATCAAACCATGTGTGCACTACATCAATCAATGTGTGCAAATAATAACGATTCTCAAGAAAGGTGTCCTAAGAGAATGTATAAATTGGCACGATATATATTTTCCTCAACATAACCGTAAAGGTATTAGCAATGGTCATACTCTACAGAATTTCACCGACAGTCAACCCGAAGTTAGGAAAGGAACAAGCTGGCTTCAGAGCAGGGCGAAGTTACACCAATGCTATCATATTAAAATAAAACGGAATTCACCATTGCACCTACTCAGATTTACCTACTTTAGCGATAACGAGTGGCACAGACGAAGTTATAATGAAACAAATCAACAAAGCCAGAACAACAATGAACATGTTACACAAAGCTTGGAACACATTTGTCCTATCCCGCAAACAGCAAACTAAGAATGTTTAATTCGTATGTGAAATCAGTGTTGCTGTACAGGTGTTTATAAATAAATTCCTTCACAGAATACTGAGATGTTTCTAGTTCAACAAAATAACAAATATCGAGCTCCTCGAGATGAGTTGCCCACATTGTGGAAGTCGCAGAATTAAATGATAAGCAGGTCTCTGAAATGGAACCCACAAGATAGAAGAATTGGACGACCAGCTCTAATATGGAAACGAATGATGCTAGCAGAAGCGAAACAACTCGGAATGTCGTGGGTGAAAATCGAAGCAATAGAACCAAATAGAGTTTGATGGTCCAGCCCAGTAGACTCCCTGTGCTCATAAATAAGAGATAAAGAGAAAAAATATTGTTTAAAATATCAAGTGAACCTTCGGCCATATTTTGGCAATTATTAGGATTACCATTATATTACCAAATCTGTAGTGCATTGTTCAGTGGTGTATGGCAAATTACCATGAAAGGTAATAACGTTGTCTAGTCAATAGGAACTTTATCGGCCGGCATAACTTTCACCATTTAATCCTCCCAACATATGATTTAAAAAAACGATTTACTTTGCACATTTCACGATTTCGCACTTTAATTGTAGCATAAACATATGTAAATGTGCTTCATTACCATATGAAAGCTTTGGGTTAAATTTTTCCATGTGAAGAAAGAATGAACTCCTTTTGAAATGGTTTAAATTACCAACAAACAACAAAATTTTGATAATTGCTAACAGAAATAATAGTTTTTGACATTGTCTACTTGCTCTACATTGTCGACGCCATTTTCTTAATTTTCTACATACATTGTCTACACGACTAGAATATTAATTATCTACATGTCGACGGTGTAGACAATACGGCACAACACCAGGAACAATGCCAATTCAGAGTTTTAATAGTAATTACCCCTCGAGGTACCGTTCACAGAACTTTTCGGTGAAGTAAAATCCAACGATGAGAAATTCAAGCAAGAGTGGTTAGCACTGTAGTGGCAAGCACTACATATTGAGGTTCTATGCTGACATACTTAACCCGGAAACAAAGTGCGGGATTGGTACAAATGTTGGAAAACAAAATTCAGAAAGAGTGTGATTACTGGCAACATGTCTTGAGACCTGTCGTAGCTGGTATCGTACGTTAGTGGAACGTGGCTTAGCTTTCCGAAGAACAGAAGAAAAATTTGAATCTTGGAATGGATTTTTTTTAGCACTGCTTGAACTAATTAGTCAGTTTCATCCATTTATAACAGGTCACATTCTGACAAACGAAATCCTTCATATATGTCAAAAACTATCTGTAGGAACTAATTCAATTAATGCCTCAAAAGGTTCACGCTGCCGTTGTTGACGAAAACTGAATCGATTATTTCAGTATGTCAGTTGGTTCAACACCAGCACTTGCACATATGGAACAGTTAAGTATTGTTCTTAGGTACTTAAAACACGGATAACCTATAGAACGATTTTTAACGTTTCTGGAAATGAAAAGCTATACGGATGAGGAAATGGCCAACCAGGTGTTACAGTACTTAAGGGAAGTTTGTAAATTAAACTTGGCAAATGTAAGATTGACTTACGATAATGCTGCTAACACTTCCGGTCATTATAAGGGGATGCAGCAAAAAATTCTATACGCAAACAAGTGTGGTATATATGTGCCCTGGGCAGCCCATTCATTGAATCTAGTAGGCCGAAGCGCTGCTGACTGCTGTCAAGAGGCAGTGAGCATCTTTTCTATAGTGGAGTTGCTCTAACTTTTTTTCAGCCTCAACTACAGCCGGTGAGGAATCCTTAAATCATATATTGGTGATGAACGCCTCTTAAAGTACCTAACCAATTCCAGATGAAAAGCACATGATATAGATATAGATGAAAAGCACATGAGTAGAAGCCTTATTATCTATAGCTGAAGACCAATCACAGAACGAAGACGCTAGGAGAGAAACCAGTAATATTTCAAATAAAATGCAGGAGCTTTTCCTGGGTTGATTTTGCGGTCGAGGCTCCAGAACCTCGAAGGCCAGTTTGACTAGGTTCCAGAAACTCGTACTAAATGACTTCTTTCCAATCCCACCAGACACACGGTAACACTTTCTTGGCATGAATATTCATGTTTGCAACTGATGTTGATAGCTGGCCTGGATCAACTCATGATTTTCTGCGTCTAGGATTACCGTACAAAATCCACTTTTCATCACTAGTAATGTTTTTGTGCAAAAAATTCTTTGTTTTGAATCGAGAAACCAAATTCATGCAGATGTCAACTCTTCGGTTTTTGTTTTCTTCGGTCAGTTTATGAGGAACCCATTTTCCTTCCTTCTGTATTTTTGCCATGATGAGTAACTCCTAACTGTTCTGTAAGCTCTTTTTGAGTTTGACACGGATTTTCATCTAGGTTCGACTTCCGCACCTAATATTTAACATTGATTTTTCGATAGGTCAACATTTGGTCAACTATATGGAATTTTAATGATACGTAATAATTCGAAATGGCAAAGAACCTCCTGTGGTCAAGGAAATGGAGAGATACTTATTCTATTCTAATAGAACTGTCTATTAGAAAATTCAATTCAAGCTTTCGGTTGTGCGCAATTAATAGCCTCGGCCGATAGAAGAGTACCGCATTAGGTGTATTTGAGATCTCATTGCTTCCAAATTGGAAAGCCTGGTGGCACTGTCGGCATCTCTGAAGAACATCAATTTGGAATAAACATTGAAACTTGTGGGGAATAATGTCACACTTTATTATAAAGGGTATTCAATCTGTTGGTTTTATTCCGGGCAAACCGAAAATTGTTTGACAAATGAAAAGTCAAAACTATGGCATTTTTAGTCATGTGTTCGTTTACAACACAACAACGCGTTTTGGTTATTACAATTTATTACGAAAATGGTCGTTCAGTAAAAACAACATTTCGTAAATTACTTGGATTTTGGTTCCATGGACGTCCTACACAGCCTGGAATTCGCAAAACTGTTGACTTTTTTGAAGAACTGGATCAGTTGCAGGAGTTAGAGCATATGAACACCAACCTCCAGTTCGTACTCGTGAAATAGTAGCACCTGTAAGTGAAAATACGGTACTGCGAATCATTCATATTTAAGGATTATTTAAAGTGTAAATAGAGAAACTAACGCAGCCCTGTGCTATCTCTGTGTGCAATTACAGCAAGTGCTCATATTGTCTCTTCGACGTGGCAACCAGCATTTACTTCGTAAGCAGAGTAAGCTAAATGTGCAAGCACGGTGGTCCTCTTAGAGATGGTTTGAGTTTTGCTAACTTGAGTTCTTGCGAAACCTCGCAATATGGCCCTATTAACTTTGAAATCACAACAACAACGACCTCAGTGACGAATTAAAAGCAACAAACATGTAATACTCGAAATATAGAAGCATCAACTCTTTGAACAGGCAAATCTGTTAGTAACCCTATATGTGATTCACACCTGTTAGTAACCATATTTGGGTACTCAGGTTTTATTGGGGCAACTTCAACATTTCATTAGTAAACGTGCCTGCATTTATCTGCACCCAAAGTGCAGATATATTTGATTAAAGCGAGCATACCTTCTACGAAGCAAAAGTATATTGAGAAAAATACCACACCATGACGTCAAAATAATGTTAAATGATTTTACTGTTCAAAAAACGTGGCATCATGTTCCTAACAACAATGAAACACGAGCCACTGAGCTAACCATGCTCTACAATTTGGAAGTTGCCAGCACATATTTTCCATACAAACCTATCCATAAAGTGACATGGAAATCAAACGACGGCGTAATGGTCATTAAAGTTGACCACATATTTGTATTGAAAAGGCATTTCTGTAGCATTAAAGGTTCACAAAACGTAGAGCCAACATCGACTTTGATGACCATTGTCGTAGTTGAGAAATATTTGTTCCATCTACCTACAATGTGAATACTGAAGTATTTAACAATCATGTTAACCGCACACATTTCAAGGATATCATTTCGGGAGTTTTGAAGGATCAGCCATTTCCTGAGTCCATCGAGGATCAGTAGAAGATTATGAAAACAGCAGGAACAAATGCTTCATTGTTTTGTTTAGGACAAAATCTGTGGCGGGGCCAAAACTAACTGGTCGGATGAAGAATGTACGGATGTTATTCAGGAGAAGAACCGCACACGTCCATAATCTCACCAAGAGTAAATGACCGCGAGGAATTTTCCAACCGATGTGCTGGCGAAAAAATAATGAGAATGACACAAACAAGTGCTGAATAAGATGAACCAGATCAAAAATAATAAATTTGTCGTGAAATTTAAAAAAAAGGGGTCAACTATCTATTTCAACGCATTTTAGACCTTTATATCGTTTGGTTTATACTGAAGCCATTGTGAAGTATGTTATTTGTCAACTAAATATCACCCAGCGCTTACGCTGATGATATCTGTCTACAGGAGTGCAACATAATTCCCCTCAAACAAGTAATCCTTCCATCAGAGCAAATAACGAACTTCGGATCAACGAAGCCATACACCAAATATATTATTACTGCAAGAAGACAAACACGAGACGAGAGAGTTTCGCCTCTTCATCACAGATTGTGGAATGGCTGTAAATCAATATTTAGGAGTCTAAACTGACCAATGAATCACCCTTGATCGAAACATGAATAAAATTATACTTTTGTCGGTTCACTATAACCAGGTCTATTCAATAATGAAAAATGGTTCAGGAGAAACTGCTTTCAACCATTACGCTTTGAAAAGATTTATATTTCGGTTTATACAGATATTTTTTCAGAGGTGATCCGAGGAAATCAGGAACCACCCGGTTTATATTAATGCCTACACAAGAGTTAGAATATTTTCTTCTCCGTAGATTATAGTTAAAAGAAAATCGATTAAGGCGTGAGGAGGGTTTATGAAGGCCGTGTAATATGCAAACTGATGTACTGACTAATAGATCGTTCTAGATCTTTTATTTGATGCTGAGGTGAACTCAAAATGTTTGCTTAGTTCGCGACACTACCCTTTAACTGCAATTGAAGGCATACATCAACTCGGCAGACCAAATGAAGTTATACTTCCTTGCGTGCTCGGATATAGAGGCATCTCTAGGGGGGTTGGAGGAGGCCGATAAATTAGATAGGGAGACTTAGAATCGCCAGTACCAAGTTGTTTCTTTCATTTCAGCACCGTTTGTCAGCATATTGGGTATTATGTTCTGCGCCATTAACTGGTCGATGTGACCGTAGCACTTTAATCCCTCTTGACCCCATCGTGAGCAATGGAAGATTGTTTGTTCTGCTGTGTCGCACTCTTAACAGTAGGAGTCTTTGGGTGTGTCCCTCTTATTTATTCGGTGTAGGTAGCTAATAAGCACCCGTGACCCGTCAGTAATTATGTTAGGAAGAAATAGATGCCCTCATGTTTTCTCTCTAGCAATTTCCTAATTCAGGCAATCAGGTGCCGTGTTCTTTGGCTGCTTTCAGCTTCTGTTCACCGCTCCTGCCATAGCTTCAGCATATTAGTTTGGACCACCTGTTTGGACCCCTATTTGTTATTTTCGCTCTTTAACTAGCCATCAGGGTTAAAGCTAGATCACTAACAATAACGACAGCTGCGCAGAGATACCGTTATTTGCATTCAATCGAGGATCGCATGCTCTGGCCGCTTTGAGGACTCTTACTTAGGTTGGAACTCCTCATAATACGATTGAGGACACCACCGATGCCAGCAACCTTTTTTTACTCGAACTAAGTCTACCCGCGTTCGACATCCGCCTGCAGAGAACCGTAGATTTTTTTGTTACCTCCGCTAAGTCTTTCAGATATGTGTCTAGATGCTACACTGTGGGTCCAAGCTCCAAGATATTCGATTTGGTACACGCGATTTATCCATACTCCTTTAACGGAGAATTCTGGATTCGTGAGAACTCGTTTTCTCGCCATTTTTACCGTTTCAGCCTTTTCTGGTGAAACCTCCAGCCTATGTCTTCGGTGCCATTCGGAGATGCTTTCCACCGCTGCATTGACATGCTTTTCTAGTTCCTGTTCATTCTGTGCGCTAACAAGTCCTACAAGTATTGCGCCCTCGGGCAGGTTGAGCCAGGCCACCTCTTTATATAGCACGTTCAATAATACCAGGCCAAGTACCGAACCCTTGGGGACACCGAAGAGAAAGGTGCGGCAATTGACAACGAGTGCATACAAAAGGATCTCATTCAAACTGTCTAAAATGGCTTTATCAATCAAAAACACTGTTAATATTATTCAAAGTGACGAATTCAAAATTGATGTATTCATTCCATTTTCGAATGATATAATTAGTGAAGTGAATGCGATTATTGAGCAGCCCAATAAATATAATTTAAAAAATTAATGGTTCCTGAAATTATCCAATTGGAAAACGACGATGGGATAACGTATATTGGCGTCACCAAAACAAAGATAATAACATTTGGCTTATTAGATTTGAAATGTAAAATTAGTTCTAACGTAAACGTAGTTCTTATTGTAGCTGATAATTCAATGGACTTTGATTGTCTAATAGGGCGTGAATTTTCCAAGGACTCATTGACTATCAAAACGAATATGAACTCAAGCAAGTTCGATGCCGTAATGATAAGCTAAAAAATCAAAGAGACAAACTAAAAGTATATCATCAGATGCACGGCAGAGATGCAACTGCAGAATCACGAAAAACTAGTACGACCACAAACCTACAAACACAACATTTAGAAGATTTAACTAAATTAGAGGAATATCGTGAATTAGACAAAACCTCGAAAAGAAAAGAAAGAAATTGGCCGATAAGGATGGTATGCGAATTATAAAAATGTTATGGTTTTGGCGGTTTAATGGTGTCTTTGCACCGTTTGAATTAACGACAATAAGAGTCGATTGCCGAGTCAGATATGGCCAAGTTGTTGTATTCTATGTTTCAGTTGGATATTTATTTGAATTTAAATATTATTGTTATGTTAATCTTGTATAGATAGAAATGCACAATGTAATATTATTTCGTGTAATCACCACTAGTAAAACGAAGCGTTGCAGAGTATAAATAGAGAAGGCGAAAGACGAAGGAGCCGCTTGTGGTGAAAAATAATCATGATTGGGCGTTTAAGTGTCATCTACTAATTTTTACGTTAACAATTCGTCGACAACGCCGACAACTACTTGTAACTCACGCCACTAGCGATTGTATGATCCACATATTTTTCTGTTTCCGGAGATTTTAGTTAACGGAAGTTATTTTTTTTATAAAATATCTTAGACAACAATTTAGTTAAACGTTTAATCGTTAATTCATGACTTATACTGTGTGCCTGACTCCAATTTTCTCTAAATTTTCGACTAACTAAATTGATAATTAGTTCGTACGTGTTATTGATAGATGTCATCAACGTCCATAATCCAAAATGTGCCTATTTTTAAGTGCTAAACTGAAAACTCAGTTCAGATTTATCAATTGCTGATTACAAATATTGTGCAGATAGAATTTTTTTAATTTGATTAACAATTTTTAATTATCCATCAGACAAAATTTTCACTGTGCCATCTATGAACGACTGGAGTAAACTAATCATCAATTCGGAAATTAAGTCAAGCAATTGGTTGAGTTTAACTAAAAATTCGCAGTGTCATCTCTTTAAAAATGGTAATAAAAATGTGTATTTTGCTGAAATCTTCTGTAATTTGTGCAAACTAAAAAAATATGAACTTGAATTAAACTAACATTTTGTTGACTGAACTGACATGCATTTCATGCATAAATTAATTTAAAAGTTCAGTGAAAGAAGAAAAATATAAATTTTGTCAAATTTATTCTATGTTTTTTTCCTTAAATAGGGTGAGCTAATTAAATGTGTTAGGGATGAGATTAAATTGGATTATGGGAATGAACGCTAGATTCGACCCAATTGTGGTAGAATTTGAAGTGTGTCGGTTTACTAACTGTACACTATAAAGACGGGTGGGGGAATTCTTTTAAATTTGTGTTCCTTTATACTCTATGAGGATTTATTTTGTTTTAGTGCAGGTTCATTATCTTCCCGTAGCATTGTGCCAATTACCATATACCTCCAGAGTTCGGGACCAATCCGGATAATTGTTTCAACTAACGGTAATATTTACATTTTTTACAATTGTATCTTACAAAATGGCTTTTTAGTCCGGTAGTTACCCCATTTACTCTGTACTCTTTTGCTTTCGGCCCCGTGGCTTATACATCGATTTTTTTTGTAATTGCACGATCGCAGTCGTTGAATTGAGTGACGTATGCTTGTTTGCACAAATGGACGTGTGTAAGCCTTGCAATCCAGGTTACCTGCTCGGTAATATCAATGAGGAGGTACAAAGTACGCTACATCCAGCATGCTAAACGGATTAATATACATACCCTGACTGTACATGATTATTTGCAGTAAACTGATTGGTTGGGATGATGTGACGTGGAAATTGTTCTTAGCACAAATAGATTCGTTCCTAGAGTCGTGATGAGATTTTAATATTAGAATATTTTTCATCACACTCACACACCTACTGTATGTGACAGTTGACAGATGAATGAAAAATAAAAATAAAATATCAAAATTGTACACTGTCATGGTCGATAAACATCTACTCATCCGCGATAAATAAGTCTATTTGATAAGAGATGGCGCGAGAAGCAAATAATTTCATTTTTTATGTAGATGTCTCTAATTAGTAGAGATTTTAAACATATTTCAAAGTTGCAATTTAAAAACTTGTTGGAAAAATTAAAATTAGTTTTAAGGAAAATAATGGGGCTGTAATGAATATTTAAAAATTTTTAACGAACGATACGACAAATACCGGATTGAGTTTGAAATATGAACGTTAAAATACGGGATTTTGAAATAAAGGATTTGTCAAACATACAGGATTTTGGGCTGCTCCAATTATTACGTTGTGCAATGATTGTAATAATGTTCGTGACATTATTTTGAAAAAATGTGAAGATGTATAATTCTAAGTACAAAAGAGCTGCACATACCTGCACTAAGTTATGATATTATTGAAATTTTATCGATTTTATCAAACTACTCAGTACTCAGATCAATTATATTGTAGTCGTGACAACATATCCATTCTAATTTATACAATAATTAATCAAATTATTTATATAAACATATGTACTACGAGTATATGCATATTATTGACGAATATTTCTCAAAATGTAAATAAAATTTATCTTGTGTATTCCAATTTCATAGAAATTTCAAGTTATAACTCTCGTATTCCATTATACAATTTTGAAAATATGAAAACCTAATCAAAATCGAAAAAATATAAATTCGAAAACAAATAAAATTATTATTGTAATGACAATATCGAACATTCTTCCCATTTCTTCGTCATCTTCATCTTATAATACCATTATTATGTGTTTATTACTCGAACGTAGAGATTTTAAATAAAATCTGGAATTGGAATATTGTTATTTGCATGTTGATTATACGTTATAATTATGTGCTAAAACCTAAATGTAATCAATTCCGATAATTTGTTTATTTTTGGGTGATAACGACACATTGATAATTACTATTTCCGCTTCCAGTATACACTGTACTCGTATATCGAGAGCAGTTCAGTATCGGAAAAATAAAATTTTGTGAAAATTAAATTTGTAATTTTATTTGTGGCTCATTTAAAAATTTAATTAAAAGCACGAATCGTATAATTTGTTGTAGTAAATTAGAATATTTATTTATTTAGATAAATATTTGGTCGGCCAGGGTATTTTTTTTGTTAGGCAGGGATTACCTATTTCTTCAGAGTTTACCCAAAAATATTTATTTAACAATCAGCATCACGAGGACGTGGCCATTCAAAATCATAACAAATTAAGTCTCATTTTAAAACAGGCCATTGAAATAAAATGAAACTAAAGCAGCATTTAGATTTGATTTTACGAAACCTGTTATATCTAATTTGTCGAGATATATGGTTCATTATACACTATACACATAGTTACAGTTCCTTGATATCGTCAACCAAGGTAAACGCTTCAATCTCTTTCCGATGGAAATTGCTGATGGTTCAGAATATTGTATTCAATGGAATGCAATCAACTGCACATCAACGTGACCAAGTGCGAGTGTTTGGATTTGTAACTTTAGTTAAAAAAAAGTAAATAGTAGCTAGTAGTTGAAATAGTAGTTGCAAATTTGGAATTAAAATGTGTAACATTAAAATTGAAATAAAGTAATAAATATTTTTTTTATGAATTTATAATTCAACAACTCATAATTGGCGCAGTCTTTAGAAGTATTGTGGTGCATCGAAAACACTGCTAGAGTTAGCAAATAAAAACCCGTTATACAATTTTTGAAATATTTTTTTTAAATTTTCATTCTCAAATTAGTAAAAGGTTTTAACCGTCTAGAAGATTCGAGTATCACGCCGTATCGCACTACGTGCTCTCATTGGACCAGCTCTCACGAAGCAAAAATAAGGTAAGATCTTTTTTTAATTTTTTGCTTTTGCTCCATAAATTTTTACATGTTAAAGTTATTTACATAAAGAAGAAATGAAATATAATTAAAAATCCGTGGACGTCCGGTTCATTATACACTATACACATAGTTACAGTTCCTTGATATCGTCAACCAAGGTAAACGCTTCAATCTCTTTCCGATGGAAATTGCTGATGGTTCAGAATATTGTATTCAATGGAATGCAATCAACTGCACATCAACGTGACCAAGTGCGAGTGTTTGGATTTGTAACTTTAGTTAAAAAAAAGTAAATAGTAGCTAGTAGTTGAAATAGTAGTTGCAAATTTGGAATTAAAATGTGTAACATTAAAATTGAAATAAAGTAATAAATATTTTTTTTATGAATTTATAATTCAACAACTCATAATTGGCGCAGTCTTTAGAAGTATTGTGGTGCATCGAAAACACTGCTAGAGTTAGCAAATAAAAACCCGTTATACAATTTTTGAAATATTTTTTTTAAATTTTCATTCTCAAATTAGTAAAAGGTTTTAACCGTCTAGAAGATTCGAGTATCACGCCGTATCGCACTACGTGCTCTCATTGGACCAGCTCTCACGAAGCAAAAATAAGGTAAGATCTTTTTTTAATTTTTTGCTTTTGCTCCATAAATTTTTACATGTTAAAGTTATTTACATAAAGAAGAAATGAAATATAATTAAAAATCCGTGGACGTGCCATTCTGCTTACTCTAAGATAGATACAGAAAAGTTTAATTCTCAAGGGAAACGTTTACATAAGCACACTACGAGATAGACGTGAGTAAACGAAAAACCAAAAACAAATTCTCCATATCGAGAAAGACATCAAGACGTTTCCTAGGAGGAAAAGCTATTGATTTACTATTTGTCACAAATAGAAATGTAGGATCAATAGCGATGGATGTAGCGAAAAAATCGAAACATCCGTTCCGTCAAGGAAGCAAACCCCCGATAACTAAGTAGAAGGTTGTCGATCTATTCAGAATCCCAGATCCTGGGATTGCTTCCCATCATCACGATTAAAAACAGCGGAAGAAACATTATGTATATTCGAAGCATTGGTTTCGAAACAATAAAATAACATGAAAGAGAAAGCGAGAGACATTCTATATCCCGCAGGCCACCATTAAACAAATACTGCTCGAAGCGCTAGGTGCCAAGCACGAATTATCATTCTATAAGTCACAACTTTCGCCACACAAAGAATGAAACAATGACAGTTCATAATTACTACAACAGGACAAAACAAATTGTCCAGAATATTAAAACTTTGCTGAAACAAAAGGAAACTTATAATAATTCGTGGCAGGCAATCTGTGCCTTTATTGAGAATGATGTACTAGCGGCATTCACTCAGGCTTGAGAAAGCCATACTTTGGATACGCCCAGGCAGCAAAGCTTATGCTTTCGTATGCAAATTTAGTAGTAATGAAACAATTTCAAATATTTAAAAACAATCCAATAACCTTAATATACTCTTTAAAAATCAAATCAGGTTGATACAGCTCAGTCAAAATTTAACCAATTCCAAACCAAGACAAAAGATTTCAATCTTCAGCTACCGAGCACATGGAGGTAAATCCTTCAGCGAGCACATGGAATTCCAACACCAAGAGATTGGTTAACAACCACGAAACGGTATCAGAAAACGACCCGAATGTTGAAATTTTAAATATAGAAATTTCATAAGAGACTGAGGATTTTAGCCCAGAAAATTTTCAGGTGGATCTAGATTCAGACACGGAAGATTAAACTTCCTAACATATCTGAAATGCCGCAACAAACAAACAAACCGAACCATAACCTTATTAATAGACACGGACGCTAATAAGAACATTAGAGAAAATATTCTAGGGATAAAAAAACAACAAAAAAAATATATTTTATATGGATCCGAGCCAATGGTCAAACTAAATGCTAATATTGACTATAAGTCAAATAAAATTTCTTTAAATGATTTATGTAAATTATGATTTATTAAAATTTCACCGTTACATTCCTTCGAAAAATGTATATCATTATATAGTTACATAAAAAAAAATGATGACTGGGTACCATTCGTCCTGGCTTATATAATACTACCGATCATAAGGCAGTTAGAAATTTATCAAGCGAACCAGAAACACCAAAAACCCTTCCAAGATTGAAATTAATCATTTCGAAACAATAAAACCAATTCCCGTGTTGAATAATACACCAATCAGTAGGGAAGATAAAGGAAAAGCAATTAGGACAAATCACCTCAATGAAAACGAGCGTCAATCACTCATCAAAACCATTTATGACAATGAATTGGTTCTGTTAAAAAAAAGAAAAATTTTCGTCAATAAAAGCGATCAAATACGTTATTTACGCAAGGGACGAATTACCTGTTAGTATTGAGAAAATATTGAACAATTTGGAGTTAAACCAAATAGAGATAAAGTGCAAAAGAAAGTGGAATGGCCAATAGGTCGGAATCAAAAAGAAATCAAACAATTTATTCTAAAAATAAGAAATCCGTATAACGACAGATCAGATACTTGCGTACCCGGAATTTACGAGACCATTTACACTAATACGGATGCATCGAATTTTGCTCTAGGTGCAGTGCTATCATAAATACAGAATGGTGCTAAAAGACTCATCACCTTCACGTCAAGAACTTTAAACACCACAGAACCTAAATTTGCACAAATGAGAAAGAGGCACTGGCTATAATACGGACATGAATAGGAGCGATTTCCCGCTAGTAACAGACCTCACGCCTCTAACGTTAATCAAATAATCCGAAAAAAATTTAAAATTTTGAGGTGGAGACTCGAACTGGAAAATTATGATTACAAGGTAGTCTATAGAGAGGAAAAGCAAATGTTGTGGCAGATGCACTCAGCAGTAGCAGTACGCCAACAGCAGTCAATGAACTAGACTTTAGCGAAGAGACAGATAACACTGAACGTGAATATGGAATAGAAAATAATCAAATTATACTCATCAGAATCTCAAACCTCACACAATAATTTTCGAAGACGTATTTCCAAATTTCAGACGAACAACCATTTGGAAAAACTCATTTCAAAAAGAAGAAGGAATCACTGAATTTTTAAAGCAATTCCATCCAAACCGCGATCATGGCACCGGAACCACTGTATCAAGCAATTTAAGAAATATTTTGGAGAAAGTTCTCCTAAAACGACCACTTTGTTCGTTTGATCTACATAAATGTTCGAAGACGTAACCAATGAAGTGCGTCCAAATGCAATAAAAGTTAGAGAACGCGAAAAAGCCCGTCGAGGAGCAAAAGAAAGTTGAAAGTTAAATTAGGGGAGCCTACTTTATTTCTAAGATTGATTTCGAAGCTGAATAGTGATTAAAAGACATATTAATGTAGTAGCAACGTTCATGTCGTTACACCACACATATTCTTTGTGCTGAGTTTAAATTTTGTTTGATGGAGTACAGCTATTGTATAAGAGGTGGCAGAACAATCGCACATTTTCGGTATCGAACATTCGATACTGAGCACAGTAATCGACAAAAGTTTCTTTCTAACTTGACAGCGGGAACGCAAGAGTAAAAATTTACAATTCTTTTCCTGCGGGCGCTTGAGCGACAAACATCAACAAAACATCACAAAAAAAGTGCACATGGCTTACCAGTAAAAATAAAAAATAAAAATAAAAACCAGAAAATTGAGGTCGCTCTTTCGTTACTGGACACACGGAGCAAATAACGGGCAGTCTTAGTATTTTGTCAAGATTTATTGTTGTATATGGCAATAACTACAACCATTCGGACCGATAAAATAAACCGAACAAAAAAAAACCGTCCGGGCGTGTCGCGCTTTCTTTTTCTTCAAACTATTATTTCGGATCTTGGCGTCGGGATACGGGGCGCTCCTTGTATACTCCACGACGAGGCGCGCGCGCGCGCACACACACACACACACACACACACACACACACACACACACACACACAAAGGGTGTCCCAATAAGAAGTTCAGATTTAAAATAAAACAAAAACGGCTTAATATATTTCCAAATTTATTTTTTTGTTTGAAAGTACAATCTCCTGGTTATTTATGGAAAATGATTTCATTCAAATGAGAGCCACGGCTGGTCTTGGCGTACTCCATTTGGTCGGTCCAATTTCTGAGCACATTTTGGATTGTATGCGGATCTATTTCGGCAATGGTTGCTTCAATATTGGCTTTCAAATGCTCGATTTTTTGTGGATTGATACTTGTCCTTCACAACACCCCACAAATAAAAATCCAAAGGCCTCATATCACAGCTTCTTGCCGGCCAATTCATGTCACCATTTCGACTGATAATGCCGACATCGAATTTTTGACGTAGTTTTGCTCTTCTAACGCCCGATGTGTGGCATGGCGCACCATCTTGCTGGAACCAAAGGTCGTTCAGACCAATATCTTCAAGATATGGCCAGAAAAAAGATGTTAACATGTGGCGGTAGTTGATTCCATTGACCGTAACGGTCGCGCTGGCCTCATCTTCGAAGAAATACGGTCCAATAATGCCGCCACGCCACAAGCCGCACCAAACAGTAACACGGAATGGATGCATTGGCTTCTCCACAAATCCTTGTGGATTTTCCGATTCCCAAAAATTCTCTAATTTATTTTATTTATTTTGTTTCTTTTTCTTGGACAATATACCAGAAGATTGTAGTTATATTAAGCATGTGTGTTTAAATTTATGAGCTAGGGAGGAGGACAGTCGCGGAGGTGCACCTGAATGGAAATGGCAATTTTTTCCCCTGGTTTTTTTGTGTTACATAGTCAAATAAAGAGCAGCCCTGTAGTGACAGGGCACCTCCACTAACACCCACGGTAGGCTGAGGGATAGTCGGCTAAAGCTGTAGGTGGTGACTGAAAACGTCTGTCAACGTTCGTGGAGGATGTTGGAGAGGTCACTTCGAGAAGCGTTCGATTATAAGCCATTAGAACGAGTGCACATCGATATTTTGAATATTAAATTTTTTCTATCATAGACTCTTTTTCCAAGCATTTACAAATGATTCCGATCAATACCAAAATATTTGTGGACACAAACACAGCATTAACAAAGTATTTCACATAATTCGGGATTCCTAACGTCATTTTCTTAGATCATCATGAGACAACATCCCCATCGCTGCAGTTTAAAGAATATTTAAGTAAACTCAATATTCATTTGAAATATGTATCATCCTCGAAATCGAATGGCCAAGTTGAAAAAACACATTGAACTATTATAGAAATTTTCAATACTAACCGAGATAAATTTTCAAATTCAAGTATTCGAACTGCAAGAGAATTATCAGTAGCCCTGTACCACAATTCCAATTCAGTACATTCATTAACCAATCTAATGAGCTCGGAAGAAATACAAGAACAAGCCAACTAAATTTTTAAAACAGTTAACAATAACATAGAAAAGGCAATAAATAGAATTATTAAGCAAAATGATAAAAAAAGAGGAACCCCCTTATTTAACAGATAGCCAATTAGTTTATTTTAAACCGAACATTAGAACTAAATTTCAACCTAGAAGAGTATAAACTGAAATAAAGGATGTAAACTATAAAACTTTCAAAACGCCAAGAAATATTAAGAGAACTGAAAACAAAATCAAAAGATTAAAGCAAATTTTTTTTGTTCATTTCAGAAATCCACAACAACCTACTCCAAATAAAATCACCAACACCCAGGTTTCCAAGACTTGGACAAAGAAGATAGTATGCATCGGAGTAATGATGAAAATGGTTGGCAGGGAATCCGGATGCCGACGATTTAAGAATAAGCAACGCCCCAATCAATGGAATGATAAACGAGAACAACCAGCAATACCAAGTATGAGCAGATCAACAACAGAATTAAACTTTTAACGAACAACCATAAATATGACTTCAACCAACATTGCAATGGCCAACAAAATTATCCTAAACTAGAGGTCATGACGGCAATTATACACAAGATAAACAAGATGCAAGAAAAGTTAAAAAAAATCATCGGCCTGAAAAACCTACCGCCAGATCAAGGTGCAAATGGTTCCGAATGAAGCACTTAAATTCGTAAAGGATTAAAGGAAAAATCGTTCTCCCTTTTTTCATTTGCGATATATTAGCACTGGAAAAATATGATTAAGAAGATCATAGAATGATGTTTTATTTGAGTAAGCTGAGATCGCAATCGAAACAACATAATTGCGAAAGCGAAAGCGGTAATCAATGTATTCTAGGAAAGAGACGTAAGTTTCGATTCGATTCGAAAAAGCTAAGTTACAATATTCCAACCCTGCTGTAATATTAAAAGGCGAGGACGACTTTTCCTCACTCCAGGAAGAAGTTACAGTCCTATGATATCGTCAACCAAGATAAATGCTTC
This sequence comes from Nephrotoma guestfalica, assembly GCA_963691935.1. Classification (NCBI taxonomy): domain Eukaryota; kingdom Metazoa; phylum Arthropoda; class Insecta; order Diptera; family Tipulidae; genus Nephrotoma; species Nephrotoma guestfalica. The sequence goes on from OY829913.1 coordinate 253,203,637, forward strand.
AATATCTTTTCCATGGAAAGTGCTGATCGTTCAAAATATTATATTCAATGGAATGCAATCAACTGCACATTTACGTGACCAACGAGTCATATATCGTATATCATCATACGATGTAAAATGTTGAATGAAAAAGGTTTGATTTCCAAACGGATTGGTCGCGATACATTTTTTTGAGTAAAACTCGTTCATTGAATTCGTTGAGTGGCACACGTAGAATGACCAATAACAGGACATCGTAGAGTTTGTACCAAAATTTCATTATATACTGATGACACCTATGGACTTAACCTTTCAAATGACATCTGTGAAATTCAAAAACGGATCGACGTCGGAAGATTTTTGAGTAGAATTTATTCAGTGCACTCATGGAGTCTGAGTGGAATAGGTTTAACGTCCAATAACAAGACATCGCGGAGTTATTTCCAAAACGCCACTATTATTCGATAGGCCTAACTTTCCAAATGAAATAGGTTTGAATTTCAAACGGATTTATCGCGATATATTTTTTTGAGTAAAACTCGTTCATTGAATTTAACATGGTTTTCGTCCCAACCGATCAACCACTGGCCAGTGGAAGGAACCATGGGAAGGTTTTGAAAAAATATTGGGAGTATAATATAATCATACATCAACTATAAAGACTTCCGGCAGGCATAGAATCAATCGCGAGAACCTCCGGATAAACTCGCTTCGCTGTGTAAATTAACAAAGTCTGGGTCTGTGTATCGGAAGGAAGAGTTGGATTCCGACCTCTAATGACTGAAGAATGCTACTTATGGTCTTTCGTTTTATCTTTAGTGAAATTAAAATTTCGCACAGCAAATATGATTCGCATGAAATACGAGGTAAAATTCTCGGAGGTTCGAGTTAAATGGCTGAGCCTCGTTGCCAACTACCAATCCTATAAAGCGTGACAAAGCGTTCCATCAACAACTAGCCGGAGCGCGGCATAGAGGAAAACCCTGATTGTGCTGCGAATAATAGGAAGTCGGAACTGGAAGGCGAGAACAACACCGAAAAAGATGGAAGCCCACTGAAAGCTAGAGAGAGAAATTGAAATTCAACAAAGTCGATAAATGAGATAGACTCCAAAAAATCAATCGTTACCAATTCTTCAGAAAATCAGTTCTAAGTATATTCTAAGAAGAAGAAGAAATTTTAAGCTTAAAAGATGTATCTAATAAAAGTAGCATTTTGCTAAAAATCCTGCGATATTCTGTTATTGGCCGATTAAATGTTACCACTAAACCACGACTATGACTGAGTTTTACTCCAAAAAATGCTGCGCTGTCAATTGGTTTGGAAAGATAGTGATGTCATTTGAAAGCTTAAGGCTATAGGTGTCACCCGTATGTAACCAAATTTAGGAACAAACTCAGCGACGTCTTGTTATTGGCTGTTAAAAGCATGAGACGTAGATTCCATGAGTGTTCTGAATAAGTTCTACTCAAAAATCTTCCGACCTCAATCCATTTTCGAATGTCACTGATGTAATTTGAAAGGTTAAATCCATAGGTGTCATCAGTATATATAATGAAATTTTGGCACAAACTCCATGATGTTCTGTTATTGGTCATTCAACGAGTGCCACTCAACGAATTCAATGAACGAAATTTACTCAAAAAATCTATCGTGACCAATCCGTTTTTAAATCAAACCTATTTTATTTGAAAGGTTAGGCCTATAGAAAATATCCGATAATAGTGGCATTTTGGTACAAACTCTGCAATGGCTTGTGATTGGACGTTCAATCTATTCCACTCAGGCTCCAAGAGTGCACTGCATAAATTCTACTGCCACTAATTTTTTTTTTAATAAACGAGTTTTACTTAAACATAAATCTGACGATGGAAATTTAATTGCTTGATCCAAATTATTATTTACATTTCCATGAAATGTTTTTATAAAAATTGAATTCTAATCAATTCAACACACTCAACATATAAATCGGAACCCAATATTAAAGAGCGAGTGAGCTGAATATCATTAGAAAGAGACGAAAGGAATTTTTATTATAGTTCTTATTTGAAAAAACATGGCAAGTGTATTATCTCTTTCTAATATCGTAGAGCTGTCTCTTTCAACAATGTGTTTAACAGTGTAGAAACTAACCATGCAATTTTCTAGAATATTCTTATTGGTTTCGTATTCATATTGTTGTTATTTTTTTGTTGGAAACTTCACACATTAAAATTGATTGAATTCAAACAAAACTTCATATTAAATTCGGATCACGCGTATTTTGTAATGGTTTGTTGTTAATAACTTAAGCTTTTTTGAAATTCTCTGTCAATAGTCAATTCTCAATTGTGAATAACAGTGCGAACAGAATCCTTCTGTTCGCACTGTTATCCACAATATGCGACATCTCAGGAAATTTGGGCTAATTAGTTTGAGCATAAATGGTAGCAAAGTCAGAGGTGCCTCCAAACATAGGCCAAGGTTATGAATAGATAATTAATATTCCGTGTAGTTGATGGGCTCAATACAAGCTTCTACCAGTAAAATAAATTAGAAAAGGCGAAATTATATGTGCATTTTTCTAATAAACAAAGTAATGGTTGCTGTTCGTGCTGTTTTCACATCACAATGCTTACTATATGCACACAAAAAATTGGCAACTAAATTGAAAAGAAAGCTCAAGAGGAGACTTTTCGTTAGCCGCCTGGCGACTAATAGTGTAACATGGCTTTGAAATGAAAAGTAAGGAATTGAGACAAACAAAAAACAGACACCGCGAGTCCAAAAAATCGCATTATGTATCTAATGAGGGGTTCAGATAATGGTAGAATTTTGATATTCCTGGCTTACCCCTCAAAGGTTGTATAGTAGCTGTTTGTCAAGGTTTTTTGAACAAGACGGACATCAAATATTTGCACCGAATTGTTTTGTTATTAACACAGAATATTCAGAAATGGCCGTTAAACTTGGAGTCTGCGCTTAGCTCACGGCCTAATAGTAAATTACGTATAAGGGGAGTAAAATAGGAAATTGTTGCTTGAATGAAGAAATTACCATCCGAGGCCGAAGGCCTAAATTTGTGCCTGGTTTTATTCCTGATTCAAAGGGCTATTATAATTACAATTTTGATTAATTGTTGATAGATGCACAATATTTGGATACCTTTAGCAGTTTTACATTTCATTCTCAATTTAATAAATTTATGTAACTCGTACTTAACTGGAACTATGCAAATCAGTTGGAAACAAAAGTGGAAACTATTTTTCAATATACTGGTTGTTTGTTAATAATTTTACAACAAATACAAATATTTATGCAAAGAGTTAGTGAAGCGGAAAACTGATTTTCGTTTTATGTAAAAAATTGAATTTCCATATTGTGTACATATCACTATGAGCTAGAAGTGCTATAAATATGAGAATTATCTGATATGACGAATTGCCAATAAAGAAAATCCTAAGCAAAGAGTGTTGCTAGAAATAACCGCTTCTTTAATTTTCGCTACATATTATATCGTTTTATTGAAAATTGTTCAGTCAATTGGGTACATGTCCTACATTGTACAGTGAAATGCCATCGAACATACATATTACATATTATTTCATTTACACAATCGAATGGAAGCAATCAATTTTGAATCTAATTTACATTTTATTCAATCTAGATCGAGAATCAAAAACGCCAAAGGGCTTACATGTAATTGGATAGTTATTATGTATGTATTCTATGCAAAGTACATATTGTTACGAATTCTAATCGGTGTGAAGTGTCTGACGTTAATTAAAAGTGTAGCTACACAAACTAACAAAAAAGTGTAACGTACCAACGACGTTACCAAGAAGACGTTGGACGTTTGCTTTCGAACTATTGAAACATTGAAGTTTTTAAATTATAAAAGTTCAAAGTATTTTTGTAGTTTGGTCACTGCAATCTGATGGGACGACCGAATTTTTTAATTTAAAGAATTCAATGTTACATTAGTTCGAAAGCTATGTTTGAGGCAGTTGCTTCCGAATGGTTCAGAAACAGTTTTATTGATTAGTGGTTAGGAGCATGAAGTTTGATCCAGGTTTGTCGAATTTGTTGTCAAGATAGTGCATATACACCTTAACAAGTTCCATTTTTCGCTGTAACATGTTGTGACTCATCTTAGTTGTATTTACCCATCTGGCTATTTTTATATCACTGATATCACCGTTTTTATATTTAAGCCATTTAGCATTTATCTTTTCTGGTAACGGCTCATCCCATCCAGTCAGATAATAATGAACGTTTGGTTGATTGGGCAGTCTCTATTCGTAGAATTTAAAATATCTTCGTTTGGACATTACCTGCGCTTTGCAGCTCTGATGGGTTATTTTTCAATATTTCCTTTTGACGACCATTTTTCTAGATTAAACCCCCCTTGTTTGGTGATCATTATTAACTTTCGTAATGCATGAAGGTTTTCTTCTATGCTGTCAACATGTCGTCTACGTAAAAATCCGTTGATATGATTTCAGAAGCTTTTGGGTATAATTGATGTTCATCTTCGGCTAGTTGTAGGAGGGCTCTCACAGCTAGAAAAGTAGCAGCTGTGGTACTATAGGTGACAGTGTTCAATTCTGTCATCTTTATTAAGCCAGCCTTGCCGATACATAACTTACTTATGTTTGCAAAATCGGAGTATGGTGGCAGCCAAATCCACCTGTAATTTTGGGTCGGTTATCATGATGTCGTTTAGCGACACTCCTGTTGTTGCCTTCGATGAGGCAGTAAATACTGCTCGGAGTATTTTTGTAGTACTATCTATCTTGCTTGTGGTACAGTCTTAAATATTTCTTCATGAATTCATGGTAGAGTTGTTTGACGTGATCATCTTTAAATGGGATCCTCCTTCTACCTTTACTTTTTCTTCGGTGCGACTCCTTTTTTCGGCGATACTGGCGCTTTCGACAAGTAACCTTAGTTGATCCTCATTTAGTATAGTAGTAGTGAGCTCCTAGTATTAAATCGACTTGCTGCGATCTATTAAAGAGTGGGCCAGCTGGTTGTATATTGTAGAGATAACTCCATCTGGTTGTATCAACGTCCATTTCTGCCGGTTGATGGTTGAGGTTCTCAGATACCATAGGTTCAATATTTAAAACAAAATATTTTGCAAACCTTGGTGATAGCTCGGTTGGGACAACGTGCCGAGAAATACCTGCTTTTTTCCACCAACATCCGAAATCTTAATGTACGCCTTTTACTTTTAAAATTGAACTGGTTGGCGGCCTTTGCCGAAATTAGAGTCGCCTGCGATCCTGGATCCATTAATGCTCTTAAAGTTATAAGCTGACCACTATAAGTTGGTAATAATACTGATGATTGCTGACTTGCTAGCATGTATAAAGGTGAGCCTTATCTACGAATCTTGCTCTTACCAATGTTGGCATTTTTTTAAACAAATGGAAATGCTGTAATTTATGATTGTCTTTGCATTGTTGTACCCAGCAAGGTGTGGTTATAGTTGCTGTATTCACTCGTTTCAAAGGCCTTGTTATTTCCCATTCCCTCTAAAGAGTGGAATCGTCTTTCTAAAAATTGAAAATGTTTTACCAATTTGAGGACTTCCCTCGAATTTTCCGTGTACCATCTCTTTTGCAGTATCTTGCATAGCTCGAACTGCTTGCCCTGATGCTACTTGCAATATTGGTAGGGGCACCAGTGAATTAAAATAGTTATTTGCTAGCAATCTTGGGTTGTTATATCGTGCTTCCAATGAGTTTCAGGCCATCTCGTAATTCTCCTTTGTAGTTGCTAAGTAGTTGTTAACTTGTGCTGTCCCGTTTTAATAAGATATCATTTAATGCGCTCCATCGTTCATATTCACCATAGAATGACGGTTTTTCTACTTTCGGTAGTTGTTCTGATGTCGATGATTCTACAAGGCCATTGGCTCGTTGTTGCAATGTTACTACGACCAATATGCAGGTTGTATGCAGGTTTGTGGTTTCTTCCATATCTCTTTCGAATTGGCTATCTTCGAATTGGCTTTTGAGTATCTGTTAGCCTCTAATGAGTCGTTAATAGATGTTAATTTCCTATACATCTGTCACAAAAGAACGTTCTACTTACTGAAAGTTTTTTAGATGACTCCTTTGCACCTGAATGTTGACTACCGTTCTTCGCTTTCTCCTCCGAATGATGATTGCCGCTTGTATAGCTAAATGAGAATGGTTACGAGTTTATCGATAACATTGCTATGTAAGTGTTATCGGTGGTCCATTATGCAGACGTTCACTCATTTCCTCAATGAAGTTGTTATATATTCTTGCTTTGCTTGCCGTGAGATGTGGTAAGAATGGAATTTCTCTAACGGTGGTAGTATTCGGAGAACACTGTTTTTAGTGCTTCTATTTTTTCTCCCAATAAGTTTTGCTTTTGGAGAACAAAGCTCGATATTGATTAAAATTTGCAGTTGGTTGATATTGTCCGCAACCTAATCCTGTTTTACTAGTAGAACATCCATCTTTCGTTGATTAAAGCACCGTTGATACTTGACTATTTCTTAAATCTCTTAGAATAGCCTTCTATACGGACGGGAATATGAAGATAACGAAAGTAATTGCAAATGACGGCGGTAGTCATCATGGAGAATATTGGGATTAACAACGGCGTTAATCATCATGACAGCGGAATTGATGACGTGGAAAATATAACTACGTGCAAGTGATGCACAATTGCAAGACGCATGCATCACCAGATACAAAAATGGAATATTCTCGAACGGGGATGCATGCAGCATGAGTAATTTGGGACGCATGCACAGTGGTGATTTAGCATTGAACAGTGCAAGTTAAGAAGTGAAAAGTGAACAGTGAATAGTACAAATGAATTAGTGAACAATGATAACACTGATTCATTTGTACTATTCGTAACACTGAATTTATTGATAAAGTTATAGATGTTGGTGTAAATAGGATTTTTAACTTTAAACGCTAAATGTTTTATTTGCAAAATCCATTACGAATCCGTTTTGCTGCCTGAAATCCCTAATATTTTGTCTCAGAAACAGCAATTAAGGGGTAAGTTCCAGAATCTCGGGCTATTAACTGAAACCAATTAAAACGAGCTCCTATCGAGGCTGCAGAGAGCCTTGGAAGAGGATGCTGAAACGGGCAGGCCTAGATCGCGATGTTTATCACCGACGCGTGGACTATTCGGGATGATACCAGTTTCTCCAAACGATGAACACAAAGTCCGGCCTTGCGAAGAACAAGTAAAAAATAAGGGAATCGGAGCGATGGAGCAAGCCATAAAATTAGTCTGACAAGATGGATTATTTGGTGAGCTATATAAAGAAGAAAACGCCCAACCGGCAAATCTGGCATTAAAGGACAAATTAGGCAATAACTTGAAAAAAAAATTAATCAAGTAGAGGCCCGCTTTGAAATACGCCATACTTTGCAAACTGTTGGAGATGGCCAGATAAATAAAACATTTTCAATTGAACCAATTAACCTGATATTCGACGTCATACTCCCATTTAGGAATTTTAAAGTGCAGTTGCAAGCGGTAGTACAGGGGGCATAGGAGAGCAGCTCAACTTGTCTCTTAGGAAAACCTGCAGACATCTTACAAACTGTATCCGCAACTGAAAGAAGCTATATACGGGTCATTCCTGAGTTGGAACTAAGATATGGATAGTCACAGAGAAAGAGAGATAAGAAAGCAGATGCGGTAAATCTAAACTTCATTTGATAATCTATACTAGAGGTAAAACCGAATGAAACATTGACGTTAGGACTGAAATATGATTCAGCCAGAGCAAGTGTAGCTATTGATTTAGTAAAGTTACGCAAGCTGGATTCGAAGTATGCACGAAAATAAAGGCACTAATAAAAGAGAGGATGAAGTAACCACGGCACACTGTTCAAGCTAACGGGCGAAATCGATCGCGTTCCCCGTTTCGATGTTTCCAATACAATAATACAGGTATTACATAAAGGATTGGAAGCAGCCAAGTACACAGCGTCCTAAAGAAGCAGACGCACGAAATTAAAAACGAGGAAACGAGGCAGTTAAACATTGAACGAGGCGAGGTAAGAAAGCAATTGTCTCATTTAATGAGCATGGATCCGGAAAACTAAGTTCCTCCAGTTTTGAAGAGCGTACTTTAGAGGAAATGCCGTAAGAACACCATTAAATCACACAGCTTGGGCCGCATTACAAAAATGTAGCTGTTATGGGCCTTTTGGCACAGCATCAATTCATAAAAACACTGGATACCGAAGCTTCGATAGATTAGATCCGTATTCACGTAGATGGTCACTAGCTCCAAAGCCTAACAGCAAACCTTTACCTGTGTTGTTCTGACCCGATGAATGCCGTTTTTGGGATTGGAATTCGTTTTCGGAAAATTCAGTTTGGTCATTAAAGCTTTCGTTCTTTCAATCTGACAGTGCGACTTCAATGCTCTTCTGCCATTAATCGCGCACGTAAAACTTCCATACTTTAATTGTCTACAGTCGTTAATTCCAACGCACTATGAAAATGGTTACATTGAACTATTCAGCTGGCAAAGACATTAAAATCTTCGCCATAACCATCGAATTTGAAACCACTTCACCTTGATCCTATAATTGTTGCACGACTTTCATGAGTTTTAGCATACACGTGGCAATATCATCGCTCGGCTCATTTGTGAAACTGTAGTACCGCTGTTTCAAATGCATAATATTTGCTTTCGATGTTTGTTCATACATAATTTTGAGCATAGCCAACATTGAAGATGTCGTATCACAATTTATTATATGCAGACTTGGTTGATTTTTGACGTGATCGAAATTGCACGCCTTGCCTTGGAATCATTCTGTTTCCATGTCTAAATATTCATCGCATAATCTGCATAAGAAACCGTTGGTTTTTGATTGGTGCTACGTCGAACAATTCACTGGCCTCTAGAATTTGCCGATTTTCACCACCATCAAATTTTTCATCCTTTGTACCGAAATCAAAATGAATAAAAATTCACGCTTGTCGTCGTGTTCAGAATTCTCCTTTGAAGTTGTAATAAACACTATTCCTTTCTCGACGCGTCTCAACAATTTCGCTTCGCAACACTTCTCGGATATTGTAGACTGTTGAATTAATATTAATCCTGTTAATTGTCTAACCTTCAGTCCAATACTGTGTGTCCAACAGTGTTTCTTGTTCGCTGTCAAAAATACAACCAGACTCTTACAATTGAGTATACCGGCCGAGTCTAAAACCACGGTGCACACTTTCATAAATATAATAGTTGCTTTCCAATCGACCACCGCAAGTACTTGTAGGTGTGAAAAATGTATATTGGGTAGAGTGTCGATTGGGAAGTACAAAAAATGACAAAAGCAAAACATAATCTACAAATGTGTAGTTTACTTATTAACCTCGCAAAGTCGCAGCAATTGATGTGTTTATTCATACTTTCAATTTTGTACATTGACATTCAATTATATTTTTGAAAGAAAAATACTACACACAATCATCTAGCGGACAAATTTATCGTAACTGCTTTCAACTACTCACAATAAAAAATGGAACAGTTATGAGTAGTTAATTTAGCAAAGACAAAACCTTAAGCACTTGCGGTGGTCGATTGAAAAGCAAGTAATGTATCAAACCTGCCGCAAGTAAATTACACCACAGAGTGCGTTCACTAATTTCAGTAGTCGACAATGAACGACGGAAATATAACATTAGACGGTAGAAATGGTAGAAATTCGTTGACGTCTTGGTTGTTCAATAAAACTTTTTCAATTATTGATTTAGTTCGGAAATTATTTCCGTTTGGTGGCAATGAACATACCCGGCAGGACTACCTAATTAAAAGGGCCAAGTTCGTTGAATTCTCGAGCAATCGATGACTTGATCTAACCGGATAGTTTTAGACGGTATATGTATTTCTTTCCAAATTTATCGGCAATCTAACGCTTATTATGATTCAATCATTATTATAATATAAGGAAGACGGTTAATAGTATATCGATGTTTTATTGGTTAAAAAGCATATTATCATACATATGTCGTAAAATGCAAATAGCTATACGTCTATCTAACATTTTCTAAACTAGTTTATCGATAAACACGCCAGTAAATAGTCATTTTATAATCGCGAAAAAATAAATATCCTGAACGAAATTGAATCCTGTATGATAACAAAAAATATTTCTGTCAAAATTATTATTATTTTTTTTTAAATCGAATATTTTTATAAACAAATTCCAATCTATGAAACCAACATTTGGATAAAATTCTGATCTATCAGTTTTATTTTATTTTTTTCGTAAATTGTCAAATTGACCGTTTGCGAAAATATTAGAGAGGAAATACCAGCGATTTCAAAAATTTTATTTTTGTCAACTATTTCGTGGTTTTTGGCAAAACATTATGTTACGGTTCCTTTATACATAGGCTATAGATCTAAATAATTTGATTAGCTATATGCAAATGAGTATTTCTTATAGTGCGCATCTCGTCCTTCACTGCTACCTTATTAGCAACACTTTGTCTTGAAATAATTCTGCAATTTAATTAGCATATTAACATTTTCAAAATTTTCTCTCTCAGGATGAGAACTTTTATAAAACGAAAAAATATTTAAATAAAAATAAGCAGTAGGCCAGATAATTTTTATATTACTTTGTTGTTGTGTTTTCTAAACAGTGTAATTTTGTTTGATTCACTTAACCCTTTAACGTTTTTGGTACATATACGTGTCAGTCAGTTGTAAAGAATGTTTTTCAGAGGTTCACATCTTTAAGTTGGCAACACTGTTGCAAATGGGTTGTTTGACAACCCATTTGACAGCTGACATTTGCTATATTATTATTATTATTATATAATTTTTTTTTATTCTATGTATGCTGTGTCGTCGCGCGGAAGTCCTTTTTGATTGGTTGAATGTGTCACGTAATGCGCAGAAAAATCGTCGGATATGTAAATCCACCTTAAAACTAGATTTTGTCATGACATTCTAGCGTCATGACAAAATTAGGCGAGTGAATACCGAGCATATAGTATTTTGGCTTTCCATTCCAAATTTCGGAGGGCAGCAGGAATAACCTAACAAGGATTTCATCTCGCGAGAATCGGCCCGTTTGGAAAAATATTCCAAAAATCGCTCGTCCCTAATCAACTGAACTGCAGTGTGCTTAAACCCAATAACAAATATTATTTATTGACAATGGTACCATACTACAATGAAGGTTCATAACTACTTGTAACTAAAGGTTTTCGGTTTGAACATAAAGTATTTAAATATTTACTATTGCTATATGTAGCAACAAAACCCCATGTTATCAGTTATATAGTTTTGTGGAATGCAAGAATTTGTCGATTCGGTTCATATATTTAGAATTTGTTGATTTGCCTTATTCACGTAATTTTACCTTCAGCAAAAATTATCTCATCTAAAATTAAAATACAAGAAAACAGCAATAATTATAAAAATTAATGATTTGAAAAATGTTAGATAGGATGTTTTGGGCTAAATGTTTCGAATATTTTCTAACTTAATAAATAAATTTTGAATTATGCATAAATTTTCGGATTGAATTTATTTGGATACGCTATGCAAATACACATACCGACTTTAATATGTATGTTACATACATGAATTTGATTTTTAGGTGAGTTTGATTAACTGTTGATTTGATTTATTTAGACTTTTAGAAAAAAAAATTATTTTTGTTTAGTAAAATAAATTTACATGAGTAAGGGCTGTTACATTAAATCGTGATAAATTTTTCAGTAAGTTCAATACACCTTGCCGCCGAATTTACCAGTATGACTGGCTCCGTGACTTCAGAGTTCTTAACATATCAAATGGACAATAAGTAATAATTTTTAATAAGTGAATCAGGAACTGAGATTCCTATATACAGGGTGTTTGCACGGTGTTAATGAAACACATACAAAACTCGTTTCAATTTTTTACCATAATCTTAAAAAGTAAATGTGGTATTAATTTGATTGGATGACCAACAAAGTGCCTAAATCATACCGAAACCTCATTTCGGCATGATGAAGTTATAATCCTGATTTTAAGAAATTTTTCTTTATGGTTTGAAGGTAATTCAAGTTGGACTTATGTAGGAAGGATATTATCAGAATTTTAACTTCACCATAATGAAATAAGCCCAGCGACTTAGGACTGACGATTTTTGAGTATTCTGTAAAGAATTATCGTAAATCGTGTTTCCCTGAATTTTCCTGGTGTTCCTACCGCTGGCCATAACGGAAACTTATTTTAATTATGTTACGATATATTCTAACAGATAATAAATCTACAGAATATTCAAAAATCGTGGATCCTAAGTGCCTGGGACCCTAGAATTCTTTCAAAATGACTTATTTTCTGGATGGCCAGCGTAGGAATAGCAGAAAAATTCAGAGAACCTCGATATACGATAATTCCCTATAGAATATTCAAAAATCGCTAATAGGCAGCATATAGGCCTGCGTAGTAAAAGCGAAGTTTTTAACTTTCTAGTTGTGACAAATTTTCTAGTTGTCTTGTGATATATTTTTAATTTATAATTTTACTACACCTGCGTATTTCGTTAGTTTGCAGTTTTACCACAATACTCTGAAATTTTTAGTTCTTGTTCTAGATTTTTAGAAATAGCTCGGAACGCCACAAAACAACACGCTTCAGTCGAAAATATGGATTTGGACAGGCTGTTGAACAACACGAAGTGGTAATTATAAACAAAACATACGGAACCCCGAAAAACTACAAGAGCTTAAAGAAACAAAAATTGTTGTAAAGGGTCTATATCTAGAATACAAAAATACAAATCAACGCCTAATAACATCAACTAAACCGCGACTCAAACTGAGTGATCAATACTTCGAGTGGAACATGGAAGATCAGAACATGCTCTGAAATTAGGTCTGAATCGTAAGGAGAAACTAATGAACAGATTACAGATCTAAAGAAGACACGTTAATTTACTTTAGGGAGATACATTACGACCATATACAACAGTCATATGATGACGCAATAATAGCCGTGGTATGGAAAATCCGTTGGAAGTGAAACTTTCAAAAATTGGTATACCTCACTTTAACGGAGAGCTCTAACAAATACGCACAAAATCAATTACATATTTAAGATAGTGTACTGGTGACCACCACAGGCGGCAACTATGAAACAGCGTGATCAAAGAAAGAAATGATAATCGCAGGGCCACGGGCCACGGTGCCTGCATACAATAAGAAACATGGTACTCAACATCAACTCTTGGGATCAAATCATCACATAAAAGATGTCGCTAACAAGCACAAAGGATCTTCAAATTTTGGCCAATCTCATGAAATTTTTAGAAAAGAGATTTACCGCATTATCAGTGTTTCGCAAAAAGACCATCAATATCCGCAAACAATTAACCCTTACTCAAAAAGAAATAATTAAAACTTCAGCCACATGATAAATAATTCCGCGATTCAACTCTAAATTTCAATTAAGCATAAAGCATTCGTATAGTAAACAAAAACCCTCACGATCATCCACAGAAACGATCATCCAGCAGTTTTACTTATAGGAGCAAATTTTTATTCGGATATCATACCACTTGATAATAGGAATTTATGATGAAAGATAATCAACAACTAATTGCTCATCTCTCCAGGCTAGGATGGATAATTCTGGGAAACCCTTTAAAACAAGCAGGTCAAATAAATATTTGATAAGCACAACTGCGGCTATACCACCGAGAAAAACTCGCTAGAGGTAATTGAAACAACCTTCAAAAAGTTTTGGGAAATCGAAAATTTACATCCCCCATGTAAGCAAACTATTGAAGAAGAATGGAGCGAACAGCTGTTCCAAAATACTATCAAACGATCAACAGATGATAGGTACATCCAAAATGCCACTTAACAACATATTGATACCAAATTAGGTGTCTTCAAAAAGATGACAATGGTAAGCTTCCTCCTACAGCAAAAACAACTCATCAAGAACGACTACTTAGCAACCCAATACAGAAAATTCATAAAACATCAAGAATATATCGGTGATATGCACAAGGTCACTAACGGCTGACATTATATGCTACATTCCGCATCATGCCGCCTCTAAACCGTCAAACACCACGACAAAGTCATCAGTTGTGTTTGATGCTTCTATAAAAGCAACTAGTGATCGGTCTCTAAATGACGTACGAAACTTCAGCAGCCCTAAACCTCGCGTTCTGAATTTTACAACACCAGGTGGTAAACACAGATTTTTATTAAAAAAAAGCACTAAGTACCCATTCTGAATCAATTAACTCAGTTACTCCGAAAAGGCGGTTTCAATTTAAGGAAGTGGGCAAGCAATCAAAAAGAGCTACCAAAGAACGTAGCCGAGGCCGAAAGTTCAGACATATATAAAATGGAAATTGATGAAAACTTCAAAGCTCTGGGACTTTTTTGGAAGCCTCGTACATCCTTTCTTGAGTTCCAAATAGACCTTCCTGCACATACCGGATCAATGACGAAGCGAAACATCCCTTCTGAAAACTGAAGAACAAGTTCACATGAACCTCATAACACCTAAAACGGGAGAGTGCCATCAATAAAACAAAAACTAACACTACCGCGCTGAGAATTAAACTAACCCTCCTATAAGGGAAACTAGTGCAAGAAGATCATTAGAAAGCAACCGACTAGCCATACAACAGACACGAACTCATGCATGAACCCCACAAAAATACTTTCATAGATACGAAAAGATATTCAAAAGTTCAAATCTTACATTGCCAAAAGAAATTCGAGACTGAACTACATCATTGGCAGTAAATTAAATCAAATGATATTCCAGTTGATTGCGCGAGTTGGGGTATAACAACAAAGAAACTCACGAATCACAATATTTGGGGGACAGGACCCCAATGGCTGAAAGACAACAACAATTTTCATTCGATAGGAAGAAACAAAGAATCTAAGAAACCGGCAGCAGTTGAATTGAAACATGTCATTTTAATAACCGCTTCTGAAGATGAAGACAGATTCTTACACTTAATAGAAAGCCCACCATCTGTAAGAGTGCAGCCGTCCACTCATACTAGCGTTGACTATATAGGTCCTCAACAAATAAAAACGAGCAAAGGTCGAGAATACAAATTGTATAAAGGTTACATGGTGATCTCCATCCGTCTTGTCTCCAAAGCAATTCAAATAGTAACAGATCTTCATTGCCGGCTCAAAAGATTTAGCTCAAGAAAATAAGTGTGATGTGACATGTACAATGACAATGAAACGAATTACATTGGAGTATACAACCAGCTAAAAAGAATGCTATCTGGTAGCTTCGGACGGGGTAACATGGCATTTTTAACCACTCAGCATCAACTTATTTTGCCGCGGTTAAAGTCCATTTAAAGAAGATCATGGAAAACACCACACTGATCTACGAAAAATTAACTGGTTTTAACCCAAATAGAGGCAGTATTAATTTCTAGACCCTTATGCCCAATATCCAAAGATATAACTGATTTAGAAGTTGTCACACATGGCCATTTCATGAAAGGGTTATCAATAACAACAGTACCCGAAAACTGTTGGTAAAACGAAATTGGATTTTTGTAAGAGATGGAATAATGAATATCTTCGAAGACTACAAAAACGCCCAACATGGTTAGGTACAATGCCACAAATCATATCAAAGCCACAGCTCCAGCCACACGAATGTTTTGAAACAATGCGTAAATTGTTGGCAGTCTGAAACCAAGTCAAGGCATATCTTGCCACGCTTCTTCATCTGAAAAAGTTGAGTAACGCGTAACAAGACTCGAAATCGTCCAAATACGCATTGCTCGATCCAGATGAAATCTGCACGCTGATTTAAACCGGAACCATTATCAACGTTTATATCATGTGATGCAGGCCAATCGAAACACTTCTTGGCAAACATACGCAAATACAATTTATGTTTCAAATAACTTCGTCCAGTGCAACAAATATCGTGCACGAGAATTAATATTCAAGGTGAAAGGAAAAATTTATCATCGTGCAGGATCACTACTACCACTGCCGAACGAAAATTACAAATTTCTTCAAATTTATATCATGGGAAACATTATTGAACAAATCGACCAACGTTGTCGATTCATTACGAGCATTAAACGAGAAATTATGGCTGCATTAAAAACTTTTTTTTTTTTTTTTTTTTTTTTTTTTATTGGTAACTATGCGATCTGTTTTGGGGCTCAAGGCTCACCCTGCTCTTCCGCGGTTATGCTTTTAACGTCCTTACTTTACGCCTTGCGGCCAACTCGAGGACGTACGGCTATAGGACCGATTTTAAGACCATCTGCACATTGCAAGCTCCATGCCAGCCTATACCAGCATGGAAGATGGGTCGGCCCATGAGTTTTGCACACCGACAGGGGGTCATAGATGTGTTACATTTCACCACAGATCGAAATCTGTTGATGAAATTTCACTTTGCATCCTGCCCCTATCGGGATTCGAACCCGGTACCTCCCGATCCAAACGCCAAAACTTTAACCACTGTGCCATTTGGTCGGTATTAAAAACTTTATTCGATTTACACATCAAATTAATTCGATTGTTTTGAACTGACCTTCAACAAATGCCAGCTGATGACAAAACATCTGTCGTTAGAACAGACAAAACACCTGTCGACCAACACGAAATACAGTTGGAGCAGAATTTAACTCGCGTGACATTCAGCGAGTCTCAGAAACTCGTCGCTCATGCGACGTATTGCAATATCCGATTTTATTTTGGTAAGAAGATGGATATCATTTCAACATCAAATTGAGGAATCCACAAGCAGATGGGGAACGTATAAGAAAGTACTATGAATGACTATTAATATCGATTGATGATTCGTGGAAACGCTGAAAATCATTTCTTGAAATGTCGACAATTGTTCCAATTATGAAGTTGTTAATGATGGCAATGTGGAATCCCAACGAAATGGGAAAATGGTCATGCTCTACATTTGCAGGGAAACCACAGCACATGCATGAATACGCACACATTTTGATTTGTTTGATAGAAAAAGTCACACAAGATCAAATTGACTGAGATGGCTTCTCAGCAGAAATACTAGATGTCGACATTGATTCAAACTTATTTGAAGTTGTCGCTAAACGCATTGTCCATGTGGTTTACTCAACAACAACTCACCATGCATGTCTGATGGAAAATGCACGAAACGATACCCAAGAGACCTTTCCGATACTATCACCGGCAATAACTGATATCCACTCTATCGTTCACGATCAACTGAAAATGGAGGCAAATCCATCACTTCAAACGTACGAAACAATGATATTCAAGTCGTTAATCGTTGGGTTATACCGTATTGACCGTTACCCTCGAAAACCGACAAAGCATTGATCCGTGCTGTGTCAAATATTGCACTTCGGTTAAATCGAGCAAAAACATTTACAAATATATCAGCAAAGGAAGCGAATCCATGAACGACATTAAACAGTTGTTCATAAGGCAGTCAAGTTCTAGAGTAATGTGACCACCGCCAAGAACGTTTATTTATTTCATTCTGCGGGGATGATGTTTCGCTTATTTACTCTAAAGTAATCTGTAGTCAATATACTACAGATGGAATGCATCAGCGAAAAAGTTACACGTCACGCTTCTAACGGCCAAGTATGTAGCACTTATCGTGAAGTGCCACACTTTACTCGCTGACGCATCGAATACTTCTCAAACCGCAGTAAATACGCACATTATTTGCACTCATATTGACAACGTGCATTCCATCCAATCTAAAAGATCTCAGGGAAAAATACAAAGACAACATGAGTGAGGATATCCTAAATCGTTTGCATGTATTGAATTAAAATGAGGACATTCAATTCACATCAAACTTGCATATGGAAGCATTGTAAAGCCATGGTTCAGTTGGAAATGGCTGGGCAGGAATCAATATGAAAACGACATTTTCGATCGTGATTTGCAACGAGATATTTTGATGTCGAAGAATTGGGTACATTTGTTCTTCCTCTTCTGGAACAATTTATCGAGATACCGTCCGACATTCAAGGAAATACACCCACTAAACAGCAAGTCACACATCATATTACCACCCGTGGTCCACCGATCACATGCAAAACCAGACGGTTAAGTAACGAAAAATTGGCAATTGCAAAAAAAGAATTCGAATACATCGAAGTACAGATCAAGATATCTGTAGGCCATCCAAGAGTCCTTGGTCTAGCCCGCTACACTTGGTTGCAAAAGAAAAATGGTGAATAGAGACCGTGCGGTGACTATCGCACACTTAACAACGTTACTATACCCGACAGATACCCCATACCGTATCTACATGTTTTACACATCAATTGTGAATTTGTACAATTTTTTCAACTATTGATCTAGTTCGTGCATACCATCAAATAAAAATCGAGAAAGCAGATATTCCAAAAACAGCTATATCCACACCTTTCGCTTTATTCGAATTTACTCGAGTGACTTTCGGATTACGGAATGCTGGAAACACCTTTCAAAGATTCATCCACTCGATAGTTAACAATCTGAGTTTCTGTTTCTCGTATTTAGACGATTTATTAATCGCTTCACGATCGTTTGAAGACCATTTAAAAATAATATTTACGAAACTAAAGGAAACAGGTTTAGTAATCAACGTTACAAAGTGTAATTTTGCAAAAAACCAAATTCTGTGGCACACATTAATGATATAACGGGTGATTTTTTAAGAGCTTGAGAACTTTTTTTTAAAAAAAAACGCATAAAATTTGGAAAATCTCATCGGTTCTTTATTTGAAACGTTAGATTGGTCCATGACATTTACTTTTTGAAGATAATTTCATTTAAATGTTGACCGCGGCTGCGTCTTAGGTGGTCCATTCGGAAAGTCCAATTTTGGGCAACTTTTTCGAGCATTTCGGCCGGAATAGCCCGAATTTCTTCGGAAATGTTGTCTTCCAAAACTGGAATAGTTGCTGGCTTATTTCTGTAGACTTTAGACTTGACGTAGCCCCACAAAAAATAGTCTAAAGGCGTCAAATCGCATGATCTTGGTGCCCAACTTACCGGGCCATTTCTTGAGATGAATTGTTCTCCGAAGTTTTCCCTCAAAATGGCCATAGAATCGCGAGCTGTGTGGCATGTAGCGCCATCTTGTTGAAACCACATGTCAACTAAGTTCAGTTCTTCCATTTTTGGCAACAAAAAGTTTGTTAGCATCGAACGATAGCGATCGCCATTCACCGTAACGTTGCGTCCAACAGCATCTTTGAAAAAATACGGTCCAATGATTCCACCAGCGTACAAACCACACCAAACAGTGCATTTTTCGGGATGCATGGGCAGTTCTTGAACGGCTTCTGGTTGCTCTTCACTCCAAATGCGGCAATTTTGCTTATTTACGTAGCCATTCAACCAGAAATGAGCCTCATCGCTGAACAAAATTTGTCGATAAAAAAGCGGATTTTCTGCCAACTTTTCTAGGGCCCATTCACTGAAAATTCGACGTTGTGGCAGATCGTTCGGCTTCAGTTCTTGCAGGAGCTGTATTTTATACGGTTTTACACCAAGATCTTTGCGTAAAATCTTCCATGTCGTCGAATAACACAAACCCAATTGCTGCGAACGGCGACGAATCGACATTTCACGGTCTTCAGCAACACTCTCAGAAACAGACGCAATATTCTCTTCTGTACGCACTGTACGCATTCGTGTGGTTGGTTTAATGTCCAATAAAGTAAACTGAGTGCGAAACTTGGTCACAATCGCATTAATTGTTTGCTCACTTGGTCGATTATGTAGACCATAAATCGGACGTAAATCGCGAAACACTTTTCGAACCGAACACTGATTTTTGTAATATAATTCAATTATTTGCAAGCGTTGCTCGTTAGTAAGTCTATTCATTATGAAATGTCAAAGCATACTGAGCATCTTTCTCTTTGACACCTTGTCTGAAATACCGCGTGATCTGTCAAATACTAATGCATGAAAATCCTAACCACAAAAAAATCACCCTTTATATGAAATTTCAACAAACCAGAGAATGTTAAGCAACTACACAGAGAGAAATCGTATCTCGTATTCTGAATAAGGGTACATAAATCATGAATAAAACCTTTTAATTTGGCACCGTGCATGACCGTTTCATAATAAACGATTACTATCCATAATTTGTGAATAAGGACTTTATCATCTATTGTGCCTTGTATTCATAATGTTTTAATAATATTTATGTTTGGTTATTCATATTTAATGAAAAATAATGCATATTTATGCAAATAACTAACTCATGAAATATGCGTGTTAAAATATTGTTTTATGTTTTATATTGCATAATTTGTATAGCATAAATCGTGCATATAATTCATATACTGTGTCTTATTACAGATTATGTTATGACTGATATGCTTAATATTGACCAAATTTTTGGCTAGCTGTTCATTACTTATGAATAATAATGCATAGTTTATTAACTAACGTATGGCTTATACCCATTAATTCATAACTTATGCTTTATTTTGCATGATTCATAGTTAAGATGTATAAATTTAATACACTGAATATAGCGTGGTTGGTTTACACTCGCTGTAAGCTTTGAATTCACACTGTTAAATAAAAGCCAGTTTTCCATATTTCTCTAAATTTATTTACAAAAATATAGTTACATTTTATAGTATTTACATTATTATTTACATATAATTATTTAATTCAATGATTTAGTTCATTAAAATCTAATATAATACCTTGGAATAAAATTTTTTTTCCATCAATCATTGTATGTATTTCAAATGGTTTTTATGCTTTAATTTACTTATCGCAACACATGTATAATGTATTAATAAATGGTGCCAATTATGATGCAGGCTTAAAGTTTCGGCCGGGTACAGTTGGGTGAAGTCAATATCAATCTAGAATTTTGAGTCATATTAATGAAATGTACGAGTATGTTAATCTAACTTATTTGTGTAACTTACAAGTCTATAACCTTTAGAATATTTATATGAGCGGCCAATTCGTTATAATATCAGCATAATTATTTCCACATTTAGATAATTGTTCTTGTCTAGTTTTGAATGTGCTCTTCCATTTCGTTTCCACTGTTTCCCACGGCGAGTGGTGAATCTTTAGCCACTCTTGCTCCTGTTTATCAAATGCACCTGTTAAAAGAACAATAACATTACACCAATTAAAATATGAAACTAAGAATTTTGGAAAATTAAAAATTAAAAAACAAGAATAAAGGCTATTGAGCTAGAAAAATACTCCAACAGAAGCTGTTCAATGCATAGTATATACAAGTTGAAAAAAAGCGACTTCTAAAATATTCCAAAAACATAATCTACATACTACATAATGCGTTTAATTGTATTTTAAATTAAAAGTAAATCAACCATTTCCTTAATTAATTTGTATACTTACTAACACTTGAAGAAGGCTCAGAAACAGTTTGAAGGTTTGAAGGTTTCGCTTCATCTCGCTTTCTTTTACTTATAAGGTCGATACGCGGTACTTATTATAAAGCCTGTACCACCAGCAGTTTTTCCTCGTATGAAATCGCATTCCTATTGATAAAATAATTAGTTCCAATTAATACTAAATAATACAATAGAATTCGTTTATAATGAACACACGATTGTTAAGAACGATTTTTATAGTCCCTTGAATTTATACATATATGTAAATAATATTTTCCTTTTTACACTAAAATAATGAACTTCGTTTATAAACTTACAATGAACGACAATTCGCTCTAGAATTATGTTCCTACACTTCCAATAATATCCAATACTCTTCTCACCTCTCTCCCATTAGTCCACCAACCACCCAAGCATTCGACCCCCGTAAGAAGTGGAATGGGATACAACGCACATACCAAGTGCATACGGTTGAAATGAACATACGATTATAATGAACAAAAATAATGGTCCTTTGACCGTTCATTATAAGCGAATTCTACTGCATTTCCAACAAATAATATTGCATCAAATTAAGCTGTAAGAAAATGAAACAATTTAGCTTCAGCGTAATCTTTTGTATCTTGATTAAATTTTAAGAGATGTTTTGGCAGAATTGTCAGTAATTTCAAATTTATACAATAATTTAAATGTCAAATCAGTCTATTTTGAGTCGTCATATTACAAAAAATGGCGCTTTTTAACTAATTTATTTTTCACTAATAATACATGAATTATCATGTTTATATTATATCATGTTTAATTTACACAAAACACTATAATAGTATAAAAATTAAATACACTTAATTTTCCCAGCACACACTAGCTCTAAATTGAATATTAATTGTATACTTACGTGATTTTTATTTAATAATTTCATTTTAAGCATTCCACTTGATGATAGGCACAACCTAACTCTTTTCACAATTCAAACTAAATTGATCATCAACAACTATACGACACGAAATTCCTAGAAAACCGAAACAGCATTAAATAAATGCTCCACTTTTGTGATCCATAGTCATAAAATGTGCATAGTAAGCATAATATCTGCAAAAATCGGTCAATTTTACCGAATCATTGAAATAAGAGGGCCGAATATATAACTAAGCATGCGCACATTTAAAAACAAATGAGCATTTTTAAATATGCGCATGCGTTAATTATACGTACATAATAAAGTATGTAATATGAGCTATATTCATAGTTGAAACCATCAATATTTTTTTTAAATATTATGATTGATTGGATTGAATTATGAATAGGTATGCACTGATATTTATTCATGATTACTGATTATTATTCATAACTTCTGAATTACATCCATAAAAAACGAAAAATATCCGTTTCATTATTTATGAAATTGATAGTCATGATCCATGCAAAGTATTTTCTCTCTGTGTAAGACGCTATTTGGGCATGTTGAATTTTTATTCCTAACGCTGGCGGTAATTAAGCAATCCATTGCGATTATTTAAAAGGAAGTAAGAAGATTGACTTACGAATCATTAACTGGTGAGACGAAGCTGTAGCTGCATTCGAGCTCAGCAAAAAACAACTCAGCAAAGTTGCTATGTTGGCACATCCATTACCTACTGCTAAACTCGAAATTATGATAGATGCGGACAAATCCATTGTAGTAGTTATCCAACAACAAATCGAAAACGCTTGGCAACCTCTGCAGTTTTATTCATTAAAGTTAACCGACACTCAACAACGCTACAGTGGATATAATATTTGGACTACGTTAGCCAATTCACCATAGACATTCAGCATATTTCCGGTATAGGAAATGTAGTAGCTAGCAGACGCACTTTCAAGAATTGAAGTCATATCATTTCCAGAATCCATCGATTATCAAGCTATAGCAAATGTTCAACAAACCGACGAATTAATCCACCTAACCGAAACAAATAAATCATTAAAATTCGAAAAAGTTCCATTAGCAATTGATTGCAACAATCGGCCATACATTCCAACAGATTTTCGCAGATTGGCATTTGAAGCAGTACACAATCTGACACAACCAGGTATTCAAGCTACTGTCAAAGCCATGGCCGATAAATTCTTTTGGTTTAATATTAAAAACGACGTTAAAAAATGGCTCAATATTGTTTGGCATGTCAAAAAGCCAAAATACATCGTCATAATAAACCTCCCTTGGGAAGTTACACTCCGGTTGTAAAAAGATTGGCCGAAGTCCAAATTATTGGTCCACTTCCAAAATTTGAAGGAAAACGTTACTGTGTCACATTGATAAATCGATTTACTCGTTGGACATAAGAAGCACCAGTACCAGATATCAAAACCGAGACTGTAGCTTCAGCCAATTTCAATAGTAACCGATCAAGGGTCACAATTTGACTACAGACATGTCGCTACAGACTCCCTGCGAAGGATCGGTTGTGGTAATCAAACGTCACGAAAAATATTTTACTCTGGATTTACGTGGCAAGCATTGTAATGTCTCGATCGATAGACTGAAGTATGTTTTATGGAATTTTTCAAAAACTGAAAATTACTAATATAGCCGCAGACAATCAAAAAATTATTGTGAAAATTCTAATCCATCAATTTCCCCCAAATTTTTCTGGTAGTCTCAGTATGACTTAAGCTATTAGAAAAATAACCAAAAGTATTGGTTTCTAGTGGAAGCTTTTAAGATATTGGCCGAAAACTGAAAATAACTTATATGGCCGCAGAAAATCAAAAAATTATAGTGAAAATTGTAATTCATCAATTTTCCCCAAACTTTCCTCGTAGTTTCAGTATGACCTAAGCTATTATAAAAACAAATGGCCTAGTTTAGTCCAGCATGAACAGATCCTAGAATTTTGTCCTAAGTTTTGAACCCCTGATCAATACTTTTATTCAAATTTCATCGTCATTCTTTTAGAATGGCGGAAAGACGGAATATTGTTAAATTTCAAGATTTCATTTACCGAGTTCCATTACTTCGGATCAGTTTGTCATTTAAAGGTTCACTTTTAATATTTTATTCCGCTAGGATGTTTTATTTAGTGAAAAAGAGATACAAAATGAATAAAAAATTTCCGCTGATAATTAAATAACAAAATAAATTCTCTTTCGTGATTGTGCTGCCACTTATCTTATACAGCATCTCAGAAATTGACTTTGAAGACCAATATGCGTGTACAACTCCAATTTACACTGAAAGTTTCTCAAAACAATTATTGGATATTGTGAATGGGAAAATTCCACACATTGCCAACAAACTTCTGTAAAATGACAGCAACCACAGACGAATTGATTCACAAAGATTTCCCAAGTATCGCACAGAATTACAAAAATGATCAGTGACTCAATTATTAGCAAACACAACGATGTCAATGCCATCAATTTCATCAAAACATTTAAAGGAGTAGATGCGCTATTGCCACGCATCTCAAAGATTCTGACAGATATACCATACGAATTCAAACGTTTGCAGAGCAAACAAAGCACAGGCACAATCCCTACAAATGTGTGGACTAAATTTTCATAATCCACGCTTCTCACATGGATAGCTGTATGTCGGCTGCTCTCTGATCGGAAACCTTCCAATTTATTTGTGTAAGCACCAGACGGAAAAACACAAAATAGCACTTCATTAAAGAAAATTAAAACGCAAACGCTTCCTTTGGTTACTCATACTACTGTATTTAGTGGTTTTTTCAAACTGAAACTTTCAAATATCTCGGAAAATAAGAAATAATCATTTATACATACATTAATGCTAAAAGT
Organism: Nephrotoma guestfalica; assembly: GCA_963691935.1. NCBI lineage: Eukaryota > Metazoa > Arthropoda > Insecta > Diptera > Tipulidae > Nephrotoma > Nephrotoma guestfalica. The sequence continues at coordinate 253,228,773 of OY829913.1, forward strand.
AGTACTCTGCCTCTCCTTCTTATAAGTGTGGTGGGAGGTAACTTTGAAATTAAAATAGGAACCCCTATTTTTTTATTGCAGATTCGGATTCTACGGCTTTAAGTACGTATAGGATTTCTGTAAAACATTTTTTTCGATTCATGATAGATGGCGCTGTAATAACGATATTAATTTTTTTTCGATTTCTTCTACTGAGAACCTATGCATACGATTCTCCAATACGTTTGAATTACAATTATTTTTAAGATTTTTAATTACTGAAAAATAACTTGTCAAGAAACAACTATTATCGGAACCCAGGAACATTCGATTAAATTTGATTTCAAATAAATGACTTTTTTTGTATTTTGTTTTAAAAATATCTGAATAACTGGGAAATTGTTACCTCTAGAACTACTAAACAACGACGTTGACTAGAAATCGTATGCATAGGTTCTCAGTAAGAGAAATCGAAAAAAAATTAATATCGTTATTACAGCGCCATCTATCATGAATCGAAAAAATGTTTTAAAGAAATCCTATACGTACTTAAAGCCGTAGAATCCGAATCTGCAATAAAAAATAGGGGTTCCTATTTTAATTTCAAAGTTACTCCCTGCCTCATTCACAAGAAGGGGTAAGGGGTATTCATTTTAACACTAGTGTATGTCTACCCCGGAATGATCAAATTTTGTTTTCGAAGAGTGCTTATTTTCCGAGATATTTGAAAGAGAGATGCGGGCAACAGCTGGTCTATTAATTAACAAAAATATTAAAGCCTTTAGGCATAGTTCCAGCGAATATAAACACAAGCTGCCTAATCGTACAGTAAATATTCCACTTAGTAAATTAGTAAATAACTTTTCATAACAATTTAGTGTAAATAAATCCTGACATTAAGGAGTAAAAAAAATTCACCTTCTGTAAATTTCATATATAAATATTATCATTGAACAAAATAATATAATTTGTACTTACCATATTTCAGTTGCAACGAATTATACATTCCCATAAACATGTACATATGTTTTCCGTGTTTTTCCACCACAACAAAAAATCACAAAATTTTAATACAAAAAAATTACGTTTTCGAAACTTTTTTTTAAAGAACTAAATTATATGGATTATGTGTTGATTGCAGATTTTATACTAAATTCAATTTACCAACTCGAAATACTATGTACGAGTAGTAAATACAGTAAAAAAGAAAATTCTTACGAAAATCTCGCCCGTTATGTATATTTTGCTCCAGTACTTGGTTTTTTTCATTTTATTTTTGTTATACGGGGAAATTCCGTTTAAAAAGTATTAGTAGCAACAATAATAATAATAATAATAATAATAATAACAATAATAATAATAATAATATTATAAATAGTAATATGTTGATTGTAGTAGTTATAGAAAATTGAAAATCAAGTTTTATATTTTCATGATTTTCATGTTGATTGTAGATAAGTTAGCGTTCGTAGTTTTATGAAATTTGTTTTATTTTTACTCTTTGTTGATTGAAGAATTTTTACCATTTATAACAAAATTGGAAAAAAAAATATTTTTAATCTTTAATAAGCTTTTTTACGAATTAGTCTTAAAAACTATTTAAAAAACGATTTGTGATTAATAGTTTAATTTTAACCTCTGCACACGGTGTGACTGTGAATGTCTGCGTATATTAAGTTGTATGTTAGAAAAAATTGTTAAGTTCATAGTTCAAATTGCTGAGATGCGATTTACATTTTAGTTGATTGAGATGCTAATTAGTGTTTGGATACATGAAACACATTTCTTTAATAAAGTTAAATTGGGATGTCCATTAACTATTGTGCCATTTATATTGTGATTTAGGTCAAATACCATATAGATAGTTATGGAATTTTAACAATGGGCGGTAATAATTGGTTTTTCCAAAAGTCTAAAGTTTGAGTCTCTGGGACGATCATAAACAAAATCATTTCGCCATCGTAGGCAACATTGAGGAGCTTATAGAGAGTATAAATCTCGGGCATTTAACATAACTGATTGAATATAAGCAACTTATAAACACAGTATTCGCCTTTGCAATATTGAAAACGTTGTCTGTAGAGAGCTAGTACCAAGATAATAAAAAATCGACTATCAATCGCAGTTTTACATAAGAAATACTTATGAAATATTTGAGAACGGGTTTGAAAAGATGATAACTAGTACAACATTTACCCTAAACCTAAGTTCAGGGCTAAACGGTTAGTGGCTATCTGCAAAACTAATCTATTACAATAATTGAAAGTTCAAAATTATTGCCAATGCCTGGAAAAGGAAATTTGCAGCCACCTGATCTTTATTTATGAAGATTGCATGATCAACCTTATCAGAGGCCTATACTCTTTTAGAATAAAGAATAATCATGTTTGCTGCTTGGCTTCAAAGAGTTTTGGAAAGATATATCTAATAGCTAAAAAAGTGCAAAATGGAATAGAACGAAACCTGCCTTACTCAGCAGCCTTGGGAGCTGGCTAGGATTCAATGGTTCATCTTGATTTATTTCTAGAAGAAATATGCTAGTGAAGTTTATCCAAACTAATCCAAAAAATACAACAACAACACACTTATTGCAATAGAATTGGTAAAAGTAAACATTCAGGCGAATTTATATTGAGTAATTTAGACGAGATGTGATTTTTTAATTGGCCTTAGTTAGGTACATTCCAAAGTTATTCTAAGTATTTTCTAAGCATTTAGCATGAACTTCAGTGAATCTTGGAAATACTAAGAATGACTCTGGAATGTACCTAAGGCCCATAAAAACAATTACATTTTTAAAACTCATGGAACACCCAGTCAGACCCACTAGAAAACATATAACTTGCTTGAGACTCTCCTTTTTGTTTCAGTAGTCCACCAGTATCACGGAAGTTCATGGTAAATGCTTAGAACGTACTTAGAATGCCTTTGGAATGTACCTAAGGCGAATTAAAAACTCACATCTCCTCTAAATTACTCAATATAAATTCGCCTGAATGTTTACTTTTACCAATTCTATTGCAATAAGTGTGTTGTTGTTGTATTTTTTGGATTAGTTCGGATAAACTTCACTAGCATAGAAGAAATAACAACACAAACCGGCAAAATCAAATATCGACCATTGGCTATCGTACACTGACACGAATCGAGAACTGGAACATCAGAGCTCTAACAGAAACAATAAGGCTAGCACAAGTTAACTAAGATCAAAAAGCAGCGGCGAAATAAGCACAAGCAATGGTAATTATATGATATTCTCTGGTAGAGACGACACATGAGCAAGGCCTGGGCATAATAACAACAAATAAAGCGAAGAAAGCATTGATGGAATGGAAACCAGTTAACACAGTAAATAGAGAATAATAGTGGCAAGATTCCATTCCAAAATAAGGAACACAACCCATCATTGAGCGCTATGCCCCAATCGAAGATGTAGATGAAACAACAACTTATGAATTTTGTGAACAATTACAAGCCACAATAGCAAGAACGTACAAAAACGACGTCAAAATTGTACAAAGGGATGTTAATGCCAAAAGTGGCACAGACAACATCGACCTGACAACTGTCATGGGTAACTGTCATGTGCGAAACAACAATGTAGAAAGACTCGTAGACTTCTGCATCATAAATCAGTAAAATACATATAAATACACATGGACATTACCGGATGGCAGAACTAAAAATCAGATAGACCATGTAATGATCAATAAGAAAATCCTCACATCACTACAAGTTGTCAGAACAATGAGAGGGGAGATCACCAGCGGTACACAGTCCTCACCAACTGATAATAGCAAAATTTCAAATCACACCAGCCGCTGTGAAACACTCACAGACGACAAATAGGAGAAAATTTAACACAAACAGATTGAAAGATACACTGAAACCAGAAACATCTTCAGTGAAGCGCTCCAACTCAATCACCTTAGAAATAAAGCCACCACCAGTATAGAACAAAAATGGAATTAAACTGAAGAAGCCTACATCAATACTGCACGGAAGTACTCGGCTACCAAGAATACAATCGGATACCTCCGATTAGTGATGATACATGGAAAAAGGTTGAGGAACGCCGTCAACTTTCGCTACAAATGTACCAACAAAATACGACATAGGTGAAACGCAGATATGAAGAAACAGCACGTCAAGTAAAAAAGATGGCAAGGAATGATCGAAGAAAATATGCAAGGCTGGTGAAGAGGCAGCAGCATCCTAAATATGCGAGCACTACACCAGTGTGTAAGGAAAGTCACAGGCAAAATTACAAACGTACCACCTATAAGGGATGATACTGGTCAAGTATTACCAACGGATTGAGAAACAGTTTAAGAGAAGGAAAGAATATTTCGAGGAGAAAAAGGTCTCTGGTCATCAATTGACACCAATAACGAAACTAACAACACCCATCCTCCAAAGGAGCGAGAAGTTAAAAGTGCCATTAAAAAGCTAAAGAACAATAAGGCTGCTGGAACAGACAGTATAACCGCTGAAATATTCAAAGGAGATTCATCTAGATACTCGCAATGACCATTCTTGACAGAATCTCACCTACGATCAATGAGAAATTAAGAAACGAACAAGCTGGCTTTAGACCAGGAAGAACTTGCACTGAATGAATGGAATTCATGGCGGAAATTGGATGTCACGTCTCCTAATGGCATACCATGGAGTCTAACAGGTAAACTCAATGATCTGAAGTATGCAGATGACATATGCCTGCTCACTCGCAAAAAAAAGTTGATCTCAAGATAAACATCAGTAAAACCAAGACGATGAGACTCAACACAAATATAGCCAATTTGTATACCTTGATTGCAAATAACTAAAACAGGTGAACAAAGAAGACATAAACAAACGCATAAATAAAGCCAGACACATATGCACCAGGTTACATAAAGTCTGAAATTCTTCTGCCCTGTCACGCAAGACCAATATGCGAATGTTCAACTCGTGTGTGAAATCGATACTACAGTATGGGTGTGATACATGGAAACACAGAAAAAGTCAGAACGAAGAACAGGTGTTCATAAACAAGTGCCTTCGACGTATACTGAAATACTTCTGGCCTAAAACCATTACTAACATTGAACTGAAAAGAAGAACAAACCAGTCAGACATATCGAAATAAAGAGACGAAAGTTGAGATGGATTGGCCATACGCTGAGGAAATCAACAAGTAATATAACGAGGATTTCATTGAACTGGAACCCGCAAGAGTAAAGGAAAGTAGGAAGATCAGCGATGACATCGAAGATAATAATGATAGCTGAAGCGAAACAACTTGGAAAATCATGGGAAGAAATAAAAGCTGTAGCCCCCAAACAGAGTAAGATAGACCAGCCTAGTAGAAGCCCCGGGCTCCTAAAATTGGAGATACAGGAAAAAAATATCTAAACAATATTCATAAGTTACTTGTGCCAGATTTTAAATACCGACAAAGAACACAATAGAAAATTTTCCAGCGATTTAGACAAATTTTAGTCGGGAGGTTGATGTTTAAAATTATGGTTAATGGAACCGGTAAATCCAGTACTCACAAAGGTTGAAATTATCGATATAACCTGAGTAACGTTGTGGAGTTTCGCCAAGTACAACCTTTTTGTCAAAACACCAAAGTTGGTACATATTTTGTATACAATTGGCTTATTGAGCTTTCAAGCCATATCGTTCAGATCACCTCTTAGCGGAGGGACTCCGATCAAGTTTCCAAAAAAACGTTTATTCAATTTATCTAGTTATGCTATCAATGCTAATCCGTATTTTTCAAAGTCCGGTTTCGATGTAACGTGATCATCATTTAGCTAAATCACACATTGAAGATTAATACCTAGGTAAAACCTGATAATCGAGGGCTTTGACGAATTGTTCTATAAGAACAAAAAGTTGCTTGTACGCATTGGGAAGCTGCAGGAATTAGGAAGCTCTAAAAAAGCTCAACGAGATTCCGATAATAAAACACTCGCTTGGGCTTAAAGTGTTTTGCGTAATCCAAGCAGAGCGTCTCGAACGGTGACGAAATGGTCCTGGTTACAGATAATTGTGGTAACTGCAGCAGTATTGGATAGGGCTTAGAGAACGATAGCAAGACGTCTATAAATTGCGGCAAAGTGAAAGGCTCTAGTTACTACCTACCTAAGAGTCATGGAGGGTATCTCTGGATCTCCTCCATTCTGTCGGAATGTAGGATGTCATCATAATCATACAAAGTTTATATCCTATGGATATCATTGGTCACTGTTCGTAATAAGCTGTAGACAATCATACCAACCTCTAACTGGAAAAAGCGGGAATAATGCAATAATGTTCACAGGTAGTATTCTATTGTTTAATGAGGCGCAACGGTGGCCCGGCTAGTACTCCCAACTCAGTTGGACAGTAACGGCGAAATGTAAACACTGTCTGGGTCACTAATTGAGCCACCTACTAGACTCCTGGAGGACTCAAAGTCAAACGCCTGATATGGTTGTGGAACATGGGCTTTAAGTAAAAGTTAATAACCAAGCACTCAACACTGATAGAACGCTTGTCTCATATTTGATTAGGAATAATAAAGTGAATTGGAAAGTGCCGATGATCAAATTTTTCTGATCTCTATTAGCGAACGCTACGCTTTATCCTATCAAGTATTTTCTTTTAACATAAAGAGATTCACGAAGTTGCTTGGATATCGAATGATGAAAGAACGGAAGTCGTCGAAGAGACACTCAAAATAAATGCTGCTTCCAATGTAAATGCAAATCGTCATTCACATTTACCAAACAAACAGAGATGTTGGATTCTTAATACAGTGAGAAACTAAAACTTACTGTTCAGTCACCAAACGATGACAGCGGAACTAAGATTATTTTGCCAAAGTCCAAAAATTTTATTTATAAATTTCAAAATGCAGCCATCCAATCACGAATTGAGACTGAGAATTTCAATACCTACTAAATCGGAGTGAATAAGTGATTCTGTTTTGATATGTCCTGACAGGCGAGAAGGTATTACCCCATATCATTCAATAGATAGTAGTTGCGACGAGAAGAAAATTAAAAATAAAATAGAATCCGAAGATACTATCGGTGACTATTGAATGAAAAACGACGTCTATTGATAGTCAACAGTGAAAAACAAAATCTCTATCAACACCAATCAAAATTTATTATTTTTTTGTGTACTCGTAGAGACTCTTCGTCACGTCACAACGCGAATTTTGTAGTTGCCAAGGGCAGCGATATTTTAATTTCGGTCTATACATCATGATCCTGATTTATACAAGGAGAAATGCAATCCCGACCGTTTCACGCCGGAAAATATTGCAAAACGGCATAATCACAGTTTTCTATCATTCGGAATGCGATTTGCTCTGCTGGAGGCGCCACACGCAATTGCCGAAATTTTAAAATCATTTGCGTTTACTGTTAATGAGAAAATGCACCAACCGCTTAAAATGGATGTGACCGATTTGAATTTGGCATTACATACATGTTGCGAATTGTGCGCTTCAATTACAATCGTATCAAGTATGACGTAACCACAAATAGTTTGAAAATTCAAAGACGGCACATTTTTTTTATTCATACATCATACAATTTTTCACTGATCAACCAGTTTCCGATTATTTGTGATGTCATCATAGTGATTTGGCAAATTTAAGCAGAATAAGAATCAAACCCAATCGAATTTTAAGCATCTCGAAACAGTACGCGATACAATGCCTGGGCTATACAGGTAGGTAGAGTGGTAGTTTTTGTTTGTTGCAGCATTGAAACGATCCGGATCAAATTTCTCGGATTCAGCACACAGTTTCGGGTTTTGATGGATAGCATCACCAAATATTCTACTCGATGACGTGGTGAAACGGCAATTTATAATCAATTGTTGTTTATCACTTTTTTACCACTTAGTTCAAATACGTCGTTTCATTTAAACAGTCATAATCGATTGTGCCACCATTTGTCGAGGCTGGCACTATTTCAATTGCGTTTCTACACGATTCTTTAAATCTTGGTAGCTAGTCAACTCGTACAATACAAATGATATTTTTGCCGATGTGGTTTGAAATCCGATGCCGCGATAAAATTTATCATTAACTTTTCACTTTCGACCTCTGTTTAACCGTATGAATGAGGGTCTCATCCAAATATCAATTCATTTCACGGGCACAATTCACGACCGTATCGAACAGCATTTTAACTTTAACCCGATGTAAATTTTTGGTCTTAGTTTGGTGCGTAATTGTTTCTCTTTATGCTAAACGCCATGATCGTGAAAGGATGGGAAATAAAAATATACCAGCGACCAAAACTTTGCCATATAATTTATCGTAGATGCGTATGTAAGTTTTGAGATGATGACCTTTTGCCAACGCTCTTATTACCGAAAGAAAATGAGGGCAGTTGATGTAAAATGACGCAGCGCGATAAAATGCGTAACGTTTTCGAACGGCATAGAAATCGATCGATACAAAACCCACGATGAAGGTGAATAAAATTATTAACTATACATTTTGGCGGAGAAGTTGGTATTGTGGGTCGGTTTTAAGAAAACTAAAGCAAAATTGCATATGCGATACGTTTATGTTCTATATCAACGCACACGCAATGTTCCTAGCGCTAAATCGGAAAATTTTTGAACTAAAGTTTTAAAGTCAAAATTGTTGTCTGATCCAACATCTTTCAAACGCTACGAGAGTATTAAAATAATTAAAATGACTGTACGGTGTTGGATGTTTTCTAGGATAATTTCCTATGGAAGGAACCCGACCCTCTTGACGTACAGGTCTCAAGAACCCCCAGAAAAGTGGGCAAATAAAAGGGTTATTGAAATTTCTTTTACTTCAATTTCAATTATTTAAACCGAATTTATTCCACCGCTGGGGTGTAACAAATGACAGAGGTAGATTCATAGATTCAACAGGCTTAATACTGATTATTTTTGAGAGTTGAAACAAAAAATTATTTTAGAAATGCAAATTTCATCAAACAAACATAATTAGATTGGCTCAGGTTAAGAAACGGCTAGGGTCAATTTAGCAATCTACATGGTTATTTTGGCCATACGATGATTTTCCCCCTCATTTTAAAGAAGGGCAGTCAAAAAATTGTCTTTTGATTTAAAACTCGTTGTGGTCACTTCGGGTTAAAACATATACAACTGAAATGCTTCCCGTGTTTTTGGATAATGATGAAAGTGACAAACTTTTTGAATGAACTAACTTTTGTTTGGTTTGCATTTTAATTGAAATTCCTTGGTACATCGATGTATTTTTGGTTGCTATCAATCAATGGAGAATCTCGAATTCTACATAATGAAAATTTTATGAATCAAGGAATAAAAATTAAACCACTTTTGCAACATTTTCCTATATCTACCTTTAGTGGTTTGACATAAACAAATTTTGATTTACGCATAATGATCATATTGCTGGTTCGCTAAGTTTCAATAGAAAGATACATTAGGTATACTACCCTTTCTAAAATATCGTTGCCTCGGGCTAAAATATCTCTTGCCTAATTTCACTTCACGAAGTGACATTAAGAAGTAGGCCACCGATTCTTAGAATTACAAGATCGTCCAGTATATAGAAGAGTGGAATTGCTACACGAAGTATGACGTAGCGGTTGCAAAAAGGACAGCACTTAAAACGAGCGAATAGGCATTTTTATATACCACGTTTCATGGACAGTAAAATTACACTAAGTAGGTTGCAGACGGGTTTTTACCTGTTTACATATTAACATCGGCCGTTTTTGATAAGTTTGTCAACCCTACACACAACCATACTAACGTTAGTTTACAAAATTAAAAACTTTCATTATAGTGACTCTATATGAAGGACCTAAAGCCAATGCTGCTGAGTAACCCGATTTCTTAAAGATCGATGAAGCGATCTCCATTTACTCGAGGGTCAGAAGGGTTGCCAGTTATTAGATATTTATTATGGAAAAGCATTTCTTTTTTTTTTTAAAGAAGGCAATCGGTAATAAGGAGGACTCCTCAACAGACCATTGCAGTCTTTACGGTAAGAAAAAGAGCGATATAAAATCACTTTTTAATTGCGAGCCAATACTTAATGCCAATCCAAAAGACATGTAAAATTTGGAAGAAAGTCGTAAAACTGAGAAGACCTAGACAGACCTACATTTCATATACGACAAGTTGTGCGATCTAGGTATAAGCAAAGAGATATTGTTAAATATACTCTTTGGTTTAAGGCGAAGGAGAACGAGCACATTATGAAGAAAATGTTTGGTAGACATCTTGATTTGGTTCATATTGATTTAAGTGAATGGAAATGCCTCGAAGTTTCGGCTGAAACGCGCTACTTCAAAAAGATCTGGGGAGGATTAAATCGAGACACAAAATAGCAATATCTAGTTTGAGCAATAGTTGAACGATGTTTTGCGGAAAGAAAGGACTGAAGTTTACTGTACTAACCACAAGAAGAAGCATTACCACAAAGGAGAATTTATGATGATATTTACATACATAGCGAAAGGAGAAATATTTGATAATCTAACTCTAACATTATTTTATATGAAGTATTGGGAGGCTAGGCGGAATATTGCCATCTCTTTACGATAATAAAATTTGGTTAATATGCTGGAATTAAGATCTTGGATTAGGAAATTCAAAATTTAAATCGGGTAACGCCATATCCTACAGAAATCCATTAAAAATGAGATGCATTAGTTCTTAATTTTCAATGGTAACCAATATGTTCGGCTTTTTCCAGAAGATAATATTCAAGCTAGCACATTTTGGAGAGATCTATTTTGTGTAGAAATAACCGCAGTTTCTGGCGCATATCATATTCCGTAACAGTGTATCAGAGTTAACAGTTGCGATGTTTTTGTGACTAGACATGAAACGACTGTCTCGAAATGAATCGGTTGGCAAGAGTAATCTGGTAAGCAGAAAAAAATGATTTGACACTCAATGGTCAGCACTGTCACAATAAGAAGCTTTCGTATGCTGTATGTTTAACCACTATGGAAGTTAGTCCATTTCTTGTGAACTACGAAAACAGTACTATAGTACTACATACTCTTGCCAACCTGCCGAGTATAATTTGTTCCAGAAGTGTTAAGTTTAAATAAATTAATTAGAATTTTTAAACGTCGACGTGTAATCAACACAAACCCTTCATGTTCTGGGAAGTAAGATCATAATGGATCTGTTTTGGGAACTCTACGAAAGTTTATCGTGTAGAATATATTGGTTACCTAAGTTATGATCACGGGAGCTGTGATGGAAAATCAATGGCTCATTTTGGATACGCATATTTTTAAAGTTCTGATCAGAATTTTGCAGTTATCTAATTTGAGCTCTATAAAAAACTTTGTGGGCATATATCACGTATTGGATGAAAAATGTCAGCAAATTTTTTTTGTTGTGTTGCTCCTAGCGTGTGTGTCGGAAACAAGCTCATTCTGTGTGATTTGATGTGTTAAATATAAACAAATTCTTGCTAGAGGAGTTTAATGTGAAACCAACCCGTTTCAAATTTTAATCAAGTCACATAAATGGACTTTTGGAAAAAAATTTAACCCAACGTAAACATGTGGTGTTGATATGACAAACACAGTTGCCGCTTTCGAATTCGACGTCATATAAAATGTCAAAGACTAACCATCACAATTTTATTGAAAATTGAAAACTCTTTATAGGGGTGGTACGACGAACGTCAGCAAAGTGCGCTACCAAGAGAAGGGTCATTAACTAACATCAGTAAAATTTTTAATTTTTCCCATTTTGATATAAAAAATTAAATTAGAACAGTTTAGAATTATTTCTAACTTCCGTGTTAGAAAAAGTTTAGTCAAAATGCTAGTTTCAGCTATAAGCGATCCTGGAGATGTTTATAGGTTCTTGGTTATAATTTAGTAGAGTTTAGATAAAATTCTAAAGGTTCTAACGTATATGAGCTACAATTTCCATAGCAATGTCAATCAACAAATCGTATACAGACACCCTATAACAATCATGATTTAAATAATTTACTTTGGGAGTGATATTTATGGAGGGCCATTAAAAAAAATAAATCAGAAACATTTTGATAAATCAAAAAGTTCTCATGATGGGTATAGGTGGAGATATTTTAAATGTATCGGATAATTTATGTTACCGTTTCGCAGAGGTTAAAATTAATAATATTAATCACTTTACCATTTACCGGTGTGTAAACATGTAGATGCGAGAACTAAACTGTAACTCTTGCAATTCTTACCCGTGAGACGCGATAATTGATTGATTTAAATGCTGTGACGGTTCATCATGCTGAGTTGATTGTTGTAATTGCTGTTGATGTTGTTGCTGCTGTTGATGATTCGATGCATGCGATTGATGTTGGTTGGATGGCGGCCGTTGCTGTTCACAGCTACGTTTATTAAACGTTTGTAAATCCAATGCTTGCGGTATTATTGGACTTTCGCGAGGCCTTAACGTTGTTGGGGGACCACGATACGTCATGTATGGATGGCCAAAAAAATCAGTTGCCATAATTTTGATAATTTTGCGTTCCCCAATGGCAAAGTCCAATAAAAATTTAGATTTTTACGTAATTTTTTGGGTTAAATATATCCACAAGCAGAAGAAGAAGAAGAAGAAGAAATCTGAAATTAAAAGAAAATATATAATAGAATCAATCATTAAGAATTTATTATTTTATGCAAAGTCATTTAGTAATGCTTTTTTATAACTGAAGTACAATCACTTCATTGATTTAATTTGGTAAGGTAATCCAACACATAATGAATAAATTACGGCGAGAATTGATATGTAAATTATAATTGCTTGAAATCCTATGTACATAACAGTTCTTATATTGTACTCGTACAAGTAACGTAACACGAGCGATATACATAATTAGTCTATTGAACGTATCAATCATTTGATGTCTCTAATTAGATTTGAACAAAAATTTAAAGTTATTTTCTTCCACTAATGAACATTACATGTCATTATTTCTATTTTTTTGGTAATCTCGTATATTTATAGTTGGATGACCTTCTTTTACGATTTTGGTCGAAAGCCAACTGAATCTTCCAAAAAAATATTTACTATTATTGTTGTCTGCACAGAAACATACTCATGACCATTTTCTCACATGTAACACTGTGCGAGTTCTGGTTTACAGTTTGACATATCCACCGGACAAAGATTAACCAATGTGAAGGTGGCCCGAGAAATAGCCCGAAAAAAACATTGCGTCTTTTCCAAATCTGTAATATTTTCGGACTGGCCCGAACAATTTAGAAAAACTGCATCACCTTGAATTATTATTCCAAAAATGTAGCCCCAATTCTATATGTGCTGGAAACAAGATTACAGTCAGACTAAGTATGTAACGATTTGCTATAAAAAATTTACTAAGAAATTTTTTTCTGTGGCGATTTTCACAGTTACGAAAAAGTGTATTCCAGCTGGAATCCAAAAACTGTAGCCCCATTTCTATACGAGTTGGATAGAAGGTTCGTATATAGTCTGACATGACAGTAGGTAACGATTTTCAACAAAAAATTCTAGGCCATCTAGAATCGATGTAGACCCATTTACGAGTTGGAAAAAATGATCGCACGTCTGAAAATTTTTTTTCGGGCACGTATTGAAATGGACCTACATATTTTGGGTTCCAATTGGCCTACTAATTCGTGATAGTTCCCGACGTTTAAGGCAATCCATTCAGTCTGCCACGAACCTTCTTTCCAGCTTGTATAGAAATGGGGCTAGCGATTTCCAAACGGCACTGTTCTGTGATAGTGGCTGAATTCTCAGGTAATCCTTGTGAAAACCGCCACCGGCGAAACTGTTTTGTTGAAAATCGTTACATAATGAATCTGGCACGAACATTCTTTCCAGCTCATATTGAAATGGCGCTAGATTATTTGGATTCCTAATGGCCTACACTACTTCGTGTCAGCGGGCAAAGTCTCTTGTAATCTGGTTAATTTACGAGGAAACATATATGCAGACTTAATCCACAAACAGTAGAAGATGCAGTAGTCCTCACTTGATTACGTTAAAATGATCTTACAGTTGACTGTCGTATACTGCTTCCTAACGGGAGAGATAGGACTACATTTTCGTTTGTCTCGTTTAAAGTTACTGTGGACAGAAAATTTTCCATCAAATTTTGTTTTCAACTTTCTGTCCAAAGAGTGTTTTAGTAAGGAGATTTGTTCGCAAGGTTCCACGACCAAAAAATTTCGGTTCCACTACCAATAACTGTAGCATCGACGACAGCACTAAGAAGAACAATCTATCAAATTGTTTTCATATCTATCACTTTGTGAGGAATATTTTCCACCATCTTACACTTTATTTCGTCAGAGTTGGAAGCCGGAGAACGTTACAATTATTGGTGGTGGTATCATTGTCGCATTGAAAAAAGAGTTAATATTTCAACGTGTGGCAAGTTTTGGCTTTTTTTGGTCTCTGTGCATATTCCATGCGGCAACATTGGAAATGTCTACAAAGAATTTATGCGGATTTTATTTAAGATGAGCTATTGTTTTTCTATTTTTTCAGTGCAATCGATCTGCTTTGATTCATAAAAACAATGCCTCGCAGAAGATCAAACTTAGGTCGTCGTACGCGCAGAGCGGAAGCAGCGCGACGAGTAATTGCAAATCAAACTGGGGAAGAACGGGCGTCAGCGAACGAGCGAAACAGGCAAAGAATTGCTCAAATTCGTGTCGAAGAAGCAGCAGAGCGACGTGCAGCCAGACTTGAGGATCATTCTGTTTTCAACAGAATGAACACGACTCCGTGCTCAGCAAGCGCCTTGCATTCCGGTACAACCCATCTGATGATTATAGTTTGCAGCGGCATGTTCTCTTTCGACTGAAGTGTGTCCTCTTTGAAAGGCTCTGAAATTTAATGGAGAAACGAAAGGAATGTCTTGGAAAACCGCCAGAGCCATTAAAAATTTTGCTTGCCGAATTTATCGCCGAATCATAGCATTTTCTGTCTAACATCAGGAAATATAACTCATGCTTCCTAATAAAGTCGTTCGGCACAGAAATCGTAACAGCCCAATTCATGCCAACTTTCAAAGTAAAAGGACAAATTTATCTTAAAGCCGGCTCCCTGCTTCTATTCCCAGATGGTCAACATAAATTCCAAGAAATCTATTTCATCGGTGATGGTAATGATGAATTGAATGCATGCTGTGGAATTTCTACTTTTTCTATAAAAAGATCCTTCGATTCCCTTTCGACTGCAAGATCTTCTTCATGAAGAAAACAATTTAGTGCGTTTGTTCAAAGCAGCAATTGACATGATGCCATCTGATACACAAAAGATTGTTATTCACACTGACACAACGCCTGCTTGAGAACACTTGCGAATGCAATTGTTGTAGTCGCAGATCAATTCTCAAAAGCTGCAGAAACTCATCGATGCTACTACGCCCTGCAATATCCAATCATTTTTTGTAATGGTGCGGATGGATATCACTTCAACGTTAAATCCAGTCAGTGGGGAAGAAACAAATAAAGAAATGCAGCGCAATGAACTATTATCCATACCAATTAATGATTTGGAAGGAAGATTCATGAGTACGCTCAGGATGCAAATGCGTATATGCTCGCACTACGGGCGTGCAGACTTATTCATTACATTTACATCCAATCCAGCTTGGGACGATATACAACAGACATGACATCACAGCACGTGTTTGACAGAAGCTGAGATCGCTGATGGATTTCATGGTAAAACATGAAGTGTCTATAATAAAATCACTTCAAACGAAATCGACGATGTAATATACGCTGAAATACTCGATGCCGACGTCGATAAGGATTTGCATGAAGTTGTGACGAAAAATATGACACATGGACCTTGCGTTACACTGAACCCCCAAATTTACCATGCATGGTCGACGGAAATGCTCTAAGCGATATCCTCGAGCATTAGTATACAACACAGTTACAGGAAACGATCGATATCGTTTATACAGAAGAAGATCAGCAGAAGATGGCGGTAAATTAGCAACCATACAAATGTGAAACAGGGACATCGAAGTAGGCAACCGGTGAGTTGTTCCATATTCGCCTTTGCTATCAAAAACATACAAAGCGCACATAAACGTGGAACACTGTAATTCCATTAAATTGATCAAACACATTTGTAAGTAAGTGAATAAAGGCAGCGACGTGGCAGTTTTTGGCTGAAATCGCACAGTATTGCGCTGGAAGAAACATAAGCAGCAATGAAGCTGTAATGCATGAACGAAGTCCAGCTATTGTTCACTTAGCAGTACACCTAGAAAATGGACAACGCGTTTATTTGACAGCTGCAAATGTGCAACAAATAGCCCTGAATCCACTGGGTACAACGTTAACTGCTTTCCTCACGTTATATCAAAATGACGCGTTTGCGAAAACACTGCTGTATTCGAAGTGCCTATGTAGAAGTGCCTGTATTCGAAGTGCCTAATACACATGGAATGCGAGTAGATAATCATTTGAACGACGCAAACGAGGTGAGCGGGTCGACGGGGACATATTCAAAGAAACCTGGCAAATATAACCTGGCATATTCAAAGAAACTACAATAAGACTGTACACCGTGCATCCCAATCATAAAGAATGCTTCTTTCTTCGCATGCTGATGGTAAATGTGCCCGGTTCAACGTCTTCCCAGCAATTAAGATATGTTAACGGCGTTACACATGCTACTTTCCGCAGTACATTCAAGCTTTGAATTTATTGGAGTACGACCGATACTGGAATGTATGCATTAATGACGCGTGCAAGAGAGAAATATAAATCGCACATGGCTGAAGATATTCTCCGTCAAACACGCAAGAAAAATTCAAGTATGAACATGGATTTCACGGTAGAAATCTACAATAAAGCGTTGATAAAGATTGAAGATTTGTGCTTAGTAATCGCGAACAAAGTTCTCAATCAATTGGAAATGCCATCACCGAATCGATCTGCTGCTGCTTCGTTCGATGGATGTAGAATTACGTCATGAACAAAACACGGGTGATCTTTTGTCGTATGTGCCATCAAATATTTCAAAGGCTAACACTTGAGCAAAAAGACATTTACGATCAAATAATGCAAACTGCCAATAATGGGATTGGAGAAATTTACTGCTTAGATGCGCTGGGAAGAACTGGTAAAACGTTCATAATTATATAGATTCTGGCATCAATTCGATCCCAAAATGACATATCCTTAGCTATTGTGTCGTCCGGAATAGCTGCGACATTGCGACCAGGTGGAAGAACTGCTCATACCGCTGTGAAATTGCAACATTTCGAAAGCATCCGGTCTGGAAAAAGTATTGCAGAAATACTTATAAACTTACAAACTTATTGTTTGGGATGAATGCACAATGGCACACAAAAAATCGCTCGAGGCTCTTGTTCGATCATTGAAAGATTTGCGTGGAAACATTACCTGTAATTCCGCGATCGATACCAGCGGACGAAATAAATGCTTGCCCGAAATACTCTACTTTGTGGCGACACAAAAAGTCATTGAAATTAGCTACAAATATGTGTGTCAGCTGTAGTTCAGGATGAATTTCATTGCCTTATAACTTCTGCAATTTACTGACGTCAAAAGAAGAATTGGTTGAAAAAGTATTTCCCAATATCCAAACCAATTATAAGAATCACAATTGGCTAAGTGAACGAACTATTCTTGCCGCCAAGAACAAAGATGCCTACGAACGCGGTCGACACTGTTGTGGAAGCAGATGAAGCGGTTAATTATCCAATTGAATTTTTAAATTCTCTCGATCTGCCAGGAATGCCACCGCACGTTTTGCAATTGGAAATTGGCGTGCCAACTATCATATTGCGAAATATCAACCAGCCGAAACTCTGCAACGGCACGAGGCTTACAGTAAAAAACATAATAAGCGCAACAATCTAAACAGGACCATTCAAATGTGAACATGTCCTCATTCTTTGCATTCCTATGATTTCAACGGATTTGACATTTCAATTTAAGAGATTGCAATTCCCAATTCGATTGGCATTTGCAATCACCGCGCAGAATTGTGCGGTTTAGATCTAGACACGGATTGCTTCTCACATGGACAATTATATGTTGCGTGTTCTAGTGTCGGCAAGCCAGACAATCTCTATATCCGCACAGATAATGAAACACCAAAAAATATTGCATACGAACAAGCATTGTAAAATTAAACTTATTAGAAACGTGTACTTTCTCTTTTCATTATTTTCCATTAAACCAGACTGAGCCACAGTAAAGCGCGGCCTGGTACAGCTAGTAATCAAACAAAAATGTAAGCATGAATACTGCTTTTGTGGTTTGAGAAAAAATATTTTTCCTTCTTACAAAAGACAAATTGTTCAATTTACGTTCGATGCTCAGTTTAAAAATGAAGTTACAGGGTGAACCATCTGTTGGTCTTTTTTTCAATCGATGAATTTTAGTATTTAATGTTATCTGTAAAATAATTGTTCAAAAACAACAACATTTCGTAAATTACGTACGAGTTTTGGTCGACATGGACGTCCTACTGAGCTTGCAATTGGCAAACTTATTGATCGTTTTGAAGAAACTGGTTCAGTGGAAAGTCATAGACCGTATCACATGTTCATCCAGTTCGTACTCCTGATGCAGTGGCAGCTGCTAATGAAAGTGTTCGTAATGAACCAAGCACATCAACCAGGCATCATTCACAAGAACTAAACATTTTACGAACCACATTACGTCACATTTTGCTTGTTTGGGTCCATACAAAATTCAACTAACTCATAAATTGAAGCCATCTAGTGGATACGTCAATAAGCAAAATTGCCGAATTTAGGGAGCGGAGAATCCTCATGTTATTCACGGATCAGAAGTTCATCCTCCAAATAGTGGTTTATGGGCTGGTGGTATCATTGGGCCGTTTTTCTTTGAAAACGAGCAAGAAAATGCCCTTACAGTAAATGGGGAACGTTATCGCAACATATTAACTGGTTTTTTGTGGCCCAAACTGAGTGAATTGCGTTGAAAGTCGTACAACAATCGAGAAAATTTACTGATCGATTTCAAGAAATTGTGAAGTTCTTTGGCCACCAAGAAGCCCGGATTAAACACCACTTGATTATTTTTTGTGGGCTTATTTGAAAGGTAAGGTGTATGCTAATCAGCCACAAACAATTCAACAACCTAAAAGAAACGTTCGAGTTGAAATTGAGGTCATTGATCTTCTTTTATTGGAAGTAATCGAAAATTTTGATGTTCGGATGCAGGCCTGTAGAGGAAGCCATGGTGGACTTATGAACGATATTACGATATTGTGGGCATAGAACCACTTTTACTTATCAATAAAAAATTTAGACTTTTAATCTCAAAATGTGTGTTTTCTTTACAAATGAAAAAAGGACTACCAGATGGCCCACCATTTTATAGTGCAAATTCGAATAGTGCTAACTTAATATTGGATGTGCCCGCTTAGAGATGATTCTGCTTAGTAAAGATGCACTAAATTAGACTCCGCAATAATTATTCTGCAAGTTTCACAACAAAAGGAAATTTACATATCAACATTCTGCATCCGCTATAATTTTTTATTATTAATTTCATATAAAAAATGAAAATCTATTAAATTTAGTTTTGACACATTTTATTTTATTTAAAATAATAATTTTCATCCCAATATTTTTATGTTTGTTTAATATTTTATTTATGTAACAACACCAAAAACGCGAATAATAAAAAGAAATAAATAAAAAATCAGTAAAATATAAATTAATATTATATTTAAATTTTCTGTTTTTTTTAATGTGTACAAAATAATACATAAATAAATAGAAATAATGCAATAAAATAAAAAAAAAAATTAAATATAGAATTTTTTATTTTATTATTAATTCTAGATTTAGTATTTAAAATTAATAAATAAAAATTATATATTGAAATGCAAATCAATTTTTTCGTGCATATATTGCTTGGCTACGACCACCAACATTAAACCATAAAAGCACAATGGATATTTTGGCTATGTTGCAATAATGTGTAAATGGTATTTCTGTTATGGATATTACGGTTTGGATACGGTTTTGTTCAATGGTTGATTGGTCGAAACTAGGGATGTTCGATATACATCGATGTTGTGTTATTTTAAACATCGATGGAATATCGATGTTTCCTTAACCTCGACTTTCAAAAACCAAATCAAAACATTTATTTATTATTAAAATGTTTACTTATTCTAAAATCTAAGTAACAACAATCCCATCTTTTGAAACTATTATGAACTAGATTTATTTTGTACTAGATCTAACATCAACATTATTTTATTTTTCATAAGATAGCAGATTAAACAATAAATACACATAATAGCTCTACTACAAAATAAATGTCAATGAAATATGAAATTCACCAACCAAATGGTAAAGCTTTGGCGTTTGGATCGGTAGGTACCGGGTTCGAATCTCGATAGGGACGATATGCAAATGGAATTTTCATCAACAGATTACGATCTGTGATGAAATGGAACACATCTATGACCCCCTGCCGGAGTGCAAAATTCATGGGCCGACCCATCTTCCATGCCAGTATAGGCTGGCCAGTACCGGTCTGGCACCGGTGTGAAGTACTTAACGTTAATGAAAAGTGTAGCTACACATTTTAACGAAAAGTGTAGACTCAAAGAGTGTAGATACACAAATTATCAAAAAGTGTAGCTGCAAAAGAAAAAAGTTTGGAATTCGAAATGCGTGGTTTAATTAAAATTATTAAAATAAACAAAAAATATTGAGAATCGCAATATGTACTACAATAATAAGTTTTAGTTAATAACTTTTTAATAAAAAAAATAATTTTAAAGTCTTTAATTGAAAAAATCATCGGAACAATGAATGTGTAATAAAATATGAACAAAATGTGTACAAAAAATTTCAAGACAATTTGCATGTTGTGATCGGCGATATGGCGCTACACGAGGAAGCGTCTTTGGCCAAATGCACTTAATTCTTTCATAATTCAAAAAACCATCGGATCAATGAGTGCCGAGTGTGGAATTTAATGTTCTCAACTTGGCATGGTGTCTAAAATGTGTACAAAAAATTTCAAGACAATTTGCATGTTGTGATTGGCGATATGGCGCTACACGTGGAAGCGTCTTTGGCCAAATTCACTTAATTTTTTCATAATTAAAAAAATCATCGGATCAATGAGTGCCGAGTGTGGAATTTAGTGTTCTCAACTTGGCATGGTATCTAAAATGTGTACAAAAAAATTCAAGACAATTTGCATGTTGTGATCGGCGATATGGCGCTACACGAGGAAGCGCCTTTGGCCAAATTCACTTAATTTTTTCATAATTCAAAAAATCATCGGATCAATGAGTGCCGAGTGTGGAATTTAGTGTTCTCAACTTGGCATGGTGTCTAAAATGTGTACAAAAAAATTCGAGACAATTTGCATGTTGTGATTGGCGATATGGCGCTACACGTGGAAGCGTCTTTGACCAAATTCACTTAATTCTTTCATAATTCAAAAAATCATTGGATCAATGAGTGCCGAGTGTGGAATTTAGCGTTCTCAACTTGGCATGGTGTCTAAAATGTGTACAAAAAATTTCAAGACAATTTGCTTGTTGTGATTGGCGATATGGCGCTACACGTGGAAGCGTCTTTGGCCAAATTCACTTAATTTTTTCATAATTCAAAAAATCATCGGATCAATGAGTGCCGAGTGTGGAATTTAGTGTTCTCAACTTGGCATGGTATCTAAAATGTGTACAAAAAAATTCAAGACAATTTGCATGTTGTGATCGGCGATATGGCGCTACACGAGGAAGCGTCTTTGGCCAAATTCACTTAATTTTTTCATAATTCAAAAAATCATCGGATCAATGAGTGCCGAGTGTGGAATTTAGTGTTCTCAACTTGGCATGGTGTCTAAAATGTGTACAAAAAAATTCGAGACAATTTGCATGTTGTGATTGGCGATATGGTGCTACACGTGGAAGCGTCTTTGGCCAAATTCACTTAATTCTTTCATAATTCAAAAAATCATAGGAACAATGAGTGTCGAGTATGGAGTTTAGTGTTCTCAACTTGGCATGGTGTCTAAAATGTGTACAAAAAATTTCAAGACAATTTGCTTGTTGTGATTGGCGATATGGCGCTACACGTGGAAGCGTCTTTGGCCAAATTCACTTAATTCTTTCATAATTCAAAAAATCATCGCAACAATGAGTGCCGAGTGTGGAATTTAGCGTTCTCAACTTGGCATGGTGTCTAAAATGTGTACAAAAAATTTCAAGACAATTTGCATGTTGTGATTGGCGATATGGCGCTACACGTAGAAGCGTCTTTGGCCAAATGCACTTAATTCTTTCATAATTCAAAAAATCATCGCAACAATGAGTGCCGAGTGTGGAATTTAGTGTTCTTAACTTGACGTGGTGTCTAAAATGTGTACAGAAAATTTCAAGACAATTTGCATGTGGTAATTGGCAATATGGCGACAATCACAAAATGCAAATTGTCTTGAAATTTTCTGTACACATTTTAGACACCACGTCAAGTTAAGAACACTAAATTCCACACTCGGCACTCATTGTTGCGATGATTTTTTGAATTATGAAAGAATTAAGTGCATTTGGCCAAAGACGCTTCTACGTGTAGCGCCATATCGCCAATCACAACATGCAAATTGTCTTGAAATTTTTTGTACACATTTTAGACACCATGCCAAGTTGAGAACGCTAAATTCCACACTCGGCACTCATTGTTGCGATGATTTTTTGAATTATGAAAGAATTAAGTGAATTTGGCCAAAGACGCTTCCACGTGTAGCGCCATATCGCCAATCACAACAAGCAAATTGTCTTGAAATTTTTTGTACACATTTTAGACACCATGCCAAGTTGAGAACACTAAACTCCATACTCGACACTCATTGTTCCTATGATTTTTTGAATTATGAAAGAATTAAGTGAATTTGGCCAAAGACGCTTCCACGTGTAGCACCATATCGCCAATCACAACATGCAAATTGTCTCGAATTTTTTTGTACACATTTTAGACACCATGCCAAGTTGAGAACACTAAATTCCACACTCGGCACTCATTGATCCGATGATTTTTTGAATTATGAAAAAATTAAGTGAATTTGGCCAAAGACGCTTCCTCGTGTAGCGCCATATCGCCGATCACAACATGCAAATTGTCTTGAATTTTTTTGTACACATTTTAGATACCATGCCAAGTTGAGAACACTAAATTCCACGCTCGGCACTCATTGTTCCGAAGAATTTTTGAATTAAAAAGACTTTAAAATTATTTTTTTTATTAAAAAGTTATTACTAAAACTTATTATTGTAGTACATATTGCGATTCTCAATATTTTTCGTTCATTTTTAATAATTTTAATTAAACCACGCATTTCGAATTCCAAACTTTTTTCTTTTGCAGCTACACTTTTTGATAATTTGTGATACTACACTCTTTGAGTCTACACTTTTCGTTAAAATGTGTAGCTACACTTTTCATTAACGTTAAGTACTTCACATCAGTCTGGCCAGTATGGAGCTATGCAATGTGCAGATGGTGATACAATCAGACCTATAACCGTAAGTTATAACCGACACTGGCGTAAAAGTAAGGACGGAAAAAGCAAACCGCGAAAGAGTTGGGAGAGCCTTGGCCCCAGAACAGATTGCAGGAATAAACAAAAATGTAAAATCCCCCGAAAATAAATTAAAACAGCAGAGTAAATCATTTTCGTTTTAAAGCTTGTACGTTTTGTTCGTAGAACAACCGTACACCAACCAACAGTGTTGTGAGATAATTAATATTCTTTCTACATGTGTAGAGAATGCAAGTAGACAATTACAAATTTGACGTCGAGAATGTAGAGAATGCAGGCAATGTCGAAAACTATTGTTTCTGTTACAAATCAATAAAATGATATGATTTCTTGGTTTATTTAACTATTTCGGCTTCAAGGAGTTTATTCCTACCCCACATTTCAAAAATTTTTGTACTTTAGTTGCGCTAGTGCAATTTTGTATTAATGCGAAAAAGGCCAGAAACCTATGCTAAAATGTAGAACTTCATTTTAACATAGGTCAAAAGTTACATGTTTAAACTAAATACAGAATGATCACCACAACGCAATAAAATGTTAAAGAATCAGTTCATGGAAGAATTAATAACAGCTGTCACATAGTGCAAATTTTATTCTGGTAAAACCACTCAAATATTTGAATAATCATATACAGTTTGTAAGTCCAGGTTTTGCTTGAGAAATAGATGTTAAACTTTGGTAATGAAGATGGATACAGTATTCGTTTTGAAGACGTACATAACAGACGGCAATGTACAGAGAATTTCTGTCATAGTCGCGAACTTAGCGTCGTATGGCGTTATGAATAGAGATGAATGCTACATGTAACGACATTTTATTTGGTCTCATTTTTATTTGTATTTTAAAGCGCCGCTGAATTCAAATTTTCTTTGAAAATGCTGCTATTTTCCAGATTCCTTGACTAGTTACTCGAAGTGGATTATATCGACGACTGTGCAGCATCAATATACTATATAAATAACTTATCAAGAAATGTTACAGGATCGTGCTAAACACTGAGGTTAAAGTTAAGTGAGGTACCGGTATACTCTTCCGCTGCGTCAAAATAATTTTTGAACCAATTCCAACAAATACGCGACAATTTATGTTAATCCAAATAATTATTAATAAAATCGTTTGATAATTATAAAACTAACATTATTGACCCCACATTTGTAGAACTCAAGAACTGTTCTAACATGTTTTGAAACACAATACAATTCTGCAAATTCAACGGATCAACCTAGATAATGCACCTGATGTGTATTAATATAGCTGGACGCAAATATAACCACATCAGCGCTGCTCATTTTAGCTAGTTGCAGGTGTACTTTCAGTGGGCAGAAAAAAATGTATAGTTCATATAGTGGCCTAAGAAAATTTCATTCAAGCAAAGTACTTCTAGCTACTCATACTACTCATAAGATCCCACACACTACACACAATCTCCTAGTGAAAGTTTTATTTCTATTTGATAACATCAAGCACAACGTGTAAAATTTCGAAAAAAATATTCTGTGTGGCCCTATTTTTAATTTTGATAACTAGGCCGCTAAAAAAAACGAAAACCAGAAAAAAAAGGATAAAGGATTGGCTTAAAACACAACCTAGGGTTTCCCGTGAAAACCTCCTCAAGGAGCTACAGATATATTCGTCTTGAGATTATCAAAATTTTCTGCGTATGGATTACACGACACAAGATACAAATTTAGGGCTGCGATATCATCATCTAAGAGGTTATCAAGTACATTACGACTTTTTGCAACCGGAGAGAATTTTAGAGACCTCAAAATCAATACGGCTATATCTCCTCTTTAAAATAATCATAGAGAGCAGTTGAATTTGCATTTTTATCGTATCCATCATTATCTTGTGTGTAAAAGACAAGTTCATAATCTAGCATTGAAGTATAAATCACAAATGAATTTGGGGTTCAAGTTTACCTCGATGATTATAAATTGGGCTCATTCGATTTACACTATTTCTGAATAAAGTGCCTAAGCAAACTTCAAGCAAGACATCATCATTTTGTTTTTCTACGGTTCTAAATTACAGCGTTGAATATTTTTATTTTTATCCGAAGTGCTTAGCGTTAAAATAATAAGCGTTAAAAATGAATACACAGGTATTTCTTTCTAGGTATCAAAGACTGAAGAAGAGTGGAAAAATGTTGCAGACGTACTTGAAAAGAAGTGAAACTTCCCGCATTGTGTCGGCACAATACGAGATGATAAACATGATAAAATACGTAAGCCACACTACACAGCTTCTTATTACTTCAACTACAAGTATATGAATGTAGTATCCTCCTTATGGCTATAGTAAATTGAAATTTTGATTTCATGATGGTGGTTATTGGCGCTAACGGAAAAGTTTCGGCTGATAGAGTGTTCGCAAACACCTGTTTGGAAAACAATTTAATAAGAACCATCAAAATATTTCTGAACCCGAAATTATTGAAAATGGCGATTTAACAATGCCGTACGTTTTTATTATGCACGACGCTTTTGCACTTTCGGAGAACATAATGAAGCCTTATTCGCAAAGAGAATTAGATAAAGCGGAAAGAAACTATAATTATAGATTATCTCGGGCTCGGCGAATTATAGAAAACGTTTTCGGAATTCTAGCAGCAGATTCCGAATTCTTTTAACGACCATTAACCTTGATCCAGAAAATGGGGTTTAGATGACGTCGATTGTTCTGGCTAAATTAAATAATGTAGCTACCATATAGCTTAAGTACACAATTTTTTGGTCGGAAACGTTCTATGTCGAAAATTTAAGACTGATCTAAGCCGAACAGTCTATTAAATTCTACCATAAAAAAAATTTAAACTAATCTGGTGGTTTTTATCTGCCAGTATTTCGGTTTTTTTGCAGGTGGCATTTGACTCTTGAACAATTTCAAAATAAACTTTTAACCTGCCTAGTTTAGTTCGTCTATTTTTTCGAAATTATTATATTTTCGAAAATAAAACACCAAAAACAAAAAGTGACATCATCAGTTACTCATTTGTCAATAATGCATCCAGTATGTGGCGAGAGTTTGTTAATGAAAAACTTAAAGCATTACAAATAAAAAATTTAAAAATATCTTGAATTATTCTAAAAAATTGGGCAAACATATTTTATTGCAAATTGGAGTCTTTTTTTGCTAAAATTACAATACTTTTGAAAGCAGTTGGCTTATTGTTTCATTTTAAATACATGTATGATGTAATTTTTTGAAGAAAAAAATGTACCTGCAATTTAGGGGCAAAACCCCGAAAAATGCCAAAATATTCAAAATACGTTGATTGGAGTTAAAGTAATGGAATAAATTAAGCACCTATTTTTTAATTTTTTTTTGTTTTTCATTGATTTACCGAAGATCTATCTTTAATATTAATATTTTGTTGGACCGCCATCTGCTTTTATTACAACGATACACTCCCGATTCATTGAATTTGATAAATTTTTCAAAGTCGTAGGAGGTATGGATTCCCAAATCATCATCAATAAACTTTTTAAAGCTTGAATCGATCCTGGACGCTTTCTTGCTACTTCTAGCTTCATTATAGACAAAATATTTTGAATGGGATTTAAGTCTGGACTGGGGGCCAGCTTAACACATCGATACTTCTTTCTTCGAAGTACTTTTTTACCTTTAAATGAGGAGATAAGAAAAAACAAGTTTTTAACAAATTATTTATTTTTATCTGAAAGGCAATTTTTCTATCTACAATTCAAAATTAATAACTCACATCTTTGGCGGTATGGCACGGAGCGTTGTCCTGTTGAAAAATAAATTTACAAGCCTCGCCAAAAAGCTTTAACAGAAGGCTTAAATTCGTTGTGTAGGGCCTGCAGATAAACAACCGCTATAATGCTGGAACTAAGGAAGCACAATCGACCGGTTTCATTCCAGAAAAGCATCCCAAGACCATAACTCCTTCATTTTTCGGTGGAAGTCTTAAAAGACATTCGTTGCTAAGCCTCACGCCCGGTTTTCTTCTTACGAGAATTCTTCCATCCCTACATGCAGCTTGAATTTTGATTCATCGGAGAAAATCACATCATTCCACATCTCTGGAGTCCAAAAAACATGCTACTGGGCCCATAGCAAACGTTTTTTTTCACTAGTAATGTGAACTCAGGCTTTTGGACTGGTTTAAAGTGCTCTCAAACCAGCTTTAAAAAGTCTTTTTATCACTAAGCTGGCTGAAATTTGTTTTCCCGTTGCTCGCTCAACATACCGTCTTAAGTCTGATGAAGTTTTAAAACGGTTCCTACGACATTGTAATATTATGAAACGATCTTCCACTGGCGTTGTCTTTCTGGGCCTTCAAGAAACAGCCTTTCTTTCTTTGTGTACTGCCCACCTCTCGCATTTTTTTAATATTTCACGCGACAGTACTTTTAGAATGTTTAATCTATCTGCTATTTCACGCGTGGTTAAATTTTCTCGCACCAAAATCAACATATTGCTTTTACACTTATCACTATCTTTCCTATTTTTTAAACTAAAATTTCACTTTATTCGTTATTTGACTAGGATCACAGAATAACTTAATCTTACAAAATATGCACTATTTATACTCAAAAAAAATTGCAGGCAATAAAACATCTGCACCCTAATGATGGCCAAGAACGGTAGGCGTAAAATCAAATAATTAATTGACCAATTTTTTTGCACATCAGTTGCAGCGTTGTACCGGTGTAATAAAAACAAAAGGCGGTCCAACAAAATAATAATATTAAAGATAGACCTTAAATAGAAAAAAATTAAAAAATGGGTGTTTAATTTATTCCATTACTTTAACTCCAATCAACGTATTTTGAATATTTTGGCATTTTTCGGGGTTATGCCCCTAAATTGCAGGAAAATTTTTTTTCTTCAAAAAATTACGTCATACATGTATTCAAAATGAAACAATAAGCCAATTGCTTTCAAAAGTTTTGTAATTTTAGCAAAAAAAGACTCCAATTTGCAATAAAATATTTCTGTGGGCGAAAAGTAGTAGGACTTTTTAATTTAAATTTTGCGCGGAAAACCATTCGGCGAAATATTTTTTCTCTCTGTTGGTATAACTGTCAGTGACATCTGTGCCAAATGTCACATCAAAATAATCATTAGTGTTTAGTATACGCTTGTCTTTCTGAAGTACAAAACGTGCATTCGGCGATTTTTACAATGAGTGAAATTATTCAACAAAGAAGTTCCATTAAATTTTGTGTGCGGAATCAATTTTGTGGTGCCCAAACGTTCAGAATGTTGCAAAAGGCCTTTTGGTACATAATATTGGACCTTATTGGCATCGTTGAAATATCGGAAGGATCAGTGAAAACCATTTTGAAAGATCATTTGGGCCTAAGAAAAGTGAAAGCACGATTTGTTCCAAAATCATTCAATTTTTTGGAAAACACAGCGTCGCGTTGACGTTTGTGAAATAATGCTTCCCGACTACCAGGATGTCATGAAACGTATTATAACTGGCGATGAGTCTTGGATCTATGTTTACGACCCGTAAACAAACGACCAATCGGCCGAATATCGTGCCAACGGTGAGCCGAAGCCGAAAAAACCACGTCAAAGCAAGTCAAAAATCAAGGTGATGTTGACAGTTTCGAGTTCGATTACCAAGGTGTGGTGTACTCCGAATTCCTTCCGACTGGCCAAACTGTCAACAAGGAATACTATTTGAGTGTTATGCGTCGTTTGCGCGAAGCTATTTGTAAAAAGAGGCCGGAATTATGGATCGACACCTCTTGGTTTTTGCACCAGGATAATGCACCTTCTCATACTGCATTGGTTTTACGTGATTTTTTGGCCAAAAATTCCACCTATATCGTTCCGCAACCACCATATTCGCCTGATTTAGCTCCGTGTGACTTCTGGCTGTTCAGCAAACTCAAACGACCGCTCCGGGGAAACCGTTTTGAGTCAATTGAAGACATTAAACGTGAATCGCTACGCGCATTGAAGGCTATTCCGGAAATTGACTTTAACAACAGTTTCGAGGCCGGGGGGATTACTTTGAGGGGGACGAAATAGATTTGGAGATATAAATAAAGAATTTTAAAATTATGAACAAAGTCTTACTATTTTTTGCCCCAAATATTATGATTGGCCAATTGTTTTTGCCCAGCACTGTAGTTTTGAAATGTCCACAATTTTATGTCGACTATAGGAAAGAATTGCATACCCATTTCACATAAAAATTGTAATATTAAATGTGAAGATGTATCTACAGGGTGAGTTTTTTAATAAATGCCAGGCTTTTATCTTACAACCGATGCAAGATAGGAGAAAATTGTGGTGATCTTGAAACTCATTAGTTTTGAAGATATTGACGTAAGTTAGTTTTTTTTTTAGATTAGAACCTAAACATTTGAGTGTACCCCTCGATTATGCGGTTAAAAATAAATAAATACAACATTTTTGGTAAAGATTAGAGTTTTGAGGCATGGTGCGTGGAGAACTCTCATATAAAGTGGAACAATATTGATGAGCAATAAAGTAAATTTCGAATTGGCTGGATCTGTTAATAAACAGGAAAACCCCTATCGAAAGACTGAAAATACTCAATGAATACAGCAACGACCTTTACACTTTCGTAGAGTAGCTGTATTCTGTACCGTTCTGAACCTCACGCTATACACATTTTGTGAGCACTATCATGATATATTAGAACATGTACTTGTGGTTCCAACACGAAAATGCAACACTCGACTATAGTGATTTTTTGAAAAAACAAATCTTCCCACCAAAACAATTCCTTGTCCTTGTGTAATTGAGCTGAATTATTCGATCATGGCTATGTGATAATAGAAGACATAGAAAGACACGTGGGCGGCATTCAGATATTGTCAATAAATTTCATTGCGATTTCGCGTTCATAATTTCCTTATTGTGCTAAATATTCAAGTAATTTTCATCCCTACAAAATTACCAGAATATATTATAATTTGCATACTTCGTTCTTCCTATATTTCAAATCCATATCCATGATATTACTTATGTAATAGCAACGTTGAAAAACTTCGTTATACAAAGTATAAACTATTCACTTTTCAAAATCATCTCAATTGTAAAGCCTACGTGCTTTCAAAGAATAAGTTTAAAATTTACTTTTATACATTTTCATATGCACTGGATATGCTCAGTTCATGTATCTATATCTGCTGTTATTTTTACTTCATAATAATAAAAATTCAACTATCTTTAAACTGTATGTGTATATATATGCTTACTTATTCTTGTTGAGTAAGTAAAAAACATATTACATTATGTTATATGCTGTGTTATGTATCCTTTTTGCCAACTACACCAGTTCAGGATGTTATATGCACATATGGAAGTTATTCTTCTTAACCTTTGAAAATGTTATGTTATTTTACTTTATAATAACGTAAAGTGGATAAAAGTTTCAATCAAATTTTGTTGTTGTTAAATACCAAAAATTTGTGTCTAATATTGTACGAATATTTATATTTAAATTTTAAATCGAATTACTTTAATTAAAAGTATTTTGTAAATTTTTTTGTTTGCAGATATATCGCCTTACTGAAGTCTCATTGATGAAATTATAAAACGTTGATTTGAGATTAAAAAATTATTTGATAGAAATTAATTAATAAAACGGATAATTTCGAAAGGAAGATCATTTCTCTGTGCTGTGGGCTGCATGCAAAAAGTTGATAGAATATAAGTTTTTAAGTAAATTTGGTATTTAATGTAAATGCTGTGAACATCACTAAAAAGAAATATACCGAATCTGACCAAGTACTCAAAACCATTAAATGGAAACTGTAAAGTAGCTAAGAAAAATATGGGAAAGCAGAAATGAGAAAGAGAATAGCAAAAAGTCACAAATACTCCTTTGCCTTCCATCGTGAACGCGTTTATTGGTGCAACAGGCGAACCAATTTCCAAAATTAAATTATATTTTTCCAAAAATTTACCGGATGATGTTTTTACTGGTTTTTGAAAAATAAGGAACGTTATTTTTTAAAGTTATTTAACTCAAGAGCTGAAACAATAAAGTTTTCCGATGAAAGTTGTGGTAAATGGGCAGCTACCGGTTCCTAACCGTTGAAGTATGTAAATTTAAGCAACAAACTGTTATAATTATATAAAGTTGATGATTGGGTAATCAAGTAATATATTTACAACAATTAACCACGCTGTAATAGATCGCGGTTTTCTCATATTAAACGTTTTTGGGGAAATTTTTGTGGAAAATATTTTTAACCCCAAGAAAAGGGTAAGTAACTGCAGCAGGGAAACTTTCGAATTACAAAATGAAACTTTGCATACCGATTAAGCCCAATTTGTGCGAATTAGTACCCACGGGAAAAAATTAGTACTGGTCCAGGAGCCGAAAAAACGGGAATAGAAAATTTCAAATTCCGCCTGAAAGCCGATACAAATAAAACCCGATTTCTAGAAAAAACTAGAAATAGTTTAAGCCTAATTTTAAAACTTTCTAAAGGCGGCTAAACTGATGAAATTTGTACTTATCATAGACATATGATTTTCAAAATTTTTTATTCATAAGTCAAGGAAAAACAAACTGGCCCCTAAATGATACTACGAGTATATTAAACAAACAAAACACAGTGGTATGGCGTTCAATAATATTTGTGTTGAACATCAAATTAAACAATAGAAATAAAATGTTCTAAAATCCAGGTCATAAGAAAATAAGATAGCATATTCCTGTCAGGTATGTTCATTGACATCCGAAAAATATAGTAGCTGAATTTGTGCTAATCCAGAATTGGCCCAATTCCATTGAACATATTTAATGGGGCATCTGATTGCACCATAATGAGCCTAAAATTTGTTGTATGTCAATTAATCCTGTTTTGGGCTCTAATTTCGGTTTTGGTCCGAATTTCGATTTAGGCTCTGCTAGCTATAGATTAAATGACCTGAAGTTTGGCCAAAAAAGAGTAGAGCCCAACATTTTCTAATAGGGCATTTGGTTAGATCAAAATGAGTCTAATATTATTTGTTTGTTAATCGATATTATTTTGGGTTCTATTTTCGGTTTTGGTCCGATTTTCGATTTGGATTCTGCTAGCTCTAGATTAAATGACCTGAAGTTTAGTCACACAAGAGTAGAGCCCAAAATTTTTTAATGAGACATTTGATTAGACCAAAATGAGCCTAAAATTATTTGTATGTTAATTGATGTTGTTTTGGATTCTAATTTCGGTTTTGGTCCGATTTTCGATTTGGGCTCTGCTAGCTATAGATTAAATGACCTGAAGTTTTGTCAAACAAGAGTAGAGCCCAAAATTTTATAATGGGACATTTGATTAGAACAAAATGAGTCTAAAATTATTTGTATGTTAATTGATCTTGTTTTGGGTTCTATATTCGGTTTTGGTCCGATTTTCGATTTGGGTTCTGCTAGCTCTAGATTAAATGACCTGAGGTTTAGTCAAACAAGAGTAGAGCCCAAAATTTTATAATGGGACATTTGATTAGAACAAAATGAGTCTAAAATTATTTGTATGTTAATTGATCTTGTTTTGGGTTCTATATTCGGTTTTGGTCCGATTTTCGATTTGGGTTCTGCTAGCTCTAGATTAAATGACCTGAGGTTTAGTCAAACAAGAGTAGAGCTCAAAATTTTTTAATGGGACATTTGATTAGACCAAAATGAGCCTAAAATTATTTGTATGTTAATTGATCTTGTTTTGGGTTCTATTTTCGGTTTTGGTTCGATTTTAGATTTGGGTTCTGCTAGCTTTAGATTAAATGACCTGAAGTTTGGCCAAAAAGGAGTAGAGCCCAAAATTCTTTAATGCGGCATTTGATTAGGCCATAATGAGCCTAACATTATTTGTATGTTAATTGATCTTGTTTTGAGTACTAATTTCGGTTTTGGTCCGATTTTCGATTTGGGTTCCGCTAGCTTTAGATTAAATTACCTGAAGTTTGGTCAAGATCGAGTGAAGCCCACATTTTTTAAATGAGGCATTTGATTGGACCATAATGAGCCTAAAATTATTTGTATGTCAATTGATCTATTTTTGGGTTCTAATTTTGGTTTTGGTCCAATTTTCGATTTGGGTTCCGCTAGCTTTAGATTAAATGACCTGAAGTATGGTCAATAACGAGTGGAGCCCAAACATTTTTAATGGGACATTTGATTAGACCAAAATGAGCCTAAAATTATTTGTATGTTAATTGATCTTGTTTTGGGTTCTAATTTCGGTTTTGGTCCGATTTTCGATTTGGGCTCTGCTAGTTTTAGATAAAATGACCTGAAGTATGGTCAATAACGAGTGGAGCCCAAAATTTTTTAATGTGGCGTTTGATTAGACCATAATGAGTCTAAAATTATTCGTTTGTTAATTTATATTGTTTTGGGTTCTAATTTCGGTTTTGGTCCGATTTTCGTTTTGGGTTCGCTAGCTTTGAAATGATAAAGCCTTATGTTGTTTCTAGAATGAGCAAAATAAAATTATTTAAATCGGGCATTTAATTAGCCTATAATTAACCTTTAATTTTTCAATTATCTTTAAATCATTTTTTGATATGGGTTCTGTTAACTTTTTCTAAAGCTATCAGAACCCATCGCTTTAGTTGGAAGGGTTGCAGCCCAAAATTTTTTAATAGAGCG
Source organism: Nephrotoma guestfalica (assembly GCA_963691935.1). Taxonomy (NCBI): domain Eukaryota; kingdom Metazoa; phylum Arthropoda; class Insecta; order Diptera; family Tipulidae; genus Nephrotoma; species Nephrotoma guestfalica. Next base: position 253,262,919 of record OY829913.1, read on the forward strand.
TTTAATTTGCCTAGTTTTAGCCTATAATTATTTATACTATGTAGCTTGTAATGTTCTGCTGTATGGGTTCTGCTTAGCTTAAGGGACGTCAATCCTACACCTACCTAGTAATGGCCACACAATTAAATATTCATTACGTTCATTTCTAGCGCTAATCTTTTTTAGGCATCAATCAGTTTTGTCATTTAGTTATTTGTTCACAGTGATTTAATATAAATATTTGCAATATTGCCTTTGCAATTTTACACGGTTGGCGGAAAAAGAGGAAGCGAGACGAAAAAACAATCAAAATTGGCTTTTTCAGTGTCTGGATAAAAATTATTTTTTCCAAGTGTAAATCTTTTCAGTTGTATTTATTTGCACTGTTGTTGGCTTTAAACCCACGATTTATGTAATTGAAGAAAAAAAATTAATTTAAATCGTTCACTGAAAACTAAATTATTTTTGGAAACTTTTCAAGATTTCAAAGTTTTTGATTTTCGTTTTGTTTTCCAACAAAAACGTATTTTCCGTGGTTGTGTACATTACTTTTTTCAATCTAAGTTTCTTTATTCTATTTGATTAGATTGCATCTGGTTTAGTTCTAAACAATATTATAGTAAATTTTTTTTATTTTTTATTTGCCATTAGCTTCATTTTAATTTAATAAATGAAATCAAGATGAAAATTGAAATAGAAACATTTAAACGGAAATGATATTGGTAAAGTAGAAAACAAAATCATTTCACTTCATAATCATTCTGACATTAATTTTACTTTGGGTTTTTGGTAAACATGCAGACGTACATTTTTCCCTTCAGCGACTTTAAAAACCAAGTATGTATTTACTATGTCGCATAAGCATATGATGTATATTAAGAAGATGAGCATGTGCATAAAAATTGTAATTGTGTATACAAAATTAAAATAATCTTAATACCACAAATGAAATAATTTTTATTAGGATTGGATTAAGGAATGCAGAAGAATTGGATTAAAAAATAACCTAGAAAAAATATATAGTTAGTTCCTGCAATATTGTTTCAAGAATTTCTAGATCTTGGTTCAAACTACAATATACATTCTTGCTCAGGAGGTATTACATCCGGAGGTATTACACGTGTAACTCAATTTTCAATTCAGTATTAGATTTATTCTATGAAAGTAAAATACGTGGAATAAATCTGGCAACTGAGACTAGGTGAAGTTCAATAAATTTAAATAATGTTTAAGGCAAACTGGAAACTTATAATATAATTATGTTAATCGATTTAAATTAGGATTCGGATTTATTCTGTTCATGGTATGTCCTTTATGCCGAATGTGCCTAGTGTTCAATTCCAAAGTACAGCTGTTAATAAGAGATTCTTATAAGATAATTATACAATTTCTGGATATGGATGTTTTATCCTTGGGGTTACTAAAATTTTGGTTTGAACGTCTGAAACAAAATCAAAATATTCTTAAATAAATACTGGCTTCTGCAAGTGCTAAGTGGTTAAATCCAGCGATTAAAATATAAATAACAAACAATTTGTTTCTTTTATGGCACCATACTTTTTAATTTCTCCATTACTCGCTTTAATTTCAAGTGATAACATCTGCAATATTTAAGCTAAATAAAAAATGTCTGGTATCAGTGGCTACTTGAGCCAAAAAGAGTTAGGAGAATCTGTCCATCTTGAAAAGACGAAACTAATCTTCTTCCTAATAATTCCAAAGAAAGGTTAATACTTCGCAATAATATTTGTCAAAAATTCAAACCATGCAGACTAGTTTCGGCCAAATTGGAAAATTGATCCTACCTTTTTTGTTTTTTCTTGGCTCGAAGAATGTTTAAGCTATTCCGATAAACAGATCAAGATCCTTGTCTCCGTGTTACTTCAGATCATCGATTCAGTTTTCACTCGTTTTCAGTAAAAAACCTACGATCGGGGACCCATTAGGTCCTACTAACGAAAGATTTCATGACAGTTTGGACTATGATAGCAAAAGACGTCAAATTTCCAATATGCAACTATAACAAGTAAGCATCTACTACAACTTTCATCAGAGATGAACTGACAAGCTTAGAACTGGGGAGTAAGAAGTTAAGAAAACCATAACTAAACGGAGCCGTGAATAAACGCTTGTTGTATTAAAACAATCGGATCTTTCTTACGACGACATCTTGGCGCAACGCCTACGTCCGTAAACGTAGCAGATCGGAGATATCCAGCCCTACAAGCCCATCTAGACATGATAAGAAATCATATCACCTCTATAGGAAATGATCTAAGAATAAAGGATTCTAAGAGAATCAGACCCAAGCGGTGAGTTAGCTGACGAAACCAAGGTCCAAAAACAGCCTCGTGCAAATGATTTGGACTGCAGAACGAGAAATTGTTGGTCCTCCGTTAACTGCGAGGATGAAGATACAGTGAAGATACACGTACGACGATTCCGATCTTACTGCAGAAAAGAGATAATTGAGAAAATAAGCCGTTGTCTGCTGGTTCGAAAAAAGGAGCAACGGATGTGGGAGATAATGTCAAGGAACGATGAGGCTAAGGTAAATTAGACATTTATAATTAACAATTATACAACATTATTAATTAAAATTGGCTTTTCGGATCATTATACTTCCGATTAACAAGAAAGAGGCCGGATCCCATCGAAACTAATTAAGAGAAATCGGCCAATTTGGTAGGGCCGGAAAAAAATCGAGAACAAACGGGATATCATAGAAGCGATAAGCCCTAAGCCTGAACAATAAAACTCGAAAAGAGTCTTTCAACATAAGGGCGTGGTACGAGTAAAACCACCATCTCGCAAGAATTAAGCCACTTTGTGCAGTTTCCATCCGGATTAAGGACAGGATCTCTAGCGTTAATAGCAGAAGATACCAACCAATGCTCAGCCGAAGAAGGCTGAGTAAGTTGAGGTTCGAAGAACAGCAATATGGCACTTGTACAGAAGCGTTAAGGAGCAGTAAAAGAAATATCTAGAGATATTTTTGCCGAAAAACTAACAGACTCTCTCTCTCTTTCTGTCGGTTTGTGGATTTCACGAGACCCTTTCCTTATAACATAAAAATCCACTGAAATTAGTCAAGAAACTAAATAAGGTGACTCTTAGCTCATTAGTGAAAGGTCACTTCTCCGACTCTAGAACTCTTGGTAAGCAGGAAGCCAAGACTTTTACATGCGCCTTATTGACAATTTCAAACCTGATTACTGACAACCAAAATCGAAGAAATACTTCACAAGAAAACATACTTGACAAGAAAAATTTTGACGTAATTATTAAAGCACAAGCCACACCAAGGGGTTATGACTCCTCCATCATAGGATTTACGAAACCATCATTGACGTACCGCTAATGAGTGTACCTAAGGAAGAGTAATTTCACCTCTGTTGTGGCAGCTAGTGATGGACCAGTTATTCCAGATTTAAAAATCAACGGCAAGGGCTTTCCAAGTGTACCAATTTATAATTAATACGATGATCAAAATCTACTTGGTATTAGAGTTGAATACGCGCGTTAAATAAATCTGAAGATATTCACTTTATCAAAGATAAGCCTAATCTCAGAGACGTCTAAGTATCTAGACATTCTAAAATTGTCTAATCTCCAATACAAGAAATATGCTAAAATATATGTAAGGGGGCATATTCAACGCTTATAACACGAGTGCCGCAGCACTTGCTCTATAAAGTTGATCTATTATCTCGAAACGTACCGTGGTTCCCGGAGGGTCAGGAATGATAGAAGAGTAATACACTTACGTTTTCAGTGTTCTTTTCTAGTGTTATAGTTCTGGTAAAACTCTTACCGTTGAGGATTCCTTAGCTACAATGTTGTCCGTCTAAAGCAAAGTTGATTTTTCTTTACTCTGAATGGCATTAGACTCACTTTTTCTGATAAAGAATGATTTCTGGGCACTATCTTGCACGTGTACGTAAGTAGTCCTTGTAGAAAAGCCGTCGACAATAAATGGAGTTAGATTCCGAGGTGGTACTGGTTCTACGTCACTGTAGTTTGCCACCGTCTTGCTATACTTGAATGAGCCTGTAATGATCGGAGTTCTTATCAGAGACGTTTTTGTGAGGAACTACTAAACTCAAGAAAGCTCTATGTGGTGGTCGTAAAATCACTATTGCAACTCTATCGAAGATAGACGGGAGTTTTACGAGAAACAATCAGAAGACTCCAGATAGTTTACCGGATACCCATTTCTCAAGAAGTATATATCCAGAATAGTAGAGAGAAATCTACCTATCGACCAGCAACTAAGTTTCAAGACAATTGAGTGTAAGGCAACTTGGTGCTAAGGACTGGAGTAATACGATGGACGCGTTGCTACTTTCTCCAAGTTGAAAATACGGGGCCAAGATGGTATTTTTCTGCCCTTCTGCAGATGGGACTAGAATTTATTTTATAACATCTTTAACATACATTCAGAGTCTGTACGGCTTTAGGTTGCGTTACACAATTATAGAGGAAAGCACAAATAATCTTTATCTCGAAGAACGGAAAGCCGCAGTACTATTTTGTTAACAGTTTCCAGCCTACAAGTCGTTCCTATTCTTACTTAAATGTTTAGAACGCCGATAGATAATTTAAAGGAAATCTCTTATGTCCGTTCCAGTTCGTCCTAGACAACATGCTTATCAAAAGCATAAATCTGTTATCAAATGATACACTCAGAGAGGAGAATTTCTGAACATTGGAACACTGGAATAATATGATCTCAGTAGCTTTAAAACACGACATGCAACCAACCATTTTAAGGTGGTGTGACGCCATGGTGCTGTCCAAAAAGTAACTGCTAACTTGGGTAGTGCTACGACTGCTATGACTGCTCCCAGTGACATCAACTCATTGTTGATCCAATTAAACGACAACCGACTTTACTTTCAGGGATAATACTTTTTGGTAAATGTATAGACGACCTCAGAGAATGTAATGTGTGAGCTGTGTGGTGTGAGTCTTCTGGCGAACATAAAGGAGGCAATGGGGAACAGGTTCTGAAGCGGTTTGGACGTAATAAAGTGTCATGGGATTATAATGTGAGCTATAAGTGGAAAGTCAGGCCGACTCAAGGGTTGCATTGAGCTTTCAATCATCTCTTAACGAAATAAGTAGGCATTTCAACATCCAGATTGTCTTGGTCCCTAGTCATTTGGTCTGAACATTATAATTTTTTCCTCTCACAGATTTGGTCGCCTCTTATGAGGTTATGACGATCAGTTGTTTACTTATGATTGATGTGGTTACGACGATCAGTTGTTTACTTCGGATTAATGATTAATCAGTTTTTATTTCGTTTCGTTTCCACGTATTCTGCGTTGCGTTCCCATGCAGCCAACAAAATTTAAATTAACTGTAACAATGGTTGCTTGACGCGTTGATGATGTTGTTTATAGGGTTTCTCTCTGAGCTAACCATTTTTCCCAAATCTTTTGTTTATTTCCGACGACCAGGCAGCACTGATTATCGAATCAATCATTGCGGGATTTTGGTGGTCTTTTAAAGATAAAAAAATGGATTTATGGATAACTAAGTTACGGATTAAGATGCGATCCAACATTTAGCGAGTTCCGTTAGGCGAACTACTACTTCAGAAGAACCCGAATATGACACCGATTCTGTCGAACAAAGAGTGCTAATGTTAGACGATTTAGGAGTTAATTTAACATTGATGAAGAATCAAATTCTATGAGAGTTCCGCCCTTATCGTGCAATGCAATATAACGATGCTGAATTAGTCGAGCTTGTAAAAACGGCTCCACCAAAATATGTATATTTAGTTGATAAGGCTCCCGGATGAAGGAAATCGTACTTGTGACTATTTTGTAAAAGAATTGAAGTTTAAGTTTAAAGAGCCAATGTCTTTATTATTAAATATTAGACTCAAATTATACATAAAAATCGTTTTTATAAATGAATGCGCTAAATGCGTTGACCTTGGAATGCGCGTTCTAGAGGCGCCGCGAATTTATGTTTTTCGTTTATGATCCATTTGTTGATGTGGTATTCCATCCTGTAATTATAGTCAATAATAGACGGCTACTGGGCGGCCATCGGCCCGATGCAACATGGTTGAACATTATGTTGATTTAGTTTGCCAATAAGTGTGGCAAGTTTCCTAGCTTCGTGTTATTTTTCAGTCATACCTTCTTAAGGATTGGGCAGTCCGTAACAAGCAATAACTGGATTTATTTTATGTTCCAATTCTTTATAATCTTCAATTCACACACATATGGTGAATTGTCGCGACCTGCAATTTTCTTTAAAAGCCGCAGCAAATCCAAAATTATGAGAAAATAAAAGAAACCGACGATTCACAATTTTGTGCCAAACTTTCAAATAACCGTCCCATGGTTCCCATGGTCCCATGGGTCCCGGAGTTGACCCATTTGTATTAAAATTTCAAAACCAGTCATGTCCTCGATACAGTGCCGATGAGAGTAGCTTATTTTGGAAATTGCTGCCAGATAAAACACTAGTACGTGTCGTTGAAAAGGTCAACGCAGGTAATCGCATAAGGTAAAATTATTCATACCTAGGAAAGACTAAGAAACCGCGGGCCTTTCAAAATTCCGATGGTTCTAAAATTCTATATAGAGTAAATAAAAATGCTTGGGTGGCTACATTGGTATTTCAATCCTGGCTTTCTGAACGCACTTTTTTCATGATGTGCAGTATTCATTTGTTTTGTTCTTCATTTCATTCGTACTGTAATTTGGTTAGTTTTAATGTAGGTGGAACATTTTTTGGTTTCATTGGGCTTCCTTGAACAGCCTTGCTTTTATTGAATAACATTTCATACTATGCCCGTGAATCCCATATGCACAGTATTGGATTACATGTAATCATCATATGTTTTCCGCCAAATTGTACCGCTCGGCTACAGCCGACCGACCAAAGCATTATTAATTTGTAAGATTATGACGAACCCAATTATAAAAAGGCTTATTGACAGATAATGTAGCGAGTTCTGCTAATAATGTCGACTTGACTATTAATGCTCTAGAGCTCTTAACTTGAAACAGACAGTTAGATCATTGGTTGATACATGGGGCAGTGTTAACGAAATAACAAAAAAATTACTAGAAAGTCGCGATACAGACAAAAAATGGGAATGCTGAAATCCGCGAATACCTACAGAATCGAATAAATTTTCGCTCATCGAGGAGGTTTCAACAATAGAGATTTCCGACTGGATTGGTGAGACAAATTTAGGCGGTTTTGCGGAACAGCAAAATAATGCTTCTATATGAAAGAGCTGATGGTGTTTCAAAAACTACGTGAAAATGCCAAACTGCGGCGAAATTCAAACAACAACAGCAACCATCACTCAATTTTTCAAGCAACTTTAACTTTCTAAAGCATTCTGAATGCGAGGCTTGTAAGAAATTTATAACTAATTTATGTGCGGTATTAGAATTTGAACAAAACCGAGCTATGATGTGTAAATATTCGATAATAGGGACATGTTTGGTAATTGTACATGGGTTGGTTTTAAGTGAGGTACGAACACCAAGCGTGTACTGTACTTCGATAATTTCCCAACATGAACTTTAAAGCAATACGCCATTAAGACTAATCTGACATTAGCACCTTGAAGTAACCTCGGAAATTTTATGAAAGTTGATATGATTAACAAATTATCAGTGTTAATCATTTCCTTTTGTAAATATACGCTAACGTGAAATTATTTGCACCTCGTGTTTTAAAATCAAGTGCCCACATAAATTTAAAGGCTTCTTGGAGAATACAATAAGACTTCAGAAAAATAGTGCCTATTTCAAAATTACAGAACATTTCATGCCAGTAACTGGTTGGCACGAATAAAATATATAAAATTGATTGTTCTTAAATTTATATCGATCATTACGACAAATTTCATCAACATCGGTATCAATAAATACATGCAACATAAAACTGATAGCCCGGATACTAATTGTTTATTTTCCCATATCAATATTTTCCAACAACATTCCGTATTCAAAATATACAAATTGCTTAAATTTAAATTTTATTCCACACTCTTTCAATCGACTGAAGATCAGAATTTATCATAACAGTCAGTAAAATGTTTTAAGGCAAATAAATAAAATATTACCGTCGTATTCTACCCCAATAAAACTAAGACTTTTTATTTATACTAAAACATCAACACCAGCTTATTACAAGGGCAATTCCCAAGCAGTAACAAAAAATCAAGCAAAAATCAATTGGCACAGTAAAAAATAAATTTCAATGTTGCGACAATCCAACTCTAAACTAGGTCATTTATGCCAGCTAGCAAAACAAACCAATTCATGAATACGACATGTAAATCCATTGAATAAGTATCATGTATGGTACGTGGGGATATCAATACAAAAATGACCACGTGAACTTATAGCCTATTTTACATTTTCATTTTATTCCCAAATGCACGACGAGTGCATAAAAGATGTTCAATTTCCATTTCTGGGGGGAAGCACATATGCAAGACATGTATTCGAATTCTTTGAGTTGAAACATCGTGTATTTATATTTGGTTTGAAAAAAAGAATACATAAATAAGGACATCTTATACGAGTACCAAATATATGGAAAAGGAATTCTTTTCACAAGTACCGTATACAGCAGAGATAAGGATACATAATATAATCAAAATATGTAAACGTTTCTTTTTGTCCGATTTTCTTTTACTTTTTATCTTGGAATAACATCTAATTGACAGAAAGTTTCAGACGAATTGAAAACGTCTTTGTATATTTAAAAAAATGTAAGGACCTTTGTAGTTTATAGAGTATTGGGAAAGAATTAATTATGAAATTTTAACCTAACTCGACACAGCATTTGCACCCTGCAATTCTCTATTAAAAAATTCTGTAAAAATTGTATTGCATATTGAGGAATCTGAGCTTAATTATGTAGCAACAACTTACCGCACAAAACAAGTACAGGAATCAACAACAGTATTAAAAAATATCAACCAAACTTGGTGCTCTTGGCAAGTGTAATCGGTTGTGGTCTGAAAATTATGTTAGAAATATGGAGTGCAAATGGTTGACAGTCTCCACGAAGTATTCTCGGATACGGGCGCAACATGAACGGTTGTGGTAACATTGGATCAAAAGTATTTAGTTTTCAAATTGGCTAATCCACACTCTTTGGAGGCCGGTTCCATGGATTCTGTCAGAAACTACTTATTACATGTTAGTGAAATCAATTTTGAAACAGCGAATCCGTTTCTGCAGCAGTCAAGTACAACAAGAACGAATGCAAAAAGTAGAAGCAAAAGCAGTTCTGCAACCGATATAGAAAAAAAATCAAGCACTGAACCAAACAAATTGAAGACATGAAGCTTCTACTCTCGAACCTTCAACGCGAGTTAATCTGCCTGAAAACAGATAAAACAAATTCAAAAACGAAAAACAAAACCATAAACAAAGAAGCGCCAAACGACAAATTATACAGCCTAAAAGCGATAAGTCGCAGAAGACTGAATACTCAACGGACGAGGAAGGGAAGGAAAAAGCTAAACAAAACAAGAGTAATAAAAAAACGGAGTCCTCACTAGAGGTAGAAAAATCACCCAAACGGCAACCAGCTCAACAAAATAAAGGTTTTTTAGTAGGAGTAACCAACTATTCAGAGATCCAAAGAGTAATGAATACTGTTATGGAACAAGAGTAGAAAATCACTGCTCTGAACAATAATGTATGGAAGATTAACACTTCCAATCCAAACGCATCCCAATCCAGGATGACCAAGGCCTGCTACGTGTAATGGGACGTCTGCAGCACTCAAATCTGGCAATCGCCAGCAAACAACCTACCCCCGTGCATCCTAAACAAAAACAACGTAATTACGCAACGGATAATTGAGGACACCCATAAAAAAACATTACATGGTGGTACACAACTGACATTGGCAATCCTGAGACACAAATATTGGATCATTGATAGCAGGCGAGGAGTATGAGCAGTAATGCAAAAATGCATAACATGCTTTCGCCACAACCAGAATAACATGAAACAACTAATTGGCAGTTTACCATCATCAAGAATGAGGGCGGAAAGACCGTTCGCTAAAACGGGAATCGACTATGCGGGGTAGGGGTAAGGGGTAAGGGCCATCCACATCGAGATAATGAGCAGCCTAACAACAGAAGCATTCATAGCGGCCTACAAAAAATTCATTTCAAGACGAGGACTGTGGACGGATTTATTTTCCGATTATGAAACCTATTTTGTGGAGCAAATACCGTAATGAAAAGAACGTACCATGCAGCCACTTAAATCGAAGCAGTTCTAAATTCTCGACTGTTAACTCTACTTACCAACGACGCCTCGGATACAACAGCGCTAACACCAGACAACTTTCTGATTGGCGAATCTCTCAGGACATTACCAGAGGCGACTACCAGCAGCATGGGTTTAAAAATAAGATGGCACAAGATTTCTGGAAACGATGGTCGGCAGAATATCTTCACCAACTTCAACAACGGACCAAATGGAGAACCGTGCAACCAAATCTAGCATTAAACGACCTGGTACTAGTAAAAGATGATCAACTACCGGTCCCATGATGGAAGTTGGGACGGGTTCTTGACACTCATGCCGGAAAGGATAACTTGGTGCGAATTGTAACAATTAAATGTAAGGCCGCGACATACAAACGATCAGTAACAAAACTATGTAAGCTACCTATTGAAGGTGATTAAAAGGAGAGAATACCTATGGAACCAGTCTCATCGACGCAACTAATACTGAGAACAAGAATTCATCGCCTGGGCAACAATCACCGCGTCACGCCAATACTATAGGAAGGTTGAACCACCCAGCGTTAGCCGTATTCTCAGTATGCTGTCTGTGCGAACTCGTTAGCGCCAACGTCGAAATTAAATCTTTCAACCAGTCTACACGAATTTACTTCGAGAAGACAGGTAAGTTAGAAATTGTCGCATTGGAATGGACTCTTGTGATTCAGTACAACATGAGCAGTTATTGGGAAGAAATCAAAAACTAAAAGGTAGCCCAAAGTGAACTACAAGCAGTCTATAAGGAGCTGTCTAGACTATACTGTCACATTATAGATCAGCAATAAGAAAAAACAACGCATGAAACGTGGTTTTGGAGATTCAACAAGTGTCATACTGGGAGACATATTTGCAATTCTCACTGAACATGAAGCAAGGGAATATGAGGATCGGTTTGAGAAGCTCAATAACAACGAGTACGGGTTATTGTCACTGGTAAGGAACCAAACTACCTTGATTGACAACACGATCAAGATGGTAAAACATAATGCAAACCTCACTGGCACAACAATAAACAACTTAATAAAGAGACAGAACCAAATATGATAAGAAATACCGCAGCTCCAAGAATATCGAACAGATGAGGATAGGTCCGATCGGTGTTAATCGGCTTCCTCGAATTAACTCTAGTATCGAATAACTTGGAGGATACAGAACAGGGCTTACTGTACTTGGTCTACGATGCGCATCATGGCGTACTACACCCGTCAATACTTGTGATGAATTATCATTGATTCGTCAACACGTGTCAGCCTCTATCATCATTCCAAGACACGATATTCATGATCTCGTGCACGCATATACCAAATTATGAAAATTCGCAGTAGGAAAACGCAACAGAGTGTAATCATTGAAATTACTCTACCACTCTCATTCACGTGGGACTATACGTTATAGTCAGTAGTTCCTGTACCAGATATACATCATGGTACTATTCAATCACAAATTATCACCTCAACCGAATACCTGAGGATGTAAACGGTTGTCAAATCTTTAAACCAATCCAATTCCTATGCAAAATTTCACTTTCGTGAATCAAGAGCTATGCGAATTATCCCTACTACAACGAAACAAAAATCTACACACAGTGAGGCGGAGGAAGACGATCAACGCAACCAACCATTTGCTTAAGCTTCACGCACCTAATCAATGATTATATGTAGTAACATACGAAAGTACGGTTGATCTGCCATCATGGGATCCAGCCATACACCTTCAAGGACTATGAACTGATAAGGATTGATCCCGTCTGCATATGAACCGGAAGTAATATGACAACAACGTTTCATAGCTCACATGGGGTATTATTTGGAGGTATTCACTTAAAAGGACTTCAGCTCATATATAAAAACCAGCCAGGAGTGGACAGTTCGCTAGAGGAAATCACAACACCAGCAGCAGACGGCGCACTCGACCAGATCACATACTATTCTGGGGCATATTAATAATTGGAGTAATCTGGATGACAAGGCGGCTACGCAGCAGAACGGTTGGGAACCACCAACCACCCTCAAAACTACCAAGGCTGAGAGTCAGTCCTGTGTAGCGTAACCAGAACCATAACAACAAAAGCTGGCCTGGGAATATGTTAAGGCAAGCTCAACAGGTATACAGTAATCCCCCGCTTTACGGACAGGATGCGTTCCTCATAAACTATCCGTAAATCGAAAATCCGTTAAACGAAACCGCTATTACTATGAGATCCTGTTGGAAAGTGATAGATGCGTTCCAGCTAGTAAAAATATCCATAAAAGAACCCAATTTTACTATAGATTCACACTGCTAATGAGGAGATACAGGGTTTTCAAACTGGGTTATACGAAACCTAATTTTATAAAGTAAGGAAACCGTAAAAACACAAAAGTAATGAATACATTTCAATAAAACACAAACCATTTATTCACTTTCAATAAATAAAATAAATTCATACAAATCATTAATTCAGTTTTAATTTTGTAACTCTTAAATTATTAAATGTAATTCAGAGGTCTTCTGAGCTGGTCGATAGTTTACCGGAGCTGTCGCTATAATTTCCATCAGGACATTCTTCAACAGTAGATGTTTCAGTTATTTTGGAAAAATAACAGTCTAGAGAGGTTTGTGTTGCTGGTTTTTTAGACTCTCGATACAACTCCTTGTAGCACAGAAGGAAATTTACAATTTGTCTCGATACTTTAAGGCTTCTTTCTGTAGACGGATCATTTTCAGAAAAAAATTCCATGGCTTCTTCAATAAGAGAAAAGGCTTTTGACATTTTATTTGTTGTCAAAATACGCGAGTTTTCATGCTGAGTAGAGTGCTCCGTCTGTCGCACATCGGTGGTTTCTTCTCCTAGCATTACAATTCTTCATTGGAAATGTCTTCATCAGCACATTCTAAGAGTTCTGATTTACCTGCGGTGTCTACTTCACTCATTCCAGCTTTATGTGAAATGGCGTCGATTTCATTTTGAATTTCTAATGTGATGTCATATAAGGGACCAGCAGATTGAAATTTATTCGTACACTCGGGCCATAATTTCATCCACACGCCATTTATAGTAGCATGCTTTACCTCTTCCCATGGTTCTATAATATTAGCTACTGCATCCTTTATATTGATTTTTTTCCAAAATTCCTTAATTGAGGGTTGGTACAACCCAGCAATAGAGTCAATTAGGTTTTTGAAAATTCGACGAAGGTAGTAGGCCTTAACATTAGCAATAACACCCTGGTCCATTGGCTGCAGTAATGGTGTTGTATTTGGGGGTAGAAATACCACTTTGATGTTTTCCGGGAAGTTATTTAGTTTATGGCTGGGGGCATTGTCATCGATTAATAAAGCTTTGTTTGAAATATTTTGATCAGCGTTAAATTTCGAAATTGAATTTAGGAAATCATTATTTAGCCATTCTTCAAAAATGTATGTAGTCATCCAGCCTTTTTTTTTTGAGCGCCAAGTGATTCAAAGTTGTGACTTATTTCTTTTTCCTTTGAAGGCCCGTAGATTTTCAGAATGATAAATGCGTAACGGTTTTAATTTATGATCACCTGAAGCTGATTTCTCGTCTTTAGAGATAAAAGTTCTTGCGAACATTCGCTTCCAAAAAAACCCCGTCTCATCGACATTGTACACCTGTTGTGACGTGTATCCACCGGTCTGTATAATTTTTAAAAATTCTTCTGGATACGCTTTCGCTCCCTTGAGATCTGCACTAGACGCTTCCTCTACAGCTTTTATATTATGCAAAGAATGCCGCTTCTTGAATCAGTCAAACCATCCTTTGCTAGCTAAAAAAGGCTCCGCACAAAATGATTCACCATGTTTAGTAACCAAAATAGCGTGAAGATGCTTAGCTTTCTCTTGTATTACAATCGGGCTTAATGGTACGTTTCTGTTAGTTTAATGGTCTATCCACACACTAGCAGCCGTTCCACCTCCTCCATAATCTCACTTATATGTCTTGATACATTTTTTGCGGTTAGAAGTGTTACCCTTTTTACACTTGACAAAATTTTATCTCTGTTGTCCTTTATTGTATAAATTGTAGAAGTAGCTAGGCCCAAAACTTTGGCGATTTCTTTACTTTTTTGGCCCGCGTCAAACCGTCTTAAAATATCTAATTTTAATTCTAATGTTATTGATTTTCGCACTTTTTTACATGCTTTTCGTCGATGCTTGCTATTCGCTTTTCAGACATGTTAGCAATATTAGAGAAATTTAATTAAATTTGATTGAATTTAAAATATGTATAGAGCGTAAATCAATTAACACTGCACTGTACCGCATAACATCAAATGCTAATTCGTAAGAACGTTTGATAACTATTTTGGGATTCCCCGTATAACAAAACCAAGCATAATGGGGCATTTACATGCGGCCAACATTTTCCTTCTACAAAATGAAAGAAATATAACATTGACTTTTTGCACATGAGAGACAAGAAAAGAAATATATCCCAACAAAATTTTGTAGAAGATTTTTCGAGCCACTACACTGCAAAAACCACTATAAAAATGAAAATGTTGCCATAAAATATATTCGATCCGAGTATTTTTATGGCAACATTTTTAAAATTAACAAATAAAAATTATTTTCTATTTACAAAAGATTAAGTATTTTACCTTTGGTTTTTGCAATTGTAATGGTGTTATTGTGATTGTTCTGTATATTGGTATATTTCAGCACTCTCGAATTAAATTCACGAATCGTAGGAAATTCTTCCATTTAGCGTCACTATCTGTGTGACAAACGAATATGATAATCGACACTTACTTATACACAATCAACTTCCCAACCACCCCATACTTGCTTTCCTTTTAACGCCGGATCGCGGATAAATTTGAATTTTTGACTTATAGATGGCTAATGTGTAAGAATCACAACATAGATAGACATATATAGACAATATTCCAATGTAGTAATACAACATCAGTCGTCGCGACCTGATGAGAAGACTGATTTTTTCAAATCAATAGTCTCATTTGTTCGAAACTGATTGTTGTGATTCTTACACATTAGCCATCTATAAGTCAAAAATTCAAATTTATCCGCGATCCGGCGTTAAAAGGAAAGCAAGTATGGGGTGGTTGGGAAGTTGATTGTGTATAAGTAAGTGTCGATTATCATATTCGTTTGTCACACAGATAGTGACGCTAAATGGAAGAATTTCCTACGATTCGTGAATTTAATTCGAGAGTGCTGAAATATACCAATATACAGAACAATCACAATAACACCATTACAATTGCAAAAACCAAAGGTAAAATATATAATAAAATTCGTAAATGCGAAAAAACTTAATTGTTAAAATTGAATATAGATGGAAATATGAAAGAATCAAAAATTTCGTACGCTATGCAGTAATTCGCTAGTAGTACAACTACATGGTATGTTCTATATATATAGACAATATTCCAATGTAGTAATACAACATCAGTCGTCGCGACCTGATGAGAAGACTGATTTTTTCAAATCAATAGTCTCATTTGTTCGAAACTGATTGTTGTGATTCTTACACATTAGCCATCTATAAGTCAAAAATTCAAATTTATCCGCGATCCGGCGTTAAAAGGAAAGCAAGTATGGGGTGGTTGGGAAGTTGATTGTGTATAAGTAAGTGTCGATTATCATATTCGTTTGTCACACAGATAGTGACGCTAAATGGAAGAATTTCCTACGATTCGTGAATTTAATTCGAGAGTGCTGAAATATACCAATATACAGAACAATCACAATAACACCATTACAATTGCAAAAACCAAAGGTAAAATATATAATAAAATTCGTAAATGCGAAAAAACTTAATTGTTAAAATTGAATATAGATGGAAATATGAAAGAATCAAAAATTTCGTACGCTATGCAGTAATTCGCTAGTAGTACAACTACATGGTATGTTCTATATATATAGACAATATTCCAATGTAGTAATACAACATCAGTCGTCGCGACCTGATGAGAAGACTGATTTTTTCAAATCAATAGTCTCATTTGTTCGAAACTGATTGTTGTGATTCTTACACATTAGCCATCTATAAGTCAAAAATTCAAAAAGATTAAGGAATCATAATAAAAACAGACGCCATAAAAATGTAAATTTCTCATTTGAGCTAATTAAAAATAAATTAATAATTTTCCTAGAAAAAAATTATGGCGTTACTGTATATGTAAATATATTTCTTTCTCGCATATTCAATATTTTTATATAGTGGATGCTTCTTATTTACCTACAAAAATTTGCAGACGAAACAATTTTCTACATGTAAATGGGGCTTAAACTGTATTTATGTACTAAAAATCTTTTTTATTATTTTATTTTTTTGGGATTCCTCACAAAAAATGTAAGCAAAACATAAAAAAATATATTTTGTCCGTCATTGCGAATAGTTCATCCGTATACCGAAATTTTAATACTTAATTAACTATGTCCGTAATATCGAATTTCCGTTAAGCGAGCGTCCGTAAAGCGGGGGACTATCGTATGTATAGTAAGTTATTGAGCTTATACATGAGTAAAAACTTGGTTTTTAATAAACATATATATTTAGGCTTAGATAAACATATTTTGTACAATGCAATTGTCAAGCTAGCTCAGCAACTAAATGTTTGTTGCTGTAAATAAATTAGAACGAATTAAAAAACCAACCTGCTTGTTCTCATTTATAATTAAATTTATAAAGTTTTATGAGATTGAAAAGTGGTCAAAGCCCCCACCAGAGGTAAGCGCACCTTTCATTAAATAAAGCTATCTGACAAAAAAGAAAAATTCTAATTCCAATCTGTGGTTGGAATTATATAGGGTTTTCCAATAAGAGTGATATGATTACTTAAAAAAAAACACTAATTGTTAAGGAAATTGAAATGTTTTTTATTTAATGTGAAGTACAATCGATACAATTAAGTTCTGAATAAAACGTCATTCAAATGGCCTCGATGAACCCAATTTTCGAGCACTTTTTCCACTAAATCAAGTCGTATGTCATGAATAGCACGTTCAATATTGACTTGTAAAGCTTAAAGAGAGTTTGGTTTATTGCTAAATCTAATGACTTCAAATAACCCCACAAGAAATAGTCTAATGGTGTTAAATCTTAAAACTACTTAGAGGCCATTCAATATCACAATTTCTTGAAATGATCGAATCTCTAAACTTTTCTCGCAATAATTCAATTGTTGCACTTGTCTTGTTGGAACCAAATGTTGTCAAGATCAACTTCTTCCAATTTCGGCCATAAAAAGCTGGTTATTATCGATCTATACCGATCTCCATTGACAGTAACGGTGATACCAGCTTCATTTCGAAAAAAATACGGACCGATGATTCCACCAGACCAAAAACCACACCAAACTGTCAATTTAGGTGAACGTAATGGTTTTTCATGAATGATTTGTGGATTTTCTTCGCACCAGAATCGACAGTTTTGTTTATTTACCGCACCACTCAGATGAAAGTGAGCCTCATCGGAGAAGATGATTTTCTTAAAAAATCGCTATCGTTTTCAAGTTGTTCCAAGCCAAAATCAGCAAATTCACGACGTTTACGGTGGTCCAATGGCTTCAGTTCTCGAGTGAGAACAATTTTATACGGATGCAAACCCAAATCCTTTCTCAAAATCCGCCAAGTTGTGGTTTGAGACAGTCCCAATTCTTGAGAACGTCTTGGAATCGACAAATTGTGGTCTTCAGCAACACTTGCCTGAACGACAGCAATATTTGCACTACTTCGAGCGAATCTATGTCTTATTGGCAATTCAACATTATGTGAAGAAAATGTACGCTCAAAATTTTCAACAATTCGATGAGTAGTGAGCACACGATTATTACGACTATAAAATGGCAAAAGCGCACGAAAAGTTGCAATTGGAGAACGAATACAAGTACAATTTAGAGAGTAAAAAAATTTCTTTCAATTATTGTACATATAATTTTGTCATAATGTAACATTCTTACTACTTTATCCAAAAAAATGTTCTCAAATATAAAATCTGATTCTAATGATTTTCTACTCAACACTGAAAATTAGAAACAACAAACTAAATTATCAAGTTTACATTAATTCTCATTATGGATGGAAATAAACAAATAAATTGTATATTTATCCACCTGTTTGATTATTTGGGATAGGGTAAAGTCGGGAGATATGGTATACCTTTTCTGCTAGTGCTTAAAAATATTATTTGTTTGTTAAAACTAATTATTTTAAGAATAATCCACTTCGCCAAGAACAAACTGCTGCCACTTTGCACAATATCTCCGACTTTACCGTATAGAAATAAAATGTTATGCTACGTAGTTTCATAGAGCTACGAGTATATATAAAATATCAACTCTGAAATGTAAATTAAATTACCAAAAGATTTAAACATTTTATTTTGTGTATTTTGAGATAACACGAGAAATCAGTGTGATGCATTTTAATTATGCAATTAAGATTCATAACTAAGTTTTCGTTTATTGTATTAAATGTCTATAAATGTTTTCTCTAAAATTAGCATGTTTTCGCTTTACTCTTTATGTTTACCTTTCATGGTGCGGTACACCTTATTTCATATTTATATGTAAAGTACGACTATTCAACAACAGATGGCAGTAATGAATACATTGGTACGAAAAATACAAAATTTTGTTCTTTCACGTACATGCAAGTGCAATTGTAATTACTTATGTACATATTTAAATGAATATTTTATTTGGCATACGTCAACTGATTTATATTAAAACGCAGTAAAATCATATACATATTAAATTAGACACCTCCCTTTGTGTAAACGTCAACCGTACGTAGACTATCACAATAATCAATAATATCCAATTGCATTTATTTATAGTGGGTAGTGACGTGTAAATTACATTATTATGTACAGAATTAATCCGAATAGAAAAATTATTCATTTTGTATTAAATATTTAATACTAGATAATATAAGTTTATAATTAAAATGGTTGTCATTCATTCAAGCAAATCAACGATAATGCGAAAGAAAACAATACAAAGTTTAAGAAGTAAGAAAACTTTCTTTACCTGCTTTTACAATTTTATAAAATATATGTATGTAGAGCGCGAGTGTTGTAAAATTAAATTGGTTTAAGGTATATTCATAGCCATACATCCGTGCCGTGTCCACTCAGTTGCGTGAGAATGTGTGGATCGACCAACATAAATTATTTTTTATCTTTGAAAATAAATATTTAACCTTATGATCGTGAATTAATCCCTCTGAAAATTAGGATACAAAATATTTGTTAAATATAACTGTGTATTAAGGTAAAGGAGAAATGCAAAGAAAAAACGTTTTGGCACTTTGAAAATAAATTTTTGGCTCAGGTTTTTTTATCTTGTATGCTTTGTAAAACAAAAAGTATTTTTGAGAGCTTTTTGTTTTTTTATTAGAATTGTTTTTTTTTGCAACTCGAGTTTTGCTTTTATTTCGCGATAGATAAATTAAAATATATTTTTAATCAAATTTTGATGGCACACGAGTGCCATAACGGCCGCTATTAATATACACGGACGTCGTTTACATACTTGGCCACCAACTATATTCACGACTATTTATAATCAATGGCCGCTTCATCAAAGAACCTTGCTGCTTGAAATTCGTTAAAAGGACAGATCGAGTGAGTGACTTTTCTATAATTTTATTTTTGTGCGAGTTGTTGTGCGAGATTACAAAATTTAATTTGGATGGTCTTTTTTCTTTGGTGTTCCAGAATTGTAGTGATCTTCTGACGTTCTATCACTTGATGATTGATCCATTGAAATGTGGTGATTTGTTGACATGGAACCAGGTTGGCCTCCATTATGGTGATGATGAATCAAGGGTGGTGGATTATTATCCGTTATAATTTTTAATCTTGCTTCGCAATCCATATTTTGAAATTCAGGACATTTAAATATGTTGTTGTCGACACACCACGCATCCGGATATATTTTCACGCATTTCCGGAAATCTCACGGACGTCACATCTTTTGTTTAGCAAAACTAACAGATTATCAAATGTTGGAAGATCCTTCCCAACTGATTCATTTGCCCATATTTATAATCGCCCGAGAAGGCCTCGGTCTTAATTTTCGGTGACCGCACGTGTGATTAACGCCTTCGTAAAATGTTTTTTGTTGGCCAAAAAATTGTTCTATAGTGTGGTATTTATATCGTGTTTCACTTCATTGCCACTTGGTTCATGACGACTACAGGCTTGTCAGTAGCGTCCGTGCCTTATAATACACTTCATCTACTTCGTCGGTGATCGGTTTGTAGGACCAAATAATGCAACTTCTATTTCGAAATTGCCATACCTTACTTTTAGATTTTCTAACCGCATTTTTATAGCTTCGAGAGTTGTATCCTCCGTTATCATTTCCGCAAATTGTAAAATATTAATCATTTGAGAATGCACTCGATCCCGCAAACGTTCCAATCGATCAGTCATTATTTGTAACCGGTTAATTCACTTCACTATTCACTCCACTAAATACTGCGATTTTACCTCGCACTTCGCAAACTTAATTCCCTCGTGTTAATTAGGTAAAATAAATAAATTCTACTTAGCTGAATTTCAGTAGATTTTCCCGAGTTTCAGCACCATTAAATTTTTTTTTGGTTTTATTTTCGAAATTTACTTTTTTGGTTTTCCGTTGTTGATTATTTTATCAAAATGGAAATGACATAGCCGGTAGGCTCCGCTAACTCTCAGTGATTGAGGACCAATTCGTTGACGATATTACGGTAGATTTAAGATTACAAAATTTTTTCAACAACCATCGAAACGGGTTGAAGTTTCGGGAAATATTAACGACTCAAATTTGCAGAGTTATGAAATTAGTGCTATCAGATTGAAACCACCAGAAATAACTGAGATGTGCGGAATTGTCTCAGTAATCTGTTGCTAGACAGTATACTGCGGAAGACGCATAAAACAATTTTTGAGTAGGAATTGGGCTGAATTGGAATTCTAATAAATTTTAGTTTTGAGGAAGCGGGACTTGACTGGACCACCTCTAGTTGGTTAAAGCCAGGTTTGGTTTGGCTATGGTGAATGAAGATTCGAGCATAATTAGTTAAAAATTTCCTAGCACGGCCGAACTCCAGAAAAATACATTTTTAATCCCCACCCAATTCTGAATACCTGATTTGATTTTTTTTTTGTTTTGTTTGGGATATGGCTATAAGTTCCATTCAGAATGGTCGGATTGTAGAACTACATCAAAAAGACACGTTATAATCCCAATACAAGCTGATCGTTTTATTGGAATCCTAGACCAGCTCTGCAAAGTAATTTGAAAGGTTATCGGTTGGGAGACGGCGGATCCATTCATTAAACCTGATTTCAAAATTTCGTCGAATTCGGCTTTGCTCACTGAATTTCACCATCATTTGTTGAGAGATGGCTTAGTTCCATTGCATTATGTTAGAGTGCCAATCCAATTCTGCACATATTTGACAGTAATTGTTTGAGGAACGGTAAAGCTCCATTGTGCATGCTATACTATGTCCTGTGTAGTATAGTTATATTTGGTGATTAAACGAATTCTTTGGTGACCAAAATTATTAAAACATACGAAATTTTTGCGAATTCTAAATTTATTTAGGATATTTTAATGGATGGATATTTTAAGGGATATTTGAATGCAATCCGGTAGTTAATCTAGCTAATCTGGCATTGATTAACATTGATAGTTTCCCAAGAACCATTGCCTTTGGAATGCCTCAAATATTTTTGCAACTTTTTTTTTTTTGCTATTTCGTGTTCGCCCAATTCAACGGTTAAATACTAATGAATTTTAGAGTTATTTTGAATATAGTTCAAATAACTTTGGTTTCAGGAAATTCTACTGTAAGTTGCGGAGTTGCAGAATGATTAAATTAATAAATGTTTCAATTATTTAGGAAGCCGGAAAATATGAATTTAGAATTAAATTTCAGGAAATTTACAGATGCTTGTGAATTAATGCTTCATTGTAATTGCTGATTGTGTAGTTTAGAATTGTGTTGTCATTTTATTACTAACGACTTTACATAGGTGTCTATAACGGGTCGAGTCAACCAATTTTGGTTAGGAAGCCGAAAAGTATTAATAGAATTAAATTTCAGAAAAATTCCAGATGCATGTGAAATAATAATATTTTTTCTTAGGTTGCCGTTTTAAAGAAGCAATTGTTGAAGACCAATACCATCGTTATCCATTAACCTATTAAGCCTTTATCCTTCATCTAGTAGATTAGAATTGTGTTGTCTTTGTGTTACTAACTATCGGCTATACCTAGGTGTCTGTAACCGGGCCGATTCTGTCCCACTTAACTAACCTATCCAATCCTTCGGTTTTGTTATGTGTAAAAAAGGGTGTACGGTGGACCCGGCGTCATCCGGGAACTCAAGCCTAAGAACTTGGTCGTACATTCAAAATCAATCAATCAATCAGATTGAAACCACCAGAAATATTGATTGAGAAAAATCCCACGGTTTGATTTTCTATTTTAGAGTGGCAATTTTACGTAGCTATAATATTCGGTCAGAATTATCAAAAGTAGGAGCGTTGGACTCCCGATTGCATGATTAATCCGCGCACTTTATTCTTCAGGATAAATTTCACTTCCTTATACAGTGCATAAAGAGGAAGTAGTCAGGATTTTAGGAGAATCCGAAATGTTTCGCTTGAATAACGTTTTGTCCAACTGAACATTAGTAGGCAGAAAACCATCACAATTGTTGAACTTAATTCGTCTAAACGCTGATAACAATTTCAACGAAAAAATTCTAAGACAATTGTAAATGACAAGGTTACTTTCTCAAGTTCAAGTGATTTCAAATTAAATTAAACGCAGTTAAGCCAATGGCGTTTAGCAGCCATTACTTACCAACAAATCTTTCCGATTCCACATTGAATATTTTCTACAAAACATGTTAAATTTCATACCTTTCGCTTCAGAGATGAGATTGAGATTTTAATGGACTAGAATTCTTAGGTAATTCTCATTTTTGAATTAAATTTCGAAATAAGTTGAAAAAAACACAAAACTAAAGATTATTAATAAATCAAACTTTATCTGAGTAAAATACAATTTGAATTGATTTTGAAATTTAATTCATTAATCGATCATTTAAAATGTATAACTAATTAATGAAAAGGCTATTTATGTGATTTAAAGCTATTGCGAATTTCTAAAGATCTTTATAAAAGTTATTCCAGAAGTTTCCCCGGAAGGGCAAAACTCAACATATCAAAGACTTATGTATCTTAAAAAATTTATATATCTAGACTTATGTATCTTAAAAATTTATATTTAAATTTATATATATAAATTTATAAGCGGCATGGAGCTATGCAATGTGCAGATGATTCTACGTAAATCGGACCTACAGCCATACGTCCTCGACTGCGATTTGACTACTGCGTAAGCTAGAACGTGAAAAGCGAACTGCGAAAATGTTGAGAGTGCTTCGGCCGCAGAACAGATTGCATAAATTATAAACAAACCGATATCCATCATTATTGGTAAAAGAAGACCGCGACCCTTTGCCTGCGATAAAGCAAATTAGGACATAAATAAAAATTGAATTGGAGATTAATTTACGAACCATAATGATATTTGTTATGCCAAATGAAAATTTTCTCGAGTCCTACATTCAGTTCTGTAATATTGTCAACTTCTTCGAGACCAAGTACACCTCCCGAATATAAATGAAATGAGTAGAATCTTATTTTCTAACATAGCTTAATGATTAAATCGGCTAACTGCAACAGAACTAGACAATTGGAAAAAAATGGAGTTCTAAAACGATTATTAAATGTGATTCTGGAATATAGACAACTAAAGCTAAGCTTAAGGAATTGCTCCCAGAGTTGCTTAGTCTAAGGCGGGCAGGTTGGCAATACCGTTCTTAGATATAAAAATCAATATTTTCACTAGCTCCTTGGTAGTAATTCAAAAAATTACAAAAAATAATTTAGAGTTGGTCGTAAAATTCTCCATAGGAAGTTTATGTTTTCAAAACGGCACGGAAAGTATGGATGAATAGGTAACTGGACTTGTTCTAGTTCTAAACTTAGTGAGCAGTACGATATTATCGTGCTTTTTAATGTCGATTTCAATTGAAGGTAAAATGTTACACTGAGTGTAAACAGGGTATCCCAAATGTTGTCAAAATGTTAGATTGAAAAAAACTACCCTTAAGGTATTTTTACACCCAGAGTAAACTTTTCTTATCTAATGCTGGATTGGACATTGTATAAAGGCCGATAATCGGTGGAATATTTTCTTTTATCTGTACCTGTTTCTATCTTCTGTTTTTGGTGTCTAAATCGGAGGATACACTTTTTGTTGTTGTTTCGGTTTGTACATTGCACTGGCAACAGGATATTTAGGAAACGATAATTGTTCATTTATTTTTTTAATATTTACACACAAACAACAATTAATTAAAAGAAACGCGACATTGTTTGTTTTTTTGAGTTTTTTAAATTTGATCTTGAGTTGAAGGATTTGGCTAACGAGCATCGTTACTAACATAATTTGTATTACCGGCTTTTTTTATTTCTTTCGTTCCAGATTTTGACATTTGGGGTCTTATGGCGCTTGTGCTTCGTAAACCTGTCTCTGGAGGAAAATTCTAATTATTTAAATAAAATATAATCAAATAAAATTTTAAAATAAAAGTATTGTTGTTAAAGTGCGCCACGATTCGCCATGCCTGCCGAGGGTTTTTCTTTATCCTCGGTTTTATTAAAATGAATGCTTCGTAGTAGGTCTCTTGTTAAATGTAGTTACCGTAAACTTTCAGTGTATGATTTTTAATATTGACAAACTTCGTCAACTTTTAATGGGATCCCAGTTGATATCATCTGTTTCTCGGAAACGTTTTTATTAGGCCATTTCGTCTCATCACTTCATGCGATGTGAGTACTCATCTTCTGGGTTACTAGATTATTAATCGAAACTTACAAAATATGTAATTGTTTACAAAATTCGTTGTGGCTGTTTTTAAATCTTAGTATGCTGATTTATAAATATTTCCTTGCGACTGCTATCACTTCAGTCGACAATTTCCATCACTTGACTTCAGCCAATTAAGAATTAAAAAATGTTCACAGTAAAAGGTCGTACGCTCAGTTAAAAAAATTAGTTGTATGCATTGAGTGTCATTTTAGTTATTTTTACTGCCGGTATGATGAGGTTTTCATCTCGGGTGATTTCAATTCTGATATTTCTCAAGAGACCTATTTTCTCGTAGCTATTTAAATATCTTAAATAGCATTAAACTTTCGGTCTATAATACTGATGCGCCTTCTTACTGTTACTCAACCGCAAGTGGTGTTACTTATTTCCAAGTTTAAGGCAGTCTTTTATGACAATTCCTATTCTGACTTCTTACCTGTCATTTCTAGCGTTCCTCAGAGCCTGAACTCTACCTTTACTATTCTCTATGTACATTAATGATGTTGTACGTTCGATTCGCCGTTCCTATTTTCATATATTTGCTGATGATATGCAAATATATAGGAGTAGCCGCTTAGATAATGATTTTATAAAGAATTTCTAATCGGTCATTATCTAACCGATTCCCGCTTAATGCTAAAAAATCACAGTCCATTATAATTTATAGAAAACCTCCTCTTTTCTCGAAATGTTTCTCGGTGATTCTTTAATTTAATTTTCTAATACTATAAGAAGTTTAGGGTTAATTCTCAAAAAACCTTCACTTGGGTATTTGGTTAAGTAAGTAAAACGATATTTGAAATGCTTAGTTTTTTGTATACTCGAGTTGTAGGGTTCACTTAATTTTAAAAAGCGTATGTTCCCCACACCTTCCACTTTTCCTTTGTGATGACGACGTTGTTTAGTTTGGAATGTTTCAGGAGAATATAATGTTCTCCAAAGACGTTTCGATGCTTGTACTCCTTTCAACACGTTTTCTGGCAACTCGTTTTCTTTCAAAATTTGTGGTAAATATTTTTTCAGGAGCTTTCAACTTTTATTGTTGTGTAAAAACATTACCAAAGACAAATACCTCTAAGAGAAATGGATGTATTTAAAAATCTTCACAGGTTCATAAAAAATAGTAAGACTTTGTTAATAATTTTAAAATTCTTTATTATTTCTCCAAATCTATTTCGTCCTCCTCAAAGTAATCCCTCTCGGTCTCAATATACTTGTGTCAAAGTTTTTTCCAATCCTCGAAACAGTTGTTAAAGCCAATTTCCGGAATAGCCTCATTTCATTTTTAAGGTTCTAAGAACTAAGTAATCTTCCTATTTAATGAATAAGTTATTGTTCAGTAGGTCGTAGTCTTTAAATTTACGATTACTTCCGCCTATGAACCTGTGAAGATCTTTAAATACATCCATTTCTGTTAGAGGTATTTCTCTTTGGTAATGTTTTTACACAAAAATAAGTTTTTTTTTATCCATGCAATATTTTCTGGGGCCGAAGCACTCCCTGCTCTTTCGTGGTTGGTTTTCCCGTCTTACTTTACGCAATTCCTGCCAAATCGAAGAAGTACGGCTATAGGACCGATTTAAATTACCATCTGCGCATAGCATAGTTCCACGCCAGCCTATAGTACTGGACATGGAAGATGGGTCGCCCATGAGTTTTGCACGCCGATAGGGGGTCGTAGTTGTGTTCCTTTTAATTACAGATCGTAATTTGTTGATGAAAATTTCCTTTTGCATCATGCCCCTATCGGGATTCGAAGCTTTAACCACTGTGCAATTTGGTCGGTAAAAAAAAAATTGAAAGCTCCTGAAAAAATATTTACCACAAATTTTGAAAGAAAACGTGTTGTTGTAAAACTCTATCGTGTTTCATACAATCGGTGAAAAAAACTGTTGACGATTAATCGTTACTCTCGGATTTTTTTAAAAATAGTTGCGCTTGTATCGGCGCATTGTAAGTAATAACATTTTGAGATAAAGATATGACATTTTGAGATATAAAGCAGAGCATTTCATTTTTATGCTCCATTGATGTATAAAATCAGAGTACTATTTTCAGAGTAGGAAAAATCAATCAAAATCAGCATGACATCAACTAGGGAGTGATGAAACAGATTAAAAATTTCGGAAGAAAATACCGCCACCCATCAAGAAAGCCAGTACGCATTATTCGAAAACTAGAACATTCCTTGATACTTAACACTGTAAATTCCTCAACAGTAATTTTATTTTATTATTTAATTGGCACCACCCACCTCCACCTTTGACAAATCAATATTATTATTCAAAAACACAAAAATATACATTTTTTGTTATGATATTTACTAAAGTGTAATCCATAGTACAAAGAGCTTTTTGTATTACCCAAGAAGTGCACAAACAAAACAAAAACTACTGTATTGAAAATCATGGAAACCAACAAAACGGAATGAGGAAATTGAAATTTCTCTTTCGTTTTTCTTGGGTGAAAAATGAAAACTTATTTCAAAATATGTTCCTTTTGTGTTTGTACAAAAAAGAATGTGCTTTATTTGTTTTTGTTCACTTTAAATATGAAAAGTGAAAAACTAACACCAACAACAACAGCAACAACTCTAGAACTGTAAAGCGATAAAAGGATAATTTAGATTTGTGGAAAATGATAAATAAAAATGCTGTAGCTTGATAAAAGACTACATCGGATGGTAGAGTGAAAGTATGATAAATGATGTACATCTCGTATATCTATCTAATGATTTGATAAGAGCTGGATATATTATCACATCGGATTCGTTTTATTTTTGTTCGTTTTAAATCGTTTAAGTACTTTGTAATTGAAATAATATTTTATTTTCGTTTCAAATAATATGACGTTTTTTCATGCTGTCTTGGCTCGGATTAACTTACAATATTTTTTGTGTGTGTTACGAAATTTTGCAGAGAGAAAATAAAATTAACTGCATTATGATGCTCGTTGCAAAAGCTTTCTATTTAATTTTACAATTTTACTTGTTTTTGTATAAGATTTATAGAATAACAAACCAATTTTCTTTGGTGGCCAACAAACATGTGACAGTTGGTGATATATTAAACATGTTGATTGTGTCATTAATAGGGAAGGATAATAATAAGTGTCTTAACAGTTTGAAATAAATGATTAAGACAGCTTTTGGATCTTCATCTACAATGTTTAACTGTTTACATAAATGTTAAATGTTTGCCCTTATTATCATGTGATCGGCCGAAACGGACATAAATTACTCACCCACAAGAATAATGTTAAGGAATTCAGTTATTTATTAATAATCAACTACATAAAAAAGAATAAAATTACTAGACAGAAGGCCCTTAGACATCATTATCCCTTAAAACCGTTGACGAAATTTCTACAAACCTCAGGGGAACTAAATATTTCAGCATTCTAGATTGCTTAAAGATGATTTTGGTAGATCCTAGTATCAGACTAAGCAATTCAGACTCGCGCTCACTTCCAAAATATGTCAAGGAAATATGACAACCCTTCTCAAAAACATAAAATTTTTGTTGAACGAGATAATGATGAGTCGTCCTCTGAAAATGGTCTAGAAATTGATGAGAATAATTTAGAAGGCATTAACAATATTACTGCTGCTACATCAGTATGAGAATTCAATGAATAGTGGGAATGATAGATTATCGATCTTCTAAGGAAAGACGTTCAATTTACCTGGGACCAAGACCAGGAAAATGCATTAGAAAATATAAAACATATAACACAAATAAAGTAGTTACATCGTCAGTCCATACCAAGAAAATAACCTCAGGAGCAGTTGTGCTATAAGATGACCATCTTGCTACATAAGAATCACGTTCATCGAATAAAATAGAAATTAACGGCTAGAGCAAAATGTAGGCAACGGCGGTTAGGTTTGCTTATATACGATTTCATCCATATATCGGTAACGAATTATGTTCGAAGCCAAACAATATAAACATTAAGGAAAAATTCAATGACTACTATGGCTGGAAAATGGAAAATGAGAATGAAACAAACAAGACATGACACGTTACACACCCTAGTCTTACCTTCTACTCGGCTAACGAAGATGATCATTATTATATATCATCTTAAAGTCATCTAGCAATAGAGTAAAGTCATTCACATACTGATTTCCTAAATCGTAATATCGAAAACTCAACTCACGAATGTGATGAGAAGCATTAATCAAAGATATTTAGGAATAGCCATGTTAACCAAAATTATTTATTTATTTATAAATAGTGCCTACAGTGATTACAATCGGCACAACAAAACAATTGGTAAACCAATTACGGCACATAAGCTCGACTATAAAATATTGTATAAAGCTTTCTGAATAAATTTCTCGACAAGTGATAATCGAAATCTCCATAGACCTTGTTGAACACCAGCGATACCCTCCGAATTGGATCAGAATTCCATAGCGCACTCGACGTTCGGGAGCGTACAAGTTGATACGTGCTAGTAACTCAATATAATCGACACGGGAATTGATGATATCACGTATAGCGCGGAAACTACATCTCGGCGATTATCTAGACGTTGTAGTTTCAAAAGATTACATCGATTCTGATAAGGCGAAAGAACGTAGTCCACAGCACGTATGGATGGTAAACGTCATAGCGCGAACAAAATAAACTGTTTCTGGATACTCTCAATCCTCTCGGAATTACAGGGGTAGGAGGGTGACCAAACAGGATATGCATACTCCAAAATGGACCGAACACGTTTAATGATGTCAAAGATAACGAGTCACTAAAGTCCTTTCGCTTAATGAAGCCAAGAATAATGTACGACTTTGAAATAATGGCGTTAACATGTCTGGTAAATGTAGCATCAGATTCAAAGACACACCAAGATCCGAAATGAACTCAATCCGAAATGGTTTCGTTGTACAGTTAATATTGATAAAAAAACAGGCGAACGGATACGGAAGAAAGAAGTTTTAGCATTTACTCACGT
Source organism: Nephrotoma guestfalica (assembly GCA_963691935.1). Taxonomy (NCBI): domain Eukaryota; kingdom Metazoa; phylum Arthropoda; class Insecta; order Diptera; family Tipulidae; genus Nephrotoma; species Nephrotoma guestfalica. The sequence continues at coordinate 253,293,075 of OY829913.1, forward strand.
TTAAAGCCAGCAAGTTGTTAATTGACCAACTGCAAAAGCGGTTTAAGTCATCTTGTAACATTTCGCAGTCTGGCACGCTAGAGACCCGAAAAAATAATTCATGTCATCTGCGAAGAGGAGGAGTTGGCAAACTTGAAATATTTTACAACGTCGTGGGCCGATATGGCTACCTTGAGGCACGCCGAATGGCGCCCGAAATAATGGGGAGAAAAAATCGAGTTGGGTAGGACGATACCACGATAGTTACTTACCTCACTTCCATTACCCGCATTGAAAATTGGATGAACACATGAGATTTTCCAGGGATCTGGAAAAATACCACGACGAAGGCTTTCGTTAAACAAGAAGGAACGATGGAAGACCGTCATAACCCGCTCTATCAACGTCGAGAAGGAGCAGTTGACCCAGGACCTCCTATTCGGCAAATTTGAAATGATCGAATACAATGGAGGTAGAAGTAGTAGGTAACCCGATGTCTGTTGACCGAAGTGGCTTGTGAACCGATGCAAAGAATTTGGCAAAAAAATTGCAAATGTCGAATGGCTGACTGGCGATGGAGGTCTCGTAAAACATATTCAACGGAAAACCAGAAGTTCCAAAATTTTTTGGGATTGGATGTTAAAACTTGCTCGATTTGCACTACGTAATTATTGAAAAGGGACCAATTAAGGGTCTTATTTTCATTGCAGGCGTTAACGAAATCCGGATAGTATTCTTCGCCGTAAAGCCTGTAACAAAAATGACTATCGTACTTAATGAATCGTTGGCCAGACGACGAACAAAGATGATAACAAGAGAAGTAAAACAATTCTCATAACGTTCGTATTATTGATAAACGGTTACATAATATTTTAAGATCCAAAAATACTCCAAATTGAAAAAGTTATCACATGCTGGGCACTTAGGAAAATAATCTTCTCTAATGATAGCTGATTAAAAATAGCTTTTATTGAACTCTAAAGGATCGTTATAACAAAAAATGCGTAGTAGGCGAACAGGCTCCACGTAGCGACATGAAAGAACCAATACGTCAAAGATCGGTCCTGCATTATTTCAGATCATTCGAGCATATCTGTTTTTAATTAATTCAAAAACATTCATTCAGTAACATTAACACAGAGCCTATAGAGTTTAAATATCTGTAGCGGCTCATTTATTCCGCTACAAGAAAACATCACGGGTATTTTTTTATTAAAGACAATTACAGTATACCCCTGCAAATAGCACGATGGGTCGGCGCTGGATTCTGCTGACAACAGAGAGTCTTAGTTGTGTTTATTAACATCACCGATTGTATTCGATAAATAAAGTTTGTTTTTGCATCCTGCCTTTGGTGAAATTCGACACCAGTACTTCCCGGTTACAGTGCCGAAGCTACAACCACTCTACTACTTGGTCGAACGGGCAACTCGCTGTAGAAATAATTCGTCAAAAATTCATCAATACTTGGTGACCTGGGTTTGGGACTCATATTTGAGCTCATCGGATGAGGAATTAGATAAGCTATTTAAAGAACTAACGGAACCTTAACAAATATCTTTGGTAAGGGCTGTTAAAGGCCAATAAAATTTGATATTTATAGAAAAAAAAACGTGAACACTTACGATCAGGGTTAGGAGCTGGTACTTAGGCTCGTTGAATGAGGAATTTAATAAACTACTCAAGGCAGTGCCGGAACCCGAGTGAACATCTGTGAAAGGAGCATTAAACTTTGGACTAATATTTGAGCTCTCCACATAAGGAATTTAATAGGCTACTCTTGACACTCTCGGAACTTGAGCCAAAACCTCAACCTTTAACACTCTATGGGACTCTTGAGTCAAAATATCTGGAATGGTGTACTAATGACTATTTAACAGTTTCATTCAATCTTGGACCCGGGTTAGGGATCGATATTTGACCGCAATGGATGAGAATTTTAGTCTTCGGTTTCAAGACCTCAAAAATCGAAGGCATTTTAATTGAAAACTCATCAATAGCTTATAATTAATTATACAATGAAAATTTCTACAAATGCACTGTTTTTATAGGTGGGGTATTACTACTACAACTATTAAAATTTATGCACAACTCATAATTCATCGCTAATTTTTTCTAATTTTACAAGGAGTAAGTTATAAAATGATTGCTAGATTGGAATTCGAAGCCAAAATGGCCTTGCTTCGAATTCTCAATCAAATATAGGGACGTGTATTCAGATACCGGAAAAATGAAAGGAAAGCAGAGTGGTCCATATTAAAAATGGAATCTGGAATAAAATCTGACATTAAATTACAGGAGAGAAACTTTTACCAGGTCCTCATTGGCCTGGGGTTTTTTTGGAAAATTTACAAATGGCTATTTGAGTTTATGAATGGGATAAAATTAGTGTTGTTTGGTAGAGAGTATAGGATGGATGGAGCGGTGAACATCAACATGGTAGTAATATCTTACCGTTTCTTCGATCTGTACACGAGATCGAGACATAGGTTATTCGCCAATTTGACGACTTTGTCCTGGTGGGGGTAATTTTAAAGTTCATGTGAAAAAATTAACCAATAAATGTAAGAGCAGATTGAGTGTGACGAAGCGGTGAGCAAACCGAAATGGGGAGCTCAACCTGATGTGACTGATATGTCACAGAAAGCGCCTAGTGTCATCCAAAATTGCTTATGTAATGAAGTATGTGAAGTTATCCCACGATTTCATCCCAGAAAAATTGAAAATGTTCACAGAGATCAGTAATTTAACATGAGAGGCATGGCGCAATGCATTTCTGGTTTTAGTGTTTGCGAGTAGGATCCATGCGTGTCTGCAACCAGTTCGCGTAATATAGTCGTATTCTGGGTCAGCTCGAATAATAGTGAAATTTACAGAGACAACGTATGATTGAGATTGGCGCTAGAGGAATTTCTTGGTTTTGTGTTTGCGAGTGGGAACCATGAGTGTCTGGAACCAATTCATGCGATATATAGGCGAAGTGAAACTTACAGAGCGAAGCTATGATTGAAATTGGCGCAATGGGTACATATGTGAATGTCCCAATACATAAAATTCAGTATTTTCCTCCTGGATCTTACGAACTAAGAGTACTGGGAAAATCTTCTTATCTTATCATCGTATCATGATAAGATAAAGGTTTGGTTAAATTTTCAAGGCCATCCTATGATTGAGATTGCCGCTAGGGTATCCTGGGCCTGCGGTCGAATGCGTTTCTTATTTTTATGTTTGCAAGCAGGAACCCTGAGAGTCTGGAACAAATTCTTGTGATATTGTCGTATTCTGATCCGCTCGAACATTAGTGAAATTTACAGAGGTAAATTTTATAAATTTTATTGTTTACATTCATTTCTAAATTCATTGCCTTTAAAAATAATGAAAAAATTAAGACGAAACTTTAAGTTCCCAACTAAGATTCACACAGAATTAATCAGATTCTTCTTCTATAGTAAATCTTGAAATGAATTACAGTATTTTAGAGATTATCTAACATACTCTTGACCTGAAATTTTGCCGAAGTACTTGTATGTATGACAAAGTAAAATCAAGATGATCTTAAAAATGTGGCTTGCACATGTTCAGCAACACAATATGCGTTTGTAATGGGTGTCCAAATAAGAGCGCCGGATTTGGTTCAATTTAAACATACTTTTTATTTTAAAAGTGATAATATTTATATTTAATTACAAAGTACAAATGTTGTAATTAAGTATGGTAGAAAATATAAAACAAACGTGCACCGCGGGAATGCTGGCAAACTTTTACTCTTTTGATAAAATTTAATATTAGATCGTTGCATAATGTAGATCGATAGTTGCAATAACAGATAATATCTCTGTGTTTAATGAAACACAGGAGCTGTTTCTGGCTTTTTGGCATGCACATGCGACTTATAAAAATCCCAAAGAAGGAAGTTGCACAGTGCCAAGTCTTATGATCTTGTTGGTCAATTTTGATCCACATCTCTTGATATTACACGACCTGGAAGTTTTCCCAACAGTAATTCAATTGTTTCGCGCGCAGTGTGACAGGTTGTGCCAGGCCGGTCAATATCGTTCGGCAACGCAAACCTTAATGATGAGATATAATGAGTTTCAAACATAATAAGTCGATGATCTTTTGCGTAACATTTCTTATTTACCAATCGCAACATTCATCGACCCCACGTACAAATTTTTAAAGCGTCGTTCTTATTGGTACAAGGAGTCAAAGGTTTGGATATACTCGTATGTACATACAAAACAAAACTGGCGGACTAATGTGTAATAAAACTGTTTTCCTATAATTATTTTCATTATGCGTGATTTTCTATAAAGCTGGTTTCTTATTTTTATGGTCATCTTATGCCGCAACTAGTGAATCTAGGAGTTTAAGTTAGACCATTTCGGATAGTGCTATGATCACTAAAACTTAAGACTTAATAAACACATTAAAACACACGCAAAAAAATAATTTGCGAAAATGAATAAACAAGTGTTTTAATGTGTTTATTAAGTGTTAATGTGTTTCGCCAAGTACCAACGGCGCATAGTGTTAAAAGTAAAACTTAAGAGGCTCCTCATCAAAACTAAACAACTGGCCTTTTTATAGGCGGTTGGTGGTCGTACCACCAAACTAAACGATCAAAACGAGCAACAACTGAAATTATTACGGGTTCGCCGCTCTGCCCATGCCAGAAATTTTACTAAGGACTTACATCCAAGAACCGCCCGAATGGAGAGTTGAGAAGAAACATGGCTGATTCTCTCCATATGGCAATTCTACTTCTAAACTGTACTAAATCGGAACCACGAAGTAGCTCCTATTCGAACTATTACCCAACCGGGCGAGGAGGTACTCGTACAAGAGGAATTATATGACGACTATGAAGTTTTCGACAGAGTTAAAAAATAACAAAGCATGGCGGAACATAAAATTTGACGAAATAACAAATAATGCACATGCAAAACAGTTGGCAAAAGCAATGTTAGGCATATAAAAAAATTTTGTTATGAACAAACGCAATCACTAAACTAGCGACTTCGGAAACGAATGACAAATAAAAGTAAATAAATTAATACGAAATTCGAAATGTTGCTTTTACATTTTATTATAAATTGCAAAAATATTTTATTACGAAACCTAAAAATAACCAAGGGGCTGACCACTGTATTAAAATAAAAAAATTTCCCAAATTTCATAGTTTCTTAGAAATACGGAATAAGTGGGCTGTAAAAGAAACAGTTTTATTTCGAGTACCTCCACCCCTCCCCCCCCCCCCTGTTAGGATTCATCGGAATCTATTTTCGATACATAATCACCAATGATGTTTAAAAATATAAAATTTACCCCTTTCCTCATTGGCGACCCTTAAAATGATTTTTCCCTATCAGGACTCAGCACAATCGATTTTTCCGTCACTCAAATCAAAATTATTCAATAAAAACTTCAAAAAATAAAATTTGGACCCTTATGAAAACGTTCGAGTTAAAATATTTAGGAAAAATCATACAAGATTTGAAAAAAAAATGGAAAAATAGAACCCGGGGTCCATCGGGCGACCCTTTACCTACATTTTCCCGGAATTGTTACTCTTCGCAATCAATTTCCGGCACTCGAAAGCCCCTGTACAAGTTTTTATCATTCATCCAAAAGGTTAAAAAAATTTAAAATGGAACTCCCATCATCCCATCATATTTAAAAACAAGTGAACCAACATTTATCTAACACCACTGCAAAAACCACTTATATGCGCACTTATAAATCTTACGTGATTTTGATGGCAATAGGTTTAACACAATTACTTTTGCTGTTTGAACCACATCCGGTGGAAAATTTGATAAATCTTCTGATTCAAGCATTTTGTTCGCAAAAAAGAAAATATTGTAATTATAGCTTTGCAGTTTGACGCGTAGAATAGTCAAACCAAACAAAAGTCATGATCTCCTTTGTTTCACAAAATATTTCAACAAAATTAGTTTCTATTTTGAAGTTTTAATTACATAATTTGTGCTTACTCGTATAATTAGTTTACAATGAGCTTTTCTTCGTTGGAGAAAACCAACTTTGTTTGACTCGCAATCTTTGCTTTTGCTCGGCTACGCTGCGCTTCGTCTCGCATGCAAATATAATTGCTAGCTAGTTTAGTAATTGCGTTATTAACTGTTCATAATAAAATCCGCCATGTTTTGTTGTTTTTAAATTTTGTCGGAAACTTCATAGTCGTAAATATTTCCAATTTAAGATTATTAAAGTGATCTTTCCAACCTGTAAAAGCACGCGTAGATTACGTTCCAACTGTATAATGAAGAGCTTATACTGTTCAGCAGAAATAGTCCTCCATGTTGTCAAATTAAAATATTTTCGAAAATTATTTGAATAAGAAACCGGGAAATTCTTGAGAATGTAGAGCACTTATACTGTACTTTTATTAATACACTGATAAAGGTTTGGTTGCCAATAATTATATACCAACAAAGGCGTTCATCGGAATAAAATCGATGGATATAAAATCGTTTAGTCATTGGACAATTTGCCAGCCAATTGCAATACCATTTAGTATAAAAATCATAGACCTAGAAAATTTTGCAAATAATTAATACTAAGGCAGCGATTCCGTATACAAAGATAATCTATTAAATATTACCACCCATTTTATTTACTTGTAATTCTACATGTGTTCATTTCGTTGATATGTGAGTATGAAAATATTTCATCAACCCCGTCATTATTGCATTTCCAGGAAAATTAACGGTATAGAGAATTATTAAAAATAGTTTTACATGCGTAATAAGTATTATTATATAAAATCAAACTCTATAATTACACTGCATACGATGAAAATGCATATATCATTTAAAATACATATGTAACATGTTATTAGATCAACGCCGCCAAATCAACGCAGCACATTGGTAAAATTTATGCAGTAGCGAGTTTTTAAGTCGCTAAATTTAATGGCTAAAAATTTATGTTACACAATATAATTTTTGTGTCTGAATATACGAATTGTTTATATTTCTAATTATAATTGCATATGAATAATTTATTATTGTTAACAATAACAGAAATTACAAAAATATTTTAGAATTTAAATAAAGTAAATAAAAATTGGAAACGGGGAGACGCCAGAATGTAATAAAAAATTTAACTCTCTGTATTCAAATATGTGTTATTGTAAAAGCTACGAGAAAAATATTAAATTATATAGAGCTTTACTGAAGCATTTTATTTTTTTTTGTGTGTGAAGCTTTTATTAAGTTCAACACAATAAAATCAAAATAAAAGCAAATTGTGAAATTATTATAATTCGAATTATTGTATTTTACGGAGGTTTTGTTATTATTCCATACTAAAACACTTTGCGTGTCAGTTCTATATCCACACAAAAGAAAGATGACCAGCTTTAGGTTATGTAATAAATTGTAAGCATATATATTTATTGTTTTATTATGTACAATATATATTTTAGACATGTTTGTAATAATATGTTAATATTTGCATGATATTTTAATATTACACAATAATTTTGAAATTAAGGTTTAGCGGGAAATATGCTAAATTCACAATGATTACATGTTAAAGAACATTACATTCTGATGTTCGTTTAGAATTGTGTATTTTTAACATTTATATTACATTTTACAATCGGCATACTTACGATGCGGAAAATTAGCAGGTGCTTTATTTCCTATATACGAGTACCTAGGCAGTTTATTTTCATAACATTGAAAATTAATAAAATTACATTTTTTATGAAAATCAACGTAACTTTTCTTTTATGATGACGGACAGTTATACGAGATATGTATATTGCATTATGAAGTATAGTAGAATAAATAATTTACTATTTGGTTACATATAGCTAATTATTGTGTATATTGCGTGATCCTCATTTCAATGTGTATTTAAAAAATTTACAATATTCATAAATTTTTTTCTTACAAACAAGGAAATAACGATTGCGTTTGTTGCACCAATTAGTAAAAACTACACCTTGGAAAACATGCATATTTCATTCGAATTTGTATATAATTAATGCATATATTGCAGGATTGAAAAATCATAGAATTAGCTGTAAGGTATAGTATTATAGACCAACGGTGATTCTTAATTGTACACGTTCCATTTAATTAAATAATAATAATAGTTGATGTTATAGGGATGTTTCCATATTGTAAAGGAAGATTTAGGATAGACAATAAAATTGGCAAGGTTAAACATGTAATTTTAAAATACACTAATATGTAGATTTCTCCCAGGGGTGAAGACTAATACACTATTAGTCTTTGCAGCCCAAAATATTTAATTTAAATCTAACGTTATTTAACCCGTGTAGTTGGAGGATATGCCTAGAATTCCACCACAGCACCCACTGCTAAAATTGTATCTGTTTTCTTATCTTTTTTTCTCTTCTTTCTAATTGTTTTTTAAGTTCAATTTATGATTTCGCCCGCGTTTTGTGTTTTTTAACTTTATAGTTTATTCTTTTCTCTTCGATTTTCTATCTTTTGTTGGGATGGTTTTTCTACATTTTTCCACATAAAAATGACGATATGATAACGAATGAAAACAATGACTAATAATAATTAAAAATTCCCGAAATATGCCTGTTCGGATCGTGGTTTGCGGAATAATCCATGTAAAGTTAAAATTGACAGCCTTACCATTCATTTTGCTCGGCGAATCACGAATCAAACAGACCCAACATATTAGTACTAATGGAAACAAAATTACCTCATAATATCTACGAGAACAAATTCTATTTCATGCGCTACCATGAACTGTTAATTGGGCGTGTATGATCAGCTCTCGTATAATATATTTGTCAAAATATAAAATATTGCCAGAGGGGTTCAAACGTTTTTATATGTACGGGCTATACTAATTTGAGTACGCTCGAATGTCTACTATTCGATAATAATAGTGACTATATTGCGGAAACTCTAGGATCAACTGTTAATTGGGTATGTATGATCAGCTCTCATATAATATTTTTGTCAACATACGAAATTTTGTGAGAGGAGTCCAACCCCTATTTTATATGTACGGGCTATACTAATTTGAATATGCTCGGATGTCTACTATTCGATAATAGTAGTGGCTATATTTCGGAAACTCTAAGATGGACGGTTAATTATGTGTTAACCTCAATCGGTAAATAGATAAATCTTTGGAAACAATAATATTTGCATATCTGTATACTCGTATTTTTTTGTTTGGTTTTAATTAGAAATTATTAGCTGAATATTAGTTTACGTTGTTTTTCCTATAAATGTATGTACGCCACACTTTTTTGTTAATTTGTGTAGCTACACTTTTAACTAACGTTAGAAACTTCACACCGATCTTCGGAGGTTTGTCAATATCTCTACTGTGAATTAATTTTATTTGGTGACTTTAATGCCTACCACAAACAATGGTTGAATCACTAAGATACAAATTGTTCTGGGCGACAAACGGAGGTGGTGTTTTGCTGCGCATGACCTCACAGATTGTGTTCCACATTTGAATGCCAAAATCTTACAAGATTCTCGATATTTGTCTCACATCAATATTCTATTCCATGGAAGCACGTGTCGATGCTGGAATTGGAAATTCTTCCATAACCTGATAACCGTAAAAATATATGTTGAAACACCACTGGAATTCAGACACCTAGCTGCCAGACAAAATAAAACTGCTTGCAAGAAATATAAATGCAACGAAATTTCTTTTGAAAAATATAAGACCACACGGAAAACCTGTCAAAAAACTTTTCTTCGGAAGCGAAAAGAGCCGACAACAATATATTGTCAATATTTCTATTGTCACATAGGTTGTCAATATTTCGAAAACTTCTAATTCAGCATCGACATATGCAGAGGGTGCTTTAGTGATGGATCAATATTTGCAGACCGAATTACAGGGAAAACACCTTCACATCGAACTCGACCTTACTCCCCCGATGGAATTATGCCTCCGGATTGTGGTTCCAAAATAGACCCCATCAACGTTTTGGAGGAAATTGTTTTCAAAAACCTGTAGATAGGCCACTAGGCCCAATGGAATTCAAGCTCAAAAATGAAGGAATTTGCCAGTGACTTGGCTCCAATATTAACTAAAATTTATCTCCTTGCTTATAAGCAACTAGATGAAGTTTTAGAGAAATAACTTAATCAACATCTAGTGAAGTATCTTGAAATTAATAAAATAATTTCAGATATACAGTATGGCTTGCTTAAATGTCGCAAACAAATTGAATTTCGCCCTAGCAAAACATGGAGAGGACTTTGCAACTGCTTTGGATACATCCAAGGCTTTTGACAAGATTTGGAATGAGAATCTCATTTGCAAATTTGTGGCATACGGCATGGATCCGATGACCATCAAGTGGATAATAATCTTTTGCAAAGATCACCAACGACACACTCCCCAAATGCCGGATCCCTTCAGCTCAGGGATCAGTTTTATCACCGACTTTGATTTTGTTATACATGAATGGTTTACTTGATAGCTACGTTGCACTCTTCAATTTCATTTGAAGTTGAATGAGGTTAATTCTCAAGGAACCTGTTCCTTCAGAATTAAACGAAAAACAGCTAGAAGTTGTCACTTCGGTTAATTCCGATTTGAAATGGTATAATATTTGAGTGAAGAGTAAGACATTAGGTCAATTTTAACGAGAAAAAAGCACAACCCGCGTAAAAGCAGTCACATCGAATAATATTTTGTGGTAAAAGAACATGTACTCGTGAGATATGACTCAATTCGTCTGCTTGGTGCTCAAATTAGCAACAATTAAAATTGTTTAAATCGCAGTTTCTTTAAATCGCATCAGGTCCTCCAGCTATATAAAATTGGGATGGAGCATATGTTTTTGCCCTCCAGTTACTGGATATAATTCAGCGGCGTGCCATAATACGCAATTCCCAATTTACAATAGATCTAGACAGCCTACAACACCGCAGAAATGTTGCAGAACTCTTCATGTTCTACAGAATAATGTATGGTAAATGTTCTGCAGAACTAAAGCAAAAAATATCACCATTCGTCATGCCAGGAAGAATGCACATAGGTTTACGTGGAAGCTGCCGGAACCTCCAAATGAGGAAGCCAAGCGCGAATTTATTTTTTAATTTATTTTTTAAGTGGAATTCGCTAATCGGTTTCGAATTGCATAAATTTAAGACCGCTATCAACCTTCACTTGAAGGAACACGCGTTGGTACAGTAGCTCTGACAGTTACAAGGAGTTAAAACAGTCTAAAAGTCCGCACTGCACCCAATTAAAACTAAAGTAAAAAAAAATCCTTAAGCCTAAAAATAATCACGAGCTGGATAATAGCTTTAACCGATTCGTGTCAGAAAGACTTCTAATAAAGGATCTTCAAACACTTCAACCAGGAGGTAGTGTTGGATAACTGGAATCAAAAAATAACGTACTTTACCAAGATATTTCGTTATGTGGAGGCTTTCACAAAGATTGACTAACACTTCGGAATACCACGTCGTAGCGAGGCTATCTGGTATCGAAAATTGTAACCCTAGCTGTATACGAGCTGGAATGGGAAATCGTACCAGATTCAGTTTGAAACGAATTTGAACAAAAACATACGAGGACTTTTCTTGTGTAGTTCACAAGGGTTACCCAAAGTCTGAACTGTAAGTGCGAACCATTGAATCCGTAAGAGCTTAAGTTGCACCCAATTTTGACAATTTGCATCACTGTTAGGGACCATTCAGGAAACTTCAGGATTAATTATTTGAGTTAAGACAAGAGATAACAAACTTTCGTTGCTTAGAAATTCTAACGAAAACGGTTCAAATAGAGTGAAACTTAAATTCTTAGTAGTCATTGGCTGGTTCAGTCTCAACACTTATGTCAATGCCACGAAAGAAGTGCAAAAAAGATTCGTATTAGACTCAGTATGTAACGTACTTTACCAATTATTTTATCACAACATTTTCTTATATCTGTGGTTTAAATTCCTAACAATTCAGAGTATACCCCGAGATAGCGAGGGCTATCTGGAAGTCAAAAATGTGAAACCATTGCTTATGCTTTAATTAATGATGCTGCACAAGCCATCATCACACCCAGATTCCGTGACAGTAGAATTATTTATTGGATCACATGGTGGGTCACATCTCGCGAGTCTGCTGGGAAAATCGACGAAAGTACTCCGCTTTCGTTACCATCTCCAATGCAGCGGAAATTAAAGTAAGACAAACAAGCATTGACAAACACACAAATAGCCAATGCGTTGAAATTGCAAACAGCAACTGAAACAGTACATTCATCCTAAATAATAAAGTAGTGAAAATAAGAATTCAGGATACTAGTTTTCAATACGAAGTACTGGTCGCCGATATTATCGATGAGGTAATTCTAATAATGGTGTAATAATGGTGTTGAATGTTGAACGAGAAGTCTTGAGAAGTGGTATCGTTGAAATGCAACTTCGACTCAGCGATACAAATATAACTACCATCAGGCAAATAATAATTGGCCATCAAGAGAAGCTGTTATCAAATAAAGAAACAATTAATTGGAGAAGTTTGGAAGGAGGTTCGTCACGTAGGTTCTGGGTCGTACAAACCAATGAACCGAAACAAGAAATTAGAGAAGTAATGATCGGAAAAGCGTAATACCAAATAACGACAATGGAGTTTCAATTAAAGCTCAAGATCTCTCGTATAAAACAAAAACAAGTAAGAGATGGACAACCATCGGAAAATGTAAGGAGATACGTACCACAGTGAAATACAAACAGAAATATTCGGAGAAAAAAGTCAACCTAGCAGAACAAAATTAAATAATAGAACAACTTATACAGAACTGGGCCGAAGATCTTACTCTATGGTCAAAAATTCCATTTACGAACAGACCGTGGAGTGTTACGATGCTTACTACAATTTAAGAATCCGAAAGCACAGATGGCACGTTACAAAGGTACGACATTGGCCTCCAGTGTCGAAAGCAAAGCGCCCTAGGTAATACTGACTTCTTATTAAGTCGGCCATGTCAACTTAAATGTAAACACTGCGGAAGCATGGAAGGAAGGAGAACATCATCGATGTTCGGTTTATGTAAATTTCTTTCGATGAGGGACGAACAAATGAATCAATCTAGAAGGAGTAGTTACTGGACCCGGTTTTATCAATAATATTGTGGTATAAGGAAGATGATCGTCGGCCAACATGCAGTGAGATTTTGGATAAATCCATCCCCCCCCCTCCCCTTATGAAGGCCTATTGGAATCAGTGGGAAAACCTTCTTTTAAAGCATGTTTGTTTAAAAAGAATATGAGGGAGATCGGATGATAAAGTTAAACAATTATTTAAAGTGGTGCCGAAAAATGGAAATAATCAAATATTTGAGGAGTATCATGGACAAATAAGCGAACCTCATCTCCGAATTAACAAAACACTCACAAAAATATTCATCATCGATTTTATTATGTAGACAGCCGTTAGTGGAGTAGTATCAAAAATGTGATCAAGCAGTGAAAGGACTTGCACGAAAAAGTTGAGGATCAATGCAACGGTACAACTTCGACGCGGGGCCATTCCATATTCCGGAAAGCGGTAATGTTTACGTATCAGTAATAATTTACCGGTGTGAAGAACTTAACAAAATTTGTTATTTTAAAATTTACGCGAGTGTGTATTCAATATTTTAACAGTGTAATTCAACAAAAACTTGATCAGAAAAATTGAAAATCGCATTAAAATAGTTAAAAGTAAACTCATACAATTTTTTGTGTGGTTCAATATATTTTACGAGCCCATGATAGATCGTCCCACGCATTTATATTACATACATTAAATAGTTTACCTAATAGGCTTTTAAAATACAATGTTAAGAATAAGGGCGATTCATTCAATTTTTTGTATTAGCACCGATTTGCTGTTTGTTATAAGGAGCTAATCCTAGAGATTTCCACGCGGAATGAATGGGGAATCTTAACTCATTTGATTTTTTGTGTTGGCCCCATTATGTGTTTCGATATACGGGGCCGACCCTAGAGATTTCCACGTGGTTTCATTATATACGTTAAATCACCTAACTAATAGGCTACTGAAACCGCGTGGAAATCTCTAGGATTAGCCCCGTATATCGAAACACATAACGACGCCAACCCAAAAAATTGAATGAGTTAATATTTCCCATTGAAAGCTTGTTAATCCATAGTGCATCTCACTAGCCCTAAATCTTAACATGATATTTTGAAAGCTTATTAGTTAGGTGATTTAACGTATATAATGAAACCGCGTGGACATCTCTAGGATTACCTCCTTATAACAAACAGCAAACCGGTGCTAATACAAAAAATTTAATCAGTCGCCTTTATTCTTAACGATCTATAATTGGGCTCGTAAAATATATTGAACAACACAAAAAATTGAACGAGTTTTTGTTGAATTACACTGTTAAAATATTGAATGCACACTCGCGTAAATTTTAAAATAGCAAATTTTGTTAAGTTCTTCACACCGGTTAATAATGGACTGTTTCAGCAAGTGGTATAAAATTGAAGTCAACAAAGATCAAAGAACAATAAAATTGTTAAAATGATTATTAGCTTTCCTTCCAAGCGATTGTAACTGAAATTCCAATAGTATTCGAATTAGCATGTGATTAAGGAAAACTTGTGATTAATTTGTCAGTGGATGTTCCATTCAAACAATTATTTAGTTGGATTCTAACATGTTCGATGGAATTTTAACATAAATTTTGGAAGAAGTTTTGGTGGCTTAAATAATTATAGCAAAACGGATGAAGTTTTGGAATATTTCATGCTAGGCACAGGCCGGCCATACAGACAATTCTAGTCAATTTAGACAATTTTAGTACTAAAATTCCGAATGAAGTGATTTTTTAATTAGAATTTATTTTAATAGTGTGAAACTATTAAGAATGCCCAAGCAACAATTAAATTATTTAACCAATTAACAGTCTAATTTTCACAGTTATGTGACTTCGCCCCCTTATTCTCTTAGTCGTATCACTTCATGCGATGGGACTATTCATCTTCTCGGTCAATCCATCTTCTAGAAAACTCATTGTGGTTTAGTTTTAAATCTTAGTATGCTGTGGGGCTATTTGATCCATATTTGATGTGAATATGATTCGAACGATTCTTATTTAAAATTATATTGGAATCTAGTTCTCTCGTTTTCGAATCGAACTCTCAAATTTTGTCGCGACAAGTAAATTAAATTTTTTTCAAACTAAGGCAGCCAACTAAGATATAAAAAATGTTCACTGCGTGTTTTGTACAAAATTAGTTAGTAAATTTTGATTTTTAATCTAGTAACCAAGAAAAAAAAATTTGGGGTTACGATACGGTGTTAAGTTGACCAAATAAAGAGGTTGGAATTTATGGTTCTGCTGGTCAAAGTTAAACAAGTCCTACTTACAATACCATTCAAATGTAAGACTATTCGCTTACAAATTCGACTTACATTAGCAATAACTAAATTTTAAAATATAAGTTTGTTTAAAAATTAGTACGACACATATTGTTATAATTAAAATAAAAGTTATCTTATGAAGTTTAAATAAATTATAATTTGTTTTACTTGTTTGCTTGGAATATTTGTTTTAACTTTTTAAAATAATCAGCCACATTCTGCGGCATTTTTTAATTTTTATTTTCATTTTCATGTAAAAAAAAAAACTAAATAAAACTACTGTCACATATACCACTTTACATATTTTGTGAATTTCAATTTTTTTTTGCTTTACTGTGATGATCCAATTAGTTATTTGGTTTTCATATTTTTAGTTTTCGCAAAAAATAAAATAACACTAGAGAAATTTAATATAATAATAGAAAACAAAACTCGGATATGCATAGGAAATTAATAAAACAGGACACGTTCTAAAAACTAAACAAATCGAAATGAAAAAAAAAAATATCTATCGAATGGAAATAAAATCTACACCGCAGATCTCATCGATACAGTGATTACCACGTTTATTTTACCAATTAAATTGTTTTTATTCGTTGAAATCCAGAACGTAATAAATTGTAGAATTCATTCAATTTCATTGTCCATACAGGATTTAAACTCTAAATCATCAGGATACAGGATTCTTTTATTATATTTCTAGTCCATTTGTGTTTTGGTGTGTAAATGATTTGCATTTACATATAGTTTTTACATTGTACTGCGTTTCTGTGTGTTTGTTTTTAGGATTAAAAATTTATTTTATTTCATGGCAACGTTAAGTAAATCATTTTAGATAACCGCAAATAATTGCATAGTATAGACAAGTGGTGCAATGGATAAGCTTCAGAACTTGGATTGGGTGGTGCTGTGACATTCATCACTTTGGCATATTTCAATAGCTTTGCCATGGAAAGTACTAACCACCCAGTGGTTGGTACCACCATTGGCTAACTACCAAAGCGGTCAACTGCACATCAACGTGACCAAGGAGTCGGATATCATAGTACATCGCTCGATATGAAATGCGAAGTTGTACATTTATTTTCGTTTAAAGGATCAACTTGTAATTATCGCAGTCAAACGGTTAAAAGTGAAATTGTAAAAGTGCGAATAAAAAGCATATAAAATCTTGTGTTACAACGAACCCGTAGAAAAAAAAATGAATAATCAATTCCATCTTTCGATGGAAACAAAAAACAACGGTTGCCATAGCTAAACGCAGAGGAGGTACGCTATCTTGCACGCACAAGCAGTTCAGAATAAAGTAGATGAGAAAGCTAATGATAAAACGGGTGATCAAATTAGAATTATGTATTTTACAAACATTACAGCGGGGATATTTTCACATTCCCTCCAAAACTGAGATTTGTGTTCAGCATTGGTTGGCAAATCACCATGGAAAGATACACAGTTGCGTAATGTAATTAAAAAATTGGAAGCAAATGGTAGTGTTTGTAATGTTAAGAATCCAACCCGTCCACGTAAACATAATGCTGAAAATATCGATGCTACGAACCAAAGTGTGAATAAAATTGAGACGTCATTCTAAAGAACTTGGTTTGTCTTATGGCAACACATAACTATATTCAATACGTTCCACAAAAATGTACATTTCATGACGTAATAATTCCGATTCATTGACCCAAGAACTTAATCCAAATGACCGTTTATTGTGTAGAAATTTTGCAGGTTGGCTTTAGAGTAACTTGAAACAGATCCATTATTTCATGGAAAAATCATCTTCAGCGATGAAGTTCACTTCTGTTTGAATGGTTTCGTAAATAAGCACAATTGTCGCATTTGAAGTGGAAGACCGACATGCTGTTCATGAAACACGTTTATGTCCATAAAAATTATCATTTTGGTGTAGTTTATGGTCTGGAAGTGTAATTGGACCATACTTTTATGAAAATGATAGGCATTGCAGTTACCGTCAATGGAGAACGCTACAGACATATGATTACTGATTTTTTGTGGCATGAATTATTTGATTTCGGTTTGAACGATATGTGGTTTCAACAAGACTGTGCAATATGCCTTACATCATATGACACAAATTAGAAAAGTTTAATTACCGTGTAATTTTCAAAAATTCCAATGTGAACCTTGGCCACCCATTTTTTCTTTGGGGTTATGATAAATCATTGGGGCTTACTCCAATAAACCACAAATACTCAATAACCTTAAAACTAACATTATTCGTGTTATTGAAGAAATAAGCCCGGATTTATGTGAAAAAGTGCCGAAAAATTGGTTTAAAAAAGTCCATGAGATGATGGTTTGGATGAAATAGTTTTTAAATAAAAATATCATGAAACAATGTCTAAAACATAAAAATTATATTGATAACTTATACCGTTTAATCTTTAAAATAAAAAATATATAGCTCTTATTTGATCACCATATACCATGATTATTTGGAAACTCCCAAACATGCCATGAAATAAAGGAAATCCTGATGGAGTCGTTGGGTGATAAATGGGAACTTTCATATTATAAGCCACCGCTGGGGACAATAAAGCAGAACTATTTATATGTGCACAGCTAAGTGTTTCAACAAGATCTAAGAAATAGTACAAGACGAAGACATGTAATCACTGGCAAAATAAAAGCCAAAAGATGATGTATTAACAACATTCGTATCACAAGACGCCAATCCGAAATACGAAATATTTTTGAGAGGACTACGATTCGGACTCGGAAGGCTAAATTGTCTTCCATTCCTAAAATATCATAATAAGTTAACAAACGAAACTTTTAAAATGCTTATTGATACTGGCCAACTTGATAATATAATTAGGCCAAACATTACACCAAACCACCTATTAATACATAAAGAATCACCGGTTAAAAATATTTTAGACACACAATCATATTACGAACTCAATTTCCACGAATATTTTGATGAAATGCTCGGGTCTCAATGGCTCAATTGAATGTCAAAATTGACTACAAATCCCGCACGGTATCCATAAACAGCATAGTAATAAAAATCTATAAATATTACTCCAGTAAAATTTTTACCACCACGTTTATTACCGCAAAAAATGGTGAATTGTTATACAACCGCGATTGTATAAATCAAAAAATTTTAAAACTTCTGTCAACATACTCAGTTACGATCCCGAACTACCGAAATAATTGCCTACACTAAGTCTAAACGTTAACAATTTTGACGAAAGTTTAATTAGGACGGATCACTTGTGCGAAAATGAGAAGCATACTCTCGTAAATACCATTTACTATCACCAAGAAGTACTGTTGAGATAAAATGAAAAATACAAGGGATGAAACTCCTTTTTATACTTGAACATACAGATACCCGCACAATTTTAAAAGTGATGTGGAAGATCATAATCAAGAAATTGGTAGTAACCAAAAAACCAGACGTTTCAGGTATCCGTAAAATTAGGGTAATAATTCACTACAGGAAATTGAACGATAAAACGATCGATGACAAATTTCCTTTACCTCAGATTGGGAAAATATTAGGCAGCTTAGGAAAATTCACCTATTTTAGTTAAGCCAAGCCCCGATAAAATACAAAACCTTCTATAGAGTGACCACCAAATACTACTCAAAACAAATCAAACAATTTTGTTATTTAATTATCACGGTACTACCATTGGTTTATCCGGGATTAACATAACCGACCCAGAGTACGTAGAATCGTTGAAAACTCTATATGAAAAATATTATCCACGGACATACACACGGACAGATATTGGCTTACCCTGACTTTTCAAAACCTTTTATCCTTACAACAGACGTTTCAGAACATGCTTTGGGGATAGTGCTTTTACAAATATACGATAAAGCGGAAAGTCCAGTAGCCCTATTCTGGTGTTCCTGGGGAATTAGGAAAATATTTTTCTGTAATTACAAATTACTCTAATTCCCAAATATTTATTTCCCACTCCCAAATATATATTCTTGCAGGCAGGAAATAATTTTTCGGGGAATTTTTTTTTTTTAATAAACTGAAACACGAATTACGACCTGATTACAATTGTAATCTTAAGAAAATATAATGTTAAAAAATCAGAAATATAAGAGTCCTTATTCCCCAAAAAAATAATCGGAAAAATTAATGTAATTCCCCATACTCCACGCCTAAACAGCTATAAAATGAAATTATTTCTCCCAATAAAAAAAAATTCCCAAACGCCACAATAGACTTGCGGGAATAAAAAATTTCCAACTACTAGAAAAACGGCACTAATTCCCAATTTCCGGGGCAAATCAGAATAAGCCACAGGCCTCTGAAAAGTACTGAAGCTAAATATGCAACGAATGAAAAAGAAGCACTGGGCATTATTTGGACAACCAAGAAATATAAACCTCACGAAAACCTTCGGGAAAATTCTAAAATTCTGAGATAGTATTTTGAGTTTGAAAATTATGTAGTCTATGTAGTCTACAACCGAGGCGTAGCCAATATAGTAGCCGACGCTCTGAATCATTAGAAATGGACACAACGGTGCAATGGCTCTTCGAAGGCAAAATGTTAATGAACAATGCGAAAAACATCGAACTGTCTACGAACTTCGGACCAAACAAGAAAAATTTAATGCCATTTTAGTTGTGTCGGTAATACAGCGTATTTTTCCAGCTGTCATTTGCGAACGTTGAGGTTTAGTCATGATTATGAAGAATGGTTCAAACGTTCACAGAATGGATCTTAGAACAACAAAAAATTAATGGTGATCTTTCGAAGAAAATCATCTTCGAACTTATCGCAATTGGGGAGCTGAGAATCCAAGAGTGAGCTTTCAACGTCCAATACATCCACTACGAGTCATTGTTGGTGCGCATTTTGGTCTGGCCGAGTAATATGACTGTTCTGATGCGAGAATGCGGCTGACAATCCGGCGTTCGTTACCGTGAGATGATCAACAACTACTTCGATGGAATCTGCCACACAGCCAACGAAACACTAAAATTGTTGAAGAAGAAACTTGAAGGGAGAGTTATCTCGCGCCGCGCCGATGTCAACTGGCCACCAAGATCACGAGATTTGGCGCCGTTATATTTCTTTCTTAGAATAATACCTGAATTGAAAGACGAGATTCGATGCGCCATTGATAAAATTGAGCCGGCACTATGGTATGTCATCAAAATTTTTTGCAAAAGGAATGCCAAAAGGTCCAACGAGAGTACCCTATAAAAACCAATATAGGATAATTAATTTCTCTGTCACCCATGTTGCGACGAATATCGTCGAAATCATTCCGAAACTCAGTGGCAAGGAATTTTAAAAAATTTGGGGCGGTATGTTGTACCATCACAATTTTCGACTTTCGACTTAGTTTGTCTCATTTTTCTAACGCATAATGATTCGCGCTTTCGCCCAAACAATTACACAAAAAGTATCGCGATTTCAACGTCCCCGTAAGAATATGATCTCTGTTCTTTTTCTACACTTCGACAAACGTTCACCAACCCAAATTTCAAGTGATGTATAAATAATCGAATCTAGTAGCCGTAGACATTGTAAAATGCAACTAGAATGATGTTTTATTCGAGCTTGCTGAGACCATACTAGAAAAATAATAATTGGAAAGTTGAAACAGTATATCGTTAAATAGGTCGAAAGTCGAAAATTGTGATGGTATACAACATCCCGCCCCTGATTGATCGATAAGCAAACTAAAGATACTATCATCGGATTAAGTTTGAGTTTTATATTTATTCAATGTCCTTGGAAAGATAACTTAAAATACTACTGTTTGAGCAGAAGTGGAAAATATCTAAAGGATTGCTGACCTTACGAATAGGAGTAATTTTAACACTATTAAGGAAGTAAGTACTTCGAAAGTAAAAAAAAGTGATACTACTGATTGACGATTGAGCATCATGGTTTCCACTATGCATTTGACGTTTAAATTGACTCTTATTTTAAAAAATGTATCATTCCATAAAATTAATATTTGTAAGAAAATATCAAAAAGTTTGTTATTTTGTAAATATTTTCAGCGCTATGACAATATTAATAGTAACATATCGAAATAAATTAAGTACTAATATCAATTTTAGTGTTTGTGCGGTTATCTTGTTTATCAAAACGGGCAATTAACTGTAGTTCTTTACATGTCTATTTTTGCCACAAGAGGCGCTCTTGTGGCACGGAAGACAACGGTTCTTTTAATTAATCTTTAAAGATTAAAAATTAAAAGCAGTTCTTCAATTAAAATCGATATGATCCACTACGGATTTCCAATAAGTAGCCTGAATCAATGTAACCATCTTGAAGTAGGCGCCCGTTTTGAAGAGTGAAACTTTTATATTATTTGCACCTTGTTGAGCATGGAGGTAGGTGAGCCACATTTTCATGTAATGGTGTGCTGTGGCTATAATTTCAGCCATTTTTTAAACAGAAATATCTGAAATTGTGTCTGTATGCTTTTTATTCTCTTGATGTGAACATCGTAGTAAGAATTCCAAACGATTACAGCATTTCCTTTTGAGATCTAACATAAGCAAAATATATAGTGAACTAACATAAATCCATGAACTCCCTGGTCCATCGTTTGATAAAGACAAACATGGAGTTCGCGTTAGCAACACAATTATCGATATGCCTGTTAAATATGACTCTAAATTCAGTAATTTTATGCACTCTCTGAATTATTGTGTCATTGATATTGTATGCAGAAATTATTGGATTCCATTCTGAGTTTTTAATCGCCCTGCACCTAAAACAAATAGTTGTTCCTCTTCGAAGTTTAATAATTTTAAAACTATTACAAAATTATGTTGGCAATAATTCAAAAAAGCTTGCGTTCTGTTACAACAACCTAGACATGTTGACTTCGTTTGCTACAATAATTTTGAGATTATTCGTAAATGTAAATATTTTTGTTCTATTTTTAATATTAAGTCGAAGTCGTAATAAAAACTCATATAACATAAAATCGATATAATGAACATGTGTAATGTGTATGCTGCTTTTTATGTTGGTTTTAAAAGTTATAATTAAAATAGGAATTGTTTTTGTTTTTTAGGCTATGCAGCCGAGTACGGCAAGAGGTGTTGTTCTGAATTTCCTATGGGATAATAATTCACCAAAAACGACAATGCACCAAACCGATATTTAAACGAAAATGACAGTCTACCGAAACCCCAATTCATTAAAAGATAATTCACCGAAAATCATTGCGCAAAAGAACTGTGTCAAATGAATTCGTTTAGTTACTCAGGATATACTCGTATAAGCATTTTATGATAGGTGATAAATTCTCATAAAAAACGTTTACAGATCTGGCAAGACCTTAAAATCTCTTTACTAACGTGGTGCATATTGTTTACAAACGAAAGTTTTAAAGTTTTTGTCAAGACCCGAAAAATAAATTTATTTGGCTGAACTAAAATAAAAGTAATCTGAACTCTGCAATTTGTCAGACTTCATTTCAAAAGCGCACAAGAAAAAACCGCACTCTTTAAACAGGCATTTTGTGACAAACGAGGTTAATGTGAAAATCTGTTGTTGTAAAAAATGCATCCCTACCACTACAACTTCAGCTTCCAACTATTTTGGTCTCTTTTCTTTTCAAATATTAAATAATGGCACATAGAAGAATTCGGATAGTCGAACAATTTACCCAAAGTCATTCGAAACACATGTAGTGACTGAATTTGTTCTATTCCAGATTCGCCCAATTCTATTGAACAGTAAGATGTCTCAATTTTTGATTTAAATTATTCTAGAAACCAATGAACTTAGCGCTTATAGTAACATACATATTTCTATTTTCATTATCATCCGAAACTCATAGTGACGGAATTTATGCTAATTCAACAGTGAGTGACCCAATTCGTCATTTCAGCTTAAAAATTTGGCTAACTCTGGATTAGGCCATAATGTTTCTCGGTAATAAAAATACCTGTTAGGAATTAGTAATCAACAACCAAGTTCAATGGTTTCTGGAACACTATTAGAAATTCGTTCGTTACTTTAATATTCATCACATACAACATTGAACGTGTTTCTTGTTCAATCCCCTTATAACGTCCTAAAGGTTTACGTGACTTTCGGAAAGCTAATAGTTGGGGATAAATGATATCTGGTTTTTCTATTACCAATATTTTTTTTTCATGGGCACTAATTAGCCGAAACTGGAATTTAGGGGTGTACGCAAAACTTCATTTTGGATTTCGAAAATATCCCTGCCGAAGTTACCCGCACCGAAAATCGCTATTAATTCTACCGACAAAAAAAACATGCAAATCAATTGTTTCATTTAATTTATGCTGTATAAGATAGCAGAAAATTTCTAGCAGACAAATGTGTTTTTGCTATTCACCGCTAGAGGCAAACTATCACAAAAAGGATATTTCTTCTGTTGATATATTTTGAAACCTGAAAGAAAATTTTTGAAATTTTTAAGCAAATCAATAATTCTCAGCAGAAAATTTTATGCAAAACCAGAGAATATATGAAACATAAGAGAAAATATACGTTGAGACGTTTTGACGTTTCTCGTCTTACTTTACGCATTTCCTGCCAAATCGAAGACGTACGGCTATAGGACCGATTTAAGTTACCATCTGCGCATTGCATAGCTCCATGCCAGCCTATAGTACTGGACATGGAAGATGGGTCAGCCCATGAGTTTTGCACGCCAATAGGGGGTCGTAGTTGTGTTTCTTTTAATCATAGATCGATTTCTGTTGATGAAAATTTCTTTTTACATCCTGCCCCTATCGGGATTGAAATCCGGTACCTCCCGATCCAAACTCCAAAGCTTTAACCACTGTGCCATTTGGTCGGTAAATAAAACAAGTTAATTATTTCTTTAAAAAACGGTTTGCGTATATGTTACGATAAAAGGCCGAAATCGGTAAATGTATGAATAAAAATTGGTAAAAAACTGTTTTATTGCAACGAAATTTATGAAATGACCGTCCTATATTCCCGAAATACGGAGCTTTTTTTAAAGTGTTAGTGCAAATTGGAATTAAGAATAGTAGGGACTAACGGCTTTACTAACTCTCACGGGCTCGCGAGAGCTAATTTCGCCCCTCATGACACTTAACCCTCTGGTGGGGTATAAATGAAACTACGAGAATGTAGGGAGGAAGGTCAACAAACAATGTAACCATCGGACCTCTGGACAACCGATTTGTAATCCGTGTAAACGAATTTAAAAAATTTAAAATTTCGAACATTTACCGATTTCGGACTTTAACTTTAACATACACGGACTCTCAAAATATACTGAAATAACTATAATCATCATTGTGCAATCAAATCGCCTGCATCGGAAGCCTTCATAAAGTCATTCAGAACTGTTTTCAGTTTTTTTAACAAAAATGTTATAGAAAAACCCCCTGTAACTACTCCGTGTATATCTTTTTATGGTAGCTGGGATCATAATCTATATACATGAGCAACATAAGAATCATAACATAAAATCGACGGGGCAAAATCGACAGTGCAATAGGTTTAACATTTAAAAACTACAATTGTACGGCTCCATGGTGATATGGCCTACCAAAAGTGCGCAAAATGAGAAATCCGTTGAGATGAATCGGAATTTATTTAGCGAACGCTAGAACGAATCAATTCCGACCCCACATTCATAAAACGCATTATAACTAACTGGTGATAAGACATGGGTTTACGAGTTTGACATGCAAACCAGTTAACAAGCTTCTGAATGGCGCCAAACCAAAACCTTGATTTTTGTGCACTCGGCATTGTTGCCAGAAGATAACATAGTAAATAAAGAACATTATCTGGGCGTTATGTGTCTGGGAGAGCAAATTCGTCGATAAAGGCCACTACGACAACGCACCATCTCACAAGGCTATCATTGTGAACGAATTTCGTATTGTTTCGGAAGGGGCCTACTTTGAAGACGATACAATAAAATTGAATGAATAATAAATATTTTATGTTTTATTAACCAATTCCCGTTACTTTTTTGACAGAATGTACGCTTTTAAGCCTCCATAACCACCAACCCTAATGTGTGGTTTGAAATACTCAAACAGCAATTCGCGGTGGCAGATATTATGGCCGAAGCAACTAAATATGTTCATGCGATGGGAGCGCTGGATGCACGACTCCACGACACCTTTGCGTATCTCATTACTAGCCCAAGGGTTAATACACCTTATTCTACGTACAAAGCAGAGGTGATCCGGGTCCTCCGTGAATTAGAGAAAACGAAACTTAACAATCTGATGGGTGGCTTGACACTTGGGGACAGTAAGCCGTCCCAACTGTTGAGAGCTACACTTCGTCAATTTTGGATGAAGAGGTTGCGCCAGTCTGTTCAAATGGTGCTCACACCATTTGAAAACGACGTCTTTCTGTCAGTCCTGGTGGAACGGGCTGACAACGTGCATGAAACTATAACTCAAACACAAATAAATTCTATTGAGACTTTCGGAATTTAAAACAACATTGCTATCGGAGATTGCAGAAATCTTAAATCAAAGATTTAGATAACGATCCAATTCAAATTCTTGAAGTCGTAACAATTCTCGAACAAACTCTATAACTCGCGATTCACAGAAATTCTCGAAATTCCTTCAATCCATTTGATTCTGAAACTTCAGTCGAAAATAATTTCATCTGTTTCTATCATTATCATTTCCGCACAAAGACGTTTGAATGTAAACCAAATTGCAAATCAAATAATTTAGCCGATAACAATGTTCCAAAAAAAGAAATGTTCATTCACAATTGGCGATGTGCAATGACGTAAGTAAAACTAACCTACTATCTTCGAAATTTTTCTCCAGACTCATTTTTTAGTAGATACTGGTGTAGATGTCTCGGTTTTGCCAGCTCATTTTGTTCGGAATCCAACGGTCGATCCATCATTCAGGTTGTTTGTAGCGAGCGGTTCTTCAGTAAACCCTCGATGCCTATCATCGATGCGGATTTTTTTGACGAAAACTGGGTTGCTAGTTGATATGCAGAGTCAGAGGCTGATAGACCCGTAAACCTGTCTGTATTCAAATGGTACACCTTCTTTAAGGCAACATTAATTCAAAGCAAAATTGAAACGTACGGACCACCAGTTGCATGCAAACCACGACGACTATAGCACCGGACAAATTCATCATTGCGAAGACAGAATTCGAAAACATGATGAAACTCGGGATTTGTCGACCTAGTAGCAGTCCTTGATCCAATCCGTTACACTTAGTACCGAAAAATAATGGAAAGTGGAGACGGTGTGGAGGCTTTCGAGCATTAAATAAAGTCACGATTTCAGACAGGTATTCGATTCCACATCTCCAAGACTTTACACAACAATTCGAGAGCTGCATTATATTCACAACGATAGACCTTACCCAGGTCTACCACCAAATTCCTATTCATCCGACTGACATTCCAAAAACAGAAATGTCGACACCTTTCGGACTATTCGAGTTTTGTAGAATGATTTTCGGCCTTAGGAATGCAGCACAGTTGTTCCAACGTCTTGTGCATTCAGCATTACGCGGATTTGGCTTCTATTTTGTATATTTGGACGACGTGTTCATTGCCTCTCGAAATTATGACGAACATCTCGAACATATTAAAATTATTTTCACTAAATTAGAAGAACGACTTGTTGTAAACGTTGACAAATGCTTTTTCGCAAAAACCGAAATTATCATTTTAGGCCATTTGGTAACTGGACAAGGAATATTACCGTCGCATGAACGGGATCAAGTCATCAAAAATTTCGAACGACCACAGACTGTTAAACAACTGAAATGCTTTTTAGGCATAAACTTTTATCGGTGCCTCATTCCAGGTGCTACTGCTGACCAGGAATTGTTGAACGAGTACCTAAAAAGAAACACTAAAATAGTCGAGTTCCATTACAATGGTCAACTGAAGCTATCGAAGCGTTCGATAACTGTAAAATTAAACTTACAGATGCTACTTTACTTATTCATCCACCATCAGCACTTCTGGCCATCATGGTTGATGTTTCTGATACGGCGATCGGAGCGGTGGTTCAGCAGTTTATATCAGACATTTGGCAACCACTCGGGTTCTTTTCAGTACGTCTCAATATGATACGCAAAAAATACAGTGCTTATGATCGTGAACTTCTCGCGGCTTATTCGGGGACCAAACACTTTCGACATCTTCTCGAAGGACGAATATTAACGCTTTACACCGATCA
Organism: Nephrotoma guestfalica; assembly: GCA_963691935.1. Lineage (NCBI taxonomy): Eukaryota > Metazoa > Arthropoda > Insecta > Diptera > Tipulidae > Nephrotoma > Nephrotoma guestfalica. The sequence goes on from OY829913.1 coordinate 253,320,610, forward strand.
TAAACCACTCGTCCACGCTTTTAATCAGAAACTCGAAAAAGCAACTCCTCATCATTTCGACACTTAGATTTAATTGGTCAATTCACGACTGATATTCAGCATATCTCTGGACAGGATAACGCTGTCGCAGATACTCTTTCACGTATTAATCAAATGTATATTCCCAAAAGTATTGATTATGCTATCCTCGCAGATGATAGACGATCTATCGATGGAGGAGAGGATTTGTATCGATTTGCTGATTTTAGTTTAATAAATTCAAAAATTTTACAAAATTATGTATTTTCTGTAAATGAACCGTAGTTTGATTATAAATGTTATATATTTTTACTGCTTTTAAATCGGTAATTTTTAAAACGTTTGTCTTTCTATTTTCCGAAATAAATTGGAATGCAAAATGGTAAAATTTTCCGGGAAAACAAGAAATTTTACTCGAAATTTCAATTTACATTTGAACCATGTAAAATCGGAAAATCCTAAAAATAACTTTCTAATTCGAATACATGGTAGAGCCCCGGGGATTGATATTAGAAAAATACCAGAAAAATTTTGCAACCCACAAAAATTAATTTCATAATGATTGACATAAACAAAATCTAGCTCCTTTAAAATTAGCCATAAAAACCCAAGCATAATAACTTCACAGCAACATTTCTCTATTTTGTCAACAAGTTCAAGACACAATTCACAAAACATGTTTTGAGATAAAGAAATACATAAGCATTTTAGTCTAAATGGCGACATAGTCCATACACTCCTTGTAAATAAAAATATCAAAAGTTTAAAATTTAAAATAACAAAAAACATTTATCTAACCGACAACTTACAACGTCACATAGACAAGATTATAATCTCACAAAACTAAAAAATAAAAAAAATTGTTTTATGCTACTTTTCATGATTTTCTGGGATTTTGTTTTGGTTTATGTATGTTTGAGAAAATTTATTGTAATCTTTCCTAACAAACGAAAAAAATAAAAGAAAAACGAGAATGAGATGAGTTTTCCAGTTTATGCTTTAACTATGTTGATTTTGGAAATTAAATAAGTACTCGTAGTTGTTTAAAATAACATTATTTTAGTTAGATTCTGTTAAACAACATTAAATTAAATAGTTGATTATTGTTTATCCTAAAGTATAGTAATTATGTAGGCACTTCTAGGTGCAAGAGTGCAAGCAGCTTTCATAGCAGCTTTTGTAATATTTTTATAAATTATATGCAAAGCAATATTCTCTATATAAACTGTGCGCTAGGACGAAAAAATTAATAATAAGTCTTTCGTAAAAAATTGATCAATTAATAATAAAAAAATAGTTTTTCGTTGGTCGGTGACTGTGAAATCGACAGCACGGACGTTGTAACATATTGTTACAGAATTTATTATTAAACATATACATTTTTTAGTAAAAAAATAAATCTCACTTTGATGAGAATGCAACAAAAAATTGATATAAATAACATAATAACGGCAGTGCAGATGAAGAAATAAAGAATTTTAAGTTTGGTTGGAAATATGAAAGCGCTATAATTAGCTGTGGGCATAGAAGTAAAGCTACGGACAAAATTCTGTACTGCTTTTACCGTGTAAATAAAAAAATAATGAAAAGTCATTTCATTGTCATTGCCGGTATTTTACAAACGACGAATAATAAAATACCGAAAAGATGAAGTCAGCTAGAAATTAACATCTTTGGCCATAAATATGGAAATTATTAGACGCAAGCTATGCTGTCTTAACCAATGTAAACCTAATAAAAATATTTTTTGCAGTCTGCGAAATTTTAGATGTATGGATGTGTTGGCGATTAACTGAAATACTAGCACAATAAAAATGATATAAAAACTGTCCAGTACTTATGTACTGTAGAGTAACATTCACCGAACCCGTGATGTTTCCAACAGAAAATGTACATATAAGGCTTCAATTGGAATATTTAAGGCAAATGGGATTCATATTGTATTCCCTTTCCCGCCTTATTAAATAATTTTCGTATTGGTGAGTTACACAGTTAATTTATCTAAAATCAAAATTAATAAAATTATTGGAAGTATTTGTTAAAACCCAAGTGATGTGTCAACAACATCCGAAAACTGTACATGCAACAAATGTTGCAGACTCACTAAATAAAATCTTAAAAAGATTTGAAATTAAAATTTATGTAAAATTTAAATGTATGTTAATTCGGGTTGTCAATTCAAAAAGTTTGTAGCAAAGAATAGTATAGAGTTGCCTTTTATAGTGCGGGATTAGAGAACAAAAACAAATATTTATTTATCAGAAATGGTTTTATTGTTATTCAAAATATTCTCCATGAAGATCAATACGCTTTTGCATGCATTTGAGCCAATTTTTGAGCACTTTTTCCACACCGATTGAGGTACAGTCAAACTTCAATAAGTCGAACTTCTACAAGTCGAATTATTCCTTAACTCGAATTTCAATTTATGGCAGGAACATTTTTTGCAAATTTTCTCTGTATGTATGGACAGAGTGTCCCAGGATTAGACGATCAACCGAAGCAGGGTTAGGGGAGTTAATTTCCAACAAAAATAGCCAAATAAAGTTTTCTCAAATTGTTGATTTTGCTAAAGTTATTTCACTTTTAGAGTTTTTTAGCGAAACCAAAAAATGAATTTAAAAAATACAAGAGTTCTTTTGTTCAACATTCTTTTTTAATAAGATCTAGAAGAGTGTGCCTTTCCAATAAAATCATTTTTTCAGAAACTATAGTTTTATAAATTTCGGTAATTCCCCGAAATTCTATTATATAATCGAAAATAATATTTACTTCCTGCATGTAATACAATTTAGTTAAACCTTTTTTCAATTCTTTAAAGTGGTCAGTTGGTGGTTTCAATGAAAAAAAGTAATATATTATCAAACGTGTAAGATACCTATTGTTTTAAACTGTTAAAATAAAGTTACATGATGGAGGTATCCACTGTACCATCAAATAAACGTAAACCTAAATTAATTGTGGATGGATATTCGTATCATTTAGAACGGAACAATAAAACATTTCAATGGTCATGTGCAGATAGAGAATCTTTGTTATGCAAAGCAAGAGTAGTAACAGTTTGTGAAGATGGTCCGCATAAAATAAAAAATAGCCCTTCTACTCATTTCCACGATCCGTTCGCTTTTCAAAAATCAATTGTTCAACCAAGTGGCGATTTAAAAATAGAAGGGACAAAATCTACACACCTACCGTCACAAATAATAAGAAGTTGTGTGGTTAATTGTGATCCGACTTATTTACCGAGAAACAAGACTCAGAAGCAAAAAATAAGTCGAGCCAGATCTAGTGATCTAAAGCAATCGGACAGCATTATTAATATTAAAATTCCAGAAGTTTTAAAATTCCTTGAAACAAAACAATTTATGCTGTCCGAAAAATCTTTTTCTGCATGGAAAAATATACTTCTTGGAACACCATCGAGCTTTAAACTTCTGAGTGTGGCCAAATTTTGGCTAATGGCCGGCACGTTCAGTGTAGTGTCAAGTTTTATGCGACAGCTGTTTACCATCCACGGTAAAATCGGTAATGAAGTGGCACCATTGTTATTTTGTGTAATGAGTTCGAAAAGTAACGATGCCTATTTTGAATTATTCTGCGAAATGTGCAAATTGGCGTGTAATTTCAAACTAGATTTAAACCCAAAGGCAATAGTATCAGACGTCGAGAAAGCCAGCTTATCGGCTCTAAAAAAATTTTATTTTAAAAACCAGTAATGAAAAACCAGGATTTTAAAAACCAGGATTTTGAAAACAAGGATTTTAAAAACTCAGGATTTTCAAAAATCGTTATTTTGCCCAAAACAGGATTTTAAGAACCAGGATTTAGTTACGGTCCCCTTCTGTGAAATAAAAACGTAAATGTAAAGACTTTTTGTTTCTCAAAAATTGTTGATCATACAGAAAGTAGACCCAATATCAGAAACATATGCGAAACTAATGGAGATTTTAAAATGGTACTACATATAACAATTTTTTGAAGCAAATCAAGTAGCGCGAATTAAACAAAATTTGTGGTATAAAAAGAGAAACCATTTTGTAATTCGTGTTAATAGTTCCATACATACCTACTCGAACGTTTATCGAAACGTTAAAATGTCAATAAGCTATATGGTTTATTCCCACCACGACTACAGAAATACATTTCATTTACGGCTTATGTAATGGCAACGAGCAGCAGCAAGAGAACACCAGATACGATATCCAAATGGGAAACAGTTTTCCGATTACAGAGTATTTCAAAACGTACATCAAATGTACAGTGAAGGTGAAATCCCTGGTCGTCCGAGAAGATATGAAACAGCCGATCAACTTGATATAGACGAAGATAGAGTAATTTGAATTATGAAAGACGACCCATCCTAAAGTGTTCGTTGTTTATCAAGACCTTCGGGAGTGCCACGGTCCACGTCGCATCGTATTTAAAAAAAAATCAATTGCACCCTTACCATGTGCAACGTGTACCTTTTACCTGCTAACCATGAAAAACGGTGCAATTTTGTCAAGAAATGCTGCGACGATGCCCAGAAAGTTCTCAGTTTTTAACAACATTTTATGGAGTGACGAAACATGTTTTAAAAGCACTATGCACAAGCAGTGAGGCAACACCTGAACATAAGATATTCAAGCCGCTGAATTGGCAGGGAAGGGTCCATTGCATGCCCACCGCAGTCCCCTAATCTAAATCCTTTAAATTTTTTTCTGTGGGGTTATTATAAAGAGCTGGTTCAAGAAAGAGTAAACGTGACCGATCAAGAGATGCGGCAGCGTATAATCGAAGCGTCGAATATTATTAAAAGTAACGACCGCGAGTTTCGACAGATTAAGCAAAATTTTATACGGCGATGCCGATTATGCATTTTGGCAAATGGTGAACATTTCACTATTACAATATCGTATTAAAAAAAAGTTAAACAAACGAACTTTCGTTTTTTTAAATTAATATTTTGGTGGGTGCGCATGCCTTTTCTCTAAAAAACACTAAAATTGGAATATTTTTTGCACCATCAACAATTCAAAAAAATTTTGATTGGCTATTTTTATTGGAAATGAGCTTCTCTATCACCCTGCTTCGTTTGATCATCCAATTCTGGGACGCCCTGTATAATCTGTATATATATACTCGAGTAACTCGAGTAAAATTGGTTTTTCATTTCTTTTACTCGAATTTTCTCGAACTCAAATTATTTTGTCAACTAATGATTCAACTTATAGAAGTTTGACTTTACCTCCAAAACAAGCATTTTGAACGCATCAACCGCTTCTTCAGGTGTCGAAAAATGTTGACCTCGCAATTTATTTTTGATTTGCTGGAATAAAAGAAGTTATTGTTATTTGTGCCGATGTGTGAGAGCTCGCATTATCGTAGTAGTGAATGATCCGTTGTCGGCCGGCGGTTGGTTTCCTTTTCAATCATAACTCACACTCACATGTTTCGGGGCCATAATTGCCCACAGAAACGGGCATTTGCCAGACTTAACTGGGAAATAGAATGGGATTGATGAGAGTTGGCCAACTTGATTAGTGATTATTTGAATTCTAAAAATATTATAACTCGTAACACAACTTGTTTTTGTATAAAGCTCTATGGATTTTCTTTTATTTTCAAAACAATATAAAGTATAAAATAAAATACAAAACAGTTTGTGGGGCAAAAAAGTAAAATAATTGAATAACGTAAAATATTAGAACTAAATTGTTTTACAAAATTAAAACAAATAAATAAATACAATGTTAATCATTAATAATAAATCAATTTAAAATTCACTTAAACTAAACCCTAAACAAAAATCGATCACAGGGTATTCAAAAAGCCAAATTTTGAACTACAAAAATGTTTTTCAATTGATTTGTTTTAGGCAGTTGGTTAAAAAAGTAGGGCCACTTACAAAAAAAAAATGCTAAAATCCTCATAGGAAACATGAGGAACTTCAAATACAAATCCATTGTTTCTAATATTATAACACGCAATTAATCTCATTTCCTCATATAAAATTCACACAGGACTTTGAACACATGCTGTAAAGGCAAAACTTTCAAGCTCTAAAATAATGGTCAGAAAAACGAGAAGATTTAAAACTAATAATACGAATAGCATATTTCTGAGAAACGAGAGTTTTAAAAGTTGATAAACTACACCCACCCCAAGATACAAAGCATGTTCAAGCTCGGAATTAATACAAGCATAATAAGATTTCAATAAAACCTATTTTGGAGCCACTTTCCCACTAGTGATAGAATTCTTTACTTTACGAGTACATGTAATTTCCATGTAAGATTGCAATCAACCATAACCATTCCACTAATCAATAAAAATGTAATCATTGGAATATTTATCAACATTACAAGTATTGGACTGGTACCTTACTAATGGATAATTAGGAATACAGTGACTGTTACCAATTTTAAAATGCATAATTTTCGTTTTGTCACTTAATTAGAGAGTAATAATAAAACCATTTTCTTAAAGTTTGGAGTCGGAACAAATTTTTTGGCTAACAACTAACGATGATAATCCACGATAACAAAGGCCCATGTCATAGGCAACAACAGAATCTGACAAATTGACATTAAATATTAAATTAACATGGATTACAAACAAAAGAGATCCCAAAACGGAACCCTATGGAACACCAATATTTAATATCAAATGCATGCCTCTAGTGTCATTTACTTTAACAATATGACTGCGATTGAATACTCGTATATGTGACCTGCTCTATGAAAATGGGGCTTATGTGTCAAAACATTATTTCCCTCTTGTTTGCCGATTCGGATGGAGTATGAGACGCGCAAACCAGAAAGTCATAATTTGTGTAAAAGTTTACTAAAAATGAAGAGAAAGTAGGGTACAAATACGAAAAAAACTGATTAACGTGATAACGAAAAAGACGGCCGGCGCAATACCAATGATAACATTTTTAAACTCAACGCGATTCACTACGATAATATTACGAGCAGAAACAACACTTAACGTCCTTGAAGATAGTTACACACCAGGCAACGCAGATAAAAGGGAACAACTAACGCGAAACTGACGCAACAAGTTTTTTTCCTGTAACAGCTGTTTTCTGGGTAACTTGTTTTCGCACGTAAGCTCCCTTTTCAAAGACCAGGGGAACATATATGATTTAAACCAATTATTCATGTTTCCTCTGAATCCAATATTAACGACTTGTGTAATAGAAGACTCTGGTGGACCATGTCGAAAGCCCATTTCATATCAACAAAGAGTCCATCACAACAATGAGAATTGTTTATTGATGGATGTACATTGTTAAGAAATTCAATTAAAGCCGATTCAGTTGAAAATTTACTTCTAAAACCATGTTGGCAATCACTATAATATTATGCTTCGCTAGAAGCTCGTCCATTCTAATTTTAATTATCTTTTCCATCGGTTTTAATATTACTGATTGTGTATCTATGGGCCGACAATTATTTAAATCGCTTCTGGAACCAGTTTTAGACAAAGAAAACACATGTTTAATTAGAAATTTATTAAACGAAAAATTATCAAACGAATCATTAGGTTTTAAAGAGTGAAAGGCTTTAATTATTTCAAATTCGTCAGTGGGATGGAAAAAGAATGAATCAAAAACATAATCCGTGTCAAAATTCATCAGATTTCCGTTTACAACTATAGGACGCTAGATTTTAAATTAGAAACAATATTGCCAACATATTTGCTAAATTAGCATGAATCGTTGTTCATTAGGACGAATCATTCAACATTACATTAACTGAGCGTCACGTCCTTTTAGAATCACCGGAGCAGTTATTAAACTTCCCATTGTAATAAGATTCACGTGCAGCTTTAATTTCAAATTTTACCTGACGAACGTAGTTATTAACATACTGTTGGAATTGCTGATTGTCTCTGATCCGCTTGGCTTTTTTCACAAGCCACTTTTTACGTTTAATCATATTGAGTAAAACCCTATATATCCAAGGCTTAATAGGACGATTACGACGCTGCTCTTTCTTATCCAAACTAGATAAAAAATATTTTTCCCAAACTTCCAGAAACGATTTGATTTGGAACATGGATTATCAATAGAGTAGATGAATGAGAAATTAGCTGCACCTAACATGACTATAAACTTGGAAAGGTCGATTTATAAGTAATAATTTGAAAACAAACAATATTGAAAATCGCAACTCATGCCCTTCAAGGCCAAATTTGCTCATACCAGAAATATGGCAAAATTGTGAAAATCATCAAGGATCGGGCATAGCATTTGATAGACCTAACTAGAAGATATAACGGAACATAGTAATTATTCGAATTGAAACATTATTGTAAATCACACCTCCCACGCTACGGGACTTTATTTGCCCATGTCAACAAGAACAAACTGAAAATCCTCATGTGTATGAGCATTTAATAGACCATACTGGAAAACATATCGGGATTGATAGGAACCGGGCAAAATCCTTATCAGTAATCATTTGAATTGAAAAAATGTGTAAATCAAAACTCACACGTTTCGTTGTAACATTAGCCCATACCAGCAGCTAAATTCCGGTTAGCTGATAAAATACTCATATGGATTTTATTAGTCCAAAAAATGGTATTGGTATAAAAACTCAGCCATCGTGATCCCCTCTTGATGACTGAGAACATTTAAAGTCAGCGGGACACTCAAAAAATGATAAATGATTTGTATGTGACACAAGACCTAAATCTAGCAACAAGTATTATTTTGTTAAAGCCAGATTACATTGTACATGTCTGCCATTTCATTTTTTCGAAAACTTCCTCTAAAAATCATGTAATGATGGTGATTACTGTAGCGATCTGAACGTTTTTCTCATGATCCCCACAAAACAAATAAAATATGACGTTACATTTTGGATTTTGCAACAAAATTGAAAATTAATTTTTTAATATATCCATGGAAACCAAGAAAACACTACTACTTTACAACTTTATATAACAATTATAATAGTCAGTTCTCATTCTCACAACATTTTTGAGTCTGGTTCTTCAAATGAGTTTCAACTTGTTATGAACTTTATAACACGAGAAATTGTTGGTGTCTATGGTTATTTTTTACAGAAGCTTTTCAATGACGTTTTAAAATTGAACTGTTCCTATTATTTTAATCGTTTCGATGGTTTTTGGTTGGATACAATTTGTCTATGAAGTAATTATCCAAGACAGGTGGTTAACATTGATATCAATACGAAAGGAAGCGAAACGATAATGGTATGCATTATTCAATGAAACTGAATCTTCGAAGAATATTCTGCAATTAGGAAGATTAATAATACATATACAAACAACTAAACTTGTTTTACACTTAGCTTTGGCTGCTGCACCCGTAGCTCGCTCCAACTATGGAGTCGCCCAAGTGGCATATACGAGTAGAGTATTAACCCCCAATCATATTTTTAATAGCCGTTTTCGGAAAGAGCCCATGGTAACTTTTGGGTAATTTTACCTTTTTTAATGTTGGTAACTAAAATTAAGAAAAACATTTTTGTTGCTCCTTTTTGTACAATTTGTACTTTAAAAGTTTCTAATTTAATTTTTTTAATTTAAATAATAAAGACAGAAACAAAACACAAAAAAATCTAAATTGCCCTAAAGTTACTCTACATGTTCGGAAATAGATTTGTTAATTTATTGTCAGCAAGTTACCCAAAAGTTACAATGGGCTATTCCCGAAAACGGCTAATATAGAAACAACTTTTGCCAAAAATGTTGTAGGTTTTACCTTAATTTTACAGACAGTTTGATTTTCATCTAATGTGCTTAACACTCCAAGAGCTTCAATATCAAACCAATAGTTAGTACAGTTAAATTATAGTCAAAATGATTTTATTTTAACAAGTTTTGCCAACGAAATTTTCTTTATTTATTTAAACGACAGTAAAATTTAGGAAGGTGCTTACAATCCCGGTTTAATATATAACTTAGTTAAAATTTAAAGGTATTTTGAGAAAATTTTCAAGTGAGGAAACACAAACTATTAAAGTAAGAATAAAAATTTTACAAATTTTCAGATTTCTGTAGATAAATTAGTTCTCACATATAATTTTTGTGTGGTTTTGTCTGACAACTTTTATGCTTTTCTATTTCTCAGTCACCAAGCGGGAATCACGATGACTGAGTTTTTATACCGATTACAATTTTTATACTTATAACAACCGTTTCTCAGTAAACAGGCATTGTATTAATCACTAGAAAATTTATGAGTTTGAGAACTGACTAGTCTAAAAAAATAATCAAGTCATTTCTCAGACTCATATATCATTAAACCGGAATTAGTATGCAGAACTATGACAAAATTCTGAAAATCATCATGGACATGTCAATTTGATAGACCTAGCTGTAAAACATAAAGAGATTGATGAAATTATCCGTCAAACTTTAATTTAACTTTAAGTTTAATTTAAATGCATCTAGTGCTTTTACAACACATTATTAATTTTTAAATAATGCTTGTGGCATTTGTCCAGGCCACGAAATTAAAATGATTCTATGATGCACTTCATAAAGAAGTTCTTAAATTTGACTTGATCGTATGTAGAGTTGGATTTGGATTTTGGATTTGAGACCAAGTTTTTTGATTGGAAATTGTATTTTACAGTAATATGTGTCATATAAGAGGCAATATACAATGTACTTTAATTCATGCAGTAGCGATACTAAGTAGTGACAAAGTGTTAGTAGTAGGCTTTAGTGCTACAGTATTAAAGCAGTGCAAATAATGCAACAAATTCAGACTTTCTTGAGTTAGCTGCTGGTCGGATCGAAAGCCCAAAATACGTAACAGTATGTATACCGTATGTAGTGATTTTTATCATCAAAATAGATTGTGCAACAACGTAATTGACCTGGACGATTTTGTTTGATCAGGCATTATTCTCAAAAAGTTCGATATATGTAATATGATTCGTTAATGATTTACAATTAATATCTCGCAAATTGAGTTAAAAGCATATACTCCTATCATAATGTACCATCAACAAATTTGGGTTGCATTTTATTAATGTTGATTACAGTTCTTTTATATTCCATCATTGATTGAGATTTATCTTTAATGTCAATTCACATTGCATGTATGTACGTTTTTGATATGTAGGTACTCGAATTTCCCATCTATTTTCATTTATTCGTTCGAATTCGAAAAGTTTATAATTCCTATAGAGGCAATCTACGGTGTTTTACCTATTCCCAAAAATAATGTTAGTATATTGCCACAAAAAGTTATTGTTGCAAAAAATATTTTATTAGGTAACGACCAAAACCAAAACAAAAATAAATAATCAAATTCACCCACAAAATTCATAATAGTTTCAATGCAACTTTGAATACTCATCCCTAATTTTCCATCCACCTTTTCAAAAGAGGGATATAAAAATATTTTCAAAGTGATTTTTTACGTGCAATTGCATAAAAACCATTTCAGTGATTTGTGATTACCATAGTTTACCAATGATTTTGTAGTAATCCCTGTAGGAAAATTTTAATATTAAAGGTGTTGCTGTTTTATGAAATCGAAAATTTTCTACCCAACTCATTTTTATTTCATTGGGATTAATTCCTGTTACAGAGCGTAACATTTTTGCTTTTCTCACAAAATATTTTGTTTTTTTCGAATTATTCTTCCAAACAGATGGTTATGTTTTAAAATATTTAGCAAAAACGGTAACCAATTTCATAAAAGGTACAGACATACCTATAGTTTGCTATTTAGGAAATTACATGTAAAATTTTCAACGAATTTAAAATCTAAAAGTGTGTATCATCATCCATCACGGATCAATTTTCTGCTTTGTGTTATTGCGCTAAACCGCAGTGTTTTGGGTTTCGTTTCAGTTTAATGTGAATTTTTAATTTTTGTTGTGCAGTTTTTTAATCGGTCGGTGGATACATTTTAGTTAGTTAGTTAGGAGAATTCAGATAAACTCAGATACATACACTGAAAACAAAAATTAGTGAAGCATTAAAATTTTATCGTACACTTAAATATGCGTTTTTTATTATAACATAAATTTTCCAAACATTTAAAATTTTTTTTTTTGACGAAAGAGCATCAGCAGAAGCAGACATAAATGAATTGAATCGAAACACTAACATAATATACAAATACCTCCTTAAATCGGCTTTTCCAATAAGGACAGGACGTTTAACCCAGATGGACGTTGTTTATGGTTATGTCAACCGGCATTGAGAGCAGATAGTTATAAAGCTTTAACAGAATAACTAAAGCATGACGCAGACTTTGTAAACAAGCAGGTTGGAAAATCTGTAATATTGCCATTTTGCTTTCCAGGTAGTCCACACAATATGCAACAAAATGCTATGGCAACTGTTAGAAAGTATAAAAAGCCGGATTGTTGCCACATGCTCACATTTTAATCATTCTGAATGATGATCATTGTTACAAATATGATCTATATACCATATAGCAACCGTAATTCAAACAGTCCGTGCTTGGTGCAAGGGAAATATTCCAAAAAAATTCAAGATTGTTAAATACATTGGGAGATGTCAACGGGTATCCCAAGTACAAAACAAGAGATAGACTATATTTTGATTTTAGCAGTCGATCCGTTGGCAACAGTTGGGTGGTCCCATACAATCCATACCTTTACCTAATATATAACTGCCATATCAACGGTAAAATATGTGCCACAGTAAAAGGAACAAAGAACATGATTGCACTTGTTTCGGTATCCGGAAAAAGTAATCACGGTGAATCTTTAATGGTTGTAGATTCGCACTATGCGTCAGTGCACGGAAAGTCATTTGGAGAATTTTTTGTTTCCCAATGCATAAAGTTTTTTGAATTTAATACCTTCAGAGCGAAAACAGATATAGTTGCATATTAAATAACTTTACATCCTGGCCCACGGTACTCTGGGCAATGTTTTATAGAACGAACGGTTCTGGTACCCAATCACTTCGTAGTAGTGAAGCAGAATAGCTAATTAGTCAATCAAAACTATGCAATGGTACAAACAAAAGAAAATAATACCCCAGGTGGTACACCAATATCAACTTTGGTAAATCCACTCGCTGTGGAGACTGGCCCTATGGATTCTGAGGAGAGCCATCTATTGCATTATCAGGGAACATCAAATCCGTTCCAGAGAAGATCAAATTTACAAAGATAACGGATAAACAAAAATAGAAGCAACTCGGTAGCTGACCAAGCCGATATTGTTACTGACGCTATAACTAGATGTACTGGACAAACATTACCCGAAATAAGTGATGCCACCGGAAATTTTACTTTGCAAATGGCCGAATCTAGTAAAACAACTATTGACCTAGAAAAGAAGAATATGAATCTCTTGGCGAGGCTAGAGCATATAGAGCAATTATTTGGCAAGCTAAGCGAAGAAATTGAGTATCTAAAGCAATAAAATGAAAACCTAAAAATGAATCGGGATTCAAAAGAAGATTGCGTTATAGGAAGCATTGAACCAGACAAACTCATCTATTCCAATGATGAAGATGAATTACAAAGAGAGACGGACTGGATCTTAAAGAAGAAAAAACAGTCCAGGAAGAGTAAGAAAAGAAAAGCTGAATCGTCACCTGAGGCTGAGCAATTAAATGGTAAGGGACAATCTAGTCCAGATTCAAACGATGCTCTACCCAAAGCCAATCAACCAAAAGGTAGTAAATCTACAAAGAACATTACACCAAATTTGGTGCAACCGAAAGGAAAATCACCCCCACCAATAAATATTGTGGGTGTAACCAGTTACCTAGAAATTCAGTCACTGATGAAATCAGTTACTGACAAAGACTATAAGGTTATCTGGACTCAGATAATTATAGAACCTTCTATGAAATTGAATGCTGAAAAGGATCAGTGATTCACTTACGGAAAACCAAACAGGCCCGACCTATAAAAGGCATGGCAAGAGGTTTGCATCACACTTGCTCAAGCAAAAAATAATGGAAGACTTACAAAATAAAGGCCTTAAAATACTGGATGCTGTGAATATTGTTAAAAAAGAGAGAACAGAAATCCAGGAAGGAAACAAAATTATCAGTAAAAGAACACTCCCTTTTTTATGCTGGTATTTGACAACAAAGAGAATGTTCAAAACATTTATGGAATTAAAGGAATCCTTCACATGAAGGTGAAAATTGAACCAATGAGGAGAACCACAACACACATACCCCAATGCAAGAAATGCCAGGCATTTAATCGCACCAGATATAGCGGCCGGGATCCAAGATGTGCAAAATGCTCAAGTAATCATTTTACCCATTCATGTACAATAGGGAGAGATGTGCCAGCCAAGTGTACACACTGTTTTTTGGTTGAACTGAAGAAAATGCAACTCCCTCAACGCAATCCAACAAAAAATGTTAAGTAAGAACACAACTTTCAAAAAAGCAATCTGGAATGTGAATGGCATTATGCAACATACTCCAGAAATAGAAATATTTTTAAGTTCAGAAAAAATCGACAATTTCTTACTATCTGAAAGCCATCTAGTTAAATCTTCGTTTGTTAAAATACGGGGTTATAACTTATATCACTCCATTCATCCAGCGGAAAGATCAAGAGGTGGTTCGGCATTAATAATAAAAGAAAATATAAAACATAATTTAGATTCAAATATCGAAGAAGAAACTATGCAAGTCACTACTGTAAGGATCCAAATTAAACACAGACAGCTTACTGTCTCTGCAATATATTGTCTTCCTCGGCATAACTTGAAAAGGGAGGAATATTTAATTAAACTATTTAAATCGCTTGGATGTGATTTTATTATTGGAGGTGACTTTAATGCGAAAAACATCTATTGGGGATCTAGACTTACGACGTCAAAAGGCAAAGAATTGCTTTAAGCAAGGCAGACATCAAAATGTGAATTTTACTCTGGTGGTTCCCCAACATACTGGCCCAGTGACGGAACGCAGATACCTGACCTAATAGACTTTTATGTAGCAAGAGAAATATCACAGAACTACATTCACATTGAAGACAGTAATTCTCTAGTATCGGATCTTTCCCCGGTTATCATGACAGTCAGTGAAATGGTAATTCAATGGGAGAGTGCACCCAGATTAACAAATTCAAAAATAAACTGGGATCTCTTTCGTGAAGTATTGGAGGAAAAACTCAATCTTCAAGTACCGATAAGAAATCCTCTCCAGTTGGAAGATGAATTAGAACAACTCAATGAAGCAATTCACTATGCTGCTTTGGCAAGTACCCCTATTATACAAAATAAGAAGAAGCTTAACATATCCTACCCAATGGAAGTTAGAGAGTTGGTAAGACAAAAACGACGGGGATGTAAAATCTGGCAAATAACTAGAACACCGGAGAACAAAACAATTCTTAATAATTTAGGTAACAGTCTCAAATCTCTCCTTAAAGAAGTTAAAACTGCATCAATCAACAGATATCTAGTTAGCCAACCGAAAAATTCTGATTATTCTCTGTGGAAGGCGACGAAGGGACTCAAACGAACCAAAATGCAAGTGCCTCCACTTAAAAAAGAGGATGTAACCTGGGCAAGAGGTCCTAAAGAGAAGGCTGATCTGTTTGCGGAGTACCTCGAGGATACTTTCCAACCACTACCAAAACAAACGGCCAAAGAAAATAATATGTCAATCTACAAGCTAGATGGTTTTGATATACGCCTACTAACTCTGAAAGAATTAAAAGAAGAAGTGAAAAGCAACATGAATGTTAGAAAAGCCCCAGGGTATGACTTGATTACTTTCCAAATAATCAAGGCTATACCAGATAAAGGACTTGAAAGCTATTACACATAATCAATTCAAGCTTTCGGTCAAAATATGTTCCGTGGCAATGGAAAGTAGCAGAAGTAATCATGATAGCAAAACCTGATAAACCACCTAACGATAAAAGATCATACATGCCAATTTCATTGCTGCCAATTATGTCAAAACTCTTTGAAAAATTATTACTAAAAAGACTTAAACCAATAATTGAGGACCGACAACTAATTCCTCCACATCAATTTGGATTCAGGGAAAAGCACTCCACAATTGAACAGGTGCATAGAATCACCAACGTTATTGAAAGAACGTTAGAACGTAAAAACTATGCTACAGCATATTTCTGGACGTCGCCCAAGCATTCGATAAAGTCTGACACAGTGGACTGGAATTCAATCTGCACAAAGATCTGCCGAGGCAATTCTATGACATACTAACATCTTATCTATCCAATAGACATTTTCGTGTGAACTATGAGGATGAATACTGTGAGGATGAAGGAACCATAGCCAGCTTTGCAGATGACACAGCTATCATGGCCATTGGAAGTAATGTCGCTGATGCAACGAGCAAACTCCAGAAGATTACCAATGTAACTGGACTAAGCGCTGGAGAATCAAGCTTAATGAGACGAACTCCACGCATACTAACTTTACATATCAAAAGGCTTCTCATCTACCGATAGTAATAAAGTCACGACCGGTACCATATACAAACAAAGCTAAATGATGAAAGCAAAAACAAACGCCAAAATGATACAGACGATTCAAAATAAGGTTCTCCGTAGCGTTGTAAATGCTCCGTGGTACACAAGAAATGAAGACCTTCACAGGGACTTACAGATGGAGTACATTAAAGATGAAATAAAAAAGCATGGCGGCTCGAACTAAGGCTAATGCTAACACGAAATAAGGCTCCAGAAACATGGAAATCCCTATATTCGCCATATGATAGATAACCCTGTTGTTGAAAGAAGACTTCAAAGAACGAGGCCACTGACCTAGTAAACATACCAAATTAAAATTATATTTTAAATAGGTTTAATTAATTTTGGGACTAACCATTGGGTTTCACCCCAACAAATCAGAATTGTTTAAGAAATGTAAAATTTGTAAATGTGAAAGATAAATTGCTAGATGAGCACAGGCTCAGTTGTAATTAATAAAAAAAACCCTGGCCCACATACGATGATAAAGAAAGTAAAACTAATGCTGCCATTGAGTAATCAGTTGCTAGCAATTATACCAACGACAAGTGTCTTAGTCACATATAGAATTGGACAGCAGCATAAATGTCGAGCTCTCCTTAATTCGGGATTGCCATGCTCATTTATATTTGAAAATTACATACAACGTCTACAAATACAGCGATAAAGATCCAATGTGAAAATAATTGTTATAACAGCTGGTTCGCTGATTTCGAGGGAAAAGGTTTAAATAATGCTGGGATCATTATACGATTCTAACTTACAAATAACAATGAATACCCTAATAATCAACCAATTGCAATTACGATTTACGATCTTAACTAGCCAGATACGATCTTAAGATTGAAGTTAAGTTGTTATTCGAGAATATCCAGAGCTTAACAAACCAGATTCAACGGACATATTAATCGGTGTAGATACATTTTTTCCAACTATTGGTTGTGAAAGAAAAAAATAAGGAGATTAATGATATGCCAAACATTAGTACAATCAGAAGATTCTGAATGGGAAACAATTTATGAGAAAGCACACAAAAGGCTGCAAGATATATGGAAGATATATGGTAAAATTTTCATTCAGGAGGACATCAACAAGATTAGAAAATTCATTATTTATCGCAATTCAACGACTTTGAAACCAAATCTGTCAAATCAACAGTTAATCGTATCCTCAATGTTTCGAACCAGACTTCAGTGTGATTTCTTTAAATAATCAATTAAAAAACGGGCTAACTATACAACCTACATTATAGGCTACTTTGAAGAGGTTCAGAGAGCACAAAATGACGATAACTGCGGATATAGAGAAAATTTACCGACAGATTTTAGTAGCTCCTCTCTCTACAGGCTTTCAGAGATTATTGAAGCGAGAGAATTGTAGCGAAAAACTGTGACATTATAATTATATAGGACTACGTTCAGCCTGGCTTGTTCCGAATTATTAGCGATACGCACTCTGAAGCGCTGGTTCGTGATATTGGAAGCGAAAAAGTAACTCAACACGTATTAATAGATTTGTTTGTCGATGATTTTCTATATGGATCACAAGACATACAAAGTGCTATCAGACTCAAAGATAGCATGATAAACACGACACATATGACAGCAAGAGCACGTGTAACATCGACACCCTCAATAAAACTACATGTTGTGATGATGTTAGGGCTACATTGGCATTCAAACGGCGACGAATTTACGTTTACGGTTAGTCCTGAAAAATTTACCGCACTTACGAAACGATAATTCGTTATTTTTGACCATTTAAGACTTTTGTCTCCTTCTATTATATTACTAAAAATTCTATTTCAAAGGCTTTGGTTCCAGAACGTGGAATAGGGCTATAAGTAACCTAATGAATGTAAAGAATATTATGAAAGTGTTAGAGAGGTATTCAGACGCTTCCAAGATGTAAAGAACCGGTGTTCACAAAGCAATACGGAAATATTCAAATCTACGGTTTCGCAGACGTAAATTAGGTACCTTGTCTTTCAAGCTACGATGCAAAGTGATTGGTTGAGCAAAATTTTTAACGAATTGATTGCAGATGAATACCTTCTGAAATTTAGAACTGAAAATAATCAATCAATTTTATTGGTTTTAGCACCATATTTGCGATTGGAGTTCTTAGAGTTGGCAATCGGCTAGTCAACGCAGATTCCGCTAGTGAAACTAAACATCGTATGATGTTTAGTATAACCGATAAGGTCATACAAATATGCGAAAAAGGCCAGCAGTCAGGGCAGCCTACCAATTAAGCGAATAAGAGGTGACACGGAGCCTCTCAAAAGTTGTCTATGCATACTTGTCTGCCTGTCAGTGAACGCTTTATATATATAGATCCAGTGAGCGTTTTCACCAGTGAAGCATGTTTGGCTATACGTTGAGGCATTTTCCAACGAGGCGTGGTGTCCCTTCAAACATATATACAGATAATGGGACAAATTTCATCGGAGCCCAAGAGAATCCTAAGTGATGCGTGCAAATTAATAAATCAAACCATTATTAAAAATTATGTAATTTCAGAATACTTAAGTAATAAGGAAATAAAACGGCATTTTATGGGAAGTTATGTGAATCTGCAGTCAAATCGGTGAACACGCATTTGTTGAAATTGATCGTCAATGTTAATCTAAATGCACGCCCGTTATGCACATCGTCCCCTGATGACACATACGAAGTACTCACATTAGCTCATTTCCTAATCGACACTACAAAGAAGTCCCTTCCTGAGAACCCTGTACCGACAGCAAAATCTACATCTCCATGATAGCAGAAAACACAGACATTTTGAAAGAAATGTTACACAGATTATCTGAACAATCTTCAGCAGAGATACAAATGGCAAATTGCAATGACCACAAGCAACAATTTGGAAATCTAGTGTTGGTTACCAAGTGGGCCGTTAATGATGGGAGAATGTAGAAGACAACGCTAGTGTGATATCAAATGTATTATATGTGCTTATCTGAAATCATCAGCGTTACCATTTTTATATAGAGTAAACCGAATTACACCGGAATTTTTAATAACTCGGCTATTGGAGATAACGCACGACAAACATCACTCAACAATGTTGGACCTTGCACAATTTGGATATGACATTGTGGCAAATCTATTTTGGATACCGCTACATTTTGGACACAAAATTAACTTTTCTGAACATGAAGTTTGGTGCAAACAATCGAAACCGACAGAATACTACGATATTACAAGCAACAATGGATTACCTAGCACAAACAATAATCATCATATTGATGACGTTCACCAAGCAGCAATGTGGCAACGGACCAGAACAAGAGGTTGCAACACAATCAATAAGTACTTAGCTCACAACATTTTAAGCAACAAGAAACTACAACAACACTGTAACAGAACATAGAGCAGTTACATATTAAATAACCACCCGTAATTACATAGAAATCAATAAATAGAAGCAAGAGGTACGATTGTGCCATAGTTCGAATATTACATTCACAAATTTAAAGTAACTCGTCGGTCAATAAGTACCGAGCCTAACTAACTACTAAAAATCATTTTTTTTTGCAAAATTTGACGTTATTCGATAACAAAGTTTCAGAACACGAAGAAGACTACTGCATTCCTTACCATGCAGTTATCAAGGAAGAAAGTGTAACAACAAAACTAAGAATTGTGTTCGACGCGTCCGCCAAAACATCAAATGAAATAACTCTTAATGACAATCAACTCGTGGGTCCTACTATTTAAGATGATTTAATGTCAATTCTAATGCGATTTAGGAGCTATAAATATGCAATGACAGCCGATGTTGACGACCTCATTTCAGGCGGTCATAATTTAGAAGAAATCCTAAAAACACGACACGAACTGATTCAAATATTGAAGGGCGGTGGTTTTAAGTTACATAAATGGGCCAGCAACAATTCCCACCTTTTGTCAAACATACCAAAAAACCAGCAGCATAATGAAAAGTTGGTTAATTATTTGATCCATTGGGCTGGCTATCACCAACAGTTATTCAACCAAAATTGTTAATGCAAGAATGTAGAATCACGGGAGTATCATAGGACGAAGAATCACCAAAAGAGCACAACACTGCCATGTATAGAAAAAATCCGTATACCACGTTGGATCAAGCACAAAACCCTTTGCGGGATAGGAATTCATGGATTTTGTGATGCTTCACAGAAGGCCCACGCTGCCGCAGTTTATTATGTAACTATAGATGAAAATAGCAATATCAGCTCCTCGTCACTAATATCAACTAAACCAAAGGAAGCGCCAATAAAAACCAAGCTGTCGCTACCAAAACTAGAAATTTGAGGGGCTTTACTGCTCTCCAAACTTTTACAATCAATTAAAGAAAACACAGGTTTCAAGGAGACACCTACTTACGCTTGGACCTATTCAATGATAACACTAAGCTGGATCAAAAGCAATCCTAACAAATACAAAACCTTTGTGGCAAATAGAGTGGCACAAATCCAGACAATTACACAGCCGGCGCAATGGTGTTACATCAAATCAACCGAGAATTCAGCAGACTGTGCGAGTAGATGAGTGAGCCCCAAACAACTGCAAACACATCCATTGTGGTGGCATGCATCAAAATGGCTACAATGATCTGTAATTCCCAACCCAGAACAACTTCTCCTGTTAAATGATCCTCCAGAACAAAAAACAAATAAAAGCATTAACCATTAATTGTGACTCATCTGTCATCCAAAATCTCTTGCAAAGGTTTTCGTCAATTAACAAAATACTGAAAACAATAGTGTTCATTCAACGATTCGTGAAGAGTAGTCAAAAACACTGCATACCAACAACTGCCTAGATAACGGCAGAAGAACAAGCACTAGCTCTGCTATTTGTTATAAAAAACGTACAATCAACTGCAGCGATTAACGTCACTCATTTTCAATTCCAACCAGGGATCTTTCTTGACGAAATTGGAAGAACCAACATACTAAGAAGCGAATGGAAGCTAAACATGCATTATGATTTAGCGAACTATTGACTGGAGTTCAATGAATTACAAGAAGCAAAAAATCTACTGTCTGCCAAGTGCAAACAAAATTCGACGTTCCTGAAAAACAATGTAGTCTGCTTCATAATCAGACAAAAAAGGTCTCCATTCAATATTATTGGCAATATCTCAAACGAGCTGTTTTGCGTACTTGATCAAAGAGACGCCGAAAAATATGATAAACAAATCAATTTGTTAATAAACAAGCAAATACATAATATACCAGACATCGTAAAACAACAAATGTCTTTCGCCGAAACAACCACCAACTTTATCAAACGTAACACAGAGTTGATCACTAATCATTACAAGGTAGTCCAAGATGAACTAGAAACAATCATGTTTCATGAAAAATTAATAGATGGCACAATACGAATTATTATAGCAGTTATATCATTCAAGGATTACAAGAAGCTTTAATCGATGTAATCAATATCACCACGGGCTCGTCAATACCTTACTATTTACACCCAACCAAATAAGTGAACAACTCCAGTATATCCAACGGGCATTACCTGGTCATTTGGATCTACCAACGCGCGAAGTAAACCAACTATACAAGCTTTTAAACCTCAAGGCAAGTATTCTGCGAGGAAAGGCCATTTTTGAAATAAAAATCCCACTGATCGATAGAAAGGAACTCCAAATTTTGCATGTAATATCGGTACCAATACTTCATAATGAACAATAACGGATGACTGACACGAAGTGTTACCAACTTCAGACTGCCATTGCTGACAAACCAGTGAAGACAGAGCGCTCAAATTTACACTAATGACAGTTCATTCCATTGTTTACAAGCGTAGCTACTAATACCTGTACAAAACGGAATTAATATCCGCGCCGTAGCGGCAGAAAAATGGCTCGTGAGGCGAACATTTCGCTCGAACGGATGCAGCACATATTGAAAGATCATCTTGGACTAAAGGCCTTGAAATTCCATAAAACGCATGGTCTCATCGATGCTCAAAAAAAAGTTAGAGTGGAAAGAGCAAAGGAGCTGTTACACTTGCACGAAAGTGACGATTTGCCAAATTTGGTTTTCTCCGATGAGTCACCGTTCGTTATTGAGCAATATGTGAACAAGCAAAACGACCGGATTTACTTGCCTGGTCGTTCTACTGAAAATTTGTGCCAACGGATTGCCACTCGAAACCAAGCGCCGCCGATGGTGATGGTTTGGGCCGCCGTAACGGCCGAAAGCCGTTCACCGCTCGTTTTTTTTGGACCGTGGCATCAAGATAAATGTTCAAATTTATCGGGATCATGTGTTGGAGGAAGCGTTGAAGCCTTGGGCACAGAAACATTTCGGCCGCAGAGCCTGGACATTTCAACAGGACTCGGCGCCGAGTCATAAAGCGCACGTCAATCAAGATTGGCTGCCCAATGGCCACCAAATTCACCGGATACAAATCCGCTAGATTTCTCGGTTTGGGGTATGTTGAAGAGCAAGGTTGGGACAAAAAAATTCCAAAGTGACGATCATATCAAGCAAGCGCTTC
Source organism: Nephrotoma guestfalica (assembly GCA_963691935.1). Lineage (NCBI taxonomy): Eukaryota > Metazoa > Arthropoda > Insecta > Diptera > Tipulidae > Nephrotoma > Nephrotoma guestfalica. Next base: position 253,343,572 of record OY829913.1, read on the forward strand.
GAAATATTGTATTTAAGAGAATCGAGTATAAATTGTCCAACTCGTCTTAATACTCCAACAATTCGCGATATTTTCTTACTCCGCTTACATGATTAATACAGATTAACTGCGAATCTTACATATCGGACGCAGGCGACATGTTTATTTGATTCATTTTGAAAATAAATCTCATTAAAGGAGGTTTGTGCATTAAATAAAATATAAGAAAGTTAGATTTGGAAACATTTAATACCAATCTATTATGATCATATCACTTTCCATGCCTTGTTGAAGCTGCTCAAATGATGTAGAACTGTATAACAGAGCAGCATCTTCCGCGACGAGTTGGATCTTGCCTTTGCCAAAAATAATGTAGGGCCTAGAATAAACCCTTGTGGAACAACAACCGACACCTTAATAGCAGACGATTCATAGTTTCCGACGCGAACAGTGCAAGACCGATAATACCAATATTAATTAGCTTGCCTTCAATAAGTGCAGTGCAGCAGAAACAGTGCTACCATTTTTAGTAAATCCAAACTGTTTACATATATAGTTTATAAGTTTGTTGAAGTTTAAATGATCTATCAGTGCTGAGTGAATTACCCGTTCAAAGATTTTAGAGAAAACAGGCAGGATGGAAATTGGCCTATAGTTATTAATTGCACAGCGATCGTCTGATTTATGGATTGGGGAAACACGAGCAATTTTAAGAAATTTGATTGATTGATTGATTAGAATGTACGGCCAAGGTTATTAGATATGATAGACTTGACCCGGCTACAGACACCTAAGTAGTCAATAGTTAGTAAAGCACAAGGCGGCACAATAATTTTTGTTTTCTGGATATAAATAATCAGCAATCACGATCCTAAAAAATTTTCAATTGGTAAATTTCCTGAAATCGAACTTCTATGAGTGATTAATCTTTCCTACACCCATAAAATTGACAACCAGCGATAACTATTAACTTAGAACAAGCTAACCAAAACCTTTACCAATTTACAGTCTCTCGAAAAACCTAGAAAATAATTTAATTAAAGAAGTGCCATGAACCCCGAAAATACAAAAACTATCTAAGTACAGCAATATTTGTCTGCATTTACATTTTATTCTGTAGTCTCCAAGCCATCTATTTTTGCTCTTATTAGCAAACCCGGTTATAGCCATTGTGAACCTTGTCTGCTTCCATAAAAAATCATGAAAATTTGCAAGCTTCCTAAAAAAATATTAATTAGAATTAAAATTTAATTTAAACAGGAATCGGGCAACACCATTGTTATGTAAGTTTATAAAATTTCCCTTCTCCGATACTTCAATTTTCCATACAATCATATTCGTTTGGTCTATTAAAATAATTTTATTACCATTGACGTATTCTTAAATTCCCAAATAAACTAAATCAATAATTTGAATAGAATGATCAATTAGTTAAAAGAATTAAATGAATTACAGGGTGCGGCTGAGACCAAATGTCACTGACTTCACTCTGCTGTCATTTGTGTAGTTGTCATTTTCGCGCGTCAATTTTTTGACAGATTGAAGTTTGGTTAGTTGTTTACATGTGGTCAACAAATAATTGTTCTAAATTAATATCTTCATAAAAAATCGTAATGGAATTCAAACGTAATATTGTAATTGCACTGTATTTGGGTGGGAATTCACAAACAACAATAGTTAGTCAGCTCCAGCATTTGAATGTGAATAAAATGTTTGTGTATCGAACCATAACTCGATACAACGAAACTGGTAGCATCGCTAAACGCAATAGAGGCGGTCCTAAAAAGACAGCAACATCAAAAGAAATGATACGAAATGTGAAGAAACGAATCCAATGAAATCCTCGTCAAAGTGCCAATCAATTAGCCGCACGTCTACATGTTTCAAGATACAGCATTCAAACCATATTGAAAAATGAACTACACTTGAAGCCCTACAAGATACAAAAAGTTCAAGATCTTACGAAGGTACAAAAAAAAGTTAGGCTTGAAAGAACACGAGCATTGAAGGTCTTGGCCGAACGTGATGAGATTCCAAAAATTGTCTTTTCTGATGAGAAAATTTTCACCATTCAACAGTATCTGAATAAACAAAATGATCGTGTTTGGTTAGAGCACAAGTCCAACGATAATTTGGACACAAGAGTTGCCTTGCGCAAGCAATCACCAGCTTATGTTATGGTTTGGGTTGCAGTGACTGCAGATGGACGCACTCCTCTGGTTTTCATCGAACATGGAGTCAAGGTAAACCAAGAGGTGTACCGCCAAAAGATCCTAAACGATGCTTTGCTACCTTGAGCACGTAAACACTTTGGTACGAACCGTTGGACATTCCAACAGGACTCGACACCGTCACACAAAGCTTGAGCGACACAGTAATTTTTACAAAATTGCGTTCCGCGGCTGATTTCGTCGAAAGAATGGCCACCATATTCACCAGACTTGAACCCCATGGATTTCTCCATATGGTCCATATTGGAGAGTAAGGTGTCCACTAAAAAATACGAAAGTGTTGATGCATTGAAGTCAGATCTTGTTCGAGAATGGAATAAAATTTCGCAAGCTCACGTTCGGTCAGCATGCAATGCTTTCTATTTAAGACTGAATCAAATAATCAGAACCAAAGGAGGTCATATCGAGCAGTAACATGTTTTTCATAAAATGTAATATATTTTCAACATATTCCACGAAATTTCAATAAAAAATAATCAAAATTAAAAAAATTACAGCGTTTTCATTTGATAACACTTGGTCTCAGCCACCCTGTATTACTACTAATTACAACCAATTGCAACTTTTAAATTAAAATTTTATTTTTAATTAAAAAGTAGTACGGCTACAAAGGTATTCTGTAACCAAAAATCTTCATTAGAACTAAATAAATTAGCTTAATTAGGAACTGCAATGAATAGTAATATTAATAATGCACACCAGATAAACCTCAATAACTCTGCTGCTAATCAAACTAAAATCTAATAAATATAATAATAGCTCAGAAGCTGAATAATTTGATACAGGAATATGACTAAAATCAGCCGATCTCTGAAATCAAAATACGGCCGTGTTGGAGGCAAACAAAAAAACACGGTCAACATCTTCATACAAACGCCATGGAAATTTCCTTCTGTTAAGATCTTCCCCGACCCTACCCATCCATATCTCGTGCATGCGGCGTGCACATAAACTCTGCCGATTCACCCTCAATCCCGATAAACTATACCTTTCACTTCCAAGTCATTTCTTATTCAGAACTTCAACATTATCAGCTGGGACGTTCCTAATCCAACGATCACCGTACAATATACGGAGCAAAATTTGTGTGTATGCACGTGGATGACGAACGAAATTACCACGATCTATACATTTTATACGACGATCATCAAATCAAAGACATCACCACGGAAAATGGTAAATTTCTAAACGAAAACTACCCTAAAAATAAAAAAACAATTCAACAAAACCAAAGGAGAAGTCATTTTTAAGCTTGGTACTATTAAGATCATCTATATTAATTGGGTCAATTACTGGGAGTCCTCTCATAATATAGCGTGGCTCAAGATTATATTGACTTAAAGATGATGGGTTAGTAATTAATGTACCAATAGTGGCAAAAAATTTATTAAGTCAACGTCATTAGTTCTAAGTTCAATAGAAATAGTTTTGTTATTGTTACGCCTAAGGATCATTGGTCAATATTTCATTAAATAATTTCCACATTTGTTTGGGATTTGTAATGTTCACATTTAGTTTACTCATATAAGAAGATTTTTTTGTATTGGTGACAAGTTTTTGAAATTCCTTGTTTAATCGTTTAACGGTTTCTAAAAAGTAAGTATTGAATTATTCAAGATTTCAAAAGTGCTACTTCTCAAATGGCAGCCACAAAAGATCAACTGACTATTAAAAATAAAATTTATTTAATTAATTTAAATTTGCAGTAGATTTAAGTACAGAATAATGGCGCGTTTAAATATTGAAAAAATTGAATGTTAATTGATGAAAATCTTGAGAACCGATGTAAGCCACGACTTGAAATTTTTAAGATGTTTTGGTCAAACAGAATCCAAATTATTATTAAAAACAATGTTTTAGTGCCATTGAATCACTGATGACTGCTCTTTGTGTCGCAAAAATTGAATCCCATAAAATTTAAAATTACATAAAAAATGTACCCCAAAATAATTGTTTTAATTGTTTTTACAACCAAAATTATAAAACAATAAAATAATAATTATCGTTATTGTTGGTTATTGCTATTAAGTTAATTAAAATTTATATTTTTACGAAATAATGTATATAATTATTGCACATACAGACATTGTATATGTATCCGTATGAAATACATGGAGCTAGGTGTCGTCTCCCGTACGAGTTCATATAATTTTATCGTAAATAATTATAGTTTAGATTGAAAAATTTATTTTTACTAACTTGTATACAATTACTTTTATTTTAATAATTCAACACCTTAAAACTACCCTTCATCCTGATATTGTACTTTGCGTAAGTGTTGTATATTACGATCCACCCATAAAGACAATGTACTGTAGTGATTTTTACCCCTCTTACCTGCAAAAACAAAACAATTTTTTTTTATATAAAAATAGTGAATTAATTTAAATTGCAATATAATTTTATAAATTTAAAGTGGAAAATAAAACCAAAATAAAATTTAAACAAAAAAAACCGAAAATTTATCATGAATAATTTATATTTTTTGATTTATTTATTCATCCATATTGGTTATTTTGGGTGTCAAAAACAGGTGATGAGGTTTTCGCTGTAATAAATGAATCGCAGCATTTAATTCAATTTGGATATAGTGTGAGATTTAAATGTTTCTTCGTTTTTATGGAGTAGGTAGGTCAGGCGTCAACCATAAAAATGTAAATATACAAAAATATTTTATTTATGATTTCCATGAAGCAACAATTATTTGCGTATGAATCACTGTAAGGTGAAGGAAGAAGTACTTTACTTAAGATTTAAATTTTTTTCAAGGTCACCTAACTTAGAAGATGTTCTAGCACTAATACTGTAATCTAGTGTATATGCCTGTATATGTTTAATCTCTTAAACCACATGTAAGATTTCCAATTCTAAAAATTGAATTTTTATTTTAAATTTTAACGGTGCAATGACAATGGTCTAATTGCACAATTTATAGACTAATTAAATTGTTTATTCAAAATTGTAGGGTATACATCCCCATTAAAAAATTAAAGCATTCACTCGTTCTTGACAAAGCATAGTGTTTTTGCATTTAAATCTAGCAGAACTTAAAACGAAAACCGAACCTCTATCAAAGGCTGGAGAAGAAACTGTGAGCAGTTTTGTTTTTGTTTTAATGAACAGAATTTATTAATCTAAATTCATCATATCAATGTATAAATCTTGTTATTCAAGTAAAACTTGAATATTTAATCCCTTATGAGCTATTTATGAACACTCGAAATTCACCACCAAAACATTTTGAGCTCACTCGGTTTAACAGACATTTAAATAACTTTAGTGGTCGGGCTGATACAAAGGCGGTGACTAAGACACACCTCTCCCCATCATTAAAAACCGTATATTCTAAAAACATTTTTATTGTTGAAATTAGAAATTATTTATAAGCGGTAAGTTTAAGTTTACTCGATATTTGGACACATCCTCAAAAGCATAAATCACCCGTTAATATGTTTCATCAATCACGTATTGCATACTTGTACGTATAAACGAGAAATTCTTTTAAAATTGCAAAAATTAGATATTTCAATGTTGAATATGATGAACCCATTTATGAGCGAAATACTTGCAGTTTGAATTTTGAGCTACTACAGCCTTAGCACCACTAGCACTCCAAATTTCTCAAGTATAAACGACAAATTCTTTTAAAATGGCAACTTACGTGGGTTATTTGAAACTTGTGATCGTCATTATTATGATAGTAAGGTATATTTTCTACGCGGAGTGATGTCATTGGAATATTCAAAAATATGACTGCAACATCGGTGTCAAGATGCTGTATAAGATAGCGGAAATTTCTCAGCGGAAAATACGAGATTTCGCTACTCGCCGCAAGTGGCAGCACAATCACAAAAGAGAAATTAATTTGTTATATAATTACCAGCGGAAATTTATTAATCATTTTGTATCTCTTTTTTCACTAAATAAAACATCCCAGCGGAATAAAATATTAAAAGTGATCCTTAAAATGACAAATTGATTGATCTCCGAAGTAAAGGAACTCGATAAATGAAATCTTGAAATTTAGCAATATTCCGTCTTTCGGCCATTCTAAAAGAATGACGATGATATTTGGATAAAAGTATTGATCAGGGGTTGAAAACTTAAGACAAAATTTTAGGATCTCTTCATGCTGGACTAAACTAGGCCATTTCATTACCAATACTTTTGAAAATTTAAATTTTTTTGTTAGTTTATTTTCTTTTTTTGGACAATATCTCAAAAATTTCCACTAGTAACCAATACTTTCGGTTGTTTTTCTAATAGCTTAGGTCGTACTGAAACTACCAGGAAAATTTGGGGAAAATTGATGGATTAGAATTTTCACTATAATTTTTTGATTTTCTGGGGCCAAATAAGTTATTTTCAGTTTTTGGCCAATATCTCAAAAACTTCCACTAGTAACCAATACTTTCGATTGTTTTTCTAATAGCTTAGATCATACTGAGATTACCAGGAAAATTTGGGGAAACTTCTAGTCCATTAATTTTGTGTGTGTATAATTCCATGTGTGCTGTCATTTTCATTTACAGGACATTTTCGAAAATCGAGAACCTTATTTTACCTCGAGTGCTAACACAATATAAATTAAAATTTAAACGACATTACATAAGATAGATAGTCTTCGTCTTCATGCCGCTCATCAACAATTCTTCACCACAAGGAAAGTCACGAGAAGGTGCAGTCCTCTGATTATATCATCAGGAACGTTGGTTTACCGTTTGGAATACAACAACATCATGAAACAGTTACTTGGAGTCACTAAAGTATTGGTATAATGCAAAGCAACGTTCGTGCAATTTTTGATGTGTCGCCTAATACCAGTGCCGTTGTTTCGCTAAATCAGAAGCTTCATATTGGTTCCAATGGTTCGGTTACTAACTCGCTTTTGCAAACACATAAACATTTTCGTTGCAGTGCTCCATACAATCCCATCCATCAATTAGCACGAGACGATTAAAAGATTTCCTTGAAATCGCTTTGAAAAAACTTGTACGCCACCAGTTCGGACGAAATCATTAAGCTAAATTGGTACGAGTCAGTGAAAAGTCGTAGGCTGCATTGGTCTTTCTGTTCTTTCGAGTTTATTAAAATCATCGCCAAACTCATGTTTCAGGAGTTGTTGGTGGCATATCGTGAGATGAAAAATCATTCTATCTAAATTCTTGGAATTGTTAAGTAGAGCTAATTTCGCTCCTATCTATGCCCTTGGCGATCCGTGTGCAGCTGTTGATGTGTTTTTAACGCTTTGGAATGATGTTTTTTCAGCTAGCCTAGACTCACAAAAATCACGTAGTAATCGTCCTATTAAACCATGGATCTCTGAGGCCTTGTTAAACATGATCAAACGTAAAAAAGTGTTATTGAGAAAGGCGAAACATGTCAGAACCAATCAACGTTTCCAGCAATATGTTACAGCCTATTGTCAGAAAGTAAAAAAGAAAACCATTGGTGCTCGCGTAGCTTATTATAAAAATAGATTTGATAACTGTTCCGGTGACTCCAAACTTATGTGGCGTACTATCAATGACAGTTTAAGTAATAATTCGTCAAAGATTAAGCTCATTAATTCTATTAATTCATTTAATAATGATCTTTTAACTAATGCGTCTGATATTGCCAATGAGTTCAGCATTTATTTTGGGAGTGTTGCGTCAAATTTGAAGTTTAGTCTTCCATTAAATAATAAGAATTCTATAGAGTCTGACGGCGATTATGTTGAGCATCCTTTTTTTCATTCAATTGACGATCTTGAAGTTTCTAAAGCCATTGCATCTTTAAAATCAAGAAACTCTTACGATATATTCGGTTGTAGCAATTACTTAATTAAAAAATTCCGTTGGCCTTATATGTGCTCCTTTATGTCATATTTTTAGTTGTTGTTTTAGAACCAGTATTGTTCCTGAAATTTTGAAATCAGCAATTGTGCTACCTCTTCATAAAAATGGTTCCAGATGCGACTTAAATAGTTACCAGTCTATTGCTCTACAGCCAGTCCTATTAAAAATAATGGAAACAATTATTAAATTTAGAATGGTTGTATTCCCAGAGAAGCATAGTGTTATAAGTTGTTGTCAGCACGGTTTTCGCAGTGGGTTTTTTGGAGTCTGCATTAATTGAATTTTTAAATGGCGTACATGCATCGCTAAATAATTCGGAGTCTTGCGCTGGACTCTTTGTTGACATAAAGAAGCCTTTGACATGGTTGATCATAACCTCCTATTGCATAAGCAATCCGTCTTGGGGCCACTTCTATTTCTGATATACGTAAACTGAATTTTTAGTGCTTGGCAGGAAATTTTAGTGCTTGAATTTGGCGGGCTCTATGGTTGCCTTTGCAGATGATGTGAGCTTATGCTATCGTGGGTCCTCACAAACTTGTGTTTGCCATACAATTGCAGCCGATCTTTTAGGTTTGACCACCATTTCCTAATTTTAAGTGACAGCAGTAGTTTACATTCACCGTTAACGTATCATTCCAGATTTTGTAATGCTGTTAATTGCTCCAGCTCGTGCATTTCCATTGAAACTGTTGAGAGCTTCAAGTACCTTGAAGTTATTGTTGATTGTAATCTGTATTGGAAACAACATGTCGATAAAATAAAAAAGTCTCTTAGCAATGCGTTACGAACTTTATATCTATTAAGACCAGTAGCACCTAAATCGGTATTGTTAAAATTCTACTATGCTTGCATTAACTCTAGGCTTGAATATGCGTTATCGTGTTGAGGTGGTTGCTTCACGGGTTTCTGCTTGGCCATTATTTTTGAGTTTTAAAGTTTTACCATTACAACATCTATATGTTTATAAGGTTTTACGTTTATTTTATTTACGAAGTGGGCATCTATTATTGAGAGCAAATGTGCGATACAAATTAGGAACAATGATCGTTTCTTATTTGAAATCGGGTGTAGCGAATTTTTATTAGCTTCAACCTACTAACTGGAACTGTATTGAAATCAATCCCAACCTTGTGAGGCTTACACAAATATTGACGAGAGTAAGAAAAAATTAATAGAATTAACCCACTTCGCTGACGAGGTGTCTCGATGCCAATCAGAAGACAATTCCTAGACAAAAGTCCACTTCGGTTAATAACAGAGGGACCAATAACATGGTGATCCGCAGTTGATCCTGGCTCCTCTATAAATGTACTATTGGATACTAACCATAAACCTTTGATGCACTTGTCCGTATACAAATTAATCGTTTGTTTTTCTAATGGTACAACTACGAGTGGTGTAGGTTAGGAAGGCTCTATATCGATAAATCTTCAAATCGGTTTCATCTGCCTGTTGGCTAAAACCGATATATTTTAGGTGTTCGAGCTAACCATCATTAAATCCGTTAAACATGATTTAAAGCACATTATGGGCGAAATTCTGCTCAGCTTTGAAGGGCTCACGATGCTTCTTTAAAAAATTGAATCAAATGATCCAGAATACTTGGCCATCTTTATTCCAGAAACACTAATCAAAGGGCCGTCATTCTCGATACCTGAACCAACATTGCTCGAGATGATGAAGAATGTTCCAGGCTGTCCAGAATTTCTAGCGAATTTCGTCCTGGGTATACCTTTCTAGCTCATCGTAAGATCGAGATCGCATCATGACACTCAAATGCCAGAGTATTACTCCTTTCCCGCCAACAGCATTGCAAGCAAAAGCATTAACACTTGTTAGGGCGGCTGACATTGTTTAAGGCAACACCAGCACTTCTACATCGATTAGAGATGGCATCTATAGACGGGGATCATAAACAACACAAACCTGCACCACGCAACCCTAAATATTTCAACATCACATCAAATAGCTTACTTTTCTATAAAGGCCCAACATCATATCGGTAACTTGTATCGGAAGAGATTAACTGATCGCAGCACATACGTCTATAACGAAATATAGAAGCGCATCGAGTGAATTGATTTTTAGTTGTTCTTTTTTCTTGTAAATGTCAATATGTCAAGTAATTATTTTCTTTTAATTTTTATGTTAAATAAAATCGATTTTTATGATTTAAGCAGCGGCTTCGTTAGAGCTATTTAACAGCTAAATTCTGATAGTAATGTGATATGCTTTTGATCCGAAAACCAATGTATTTTTGATCCACATAAAAAAATTGACGTTTCATTGTTCTTTTGGCAAAAAATCAAATTTTGTTTGATCGCATTTGTTTTGGAAATCGCATTTTTTCGAAAATTTTACCCCTTCCTCTTTTATCAAAATAAATCAATTTCTTTGCCATGTCCTAGTGACACAAGCAAATTGAATTTTTTTCGTAATTCAAAAGAACTTCATTTAAGTAATTTTGTTTCGAGCTTTTCTTTTATTCGTTTTTACTAATAACGGATTTATCTTATTGTAGAAAAGCAGACTCCAGTTTTGCTTTGAGTGATATTTGCAAAAAAGCGTACTACTCGACCAATGCCGATAACAATTGAAAACAACAAATTTAGCTGCCATGGAATGAAGTACTGCTTGATGTTCCAGTTTCAATGGTAGTGTGCCCATGGATTTCGGCGCCACCGTATTTATGCTGATACGTTTAACTACCACTTTCTATGGGCCAATTTAATTGAAAATTCGTGTCAGCCGGAACCAAACCTACTATGACATAAGTAGCACGATGCATTGTGCATCATTGTGCACTATGTGATTTTTCAGCCGGAATCTTATAATTCCAGCCGGAACTTTATGAAGCCAGCCGGAACCTTACCCTCTTCAGTTAAATTAACTATGACACGAGAAGCGCAATGGATTGTGCATCATTATGCAATATATAATTTTTTAGCCGAAAGCTTAAATTCCAGCTGGTACCTTATAAAGCCAGCCGGAACCATACTACAGCCAAACCAAACACTTGATTGTGTATCATTGTGCACTATAGGATTTTTGAACCATACAATTCCACCCGAAACCTAATAAAGCCAGCCAAACCAACTAAGGCACAATAAGCACAAAGTATTGTGCATAATTGTGCACCATATGATTTTTCGGACGAGTTCTTATAATTCCAGCTGGAACATTAAAAAGCCAACCGGAATCATGCCATCTGGAAACACACTAACTATGGCACAAATAGCACAATGCATTGTACAAAATTTTTGTACACTTTCTGATTTTGCAGCCGGAACCAAATTTACAACAATAACAATAAATTATTATTTGCCGAGAACGTTTTGTCAAATCGGGCAACTATAGATCAAACGAATCAATTGGAGAATTTCCCATAGATTTATGCATTTTTAACGACGATGTTATTTCCAGTGTCAATATTCAAAAAAATTGTGATAAGCGTGGAATTAAACTAATTTGAAGAAATGTGAGCAATTCAATAAACATAATCGGGAATGTATGTAATGCACTGCAGCTGTGGCAACTTACATTATGTAAATAAAGTGTATACTAGTGTAATAACATTGGAGGTCGAGTTGTTAGAACCACTGGAAAAAGAGTAAAATGTTCCTTTAAGTGATATAACGAAATTGCTGAATTTAGCTAATTAAACTATAGTACTTCCAGTAGGCTGGCATCGAGAAGCCATACGTTCTCGAATTAGCTGGGAAACGGTGAAAGATTAAGGAAGAGAAAAGCGAACTGCGAAAGAGTTGTGAGTACCTAGGCCCCAAAACAGATTAACGATAAATAAATAAAATACGTGTAGTTACAATTTTGAGCTGGTATTCGCTAGCAAGAATTCCAATCCCAATTTCTAAAGTACAACCGATAGGTTCTTTTAAAATTGCAAAAATTAGATATATCAATGTTGAATATGGTGTACCGATTTATATTATTTTTACCGAACGGACCAAAAATCCACTATTTGAGATAATTTTAAGGTAGATAAAATACAAGTTTGGATAAATCGCAGATATTCAAAAAAATTTCTGGAAGATTTGAGTGGATCAAGATTACCAACGTATAATGTACATGAGTAACGGCTGCAACCGTAATCTAACCGTAGACTAATCCAATAGGAAACTAACGAAGAAAATAATTATCTCCAGACAGCAGGTGATACAAGCGAGGAAGCGGCAACCTTTTCATTCCCGCGATTAACGTTTTACTAATTTTCCGTTGTACATTATACGCGCCCTTGAAAAATAATAGTTTAAGTATTGACACCTGACATTAAAATGTAAATGCCGTACCATGCTCTAGAACTTCTATATGCACTATCTTTGTGCCCATTTTTATCATCACAATTATTATTATTTTACATAAAATCAAAACTTAATATCAATTTTAATTATCAATTTCATTATTTATTCAATCGGAAAATTCCATGACAATTTCCATTTTACATATTTTCACATGTGTCTCGATCTAGATTAATTTTTTACCACACCACAATAAACCATAAACTTATATTGGGTAAACATTAGTGTTAGAAATAGTAAAAGGTGACATAACACCTGACTTCTAATTTAACTAATAATAAAATGTTTAGTATTCACTAAAAATATTTACCGAAGTCGAACTTCATTGTTATTTGACTTTACACAAATTGGTTTTTCGTTTGGTCAATCTATGCGGCAATTACATTCTGTGTAAATAATTTTTTGGTAAATTGAAAAATTTTGAACTCTACGAGTGTATGTGTGTTGTGCTGTCGTTGGTCCAATACAACCAATATTGCAACGATTTCAACCTCCGCATAGACTCAACGCTTTAAATAGGACTTTCTTAGGTGTACAACAAAACAATTGATTTTTGAAATAACACACAATGACTGCCTGGCTTCTCACAATGAAATTCTAATTTATGTGAAATGTTTAATTTGATTCTGATTTTCTTATATCTAGGGATGTTTACCTTGAATGAATATAAAATTTCTCCTTGAAAATTCCTAAATTTGTTGCTTTTGTTTTAGTGCGCTGTTGTTTGTTACTATGCAGCTTGAGATTTCCATAGAGGTACTGGTTATTCGTCAAATTCGACTTTAAAACTGTTTTCGAACATGCAGTGTTTCTCTTGATTATATCGAAGTTGCGTGTTAATCGATAACCAGTTTGATCAACTGGGTAGGAGTTTACGTTTCCGTTGGATAATATTTTATAATTGGTTCAATAAAACCGTCACCTTCTACTACGATGTTGGGAGAACAGGAATAAATTACAGCATAGCCTGAGACAAATATTGACTCATTTCCTCGATGCTAAAAAGCCTCCACGATTCTTGATAACTCTTCGATCAACGATAAACAGTTGTGTCTTGTTCTTGATGTATGGTTCCCGATATTAGTCCAGTCGTTCAGTATAGCGACTGTTAAATTTGTTACATCTTGTTCATCGGGTTGAGCTTCCATATACATAGATATATTACCACATCTTTGTAAAGTGGATTGCTAGCGAAAAGCCATCGTAATGCAACAGTTTAGATTGACTGACATTCCATGTGGAGGAGAATATGGAAATAATAGAAGCAATACTAAACGGCAGCGATAGTCATAATGGAAAATACTAGAATTAACAACGGCGGTAATCATTAACCGCAGCGAAGGACAAGTATATAAACACGAGCAAGTGATGAAGTGAACACACATAGTAAATTTATTGAAGAACCTAAAGGTGATCAATAAATTTTGAAAGAGCTGAGTGTTTTATATGCAAAATCCATTACGAATCCGTATTGAAGTCTAACCTTCGTAAGAAGTGGTGTCAGAAGTGGATTACACGTAATGGTTGAAAGAGGATGCTGAAACAGGAGGGCGTATATCGTGACAATCTTCACCGACACCAGGGCCATCATGGATGATACCGATTACTCTAAACGATGAGTAAAAAGTTCAGCCTTGCGAGGAGCAAGCAAAATATGAGAGAAATGTGGTAAATTGTCCACTATACGCATAGAACAAAAATCCAGGAGCTGCAGGTCCAGGAGCTTCAAATACAAGGTCTTGAACGAAAGATGAAGAATCTTGAAGAAGAAATTAACGGTTGATCAAGGACGTAGAAAATAAGAGTAAGGAACGTTGGGCCATTCGTAGATGCTCATTGCTCACAAACTTTTGGAGATGGCCAGCTAAATAAAACATTTTCCAAAAGTTGTTACAGACCGACCAAATGGCATAATGGTTAAAGCTTTGGCGTTTGGATCGGGAGGTACCGGGTTCGAATCCCGATAGGGGCAGGATGCAAAGGGAATTTTCATCAACAAATTACGATTTGGGATGAGAAGGAACACATCTATGACCCCCTGTCGGAGTGCGGGGCTCACGGGCTGACCCATCTTCCATGCCAATAAAAGCAGTCTCCTTCAGTATGCACCATTCTTAAATGATGCTATGGTTTTGAGAGTGGATGAGCGAATTAAGAATAACTTGGCACCGTATAACATGAAACAACCACGCCAAAATAGATAATAAGTCAACGTATTGTAAACCAAATCCAAAAGGATTATTATCATCCTGGGCCTTCTCACGTATTGAGAAGCAAATTATTACATATTCACACGTCTCATTGATAAGTATGAAACGTGTGAATATGTCGGCTCTATTTACTTGTGTTGGAATAGGTTTTGCAGGCCCATTTAGGTTTCACACAATTCGCAAAAGAGGAAGGAGGAGAACAAATTGCCACAAACGAATAATTTACCACGTTACTGGCCGAAATTGAGTCAGCTTTGAATACCTGCCCTCTGTGCTTATCATTATCACCGACAGAACTGGCACTCACATCTTCGCATTTTATTTTGCATCGTCTAGCACAGCAAGTAGCTGACATAATTGATGAGGAGGATTTGGTCCCAAATGATCAATGGGATTTGGCTGGCAAAATCACTTTACACTTCAAACATCGTTTACAGCGGGAGTATGTCGCACATTTACAAACACGGTCAAAGTGACAGCCAAGGCAACAAAATTTGGAAGAAAATGATGTTGCAATTATTTGTGAATCAAATTTACCACCTAAGTGGAAAGTGAATGCTAGGACGAGTTAGTGTATCCAGATAAAGATGATAAAGTACGTGTGATCAAGCTGAACACATCAAACAATACAAAAGAGGAAAATCCAATATTCAAGATATGTTAGTAATCAGGTAATGAATCAACTGATTCGAGACGTCTATTTGTCTGACTATCGAAACCTTAACTACAAACAAATTCTTCCGTAACGTAGTTCGAAATAAGCCGTTGTGCTCTCGAATGAAATTTTTGAATATTCACGCTCATTCATTTTAAATATGAAATAATCTCGGAGGTTGGCCTCCGTAGTGGCTGTATAATTTGAACGAGCATACGCCGTGGGATAAACATCACATAATGTAGTTTCAAAAGATGCCATAGAGCTCTCGTAAAGAATTTTTCGTAAACATATACGCTATCGTTTTGGTTCGCAAAGGGAATTACAGAAGAGTGGAAGAAAATAGCTCTAATCTGTCCACTACATAAAAACCTACTTGCTGAATTGTAACAACTATTGCGAAATAACTTTGCTCAACACTGGCAACAAGGTTTTGGCCACCGTAGCTACTGACAAGTAAAAGATTTCCAAGAAGCGTATCACAGCATCCCGAGAAACACAATGTGGAGTGTATTGTCACATTTATAGGCATTCCTTCAGATTTGATAACATTTACAAAATATTAGTGGATGACTCTAAAAGCAAGGTGATAGTCCAATCAAAGGCAAACACTCGGAAGCTTTTAAAATAACCTCAGTAGTACGGCAACGGGAACCAATAGCTCCAATTCTATTTCATGAGAATACTCGTATGTCATTCAAGCTCTATTTGCTTTCGCGGACAACATATGCATCTTAGGTTGTAAAATCGTGTCTTTCAAAGAAGTTCTTCTCTTGTTGGAAACAACAGCCCAATAAAACTGGCCTCCATATCAACGAAGCAAAAACCAAATACATGACTACAGGCGACATACAATACGAAAAGATGAGTGAGTTTAAATACCTGAGATCGAAAGTGCAATGTGCAAAACTTAGTCTTTGCAGATATAACATCACGGATCATACAAGAAAGAAGAGGAACAAGATGCGTCTGAATCTCGAATTCAGAAATGATCTGAAGAATTCTGATATAATTGGAACAATAAAATCATCAAGGGTGAGATGGCTCAGGCATGTTCTACGTTCCCAAAAGCAACAGGACCATGTGGAACAGTGAGAGGCCCCCTATTCGGTGGACAGACTACTAAGAACAGGACCTTGAAACTCTTGGTTATCGTGTCTAGCGTCAATTTGTTGTCAATCGAGTTATATGGAAGAGCATTGTTGAGGTGGCCAAATTCCTTCTTAGTATGTAACTCCAGTGAAGAAGAAGAGAAAGAGACAGTCTTTGAGAATCGTGTAATTTGCCATAAGCTAAAACGACATCCTTTCAGTAAAAATCGCGGATAACGTAAATGTTCAAAAATTCCATACGAGAGCCCTACGGCTTATTTTGACATGGCATTAGGTGATTTTAATTCCACAATATACGCCCTTTAAGACCTATAAAGCTAATATGGGAGCCAATCTCTGAGATTCATGCAAAGGTGCGTACAACAACATCCTTTCATACAACTTTTGTGTATTGGATATACAAATAAGTCTCCTCTGTTTTTATCAAAAATTAGGCATTTATTGTGAAAGAACGACAGGCTATATTTTATTGGCAGCATACGAATACCATGTCGGAAGGACGCTTCATCTTTGAAAGCTATCAATGAATTAACCCAATTTTTGGTATCTTCAAATGATGTATTGTGCTGCTCAGGCAGGTCATGCGTCATCAATCGAAACAGGTGGTAATCAGATGGGGCAATGTCTGGTGAATACGGCGAGTGAGATAAAACTGCCTAATTGAGCGTTTCTAAACATGGTTGAAGTTGCACCGCAACATGTGAACGAGCATTATCATGTAGAAGAATAATTGTGTAGTGTCTGGAGTAGTTAGTAGTGGGCGCGAATATCTCTGTGTGGTCTGACCCCCACTCCCCCTCGCCAGTTATGGTTTCGTTCGGATTTAGTGACTCATAATACACGACACCAAGCTGATCCCACGAAATACACAGAGTCCTTCTGGTCCACTTAAGGCAGCCTCACCAAATATGCTTATATAAGCAATCGATGTGTCTCAGATGCAGATTTTAAAGGTTCCCGCAAATGACGTTCATTCGGCTCAAAACACACGCTCCTCTTTTTTTACAAGAAGAAATATATGATGCTGATACAAAATCGCTAATATTTTAAGGTTATGTTGTTGACAGATGTCCCACCTTAGAATATGAAATTTAACATCGGAAAAATTTAACCATAACTTACTGGTGGCAACATCCCTTGTCGAACGGCGGAGACTTATTTAAATACCACATACCAAATAGTGTCCAGAAACTTCACACCGGTTTAGATGGGTCACTTCTGTTGTTCATTAACATCAAACCTTATATTTTTATTTATAATATCTCAAGCTGGCCGAATTGATTAACGTCGAAACTTATTTGCGCCATCTGAATGTTATCACACTAACTTTGGACTGGTATAAATGTAGTTCTTGTGTCTTTAAAAACAGTTGTTCAAAATCTCTCGAGGTGAAACCACCAAATAAATGAAAATCAAATTGTATGTTTTAGTAAATTTGACAAAATTAAATTTTGCTCAAGATACGCCTTTGCAGTTTTGTTCGAGTATGCTGTTGGTTGTTCGAGCCTGAGCTGCTGTTAGTAGTGCTGTAATAAAAATTTAATAGTCTAATGGTGATGTTCAATTAAACAAGAAACGAGTGCATAGTCCTGAAATGATGTCACACTTGCTAAGCAATAGAACAATGAGCGGCGGAAAAATTAGCAACCAACTCGCAATATCTTATTTCAAGACAGCTGTTAACAAACAATTCTTTATACATAAATTGTTAGGAACGAAAAGGAGCAAATGGCAACTGACTTCCTGAGGGGAATTGCTTACTTACATTATTTATACTCAAAATACCTAGTCATGGTAATCGTATGTACTATTAAAATATATGTCCTTGTCCTTCTTGTTAATTTCCAATTCGGACGCACTCGTAGTTTAGTGTGTGTTTTATTTTATCTTATCTTAAGCCTCTCAGCATAGGGCGCTCAGAGAGCTTCGGCTATCTCTGTGCACACCTATTTAATACCAAGGTAGCCGTGTCATCATCGCGGGGAGCGGGTACTGCTTCGGCAGTAGCAAAGTACCGGGGACCAAATGCCAGAGGTATAAATTGGCTCACACAAATACGGAACATAATACCCCAGGTGGTACAGCAGGCCTCTTCGGAGGCAGGCCCAACAGATTCTGGGGTGGGCCAATCATTATTTAACCCATTTAGATGAAGTCCCAAATTATCAAGATCAACTGGAAATATATTTCAATGCGAAAAGGAAAATGCCGAACTCCGTGAAGTTGTTCTCCGTGAAGAGAAATAAAGGAATTTACAAGTAAATTGAAAGAAGAATATACAATTTTAATGAAAGTGAATGAAGAACTCAAAAAAGCAGTTGAAACACTTGCAGAACTTGGGACGATACCTAGCCCTGCAATCGATGGTGATATTAATCCATTCCATACGAATGAAGAAGAATTAAAAGGAAAAACAAGTTAGATGTTGAACAGGAATAAAAGATCAAGTAAGAAAAGGAAAGCTCAACACTCACCAGAAATGGCAGTAACTTTACCATCAACTGCAAAAGAGGTTTCTAGAAACCAGTTAATCATCAAGAAACAACGAGCTCTAAAACAACAACCAGCTAAACCAAAAGAAAAATCACCTCCATCAAATTTCTCCACTGTACAATCGATTACGGTAGCCGAGTACAAACTCATCTCTCTAAACAATGGCGTCTGGAAAATTAATGTTGTAGACTCTGAAACCTATAGAGCTTTGGCTACAAAGCTTAATTCCGAGGGGCATTAATGATTTACCTACCTGAGGATAAGAATGATCGCCCACTCAAAGTTATGGCTAGAGATCTTCACCCAACCTGCGCAAAAAAGGAAATTGTTCAAAATCCCAAGCAAAAGGGTTATCAAATAGAAAATGCGGAAACATCATTAAGAAAAAAAAATCAAAACTGAACAAGGAGTTCAAATTAACAAAAGAGGGCTTCTCCTATTTATGCTCACTTTTAATAACAAACAAAAAGTGGAAGATGTGTATAATATGAAGGCAATGCTTGACATGAGAGTCAAAATAGAGCCATTGAAACTAATAGCGGATTAATACCGCAGTGCAAAAAATGTCAAGGTTTTAATCATACGCAGAAATATTGCCAAAGAGAGTCTAGATGCGTGAAATGTGCAGGAAAGCATCATGCCCAAGTATGCCCGGTTAGTAAAAATATTGCTGCAAAATGTGTCAATTGCAATAAGCCACATCCCGCAAACTACCGGGGATGTGAAATAGCTAAGGAGCTACAAAAAACAAGAAATAAAACGCGAAAGTTAAGTTCAGAAATATCGATGAATAATTATCAAACTTTCACCAAAGAGGAAGCTAAACCTCATGGTAGTAAAACGGACTGAAACTATACTCGCAAGTAGTCATGACAAAAACAGTTATTTCGGAGGGCACTACCGAAGATACAGCAGTGCTCTAAAAGATACTAAGATGCATGGAAGCTCTTGACATTCGTCTAGCTAAGCAAGAGAAATGCCTTTAAGCAACAGGTTAGATCAGCAAGACTCTCTGAATGAAGGGGATAATGTGATATTAGTAAACATTGAGAATGTGTCGGATCTAACATTTATAAAAAAGTTATTAAATTCATTGGAATTGGCTAACGAACCAGAAACAACCAAATCTGTGTTTAATTTTCTAATACGCGTTATTGGGCTTAGGCCTAAGTTTTTTCCTAGACTCTCATCAATTAGTTTCCAAGTTCTCTTAGAGTTATTGCCTACTGAGGAAAATTTATTTTCTGTAATAATTATTCTTTGTAGCCTAGGGACTGCTTTTCACATTATTTGACAGTTTTTTAACGAATTTCTGTAGTCTACCATTGAATGGATTACACTTTGGTTTTTTCGAAAACTTGTGAAGCTTTTTATTTGACGTAAAAGATGTGAGTTCATCCATGGCTTGAGTTTTCTAGTGTTGTCATTGGCTACTGTATAACGTGAAGAAGCGATATGCTATTTAAGAATGTTAAGAAATTTTTTAAAGGCAGCTTCGCAATAAACTGAATCCCATGTTTCGAATAGCAAATAATTTTTAAGGATATCATAATTTATTCTAGGATAATCAGCATTATTGTCTAATGTAATCTTGCGACAAGTATAGCTTGCTATTTTTAATTTAATTAAGTTGTGGTCGGTAATACACAAAGGTAGGTTATCAACTTCGATAGGTTATCAACTATCAATACTGATCACAAAACAGTTTTAATCGGAACGAAATCGAGCCATTTTTAAAGCGATTGATTACTGGTGATGAAAGGTGGATCAGATACGACAACGATGTGCGAAAAAGATTTTGGACGAAACGAGGTGAAGCTTCCCAAACGGCATCAAAGCCAGGATTGACGCCAAGAAAGGTAATGCTGTATGTTTGGTGAGATTGGAAAGGAATCGTGCATTATGAGGTGCTGCCACCGGCCAAACGATTGATTCTAATCTTTCCTGTTAGCAACTAACGCGTTCAGCAGAACGTGATCAGCAGAAAGGCCGTCGTGTTCCATCATGATAGACCACACACATCATTGATGAACTGCCAGAAGCTGAGAGAGCTTGGCTGGGAAATATTGATGCACCCACCATATAGTCCTGACCTCACTACCATTTGTTCCGGTCCATGCGGAACCATCTTAATGGTGTTACATTAAATTGAAAAGACTCCTGCGAAAATGAGTTGTCCCGTTTTTTCACCTCTAAACTACAAAAGTTCTACAGTGATGGGATCATGGCTTTACCAGAAAAAATGGCAAAAGGTCATCGATCAAAATGGCACATATTTGGTTTAATAAAGTACATTTGAAATGAGAAAATTCTTTGTTTCAGTGTCACCCAAAAAAGGCCACGAACTTTTTCCCTAACCCTATTAAAAAAAACTTATTGTATCTTAAACTTTTGTTCTATAAATACAAATATTTCTCTTCTCGGAAAAATAGGAAAAACCTAACAAGCATGATTTTAAATTTTGATAAGATTCTTGGAAATCCAAATCTTTATCTTACATTTTACATAATTAGGTTGTCCTATAGGATTTACGTCGGCAATTCTAGAAGATTTAAACTCATGGCCAAATTTCACTTTACTGCAAGTACAATTTAATTACATACGCGCGCGATAGATATTATTAAAATTACAATTATATTTTTTATAAACAATACAAACATGTTTAAATAAAAAGTTAATTTTAAAATAATCCGTGTATTAAATAAAATTGCAAAAGCAACAAAAAGATCGCGTACACAATCAATGGGATTTCCCTAGTAAATTATGCTAATTTTATAAACTTTAAATTAACTACAACAGATTAACAAATATAATAATAATTATCAGCCGATATACAATATAATTATGTAATATTGATAACAAACAATTTATGCCGAATGGTGGGGGAGGCAAAAATTAAAAGCTTTTATAATTAATCTAATCACACGCCTAGATATTCGCGATCGATTATTATTTATAAAAATAATTTATATTTTGATAAAATATTTTATAATTTTATTGTTGTGATTTTAAACTCTGGTTGTAGTTTTTATTTATTTAATTTAATAGAAAAATTAAAATTATTATTATTTGAAAGTTTTATCGTTGTTTCCTAAAAAAGCACAACAGTTTTACAGAATTTATTTTTTTATGTACATAGCAGGGATGGTCCAAAAATATAATGGAAAGGCATTGAGCAGAATTTCAATAAGAATTTATTTGCTGTGCAAAAAGCGATTCTCATATTGTTCTTGTGAAATATAGACATTTAGTTTGGTTAGCGTTTCCGTTATGTAATAAGGAAAAACTGTGGTTTGCTCTAGAAACAATATGACTATTATTTTTAATTTAATTAAAAAAAAATTAGAAAATACGTAGGGGGAACTCTTGTAAAATCGAATATATTATTCTGGCTGCTAAAATAATTTAAATTGATTGATTTAAAATTTGAAAAGGTTTTTATAACAATATTTGTTTGTTTCAGTTTATATGTAAATATTTGTCACGTCGATGGTATTGTATTATCATAGATACGATGAGTCCTGACTAGTTACACATTATTTGTGTTAGTCTCCTTTATACTTTTGTCCCACTTTCCTGCCAATTTCACTAGTTAGGTTGGTAGCTGCTTCAAAAACCAGTTCTTAACTGCTCAGTAGGATAATTCACCCTCTAACGAGGCCAGCTTAATGGATTCTGGAGTGAGCCAACCATTGCAAGGCTCATTCGATCGAGGTGAGATAGATCAGGTGGATCTAGATTAGGTGGTGGCAGACTTAATTCGCGAATCAGTAGGAAATCAAAAATGTTCAACTATGCAGAAGACTTAATAAAATAGTAATAGATTACGCTACTCGCCGGAAGTGGCAGCAAAATCACAAAAGATAATTAATTTTGCGGAAATTTTTTATTCATTTTGTATCCTAAAAGTGACAAATTGATTGATCTCCAAATAAAGGAACTCGGTAAATGAAATCTTGACATTTAACAATATTCCGTCTTTCCGCCATGTCTTAAAGAATGGCCATGAAATTTGGATAGTAGTATTGATCAGGAATTTTAAAGAAAGTTTTGAGCAAAATTCTAGGATCTTCATACTCGACTAAACTTGGCCATTTCATAACCAATCATTTTGAAAATTTAAATTTTTTTATTTATTTATTTTCAGTTTTTTGCCACTATATCAGAAATTTCCACTAGTGACCAATACTTTGTGTTGTTTTTCTAATAGCTTAGGCCATACTGAGGCTACAAAGAAAATTTGGGGAAAATTTATGGAATAGAATTTTCACTACAATTTTTTGATTTTCTTATAAATTGATTGTGAAAATTCTAATCCATAAATTAAACCCAAATTTTCCTCGTAGTCTCAGTATGACTTAAGCTAGTAGAAAACAACCGAAAGTATTGGCCACTAGTGGAAATGTCTGTTATAGTGGCCAAAAACTGAAAATAAATAAATAAAAAATTTGAAATGTTCAAAAGGATTGGTTATGAAATGGCCAAGCTTAGTCCAGCATGAACAATTCCTAGAATTTTGTTTAAAACTTACTTTAAAATTTCTGATCAATACGGAAAGATGAAATATTGTTAAATTTCAAGATTTCACTTACCGAGTTGCTTTACATCGGAGATCAATCAATTTGTCATTTTAAGGATCATTTTTAATATTTTATCCTGCTGGGATGTTTTATTTAGTGAAAAAGAGATACAAACTGAATAAAAAATTTCCGCTGGTAATTATATAACACATAAATTATTTTTTGTGGTGGTGCTGCCACTTGCGGCGAGTAGCGTAATCTCTTATTTTCCGCTGTCAAACTTCCGCTATCTTATACAGCATATTATGAAACCGCTAAGTTAAAGAAAGAAAATGAGGAGCTGAAGAAGACCAGACTGATAGATGTTCTGTAAACTCCTCTTACTATTTATAATGAAATCAGAACACTTGCTTGTACTAACGCGTTCCACATAGATCATGAACTTGCAAGGGACACTGATTGGGTGCACAAATTAAAGAAGAGACCCAGTAAAAAACTAAGAGCAGAATTTTTGCTAGAAGTTGGGGAGCACACGCAAACAAAAGTTAATGAAACCTCCAAACCAGTGCCGCCAATTAATGTGACAGGCATAACAGAGTTTGCGAATATCCAAGCTCTAATGAAATCGATGTCCAACCGATTAAACTTTAAGAAGTGCCCAGTATTGAACCAATAGTTGGGTTCTCAGTATTTCTTCTATTTACTGTCCCACACGTCATCGGTTAAAAAAGAAGACTAAAGTCGACTTTTTAGATCACTAAGACCAAACTTTATCATAAGCGGTGATTTTAATGCAAATAATTCCTGCTGGGGATCTAGATCTACAACCTACTGGTATACATAAAATGCAAGATCTTCTCGACTTCTTTGTAACAAAAGGAGTTTTAGAGATCTACACGTGCATTGAAAATAGTGAAGGACTATCATCTGACCCCACCAATAATTTGCCTAAATTAACAAACAATAAAACCAATCGGGATTTATTCCAGAAATTTGAGAACGAAAAGCGAACAAATCTCCCTGAACCAATAAGAAAGCAGCTGGCAGATGAACTAGAAGCATTCAGGTATAATATCCAAAAATCAGTTTGGTAATGTTCACCGATTTCTCATACCATCACCACAAGGAAACACGACTATCTCTTGAGATCAGAGAACTAGTTAAAAAGAAACGAGTTTGTGTAGAATCTGGCAGCAGACTCGTGCCCCGCAACATAAAAATATCCTCAATTTTCTGTGCAACAAATTAAAATAACTTGGACGGCAACGAAGGGGTTTAAAACAACCAAAATGCATGACAGTAATTATTTGCTGCTTATTTGGAAAATACTTTTCAACCATTGCCGAGACAAACAGCAAATGAAAATACAACTGTCGTAAAGAAACCTCATTAGAATTAAACACTGAAATCAATAATAACTTAAGTATCAGTAAACCTCCAGGGTATGACTTAATTACTGGGCAAATTGTGTAAGCCATTCCCGAGAAAGGGTTGCATAAATTACTTCAAATAATTAATGCAGTCTTCAGATTGAATTATGTGGCACCTCAACGTAAGGCGGCTGAAGTAATTATATTCCGGAACCAAGTAAGCCAGCAAACGACAAAAACCTTATAATTACTGCTCAAGAGGCTGAAACCTACAATAGACGAGGGAAATTTAATTCCATCACACCAATTTGGGTTTAGTTCACAGAATAACGGATATCATTGAGGATGCACTTCAGAATAAAAAGATCCAGTATTCTATTAATTAGGAAATGACGACGTTTGATTAAAACTGTTGTTAAAACACCAAAGCCTCATGCCCGAATTTTCGATTAAATCAGAGATCATCGAACGTGGAAGTTAAACGTACCGTCAAACAGCACCACAAACACGGTGGCGCCGAAAACCAAGGACACACTGTCATTGGAAGTGGAACAACAACCCGTACTTCGTTTCATGGTAGCTAAATTTATTAGAGTTGGATTTGATGTAAATTGGTTGGTTAAAAAGTTGGTTTTGATGTAAAATTACATAACAAAATATTAAAATTAAACCTGCAATACAAAATCACTTAAGTGAAGTTCTTTTGGATTTAAAGGAAATGTCAATTTTCTTGTCAATAGAACTTGGGGAGAAATTCATGTATTTGGGTAACGATTTCCAAGTACTTAGATGACAAAAAACCTTTATAAAATTAATACACTCAATGCGCTTCTAGATTTCGTTAAAGGCGTATGTGCTGCGATCTGTTAGTGTCTTTCGATACAACTTACCGAAATTATGTTGGGCTGGTGCACTCCATTTTTCCTATGAAAGATAATATATATGGTACGATGTTGAATTATTTTGCGTTGCCCGATGTAGGTTTGTGTTGTTTATGATTCTCTCCAACATTGCAACCGTTTTAACGGTGACATGGTTTCATTTGTGGTCAAAAAATGTTGGTGGTTCTCAACTCAAATGTGGTTACATTTAAGGGTTGTCGGAGGCAAGAGAGGTATTCCCAGGACAAAATTCGCGACAAATTCTGGACAGCCTGGACGATTCGTTGTCATTTTGATGAATCTTGGTTCAAATATCGAGATTGACGGCCCTTCATTCAGGAAGTAACCTGGGCTAACGCTGGTCAAGTCTTCTGGATCATTTGAATCGATTTTTACAGAAACATCGTGAGCCCTTCAAACGTGAGCCGAGTTTCGCCCATAAGGTGCCGTAAATGATGTTAATCTAATTTGATGGGCTGTTTAAATTATGCGATGAATGCATTGGTAGTTACCTCGAACACCTAAAAATAGATCGCGGAAAATCAGACTAACAAGCAGAATAAACCGATAGGTTAATCCACGCCACTCGTTGTTGTGTGATTACAATACACGACTCATTTTTATATAGGCGAGCGCATTAAAAGTTTGATGGTCAGCATCCAACTGCACATCCGTAGGTGAGCCAGGATTAGCTGCGGATCACCTAGTTATTGATCCCTTCGGTATTTCGTGGTCTACCAGTTCTATCAGAGAACGAATTAAGCGACCGAAGTGAACTTTTCTCTAGTGAGTGTTCTTCTGATTGGCATCGAGGTACCTCATCTGCGAAGTGGGTTACCTTAACGAACTTATGGAAAATTACAGTTTCAAACATGAGTATTAATGTTTTCTTGTGCTCATCAATGTAGGTGTAATCCTCATGGGGTTGTGATGTTTTCAATACAGTTCCAATTAGTAGCTTATTCGCTACAACTGATTTGCTACAAATATTTTTTGCTAGGAGAGCTGCGTACCAAATCAAAGGCCACCTGAGAGTCAATTCATGCTTACATTTGAATTTATGTCGAGTTGAACTTTGTACAACAAATTACTGTATTTTTTCGAAAAATGTATCCAGCGATCGATTCTGGTAGCTTCTAATGATCTCAAATCGTCATCCATCTTTGAGGGATTGATTCTGAAACAGCTTTGGCGATTATTGTAGTAAATCCGAAACAATCGGCTTAGAAAGACCAATGCAGTCCACGATTTTTCATTGACTCATCGTAAAAATTTTTCAATGCGATTTTACCTGCTATTGGGAATCTTTTGTTTGTCTCGTTGTCTCGTCTTGAATGGATTTGCAAGGTATGGGACACTCTGCGGTTCTGCCAGTTGCCATCAGAATATGTCGATACATTTGTTTGACATATGCAACGAAAATGTTTTTGTGTTTGTGGAAGTTAGTAATTCGAAAAAGCTGTATTGACGCTTGGACCCAGTATGAAACTTCTGATTATGTGAAACACCGGCACTAATTTGCATTGCATTACACCATACCATACTTTCAAATCAAAGGACTGCACCTTCTCGTGACCTTCCTAGTGGTGATGAATTGTTTTTGAACGGCAGAAAGATTGTCTATTTGCTGTTTTCAATGCGAGAATATGTCGTACTCGAGGTAATACAAGGTTCTCGATTTTAAAAAATGGCTTAAATGAAAATGACAACTCAGTCATGCCAACAGTGTCATAAATGTTGATGGTTGCCATAAGACTTGACATTTTATTTATTATTCTGCTTTGCAATTACGATAAAGGATGTATCCGAGTTGACATCGTTCCGAGTAGAAAGTCTATGTTAGGACCATTATAATGATGAACACAAGTTTCAAATGCTCTAAGTTCAGCAGTTGGTGCGTGTCGATCGGCTCGAATGGGAGTGTTTCCGTAATCTCATCAACAAAGACGATGACCGATTAATCGCTATCTTTTTATCAACAAAGACGCGGTGACCTCGAAAGAGTTAAATCGATTAGCAATCCACGGAAAAACCACCGAATAAGCGGCTTATTGGTCCAAATTCCACGATCTTGGCCGCAGTTGATTTTCTTGATAATCCGGTTCGAGGAGCGTTGCTCTTCGAGATAAAACTAAGCTGCGATTTCGAATTCAACAGAATTCGAACGATAAGAGATCTAACTTTCTTCAAATGTGAAAAGAAAATTGCGAATTGAACACACTGGAACACGTTGTGATTTCCAGCACAAACTTAGCACGTGGATGTGTGAGAGTACGAAGTGACGAGTGCGCATCGAACACGATGATCATGAAACATCTTTGTGTGGAAATCCTCCCCAATAATTGTTATCGACGTTTCGGTGGTGGGGTTAAAGGCATCTCTCATTTCCGATGGGTTTCTGGATCCAGCTTGTCGGTGCTCCTGTTGAGCATAATGGTATCCTGTGTATTGACCGTGACTCCTAAAATCTTCAAGCAACAAATAATTTCGGTTCCGCAATTCCGCAACTGATCTAAGTTCCAATACAAGAATTGGTTCGAAACTGGCCAAGGTGATCTTTGATGAAGGTTTTAGACAGTATTCTCAACGAACTTGTAGCTTATAGACTTAGGCGTTGCGTCTCCAGTTAGGTTCGTCTTCAAAAAACGCAGTTTTCGCTAATTGGTCAGCTAATTATTGTAGTGGATGATGTCGACGAATACATTTTCAAATTTTGTCCAATTCTGCTTCACGGTTTTGAAATTCGCGACAGTTCGTTTTCTATATCCTCCTTCAATTTCGTCAGGCCAGTACTTGGCTTCAACATGACCTTGCACCTCACAATACCCTCGTTAACGTGCTTGATCTGTGGCTTGACAACTTTAAAGCCGAGTTCAAATAAATTTAATCAGGATTAACCTCGATAAAGTAACACGTATGGTTGTGTTTATATTTTATTTTTCCTTTATATCTTCTTATCTATTATACGAATGTTTAAAATTGAACACCGAAAACTGAGCTATTACAATAACCAACCGTTATGCTATAAGTGACTGAGTACACCACAATCGCAGGAATTAACACCGCAGCTGGAACTTTGAAACGCAGTTGCTTAATCCAAGCTCGAGCGAGGCCAACTCAAGAATTTATTTCAAAAATTGGTTTGCATAGTGCGAGGAACGTCCAAACATCTTTAGAAAATATAAACACAGAGCTTAAGAAATAAAAGGCCCCCGTTTGTGCAATATTCCATTGGAAGATTGTGTCGATTTATGTGCTTTCGACGTACGAGCATATCGATTTTTAAGAAGCCTTATGAAAAGCGCTCACAATTTCTGGGGTCATTTTTATTCGTTTAAAATTGATTCGTTTAAAATTGAAATTAAAATTGAAAACATTGAATAGTTCGATGTCAGATATTCTTCTAAAATATTAAATTTTTGTAATTTTTCGAACTTTTGTTGTTTGCACTCGTTTGAACTGGATAAATTGGACGTTTTAATGCTAGAATCACGGTCCTAGGAAACCCGAGGTCGCGACATCATAATTAATGTCGAATGGATTTATTCCGTGCTTTTTTCGAAGCAGAAAAAGCGATATCGACCATTATATAACAATTCACTACCATAAAACGTACACAGCTGTTTACAATACGGCGAATAAACTAAAAAACTTTGCTTAATTTTGTCCGCTCTCAAGTTAGTTTCATGTAATTTTAAATGGGTATGCCAACAATCCTTAAGGCGCCTGCAAAGATATTTACGTTATGATATCCGAATTACATAAACAAGAATCTGTTTAAACAATTATTTTAAAATTTTTGTTTTGTTGTGGACTTCATAATTTAATTATCCTTAAAATAAACAAAAAATGCTGTTATTATGTTTTAGTTTTTAATCAAATCTGAACTTGAAAGTTTTTTGTTTGTTCTGTTTGTTTATTTTTATGTTCTTAAATCTAAGATAAACATTTAAAATAAAAAATATGTTTTCGTCTTTTTTTACAATTATGCTTTTACGATACAATACTGTATAGAGTGTTGAAATGTAGTTTTCTAGGACAAAGAACTATTTTAAGTTTCGCGTTGCAGTGTTCCACCAACAAATGAATTACGTCGCCCCTGTTTTATATTGTGATAGTTACAAAAATTATCGGCGGTGAGTTTTCTATTTTCTATAGATTTAACGTGGTATAACCATAATACAAAAACTTTTAACCGTTTTAAGTTTCGTTTAGTTATAGCGACAGTGTTGTGGTTATGCAATATACAATAGGAAAATTATTCTCACTAAGTTAAAATTATCTTCATTAAGTATTTTAGGCAGTTTAAAATAAATAAATAAACATTTTTTGTTCATACAAAATTTTTCGTAGAGTATGGTTTGATCGGATTACAGTAAAACGTTTTTCTCTAAGTTCCGACACTGTTCCGTTGTAACGATAAATAAAAATAAACAAAATCAATTCGTCCTTGACTTATCAAGCAAATTTTAAAAAATGTGAGCTCGACACTTTTGCAGATTTTATATCGCTAAGTCTGAAAAACTGGTTTTCAACAAGCTCGGTGTAAGTGTGTCTGTGTGGATGTGGCGCCGCGCAGACTAAAAGTTTGTTTCCTCTCTACAGACCACGACTTTTCTCTATAGACGGGTTGACCTGCGGAAGTGGCAGCTTCCATAAGAACTATTTCGTTTCTTGCCAATATTTTGAAAATTATGTCATTTACCAGAAAAACACCAGATCCAGTTTTTCAAAATTTAAGTGGAAATGACGATTTTTGACAAAAAAAAATCTGGTTTTCAACTAAACTAATTCGTCCCCTGCACAGCACAGACCGTTTCAGTGATCGCGATGAAACTTCCACTTTTCGAGCTTTTCGATTTCTCCAAATATTATTAGGATAAAATGGATTTAGGAATATACGATTGAAAACAAAAGATTGTAAATTAAGTTTCAAACAAAATTGGTTTAGATCATTTTTCTAAATTTTTCCGGAAATGACGAGTTTTGAATTCAGTGTTGTGCGTCTATGCGTATTTTAGAATTGTCTACATGTTGGTGTCGAAAATAGATATTTAGTAGGATATTTAGTAGAATACGTAGATAATTCGTAGACAATGTAGATTATTTTTGTTGTTGCTTTCTTATTAGTTTAAAGTTTCGCAGTTTTTATAAAGGTTTTCCAATACATTCAAGTTTTGCGAACTAAACAGATAAGATTAGTACGTTTAGAATAATTACATTTTTTTTGTGTAGTAAAATTAAGTACAGTGCGTGTCACCGTGTGTGATGTTGGGTCCACTAAATGTCTGTAGCTTCTCTACAGCCCGGACGGATAATTCAGATCAGGATGAAACTTTATACTTTTTCCATAAATTAGGAGATCCAATTGATTTTTGGCCAACATCGTTCCACCGGAAGTGGGCGCTTCCATAGAAGCGTTTTCGTTTCATCCAAACACTTTGTAAAGTATATAGCAATTACTAAAAAAGGATTGAAATCAAAAGGATTGTAAATTAATTTTCAAACAAAATTTCTCCAGATCATTTGTTAAATTTTACCGGAAATGATGAGTTTTGATAAAAAAAATTATTTCACCAAAATTCGACATCAGGCGCATTGAAATTTCGGAATAAAAATTTATACTTGAACTTTTCTTGGCAGATCCCTGCGAAATGTTGTGGAAATTTTGTATACTGGAAGAGGCAGCTTCAATGATAGCTAATAATTAAAATATTTAAATAAATTTAAAGATTCAATTTTTAACCAACAAGAATTGACCTTGTTCGTTTTCTGAAATCAAATTTCCCAGGAGTAAGTTTATTTTTTCGGTTAAGAAGACAAGTGTAGTGTATTCGAGATCTAAGTAAACATTCGTGGTAAAAACAAGTCTGGTGTTGACCACAACTTATTCATCCCTTAACTTTTTTGACATATTCAAACTCATTTTTAAATGTTTTGTTAGTAGTATTACATAGCATTTTTGGTCAAATGTAATGTCTCTCGCTTAACAGAGACATTATTTTTTTACCGGACAGGTGGTGCAGTGGTTAAAGTGGATCGGGAGGTACTGGGTTCAAATCCCACCAGAGGCTCGATGCAAAGCGAATTTTCGTAATCGATTACGCTCGGTGATGTTACTAAACACAATTAAGACCCTCTGCTGGAGGGCAAAATTCAGCTCTAACCCACCGTCCATGTCAGTGTACAGGTTGAAACGGAGATTGCAATGTGCAGGTGGTAATGTAATTATCTGAATGGGTGGTGTGAGCGAGAATGAAAAGAGATATTAGTTGACCTTTAAAGGACATTAAATCCACTGGACAATTAATACGTTATTTTACAAAATAAATAAATTTAAAAAAATAAAAAAATTCTAACACACGTCACATGTTTAAAGTTTATTTTTGAAACTGTACGTGTCAACTGACACTTCCAAATGCTGGCTGATAAAAATCTACCAGTCCCAACTTGCTTCGGTAATTCAAATTATAACTTTTATTAAATAAAATTTAGTAGAATATACAACCACTGCCTGTAAATTATACTTCTGAATAAATTAGCCTATAATTACGGAAGCAATGAGCTGCAATGGCTGTTATGAAATTTTCATAACAACGTTGTGTGCTAAAATTTGTTTCGAACCATTGACTGAGCACCCGCAGCAAACTAAAATGATCACCATTCATGTCGTTAAAGCGTTATCAAGCGATATCCGGTTACTAGGAGCATCGTGATCATCGTGACATTTTCTTCACAATATTTGTATTTTTAATGGCCAAGGGGAAAATTCGTGTTCCGTGAAAATATGAAGGGAATTTTTTCATTACTAATCGAGTAGGTATAAATTGCCTAACTTTGATTTCTCTCAGTGTACTCGTAATTGAAAATTGGGTGCGAATGATTCAAACTACTAACTCATTAGCATTATTTTATGGAATGTGAATTGGGGGTCACCAATGTTTAATCATTTTAAAGTGAGTGCATTGACTAAATTGGTCAGATGAATTTCCCTACGTGTATTGTCCTTTAATTCATGTTTATAAGCAAATAAAGTAGTAGTAGCAGTAAACAGTAGTATGAAACTTTAATTTAATTTTTTTTTCATAAATTGAGAGATCCTTACAAAATTTAGAGGCAATTTGTGTACTGTGGAAGTGGCAGCTTTCATATTAGCTTCATGTCGATGCCGTTTTTGTAGAACGATTTTCTTTGGCCTCAAAATAGGGCTTTGTTTCGGCTATGACTTCAGCATTTGACGTAAATCTCTTTCCCTGGAGCATTTTTTTTTAGTTCTGCGAACAGGTAGTAGCTGCTGGGAACCAGATACGGAGAATACGGTGGATGGAGAAGCAATTCGAACTTTATTTCAGCTAATTTTGCCATCGTAGGGTGCCAATCAAAACGATTTTGTGCACTTTTTAACTTTTCTTGAATAATTGCCGATCAACCAACGTTCGACGATTGTTTTCGAAGGAACAGAGTCCTTATAACACTTACCAAGCGATTGCTTTGCTTGAACGGATTTTACCCCACCAAAAATCTGTGTTTCATCAACAATCAAAATTCATTGTTTTCATTGTTTGGAAAACAACAAAAGTAGCGTTACTGTCATAAAATGTTCATAAAATGTTGGTACAAATTGTCTGAGGGTTGATACTTCGTAAAATTCATATGAGTTTTTCATTAGATGCACCATCTATGTGTCAGCATCGGGACTGATATAATAATGTATGCTATTCACGAGGATGGAGTTCCATCACAGTGAATAACAACTATTATACGTGAGAAGGAATGTTTTATTGACGATGTAAACTCATGCCATTTTCCCGAGTATCAGGATGATTCGGAAGGATGCACATTAGTAAAGCGAAACCAAATGCATCCACATGCATACTTGCTACAAGAACAACTCGCAAATGCGCCGTTTTAGCTTCCGATGACGCCAACAAACCCGCATAGTTTCTCAAACTTTAGATGAATTCGTCCGAAATAATAGACAAATTTACACCTTCAAGAGACCGCATGGCTGGAGACGAGCACTTACTACAATGTAAAGTACATTTCCAAGTCGGAACCAACTATGTGAACAGTGATACCATGTCCTGTGAATTGAAGAAAACTGAACAACGTTGTTCTAACATCTCTCATATATTTATTTTTTTTAAATAGTCTACAAAGTGAACTTGAAAATTAAAATATTAAAACATTAAAAAAATTATTACGTTTAAATTACATATAAATTTTAAACAAATAAAAAGTTGTACAATGAAGTATTAAAAACTAAAACAAAAAAAAAATTACTTCAGGTTGGGGCATAATACTACTTTCACGGATGTACGTGTCCTTACTTATGCGAAAACCAAATAGGTGCTCAAAGTTGTTAAAAGCCTTCGAAACAAGTAACTCTCATTTTCTTAGGTTCATAGTATGGTACATCATCATACTAGAGGTGCATCAATTTGATCAAGTAGCATGTTGCCAATAAACAAGTTGATAAAATACTCACGTCTGTTTTGGAGCGTCGAGATGTCGTAAGTTTTGCAACTGGGGTAACTGTTGCAGATTAATATGATATGGCAAATCTTGAGCATAATCCCTTCGAGAATACACTACACTTTCCAATGTATAGGTCCATAAAAACTTTTAAGAATATCTTCAATGACATAGTGATCAAAGAAGAGGAGCTACCAAAGAATCGTCTACGACAGATTTCTTAGAGGCAGAATTCGTGAAAGAAATTGGAAATCACGAAATGGCTGATAAGCAATTCCACTCAGTTTGTGCAGCAATGAATGTGAAGCAACGAGAGTTATTCACGACAGTAACGCGCAGTATAGCACAAGGGTCGACAGGACATTTACCATTAACATTCTTCTGAGAAGAAGGAGAAAGTTATTGCTCCATTGGTTCGGAGATACAGAACTAGGCGTTCAGCCTTCCGTATCTTGGACAGACTAGCTACAGTCCCGGAAGAGCACTGTACTGAAGAACAGAGGAAATCTGCTAACTGGGCTAAGAGCTGTATTACCGATGTGGGCAATGCACGCAAGGTGGATCTTAGGTCTAAAAGACAGAGATCCAACGAAGAGGAGTTTGGGGGTTTGGATGCCGAGAGAAAACGGGCCAAGCTTCTTGTGGGACAGTCGCTAAAAGAGTATAAGCTTTTAAACGAAAAGCGTTTACGAGAGCCATGAGGACGGGAGCATCACACGCGAAAGATGGAGGTTGGTGTTTAATGCACTTATCCTCGCCTTTCTTAAAGTTATTGGACAAAATCCGGGACCCGGAATAATGAATCTCTGGCTCCCCTGTCAAAAACTAAAGGGGTAATTAATTTCGGCTTCGGGTCAGTAACACTGATGGTGGTCGAAGAAGAACGATGTCGGGGTTGAACCGAGCACCGTGCAACCCGACAAGGGGGTGGAAGAGGACATCCTGTAAAGGAAAGCCCGATGGATTTACTCTCCAGAGGAGGTATTAAAATCGCAGCCAGTAGTGAACCCAAATGAGAGGTTAACTAGGGAATTGAGGGATCGATTATCCCTAGGCATGGAGAAGGGGACACATCGGACTCTGAGGGGAGAGGGAAGCGTACCTTTTTAAGTTTAGGGACAGCGGAGGGAGTGAGACGGAAGAGACCATGGTAGCACGGCTGTCGAATGATGGTAATTGAATACTGCTACGAATGAACAGGTTTGTGCAGATTAATTTACACCACACCAAGGCTGTTTTGGCGGCGCTACTTTTCAGACTTGCTAAGTCAGGGGAGGCGATAGTTATGATCTAAGAACCATGGATACAAAAATAACAAGATCTGTGGCCTGCGAGCGGAGGGTCATATATATCCTATTATACGCTTGTCGGACGGAAAAGAGCAGATCATGTATACTGTTGAAGAAAAATATAAATGTTTTTCTACTTCCGCAGTACTGTAATGGGGACATTGCTGCGATCTGCATAGAGACGAAGAGTAGGAGATTTTGGCTTGCAGCCGCATACACGGACCGGGAGATGCCGGTGCCGCCAGTTATACTGACGGCACTTGTTTGCGATGCAGAAAGGAAGAAGGTCGGAGTTATCTTAGGGTGTGATGCACAAGCGCACCATACCATCTGGAGTAGCTCGGACATCAATTATAGGAGTGAGTCACTTTCTTCAGAATTTCTTGTAAAAAGTAACCTTACTATTAGTAATATAGGTCAGGAACCCACCTTTATTATTAGAAATAGGCAGTAGGTTCTGGATGTTATTCTGGTCTCCGATTTATCTCACCTATGATTGGCGAATGGAGGGTGGCGAAGGAGCATTCCTTCTCTGACCATCGGTATCTAACGTTTAAGCTCAATCTCCAAAATATAAATCACTACGTTTTCAGAAATCTCAGGAGGACAGTATGGCACGTATATATAGATATATATTGAAGGGTAGTATTCCATCTAGAGTTTCAGCACTCCCCAATAAGTGTAGTGCTCTGGATTTAATGGTGGATATTCTTACCAAAGCTTGCAATACCTCTATGAGGGAAGCCCGCCCATTAACAAAGCTGATGGGAAAGCGGAAACCTGTTTGGTGGAGCTCGGCCCTTGCGGAGTGCCGAAAAGTCTGCGAGTCTGCTTTCAATAGAGCGAAAAGATCGAGAGAAAGCCAAGACTGATACTTCTCTAAGAAATACCTCGGAGAATATAAAAGAGAGGCAAGTAAGATGCAAAGGAATGCGTGGAGGCTCTTCTGTGATAGAATGGAAGAGTACTCGGAAACCTCGTGCTTAAGAAAGATTCTCTCTATCAGTTCAGCTGTGCCAGGCTATCTGATTCAACCGGATGGCGAATAGACGGTTTCTAGTGAAGAGACTCTTAATCTTCCGAAGGAAACTCACTTCCGGCGAAGTGATGATCCGTCGTTTTGCGGGAGTAGATTACTGCGGGTCTATGGATGACTGCGGTGGCTAATTGTTGTGTACAGAGGATATTCTGAATATACGGAAGATAAAATGGGCTGTTAAAAGTTTTAAGCCTTTTAAGGCAGCTGGTCCGAATAGGATTGTTCCAGCAGAAATTCAGAAGAACTCAAAGGTCTTGCTTCGCTGGCTGGAGGTTATCATCAAAGGGTGTCTGAAGCTGGGGTACATCCCAAAGAAATGGAGGGAGGGTAGCGTGATCTTCATCCCGAAAGCAGGTAGAAGCTCGCACAGCAACCAGGATTTAAGACGAATATCTCTGTCATGATTTCAGCTGAAAATCATGGAAAGGCTGCTGGATTATATATTCGTTCGAGAATTGTACCCAGAAACTGGGCACAGTCTCAGTAGCTCCGTGGACATGGCACTACATGCTTTGGTTCGGAAAATTGAGAAGTCACTAGATTTTCAGGAATTCTCGTTGATGGCGTTTCTCGATATCGAGGGCGCTTTCAACAACGTGAAGATGGAGACAATTAGGAAAGGATTGCTGCCACTCGAGATTGAACACCCAGTAATCAGACTAATTAATCACTTGCTGGGAAGCAGAAGGGTTATTGCTGGGATGGAGGAAGTCTCCGTCAGAAGACGGGTTGTTCGGGGAACAC
This sequence comes from Nephrotoma guestfalica, assembly GCA_963691935.1. Lineage (NCBI taxonomy): Eukaryota > Metazoa > Arthropoda > Insecta > Diptera > Tipulidae > Nephrotoma > Nephrotoma guestfalica. The sequence continues at coordinate 253,380,729 of OY829913.1, forward strand.
CTCCACACCATCTAAAACAGAACTAGTTCTTTCCCAGTCTGAATGGTACTATAATGGCCTTTACTGATAAGGCAAGGGGGATTCATCTGGACAGTAAGCTCAGTTGGAAACCAAATACGATAAAAAAAGTGAAGAAGGCCACTGTGGTACTCTACTCTTGCCAAAATGTCATCGGAAGGAAATGGGGTCTGAAACCGAAACTGGCGCACTGAGCATCCTGTTTGCTCAATAGTGGGGCGCTAAAAATGAAATCCAGTAGTGCCTTAGAGTTTATGCTGTACCTTCTTCTGTTGAGTAATATTGGTAAGCAAACGGCGGTCAATACGGCCGCCCGGCTATCAGCAGGTTTCGGGGTGGAAGTGCCTGCAAAAAAGCACTCAATTATAGTCAATGCTGTGAGGCATGACTTAATGAATTTGGATTATATAACACCCCTGGTGTGCTTTAGCAAGCTTTTTAAGGTGATTCTTTCCTCTATGTGTTGAACTGATTTGTGGGGAATTAAATGTGGGTCTATCCTTTCGTCTCCCTGATTACTGCAGTGTGTACCAGGCTGAAGTTATAGCGGTAGAAGAGCACAAGAACTGGTTGAGGCATAATGTAATATCGTTGACTGATATCACTATTTCTGTGGACAGGTGGCCGGCCATTATTTCACTGGATTCAGTTTCTCTGGCGTTAAGGATGACATTGGATTGTCACACATCTCTTAACGAGATGAGTGAACTATTCAATATCCAGTTGGCCTTGGTTTCGAGCCATCCTCATGTTTACCGAAATTGCAGGGCAAACGAATTAGCAAGGTACGGTACGACTCTCCAACTGGAACCAGGGAGAGAATGCATAGGAAGGCTCGCCAATCCGACAGGCAGGGTAGCGAAGCAAGTATGGCCTGAACTGAGCTTGAAGCGATCCAAGATCTTGATCACACTAAGGAAGCGTGACTTAGGTAGAATTGTAAGGGTACTTACCGGACACTGACTCGGACATCATGCAAGAAGACTGGGTCTGGATGCAAATAACTTCTGCATAAGCTGCACGGACGAGGAGAAGGATTCTTGTTCACTTCCTATGCTCATTTCCTGCGCTAGCTGGTAGAAGACATGATCACTTGGGCAAATACACTATGGATAGCCTCTCTGATATCGAAAGCTGTAATGTGCGAGATCTTTTACGTTATGTGAATAGCACTAGATGGGTTTAAAGGGAGTTTAATAATGTCGGGTGCAGTGGTATCACAATGAGCCATAATTGGCCTAAGTGTGCGATAGCAACCACTGAAACCTACCGTAATTACACGATTAGTAGGCGGATCACCGTTGTTCACGCTTTACAGAAGAACGCAGTAATTATCAACAGCATACCGAAGGTTATTTTGCGATAGCAAATAAACGTTGAGAGGATTTTGTATCATAACGGAGATCATTTGGTCATACTTTCGTTGCGGTCAATGTACGGCAATGATCAACAGTCTGTTCCCGCTCCTCGCAACTTCTGAACGATGATCGATATCTTTATAACTCAATATCATTAAAATAAAATTCTATTGAACTGTCATTAAAAATATTATAACTGACATAAATGCAACAATCTGCCGCCCGGAAAAATGTATCTGCTACCATATGTTAATACAGTAAAATGTTTGTAGGCTGATTATAGGTTGCAACGTATACGTTTTAGATATAACTTGTGTTACTTTATGTATTGTATGATAACGACTCTTACATGTTATGCATATAAGCGATGTAGACCTGTCCTGAATAATTACTTCATTTGGTTTATTTATCATGTCCCACGTATAACCATTAAATTATACACATCCATATATCGTTTTTGACGACCATGCCAAATGGTCTAACCAGAAACGTGGTTTTAAATATGTAATACCACGTAAATTGGATAATACAATCGCGTGAATTGATGGTGCTAATCATAATATAAATTATTTTTAAGATAATCTAAGAGTGGCTTGTGAAACAGGTAGGTAAGTAATGATATACATTTATTTGTTGAAATGTAAGATTGATAATATTCGATTTAATTTTGATTTAAACTATTTAAACTATGAAATGATTGAATTTGTATGGAACGTGTCTAACTATAACATTTTAACAGAAAGAGAATTTTTTTAAATGAATTTTGTCATGCAAATGCGATACCGATCTAATAAAAGGTGGAGTAAATGATTTTTGGCTTGCAATTTCAGTTAATAAGGGCAGTGAATATTTCGTGTCATTATTCTAATTACAAGACTGTAACCCTTTAATTAAATTGTTTTATTTATTTTGTTTGGCATGCAGGAGGAGTATATCAAAATGAATCATGGTAAACATCTTATATAAATTTTACACGGCAAATTTTCTTTCAAATCCAAATTTTTACTACCGATACATTCGCATCCCGATGACAACCTAAGTAATAAATTAACCATCAAAAATTAATTGACATGTACATTATATAGACGTAATATTCGTATAATCCAAATGCGATATTAAATTGAAAATAAATAAAATTTATCGAAAATTCCACCACAGATGAAATTAATTTTCAATTATATCGATGAATAATTTTCTGTTAGTTTTATGTTCCGTTTCCATAAATAAAATCGTTTATTATTAACACATTGTCAAGCAAAGTGCATAATTATGTAAACAGAAAAACTTAATAATTTTTTTTAAAAATGTTAATAAACGAAAATTTAACGTTAATTTTATAACAATAATAAAAAAAATAATATTACACAATAAAAGAATTAAATAAAAATTAATTTCTTTAATATAAAAATATGAATGTGCTAGGGGCTTCGCACCTGCCTACCTTTGTGACATTAATGGAAATAAAGTACTAAACTCGCTTGAATACAATCCTGAACTAGTGATTCAAAGTCTTGAGCAGCCTTTCGATTGACCGGAAAACTTAACTTTTTTCGGTTTAATACATAGGCGGCTGTAAAAGTTTTTAGAAAATGGTAATACTAGTGTTTTCCGATACAAATCTCTATGTCAGGCAAAAAGTGTAACATTTTTGGAGGTTATGTTTCTCAGAAGTCATCTGTCAGTTTGCATCGCAACATTGTGTTGCGTGAACATTTTCGTGTGATGAGTTTTTGCGATTTTCGACAGTGCTTCGAATCACTTCATTTGACTTTTGGCGACGAAGCCCCATCCTTGGCTAGTGTTTATAATTGGCACAATGAATTTAAACGCGAATGACGTTCACTCAAAGACGAGCCTCGTGAAAGTCGTCCAAAAACAGCTGTTGTGCCAGAAAACATCGATGCTTTGAGAAAACTGTAGTAACACCAGTGTACATACGATCTTACATGAACATTTACAGATGCGGAAACTATGTGCACGTTGTGGATTCCACATTTGTTGTGCAGACGCACAAAATAGGTTTGTGTCGATAGGTGTCGCCAAATGGTTGATAACTTCCATGAAGGTTCTTCAAAAACGTATACAAAATCGTGACAGGTAACGAGTCATGGAGATATGGGTATCAGCCGGAAAGAAAAGGGCATCGACTGTTTGGGTCTTCCTTCGAAGAAAAACCAACAAAAGTTGTGCGAGCTCGGAGCGTTGGGATCACGATAATGCGAGCTCACACACATCACATCAAATACACTCAAACGATCGAACTGATGGGTCATCCGCCTTACAGCCCCGACTTGGCACTCAATGACTTGTTCCCAGCAATCCAAAAACCATGTTTTGGCGCTATCATCTTTGGATTGGCAGACGTGTTCCGATAAATGGTTTGAGCGTATGCAAAAGTGTATAGATCTTAAAGGCGAATATTTTGAAAAGCAATAAAGCCATTTTTGATGAATAAATTTAATTTTTTATTACTTTTTCTAAAAATGTTAACAACTTACTAGAGTAATTGTTTTTTTAGTTTAGTAGTCTATTCTTGTGGGATCCCAGCTCTGCCAGTCCTTTGATTTCATCGACTCAGAGAACCACTAACCACTAATTCTAAAGGTTTTGTTCTCTTTAGGCTCTTCAGTACATGCCTCCTTGAAAACTTTTGTATTTCATCGCTGCCGTATTCCATGTTTAAGTCTCGATGGAGATTATCATTTCTAATGTACCAAGGAGCTTTCACAATGCTACGTAGTACTTTGTTTTGAAATGTGTGTATGATCTTAACTGTAGTTTTCTTTACGCAGTCTCAAATAGGCTTTAGGATTTGTTTATATAACATCAGTTTGTTGTGCATTTTCAGTTCGGAGTTTCTTGCAATAAGCCAGTGAATTTTGCTGAATTTTAAATTCAGTTCTTGCCTTTTTAACATGTCCCTTCCACCTGAGCTTAGAACCTATCGTCATGCCGAGATACTTCGTTAATATGGAATTTGGTGCAAATTCAGTCCAATCGGAATATATTTTAATTTCCTATTTGTAAAGTTGATATGTGTTGATTTCATGTTGATTCATTTAGTGTTATTCTCCATTTTTTTGTGCAGTTATTCACTATATTAACAGCCTTTTGTAGTTTTCTTGTGGACTCAACAATACTAGCATCAGTGGTCATAACAGCTGTATCATCAGCAAACGTTCCTATTCTAGCTTCTACTATGTTTGGTAGATCATTTGTATACAGGAGGTATAATACAGGGCTCAGAACACTGCCTTGTGGAACCCCTGCCAATATTTTCTTTAGTTTTGAGTATTCTCCTTCGTGTCTCATCCGGAACTAACGGTCGTTGATGTAAGACTTTAGCAATTCAAAATATTGTTTTGGCAAATCTCGTTAGAGTTTAAATTTCAGACCTCGGTGCAAACCTTATCAAATGCTTGCGCTACGTCTAAGAATATGGAATTTAGTGTTGGGTATCTACGCGTATTTCCGAATTTTCTACATGTTGGTGTCGAAAATAGCTAATAGTAAACAATGTCGAGAATTATTAGAGTATGTAGACAATTCGTAGACAATGCCGAATATAGCTTTTTTGTTGCTCTTTCTATTGTTTTTGTGTACGAAATCAGAACCTTATATACCCGTAGTTTTCCAGTTTACATTGGGGTTTATTTATATTTTACAAGTTTAAATTCAATTTTTATAAAACAAGTAGGTATACGATTGAAGTATCTTGGTCAATCGAAGACTTTGATATTGCAACAACCAACCTTAAGCGATTCCATTTTCATTCGAGGAATAAAATTATAATGGGAAATGGGAGAATCTTCTAAGATTTTTTTCTGTATCCAGCGGGCTTTATAGAAATTAATAATTTTCATTTTGGTTAAAATCTAGTTAAATTTGTAATGAGATCAAATAAATTATCGGTAGGCAATGTACTTTCCTGAGCTTAATTGATTATCATATCGCGGTACCTGGCTATATTCGACGATGGTTTAAAAGAAATTCGCTGTGCCAAATGTGCCTACTGTCATGAATATTTTTAAAACGAATACTTCTAACTCAATAATCATTGACTTTAACGCCGGTTCCTTGAGCAACAAAGTTGGGGTTACTACAAAAGTATAAATTAGTGTTTATGATTGATTCTACTGTTTGAGGTTGTGCTTTGACCTAAACAAAAAACATGTGGCGTGCAGATACGGTGGCAACGGAGAGTTTAGGCACAACCGAATGTTTCATCTGGTTTTTCCAAAGTAAGATTATCTGATAACTGTAATCAATCTTGCCTTGAACAAGAATAACAATGTAGGAATTTTTTATCATCGTTTGTATTTCCCGATCTTTTTCACTGGAGTTATATTGCTCCAAAGTAACCATTGGATTAATCATAAGCTCTGGGAGATGGCAAGGATTCAATGGATCAATCATTCATTAATCCAAAATCAAAATGATGACAGAAACGCATAATAAAATAATACTAACCTGCACATATCGACCCTCGGCTAACTTACACGAACACGAAACAAAAATTGAAACATCAGAACTCTAACATAAGCAAGCATCGTAACTAGCGCAGTTGGAGAAAGAAATAAAACATTACAAAATCGAAATTCTCGGCCTCAGTGAAGTAAAAATTTTGGTGAAATAAACTGGACGCGATGAATAAGGCGTGGGCCATATTAACAACAGCAAAATCAAAGAAGGCACTAGTAGAATAGAAACCAGTAAGTAGAAAAATAATCGTGACAAGATTCCATCCAAAAAATCAAAACACAACCATAACTAAGATTCAGAAGCATTATAGACTCTGTGCGTAATAATAATGGAGAACAATTCATCTATTTCTCTATCACAAACCAGCCATTCATAGAAGGCAGTAAATTTTCACACACAAAAATGCAACACAAATTTACATGAACATCATCTGATGGCAGAACAAAGAACCAAATAGATCAGGAAATGATCAACAAGAAATTTCTCACGACATTACAATATATCGAGGCAATCAGTGGTGTAGATATTCACAGTGACCACCAACAGGTAATGTCACAATCCAAAATTCAGTTTGTTGTAAAACGCTTAAAGATAAATCGAAAGAATTTTAACACCAACAGATTATTAAAGGATGCCAACACAAGAAACACATTCTGCGAAGCACTCAAGCTTAGCCTCCAAACCGATGAAGAAGCAGCCATCAGTGCAGAGCAACAATGCAAACAAATCGATCGCCTATACAACAGCTACTAACACACTTAGGTAACAAAAAATTAGAAGTAAACTCTGGATTGATGATAAAATTTGAATGAAAATTGAAGAACACCGGCAACTCATGTTGCAAATGTGCCAAAAAATATTCTAGCGAACGATATATCAATGCCTTCAAAATGCCTACGAGGGACAATTACATAAATTCACCGATATCTTACCAATAAGGGATGCATCTCTTCAAATCTTCAAATTAATCACAATTGAAGAGATGAAAGGAATATTTCGGTCACAATATCACCAACGATACACAAATTTTCGAATTAACATCTGGCGCTAATAACGAAACTGTTAACACTTATCCACGAATGGAGCGGGAAGTCCAGCAATGCGGAAGTTAGTGGTGTCATTGCTAAAATGAAGAATAACAAGTCAAGGAACGGACAATATATAAGCTGAAGTATTCAAAGGAGACATATCGACAACTACGGTAGAACTCTAACACCAGCAATAAGAGAAGTGTGGAATTCCGGTAGAATGCCGCGAAATTAGAAAGAAGGCTTAAATATAAAGATTCCCAAGAAAAGTGACCTCAGAGAATGTAAAAATTGGCAGGATATATCCCGGGATATAAACTGGATTCAGAACAAATCGAGGTTACATCATTAAACAGTCAACGAATGGAATTCACCACTGTACCACTTTGATTATTTTCCCCGTTATCAAGTGGTACCCAGGGACTTTTATCTTTGGGGTTTTTTACTTCTTGTTTGATTACTTTCAGAGTAACTAGTAGCACAGGTACCTCGACTATTTTGCTTATAGGTGTTAAATGTTCATTATCCGCTTTTCCAGTTGGTGGTTTTAAGGTTTTGGGTCGGTGGTTTTAAGGTATTGTCTAGGTATTCGGCAAACAGATCAGCTTTTTGCTTTTCGTTGCGAGCCCAGGTTTCATCAACCATTTTTATGGATGGCACTTGCATTTTAGGTCTTTTTAAACCTTTGGTGGCTTTCCACATGGAATATTATGTGTCAGGTTTACCTGTAAGGTTACTTAGGAAGCTAGCCACTGACTCATTCTTAATCTCCTTTATAAGTAGTTTAAGTTTTTGCACAAGTTGTTTAGGACTGTTTTGTCTTCAGGGGCTCTAGCTGCCAAGTCTTACTGCCAAGTCTTAAGCTCTTCTTTTTTCGTTAACCAACTCTCTCACTTCAACTAGATAGTATATACTTTTTGTAATATTTCTTGCTGATCAGGAGTACTTTCCCCGGCCGCTTTTTGTACCCTTAAAATTAGGCTTTCCAGTTCTTCTTCTATCTTGTAAGGGCTCGCGATCTGCATATCGCATTATATCTGACGACCCCGACATGCCGTTCGACGCGATCAAGTCGTTGGTTGAAAAAACCAACCTCAGCAATTACACAGCTTGAGAATATTGTCAAGAGACTAAGCGATAGGTTAGCAAGACTCGATACGCAGCGACAACCTTCGCGATCACTGCGGTTTTGGTACCAAATTACTCAACGTTGACGTTGGATTAAGACGTACTTTCAAACATGCATTCATTCTTGCCAATGTCGCAACCGCCTCATCATCGGCACGGATTTCCTAACGAAATTCGGTTTGTTAGTGCATCTGAAAAATCGCAAATTGATTGATCCATCCACTATACTTACTATCAATGTAACATCAGCACTCGTTGATACACCATTGATTTACATAATCAACAATTGCCATGAAGCATTGTTGCAGAAATTGCCTTCTTTAAGAGCTCCACCGAACTACAACTCTCTGCACTTGATCCAATTGGGCACAAACCAGCATTGCTAGACTTCCAACACATGGTGAAACTAGGAATCTGCCGACCTTCTTCTTCAGCAATATGATGTCCATTACAAATGGTGAAGAAGAATGACAACGACTGGAGACCATGTGTCACAATTCCTGACCGTTACTCTATTCCCCACATTCAAAACTTTTCCATGCAATTACATTGCATTCAAAAATCAATCAGATCTTACCATTGATATCCATTGCTCCTGACGAGGACCTTATTCGAATTCACCCGAATACCATTTGGACTTAGAAATGCTGCACAAACATTCTAGCGTTTCATCAACGAAATTGTGAGAGATCTCGATTTCGTTCATATTGACGACATACTCGTAGAGACGAGAAGCAACAATTATTCCATTTGGAACAACTCTTCCAAAAATTATCAAATTATGGCGTCAATATTAACATAGCAAAATTTGTGTTTGTGTACCTACTGCCGATCAATGCATTCCTTCAGCTCAAGAACATCTTAGAAAACATTGCCCTTTTAGCGCATCTGCTAAAAGCAACAAAACATAGCATCACCACTGATAGATCGAACCCAGCTATAGGCGCAATCTTACAGCAATTCAATAAAGAGACTTGGAAACCTCTTGAATTTTTCTCCAAGAAATTAACAGATGCCGGAAGAAAATATTCCGCATTTTCCGCAAGGTTGGGAAGTCAAGATTTTCACCGATCACAAACCGCTTATTACAGTAATTTACTCTAAAGCGGAAAGAAATCCCAGGCAAGCATGCCATTTAGACGAGGTCGCCCAATTTACGACAGACATACAGCACATACAAGGTAAAGAAAATGTGGCCGCAGACACACTTTCTCGGACTTCTGACCACGAGCTTACCTCCACAGCTCACAAAAGCTCAACAAGGCAGTCAAGAACTACAAGACTTACTCTCAAGTTCTACAAATTGGCGCACTTCCAAATGGAAATTAGATAAATTTATTGTGAAATAACTACTGGCAACAATGGCCCGTACATTCCAGAGTCATTACGTCGAACAATTTTAAACACTCTGCATAATATTTCACATGCAAGTATACGAGCAACTTGTAAATCACCTCACGGGAATATCCAAATTTCACCAGGTAGATTTAAACATATCTATGTACATATTGTTGGACTACTTCCACCATCTAATAGATTTACTTACATTTTAACTTGCGTCGATCGTTTTAAGCGTTGGCCAGAAGCCTACTGCATAAAAGACATCTCCGCATCAACAATCACAAAAACGCTCTACACAGTTCGAATCTAAACTAACTAAACAACTGCCTATCACCCACAAGCAAACGGTATGGTTGAACGCTTCTCCACCACCAACTTAAAACAGCTCTCAAAGCTCGTGCAAATACCGTCAACTGCAGTTCGGAGATCCCAATCATATTGTTGGGGATCCGAGCAACCTAAAATGTTCAAATGAACAGTGAAAATCAAGTTATAATTTAAGGACAAGTTTGCGAATGTTTATAAAGGGTGTTTTTTTAAGAGGTTGCCGATTTTTTTTTTGAATAAAACACATATAAAATTATGAAATGATCAAAATTTTTTTTTATTTGGTAGATAATTTTTTGGCATTTAACATTTAAACACAATTTCTGGCATATGGCTACCACGACTATTTTTCACAAATGTCATTCTGGAGGTCCAATTTTCCAGCACTTTTTCAAGCATTTGAGGGCGTATGTCAGCAATGACACGTTGAATATTGGTTTCCAAAGCGTCAATCGATTGAGGTTTATCCACATAAACCAATGACTTCACGTATCCCCACAAAAAGTAATCGAGTGGCGTCAAATCGCACGAACGCGGAGGCCAATTCACCGGACCATTTCTCGAAATAATGTTGTCGTTGAAAGTTTCTTTCAATAAGTCGATTGTTTCACGTGCTGTATGGCAAGTGGCACCATCTTGTTGAAACCACATTTCATTCATATCCATATCTTCAAGATTTGACAACAAAAACTCATTTAACATGGTTCTGTATCGATTTCCATTCACGGTAACGCGTCGTCCTTCCTCATTTTTAAAGAAATATGGACCGATGATCCCACCAGCCCATAGACCGCACCAAACAGTACATTTATCAGGATGCATTGGTAATTCTAGAACGGCGTGTGGATTATCTTTGCTCCAAATGCGACAATTTTGTTTGTTGACGTATCCATTTAACCAAAAATGCGCCTCATCACTGAAGAGAATTTTACGGTAAAAAAATGGATCTTCGTTCAATTGATTTAACGACCAATCACTGAATTCACGGCGCAAACGATGGTCGTGTGGCTTTAATTCTTGCACCAATTGAATTTTGTATGGCACCAAACCCAAATCTTTACGTAAAATTTTCCATAAAGTCGATGGACAAAGTCCAATTTGCTGAGCACGACGACGAATCGATAAATTGTCGTTTTCTTCGACACTGGCCTCAACGACAGCAATATTTTCTTCTGTACGAACTCTTCTCATTCTTGTCACTCTTGGCTTGGCATCCAAAAGAGTGAATGTAGACCGAAATTTGGTAATTACGTTCTTTATGGTGGTCTCTGACGGACGATTATGTGCACCATAAAATTCACGAAGTGCTCTATAAACATTTTTAATTGAACACTGATTTTGAAAATAAATTTCCACGATTTGAAAACGTTGTTCTGGAGTTAACCTATTCATAATGATTTGCCAAACAATACTGAGTAGAAATGCCACTTTGAGCTGTCAAAACAACTGTCATAAAATAAAACGACATCTATCGGAAAAACAAACCTCCTAAAAAAACACCCGTTAGTAGGTCGAAATATATTCGTGCGTAATTTGATACAAAGCAGTGCTTCGAAAAATGTCTCCAGCAGGTTGGCTCCGAAATTTGTCAAGGCAATCATCAACTGGTAAATACTTCAATGAATTCTTAGTTAATTCTTATAGTTATTCTCAAGAAAAAGGTTTGCATACCTAGTATTTCACTGGTGGTTGGTGTTAGTGCATTGATTTTTCAAAATTTAATTGTCTTTTGTCCGGCTTGAATGAAACCTTCTCATGGGTGTAGGCTAGCCACACGATTGTTCCATTGGTTGTTACTGTATTTAATTATGTATCTATGTTATGAAGTTACAATAAGCGCGGGAGATAAAATGATGTATTGTATGTACTTATGTAGATGATAAAGTTGGTGACAATAAGGTTATCGGTAAATTGTATATTGATATGCAAAATATGGCTGATCAATATATATTTTTGGCAGATAATTGTTCTCTCTAACACTATAATAATTTAGATTATAAAATTTGGGGCCACCTTCATTTGGAGGCATCAATACACTCCATCCCACAGCGGTTTTACACGAACAACTTTTCCAAAGTCTTTTCTTTAAACTCGCCCAGTAAAATTTAATTTCATCGCCGATAAGTTACACTTCGACATTGATAAAATTTTCTGAAACTTGTGTTTATCGTACTCACCCTGTGCATATTTAAATCGCTAGGCACTTGTAAATTATTATTTCAATTTATAATTTTTTACACTTTTTATTTGATAAATTTTTAATGTTTTGATTGTACAAATATTGAATTTAATAACAGAATAAAATAAATAGTATGAATACAAAAAACGATTATTTCAATGCACGTAAAGCAAAATTACAACAAAAATTAATGTTTAAATTATTTTAAATAAAACCTTGCTTGAATGAATAATTTTTTTCTGTACAAAAAAAAGCTGTTTCAACGGTAGAGAAGACAAAATATGGTGTTGAACAAGCTTTTATTGTTTTTAGATGGGATGGCGGGAAGTAACGATACTAACGGTATGGTATTCACGTTCTCTGCAAGCTGCTGCGCCACACACATAAGCGAAACCCTGTAACGTTTATAATAGCAAATAGTTTTTGTATTTGTCAAAAATCATAAATTGATTTGTTTGAGGAACTAATTAGCATTTACAGTTTTTTATTAAGCTCAAATGCATTAAGATTGAAAAGTGCGTAGAAAACGCACTACATCAATAGCTAATTCAAAATATTAGCCAATTCGTTTTGATTCAAGCCACAAAACACTTTTAAACACCATCGGTCAAGTGGTACTGAATACAAAAGAAAAGTCGGCGACTGAAAATTATTCCTGTGTGAAAAATATTAAGTTTAGGTTTATATCGTGTGCGGTCCATGCTAATATCCAATGTGGTAGCAATGTGGTGCATTTGCAATGTGGTATGGTAAACTACTACTAACAACTACCACAGGGCACAATTTTGATATTTTCAAAATTGTCAGCGAGTTATGATGCAGAAAACTACAGAGTACAACTGGTCAGATTAGCAAGCTGAAGAAATTGTTATTGATATTAACTTTACGTGTTTGTGCATAATTTTGTAATTGATACAATTAAGTTCTGAATGAAACGTCATTCAAATGGCCTCCACCACTTCTTCTGCAGGAACGAATTCGATGAACCCAATTTTCGAGCACTTTTTCCACTAAATCAAGTCGTATGTCATGAGTAGCACGTTCAATATTGACTTGTAAAGCTTGAAGAGAGTTTGGTTGATTGCTAAAGACCAATGACTTGAAATAACCCCACAAGAAATAGTCTAATGGTGTTAAATCACAACTCTTGGAGGCCATTCAATATCACAATTTCTTGAAATAATCGAATCTCCAAACTTTTCTCGCAATAATTACATTGTTGCACTTGCTGTGTGGCACGTAGCCCCGTTTTGTTGGAACCAAATGTTGTCAAGATCAACTTCTTCCAATTTCGGCCATAAAAAGTTGGTTATCATGGTTGGTTTTACTAGCTTCATTTCGAAAAAAATACGGACCGATGATTCCACCAGACCAAAAACCACACCAAACTGTCAATTTAGGTGAATCTAATGGTTTTTCATGAATAATTTGTGGATTTTCTTCGCACCAGAATCGACACTTTTGTTTATTTACCGCACCACTCAGATGGAAGTGAGCCTCATCGGAGAAGATGATTTTCTTAAAAAAATAATTATCGTTTTCAAGTTGTTCCAAGGCAAAATCAGCAAATTCACGACGTTTACGGTGGTCCAATGGCTTCAGTTCTTGAGTGAGAACAATTTTATACGGAAGCAAACCCAAATCCTTTCTCAAAATCCCCCAGGTTGTGGTTTGAGACAGTCCCAATTCTTGAGAACGTCTTGGAATCGACAAATTGCGGTCTTCAGGCAAGTATTGCTGTTTTGTACTGCAAGTTTTGCAAGTACTGCAAGTACTGCAAGTTTTGCCGTTAAGGCAGCAATATTTGCATTACTTCGAGCGAATCTTTGTTTTATTTGCACTTCAACATTATGCAAAGAAAATGTACGCTCAAAATTTTCAACAATTCGATGTATTCGTCGAATACATTCGCGAGCACACTTGGACGATTATTACAACTATAAAATGGCAAAAGCGCACGAAAAGTTGCAATTGGAGAACGATTATTTTGATAATAAAACTGAATAATTTGTAAACGTTGTTCTTGCGTATATATCACCATGATGAAATTGTAAACATTACTGAATACAATGAGACAAAAAATGACAGATCATGACATATTACAAATGGCCGAAACGTCACTTAAAAATCATATCATTCAAATTAAATTAAATAATAAATTATACAATAAATTATCTTACCACTTTTAAATCGTATTGTCTAAACATTTTATTTGCTCAAGATAAATATATCGACATCAAGCGAACAAGATAACATTAAACGTCAAATCGAAATTTTAATTAATTTATATCCTTAATAACTCAAAAAATACCCTCTATAGAAATGGAAATTCTTGCATATACATCAAAGCCATCAAGAATCAGAATCACACATAGCCCCAAAAATCTTATTGAAAAATAGTCGGAGTTGTGAGTTATTTGACATTAAAATCAAGATACGGTTAGATAAAGATATAAAACAAATCAAATGTTTGAAAAGAGCATTACAACAGTCATATATTTCTTTACTTAGTATGATAAAGACGAGTATAATACGAGTCTTATTTACAATTTAGCCGTTGAATTTTGTTTAATATTGTATCTGCACCCTGTAAAGGTTATTCTTTTTTCTAAGACGAATTGTCATATTTAGCACTTTCTGTTCGTTAACAATATCTAAGTATAATATTCCGATTCTAGCTGCTTCTAAATCTTCAGATCGTTTGTATTTTAACTTCGTATTATCCTTTTTCACTTCATCTTCAATAAAATAAAATTTTCGATTTATATGCTTCGTCCTCAAATTGTGCTGATTATTTGTTGTCCAATCTATGACTGCCTTTGAATCGGTTTAAATATTCGTTGGTTTCATGACAAATCAGTTTCTTCGATTTCTTCTGTTAAATTGTTTATAAAATTTAGTTCACACACAGTGTCGCGAACTGATATTAATTCCGCCTCCATAGTAGACAAAGTAACCATCATCTGTTTTCCACTTTTCCAATTGATTAACGATTCATCAATCTTTATGATATAACCGCTAAATCATTTACCGTCGGATGTACTACACCAACCAGCATTTGTCGTTCCACTTAAAATCCTGCTTCTTTCACTTATTTTCAAATTGGTATCTTTGGTCCCTTTTAAATACCTCAATACTCATCATTATTGCGATAACTTTAACTGCTAAATCCGGATGTGTATACCTCTTGTTAAATACATTATTGATCCGATAGCTTCCTGATACAGTTCTCTTGATATTTTTTCTGAATCCTCGTAATCGTCCAAATTAACTTCTCTTAACCCTGGTGTTTTGATTGGATTTGAATCACTGAATTTTATATTTCCGTAATATTTTTTCAACATAACTGGATTGGCTTAGCATTATCCCTTCATCATTATCTTTTATCTCCATTCCCAAAAATAAATTGGTATTGATCTACTTTACTTCGATTTGGCCTTTAACATTATTTATGAATTTTTTAATCGTCACTAACAAATCATCCACATATACTCCTACTATGATGAATTCATCATCCTCCTTCCGAATGTATACATATGGATCGGATTTAAGTCTCTTCCTGATTGTGGTAATCCGTAAATACCAATTGTTAAACGACAAGCTTTATCTTTCTCATGTCCGTATCTCTGAAGTGGTTCCATAAATACTGTTTCTGCAAATTCTGCATTTAAATATGCTGACTTGATATCGTAGAATTTTCTAACTGCCTTTTTCATTAATGATATTTTTAATAATGCTCTTATTGTTTCATATCTTATTATAGGGCTGAATGATTCTTCGTAATCATATCCTAATCTTTGACCGCATCCTACCGCTACTAATCTTGCTTTATGAATTTCTTGGTATTGTTCTCCATGTTTAACTTTGAAAATTCATTTACGTTTTATTACTTTAGCGTCTTTTCATCGTTCCACTTCCTCACATACTTGTAGATTTGTCATATTTTCCACTTCAGTTTCCATTGCTGTTAACCATTTTTCTTTATCAGATGACTCTATTGCTTCTTTATACATTCTTAGTTCTGATTCATTTCTGAAATTTTTAACGAAATCTTCGTACTTAACAGGCTGTCTTCGTAATCGCTGTGGTCGTTCATTGTGTTTTTGCTCCTGTGACCCGACGTACGTTGAGAGTAACCGCCCTATTGTTTGATCATTTACTTGGCTATCTTATGTTGAGTTTGTTCGTTATTTATTATATTACTCTCCGACGCATTAAATCGGTTTGCACTGAATAGCATATATTGTAACTTATTTTTGTTGCTTGAATTCAGGTCATCAACTGTTGATGTTATCCCTCGATTCGTCTCATCAAATTTTACATCTATTGTTTCATACACTGTTTTATCTTCTTCGTCATAAATTATGTAGACTCTTCTTTCTCTCGAGTAACCCACTAGAATCCCCCTTTTAGCTTTTGGTTGCAATTTCGAAATATTCAATTTATTGACTTTGTAATATGCTAGGCATCCGTTCCGGCATAAGTTCTCAAGTGTCTCACTTGAGATGGTTTTTGCCTCTCCATAACTACATTGGTGTTTTAGTAATATTTATGTTCTTAACCGGAGTTACGTTATGGATATAACATGCTGTTGCAACTGCTTCGCCCCAGAATTGTACTGGTAAACCTCCGTCTAGGAGAAAATCCAAAAATAAGAAAAAAAATATTCATCTAAATGGCTACTTCATCGCGAAAGCGAAGGATTTACACAGAAATTATGCAAAGAGATAGAAGCAGGAGATGAACAATTGTATCGGAAAATTTTGCAGATGATTCAATTCCAAAAAATATTAGGGTTGGTGCAACCCTATATTCAGAAATTAGATCCTGATTCCCGAAATTCTACCCCTTCGGCTGAACGTTTACAATTAACTTTAAGATATTTGGCTACAGGTTAGTCGTATAAAATTTTTAATACAAACTTTTGTGTTTTACTACACATATTTTTTATTTTGATTCTAGGTGAAACTTAAACTCAACGATTTCCAGAATTTTGAAAGAAACCATTTCTGTTTTGTATGAAGTATTAAACGAGTGGCAATTGAAATTTCCACAGGATACATCCGATTGGATTTTTTACCATTTGTAGAGCTTCCCTAATTGTCTAGGAGCAATTGATGGTAAGAGATAGAATGCAATATATTACGAAATAACATATTGTTTACGTTTTGCTGGTAAGCATTGTAATATAAAGACAATGAAGAATTTTGGCTCGAACTATTTTTGCTACAAAGGCACCAATTCCTTTGTTTTAATGGCCACAGCAGACGCCAACTATAAATTTGTTTTTGGAGGTAAGATTTAGGACGAGATATCGAAAAAAAGTTAGTACCACTACCAACGCCAATTAACTTGCCAGCAACACAAACACCTTCACCATATGCTTTTGTGGCAGACGACGCCTTTCCGCTAAGTCACTATATTATGAAACCGTATTCCCATAAAAATCTAACAACGAATCAAATACGGTTTAATTATATGTTATCAAGAAATCGCCGAGTGGTAGAGAATGCATTTGGAATTCTCGCCAACCGTTTTCAAGTGTTATTCTCTCCCATTTCTAGAGAACCGAATGAGGCTATTAAAGTTGCATTGTCTTGTATTTGCCTTCATAATTATTTACGAGAAGATAACTTAAAACATTCGGTAAATTCCGAAGTTATGACGCCTGCGGAAGAAGATGGCATAAATAATCGACACTTTCATTCCCTCAATAAAAGAATAGTTGTGCACCAAAGAAAAAAGTAGCTACTATAAGGAAACACTTCGAGAATTACTTTACAACATTTTACCCCCAGATGTTAAAGTAATTTCTATTTTTTGTGTTTCGAATGAATAAAACATGAGTTCAAATTATTTTGCTAATTTTTATTTATTTTGTCTCGCTGATATTGGAATTTTTTAATCTCAAATATTACATTATTTATCTGATGTTTAGCTGAATTTTGAAGGTCCTTATCTAGCTCCTCCAAATCTTGTGCAATACCGTCACCGTACGCTTGTTGCGTTAGTCGAGATTTCATCAATTTTGTGATTTCTTGTGCCGACTGCAAACATGCTTCTGACAATTGTTCATCCTGAGACCTGGCAAGTAATCTCACTTTTTTGGTTGGGTGTAATGGAACTGGTCGCGTTAATCCTGTTTGCGCTTGGGTAGAATTAGGTATAGGTGACGTGGCGTGGAGGAAAAATAAATATTTCTAGACTGGCTTGTTCCTGGAAGGTCGGGTACATCATTGGATGGTGAATTTGAAGTAAACGACCTTATATCAGCTTCAGCCTCATTATCTTCACTTTCCAAAAATTCTATTTCGGACCATACAGAATTTGTTTCACCCATATGGTGACTTGGTTCTAACACCGGAGCTCGCAATAATTCCTAAAACCAAATGAAATATTAATGAAAATACATAACGTAAAAATATTAAGAGTAAACAATTACTAACATTTAGTGAGTTGTTGTAATAATTATAACTTTTATTAAAGTTATAATTATTACAAAAGATCGCTAACGGTTTTAACAGTTTTAAAATGCTTTTGGGATTCAGAAACGAAATAAGTTTTCGTATTGTTCCATTTTCTAAGTACATAATTAAAGCAAATAATTAAATTTATACTAGAGCAGCGAATTTGTAAATCTGTCTATTGAAACTTACTATATGATGTAAAACCTCCATCGAATGGGAATGTTGTGTTTAGTTCTTCTATCATTTTTGACCAAAATAATTGGTTTTTAGATTTATTTTTGTAACTAATATGGTGATGATTCCAGATGTATTCCGTCTGCTTGACTTTTACGGTTATGTACATTATATGGTCATCCTTCCAGGAAAATTTTCTTTTTGACATATTTTGTTTTATAAACTTCACAGTAACAATGAATATAGAATTATTTGTTTATTTAGAAACAAAAGTCAAAATATTTAAACAAAATGTTGTCTGCACTATATTTTTCTCTGCCTCCCTTTACTAGTATTTTAGCACTTTATCCCACATGAAAAATGCGAGTACCATACGGCTATTGCTAAAATACAACGATATTCAATATAAAACTTCTACGATAATATTTTCGTGTGTAAAAATTATCACTTTTACGCATGCAACTGCCTTTTCTAAAGTGATTAAAGCATAATGTCACCTCGGTATTTAGGTGTATTGTACAAGCAAACAAGTAAATATAAATATCTATAGAATCTAAGTATATAAAGAATACTAATTACGGACTAAATACATAGAAGGCAGTGGTATACAACACTACCCACAAATCTGTAAAACTAATAATCATTTCGAACAAATAATTTCAGTCTGTATTGTACATAATTAAATATTACTTATTTTTTTGTTCTTCTCTCATTTGAATTTCTTGTTGGCTAACTGAGGAACTACCCCAACAAAAAAGAAATTAAAACACAGAAGCAAAAACAACTAAAAATTATTATTAAACGAAAAAATTATTATTCTGTAATCTTGAAAAAAAAATTAAATAAGCTTTACAAGTAAAAGGCTTTTGAAATGGGACAGCAAAGAGAAAAACTATATACTGGTACAAAGTTCTTTATTTTTTATTTCATCTGTAATAAAGTTTAATTATGGTTTGGATTTTTAAATATTTAAAAGAGAAATTAAATGTCACATGAGAAATATTTTTCGTTTGTTTTTTGTTAATTATTGATGCAATTATTTTTATTTAATTTTGTTACTGTAAGAAATCCACTAATGCATACAGTAATAATATATTTTGATTGTAATTAATTATATTTACCATAGTTAAAAATTCAGGTAATTTATGGCGTGTTGTAATTGCATGCAATTTATATATATATGTAAAATATCATAAATATAACATTTACCGTTGTCTGAAATTTATGTAGTTTGGTCAAATGAAGGCGATTATATAATTTACGGTTTTAATCCTACACGATTTTTAGTATTTAATGTAAGTAACTAAATTATGCATATCTACATATCAATTTACCTCAACAGCTGGAAAAAATTCAATTAAACATTTCATCGCAATTGCTTTGCGAATTATTTATGACTTTTTTAGTGTTTGTCTAAATCGTTCCGGTGTTACCGTTCAAGAGTTAAACTTGGTGCAAAATATAAAATTACAGTGAATTTTATGTTTAAATTATGGGAGAGTCCGTGTGTAAATTAATAACTGAAAATTTGTGTGCATAGGATATACGGGATAAGTGTAATTTGCGTAGGATAATTATTTTGGTTTACATTTTTTATGCGAACAATTCAAATTCTTTGCATAATTAGCAAAACAAATTTATGTCAAAGGCTACTTAATTTTTACTTTAGGTTTCCATCTATCTGCGCGTTCTCATCTGATATTACTTTGCAATTATTTGCAATCGATTTCTTTGATAGTAAACATTCAAAATAATTCCGTATTGGTTACATACTTTACATAAAAAAATTACAAAGCAATTTCCAATCAAAAGTAGTCGAGCATGCAACTTTTTGCTTTGAAAATTTTGAATTTACAAAACGAAATCCAAAATTTGCCAAAATTATAAAGGGAAATTTTCAACCCTGCAATAAACACATCAACTTGTTTATGTTTTTGATATCAACTGGCTCTTGGGTGATTGAAGTGCTTAAAAATGTTTTAAATTGATCCAGTATTTTATAAATATCAATGATCAAAAATCGGTTGTCATTTCCATACTGTGTTAAAATTGTCATCTACGTCAAGTCAGTACGAATTTACATGGCGTATATTCCACCTGATTCGCCTACATAATTTTAATAACTGAGGATTTGAATCTCTCAAATATTAATTGGACTTATGATGATGAAACCAACGAGATTATGCCTGTATATGTGAATTCGGATAATGAGTATCTATTCGTCGACACCATATTCGACTCAAATTTGAGCCAAATCTGCGAATTAAAAAATGGATGAGACCGAACCTTGAACCTTATGAACCAGATTTATTAAAAACCAACCAATTAGAATCACCAACACCTTTCGTAATTAATGATATTCACCACAAAGCAATAGAAATAATATTGGAAACTAATGTGAATAACAGGCTCCAAAATTACCAAAACCGGAAACCATATTACAGCTTCAGAAAGGCCAATTCGAATACCTTACCTACAATATTTAGACCAAATAAATTGGAATGCCGAGTTTAACGGCAATGACATAGATCTAAATGTGGAAAAATTGTACACACATCTATTTAAAGGAATTGATTTATTCATTCCCATGTCTATGAGCAAACCGAACAAATATCATCCGTGGTATGACGATCAACTTATCAATCTTAAAAACAAAAAAAAACAAGGCTTATAACGAAATCCTCAAATTATGTTCCCAGGATAGTAAACAAAAATTTACTGCATACAACCGAAATTTTGAATCTTATTTTGAGCCGAGAAACAGAAGCTATATTCGCAATCTAAAGGGTAAAATAAAAGGCGACCCCAGACACTTCTGGATATTTTTTAAAACCAAACGCGGAACTGATGGTTATCCAGCCTGAATAGAATTTAATCATCAAAAGTCTTGTGATCCACACACATCGAGCCAGAATATATTCAGCGAGCATTTGTAGGATTCGGATAAGGATGTGATCCTAATGGTATCCCGGCTTCATTTTTAATAAAATTTGACAATTCCTCTAAGTATTTTGTTCAATCAGTCATTAAAATTGGCAACTTTTCCACAACTAGAGTGACGCTTATTTTCTTATTTTGGATCTATAAATGATGTTTCTTGCTACAAATGTATTCATCTATACCTGCTATACCTAAATGATTTAAACTAGTAATATGCAACTCATTTAAAGCAGTGATTCCGCGGTATTTATCACTAATCAACATGGTTTTATGTTTAAAACATCAGTATCTACAAATCTCATAGAATTTACTAGCTATTCTATTAAAGAAATTGAAAAGAACAAACAAGTTGACGTAATATACACCGACTTTGCAAAAGTTTTCGACTCCATCAGCCATTGTAAAACTTTGGAACACATTTTCAAGTTCGGATTTTCCAGCCAGTTTGTAGCCTGGTTCAAATCTCATTTGAATAATCGAATCCAATATATTGAAATAGGAGGTAAAACGTCGAATAGAATACAAGCAACCTCTAGTGTACCACAAGGCTCTTACGATCGCCCATAGATTTTCCAATTTTCATTAATGGTATTACTGAAATCAAAATCTACAAAGCCATCGAGTCAGTCGACGATGCCAATAAACTACAGGAAGATATTGACAACCTAGCGTTATGGTATGAGTTTAATTCTCGGAGTCTCAATATTGGGAAGTGCAAAGGTCTATCATTTCACCGAAAAGCCAACATTGTTACACAAGCCTACAAGATAAATGGTATAGTCCTTCAGATAGTAGTTGAACGTAGAGGTTATTTTCGTTGAAAACATGAGCTTTACTAAGCACATTGAGCTGTGTATCGCTAAAGTAAACTTCATGCTTGGTTTTGTCAAACGTTGAACGGGTGACATTTTTGATGTGAAAACGATTAAGATCCTGTATTGTGCTTCCGCTCGATCTCAGCTGGAATATGCTGTAAATGAGTTGTGTCAGTTCTACCAAGATCACATCCAATGCATTGACAAAATTCAAAAGAAGTTTATACTCTTCTTGACTTGGGTTTATGATCATAATCAACCATACCATGTAAACATACAGCGACAACCACCATATTTAACTGGGTGCAAGACATACAACTTGACAACTCTAGAAAATAGAAGCGAATTGCTAAAAAGTACATTTATTGGTCATCTCCTACTAGGCCTAATCGACGCACCGGATGTGCTAAAGTCAATTAAAATAAAGGTTCCTGGTAGACAACTAAGATATCATATCTTCCTCCACTTCATATCTTCCTCCGACCGGACAAGCGGTGCAGTGGTTAAAGCTTCGACACTTGAACCGGAAGGTGCTGAATTTTCATCATCGATTACGATCAGTGATGCTAATAAATACAACTAAGACCCTCTGATGGAGTGCAGAATTCCGTGTCACGTGCCGACCCACCTTCCATGTCAATGTACAGGTTGACATGGAGCTTGCAATGTGCAGGTGGTATACTGTAGTTGTGTGAGTAGGTGAAGTAGCTGGGTTAATGATGTGGAGCGAATGAGTGGTATCACAATGGGCCTAAAAATTGGCCTAAGTGTGCAGTAAGCAACCACTGAAACCTAAAAAAAAACCTAACCTACCTTCCTCCACTTAGATAGACACAGAATCAACTATGGCGATAACGAACCAGTGAAGATAATTTTAAAAGTAGGTTAAGACAATTTTATACCCCTCAGTGATTTTTCTTGGTACTTTACTTTTATATTTCAAATGTTCAACTCCAACGCGGATTTATTTTATTTTGTATTTTTTCAAGTCAAATTTGTATGTAGACTAATCTAAATATAAATAAATAAATAACTACAGTGCGGCAACAGGACGCGTTTTTCTTTGCCTCTTACCTCTTCGCCTATAAAATAAATTCTAAAGTGGGGGTATTTTGAATCACGTTTGCAACAATAATTTCAAGTGTGGCTAGATAATCGATTGTGATATTAAAAAATGGTGGTGGAATAATCACACGTTTTGACGACAGGTTAGCCATCTCCTGATGCAGTAATGTTCTACTCTGGTTTAGGTTAGACAAGAGACTTGAGACCCAAGTTGAAATAGACTGAACTGATCGCAGCATTAAATTCAGATCGACACCTATTTCTTCTGTCGCCTAGTATCTCAAATGTGGTAGGTGTGAATTAGAAGCTAATCGAGCTACAAATGTCGTTGAATTGCATATAGAATTAAAATAAAACTCGAAAACGCTATTCTCATTTCCGGAAGCCAAACTTTTATTATACGAATTAAAAATATGCCGGCGGAATTTTTCCTTTGTTTAATCCAAGCAAATTATTAAAAATGTACTCCAATAGGTGTGCTAAGTTTTTGGAAAGAGTTTATCCCAAGGAAGTTTTAAAAACAGTTTTTGAATAAAAATATTATCTAAAACAACAGATGGTACAAGCAAACCGTTTGTATCAAAGACACTTGCCAAACAATTGACGCTAATATATTCGATCTTCGACTGGCGTATCCAATAACAGAACACCACTTTCTTGCCTTAGTGTTATTCCAACAGATTACAAAACGGATGAGATCTGTTTTAATTTAGTGGCTTCTTTAAGACAATTGGAACCAAATGATCGTCGACCTATATATCGTTATGGAGAACTGAACTTGCTAAACGGTTATGGTTCATTGGCAGCTGATTTTCTAAAACCAGTTAAAGTAGCTTATTCAGCCCTATTCGGGCGAAGAAGAACTTGCGATACAGTTTGTCTGCACTGAATATATAAATGTGTATAGTATAATGTAAAGGGTGTTCAATCCGTAAGTTTTGTTTATATTAAAAAACACATAGTGCATGTTAGAAATTCAAATTTTGTTATGAAAGTTTAAGTTGGCTCTATTCCTTCTTTGTATGGAATACAACATTGTTCATGTGACCTCCGCGGCCAAATTTTACCGACCAAATGCACAGTGGTTAAAGCTTTGGCGTTTGGATCGGGAGGTACCGGGTTCGAATCCCGATAGAGGCAGGACGCAAAGGGAATTTTCATCAACAGATTACGATCTGTGATGAAATAGAATACATCTTTGAGCCCCTGTCGGAGTGCAAATCTCATGGGCCGACCCATCTTACATGCCGGTATTGGCTGGCATGGAGCTATGCAATGTGCAGATGGTGATAAAATCGGACCTATAACCGTACGTCCTCGAATTCGCTGACACTGGCGTAAAAGTAAGGACGGAAAAAGCAAACCGCGAAAGAGTTGGCAAAGCCTTGGCCCCAGAACAGATTGCAGGGATAATAAAAAAAAGACCTCCACGGCTTCCGTTACAGGATTACATCCGAGTATCAAAATTTTTTGCAATAAAAGCAGTTCAATGGTATCAAATTCAGCTCGAATATTGTTCTTAAGATCTTGAATTGTTTTGTGGATCATTGCTATACAGAAATTATACAATAATCGAACTTGGTTGCCAATAGGTCGAGTGTTTTCCGCTTTATGTGACACGTAGCACACTTGTTAAACCCAAAGATCATCTAAATCAATTTCATCCAATTGTGGTCACAAAAACTGGTTAACGACACGTTTAATTGTTATGTAAACGACACCTCAAAGAGATACTTGGCTATTCACAAACGTTTTTACTTACAGCTGTTACTGTTTCACGGGCTCGAACTGGACGATGATGTTCATATGCTATACGACCTGCAACTGATCCAGTTTTTTCAAAACGATCAACAATTTCCACGTTCTACAGGACGTCCACGTTGGCCAACATCATCACGTAATTTACGAAATGTTTTTTTTACAGAACGACCTATACGATAACGTATTGTGTAAAAATGACCCAGTATTGAATTTTCATTTGTCAAAAAAATTTCGAGTTGCCGCCGCACAATAAATATTTTTTCAGCTTAAAAAAAAAAAACTAACACAGACGAATGTCACGACGCCCAAATGTGACGGAAGAACTAAATTTTAAATTTTTTCAATACCTACTAGATTTTTTAAATTTTATTGTTTTTTTTTCTATCGGTTTCGCTCAAGCATTCAATACAAAATGAAACTAATTTTACACATACATAGAAACATATTTGAGTTTTGCGTGGAAAGGCAAATGCAGCTTGAGTTTAGTTGCAAAACGCAGTGTGTGGAAAGGCTAAATAAGCGACTGTATTCGGAAAACATCAAAACCATCAGAATACATACAAACGCAAATAACACACAAATACAACGAAACATGCAACGAAATTTCCCTTTGCGAACATTTGCAATCATGTTAGATGGGAACCTATAGTTCTATAGTTAATAATTCCCTACGACCAGTTTGAATATAGGAGCCTTTTTAGTATAAACTTGACAATGTTGTAATCGAAAAATTCGTATCCACTTCATGCATCCTAGTAATGGGCTCGTTCTGGCCAAAAAGTGTTCTGTGAGGTGGAGTATGAGAGTTGAATTAAAATTTATTCGTTCGAGTAAGTTTCAGGATCCGCTGCTGCCCGACAGCAACTGACGGATAAAAATGATATTAACAACAATGAGACACTTACTGAGAGCATGAATATTGATCAGCTTCAAAAGTTCAAGGTAGGGAAGCAATCTAGAATTGAAAACCCAAGATAATCCTCGGAAAGCAAAACGAAGAAATCTACATTGCACTGTTTCAATGCGGCAGCATTGCACGGAGTTTGAGCTGCTAAGCATATTACCAATATGCTCTCTAAAGTTTAGTTCGCTTTGATATTTACTAGCGTTAAGTTTAAGATTCTCTGAACACCAAATTGCAAAGCGTTTTAGGGCGGCTTCCAAAGAGTGGCGTCGGCGTTAGTTGAAATGTTTTTATAAATGTCTTATAACTCTCGTGGTTATTTTATAACTGAAACACTCCCCTTTATAAATTCGGAACAAACATGGTATTAAGAATTTTACATGGTAAACATTTTTTAAAAGGAAAATAAAATTTACCATGCACCATACTCGAATCAACCAACTAAAACACTGATTTTTTTTCCTTTGGGCGATTGCGATATAAAACGAAATATTTTATTACTCAGGTATTTCGCTTTAATTTGTTAAGATGTCGTTTTTCGAAACTAAGTTGGTAGCTTCAACTTTCGTCATTAAGATGTCGTAAATAATTCCAAATTGATTTGAAATGCTCTACATCACCCTTCATGCAGTTGAACAACCTTGTGAGTTTAAAATAGTTAAAGGTAGATGGGAACTTATTTTCGTGTTCGAGAGTTGTGATCTATCAGTGAAACAGAGGATTTCGCATGCTGGTTTTACTCTATCAACCGTGATAAATTGATGTTTGTCTTTAATAGAGACAACTGGGCTTTCGATATGGGCTTTCGTAGGGTGGTTGTTAACTTGAACGAACCTTATCCACCGGTACAAAAACAAGGAGGGATGTGAAATATTGTGTAGAGAATCGTAAATTTTTCGTCGAAGCCGTTCTGCGATATTTCGTAACCGGAAAATTTAAAAAGCTCTAGTTTCATGTTGGAACTAGCGTGAAATGTAGAACCAGAAATCGATTTTTAAATTTCAAGTCTCTACTGTTGTTGTATCAATAACAGTCGTTCGAGACAACGCATTCGCGACTGTTTTTCTAACGTTCACATGCTGGATATCAGTGGCGCGCTTGCCTAGGATTATTATTATGGTCGATGCAAATGATAAAGTACCGACCTTAAACAAAACATTCTAAGTTATCAAATGCTGAACTTTAGTCAGCATTTGATAACTTCTTCACAGAAAAATTCAAATGGGTCTGAATAATCGTTGTTACATCAATCACCACACTGAATTTTTAGTCGTTCAGCGGATGAGCTACCATCGTTATATTAGGTAATTCACTGTTTAGTTTCGTCAATGCATTTTGGCATTCTTCGTCGGGCCAAGAAAAATTCTTGGGTGATTTGAGCTTCTTCAGCAGAGCGACCAAGTAATGCCTTATGAATTTGTGTTAGTACCACGGGAAGACGGACGTGTGCTTTATCTTGGACGCGGTCGTGATTGGAAACGCCCGCGGGGTTGATTTTGCCTCCGCGAGTCGTGTTATGCGCTCGTCTACTGTATTAGCACGACTTGTGAAGGATGGGCTCGTACCCGGAATGAGATTCATGATGTTATGAGTAAGTATATAAGGCGATGGGAATTATCAAAAGCCAATACGGGTAACTTGTTCTTGTTGTGGCATCAGTACTCCGTATATTTTATCCGTTTTATGTTCTAGCTGTTTTTGCTTACAGATAGATTATTACAGTTTCGTTGTTCGCCAGAATCGCAATTTTCGAATCCAAAACGATCGTATAAGTCGTTCTGTGAAGTTCTATATGTCACAACGCGTCTGCGGCTGAATGGTCGCCAATATGCTGACCGCTAGGCAGAGCCTCTTGCTGTTTCTCTGTTGAGGGTGCTAATCGTTCTAATACAATTCCTGTCCTGCGTACTGTCGAGTATGCGTTTGCTGTTTCCCGATACATTGCAGGAAAATCGCATAGTGTACAGCTCTTTAAAAAAACGAATTTTCTTGACAAACAACAAACAACTTTTATGAAGCTTTCTACAAAAACTGCGGTTTAAAATGTTTACTATCAAAATATCCATTGTAAAAGAAGCCATTTATTACAAGCTTTTCGAACCTGGTCAAACTGTTACAGCTGAACGTTACCAGGTCCAATTGATCAAATTAAGTGATGCTCTGGAGAAAAAAAGAGCAATTACGGACCAAGGAAGGCGAAATGTGATATTGCTGCATGACAATGCTCGGCTACATACAGCAAAATCGACCCAGTTTTACAGCATGCGGCGACATTCTCCAGACTTGGCTCCCTCTGATTATTACTTATTCAGATCGTTGTTATCATATTTGAAAGACCAGTGGTTCACGAAAGTGGAAGATGTGTAAAAATGGCTCGATGACTATTTTGCTTCTATCGCGAAGGCATTCATCGTCTACCTGATAAATGCCAAAGACCATAGATATTAATGGCGAAAATGTCGATTATTAATCTTTGTAACAATTATATTTGCAATAAAGTTGAATTTGCCAAAAAACCGAGTTTATACTTGCCCACCTAATGCATACCTTCGATCGACGAAATTATATTTGCACAAAGGAACAAATTGCAGAATGGAATTTTTTTTTAAATTGTTGACCAAAGTTACATTTCTGTAGTTTATATTTATTAAACAGAATTAAAGAATTAACGAAGAACAGTGAAAGTGACAAGGCCATAGCACCCTCAAGAAAATTCAAAAATAATTCTGAATGAACATTGTATTGTTTTAGAAAATATACAATAAACAATTTCAAATGAACTTAGTGTTTGTTAGCACCCGTGGATTCTAGTATGTGGACTAGGAATCTTAAAAACATCTTTGGATACTGGCAAGAATGGAAAAGAGAGTTGTTTATTTGATTAGTAGAACACAACGATTTTACTCAAAACTACCGGTTAAATCTGGCGAACACTCGTGACTAATCGCAAATCAACACAAACCGCTACTCTCTTCAACACCACGACGCGTTGCATGAAGCGAGAGCCGAACAATAATTTTTGAAGTGATCAATTTAAACAGTTCCACGGCACTATAAGGTTTTCTACAACAAATTATCGTTGAAGCAAATAGATGCACTCTACCACCTGGCTGTGTAAAGGTGAATACGAATAATCATAATCATGTGATAAGCCCCTTTGGACGAAGCAGGCTCAAGATAGATTCCAAACTTCACGTGCCAGAGTTTACCCTTTTAATATTACACAGTTGCCGGAATCGACATTTTAAAAAGGGAGTAATTAATTTATGGCACAATGGGTTAATATTTCGAACCAAATTAAGATCAAGGGAACTACAGAGGCTGCTATTTCTTCTGTAGATATAATTTCAGTACATATAAAAATAACATTATGGTGATGTTTTCGTGTCCATTGCAAACAATAAAGAATACACAGTCAATGTAAAAATATATTTATGGAGAAAATGCTACAACTATGACTTGAGATAAATAAACGTGCACATATAAGTAACACACTACAAACAAAACACCCAGTCGTAACTTTTTGTTTGTTCACCACCGGGAATCGAAACCAGTACCTTCAAATAACAGATCAAGCGCTCTACTTACCCTACTATCAACGGTAACGGACTATTAAATTATACGGATTACCTTGAGTATTATCACAAGATTCAATACACTTTTAAAAATAAATTAGATAGATTGAATAAACTCAATAAGGTGTTGAAATTGGATGACATCCTAAACGTTGAAGAATTTCATTTTCCTGTCGAATATCTGGTCATATTGGACCCTATTAAAAACTGAGATCATTGATCAAGTTAGTAATTTACTACTGGATTGAAATAAACTTCTAGTCCTAAAGAACCCCGAAGCTGAAAAGGCAAAGTGGTAATTAGTTATTGATTATCGGAAACGAGATTAAAATAAAAAACACGTATCGCATTCCGAATATAATCGAGATTTTAGACGCATTTATAATTATAGAATGCCTTTCGCACTAAACGGGTCTCAATGACTAACTTTCTTGATTTTCTAACGCATAAAGAATCATGTACAATGTACAATCTCACTTCAATTCAAAAATTCCAATTTTTGTAAAGCTAATGCACTAGTTAAAACTATTTTTGTCCTAACTGAAGCACAGGAGATTGGACATAAAGGTTTAAATTGGGTTTATTATTACGGAATAGGAAGTAGAAAACATATTACATAACGGTAGAGCAAATATTTTGAAGTTTAATCAAAACTAACCAATTTATTTAAACACAAGAGCGAGATCATGAAATCCGACCCGAAAATCAAGTGTTTCAACATGTACTTCAATGAACAAACACAGAAACTTTAAAAATTGGTCAAAGTTGGCCTAGATATTTTGTTTGAAAATACAAATAAACAGAAGTTTAACATTTTTAGATGGAAATGTTCTAGCGGTTGAAATTGAATTTCGAAAATCTTCTAGAAAATTTATTTTATGCATCATACGACATCCACTAAGGCCAATTTTAATAATTTTAATCGAATATGTTTGAAAATATTTTTGAATCTGTTTAAATTTTCCAGTCGTTTTTCATGAGACCGTTCCAGATATGACTTGATATGATATGATATGATAGAGGCGTACAGGCCAGCCATAACGGCGATCCTAGGTACGTTACCATAATCCTGAAATATCAACAATCAAATAACAAATTATATCTGAATGCGAATAATATTTCAGCATCATGCGGGCCCAGGCCCTGCCTGCATCCTTAACAGATAAGGTTAGTTAGGAAAGGATGTTAGTCACAGAAACGACTAGGGCGAACCGCAGCAAAGTCATTTTCTAACTACTTAAATATATTAGAATGTTAGTCTCAATTAAATTCACACTCTAGATTAGAGTTTGTTAGTTAATTAATGTAAGTTAGTTGTGTTTGAGGTAAAGGATACTAATATTCATCATATGTATTCGGCATCAGTCCTACTAGACTGGTTAGGTTATTTAATTCACATCCGTGGGTCATCTCATCACATACTGCTTGTAACCTTATTTTGCCCTATCTTCACATCCAACACCATCTAACCGAGGGACTTCACGTTCGTAATGACACGGCAGTATTATCATACAAATGATGACATAAATATTACGTCAATAATGTCAAAATAAAAAAAAATAAAAAAAAAAATAAAAAAAAAATAAAAAAAAAAATTAAATTCGGTATTGTCATTCAGCTCCCTATATTTAAATGCATCCAACTAACAGCAGGGTTAATTTATATCTAACATTCATACAACTTCACTAAAACATAACCTGAATTCAACCAGAAAGATCGTCGAAAAACAACATTCCATAGCAAAAAGTCTTTGGATCGTTAACATATTTGATTGTATTGAGTTTATGCTCAAAGCGTAAGTAATTAAATAGACCCCCTGATCAAGAATGTTGCAATCACAATCTTCCCTGACCTTCCGGTATGTAAAAAATATAAATAAATAATAAATTTTAAATAATAATAAAAATAAATTGAATTGTATTTGCCGACAACTTTATTGTTTTAAATCAGGACTTTCGACAAAATTTCAATTTATAGAATTGTTTAAAGTAAGTGATAATTATTAAAATAAGTTATGAAAATGTAATTAAATTTAAATAAAAACCCAAATGGATAACACAATCCAACATATTTCAGCTCAAATGATAAATTTCCCGTGGCAGAAAACTGTTTCCTCCTTTCATTAACATTTTATATTTTTATCAATTTATATTATTCCACAAAAAGTCATTTTTGTCACAATACGGTGGCAACCCATTTTGAGTATACAAATTTTCGCTGATTGGGTAAGTTACAATTCGATCTGTTGTAATGTCAAATTTTGGTTTCTCGGGTACCAATATTTTATGTACTTAAGTACATACAAAGGGAATTCCCTTGAAATGTCAGTTTCTATGTATACGATTATAAATTACCGTTCACATATATGTAAATAGTTATAATAACAATAACAATAATAAATAATTAACTTTTATATAATTATAATGAAAATTAGAATAAAAAGATACTTCTCTGATTGTATATGTGTTGAACGTAATTTTCATAATAACTGTCTCAATTCACCTGTATTAACAGGTGAACTTCTAAAGAACAAAACTCACTCAAAAATAGCACATCACTCTCACACTACACATTCCTAAACTGATTTGAATTAAAATATTAAAATATTAATAATAATTTATTTAAATGAGAGACAAGAACACGTCTTTCCTCTAAGACGATCAGTCGATCCTTCACAACGATGACATTGGAATTACCAGAATAAATTCTGTTTTAATTTTTTAGTTCAAATGAAACATCTCCTTTGATTGTCTGTGCTATTACCAAAAAGAACGATAAAAAGAGATTGAACTTCTGTACTAATCGGATGTATATCATGAGACCGTTCCAGATATGACTTCTATAAAAATTGGATTCGCCAAAATGTTTACTATTGCAAAACAGCAGATTATTTAAAAAAGCTCACTTTAATTTATACAGACATTTTTTGTCATATTTACCTTCGCAAAACTTTCTTAATTTAAAGAGCATGTCATGATTTTTATTCGCCTAATTTTATGCAATTCGTATATACAAACGTCACGAATAATTGGACGATTTGGAATTTTGAAGCTTTTAAATTAACATTAGAGTGTATTGTCATCGAGAATAAGCCTATCTTGAAAGTCGTCTCGCTATTAACGGCAGTAATGTCTGAAAAGTATGTTACAAAGTTTCTCACACACAAGTGAAATTTAAGAAAAGCGTTAAAATTAGTTTCCAAGTTTGAAATAACAAACATTATTTTATAAAGTTTACTAGAAAAGAATATTGGCGACTATTTTACATTTTTAAAGCTTCTTAAATAAATAAATTTCGAACGTCCGTAACGGATTTCTTGATAAGGTTAAAGAAATGAATGTTTTCATTTGATTCATCGTATTGTAAAAAATTGTAATACAAATTAACACAAGATGCACTTATTTGGTAAATTAATAAAATAAATAAGACATCAAGCAATAAAAATCACTTAAGTAAATAGTATAAAATTAACAAATTTTATTACAAATAAAATGTTTATTTGCAAGAACCCATAAAATTTAATTAGTGTACAACTGACATGTAAAGTTATAAATTTAATTAAAATTTTATGCACGGTACAAAATGCTAATTATTATGTAACTTTCATTCATTTAAACAAAACAAAACAAAAAAATATTAAAACTCATTTAGTTATGCTGCAACAACAACAACCAGATTTAAATATGCAATTTATATAAAATTAACAAATTAATTTCGAATTTTATTTTATTTAGTTTATTTTTATTTTTTCCTACCACTCAATTATAATGTCGTAAAAGAACAACAATAACTTAATTGAGATATAAATCGACGATAAGTTCAAAAAGCTCAATTTTAAAGCTCATTTTTCATACTCTCATGAAAAATTTACAGCAAAAAATCAGAAAACTTTTACAATATTCGTCTCTCTCTTGATGTTCTTGTAATAAATATTATACACAGAGAAAAATTCTATTTGTTCGTACTCGGTAATTTTCGAAATAATGTGGTTTTGAAAAATTCCAAGTACAAAAACATGTGGAAGTATGTATATGTATATACCATATGAGTACGTTATTACAACAATAATGTTGGAAAATAGAGAAGCAAATTTAATTGTTTTTATTTAAAGTTGAGAATTTTTATGTTACATACATAACTGCATAAAATATATAGAAAACCTCGGTACTTATGTAACAGAAATTTCTAATAACAAAAAAATTTATATAGGACATACCAAATTAAATTTGAAACTGATGTTGTTTTAACGGATTTTAAATTAAACTTTTAACATTTGTTTTATTTATTTAACTGAACACTTAAACCAGAAAGACTATTTCACTATATTTAATTTAAGAATAGATCACAAAAACCACAACTGGTAAATATATTTAACTTTAAAAATTGTATACTAAACTATTTTAAAACTCACTAAACTTAATTTTACTAAACTTAAATCGAATTTAAATGTTAAACTTTGAATGGGAGAAAATTTTACACAAAAAGCCTACACCCCCGTGTGCATTATAAGAAATCGAACACAACCCGAATAAAATTATTTTACAATAAATGACGTAAAAATCGCACAAAATTTTAACAATTATTTTGTAAAATTTAAATTTTTATGTCCTTATTGATGAAGGAATCACGATGTACTGAAACAGAATAACAAACTTTTATATGAATAATAAAATAACATTTCACTTTTTTTTTCTTGTATCCTGCCGTACAGTATATAGCATATATAGGACTGAAAAGTTGGAACAAAATAACAATATTAATAGAAAACTGCATAATAATGTGTATGTGTTTCAAAATTATTTTCATTTTGCTTTAAAATTTCCACTGTTGGTGTGTAGACAAATACTAGTGCACATATAACCAATAAAATGCATGCAATATTCTCGAATGGATTTTCGTTTCTCTTTACTGTGCTATATCCTTTTTTGCGACAAGGATATGTTTTATATTCTCTAGTTTTTTTTGTAAATAACACCGTAGCTGACCGGGATTAATATGTATGTATATAAGCCAAATTGCAGAAGTGTGTGCAATATGCATGGCAAAGGAATTTTTTTCTTAATTACATTGTAGATTGGAGGACGACTGGTGTGATGTTATAAAATATGACTTCTCTGGAAATGAACATTCATTTTAATTGGTAAACCGTAAATTATAAAGTACCATCACCTCGTATACCAGTGAACTTAATTTGAATACAAGCGTTATTACTTTAATCAATCAAATAAGTACATTTCGGTAAGTTGTAATGTCAAAACATGGAAGCCTGATAATTGTAATCGTAATTATTTTAAAATGAAAATTAATGTGGCTTCGAAATCAATTATTTTATTGTATGGGAAGAAATCATATTTTACCAGACCGTATACAAAGAATTGTTCGTGGCCCAAATGAAAAATTTGGATATTATTATGCATAGTAACGCAAGCAAAATGAAGTATTATTCATGAGGTAGTAGAAGCTTGACCGACAAGCAATTTGGCAATTTAGTAAACCTAATTAGGGATTCAAACTATATAAAATCTAGACTAATGAGTGCCCCGCGATTCCTTCACAGATGTGCGAGGACCCAATTTTAAAAACACTTCGTTGTTATATAACCGGCTACCCGAGTAGTCGTAGACGCATTTTCTCGTTTATAATGGAAATAATGCTTCCTTTAATTTTGTGGTGCCTTAATGTAAAAAAACAAAAAACCATGCGATAACAAAATGAGATTCTCCGATTTAGATGTGTGTATGAGACGAGAAAATAAACCGCTTCAAAAATTTATTATTTTTTTTAATCATTCGTGTTTGAAAAGCGAATGGATGGTGCTGAGTCATTATTATTAAATAAAAAAAATGTCAATATAAAATATGGTTTAAGATCTAATTGTTTGAATGAAAGAGTGTTTGAAAAAATACAAGGAGAGGTCGAGGAAATTTCTTCACTTTCGATAGAATGTTTGAGATATATTCATTTTTCTTTCATGAAACGATGGGAGAACGGCGATTTCGAAAAAGTAAGCTTCAACGACTACTCTTATCATTTACTGGATGGATCAAAGGCAAAATATGAACTCAATCAAGAATATCGAGACCTTAGAAATAGAGTTGGGTTAAAATTATACGATAAATCATACAAGTTCAATCTATTTATCGATGTCTCCTCTAGATACACAACTTTGTTCCATAACAATATTTGGATGGATGCATATTCTAGAAACAGACGATTTCTTAGGACTTTCGATAAAAATACCTGCGATACACTTGATTTTTTGTTTCTAGAAAAAAGTGTAATGACGCATTACAAACTCACTTGAATTGGAATGGAACTAAATTCAATGAAGTGACTAGTAAATTGAATTATTGTAAATATATAAAAAAAAAATATACTCCTCAAAGATACAACCAAGACAAAGGATTAAAAAATTTCTCGTTAATACCAATATTAAAATTTGGAAGACATACGATCTGATTCATATGTCCTTTTTCAATTAGTATACTCTCTCAAGTTATTCAAGGGTGTGGAAAGTATTTGATCGAGACTTGGAATGGCGTAAATATTTTAAATTTCCAGGAGTTTATATTTCATTTTCTATAGCCAAGGATGAACCCAAAAAAGAAAAGTTGCTTAAGAAGAAAAAACTCACAATGAAGATGAAATTAGTGGAAATTAACTAAAAAAATTGTAGGTGGTGTACGTAACGATAAACCAATAAAAACAAAAAGTTCTTTATTTTGGCATATGACTGAGTTTCACCAAAGACTTGGTAAATTAAAAAAATGGACTTCAATTTCAAATGATCAATATTCGCTGATGGTTAAATACCTTTTAGAATATACGACCGATCAACTTTCAATATTTAAATCACGTCAAATGGAATTTGTTCAAAGGAATCGCAACCTTTTGGCTCAAACCAAAAAAAATATATTTGTGTAGAGAGGGCGAGCCATCGATTAGCAAAGGAAATAATAGGGAATGTAAAGAAAAGAGCACTTGTAATTATTGGATCTACGAAGGTGGGCGCTAATTCTCCGATCAAGGGCTATGTCAGAACTCCTCAATCAAAATTACTCAACGAGAATGTGCTTGAGATTGGAGAATTCCGAGCCACTAAACTTTGCGCTTCATGCCACCAGGAACATTTCACTTCTAAACCTCCTCATAGATACCAGTTTTGCCAAAAATGTGGTATTACTTGGAATAGGGATTTGAATGCGGGTAAACATATTCTATATCTTGGACTTTGTCGAACAAC
The DNA here is from genome assembly GCA_963691935.1 of Nephrotoma guestfalica. Lineage (NCBI taxonomy): Eukaryota > Metazoa > Arthropoda > Insecta > Diptera > Tipulidae > Nephrotoma > Nephrotoma guestfalica. The sequence continues at coordinate 253,417,534 of OY829913.1, forward strand.
AAGTAAAGTTTTGTAATACTTTGAGTTGATTTTGTATTTGTTATAAATAAAAAATTTAACCATTTCACATTTGAACAAGTAGAGTGATATTCCCATATCAAACTTTATTTTTTTGGCGTGAAAGAGATAGACAGAAAAAAAATATTTAGGAAGAAAATTATTCTAGTTTAGTGCGGAAATTTAAACCGAATGGCCGTATCAATTTAGTTACTTTATAATATTTTTTTTTGTAAATATATACTACTACATTCCTTTTCAAAAAGGACGGAACGTATTAGAGAAATTACTGATGCTGAATTTACACTAATGATGTCGCACGAGGACCAGCAATCCTGCCTTTATTAAACGAATCTGAAAATGAAAATAAAGTTTTTGAAACGGACGATTGCGCTGACGAAGAATGATTACCTGCAGCACTGGACAGAAATACTTAATTAATATTCTGATGTAGAAGATATACGTGAAGACAGTTCAGTAAGAATTGAGATGGGCGATTCAAGTGATGATGAACATACAGCAGAGAATGATTGCAACTAAATCAGCGCGACTATGGAAATTATTAATCAAGGAGGAATTTATAGCAATTTTGATAAACGCAGGAGTTCACCAGTCAAACGATGAACATGCAAAAGTTTTGTGGGAAACGGTTTCGAATCCTTTGTATCGCGCTAGTATGGGGTTAAATCGTTTCTGAGAACTAAGAAGGTTTTTGAGATTTGACAACAAAAATACAAGACAATATCGCTTAGAAACAGATCAAGCCGCGGCAATCAGCGAACTGTTTGATGTGCTAAACTCGAATCTTCGAAGCAATTATACGCCCTCCCAATGTCTTGTTGTGGATTAACAACTATTTCTGTTTCGAGGTATGTATTGAAAGATATCACTATGTAATTACTATATGTAAGTAATTCTTAATTTTTAATTTTATTTTATAGGATTATAGTTTGGTGGTTTTGTAAAGCGTCCAACTCCTCCTTCCGCGTGCTTCACAAGGGTTCGAGTAGAAATATTATTACTGACTATTGATGAGCTGGAACTTATCAATTGTTGGTACATTAAAAAAAATAAGCCATATATTTCGAACGAGATGCTGCCGTCAAGATCTCGTGAAACATACACTTCTGTATATGGGGTTTAGTGACAAAAATATCACAATTTGCTTTTATGTTCCTAAAAATAATAAAAGTATGATATTGTTGTCATCGCAGTACTGCTCAGAAAATAAAATCGGTGGACGGAACACCAGAAATCATTCATTACTATAACAGTAAATAAAGTGGAGTGGATAACATGGATTAGCTACTTACCCATTATACAACCAAAAGAAGAACTCAACGGTGGAATGTTGCTTTCTTTTACAATATTATTGATGTTGCGTGTGTTGCAGAATACACGATTTGTATAGTAAATAATCCGAGTGACAAAATTCACAAACGCCGAATTTTTTTACGGGATCTAGCATTCCAATTAGCTTTACCACCCATATATAGTCATTTCAACTCACGTACAAGTATTGAATGCGTTCTTGGCAAACCAACACCAGCTGAAATGCCATCATCCTCAGCCAAAGAGATTCGCGATAGCATTGGTCGAATATCGCAAACTGGGAAATGCTGGATTTGTTTGGAGTCGGATCCAAAGAAACGAAAAGCTACGCGGAAATTATGTAGAGCTTGTAAAAAGCCAGTATGCGCTGAACTTACAGACATGATTGCTTCTATTTGGAAATTGATCCAAAATAGTAATCTTTAGGATGCCGAGGGACAAGAGTCGGAAACATAAAAACTAAAAAATTTACGAGCATTTTAAAACCAACTGGCTACCCACCCGGTTATAGATACAAGGGTTAATGAAATGTTAACTGCAAATACAAAGAAACTTATGGACTTGTTCGATTAGGATAATTCACGAACTTCAATCCCTCGGCGAATTAGTAAAGGGAAAAAACAGGAGATCCATGGTTAATCTACTTCTACTTCAGAATTTGGATGATAAGTGAAAAGTTAAATGAGTGAAACATCCAGTAGATAAAGTAAATCCCAAACTCTTGATTCACTGATCTCGACATCGAAGTGATCAACTTCAAAATCCGAAATAAAGGTTCACATTGCTTCTTCCCGAGGACTTAGAATACGCCATTGGCGAAACAAGGGTCACGGAATATTCAAATGCAATGAATTCAACTCATCATAGATCATTACGGAAGGACAATTCACTGACGAGTCTTCTTATTGGATTCTGGATCAGTATTCGGCCAGCCTGAATTTTATTTCGAAGCTCTTGTAATACCAAAAACTACAAATCCGTTTCCTCCACAAAATCGCAAAACATAAAAAAGCATTTATCAATATATCAAAATGAAGTCCGACGAACCAATACTCCAGAGTGCAATATTTGGCTGAGAAGTTTGCGATCAAGCAAATTATTCCATTTCAAATGACCTAATTTCGGCGATAGCATCAAAAACGAAAGAGAAATTTATTTTTTTTATTTAGCTGATTCGTTTGTTTCGGCAGTGCAAAAATTGAGAGAGGTCGAACACCGCTTCAAATTTAATTCAATATTCGCAAAGGTATATCGTGATATCGTGATTTAATGACAGAATATCAATCTCTTAATCATATGATCAAAATTTCTTCTAGCAAGACATTAGAAAGCGAATTTTATTTCAAACGCCGGTATTTTCATCAATGATTGTTTGGCGATCGGTCCCACGGTTCGATTAAGCTTATAAGTAATCGTTCTGCGGTTTCGGAAACATATCGAATTATCTCCAAATGACACGAATTACTAAAAAATAGTTTGGCGATCTAGTTCATCGGAACCAAACATTACCTTTGGTTATCTTCATTTTGGCCCACTAGAGCCATAAAATAATAGAAGACAGTATATTCTCAAAATTTGTTCAATTCGGACGTATTTTCAACATCACACAAATTTTTTTTAAATATGTTTTTAATAATTTTAAAATTTTAATTTTTACTTTACTGACATATGAGTAATTTTAAAAATTCCGCAAAGTCGTGTTGTGCATTTATGTTACTATTCTATCTAAGCTTAAAATATTGCTAACAATCTAAAGGGTTCACCTAGTTAAAGGCTTATGTAAACAAATATTTAAAGTGCTGGATGCGAAATGTTACTGCTATCACTGTAAACAAAACCAGCATATCATATATAAACTTGTCGGATGTAATCACTTCATTGTACATTATTAAGACTTGTGTTTCAAAGCTGGATTCAGATTTGCCCGGACAACCAAGCGTCTAGTCAACAAATTGTGGACCTTACTACATTAACCGGACATGAACAAAAACAGAAGCTGATAAGGTCCGAGAGAATTCGATTAAAAATTCCAGAAATGCAGATAGAGAGTGAAAGAAGAGGAGAGTAATTAGACATCTGATGCGGTTCAGAACCTCAAATTCATAGTAGTCTAACCAGAACGTTAGCTTTTTATTACCAGAATTCATAATTATGCGCCAGAGGAAAAATGTAATAAATTATTGAAGAAAATAAGACCTACTGATGATGATGACGTGTTCTTTCAAAAATTAACACCGGAGTTCTCAAATGGGTTGATATAAAAATCATAGAGACACGATGTATAAAATTAATGGTGGATGCTTATTCATTATAATAACATAATGTTATCACCGAAAAAAAGGAAACCAGTCAATGGACAGGCGCATTATGGTGTTCACTTCACAATTCGATCTTACCAGACAAACAAAATATAAGTAAGCCATGGGCTCTTATCAAGCACCATTTTTGAAAAATCAATACCATCAAATGACGATCACATGTTCACTGTAAGAAGGGTCATGGAGGAAGACTAGAGAATAGGCAGAATATAGGCAGAATAGTGTATGTCTTGTAGATTTAACAAAAGTCACAATCATCTTAATCTTATGTGGTGTGAGCAACGAACAAGCACAGCAGAGAAAAATATAGGAATGAATGTTAAACTAAACAAACAGGAACAGATACGACTACCGCTCTTACTAGCATATGCGAACAGCTATCGAATATTGTCTCGGAATTAATATCATTACTACAAACAGTTGGGTTAAAAATTTACAAAAATAAGTCTGAAATCCGAATTAGATCATTCTACTAAAGGGGCGCACATTCACAAATATTATCTATTGGCGGATTGAATATTGCGGTGAAAAATAAATCAAAATACTTGGGCACCCACCTTATTTAGTCAAAACTATATGTGGGAAAGCATTCGGAATAAGTATAGGGTTTTCCAATAAGATGTTTCATTTTGAATAGCGTGCTGTTTGGGCAGCTGTCATATTTCGACATTTGATAAGTAAAAACTACGCCATTGCTAAAAATGGTACGATACATGCTTCAACAATGCATTGAAATTGTTAAAATTCACTACAAAAATGGTGAAAATTTTGCAGTCACAGTTCGCAAAACTAAAGCACTTTTGGGTCGTCGTGAAGCACCTTCTCGGCCGGCAATAGTGAAACTGGTGAAAAAATTTGAGCTGTTGGGGCGTTAGTGATGTGAAGAATCGAAACCGTGTGCGTCGCTCAAGAACAACTGAGAATATTGCTGCTGAAGCCCATAGTGTTGAAAAACCCAGGTTTGTTGATTCCTCGTCAACCTTTGGAATTAGACATTATACCGTATTTTGCATAAAGACTTAGGTCTTAAGGCTTTTAAAGTTCAGTTAACACAAGAACTCAAGCCGGTCGATCACCATAAACGTCGTATCTTCGCTAATTGGGTCCTTCAAATGCATCAAACTGATTCGGATTTTCATCGAAAAATCATCTTCAGTGATGAGGCCCATTTTCACCTCGGAGGCTACGTTAATAAGCAGAATTATCGCATTTGGGGCTCAGAAAATTCAATGATGATGAATGATTGTTGAAAAGCTTTTCCATCCTCAACGTGTCACTTGGGTGCGGTTTTTGGGCTGGAGATGTGATTGAACCTTACCTATTCGAAAGTAAGGCTGGTGCAACTGTTACGACGTTTATTTTTAGCAAGACGGCGCTACGTACCACACAAGCAAAGAAACAATCGTAATTTTGCAAGAAAAGTTTCCTAACCGTATTATTTCTCGAAGAGATGATCACAATTAGCCACCGAAATCTTGTGATTTAACCCCTTTAGACTTTTTTCTTTGGAGCCACGTGAAAGGTAAGGTATATGCCAATACTCCACAATCGATTCAAAGACCTTAACCTTTTAAACCTTATCGCGTTTTGAACCATATGGTTATGCAATTTAAATGGGTTGTACAATATACTTACACATCTTTGGTTACCATGAAGGAATAATAAAAAATCTTTAAAATAAATTATGGTTTATAATTAGAAAAATGATAAGAGAGAACAGTACAGGACACATTAAGTGAAAAGCATAACTCAAAAAAAACAAAGTGTACTCAACTAAATAGGATAAAGTGTTGTGATTTGCATCTTTAAGCCAGGCATATTGATGAAGGGATCACCACATTTCGATTCGTGACAAACTTTGATTTTGAACTTATCAAACAGCTAAGCAGTGTTTCTAAAAATTATCTAATTGCTACAGCTATAATCGCTTGGATTATTAAGAGTCTTCAAGGAATCCTTAACAACATTACGGATTGATTATTTTTAAAATATTGGAAAACGAAAAGGTAAACATAATTATGTTATATTAGTTAAGATAATCAATCTAGAAATTGTTGAAAAAATTAAGAGATTTGTATATTCGTACAATAATATCTTTGATTCAGGTTGGATTCTGCCATTTGTGTTTTTCATCTTTAATAAATTATTATTACAGCTAAACTACGAAGTGATGTCTGGAGCAAAGTAAACCATAAAAAGCTGACACTCCGAATCTTTAAGATGATTGGAATGATGGATTCAACAAACAAAACTTATCTTCTGTTTTTCATCTTCATGGTGAAAAAGTGAACAAACAAGAAAGTTAGTTATCCTTACTAACAAACTAATTCGTTTTTTCATAGACCATGAATGGTCAAATTATTAATGGAAATTAGAAAATTTGAAATTGTTAATATAAAAGAAAACGTCGAACTGGGGTACGTTGTATAACTTTCTCAGGTTGATACAATTCTTAGGTGATTAAGTGATAAACGAATACAGTTGTAGTAGTAGATTGCATGTGCTCAAATCGTTCATTTTTATGCGCCATTAAGTGAATGTATCTACTATGGACACGGACATACTAAATTGCATGTAGGATGTTATAGCATACCAGCTTAACAGCTGCCTTGGTAGGCTAGCGGGCACACGGATATATACGTACGTTTTAATCAATCTCAAAACAAATTAGATGAAGTAGGTACTCGTAACTTACATATTTCGGCAAAAGAATCAGGCCGGGATTGTACCATCACTCTTTTCTACTTTCGGCATAATTTATACCTCATTTTTGACGAGTATAATATTCAGTCAATTTCACTACTTGAATACCGTTTTTTCCATTGTGTTCCCAGTCTGCTCGGGTTAAACCAACATTCTAATTATATGCTTCGATTTCTAAAACTACTACAATTGATTTTATTTATCATTAAAATCACATTTTCACACAATTACATCAATCGGTTGAATTTGCGATATAAAATACGTAATTGTTTACGTGAATCGAATATTTATTGATTACAGAAAAATGAGACATAAACTAAGTCGAAAACAGTGATGGTACAACATCCCACCTGAAATTATCTCTGATTGTTCGTGATTTTTCAGTTTTTCCGGTAATCAATTCTTGGATTTACTCGTTTTTGTTAAAAAAAAAATGTATTATTGGATATTTACCGAAAAATTTTGCAAAAAAAACGAAACCCGGTGTTAAAAAGCCTTGTTCACACTTTTTGGATTGTTTTACAATTAATAAATGTAACGGGCTTTCCAATCCATAACAATTTTATATTTTAATACGAATGAATTCTTGAACGTTTTTCATGATCTGTCAACGTTAAATCGTCAGTCAAGGTTAACATTTGTATCATGGTGAAGTTCATGAACGTGCAACGCTTACTCCAATTTTCGGTCGTAATAACCGTTCCACCAGAAAGGATGTGCGTGCTATTGTAGATAAACTCGAGTAAAAATTCTCATTATTGGATGTTTCTGTACCAGTGAGACAATGCACCGGTCGAAGTACCAAAAATATCGCAGCCGTAAGTGATTCAGTTCAAAATGAGCCAAATCAGTCGAGTCTACGCCCTTCACAGGAATGAGGAGTCTCTCAAACCACTTTGTGGCGAATTTTGCGTAAAGATATTGGCTTACAGTCTCTTGTTGTAAGGCAAAAATCAATCATCATTCAAATTAACTCAAGAACCGAAGCCACCTGATTATTTGAAGCGCCAAAACTTTTCCGATTGAGCACTGCCAAAGTTTGAAGAAAATCCTGAGTTTCATCAAAAAATTATCTTCAGCGATCAAGCACATTTTTAGCTTATATAATCTACTATCGAAGGAAGGATTTAAGGGCTACTTTAATTCAGCACCTAAGAAAAAAAATTCATTATTTCAAAAGCATCTAGAGATTTCCTGAAATTGAATTCTAAATTAATACTTTTCGGCTTACTTTCAAGAGCTACTGAAATTAAATCAAATTAAAGAAATGCGTATGGTATTGAAAATTCTAATAATATTTACTATATAGTTCCAATTCACACAGGACCTCCATTATAAGCATAATTCTAATTTATTCGGTTGGGCATAGAGAACATCCTTGACAAAGAAAGTGAGTTATATTGAACTAAAATAGATTTTTTCCAATCCTAGTATACAGTCTAGCACAAACATAAGCCACAATAATGAACTCCACTCCCCAGTGGCACTATTCTGGTAATTTCCCGGGAATTGGCAGGGAAAATTCAACGTAATCCACGAGCGCAGTTTAATTAGCGAAAAATCTCAATGCGTCTGCTCGTAGCATGGGGCGCATATTAAAAAATTAATTACAAACAAACCGATCGTGTTTGGTTAGAATGCAAATCAAAAGAAAATTTAGACCAGCGAATTGCTCTGCGAAAGCAAGCGCCAGCATCAGTGATAGTTTGGGCCACGACTGCTACAGGACTCGGCTCACCACTCGTTTTAATTGAATAGTGCATAAAGATAAATCAACCAATCTAGTGAAAAGATTTTTACAATGCTTTGTTATCTTGGACACGTAAAATATTCGGTAGAAACCATTGGACGCTTCAACAAGACTCGACACCACACCGTAGAGCTCGTGAAACCCAAAGTTTTTTACAAGAAAAAGTTCCCAGCTTCATTTCTTCACAACAATGGCCACCATATTCCTCGAACTTAAAGCCAATGGATTTTTCCATATGGTTCATTCAGGAGGCCAAAGTATTAACTAAAAAGTATGAGACGGTCGACCCCTTAAAGATTGCTCTTCGCCAAGAATGGGAAAAAATACCGTCAGACTACATTCGTGCAGCGTGTGAAGTCTTCTCGGACATTATCGATACTTTTTATCCGCGCTAAAGGTGGCTACATCGAACAATATCATATTTTTTGTTAAATTTGAAATGTTTTTATGATATTCTGAAGTTTTGAAATCAAAATAATAAAAATTGACAAATTTATAATTCATTTTACTAAACCTTCTTAAAAGAGTAAATATATTACTACACCTTTACAGTGTTGTGCGCACTACCAATTGCAGGCGAGCAACTCTCAATTTATAAATTAAACATCCTCGGTAGAACAAAGACTAAAAATTTGGGCAAAGTAAATTCTGGACAAGCAAAGTAACGTGTGTAAAGGAACTCACCCTTGTTTCGTCAATACTATCTACATTTATTAAGGACTCGTTAAAGTATAAAAACCAATTGAACAAAATTTGAAAATGTAGACAATCTCATTTTTCAGTTGTTTCAAGAGATCCGATCGAGAAAGTAGCAGTTGCTCAAATAGGTTTCATCGAAAGATTCGAAATTTTATTTTAATAAAATTTGCGATAAAGAGAACGTGTACTACTGGCAAAAAATGAATTGCGCACAAAACGCGCGTGACCGTCACGTTGAATAAATCCATTCAAAATCAGCACAAACAACATAAAACTGGTTTGCCAATTTTTAGATTTAAAAAATTGGAGTGAAAATCGAAACATCGTACTCAATACTCTTGTATACTACAAGGAACAGCACAAGTATTATTTAAAAAAAATCATTTAAAAGAACCTTCCTGCTTTAAAAAATTTGCTTTTGCATCCTGCCTCTGATAGAATTCGAACTCAGTACCACTCGGTCCAAGTGCCAAAACTTTAACCACTGCGCTTATTCGGTGAAACAATGAAATCAAAAAATTTGAACGGAACATATTTAGTTTAACACTCCTACCCACAAATATCAGAATTTACCGAACCATTCAAGTCGTTTATTTGGTAACGCCAATTTAATACCCAATTGGAGCAATTGCCAAAATTAAAAGCTAATAAAATCCTTCATTTCAAGAAACGTTCCTTCTTAAAACCGGCCTCGATAGTGGCCTAGTTTATCAGCTAGACGATTACGGGTTTCCCAAATTTTACAATTAGCTGAATTTCAATCAATTCCCACAAGGTCGGGAATTTTCTAAGAAGTAGGAAACGTGTAAGAGACTTTAGAAAAAGTGGTTTGTAAAATACCATTGTACTCATCAAATAAAATTTACTTTCAAAATCTCGTAAAACATCTTTAATTGTCTTTGACGTCATCGACAATAATTAATAGAAGAAATAGCAATTTCTTTTTTAAAGTGTTTTGCTATTTACTATATATAGGTTGTCTCTTTTCAAAATAATTTATTACTATGTGTGCAATAAAATATAAGAGAAAGAGCGTTTCTCCTCTTGTTTGAATAATGGGCAGTAGACACGATTGTAATTGTCGTAAAATTTGATTTTGTTGGTTTTATATAATGTGCTTACCAGTGGTGTCCACCAAACCTAACGAATTTCGGTTTATAAATATTATCTACCAAAATCTCCATAATCCCCATTTCAAAAACCGTTAAACAATTAAAAAAATATTTAAACCTATTAAGATACGAATCAAGTACGACAATTTAATTATTTTCAAGGCCATATGCTGTCGGAATAACCCACCCTACATTGTGTTAATAAAAAAATATTATTGTAATAATAAAATCCTATTTAGTGTACACACACGAGTATGTAAATATAATCGCAACCGAATATATAAAAACATTCCCCATGGCAAAAAATAATTGCATTTTCCTCAGAACAGCTGTGTATGCGTCTACTGAAAAATCTCAAAACAAATGGGGATACGTTTTCCACATACGAGTAAATAGCACACCCTAACAAATTCCATACTGTGTGTTAATCGTGATTATGTATTGTGAAACGAAAGGGGCAAAATAATCAAAATGTTATTAAAGCGAATCGGGAAATGCAATATAGGAAATTCCAAAACCCGAAATAAACCGAATAGTGTTAGATTTTCATTCGCAAATTAAATGAACATGTACCAAAAGGAAAATAAACATCCTACTATTTTTTTTCAGTGGTGTTATTTATATTTGGCGTCGAGACGGATGAAATTGCATTTGTTGTTTCTGGTGTTATTGTTGTTGTCGGTTAGGATAATAACTAAATAAATAAACAGAAAAAAAGAAAATTCCGAGAATAATGAAATGAGCAGCGATATAAGAGGAGGAGAAAATTTTATTGTTGAGCTTTGTGTAACCAAAAGCATTTTTCGTTCTCCCTCGCTCTCTCTCTTCGGATTGGTGTTTATTTTTTTGTGTACTTTTTGTGCTTTTGATTATTTCGGTTTCAAAAGTAATTGTTGGCAAGAGAGTTTTGTTAGTGGTAGCAGAATTTGAGGTGGTTAGTTACTATTTATATGTCGATACGACTGGTAATAAATTATTGTTGTGGTTTGTTATTCATATACAAACCACCTTATGGGGTCAATTATTGAATTTCGGAGACGTTTTTATGAATCTTATTTTTATAAATCGGTGTAATTAATTTATTCAACAACATTCAATAGTATTATGCTTAGACACCGAAAAACTGTTTTGAATCGATGTCCTAGTAATATTAGGTATACATATTTTCATAAATTTTTTTTGGATTCTTAAAGAATTGAAACGTTGGAAAAATCCTGAGTTTATGTTTTCGTTTTATAAATTTTTTTGATGTTGAGTAAATACATATTATGTATGTACATTTGCGTTATGTTTCAACGATAAACATAAATGTTAAGCTGTGTTTCTTGGAAAATAATTTAATATATTTGCATTTTACATATAATATTATTTTTAGCAGAATTGGTGGTTATAATTTCAATTATTATAGTACTAAGAAAATAGTTTCGGTATGGAAACCGTAATCCGTGGTATAAGAATAAGGTCACGCGCAATTATCTTAACGTTCGTAAGTCACAGCGAAGTCATGAAAACGTTAAAACATTGAACCTAGAGACGAATTTTATTTACAATTATTCAAAGCTTAATTGGACTGATGGTCGTATGGAAACGTTTGTTGTGGTTATTGCTCAAACCGGGCTAGCAATTTTGCTGCTTGAAACAAGGAATTGAAACTCCTTGGATGATATCTCTATAATGGCTTGAGCGATTCGATTTTTATTTTCCATCGTATTCTATCTTTCATTCTTTAATTTGGAGAAACGAACTTGAGATTTCTGCGTAAGAAGATTGGGAACTGCCATAGAAAAATACTCAAAAACATGCTCGACGCGACGATATGACTTTACAGTCCTTATTATTCGTATATTCTGCACTACGATATACTTATCATTTGAAAGGGCGAACGGTAAGGCAAATTACTCGTATCTTAAACAATATAAACTTGTATACAGATAAAAATTTGTTGAAAAATGCCACAAACTGTAACACTGTTCCACACTTTAGTTCACAAATTCAACCCCCAAATATTTTTTTATTCCTTATAATCATGTGACATATGATGCCAAAAATGGTACCAAAATGGTGCAAAAAAATTCTCACTTTCTTCGTCCGTAAATTGGCTTAAATTCTAAAAGCCACTTGCCTAAAAACTACATGGTGACAAAAACAGAAGAAACATTCTAATAATATTTCTACCAACCTTGATTAGCATATTTTCCTGAGTGATTTTGCGGAGAATTTTTGAACACCTTCGTTCAGCTCGCTCTTTTACATTGTATCTCCAACGGATTTTAAAGACCACTGCTAACTTATACGCTAATAATAAATCAATAATTTGGCTACATAAACCTGTTTGCCAACAGTTCATCACACAATTATAACAAAGAATTTCCTGGGACTAATAACTTACCTGTCGATTTTAATACTAAAACAGTTGCGCCCATTTCTCAAGATTTGCTCATGAAACAACTGATACTGATATACTGATGGCAATAGCCAACTTTTTCTTGGAGATGGGCTGTTTAAAGTTTCTAAATTGATTCCAAAAATTGTAGGTGTGGGTGTTAATGAAAAATTACGTGAGAAGGCGATGCATTCTGATGCCTGGCCAATTGGTGTTTTTGTTCGAAGCGTTAATTTGTAAAATTTTCGGAGATAATAATTATAAGTTGCTGAGAGCTGATCGAATTCTTATCCGCTTTTAATGGCTTGCATGACATGTCAGTTGACTGACATCCGCTTCCTTATCCCATTCCTTTCTAGCATTTATATCAAGTTTACCTTTACCGATTTCACTAGTAGTACACAAATTTAATATCTTTTCTAATTCTGTTGCACGTTCTTGAATCGATTATTCAAATATTCCCATATTAAATGAGAGATATAGGCCAATTGAATCCCGAAAATGACCCTTTAAATAGTTTAGTAAATATGTTAATTTGACTACCTCGTTTAACGAGGGGTTATTATGAATTGTGGCAGTGAACGAGTTACGAAATTGTATTCATGATTTATACTCGTAGTTATCATCGAAATAAGGTAGCTGTAAAATTGAAACCTTTATGAATGACTGAATTGAATTTATTTTGAGGATTAGACTTTTGAAATTTAATTTGCAAACTATCTTTAGATTTATTTTGAAAATTTCTGATTTAAGCAATATACTAAACGTTTTGATCTATACCGCGACCAATTTTATTTCGCGAAACCGAAATCCATGTACTCTAGTTCTAATTTTATTTCATTGTCAAGTTGATGACTGTTTTTATTCTGTTCTGTATTTACATTCCATCACCTCAAGTTAAGTCTATCCTCATCATATACATAATAACCGATTCCAACGAATCTTACGTTGGAATACTGAAGCAGTCAACAATCAAGTTAACCGGGCCAACCACTACCCCATTTTATGAAAGAATAGTGGAACATAATAAAAAAGATCGCACACGAAAAAGATACCTCTTTTAACCAACAAGTTGTTTTAACTAGTTCCATCGGTTTGATTCGAAGAGAAAATCCGAGAAGAGAGGAAAATAGCACTAGTATGTTCACTACATAAAAAAAAAGACCGGTTGAATTGTAACAACTATCGCGGGGCTATGCTCTATACCGGCTACAAGGTCTTGGCCAATGTATGACAAGTTACCAATTTACAGTGAGCGCATTTTGTTCGACTACAGGCAGGTCGACAATCGATCAAACTTTTTCTCCCAAGATTGAGTTGGAAAAATGTTACGAATAGGACATCCTTCTACATCTTCTATTCAAATATTTTCAGCATCCATATTATAGCATCCATATCACCACATTAAGAAATGTCTTATCATATTTAGACATTCCCTTAAAACAAAAAACATGTGCAATGTATTAACGGATGGCTATAAAAGCAAAGTGGTAATCGAAGGCAAGTTCTCAGAGGCTTTCGAAATAACATCAGGCGGCGGCAAGGGAACCAAATAACCCAAATTATATTCAACCTATCGTTAGAATATGTCATTCGCTTGCACACAAAGCGCAGCGTAGCTGCTTACGAGTATATTACACATCGTGTCAAATTTTACCTTACACGGACGACATCGTGTCTCTTAGAGAAGTTCTTCTTCGAGCGAAAACCAAATACATGGCTATCGCGAGAAGGCAATCCCGAGTAGAATTTTTAAATAGGCGACACACAATACGAAAAGATGAATTAGTTTAAATACGGATCGATGGTAAATGTGCAAAATTCAGTCTTATATATAGTCTTACATATTATCAGTCTTATAGTCTTAAATTCTACAAAGCGCTGATTAGACAACGGACAACACGGAACAGCCAAAAGAGCATTGTTGAGGCGACAAAATCCCTTTATGGGAGCTAGTGCCAGTGAAAAAGAAGAACATATTTTAAGTTACGTTGGATGGGCAAAAATTCAGAATTGTTTAAGTATTTTAATATTGTGATCTCGAGCATCGCTTTCTAGGATCTAGCAGTACGACATAATGCCCACTCTATTTCTTTCCAAACGATCTAACGTGGATTCATTAAAACATTCTCTAGTTAAAGTAGTCTTTAGTTAAATTGGCTTAATTTAGCTTTTAGTTAAAGATTGGTTTATATACCTGAAAAAATCGAAATCTCAGCCGTCAACGAAACAGACTAGCGGATAAGAAATATGTCTGGTTTATAGTTGGAGTCGATGCTGATTTTAAAGGGACGGTCATGTCCACGGAAAATTGTCCCAATAATGTGTGTATATGTAAGACCATTTAACAATAAAAAAAATTCGACAGCTTCATTTGGGTCATATTTAACCAACAAGGCGAACTGTCCAAGTTATTACACCTCAAATAACACTAGTAATTGACAAGTAATGAATAATAACATCAGTCTAACATCGATTTATTAGCATAACGCCTCTAGTATCAGAGATGAAGCCAAAAGCTTTCATCTTACGACAATAATTACGACATAATAAAACGTGAGATTTGGCTTAACGATAATATGCACACTGCGGAGTACTTCCCTTACGTTTTTACTGTCCATGTTAATGTGCCTAGTTCATCAATTGTGCTTGTCGTTGTATATGGCTCCGATTTGGATTACTGCAACGCGATTATCAATATCACCAGCTTATCATTGTAGGTGATTTTAAAGACGGCAGAAATAGTAATAGAAACTTTATTCAACGTGGCCAGAATTTAAACGAAAAAATTTTAATGTTTAAAGAAATACTCGTAGTCAAAATGCCATTGAAAGACACGTTCCGTTGATTAAAAAGTCTTGGTATAATAAGGAGTTAGTGAATCTGGAGAAACGTCGCAACAAGGTACATAGATTGTTCAAACAATCATTGCTATCCAGATTTTGATATAGCACGGAAAAAGTTCAAAAGACTAAAGTGGTTTTTGACGAATTGAGGAAGAGTTGACATTTTGATTTATAAAAACTTCTGAAACTGCATGAATACCCGGGAAATTAGCTTGTTTCACATCCCCAATGACCGACCAGGGTTCAGC
The DNA here is from genome assembly GCA_963691935.1 of Nephrotoma guestfalica. Lineage (NCBI taxonomy): Eukaryota > Metazoa > Arthropoda > Insecta > Diptera > Tipulidae > Nephrotoma > Nephrotoma guestfalica. The sequence goes on from OY829913.1 coordinate 253,432,922, forward strand.
CGCTCCATCCCTGGATATTAGTAAATTGTTTGCGAGATTTTTTGCTCCTGTATACTTTTACAGATTCTTATTAGGTATCGCGCGGAAACTTTGTGTCTTCTGATTACATTCATATTCAATGAAAGTCTATGTATATTTTGCATGACATCAGGTGTAAAACAAGGTAGTCACTTAGGTACTTTGCTATGGATCCACCACCAAAGCCCCGCCTTCACATGTCAAAGCTGAAATAGATGTTTTAGAAATATTGGCAATCGATGCGGCCCTCTGTTCAAAAGTTGCGATTGGAGATTTTCAAATCGGAGGCCTTGGCGGTTTTCTTATTGTCGACCCTTACCAGATTTTTTTACAGTTGCTTCGTGTGGCCTGATATTTTTCAAAAGAAATTTTTATATTTCTTGTGAGCAGTTTATTTATCTGGCAGCTTTGGCGGCTTCTTTTGGAAAGATTTTAAAATTTGGATTGAGACTGTTTCAGTGAAATTGGAAATGGCGTCATCTATTTGATGGTATAGAAACAATAGGTTTCCCAAGCGAAATGTTGAAAAAATATCCGTATAAACATTAAAGTTTATTTTGTCAAAAATCCTAAATTTACAGAAAACTCATGGTCAATTTTAAACCAACTTCTGAATATTTTTGAAAAAGCCCACATGAATTTCTCGCAAGCAAAATTGATAATAGGTCGTATACAATAAAGTATTTAGATATTTCACAAATACCGAGTGTTTTATAGCAATTTTTGGTGTTTATTTTCATTTCTCAGAAACACTAATTTAAAACAAGTAATGAACACTCGTAACTTAAACCATAAAAGCACAGGCCCCATCTAGATTTTATGAATCATTTAGTGAGGTTCTCGTTTGTCCGATATTTGCACATCGTTTTAGAGAAAATAAACAAATTTCGAGGGTGTCTGAAAGCAGTAAAGCACCGTTGGGCATATACGTCATGAATTCAAAATATTTAATTGGGATGGTAAAATGTGAACAATCGGACCAACCCGATCAGGTTCTTCCCAACTCGAGCCTAAGTTGGATCTTGTTGACGTAAAGTATTTACTATTTTACTTGGTGGGACTGTTAATCAAAAGCAAGCTTTAAATAAGGAATAGTTGCCATTGGCCACCGGGAAGAGGCAATTTAGTTCAATAAACGTTGAAGTTGATTAAAGATAAGAGGTAAGTACAGCAATATTAACAGTATAACGTGTCATTCAAATGTTGATTTCATGGAAGACACTAAATACATTTTTCAGTTGAAGTATGCTTGAATTATCGATACGAAATTTCAAATAAATATAAGATTTGGTTGAATAGCAGTTGCTTTAATACATTCAAAACAATTCACACAAATTAATTTTTAAAACCCAATTCCCCTTAATAGATCAATAGACGGCTTAGAATCACTGAAAATCGGAAGAAATTTCCGGGCTAAGTTGATTTTAAACCATTTATTACTAAGGCCCAGTATTTTTTAATTCCAGTTTATTTTCAAGTACCTAGTTGGAAATTTATCAGTATGCAATATGTGTATATTTTTTACGAAAGACATACGTTTCTCTTTTCACCTTTTTTCTTAATGCATACGACGAAGCCAAAAAATAGTTTTTTGTCGATTTTTATTGATATGTTGTATAAATGAAAAATTAATGACAAGTCATATTAGTTTCTCAAATTACCTACCCAATTGGAGTTCATGATCGACGACAATTGTGTGACATGTCATATACATTTCTTCTTAAATGAAAATAATTTCCTCTTTCTTACGCGAAACATGTATGACAAGTCTTCAGTCTTTCTTATGCCATCAAGTATATTTAATATGACGTAGGTAAGCAATGTTTACAGAATTAGCAAGTAAACATTTTGCAATTGTTTAGTTGTGAAAATTTTAAAATACCTAACCAAAATATTTTCATTTTAGTCTTCATTTAAATAAAATGTTTTATTACATATGCTCATACACCTACATACATTAAATTACTCCAGACATATAAAATATGATTCATTTCAGACCATGTCACATACGATTCATCTATGTCTTCTCACATACAACTCATCTCCGATATGTCGTAAACAACTGATCTCAGACGTGTCACAAACGAAAAATAGTCCTATTTGCTGATAAATATCTATGTACGTGTCATGCTTGACTAGTATCGTGAAAAAACATACTTTCGGTAACTCGAACTACGTGATTTTAAATTTTAGATTTAAACTGTTACTTTCAATAATGAAGCTACTCTATAATTTGTTAAACTTTACTACCCTTCATCTTCACCGAATGGTGGATTCGGTTATCAATCAGCATCAACTTACCCAAATACTGTCGAATTTTCCTCACGTTTTATGTATAATACTTAGGCTTGCTTTAAGTCACTCGCCAGTAAACTAACGATTTGTTTCTATTGACACCAAACGACACTTCTTAGTAAATAACAACTACAAAATGTCGACGATTCTTGTTCAACTTTATGAATACTTAAGCTTATTTATAACAATATCCTACTTATTGCATTACCATATTTACAAGAGTTGCAGCCACAAAAATTTCTACACCACATCAAATTGAATTACCAATGATTTTAGCTTGTATATGTAGAAATTTGATTATTTTTCAGAAGCAATTTAAAAAACTTTAATAAAATATTATATTTTATCCCGCAAACGTCTCAACTCACAAACGAGTAAATATTTAGTTATATTTTACTACTACTTTACAAAATTTACATTAGAATGGGGTGAAACATCAGCAAATCATAAAATATTTGGTTAAAGGTCCGAGTGCATGATAACCGATGCAGGTATTTGTTTTCTAACTATAATTTGGTAGTTGTATGGTGAGCTAGGAGTATATACTGATTCGATCGATTATTCAATAAATTGGTTGTAAATAAAATTGGAACTAGATTCTTCCAATGCTCGATTGTTAACGACAACGGAAAGCATAATCGAGTTTATTTTTTCAACTTTTGCATTAATCTATTTATTTCTTTTTATAACGTATTATATTATATTTTATATCGTAGCGATGACGTGTTTTTTAAGGAAGTACGAGTAGAGCAATATAAGGAAAGATTTTCTAGAAATGTGGAGAAAACTAATAATTACAATTCGTGTTGTGATAACTCCTTGGAGTATTGGTTGCATATCGTTAGGTGAGTAAATAAATTTTCATGAACAAATATATTCAGATCATTGACTGCGCTTCAATAGACGAATGCGTGCCGCTATCTCGGCGACAGATAAAATCATTCTTGATTCCGTAAAATTGCAAGATGTTGTGTAACCCATTTTATAAGAACTTTCAGTTACAACCGACTTTCTCCTTACGTTACGCGTTCGGTGGGGTCGTTACAACTGCGTTAATTTTGAAATTTATAAACATACTAGTAAATCCTGATTCGTCCTGCTTGGAAATTCCTGAGAGTTTTTTGGTTGGACCTTTGTTTTCTAATTTCTACGTCAATAACGTATTTAATTAAGAATAAGAAGACCTTTACTTTGTAAAATCTCAACTCTAGTTCTAAAAACACACATAATCATTAATGAAGAGAAACGTTGTTAAATAACAAAAATGTTAAAAAGATTAATTTCATAGTTATTATAAAATAATATCTAACGTTAATTCCTTTAGTAAAAGCAATGGAGTACTTCCGCAAGGCCACTAAAGAATGGGAATGGAACATCTTCAACTCGTATGGGATTATTAAAAATTTAGAAAAGTTTTAAGATCTGAAAACTGTACCCAGTTCTGAACATTTACGATGTTTCTTCATTGCAGCAACACATTTTTAATTACGCAGAACCCATCCAGCAGAACATAAAAGATAGATAAACCCAAATCGAAAATCGGACCAATCGAATGTCCTAATAAAAAATGTTGAGCCCCACACACGCTTGACCGAGCTTCATTTAATTTATCATGAGCATAAAATTAGTCATATGCCAGTAGATCTTGGTTTTTGTTGTAATTTCAGTCAAGAACGAGTGTAGCCCAGAATTTTTTAACGGGGCATTTGATTATGCCATAATGAGTCTAAAAATATTTGTATGTCAATTGATCTTGTTTGGCGTTCTAATTTCGGTTTTGGTCCGATGTTCGATTTGGATTCTGCTAGCTTTTAATTAAATTATCTAAAGCTTGGTCAAGACCGAGTGAAGCCCAAAATTGTTTAGTTGAACATTTGACTAAGTCATAATGAGCCTAAAAATATTTGCATGTCACTTGATCTTGGTCGGCGTTCTAATTTCGGTGTTGTTCCGTGTTTCGATTTGGGTTCTCCGAGCTTGTAGAAGTGGAAAAGCCCATTAATTTTTCTAGAATGAACGAACCAAAACAAAATTTAATGGGGAATTTAATTTGCCTAAAATTAGCATTTGATTTACCAATTGTTTTTAAATCATTTTTTGAAATGGATCCTGCTACCTTTTTCTAAAGAATCGTTTTAGTAAATGAGTTCTGATAGCTTTATAGAGTCCTTTTTAGTTGTGGTTAGGGACCGGTTGGCGATGAAACAGGTAAACAACACAGAAAGAAAACCAATGATTATTCGTAAAACGGTTAGGCAGGTGAACAAGTGAAATAAAAAAAAATGTTAAGAAAATATCTGCAAGTGCATTCTACAAATGGCACTGGAAAGTAAGGGAAAATCCAAAAATTTACAAAAGAAAAAGTGTACTCGTACATGAATTTCATGACTAAGTCATCATAAAGAATAAGCCTAATATAAACTTAAACAACCGAACTGGTTTCTCGATATTCTAAACTGTTCTACAAAATCAAAGGGTTCATTTAGCTTTGACGGGTTTTTGAAATAAAACAGCATCATCATCAAAATGTTGTTTAAGCGACAGAACATTTCCATGCCCGAAGCCTGAGCTTTACCTGCTGAGATTTGTTAAACTAGCGAAATTTTAAAAATGTCCTTCAACAAATCAATCCAATATCAATAGAAAGTTTCATGAAAAATCTAAATCGGATAAGAAGATAAATTATTTACAAGCAGAAGATAAATTGTTTTGGATTAGAAATTATAAATTTATTTTTTCAAAACGTTTTGCATATGTATCTGAAGTATCCTAAAATTAGGAAGAACATTATAATGCAACAACTGCATGGGGAACATAAGGACAGTAAAAAATATTGATCATTTTAATATGAAATGTTTCCAGTTTTAAACAAGGCAAAGTTACGTAGTACAATTCTGGTACAGAGCCGCGTGTAAGTGGATCGCTGCGCTATTCCTACCATAATGCTGGTACTGACCTCTTAGCCTCTAAAATACCCTTACTATTACAAACTCAAAATAGTATCAATCATTTCAGGCAAATCATGTTCCAAGGAGAACAGCAATTATCAATTTGGAAAGTACCGTAAATGCTAGTACGAGCAAGGTGGTTTTGCTAGAAAGCCTAAAAAATGGAATCACGGTGCTCTCAAAATTAGTGAAGCCTAAAAAGACCAACCACGACGAGATTCAGCCAACCTTATAGCCGACACGTGGAATCGCTAAAATATGGAAGGAGTGCCAAACTATAGATAAATGCTCAACGTAAAACAAGAAAACACCAAAATATTAGGAAAAATCAATTCGATATAAGTAAGAATCTACTAGAATGATTTTTATAGAATTGGAATGATTTTCAGAAGACAAGAGCATAAAAATTTTTTTAGACTTTGCTATACCAGCCAGAAGTCAGGAACCATATGTTGGCCCAACTAGCGGCGTACATCGTTGAAAGATGAATGTATAATGAGCGTGGTTGATTTTTTTAAAGGATTTCTCTGTGCGGAGGAGATGAGATATAGTCAAGAATTATTCATTGTCCCAACTAGTGGCATACGACGTTCGATAGACGAAAGTTCTAAAAATAATCATCCAAGCGCATAGACCTTCACCTATTAAACGATGTACGACACTAGTTGAGCCAACGAATATGTTTGTAGACTATATATCAGCAACTTTACATAGAAAAATTCTAGAAAAAATCATCCAAGCTCATTCAACATTCACCTATCGAAGGATAGGTGAACTAGTTAGACCAACGTATGAACTCTGAATTCTGTGGAGTATAAATCAACTCATAATAGAAAAATAGAAAATATTCGCATAGAAAAATTCTACAAATATTCATCTAAGCGAATCAAACATTTGCCTATCTAACAATGTACGCCGCTATTTAGCCCAACGTATGTTTCTTGACTTCTGTGGACTATATACAATCAAAAATACTGCCACTTCCGTTACACAGACGCCCACCAAATTTCATAATGATCTCCCAATTTATGGAAAAGCTGATAAATATGAAGTTTCAATATGAATAGTCAATTCCTTATTTACTTTATAGATGCCGAATTTTGGTGAAATAAAGTTTTTTATATCAAACTATCACTCGACATTCCCGTTAAACATATATCCCGTTAATATCTACTTTGCTGAAATTTTCACAAAAAACCTAAATGCTCCTATGGAAGCTGCCACTTTCGGTGAAACAATCTCGGTCAAAAATCGCTGGTATTTTCAATTTATGGAAAAAGCTGAAGTATGAACCTTTAACCCGATTAGTCAATCCGCCTGAGGTGTAGAGAACCAATAGACATTAAGTCTGCACAGCACCACACATACTCACAGAGACACACACAGATTATTTAAAAACTCTTTATGACTTCGGCCACATAGCGAATGATATAAATCTTCAAAAATATCGAGATACAACTATTTTTTTGCTTGAATATTGAATAGTTTGACAGTTCCAAGAAAACGTCATAATCTTACTCTTAGAGCTGAAAATTTCGACTGTCTTGATTCCGGTATCTTAGTTGGACTAACTTCACATACATTGCGGTCACCAGGATCAGAAATGTTGTACACTTTACCATATTCCGATATACTAATGAATTCTTTTGCTCGTGGTTTGAACTGGAATTTCCATTATGGTATTGACTCATTCTGAAATTAGAAATACTTTGACTGAGAAAGTCGAGATCAGATCAAAAACATTTTAAGTTCGTTCGGTAACGAACCGGTGCTGTAACCGTATTAAAGCATCACTAATCTTCATACGGTATTCAATCGACATTTTTCTACCATATCATATAAAACGGGCAAGGGATACCATATGAGATGCCGAAGGACACGAAATTAATAATTCTTTCGTATATTAGTTCGGTGTGCACAGCTTCATGGCGACTTGAATCTAGTCTTCGTATATTTAAGTATGCTTTTAGCAGTTTAGAGACAGGAACTTCTCTAGCAGCCGACCGAGGTGAATGTAGCTATCATGACCAACAACTGAGTCGCTGTAAAACGAAGAAAACGTAAAACATCGCCGAAGAATCGGCACCAGTCGTTTCGAGATTAATTTGAAGCAATCTATTGTCATGCCATTGGCGGTTGATAAAACTCTATCATGAAATTTCAAATTCAAAAATATTGGCCTCTTAAATTTTCTAACGTGGACCACCGAAAAGGTTACTCACATGGTAAGATGAGAATAATTATTTTGTTCTCTTTTGTCGTAATTAATGTGCGCTTATTAATATTTGCATGGTGGGCGATCTCGACTAACACGTCGAATCGAATACTAGTGATATCAACCATCTGGCACTTCCAAGCAGCGTGACAACGGATCCCCATGGCAGATCATGGCAGGATCGTGAACGAAGTATAAATAGTGTTAACGCATAAAGTGTTTCTAATAAAAGTGGACAATGTGGCGCTGAGAATTAAGCCCAACCTTATAGTCAGAGGACATTGTCGGATGGAATTGTAAAGTAAAAATGCTGGCGTTTCATATATTAATGGTTAAGTACATTTTGGCAGGTTAATGGTTGGGGGGCGCGTAACAGAGTGAGATAATGCAACAACAATTACAAATAACGTAAAGCAACGTTGATTGGGTGAAGAATGAAAGAAAAATGATATCATGTAAATAAATATTCAATGAACCAATCATCCATTAATGAAATTAAAAACTGATTATGTAACCTTCGAAATTATGCGGCCACTTTCCTAAATGGGATGTAGCGTCAGCAAAATAAAAAACTAAATAAAACATTTTGTAGGCCATTCTCGCAAGGGTTATCGATAGTAACTTCCTCAGGCTGCGCTGTGAAAGTAATTCGAAGTATTTCTGGCATTCTATTAAGATTTATCCAATCCACTATGCATTTTCGACAGAAACGTTTATGAGGAGATTTGCTGCTGAAACGTCATCTCTTGCGAGAACGCAGGCATTGTTTGAATATAATTGGTGCAGGCGCTCTTTATTTTACATAATTAGAAAAACACTTTTTAGAATATGGAATCAACCCAACCTCGTGCATTCGTAGACTACAATGATTGCAATTCCATTCTATACTTTACATCTGCTTCCACATATCTAGAATAATCTGTCTTTGGCCGTAATAGCCACAAGAACTTGCTGATATGTTTTTGTTAATGTTGCAGAAGATATCTAGCATTAGCCAAACCGTCAATATCTGAACCGTCATTAGACAACGTACAATATCAACAAAAATAAAGTAATACTGTCGGTTGAAAAAATTTGTTGGATTAAGGTTATGCATATTTCATTTTTTGCAACGTTGTTATACGTGATCAGCGGGTTCTCAGATTTAAAGAAAGCCTCTTCTACCTCCCTCGCCAGCTTTACTAGTATCAACTAGCACAATGATCGAAACTCGGCTTTTAATCATATTTATTTACTCCATGTTCCCTTCTCAGTACACTCACTTCTGCACACAATTGCCTTGAATCTGCTTGAAACGAGACTAATCATAATATGCCAGTTTCTACAGCCAGTTTTGAATAATTTTAAACATCAAGGTACGATCCGTTTACGTATAATGATTTCGTGAAATTCTGGTAGCAGATGAAAGAGCTGACCTCAACAGAATCATCTTGAAGCATGGCTCATAAAGTTACGCTAACCGAGCTTGTGTCTGATTAAATAATTGATGGAACCAGTACAGGTTTGATTACACTTCAAGAGAACCAACAAATATTCCAATTATCAACGTACACACTATTTGCTACATGTTCAGAACATATAGAATCCACTTGGTTATCTATTTTACGATCGTCAACGTCATCGAGATTCAGTCCGAACCTATCCCAAAAACAAAATCCAATTTACCAAAGTTCTTCGATAAATTTATTGATGGCGAGATTGCTAACATCAACTCAAAACTATTTAGTTGGTTTTCGTTTTTGGGTGTAACATCCCATTTCATGTCGTTGAATTAGATAATTTCAAAATTTATATAAAAATTCTTCGACCGGCCTATTGACCTAAGTTGCCAGGAAGAAAAGCATTATCTTCAGCCATATTGGATACCGCATTTCAAAGGTGTTTCGAATTGACTTCTGATGCGGTTGAAAATAATTCGGTGTTCCTTATAGACGGGTGGAAAAATACTTTCAATAACAACAAGCTGGTTGTGTCAATGATAAACAAAACCAGTCAAAAGCTTTTTAAATGCATGGAATATAACCTCGGAGTCGTAAGCTTCAGCAAAAATTACAGCAATTGTAAACGTAAAGATTAATTTGATCCTCTCAAAAAAAAAATAAGAATAATATGAAATTACTAACACATCACAATGAGTTTTTAGATTACGTGAAAGAAACTGTTTTTACTTTTTTCCCGACATGTAACCTAATCAATGTGTGGTAAAACCCAGAAATACCAGTTGCTGAGTTTATACCAATTTGTGGATGAGTTTGGCCATACTAACTAAGTTTAGCAAATATTAACGAATTTAGACACAATTTCAGTGTGTCAGAATTATTTAATTAATGAGCTGGAATCGGAAGGTTTATCAAGCTTGAATGATTTTCTAGAAAATATGGGAATTTCCAGAACAAATAAAACAAAAATTTTGGATTTGGTAGTTTTATGGAACAAGGCGAGAACGCATCACAAATCTCTGGCTAACCTGCTCCTATAGAAGGATTATTTTCTAACTGGTCTTTTATACATTCACCCATACGAAATATACCAGATTTCGAGCGATCTAACAAACTGCTTCATACAAATAAATCAAGTAATTATTAAGCTTGAAGAAACATTCTATTAAGTAACTAGACTTAAACTTTTAGTCTTTTGTACTTTTTAAAAATAAATAAAAATTAAACTGATTGAAGTTTGAATTATTCATTAACTTTGATGTAAGATTATATATTTTGTCTATGACACAACCCTAGTTTAAACTATATAAGTCTAACTGTCTAAGTCCACTTCATTTATAAAATGGGTGAAAGCAAAATAAGTCGACTTCACAGTTCTGAATGTTATGGATGAGAGTCCATATTACATATAACCGAAATCGCACAACAAGGTCTAAAAATTTGAGCCGCCGTGTATTCATTCGCAGGTCAGATTTTTAACTCATTAACGATATCTTTTAATCTATAGTGCATATCATATAACACATCGCCGAAAATATAACTTTTTTTTCAATCAGTTCAACGCCTATGCCTTTTTTGTACAACGATTTATCTTTGTCTTCAAAATAAGCTTCATGCGGAAGCAATTCAATGTGCAATTTGTGCAATTTTGCCATTATTGCGATTGACTTGTGGCATGGTGCATTGTCTTGGTGAAAGACCAATTTTTTCATGGACAAATGTTCGTGCAAAATATGACCAACACGTTCCATTGATATCTTTACAATGTCGACTATCTCAACCCTCAACCAACTTCACTTTACGGTGTTTAAAACAATTTCGTGGAGTTGTTTATGTTTTCTGGAGTCACCTCATCCAGGGCGAGGTGCATCATTGATGGTTGTACAACCACGTTTAAATTCAACATACCAGTCAATGATGTAAAGTTGTTTCAAGATGCTTGTAAACTAATGGTCGGAATGTAATGCAATTTGGACACTATCGTTTGAAGGTTGGTAGATTTAAAAATAATATGGGATTTAAATTTGTGACACCATCTAGGTTTCAGACCGGAAACTTTTCAAGCGATGTAAATATCTCATAAAGCGTTGATACTATACATATAGGCGACATAGTTTATCGTTCTTGAAATAACCATAAAACCGTTATTGTTGGGCTTTCACTTTAAATGCCCCACCTTACACCAACAATGGTATACGTTTAAGTTGTGACATTTGTCAATCAATAGACTAAAGTATATAAAATGAGTTAAGTAGCATTTATTCTATAAATTTGAGTCAGTTCAGTCATCTATATAAACTTGAACCCACACACATCTTTGAAGTGTAACATTATTAGCTAGGCACATCACAAATAATGTAAATTAAACCAAAAATTAATCTTAATATAGTTTCAATGAATTTAATATATAACTGTGTCTCCGTCGTCAATTTTAATTTAACACTCAACTAAAATCTGCCAGGAAACATTAATTTCAGTTGAACAGAGGCATAAGAGAAATACACCACAAGCAAAAAATTAAGTTTCTATTTCTAAGCACATACGTACGAGAAGATACGTATACCAGTATATTGGTGTTACACCACATGACTTATTTACAAAGGGTGGGCCATATATTGGTGTGTTTTTAAATAATAGGCTTTGGCAACACTTTGGCACCCCACAAATATGGATCGTGAAAGAACGCCAAGCGGAACCGCTGCAGTGAAATTTGTGAAGAAAGTTCGTGAGAAAGGCTTGCTATTGGATGACAGAGGTGGGCCTCGAACTCGAACAGTGCGCACGCCCGAGAATATTTCGACTGTCTCAACTCGACGCCAATCGCAGCAACTGGCCATTAGTCACACCAGCCTGAGGATAATACTGCACAACGACCTCGAATTATTGGCCTACAAGGTTCAGATGACAGCAGTTGAAAGCAAATAACCATCCACTTCGACATCAATTATCTGCGTCGGACAAAAAATCATCTTTTCAGACGAAACGCATTTCCATTTCGGAGGCTATGTAACAAGCAGAACTGCCGAATTTGTGGTTCTGAACAGCTACACGTAATCGTAGAGAAGCCAATCCATCCACCAAGAATGACTGCTTGGTGTGAATTGTGAAGTGGTGGCATAATTGCCCCATTTTTCTTAGAAAACGTAGCCCAACTATTTATGGCCTTAAATCGATCGACCAACCGATAATCGATCTCTTGCGCGCTATACTTGTCAACCGCATAATCTGCCGTTTTGGAGATGTCAATTGGTCTGCGCGGTGGGGGAGGGGGGTTATGCCGCTATTCAATTTCGTTAAGGATAGATGTTATGCGGTTAATCCAGACAATCCTAGCTTTAAAACATAACATTGCGACACTTGTTCACCAAATAGGCGCCGTAATCATCGAAAATTGTTTTTCATTCTTAAATCGGAGACTCCAACCTACACAATGAAAAAAAGTTTCCACAAAATAAAGATGTACGAGGGCGGAGTGAGAAGTCTGATAAAAACGAAACAAGGAATAATATTTTCGCCCAAAAAAAATATTATTTTTCAACGTCGTCGCGTTTTAACTCGATACACTTAGTCCAACGTTTTTCGAATTTTTGGATTCGCAGGGGGCTAAGTCTGGAGAATATGGCGGATGTGGAAGCAATTCGAAGCGTAATTCATGGATTTTGGGACCATGGTAACTACACACACGTGCATTATCGCGATGGAAGAGAACTTTTTCTTCGTCAAATGCGGTCGTTTTTCTTTCAAAACGTCGTTGAAACGGTTCAATAAGTTGCTGTAATATTCGCCGTTGACTGCTCTCCCCTTTTGAAGGTAATCAATGTGGATTAATGCCGCATGCATCCCAAAAAACTATGGCCATGACCTTGTTGGTCTATAAAACCGCCTTAACCATCTTCGGCGCAGATTCGTCAGTAGAAATCCACTGTTTAGACTGTTCTTTTGTCTCCGGTGTATAGTGATGGATCCATGTTTCATCCACAGTTATGAAACGATGCAAAACCTTTGTTTTATTTCGCTTAAACATCGCCAAACCTGCCTCTGAAGTTGTCACACGTGTGCGTTTTTGGTCGATTGTAAGCAAACGCAACACCCAACGCGCGGATCGGTCTTCATATTCAAATGTTCCTGTAATATATTGCGCACACGTTCATCTGAGATGTCTACTATCTCAGCTATCTCGCGCATTTTCACTCTGCGAGCTTGCAATACTGTATCATGGATTTTGTCAACCATTTTTGGTGTGGTGACTTCATTTGGGCGCCCTGAACGCTCGGCATCAGTTGTGCTTGTACGACCACAACAAAAATCAGTAAACCACTTGTGAATCATTTTAATCGATGGTGAAGAGTCCCCATAATATTTATCAAGCTTTGATTTGGTTTGCGTAATGGTTTTTACACGCAAAAAATAATGTTTAAGGAACACACGAAATTCACTTTTTAACATGTTTGCAAAAAAACAATGGGTTGTCTGTTTCTATCTATCTGAAAATTTTAATTTGGTCTAGTGACAGATGGTATTGGCACACGACATCTGGGATTTGCGATTGTGGCGCCCTCTGTTGCAATTTTACCGAACTTCTCACTACGCCCTCGTATACTCATTTTTTATCGTTTACTAATACAAACTTTTAAATGGCCCACCCTTTGCAACTTGGTAACACATAAGTAACAACATCTGATTCTCACGACATATTTATTTTGGTTGCGAGTTGTTGGTTGACACATTCCTACTTACATATGGGTGAGATACACCATATTCGTATATATACACCCAAATGGTATATAAACTCAACAATTTTATTTTAAAATTCCAATTATATCAAATATAATCCAATTTATTTCTAATTTAATCTGTAAAATAATTTACCACGTTCACATACAACAAAACACATTTGCAATTGTAACAGAAAATAATAATTACAGCAAACACAAAAATGTCAATAAAATAAATAAATTATCGGGAATGTATTAATTTATCTTTGCTATTCTGTAATCCCGATAATTTCAAAATAATTTAATTTAATTTCAATTTCCAAATAATAATATTTTAACTACAAGTGCGGAAAGAGACTCGTTACAGCACGAGTATGGAAATTTACATTCGCTTTTCATGAAATTTCTTTCCATTAAAATTAAAAATTCATGGCCTCATTAAATTTTATTTTACTTTCTAAATAATGTATTTTCGGACCATTGCAACCATCGAAAATACCACTATCCTGTTTCTACAGCTAAAAGATAATTTACCGATAGTTCAACCAATATGTATATTACTTTACACTGCAATGAGTGAGTAACTGAGTACGTTCGGTTTGAAGTGAAAATTAGACAACTTCAGAAAACAATTTTGAAATTGTTGGCTTTAATATAAGAGTAAAGAAAAAATTTACAAGAATTACAAAATTTAATTTCGAACCGACAAAATTATAAATTTTGAAAAGGTACTGGTGACTGAAATTATCTTAAGCAAAACAGAATATGTATTGCATACAGGGTGCGATAAAAGTACTTAAACAGTATACACTTGTTTTCAGAAAAACATCAAACGATAAAAATCTTCAATCAAATCAATTTCAATCATTGACGACAGTCGTTTTCGAAAATTGACGCGTCCCAGGCACGGAACAATTTCGAACCATTGCAAAATATGAATGCTCCAAGATATGATAAATGTGATTTGATATTGGACACGTCGTTAACGACAATTTGGTATCTCCATATAGTCAAAGTACACAGCCAAACTCTTCTTCAAAAAACCGAAAGCGCTTGCCACCGCTTTGCCATATCAAAACGGGAGAGATCATCGAACAAAAACTCATACTGCTCTAGCTAACACTACACTGCCGTTCGCTCATGTTTCCAAATTAAATTATTAAATTAGTTTATTCTCCTAGATGATTTAAACTTTCCGATGATCAGGTGGGTTGCGACTGACAACGATTTGTATGATAATGTTAACTCGTGCGATTTGCAATAGATTAGTTTCGCGAGTAATTCACTGGTTGAACAAACAGGTCGGCGATTATGTGAAGTCGACGAGTATCATTCACCGTTATTTCTAACATTTGTTTATGAGGCTAGTGGTAATGACGTCACGGTGGATAACTGAATGAAATTTAACTTTAGAAGAGATAATTTCTATCTTCTTAATCAGTTATTGGTCGAGATAGACTTCTCATATATTTCAGGAAGCGTCGACAATAATATGTCCGACATGAAATCTTTCGAGATCATTAAATTATCTAAATAATTTTTCCAAGAAACCTAATAATGTAGCAAATCTGTTCGCCGCCTTTTTTCGTCTGTCTTTACAGATAGCAAAAATACACCCAATTTAAATTACTAGAACTAAAGTTAATGAAGTTACACCAAGCACCTGATTTGAAATAAGTAGCATCATATCGAGGCCATATGTTACAACTTCATAGTTAAAAGGCGATTTTTTCAGGTCCTGACTCTCTCGAGTCCCATTTCCGCCGTTTGTAATTTTCCTCATCTCTGGAAAAAGTCATTCGCATACATAAAAAGGAAGCACGTTCTAATATTTTAAACTACTACTAACTACTTAATTACTATTTCAGTGGCCTTGAATACTAAGTTTTTTAGGTCTGCGTTCCTTGTCTACACTAATGATGTACCTCTAGTTATTAGAGGTTTCTATTTAGATTGCTTCGCGGATAACTGCAACATATCTCGAATTATTACTGCCACGTTGGAGTCCGTACTACTCCGAAATTACCTTGATCCGTTATGGTGTAATAACAGCATTCTTGACCTGAAGACAAACAAATACCATGTAATACAGTTTTACAGAAAAATATTAGGTGTACAAGTAAAAACTCGGCTCTGAAGTTGGTTGCATTAAAATATCCTTAAACTCATCCACATCCCCCGCCATTTTCAAGTTGTGATTCCAAGTGGATCAATTTTAGGAGATTAATGTTGATAAGCAACATTTGAGTCATTCATTACATTCTATTCTGATTTCAAATGACAAAAAATACTGCTCAAGTAATGTAATTGATTAATTCGACTTTGAGCGAACATTCTGTGAGCCACTCAACAATAAAAAAGTGGTTTGAAAGATTTCAAACTTAAAAAGAACTTACAGAATAGTTAGGAGTTAGCCACCAAGAAATATCACTTCGATTGCATGCAATAAGAAAAACACAGAAGGAAAGAAAATGGGTCAGACCAGCCAGCCATGAACATCAGTTGCGATGTGTCTGGTGGGATTGGAAAGGAGTCATTTACTACGTGCTTTTGGAACTGGGTCAAACTGTTACAGCTGAACGCCACCAGGCCCAAAAATGACCATTTACAGGCCAAGGAAGGCGAAATTTGAAATTGCTGCATAACAACGCTCGTCCACATACAGCAAAAGCAACCCATCTCATTTCCTCCTAAGGCTGGGAAGTTTTACAGCTTGCGGCGTATTCTCCAGACTTGGCTCCCTCTGATTACCACTTATTCAGATGTCATCATATTTGAAAGACCAACAGGTCACGAAAGTTGAATATGTGCAAGACTGGCTCGATGATTATTTTGATTCGAAACCACCAAGTTTCTATCTCAAAGGCATTCATCATCTACCTGATAAATGGCAAAAGACCACATATAGTAATGGCGAATAGTTCGATTGTATTCTTTGTAACAATTTTATTTTCAATAAAGTTGAATTTGACCAAAAAAAGCAGAGTTTCTACTTGCACACGATTTATTAAGTGCTGATCAAAGGAGTTTCATAATTCGTACCTTTCAAGAATATTATACACAAAATATGGTAGACTTAATCGGGGGGTTTGGATTCCTTCCTATGATATACAGAAAAGGAGGGTTGAAGCAGATCAGAAAAGATTTATACATCTCGCGTTGGGCGACCTACTATGGTCAGACTCCCTAAGACTTCCCCATTATGAATGTCACCTTAAGTTCTTGTGCAGATGCAATCACTCAATGAGCGCCGACCTATCGCGGATATAATATTTATTCATCAGATTCTTTGTGATAATATTGTTCCCCAAAAGAAGAGTAGTCCAGAAGTTAATATTTCGTAGAAATTTGCGTAGCTTGAGATCAACCGAACTGCTCGAGGTTTCGTTCCATCGCACAGAATATTGTAGGTTTAAGCCAATTACAATGATGCTTCGTCTAGTTAACGCAAATATAGGGTTTTCCAATAGGAATGATATGATTTTTAAGTGACGTTTCGGCCATAATATGTCATGATCTGTCATTTTTTGTTTCATTGTATTCAGTAATGTTTACAATTTCATCGTGGTGAGATATACGCAAGAACAACGTTTACAAATTATTCAGTTTTATTATCAAAATAATCGTTCTCCAATTGCAACTTTTCGTGCGCTTTTGCCATTTTATAGTCGTAATAATCGTCCAAGTGTGCTCGCTATTCGTCGAATTGTTGAAAGTTTTGAGCGTACATTTTTTTTACATAATGTTGAAGTGCCAATAAGACACAGATTCGCTCAAAGTAATGCAAATATTACTGCCGTTCAGGTAAGTGTTGCTGAAAACCGCAATTTGTCGATTTCAAGACGTTCTCAAGAATTGGGACTGTCTCAAACCACAACCTGGGGGATTTTGAGAAAGGATTTGGGTTTGCATCCGTATAAAATTGTTCTCACTCAAGAACTGAAGCCATTGAACCACCGTAAACGTCGTGTATTTGCTGGTTTTGCCTTGGAACAACTTGAAAACGATAACGATATTTTTAAGAAAATCATCTTCTCCGATGAGGCTCACATTCATCTGAGTGGTGTGGTAAATAAACAAAACTGTCGATTCTGGCGAGAAGAAAATCCACAAATTATTCATGAAAAACCATTCATTCCATACATTCACCTAAATTGACAGTTTGGTGTGGTTTTTGGTCTGGTGGAATCATCGGTTCGTATTTTTTTCGAAATGAAGCTGGTAACACCGTTACTGTCAATGGAGATCGGTATAGATCGATGATAACCAACTTTTTATGGCCCAAATTGGAAGAAGTTGATCTTGACAACATTTGGTTTGAACAAGACGGGGCTACGTACCACACAGCAAGTGCAACAATTGAATTATTGCGTAAAAGTTTGGAGATTCGATTATTTCAAGAAATTGTGATATTGAATGGCCTCCAAGAAGTTGTGATTTAATACCATTAGACTATTTCTTGTGGAGTTATTTGAAGTTATTGGTCTTTAGCAATAAACCAAACTCTCTTCAAGCTTTACAAGTCAATATTGAAGTCGTGGAAGCCATTTGAATGACGTTTTATTCAGAACTTAATTGTATCGATTGTACTTCAATTAAATAAAAAACATTTCAATTTCCTTAACAATTAGTGTGTTTTTTTTAAAGAAATCATATCACTCTTATTGGAAAACTTTATACAAATAATTTTGATTTCAAAGGTAGCAAAACTACGATCAAAAGGAAGCCTATAGATTTAATATAATAATGAATATTTAAACATTTTTGTTGTAGTTTTCCTTGTCCGCTTAAATCACGGTAACCTATAACCATTCATCTCTTTTACCTAAAATTTAGAAAATCCATCAAAGCTGGTTTATTTTTTTCCTCGAATCATCTTTCCAATTTTACTTAGTCAGACTAAGCTGAATGACTATTCTGTATATAATGGGAGGGGTATATGGTTTCGTGAGATTTCTTATTATTTAAAATAATTACACTATTGCAGTCCTTAAAAAAAAATTCCGTTGACCGCTCCGCAAAAATTATTGAAATTTATTTTCCGAATCAGCTTGCATTAGTTGAGCCAGGTGTTCTTTCTCCTTTTCTTACTCAGTTATTGCAGCAATTCCACAGGTCTTTTTTCTCGAGTGTCTTGTTATCTGGATGCTCGACTCCTGGTTATTTGTGATTTCTGATCAATTTGTGATGATTTCAATCCTGAACTGGATACTTTATATTAAAATGCAAACTGCGGTTCAATAGCATTAATATGCGCACCGATCGAGCAAAGTATTTACTTCTCTTTTCAAATCTTCAACACACCCGCTCCATTTAGTTAGCTTTTAGATGGAGTTATGAAGCTGAATCTTGCAAAAGTATAACTTTGTAATGTGTGGCTGTTTATCTGTTGGATCCAGCAACGCGCGTCCTCGATTTAGCAGGCAACTGAGTAAGGTAGGACGTAAAAAGCGAACCGCGAAAGAGTTAGAAGTGCTTCGGCACCAGAACAGATTGCAAAGATTAAATCATAAAAAAAAGTTACATCATTAAACAATGGGGATACCGGCTAAATGGTACATTGGCAGTGTTTTGTCAATTGAGTATTTTAATTTATTGTTAGAAGTGAGATTTTGCTAATATACTCACTTTTGCTAACATGATAATTAAGTTAAACTTATAGTTATGAGTCGTTCAGGGTAGATACCGAGAAAAATCTAAAAAAAGACGAAAGACTGAATCAATTTAAACAAGCCTAAATGGTCCAATTATGAGAGCTTAAAGTGGCGGCCAGCAAAATAAAACAGTTGCAATGAACGCAATTGCCGCAAGCTGGAGAAGTAATTTGAAACTGGATGACACTCCGCATTAATATAATTTTGACTCTGCGATGTAGTGCAGTACATGTTTTTTAAATTCCATCCACAACCATAAGAAGTTTAATGGAGTCTGGAGATATGTGTTAAGGTTCCTTTTAGTTAAATTTACAGTTTGCCAGTCCGCCAAAATTTTGTTTTTAAATAAAGTTAGAAATGATAATGGCGAATTAAGTTTTATTATTGGTGATGTGGGAAGTTCGGGTCCTAATGTGAATAAAATTAAACTAACAATTCCTTGTACAACGTAACAGCAATAAATCTACCACAGCCCTCTGACATCTACCCACATTCAGCGTGTTGGCCGTTATAAACATGCGTATCCACCGCCAGAATACAAGCAACCGTTGAATGGTTTGGTAATTAACTACGAAGCATAGCAAAAATCAGATTTGCCGATCATCCGTACAACGGAGCAGATAGCCGATTGGTAACCCAATTAGTTGGCCCATCGTGACGTTGATCTATTCTTCTAATATCCTAACCGATGGCCAAATTGAAAGGCACTTCTCGTTATAAGTAAGTTTACTGTATACAATGATGCATCGTATGCCCCCCAACAGAATACGTCACAACCAACAAAACAAAATTTGTTAGAAAAGTGCTGTTTAAAAAATTATGCAAAAAAATTTAGAAATAGGTTACCTTATATGAGCATGCCTCAATAAGAGTTAAATTATTTAAAACGGTATCGACCGAAAAAATATTATATGTAATAATTAATAATATTTTTCAGAACTATGAAAATATAATTCAACACATATGCTAACATAAAGGTCGCAATTGCATTAAATATTTACAACGAATGAAATGTTATAATAAATTTAAAATAATAAAATTTGTAAATTTAAAAAATATAGTTTATTAATTTTAATCATTAATAAAATATTTATGATCCCGACCATATGGCTGTATCAGAAAAAAATTCATTTACCCAGTAAACAAATCGTTTATTCGGTGGCATGTTACCAAGGCGAGATAAATCACTGATCTCCCAATTTGCTTTGCAAATTGATTCAAAATTATTGAGAATATTTTCAATAGGCAGTAAGTGTGCAACATAAGCAAAACAATAACTAATTTCATTATTATGGTTCAATAAATTCAATAGAAACGTGTCCAGTCCACCTATTTCCATCCCAATTCTTTTTTAAATCATCCGTCTGTTAATAGAAAGAAGCAAAAGCAGAAAATAAAATCTATTTCCAATTTATTTTCATATTGCCAAGCGTGTTTTATGTAGGTATACATCATAAATATGTATATGGTTTTACAGCAACACAATGCAGGCATTTGAACGGATAATGGGAATGAGGCCGTTATGAATATATTTGAACAGAATAAAGTTTATGTTACTGGGTACCATGAAGAATGTTAGGAGTGGTTATGTTTTTGATATGAATGTACAGTGTTTCTGGATAAACTTGGCTTAAAATTGTCAACTCAGTATTAATAACTATTTTTTGGTGGTTTAAATGACAAGTTGATTAATCATTCAATTAGTCATTCCAGTCGTCGCCGGTTCTTGATATTTGATTCAATTGAATGATACAATGAACACTTTAGTATGTGTTTCCACGCTTTTGGTTTCCTATTTTCTTTTCTCATTTCCCTCCCCCACGACGTAAATACTTCACTTCAAAAAATTCACAGAATTGTTTTACTTCCAAAATGTTTAGCAAAGAGCAACCAACTTGAACGTATTTAATTGGCAATTGCTTTGGATTTATTTATTTACCTGATTTTCTGACACTCAATCTATTGAAAAAATTCAAGCAACAATGGTAAAAAATTTAAACAAAAATCATTTTTCCTCGAAAATAACCGATACATATTTTTATTTTATGTTTCCTTGAGACGAAGAACTTGGAACCCCCATCGACAGCATCCCTAGGTGGCAGATTAGGGAATGCTAGCCGCGGACCAACCAATTGAACATTCAATGAACTCAACTAAAGGGATTTTCTTCCACGCTAAATAATTAAAGGTGTGATTCAAGCTGTTTGTAGCAGTTGGTTTACGACAAAGGTAAAAACGCGGCTCAGGCTTGTGAAAAAATTTGTGCTGTTTATGAAGAAGGTGCTTTGTCAAAATCAGCAGCAAAGAAAAGGTTCAAGCGCTTTCGTTCTGGAAATATGGATGTCAAAGAGGCACCTCGCTCTGGTCGACCAACCACTGAAAAAGTCGATGAAATCATGCAGAAAATTGAAGAAGACCGGCATATAAGCAGCCATGAAATTGGTAAAGAACTAAATATTGATCACAAAACAGTTTTAAACCATTTGAAAATGACTAAATTACAAAAAAGCTTGAACTTTGGGTACCACATGAGTTAACAGTTAAAAATTCAATGGACCGGATTTATATCTGCGAAACGCTGCTTAACCGGAACGAAATCGAGCCATTTTTAAAGCGGATGATTACTGGTGATGAAAAGTGGATAAGATACGAAAACGTTGTGCGAAAAAGATCATGGACGAAACGATGTGAAGCTTCCCAAACGGTGTCAAAGCCAGGATTGATGCCAAGAATCGTAATGTTGTGTGTTTGGTGGGATTGGAAAGGAATCATGCATTATGAGGAGCTGCCACCGGGCCAAACGATTGATTCGAGTCTTTACTGTCAGCAACTAACGCGTTTAAGGCAAAGAATTCAGTTAAAACATCCAGAATTGATCAGTAAAACGGGCGTTGTGTTCCATCATGATAGCGCTAGACCAGAAACTGCGAGAGCTTGGCTAGGAAGTTTTGATGCACCCACCATATAGTCCTAACCTTGCACCATCAGACTACCATTTGTTCCGGTCCATGCAGAACCTTCTTAATGGTTTTACATTAAATTCAAAAGAGGCCTGCGAAAATGAGTTATCTTGATTGTTCGCGTCTATACCAGAAAAATGGCAAAAGGTCATCGATCAAAATGGCACATATTTGGTTTAATAAAGTTCATTTGAAATAAAAAAAAGTTGTTTGTTTCAATGTCACCCAAAAAAAGGTCACGAACTTTTTCCCTAACCCAATATTTTGGGCTAATTTAACCACAATAAATGAATTCTACCAAAATAAAATTTGTGATAAGTTATAAAAGTTATTGGTGCTGACCCGCTTTTCAAAGTGTTGCATAGATAAATGGGTTCTGTGCCTGACTCAAAATGACAAGTCTGTAAAGCAACAATCAGTGAACACCGGCGTGTTGGTGTTTCGAAGAAAAATCTTCTCGAACTTCAAAAAATATCAACAATTTAGAACTGCTGCAGCAGCCCAGATTCTCGGTCTCCAAATCCTACAACCAGTTCAACGTAGGTTCAGGCACAGCTATCTTCACGCAGGACGTTGAAAAGAATACCACACCAACTAATGAGTTCCACCGGCTCGATCAGGAAAACATAGAATTGAAACAGCAACTAAAACATGCACAAGAAGGCAACAACAATCTTCAAGAAAATTTACCCAAACTGGAATAAGAAGTTGAATATCTATAACAAAAGGAAAATCTTAAAAACATTGTAGGTCCTCTATCTTGATAGTTCCTATTTTAAACACTCACAAATTCATGAAATTTTACTCTTGTGAAACTCATATCTACAATTAGAGCCAAAGAAGAAGTGTTAGCAAAGAAGAAGGCATTCAAAAATGTGATCCCGAGTAGTTTCTTTCATTGACAATTGAGTAGGTTTGAATTGTCCATGTAAAATTTTTATTTCACACAGTATGGAATCTAAAATTTCGTGCGAATAATTCAGACCCCTAAATTGCCAATGAAAAAACTTTTCATTTTTATTATTTTATGGAATACGGCTGGTCTGTATGATTAACTCACTCCGTTTATCGTTCACTCATTACAGAAGAAACATTCTTACTCCACAAGGAAATATTCTCAATTTGCTTAGAATACTTTACAATAGTGCTGAATAAATCTAGAAGTTACTAGTATGTCAAAAAAAACGATTTAAGCCTAATTGACGGTTAGTTCGAATGTTCAAATAACATTCAATTTATATTTAGCCCAAGATTCCAATCTCGGCCATATTTCCAGGAATTAAGGTGGTGGGGGAAGGAGGAGAGAGAAGGTAAATGAAAATACTGTTTACGCAGCCCATCTCCCCGAACTCCGCTTCAAATTAGCTTTTCTTGTTCTATGCCAATTTTCCTCGCACTCAGAATTCCTTCTGTATGTCCTTCGACATTACTCCAGATATTTCCTCTATGAATCATGATTTCACAGCCGTCAGTGCAGACCAGCGCCCTTACCTCTTATCATTTTCTTCTACGTTGTTTAAACCAATTATCCCACGAAATAAACGTGTGGACCTTATGTTGTCCATTTCCCTATTCTGTATAGGTATTTCCTAAAATATTCATGGCCGCTTAAAACTGTGTTACGTAGTAACCAACTTCACCATTTCCCCTCATAAACTATGAACTCACTGTTCATTAAAAAACTGATCTCTAAAACTACGTTTTTCTGAAGCGCTATTTTTTTAACTGATAACAATGTTCGACGACTGTTGACATTATGTATTGTGAAATCATCGCCAATTTCATTTCAAAATTTCATTTCAAGCTTAAAATGATCATAAAGGTGGGCGTGATTTTACTTAAGATGGTTTCAACAGTTGCGGGACCTGAACACACCCAATGCCTACTAAACATGCCCTTTTCGAATTGAAATTTATTTGTATTGGTTGCTATTGTTATCTTGCAAAGTGTTTTCAATAATGACAAGATGAGGCTTCCACTACTAGATTCGACCGATTTCCTACAAAATATCTGGGACTACAACTCCTGTTTTCAGATGACATCATTCGGGGTATATTCAAAATCCAGGGTCAAATTTATCACCGAATAGGCTCACTTCTTCCGTGTGCAAATGAATCGCCAAAGTTCTTGCAAATTTATTTTATGGAGAACGAACAGAATATTCTCGACATAAGATGCTGTTGAACATCTTCAATGTCTCCTACATGTCCCTAACCAACTGGTTAATACATTCAGAACCACCCACTAGGAGCATTTGCCGACGGATGAATATAAAATCGTCACTCGTGCTGACAAAAGACTGGCTGGAGAGCACGAACGTCGCTTCAATTCCTCTCAAATTAATAGAGTGGCTATTATTATGGTAGGCGATAAATTTGAAAGGCGGAATATCACTATTCAGCGTCGCAGTAAAGGACTGCAAAGGATCTCTGCCACACATCGATCCTACGACGCCCTGCAGTACCCGTTGATGCGAGGATGGTTACCTCATGCAAACCAACTCTACTACAGGCCAACCAATCAACAAAGAAGTATCTGCGATGGACTTCTACAGCTACAGAATAAGGATACTTCTACCAGTTCATTATCGATACGTACGTCAAAAATGAGCGTCTTTTGTATATTCGGCTGAATCAAACTAAGCTTCGCGCAGATGAATACACCAATTTGCGAGATGCCGTGGCCAATGATAGGAATGTAGCTGATAGTAGCAAATTGATAATTTTACCGGCCACTTTTACAGGAGTCTGAGACATATACAGAAATATACCCAAGACGCCATGCCATAAGATGGAGCTTATGGGCGTCCGGATCTCTTTAGAATATTCACTTGCAATCCCACTTGGCTTGAGATTAAAGAAGAGCTAACAAAGTTGATGGACGTTTTATCGAAGAAAAAGCACAACATATTTGGAGAAGCTCGCTCTTGGATGTACTCCGTCGAGTGGTAAAAAAGTTAAATAACAAAATTCGTCCAACACAAATTGACAGTGTTATCTCCGCCAAGTTTCCAATGCAAAGCAAGACACCGTCCTGTATGAGGTGATCAAGAGGAACATGATTCACGAGCTCTGCTTACAGCTCAATCCGAACGAACCATGCGTGAAGAACCGGAAATGCACGAAAAAGTATCCCAGAGGCTTGATTCACAAAACTCAGACTGGCGACTATGAATATCCTCAGTATAAGAGACGAAGACCGGACCATGGAGGATTTAAGGCCACATTGATAATGCATTGAAACTAAGAAATTGAGGTAGATAACAAGTGGGTGGTACCATACTCGCCGCTACTTTCGAAGATGTACCAAGCTCATATCAACGTTGAGTACTGTAATTCGATCAAACCCATCAAATACATGAACAAGGACAGCGGCTTGGCTGTGTTTGGGCTGGCAAATGGAAACAGACTTGACGAGATCACAAGCTATCAAATAAGCAGATACATACATACGATACATACGTACATACGATACGTATTTTAAACTTCCACATCCATGAACGCCGCTCGAATATTGTCCTCCTAAGTATACGCTCGGAAACTGGGTAGCGAGTTTATTTCACTGTCAATACCGCCCAATCCGTTTGCGAAGACGTTGACGTATCCAGAAGTTCCAAAGTGTTATACTTGAAATGCTTCGAGGAAAGTACTTTGCAAACAGAAATAAGGCATGCCGATTCCTGATCAATATGCTGTAGCAAGCGATGCGTTAGGTCAGATATACACCGTCCATCCCAACAATGGCGAGTGTTATTTTCTATGAATGGTGCTTCATACTGTTCGAGGACCAACATCTTTCCTGGCTTTCAGAACTGTTGGTGCCAAAGTTTGCGAAACATTCAGAGAAGTATGCCAAAAGCTGGGTTTATTCGAGAATGACCGACACTGGGAAATTACACTTTGTGAAGCAGCTTTAACGTGTTTGCCAGTGCAAATTAGAAACCTCTCGCCATTATGTTAACAACATGCAACCCAACAAATCAGAACAGCCTATGGGAAAAATAGAATGAGCGAAGATGTGCTTGAGGCATTAATTCTTTTAGAAGACAAGTGCATAGCGATGAACGGGAAGATACTGCAAACAGCTCGGAATGCAATATCCAGAGAAAAGTGGCTCCGACACTCTTCACAGCGAACTCATGAGGGAACGCAATTATAAGTCGAACAAGCCACTTTTGGTGGACGATCAGAGAAGAGTATACGAGTACGATACCATCATGGAATGCGTAAGAACATCGAGTGGCGGGCTATTTTTCATAAATGCACCTGGTGGCACAGGCAAAACATTATTTATAAATCTCATATTGGCTGCGGAACGTATGAGGTACGAAGTGGCGCTGGCTAAGCGGCTATTGCATCATCTGGTATAGCGGCCACACTAATGGCTGGAGGACAAACAGCCCATTCAGCTTTGAAGTTACCTCTGAAGTTACATTTGAAGTTAAGCAAGAGTTCTGGTCATGCTCAAGTGTTAAAATTGTGCAAACTCATCTTATGGGACGAGTGCACAATGACACACACAAAATCATTGGAAGCTCTTAACCGTACATTACAAGACCTAAAAGGGAGTAGTGAACTAATGAGACAAATATTAGTGGTTCTGACTAGTGATTTTCGCTAAACGTTGAACTGTGGAATAAGTACAAAAACTCCAATTGTCAACCAATACGAGAATTCGCATTTAGCAAGAAACAGATGCACAGCAATTCGAAGAGAAATTGTTGCTGATTGGCGGTGGCACTTTCCCCATTGATACACTGATAGACGACATCACATTCACTGAAAATCTATGCCAGTTAGTGTCGTCCATTGAGCAGCTTATTCAGAAAATATATCCAAACATTGACAAAAACTTCAAAAAACATGATTGGCTATGCGAGAGGGCCATCCTTGCACCCAAAGCCAAACACCAGACACTGCTACCACATACAAGTCATTTGATTCTGTAGTGGACACCGATGATGCCGTTAATTACCCGCTAATTCTCATATCTTGAAATTGAAGAAAGGATCATCAATAATGCTTCTGCGGAAGCTGGACACGCCAAAACTATGCAATGAAACTCGGCTCTGTGTGAAAAGTCTTTTGCCAAATATCATCGAGGTCACTGTATTGACGAGGATTGTAAAAGGAGAGGACGTATTCATACCTCGCATATCGTTGATACCAACCGACCTGCCATTCAGCTTTAAACGAGTCCTGTTCCCAGTTAGACTTTCATTTGCCATAACCATCAACAAAGCTCAAGGACAATCCCTCAAGTTTGCAGGTGCGAATTTGGAGGGTCCTTGCTTCTCTCATATGGCCAGTTGTATTCAATTCACTTAAGTATTTCTAATTAGTTATAAAATAAAATAGAAACACCTGTTGAAGTTCAGCAGGTCAATTTTAACCCGAGCAAAGCCGAGTACTTCAGCTAGTTACGTATATAATTTAAATGTTTTATTATTTTTTATGGGATATAAAAACATTCACTGTAATTTTATATATAGATTGTAAAATGATGTTTTGATTTAATTACTTACCAAACATACAATATTCAAATATCATCAGATCAGTATGCGCAGATTTGTGAATTGTTATCACTTACCAGTAAATAACTGGTCAAACAATAAAACATTTCTGAACTATTTGAACATAACACTGCTAAATTATGGAAATATTTCAAATTTATTTATTTTACGTAAATTAAATAAAAGTGTCTGTTATTGTTCTAATTAATAATAATAATAATATTTATTGTTTTGAAATTTTTGAAAACAAAAAATAATTTTATGAAATGTTTTTTTTCCTTATCATTATGGCTGTTATGGTTTTGTTAGCTCCACACTAATGATGTGTGAAAATATTATGAAAATGTAATCGCTAATTGATTATGGAATATGACAATGTGTAATTGATGATTTGAGAGGGGGAAACAAGTAGTTTTTCAATATTGCACAATTACTACAAATAATTTTGTTAGGAATTCGTGCATTGAAAATTTTATTGACTAATTTCAAATTCATAAAAGGATTCATAAAAACCCAGGTATCAGTAATTCGTTTTTAAAACTGATATCAACTAAAACAATTGTAATAATAATTTAATTAAAACCATTATATCTAAAATAAACAACAACAATAAAAGTGAAAAACAAATTTTACTATTTTATATTTCGAGATTTAGTTGTTCCTCGAATAAAAATTCAAGCAAAAAAAGCAGGAATAGTATTAACCGCATCGGATGCATTTAGAATACGTAAACAAACTGACCAGATAAAAATGATAATATTGGGAAACTGGACTTGGATATGGAAAAAGTGAGAAAACTATTTTTTTCCTCGTGCACGATAGTTACGTACGTAAACAAATAACAATTTTTTTCTTGGATATATCTGTCTGTTGGTCTGTTTAATTTATCTTTCTTAGCAGCATCAACGTTATTATTATATTGCTCTTTATATTTTTATTAAGTAATATGTATTTATTTTTTTACGTTCTAAGATTATTATTTTTTCGTTTTTGACTTAAAATAAAATATATAACCAACATTTTTAGTAAGAATTTTTTAATATATTTTCTTTAGTCTATTAAAAACATTAAGTATGTACATATCAAGAAATAAACTGAAACTGTTAAATTGTGTGATTGATGCCATGCATGTTAAATAACAGATAGTTTCGTTTCCTATTGGTGGCAAAACTCCCTGGAAAATATCATTTAGAGAAAATATTACAAAATGTTTAATGGATAGAATGAAATATAATTAAAAATGTTACTGACTATTATGATAATTTTAGCAAAAGCATTTGACTCTCTTCATATGTAATTTCAGTCAGTTACAGTTTACATGTCATAATGACAAATAAAACCGACTCAAACAACCGAATGTTAACTGACTCACTCGAATAACATTTCAGTCATAATTTCAGTTGGGTCGCAGTTTACATGTTAGACTTTTCGTTAAGTTTTCAGTCAGAATGTGTTTCAATTGGTTTAATTTCCGCATACAAAGTTAAAAAGCTAAAAATTGAGTTGTAAAAAAATTTCAAAAATATTATCTGCTTCAAGATTATCAGCTCTTTTTTTATATGAGAAACATTTGGCTGACACAAAATAGTTGTTTGTAAACACACAATTATTTGCCATAAAAATCGTAATGTTTAGTAATAAACTGACCATAATTAAAAAATATTTTGAAAAAGTATTAATTTTAGTTATTTTCGTATAAATATATTTTAGTATAAAAAGTTGGGGAAATTTTGACATCAACAAAAACTAACCTATAAATAATTTACAAAATATGAAAAAATCTTTATTTTTAATGTTTGCCAATAATTTTATATCCCAAAAAATTACTAAAAAAATATTATTATTTTTTCGATGACAAAAAATATGCCTTTTATTTTGGATAGTTTATGAAACTATGTATCTACAAATTGGGCGTATCCAGCACGTTGAGATCTCACTAAAAAAAAGTAGACCTCACACATCTCATGTGCTGAATGGAAAATTTCTTACTAAAAATGTAGATAGATCTCACTGCTTTTGTGAGGCGATTTTTTTATGTCTACATTTGGGTAGATTTTTTCGGATGAATCTTCGCTATTTTTTGACAAGACATAATTTGTTTTTGTGTGCAGAACATTTGTTTTAAGTGAGTGATACTTGGAAAATTAAAATGAATTCACATAATTTCGACGGTTATGTGTTTGACGATTATGGAGGTAAATATTTAGACTTAAGAAAACATATATTCTAAACAAAAGGACAACACACGACACAAAATATTTTTAAATTCAATGCCCTAACCCTTCACTTTTAATATATTTTAATAACCGTTTATGTTTGGGTGCAAATAAATATTTTTATACTTATAATTTATTTACCAGATGTTGAATATGAGGAATAGAAGAAGGTAGAAGATGAGGTAGATACGATGACTAAAGAGTATTTGGAAGTTCCAGTGGATGCAGCAAATTTAGTCGTACAATCACTCCGAGAATCATTGGCCGGTACATCTGAAGAACAAACACTAAATCTAGAACGCAATGAAAAATGGACCCGATCCAATATTAAATTATTAATTATAGAATATGCCGCTAGAAAAGATAAATTTGGAAACCCAAAAATTAAAAAAAAAAATCTATGGAAAGAAATTCAATTAAAATTTTTAAATTTTGATATAAACATAGAAGCGGGAGAAATCAACAAAAAATTCGCCAACTTGAAAAAGAAATACATAAAAATTAAGCAAAATCGGTTAAAGACTGGTCGTGGTATGTCATCTTGGGAGTTTTATGACGATTTTGAGAATATATTTAAAGATGACAAAACCGTAAATTTGCCTGATAACTTATAGGCCAGCATTTTGGAGCCGACTACACTGGGGCCAGATTCTCAAGCAGCTACCAATGACAATAGTCGTCCTAGTTCTAGTTTGTCTAGTTGCGGAAGAGTGAGAGAACTAAGGAAATACCGGCAAGACATTATTCAATCCATTGAGGAATTGACAAATGCCATTAAAGTGAACAACAACATTCAAAAAGAACGGAATGAGATAATGCAAAAAATTTTGGACAAAACTTAATTAATTCTATTATTTTTATTGTTTTTTATTTAATAAAGAATTATTAATATAAGATTCAAGTTAAAAAAATTATGCGATTATTTTTTGTTTTGAATTATAAAATTTCTTTGTATTTCATCAAATTCCTGATCAGCTTCTTCATCAGATGCAATAAAATCATCAGCATTGCCGTCTTCTAATAATATAAAATTGTGTAGTACACAAGCACTAACTACATTTTTAATTGCAAAATTTATATTATTACTGTCGATATATTTTAGCCGCCTAAATTTGCCTTTAAACTGACCGAAAGCTCTTTCAATAATAGATCTAACAGAACTGAGTCTCGTGTTATACACGCTTTGCTCTTTTGTTAGATACCCATTGTCTCTAAAGGGTCTTATTAAAAAATTAGATGCGCCGTAAGCAGAATCACCCATCAAGTGGTACCCTGGCTTTATAGGTGAATTTCCGTTTTCCAACTATTTATAAATTGGAGAGCTTTTAAATACCTTCGCGTCATGCACTCTACCTGGCATTCCAATGAACAAATTTGAATCCAATATAATATACGACTGCATATGTATAATTGATAAAACATCCCTGTAATATGATCGAATGAAAAAAATTTCGATTATAAAAATCGATTGCATTATTTTTAGGCTGCTTTATTGATATATGGCATCCATCGATAGCACCAACAATACCAGGGATACCAGATTTAATCTGAAAAATCTGAAAAATAAAATAAATATATTGTTAAGAAACAAGGTTTAAGAAATTAATTATACAACACGTTACATCAGAGATTTTGGCTCGTTCCTGGTAGTTTGGAAACTTAATGTAGTCCCGTTTAAGTGACGCAATCAGTTCAACAATTTCTTTGAAAATGTAGTGCCCCGTACTGGATGCCATTCCAAACCGATCGCTCACCGACAAAAAAGACTCCTGCTTACTGAGCATCCAATATAGAAAAAAGCATTTTTTTGGGGGATACATATTTTCGACATACGAAACATGGATTTAAACTCGTCCAAATTGTATTTTTGTATGGTTACTTCAAAATAGTTCTCGTTTCTAACTGGAGTTTTATTTAAACCATCCTTATCCTCTTCCGTTAAATTACATAAGACCGTTATTAAAGGGGACAGCGGTTCAAAACAAAAATTATCACCAGCAAACTCGTCTAACAATATATTTTTAATTGCCTTGTCTATTTTTGTTTGCAATTATCAATTCACTCGTACCTAAACTCAATTTTGTTTTTAAAATGACAGATTAGTGAAGATCCAAACCTAAGTTTAAATGTAGATTTTTCATCCAGCACATGTAAATAGTCTACAACTGAGATTATTCTACATTTTAAAATATCTCACGAGTAGATCTCAACGTGCTGGACACGCCCATGGTTTGCTATAAATTATGTAAGGGGAAATTTTTGACAAGTTCATATTAACCTAAGAAAATCATTCAGCAGGCGAAAAAAAATCAAAAAATGGAAGTGTCAGATTTGTTAACCCAAAAAAATCTTAATAAAAACCAGTCCAGTCAAATATTTGTATCAAAATATTTGTATAAAACTGTGTATCGATCATTGAAACCGGACAATAACAGCAGTGATGTGGAAGTAGATGATTCGGATTCAGAAGAAAAGGATAATTGAAATTTTGATAATTTTTGAATGATGCCGATCGTATACAATTTGTGCTCAACTATACCGATCAATTTCTATTTGAATGTTTATGAATACAAGTAGAATGGAATAGCAGAATCATTCCGACTGTAGACAAATGTACCAAATTGGTATTTTATATGTTTACTTTCAGTGCTAGAACAATTAAAAGATTTAACGAAACAGTTCGATAAATCGGATAATGATTTAAAAGAGTTGCAAAGTGTTGGGTAAATTTTCGGGGAGGTACTCAAACAATTGACTGAGGATAAATGTGAGCATTGCTGTTGTGGGAAATATACTTAACTACACAACTTTTGACGTTGTGTTAAGAAATAACACACAATGAGTCTACACTCAGACAGTAGCAAAGAAGTTATGTATTGGACTATCGCTGTAAATTTATATGGAACTAGGAGCAATTGAAAACATTTGCATTTCTGGATGAGAGTGCTAACGAACAATCATAGAAGAATGGATAGCCGATTATCTCGAACTACAGGGATATAAAGTCAACGTTTTTCTAAGGTGGATGAAAGAGAACACAATAATTGAGGAAGGATCCATATCTATCTCACCACGGATATGAGGATAAGATATCGGTGCAAAAATACAGTTGATTCCGCTTAATTGCGAAACATCGGGATTGTCCCAATTAAGCGGCTGGCCTAATTATCCGAAGTTCCACAAAAAAAATTATTTTTTATAATCATTTGTTCTTTTAGTCGATTTGTATTACTGTCAGTGATTAAATGAAATATTGTCCCGTAAAAGCGAAGTAACCACCATAAGTCACTAGCATTACCATGTAAAACTCTACTCATTGGATCATTATCTAAATACTGTGGTTAACAGTATCAATGGAGGTGCGACACAATGGCAGGTATTCGCCGATCGATACCAAGCCAAAATTAGGATAGGCTGTTTACGGAATAAACACAAAGCAAACTCTCAATTTATACTATCCCATGAAATCCAACAAATCCAAAATGAAGAAAAGTAGTTACATGAACTGATGAATACGTTCTACTCCCTCGATACCTATGGTATTAAATAGACCAGTATAGTCGAATCAAAGGAAATTATGCGTAAGGTATTGATTGGCAAATAAAACTACGTACACCGGAGAACGTTTTCAAGCAAGATTTCTTTGGAAGTTCGAAAATATGAAATTTAGGAATAGTACATCAATGACCTGAGGTAAGCGAAAAATCAATCAAATTATCGAAACCTACAAGTAGAAAGGCTAAAGTTAAAACCGCAAGAATCAATCATGAAGGATTTATTATGGTACCGAATAATTTTTGTAGGTCAAAATCCAAACAAGCCAGATAAAGATGGAATATCTCTAACCTCAAAATTGAGTAATGCACCTGGTGAACTTCCGCCACTACCGAGCGTTTTGTTTAAGTTCCGATCGAAAAGAATCGTCATCACAGCTGATGAGATGTTTCATCAAATTCTCGCCACTTGTCACCTATATCACGAAGGTCACACGCGACCTTTGGAGCGACGTGTTTGAAAAATTTATATCGCAATATTCGGGAGTCGTAGAGCTCATCTAGCACTCGCACTATATCGATGCCTGGTTTCGCAATTTTAACAGCATCGACGAGGCGGTTGAAACAGTGCAACAAGTAAAAGCCAATCATCAGCAGGCAGCCTTCAATAAAAGAGGATGGATCACATGCGAAGCTATTGGATTGAACTCAATCACCTACACAACGGGTGGTATTAACAATATTGATGAGTGTTTTTCACCCTTTTAGTCTAATTTCAAATTACCACTAGAACGCCAAGTTGATCTTATTGGCAATCTGGCGTCAGAGCACTGATTGGGATGAACCAGCGAACGTTTGCCATTCCTCGGTGCTATGGTCAAGGGACGCAAGCCAACAAAGTTTTGGCACAGTAGCTTATATTAGGATAACAACATCTTGTTGAGTATCAAATCGCATTGGTGGAATCGAAAACCGGGGTGATGCAAAGAGTGAACCCGGATGAGTTGACGGCGGCAGCTTTGAGTCAAAGTATTACTGGACCGATTCAAAAGCAGTGGTTGGCTGGCCGAATTCTGAAGCTGAACAAACAGGTTTTTGTATCCCGGGTAACCGAATGCCTAGAAGGATCAAAAAAGCATGATTGGCAATGGTTGGTAGGACAGGAGAAAGTGGCCGATGAAGCCACTAAATGGATAAGAAATTCACCTAAATTTGTACCAGATTCGAGATGGACTCAAGATCCGGAATTCTTTAACATGTCACAGAAGGAATGGCCTACAGGCGTTACATGAAGATAACACAACGATTGAAGAACTTCAATTAAACCATCCCAGGCAACCGTTCGGCATGGGTGAAGTTATATGGTGTCCAAGCCAAACTGAATAGAGTTCGTCATATATTTGTATCGCTCATCAAACAACGATCCCACAAAGTCAAGACGCAATCATTCAACTTTTTAAACGAGCACCACGAGATGTGTACCGGCAAGAAACCACAAAAAATATGAAGTGACTCATGGTAGCAAAATATTAAAATAACCTAAGTATGTGAATATTTTGCTTCCAGGATTCGCGGACGGATGTCTGATGTTGTGTTCCATATCAGATAAAAAGTGATTTTATCAAGCAATTGCAGAGTGAGCTATTTACGAGTACATGGATACATGTAATGTACCGATGAAACCAATGTAAATAAACAAAGATACAATTACGAGATTGCACGACTTCGATCGCCACAAAAATCCAAAAGATTGCCAATCAATTATGGAAGCGTTTTGGAACGAATAAAATGGTTTGAAAACTCAAAACCGTTAGGAGTGGGCGATATATTTATGATCGTTGATTCACGTAATCCCAGGGATGTTGGCCAAAAAGCCAAAAAGCATGATAGTCGACATTCACGCTGGGAAAAGAAGATGACTTACTCAGAGCTGTAGTAAAAACGACAACAGGATTATTCACGCACCCGGCCGCCAAACTAGCTGAATTGGACATCAGCGGTAGATAGACGGAGAAGTCAGCCTGTCCACCAATGGGGAGTGTTAATAATGAAATAAGCCAAAAAGAATAAGACTATTCATTATTATTATTATTTAAACCAAGTAACAGGCTTATTTTGAGAGCGTGACTAGAGGGTGGCGCTGGTAAAATTTTAAATAGTTGGTTATAGATATAAATTTTGGAAGCTTGCTAATTCTGGCTGTTATAATAATGAAACATGACTTCGGGAAACGTTCTGTGTTAGTTGTTTGGAACATGCGAATTTTTCTATTAAGTTATACTTGTTGTTGGTTTACGAATATCACATGTGCATTAAAAGCAGTAATCAAGTTATATATCATAAAAAGAATAACTTCCTATAATCTAGCATAATTTTAAATCTTTATGCTACACCTAATTACAAAAAATCGTAAACATAATTATTTTATAATGGGAGTGCAACGATAACGTTAGCATTACACAAACAATAGAGCATGCATTTTCCGTACCTTGAGAGTCTTTAATTAGTGAAGTATTTCGTATTTTTTTTGCAATCTAGGTGCGGTGTCATAAATTACAACCTCCGTTAATGTGAAGTTTTTAGGGTTTTCGAGGCGCCGTTGCCTCTATTAATTTTGAAAAAAAGACGTTATATTTATGTACTGGCATGCGAATTCTAATTGCACAACATTATTCTGTGACAGTACCACTAGTACTAATTCATAACAGTGATTTGTCCAAACTGAAATAATTTTATACGACTATGTTCAGTTTTATTTGTTTTAAACTTTATTCTTTGAAAATGTCTCAAAAATTTATGGATTTTTTTTTAATTTTTGTAATATTTTTGTAAGTTTTATTCAAAAATAATAAAAATCTTAAATACCAAGAATATGAACAAATAAAATAAGAAATTCTTACGATAGATTCCTTTTTATTACAGACGAGGAACTAAAATAAAATTATTGTATGGATGGAAAAATAAAGACTCGTTACGAACAAAACTATATATACGTACGTACGTAGATGAATGGCATGACACAGTTAATAATAGAATCTTTTGACAAGTTTTCTTCTTATTTTTTTATATACGAGTATTAAGACGGTCTGATATATTTCAATGCAAGACGACATAATGTCTTGTAAGTTTTTTGGTAAAACTCACAACCAACGATAAAAGAAAATTTTTATCTTAGCTTTCGTTTTAACTTGTTTTGTTTTAAAAGATAGCTCACAAACTGAGGAAAATCAAAAAAATTTTCATTGAACCATAAAAATAACAATAGCCACAAATCTAAAATAATAAAAATTGTTAAGAAATTAAATGTGTACTGTGCAGTGCATAAGGATTTGTTATTCCCTTATTATGAACGGGATAAAATATCGTACATATGGCAAGCTAAAATATATAGGAGTCGCTGTCAATGAATGACCTAACTAATCTAAGCTAGTTAATATATAGTTTATTCTAGACACTGTATTTTGCGAACAAAAATTACCGAAGTGTAGATATTCACTTTATTAAATTAATATGTGTATAAGAAACCTACTGGCATTACCTTTTTTCTATTCTGTTGTACCATCAGATGTTGGATGTACTCCACAATTCAGTTGATGAAGCTAGTTATATACCATGGATCAAGAGTCGTTTAGATTCTAGGAACCACCAAATCACAAGACTATAGATTGGATTTTAGTGGAAACACGTTTGATGTACCCAGCACATTTTCAATCATATAGTAAGTGACGAAACCTGCAAGATCTAATCGCTATGTATAGCACCTAACCACTATTCCACTTTTCACGATGGTATTTTTACGATCTCGCCTACTGGGTTGATGGGCGATCAATTCGGCATTGGCGAGAGATTTATTCAACAAAAATTGCTCATTTAAAGTTTAGAAGATTACTAACCTTTTTGTGAGATTGAGCGCATTCAGAACCGCCAACTGTTGGCATCATGATTAGTGAAATCATCGCCAATTTTATTTCAAAATTTCATAGTTCTAAACATTTTCATAACGTTGGCTTTCATTTTACTCAACATGTTCCCAATTGTTGGGTGCCCTGAAAGCGCCTATTGATAACATCTAGGCTACTACTCAGCACTAAAGGTGGTTTTATAACGGTTTTGTTGTATAGCCGATTATAAACATAACCTTTAGAATAAATCTAAGCGATAAATAAATACGAATGCAACAAACACAATGGTTGAGGCTTACTACGTGAAAGATTAAAAGTGAAAATGATCAGTGCGAAATGTGTTTTAGTGAAATAAAATTATGTGATTTATTATAAATTGTGGAAAGTGAATTAATAATAAATATGAAAATTATTTATTGCTGTGTTTTTAAGTATTAAGGTAATAATAATATTTGACCAGATTTGACTGGACAAAATCGTTAGAAATGGTGACGACGGTGGGATTATGAATATTAGAAGATGGGTGTCAAGGATTATTAAAATTCCAATTAAAGCAGCGTAATTTGCCGATGAGTGGTTGCCAAATGAATTAATATTGCGACTATGTGAGGCTATGTAGAAGCAAATATTAGACCCGGATAATTATATGATCAACGTGAGATGGTGGAGGCAATTCCCGGGCTATCTGAAACTTTCGATGTAACACAATTATTGGCTGTTATAATTCAACAAATTTAATAATTTGATCAACTACACCAAATATTGCATCAAAAATTTGATCAACAAAGTAAAGATTTGACGCGAGAAATGAAACAGAAATTAAAGATTAAGATTCGAGAAGAATATAGTGGGGAAAGTACAAAACGAAGTTCAACAGGAGCAGTCGAATATTTAGAATGTTGAACAGAAGTGGCAATTTGAGGTTTGACGTCTCGAAAAAGATATTCTTTGACTGAAAGCAAATGGAACGACATCGCATGCAATCCAGGCAAAACACTCGAATAAACTCAAGCCAACGACATTCGATGGAACAACTTCATTTGGGATTTTTAAATTTCAATTTGAAATGGCTGCCAACAGAAATGCATGGGATAAAGTGATCGGAAGGCGCTGGATCAGAAATACAGAAGTGACCAACAGCGAGAACTATATATCGCATTGAAATTCTTATCGAAGGCATTCGAGATTAAGAGACACGCAGGGCAGTGGTTTTGACACCGAAAGCAACTTTCGCTGAAACTATAGGGTTTTCCAATTGGAATGATATGATTTTTAAGTGAGATATACGCAAAAACAACGTTTACAAATTATTCAGTTTTATTATCAAAATAATCGTTCTACAATTGCAACTTTTCTTGCGCTTTTGCCATTTTATAGTCGTAATAATCGTCCAAGTGTGCTTGCTGTTCGTCGAATTGTTGAAAATTTTGAGCGTTTTAATAAGACAAAGATTCGCTCGAAGTATTGCAAATATTACTGCCGTTCAGGCAAGTGTTGCTGAAGACCGCAATTTGTCGATTCCAAGACGTTCTCAAGAATTCGAACTGTATCAAACCACAACCTGGCAGATTTTGTGAAAGGATTTGGGTTTACATCCGTATAAAATTGTTCTCACTCAAGAACTGAAGCCATTGGACCACCGTAAATGTCCTGAATTTGCTGATTTTGCCTTGGAACAACTTGAAAACGATAACGATTTTTTTAAGAAAATCATCTTCTCCGATGAGGCTCACTTTCATCTGAATGGTGCGGTAAATAAACAAAACTGTCGATTCTGGTGCGAAGAAAATACACAAATTATTCATGAAAAACCATTACATTCATCTAAATTGACAGTTTGGTGTAGTTTTTGGTCTGGTGGAATCATCGGTCCATATCTTTTTCGAAATGAAGCTGGTAACACCGTTACTGTCAATGGAGATCGGTATAGATCGATGATAACCAACTTTTTATGGCCGAAATTGGAAGAAGTTGATCTTGACAACATTTGGTTCCAACAAGACGGGGCTACGTGCCACACAGCAAGTGCAACAATTGAATTATTGCGAGAAAAGTTTGGAGATTTGATTATTTCAAGAAATTGTGATATGGCCTCCAAGAAGTTGTGATTTAACACCATTAGACTATTTCTTGTGGGGTTATTTGAAGTCATTGGTCTATAGCTATAAACCAAACTCTCTTCAAGCTTTACAAGTCAATATTGAACGTGCTATTCATGACGTACGACTTGATTTAGTGGAAAAGTGCTCGAAAATTGGGTTCATCGAATTCGTTCCTGCAGTAGAAGTCGTGGAGGCCATTTGAATGACGTTTTATTCAGAACTTAATTGTATCGATTGTACTTCACATTAAATAAGAAACATTTCAATTTCCTTAACAATTAGTGTGTTTTTTTTAAAGAAATCATATCACTCTTATTGGAAAACCCTATATTGCTTGTGTTAATTAATGAGACTGCGCAAGCTATAGATGAATATCGAGTGGGCAACACCCAGATTCCGTGACAGTAGGATTACTTATTGGACTTGTGACAAGTTGAGTCATATCTCTCGAGACTGCTGGGAAAATCGCCGAATGCGATGTAGGTCACTATCTTCAATGCAGCGGAAATCAAAGAAAGATAAAGCATTGACAATGGATGAGGACCCAAAAATTGGGTCGTTAAACTCCAACGAGACAGTTCAAAAAAGTACAAGTGGTGACAGCTTAACCATAACAGATGATATTGATAGAGAAAAGTTGTGTGATTACGTTAGACACAAGAGCTACACATACGATTGTTTGAAAGGATCTGATCAGTGAAGATAAAAATTCAGGAGACCAGTTTTCAACACGATAGATATAGACTTTATGAGAGTGAATGGCTTCGTGTGGGCTACTATCAGGCGAGTAATAATTGTCCACCGAGAAAAATTGTCACCAAATACAGAAACAATTATTTGGGGCAGATTGGAAAGAGGTTCTGGATTACCGACGTCGTGGGTTGTAGAAGCTAACAAACCGAAACAAATCACGACAAAAGAAGTTGGATCGAATGATTAATGACATGCGATCGGCAGGACTTAAGTATAGTCATCAGTCCGTGGAGCTCACCAGGTGGTGCTGGTCGAAAAGAAGGGCGACAGCATAAGATTTTGTGTCGGATCCTCCACATTGGATCTTCAAAGTGGCTATTGGTAGGTAGAAGTCAAGAGAAAATGAGTGTAGAAAAGTGTAGTAGTGTAGAAAATGAGTTATGTCAATTTAATGTAATTCTATTTAGATTTTGAAATGGCCCAAAAAGATTACATTGGAGAACGTGTCTTGTATATTTATAGGATATTATTAGCTGAAATCTTCGAACGAACACAATCCGCCGGAGTAAAGTTAAGTCCTAAGAAATATTCACTCTTCAGAACAGAGGTAAAGTATTTGAGTCACAAAGTAACCGATAATGGAATTCAAGCAGGCGAAGCAAAAATATCAACGAAAAAGGAATAGCCAAGATCATGGATTGTGTACCTACTATAGATGATTTGTGCCAGGATTCGCAAATGTTGCAAAAATTTACACGAATTAATTAACAAGAACAAGCCGTTTGAATGGAAGGAAGAGCAATAGGAATCAATCGTTGAACTAAGGAAACAGCTATGCACACCACCAATACATGCGTACCCTGCACTTAACGAGAAATTTATTTTGGATCCCTATGCAAGTAATGATGGTATAGATGGAGTTTTGTCACAAGAAATCGGTGGCCGCGAGTCATTGAAACATTTTCATAAATATCTCTATGGGCAAAAATTCCATTTACGAACAAACCATGGGGCGCTGACGCATTATCAATCCGCCGTGTACAGCTTATGAAAGTGGTCCATGACTGGACGAATGAATCAATTTGGAAGGAGAAAGAAGAAAAATTCACTTTACAACCAAACGAAATTTACAAGCCAGTCCTCCTTCACTAGAAGCCAAGCTTTCTTCAATTTTGCATAAAAAATTATTTTTGTATATTGATATTTTTTTCGATATCGTGTGCTTTGTTCCCAACCAAAATTGAATTAATCGTCAACCAATTTCGAACGATAATCGCTGGAACCCCCAAGTTATGGAGAACTGTAAGTTTGATGTTTTATCTCGATCAGTTATTCGGTCTGGCGTTAGAGAGGCCTCCAACATTTAAAGGCTATTCACAAACTCACGAACTAATCAGAAAATCAGATCAGATCAATTTATCGAGACAATAAACATAAACTATTCTGTTGTAGTTTACAGAGATACATTTATCATCGTAATGTTGCATTTCTTGCAACTAGAGGACTACAGGTATAATTTCATCTCAAAAGACAGTACACATGGGTTGATCTATCTTCATTCTTAGTACTAGACTATCGTGAAACCTCAATTGTCAATTGGAAAAACATCACGTCCGTTTTAGAGTTGGCTGGCAAGTATTTGGTTTGAGTAATTTCTGACATTCCTTTCAAAAGTGCCTAGCATATAAACATAGACAATACTTATAGTTCTTGATTTAAGAGTTAGACGCAATTGCACAGACTTGTCATATCTAGATGAAATCATTGACGCCTTAACCAAATATACCCTTCTAACCTATAAAACGTTTATGGCTACTATTATTTATTTATTTATTTACCACACAGCATGTCTATGGAATTGGTTATTTACCGAAATATATAAAATAATAATTAAAACAACAAAAAATAAAATAAGCCATATAATTAAAGAATTAAAGTTCTAACAAAAAATTCAAACCATTAACAACAATTAATGATTATAAATTACAATTTCTAATTTCATTCAGGCACTCAGCAAAGGTGTTAAGATCTCGTTGGATGCGCATTGCAGGACCATGGCAGCTGTAGTTACTGTGAGCAGTTTGAGTACGAAAGAACTCTCGTAGGCGTAAGGTGCTTTGAGGAGCTTAAATATTAAAGAGTGAAAGTAAGTCAGCACAATCAACTTTACCACAAATAATAGCACGTACAAAGGTAGCATTGGCACATGTACGCCTAGAAGCCAGTGACTGAAGGCCCAGGAAACGACAATGATCAAGGTAAGATGAGAGACTATAATCGTCGCGCTGTAAAGAAGGTAATTTTTTGAGAACAAAGGTCATGGAACGGGGACCATATGACACTTGCGTATTCAAGCTGAGAACGAACGAAAGAAGTGTACAGTGACTTAAAAGTATAATTTCGCTTAATAAACCCAACATTGAATAGGCTTTATTAACAATCACATCGATGTGCAAGTTAAACGTTAAATGAAATATAAAAATAGCCTCTAATCTGTTAATCATATTAACTCCATTCAAAATACAGTCGTTCAAAAAGAGTAGGCAAAGACTATTGGAGACCTGGATTTACAATATGTGATTACTAATTCCCATGAAATGTTAGCAAATATTTTCATGTCGTCTGCAAATAAAATACAATCAGCGAATGTGAAACAGTCCACAACGGCGTTAATAAATAATTAAAATAACAGTGGGCCCATGTGGCTACCTTGAAGCATACCAGACGACACAGTTTACGATTTGGTAAGTGGGACATTAGCCAATCTAAATGAATAAGGCCGCAATTAAGATCGATTTTGAATTGATTAACTTATTCTGAAAAACTGCCATTGTTGACCATTGACTCGAAGAGTTTTGGAATGCACAACAGAATAGCAATGCCACGATAATTAGTCACATCACTGCGGGATCCATTTTTATAGATTGGAATTACATTTGATATTTTCTAAACATCAGGGAAAACGCCTTATAAGACTCTGGTTAAACAGTTGGCATAAAGGGGTGGCAAAACCAACTGCGCAAAGCTTCAACGGAGACGCTGGTAAACTATCAGGCCCCGGATCGTTTCAGAAAAACAATTTTGTGTTTATTAGAAAGACAAGCGCTACTGAAGTAATCTGCAAAGAAATTGCAGATTGTTAATGGGTTATCGGATTTTTGACCACTGAATTCCATAAACGGCGGTAAGC
This sequence comes from Nephrotoma guestfalica, assembly GCA_963691935.1. NCBI lineage: Eukaryota > Metazoa > Arthropoda > Insecta > Diptera > Tipulidae > Nephrotoma > Nephrotoma guestfalica. The sequence goes on from OY829913.1 coordinate 253,476,275, forward strand.
CGATATTATGGTTCTTAAGTTTCACAAATCTCTAAAATTTCTTCCGGTTACAGTGTAAATCGTCCACTACATCAACCATGTTATTATTGTACAGGAATCGGTTAAGACAGGAGAACTGCCCGCGCTGAAACTGAGTAAAATCGAAAGTTAGACCAATACTCCTATATCTCCTGTGCGCTTTATTACGCAGGGCCAAACCTTCGTGTAGCAATATTTAACAACTCATTAAAGGTGACTACTGTACCATTAACATACATGTTTGATAGAACAACTGTCCAATCAACTTCAGCTAGGAAATTGTTTATAGAACCGTGGTCGGCATTCGCATAATCAAATACAGAGCAATTCTTAATGAAATTCATGTTATTTGAAAATCCGCTGGAAACCTGGATTGAAACTGGAGTGTGATAAATACTCGAAGATCCGGCAAGATTATCGCAGGGCTCAAGTTTTTATGGTCGATTATTGTTTGTGTAAAAAATTTAGTCCAGATAAGTTCCGCAACTGTTTGGTCCGGAGGTAAAAACTCCGCATTAATATAATCGGCTGTAAGCCATGTTTCCGTTATAATCATTATATACTAACATTCCAAGGTAAACAAATTTAAATTTAGACCGCATGCCACTGCAGTTAAAATAAAAAATTGATATATTATTGATTATGTTATGCTAGATAAAATGGTTGGTTGACCCGGCTGCGCCACAGATGCACAGGACCAATTTATATCATTAGAGATGAGCGAGGCACTAAAAAATGCTTCGAAGATTGTCTACGATAATTTAAAAATTATTTAACCAATACACCTGGAGGCCAAAGTGATGAAACTGATTAAATTTATTTTCGGGAACACCAATTTTAAATGATATATAATCCCGATCATCAATCACGTTTCATACGAACCAAAGCAGGTTTATCAGTCTCGGATTTGCGTTTTATGTACAATAGCATATCATTCTGGGAACAACAGCACGCAGAGTTGAATCAACACCACCACTGCCAATAAAAAATATTTGGCGAATCATTAATATTACGTGCTGATTGAGTAGATGCAATATTTTCAGTTGCTAGTGTTCTATTTTTCTCGCCCTTGCACCATGTTATCCTTGGTGACAACTGACGACCCTTTAACAGTACAGGGTGGGTCATGTAACTTTTTTTTGAACTAGCGGTTATTTTGAGTATGTTAAGGGGTATGTCACTTCTGATTTGACAGAAAGTTAGTTTTATCTTTCCGCTGGACGAAAATGTTTGTGTATTCGCTTGTACACCGCTGGGAAATATTGAAACATTTCTTCGAAAATCATGGTAATGTTGCAAAATGTATGCGAAAATTGCATGCGGTTTTCGGAAGAAACGAAGCGACGGGGGCTCCATATGTGCGTTATTTTGTGAATAAATAAAGAAACAGGCTTGCTAATTAATAAACCAACACGAACCAAGCAGCCAACCAAGCGTACACCTGAAAATGTTGATGCTGTAGCCGGGAATGTGCGTGGGTCGCCGTGGACGACAATTCGTCATCGTGCTCAAGAATTGAACATTTCACGGACAACATTGCGACGAATTCCGCATAAAGACCACAGGTTTGCGATCGACTTGAAGAAGATGCCGATTTGGGCAAAAAAAAACATCTTTTCGGATGAGGCGCATTTCCATCTTTGCGGCTGTGAGCGCTACCGCGTCATGATAAATGATTATTTGTTCTCGGCACTTGAAGAGGAGGACATAGGCAACATTTGGTTTCAACAAGACGGCGCTCCGTGCCACACAGCACACGTTTCAATTGATCTTTTGCACACTTTCTTCGATGATTATTTAATTATCAGCCGAAATTCTGATGTGATTTGACCGCATCGGAGCTGTGATTTGACGCCGTTGGACTATTATATTGGGGGTGCCGTCAAAGATAAGTGTTACGCCGATAAACCAGCAACGATTGACGCTCTCAAGAACAATATTCGCATTGCCATTAAAGACATAATGCCACATACCATCGAAAATGTGCTCAAAAATTCGACCGACCGTATGGGGTACGTCAAGGCTAGCCGAAGCAGTCATATGAATGAAATAGTGTTCCATAATTAATCGGAAGGATTGTTCTTTACAATGAAAAAATAAATTTGAAAAAAATATTGGGAACTTTTTGTTTTATTGCATTTTTAAAAAAAAAATTATTTGGCTCATTTTGCGATTTTTTTGACTTGGTACTGGACGAAGATTGCATTGATATTGGCTTTGTTATTTTTTCAATATTGTTATTTAGAATAGTAGATGTTTCATCTAATGCAAGAAGAGTCGCAGATATGGTGTTTAATGTAACCGCAATATGATCATTCGTTTCTTTTTGCACATTGTAAAAATCGGTACACTTACAACAGTGCCACAAAAAATTCAAATTACGGATATAGCGTCATTCACATTTATCTGTATACCCGTGCACCCAAAATGTAGTGTTTTATTGCTAGTAAACCAGTGCAAGTAAAAAAATTATCAGATACACCAACGTTACATTTGCAACACAAAGACACTATCGCAAATCGTAAATCACAGACCAAAATATAGCACAATTTATTTATACTTAATATTTAATCGTGTTTCGATTGATTCCAAAATTTGGAGTAGCAAGAGATTAAATATAACACTCTCGCTATACTGTACAACTGTACGTACGCCACGTACCATTCAACGATTAAGAGATTACTCAAAATTAGCTATTTCCATATTTCTATTTTAGTTTAGTTGCGAAATGTTTGTGTATTTTATTTCAACTTTAGTTACAATAACATCCCTTGGACCCCTTGGACTCAAATCTAAAAATTTTTTATATTTAAAAATTTGTTATAGCGAGAGTTTCTTTTTTTTTAATTTTATTTTTTATTTCCCTGATCTGTTCTGGGGCCGAAGCTCTCTCTACTCATTCGCGGTTCGCTTATTTACGTCCTTACCTTTACGCTTGTATTGGCCAATTCGAGGACGTACGGATATAGGTCCGATTTTATTACCATCTGCACATTGCATAGCTCCATGCCAGCCTATACTGACATGGAAGATGGGTCGGCCCGTGAGCCCCGTACTCCGACAGGGGGTCATAGATGTATTCCTTCTCATCCCAAATCGTAATTTGTTGATGAAAATTCCCTTTGCATCCTGCCCCTATCGGGATTCGAACCCAGTACCTCCCGATCCAAACGCCAAAGCTTTAACCACTATGCCATTTGGTCGGTATAGCGAGAGTTTAACCAATACGTAATCGTTACAAAAAGTTAGAACATACGTCACACCGGTAACAAACGAAACATAAAACGAAGTAGGTAGTTTTCAATAGTAGGGGTTCTGGTTCTGCTTTCGTTGGCTTCTTTAGCTTTGTACCCAATACCATTATTGTCCTTTTGGATTTTGTACTGGTTTGAAAAATCTATTCTACTATATAAAAGTAACCCTTTCAAATCTTTCTGACCATTATACATGCTGTATAAGATAGCAGAAAATTTCCAGCAGAAAAATGTATTTTTGCTATTCACCGCTGGATGCATCACTATCACAAACAGGAAATTTTTCTGCTGATATTTTTTGAAACCAGCAGAAATTTTTTGAAACGTTTTTTGTACATATACTAAAATTACCATAATTATCATAAAGCAAATAGAGAAACACAAAAAAATCGCCTAACTTGATAGCACTCCATAAATTTTTAGTTATTATATGTGAAATGTTTTCAGTTTTCTAACAAAAGTGTTAGAAAAACCCCCCTGTAACTACCCTGGGTTTATGTTTTTATGGTAGCTGAGATCATAGTCTATATACATGAGCAACATAAGATTCATAACTGGCGTCGTTAAAGAAGAGAAAATATATATTTATATTTTCTCTTCTTTTTCATTAATTATTTGATTTTTCATCAAACTTTCTGCTCAGAATTATTGATTTGCTTAAAAATTTCAAAAAATTTCTGCTGGTTTCAAAAAAATATCAGCAGAAAAATTTCCTTTTTTGTGATAGTGCTGCCTCTAGCGGTGAATAGTAAAATCACATTTTTCTGTAGGAAATTTTCTGCTATCTTATACAGCATCCATTACACGCAGCTTGAAAAATCTCGTTTTAAGAACTTCAATTTTTAAGAATGTCATTCCGACTTCTGTCACCTCCTTTCTAAGGTAGATGATTTTGTATTAAGGTAGATGGTATCATTTTGCAAATCATTATTATAATGGATTAATTATTTTGGACATGATATTTGCTATAATCCTTTTCTGCAGTACCGTTCCCACCACACCTACTTAGAGTACAACACCACATATAAAATATTAAGTCAAACTGTAATATTTTATTTATACGTTCATCAGAGCAAAATTTTAAAATCCCCTTTGTATATTAGTAATAGTGTCCTTTGGGTTACGTATAAAGCACGGCAAAAATTAAACCGCAATTTTGGTTTGTAGTTTTCAACACTCTGATTTATTGACAATTATTTTGCATAAACATTATTTGTATCTCTAACTAAATATGTATAAATAATAGATACACAGATACAGTAGTTTTAAGGTTACAATAAATGCATTCGATTTATAAAAAGAATTATTAGTACAATAGAAAATTTTATTTATTTTATTTTAGTGATTTATTGTGGAAAATAGTTTTTTGATACGTGTTGCATATAGTACCTACTACTTTTGCACAAACAAAATAACAATGTAATCTTGATCGACCGTATAAGTAATAAAAATACATACTCGTAGGTAAACAAATTTGAATATAGCACATACGACACAGCTTTGTAGACGTAACAAATATGTATTAGCGATTTATTAAATACCACAGATACAACCCTCACCTATTTTTAGTTATTTTTGGGTTCTAAGAGTAAACTAAAAATATGGATTCTTATTTTCACCAAACGTAGCATATTGTAACGACTTTGCGAGATAAGTTTCTCGTTATACCAAAGGAGTTTAAGTCTCTTAAATTTATTTATCTTTCTGCATAAGTAATTTCAAAAGTTCAAAATTTGTCATATTTTGGCAAAAAAAAAAATTGCAAATGAAAAATAGCAAAGGACATCTATAGCGGACTAATAAGTAATTGAAATGAAACTATTACGAATTAGGTACAACCAGCTGATATCCATCCAAGCAATTAAAAACAATTGGGACACTAACCTAAGTACAAAATAATAGTTACTTAAGACAGAAACTTAATAATGTCAGAAGTAAATGGTTGAATATAGCAGCAGCACATCCAAAAGCTGACCAGGTTTACAATATTTAGGAAGGATCGTAAGGTACCCGATGAGAAATGGGGTGGTGGAATATGTGTATACATTGGATCAACTTTGACTTCCAAATTGGTCTATAAATATTGTGATCGTAGCTTGGAGGTTATTCTAATCGAAGTTAAATCGGCGATTGTTGTAATATTGTTAATGGTTGTTTACAAATCGCGCCTCGGCGAATTAAAGTATAAGGATATTATAATTTGTGGTGATTTCAACTGTGATCCTAATTGTATACAAGCTACCCCTAAAAAGTATGGCATACTATTGGGATAATTTGCCAACGCATTTCTTTGCTTGATCTGATCATTAATAATACTCAACAAGTAATTTTTAGTAAAGTCCTCGATTAGTTTCCGAGATTACAAAAATTTGACACTACTGGTCTAATGCGCGAATGTTCAAACATACCCTGGGATATGATATACACCATTTATGAACCAAATGATAAAGTATCCCTTGTAACAAAATGGTTTTGTCATCTGTATGAAAAGTTTGTTCCTATCAAATCATTTCGTTTAAAATCTACTGACCCGCATTGGTTCAATAATCACATTTTATGCTTGATTAAATTACGAAATTTTATTTTCAATCGTTGGAAGCGTACAAAAAATGAAGGGCCTTTATCTGGAATATAAATCAATTAGAAATAAAACTAAGAATGATATCAAAAACGCAAGTTTCAGTATTTAGCTAAGCGTCTCGATCCTACCTTACCTCCTAAAACATTTTGGAAACACCTTAGTTCGATAACTGGACTGTCCAATAAACCAAATAACTAAACATCAATTTATCAGCAAATGATCTGAATAATTATTTTTCGAATCAACAATCTTCACCTAACATAAACGATTTCGAGTTGAATAACTGATGATGGTTTTAGTTTCCGAAACATTGATAGATTTGATGGACCGCCATTAAAATTTATCTGAATGTTTTATTTCCCTATATAGATTGTGTTATACTACATTAGTTTGCTACCGGTTCTTCCTAAGGTTCTAGAAAAAATTCTTCTAACGCAAATTTTGCATCATTTAGAATTTAATATAGTGGTATTCAATGTTCAATCAGCCTACAGATCTAATCACAGTTGAATCTGAAACTGCTTTACTAAATATTAGTGAAAATATTCGCAGGACTATCGATGACAAACGGGCATGTGCTCTTGGATTTTAGCAAGGCATTCGATAAGATTGCTAATAAAAATGCTGAGCGATTATTTTTTATTTGCATTGCCTGCATCGCGTCTGATGTTATCGTATCTGTACGATCGTCGCCAAACAGTTTTTCTTCACTCATCTAAGTACATCTAGTATATGCGGGATAACCACAGGAGTCACACAAAGCTCTGTTCTTGGACCATTCTTGTTTATGATGTTTATCAACGACATAACAAGTGTAATAGAGAAATGTAAATATCACTTGTTCGCTGACGAACTGCAAATATATAAATTCTGCGGTATAAACGATATCCCGAATTGCATTGAGATGGTAAATCAAGACATTGAGAGTGCTGTTCAATGATCAACAAATAATAAATTGGACCTTAATAGTAATAAAGCACAATGTATATGGATGGCTTCATCAGATCGCAATACTGATAATCTTCCCAATATTATTATGAGCGGAACAGTGATTAGTTTTTCTGATACTGTGAATAACCTGGGTGTATATTTTGATAAAACCCTATGTTGGAGCTACCACGTTGAAATCGTTTACAAAAGAATAAGCTTCATTCTAAGAATATTATGGACAACTACTAAACATTTAAATTCTACACTTCGCCTTCCGCATTTTAGGGCAGACGCGGTGGTCTATCAAAATCAACTCTCCAACTTTGGGAGAAAACTTTGAACTCTCTAAATTTGAGACAACCGGTTCGGTAAACAATGAGCCAACACTCGTAAGTCAAAGGAACGCCAAATCGGGCGGGAACATTGCCGCGGTCCGTGAAAGTGTACAGGAAAACTCGAGGCAGTCAATTCCTCACCGTGCACAAGAACTCGGTCTTTCACAGACTTTCGGCCCAACTGGGCCTCGAAGCGTTTGGAAGAAGACTCCAATTTTGGCCGAAAAATCATCTTTCGCTACAAGGCGCATTTTTGGATTAACGACAAGCAAAATTGCCATATATGGGACCATGCCAACCCGCACAAGAGGTTCACTAGGTGGCAATGCATCCACAAAAAATTACTGTTAGTGCGGATTTTGGGACAGGGCGCCAATGGTTCGTACTTTTTTGAACATGACGTTGGTGAGGCCATCACCATCAACGGCGAGCGCTAAGAACGATGCTAACCGATTTCTTTTCCAAGTTGAACAGAAGTAGACGACATGTGTTTCCAGCAGGATGGGGCTACGTGCCACACACAATCGCAACGATGGACATTCTGTATGCCCAAATTGAAAAACCTTTATATACATTACAAGAAATTCTAATGTTAATTGGCCACCAAATTCATGCGATTTGACACCTTTCGATTATTGAAATCTTTTGAAAAGTAAAGTGTTTTATCTTTGAGATTTTTTGAAAAATAAAGTGTTTGGCAATGATCCACAAGCAATTCAAGATCTTAGGAACAATATTCGAGTTGAAATTAAATTAATGGCTTTAATTTAATTTCAACTCGGGCCAACTGCTTTCATTGGAAAACAACTGTAACAGGAGCCGTGGTGGTCACATGAACGATGTTGTATTCTATACATAAATGGCATAGAACCAACTTTAATTTTCAATAAATTAAATTTCCAACATACATTATATGTTTTTTAATATAAAAAAACTAACAAATGGAACATCATTTATAAGAAAAACGCGTTACTGGCTAGCTGGTCTACTAAATTCCTTTGACATCACAGAAAACCGCTACATAACAGCATGGAATACATCGCAACGACGATATAACAATAAACGTAGTTGTATTAGTCTCACGAAACGTCAAAAAGCTGCTTAACACACAAGCGTGTCAAACAGAGACAGCAGTCTCTTTAAAAAACTAGTCGACACATGAAGACAAACTCTACAATGCATCGCCAGGCGTCGATGTCAAATCAAGAAATCCATTATTATTGGGATTATTGTTGTCAAAATTAGACAGTGAAACTCGTAAATTAGAAAAATTGGAAGATTCATAATAGTTGTCGTCCCTGAATAATTTCTTTGGATTCCTAGATGTTCGATTCCAGTCGTTAGAAATGGTTAGAATAAAGAGGCGAAATTGAAGAAAGAAACTGCCCGAGAAATTCGTCATATACTCACCATAGTACAATTCAAGAGTACTGTAGATATTGTAAGGGTAATGATTTAATCGCCAATTGCATCATTTTTTAAAATCTTTAGTTGGAGACGTGAGTTTGCAATAAAAGCAGAATTCAAAGCAAAAACAAAAGACTAACATCAACCAAGAGAACCAGTATAACAAATAACCCCGAATCGCTTTTGATTTTGAACTTCATGTCAATGCGTATGTCTTACCCAAACTGACAAGAAAATGCCAAATTAGCACCCAAACACACAGAAACTCGGACACATAGACGTTTAAGTTTGAGCCTTTCCATAGTTCAACGTTCCACGAGTCGTAAATATTCTACTGAATGGATTACATTTCTGATATTTTAATGTGAGGAATAATAAAGGGTGAAACGTGGCTCACAGCTCAACGTGCTAAATTGAATTCGATCGTCTTTGGAGCTATAAAATTAGTTTCCAATGAACATCAGAAATAAACCACGATTTCAACTGTAGACGATGATCTACTACGGTTTGAACGCACGCAAGATGTGAAAAACTTTACCAAGAGGGTTATAAACGTTTATTCAATGGCTCTTATGAAGTGGAGCTTCCATTAAAAGGAAACGTAGAGATAGGGGTCTCCAAAAAAACCTGCGCTTAAAAGAGATCATCAAAATTTTATGAACAAAAACCTGAGCCTAGGACATATGGTTCCAGCAAACGATTCAATAAGGAGAAACAATTATTTACAGCACCAAGCAGTCATAACGGCAACGAAACAAGCACAAACACTAAACTTCTAGGAGTTTTTGATGCTTCAATCAAACCATCTTCAGGTACCATCCTTAATGATGCACAACTAACTGGGCTAGTCCTTCAACAATGTCTTTGTTCAATCATGCTGAGATGGCGAAGGTATAAACTTGTCTTCACTGCCGATATGGAGAAAACGTATCGGCAAATAAAGCTCCCTGAAGGACATCAGGACGATCCAAATAAGCTATTGCTAGCGCCATGATCCAAATATGCCATTGCAGGAATACTAATTTACAACAGTGACTTATGGCAATGCCTTAGCACTGTGATAAAATCACAAAAAATCAAAATGCAAGAAGATCAGGTATATACTGGTATCCTCAAGGAGACGTGTTTAGCTTTAAGGTGCCAACCATCCTAACTGCATAAAAAGTTAACACCAAGCGACATATCTTATTAAGGAATTTGATCCACTATACTGGATAGCCCCCATAACTATAACCGTGAAAATATTGTTGCAAAGGTTATGGGAAGAAAACATTGGTTGAGACGAAAAATTACCTAATCACAAGGAAGTTCAGGGGATAAAATTTCAAAAAGCTTGATTAATTCTTATCACAATGTCACAGAATGTATTGTGATGCTTCGAATGCGGCATATGCTTACCGTACCTTCATTAAAGAAAATAAAGACACCACGACTATAGAACTATGCAGTCATTAGTGTTGCTAAAATCAATTACGCTTATACGGATTGAACCATTAATCTCGCATGGATCCAAAATCCAAGGGCTTCAAACAAATGGAAGGTGTTCGTAGGAAACCAGACGATAATCACGCTGATGTGGCTTCACGAGGCCTTACGCCCAAATAAATTTAAATCAAAAACCGATGTTGGTCTGGGCCCAAATAGCTACAAAGTGTGAATCTGCCATCATCAAAACATCAGCTAAGAAGCTTCTCAATAACCTGCAACATGCAGAAGGCTACTTTTCACGAAGAAATAAAAATCTTAGGAAGGGGCTTCGATTGCCGACAAAGTAGGTATTCTACGAGTAGGCGGAACTCGATCTCAGAAACTCGATAGCATCGTTCAAGACTAAACATGCAGTTGTTCTACCGAAAATTCATCGTTTTACGATCGTTTCAGAAGCCAATATTGGATTACTTGCTATTTATTCAGTGTAATTACATTGTAGTTACTTAAAATGACCTAGTTGTCATGTTGTAATAAAAATGGAATATTACAAATAAATAAATAATTAGTTGCCGCTTATGGCTAATATCTGAAAAACTCCCTCAGGTAGCCAATACGTATGGTTGTTTTTCGGATGGTTAAGGTCATACAGAGTGGGGTTGGGGAAACGGGAAATGGTTTAAACTTTAGAATTTTCACTATAATTTTTTGAGTTTTTTCGGCTATATCAGTTTGTAGCGGTTCCGGTTCAACGGAAATTCAATCAAACTTATAACCACAGTAAATACAGCATACCTATCGCACATCGTCCAATAATTTATTAATTATAATAAATATTTTATTTAAATTAATTAATTTGTAATTATGTTAGGAAGGCATACTATACGAGTATAAGTAAATGGCAACCAAATATCGATTGCCATAAGCTCTTTTCAGTTTCTGAGAGAAGTGGTCAATTTATGAAAACGGGTCAAATTAAAATAGAAATAAACTTTAGCAACCAACCGTTGGCTCGTGGGACATTGCAGTTAAAGAGACACACCAAATTTCCAATCCACAGTAAACTTGACTATTTCAACTGGCACACCCTGTACACTCAAATAAATTATTTAAATTTTATTTTATATAAATATTGATTGATTTAAATATTTTTTGAATAAAAATCAAAATTTAAAACCACAGTTGGTTTACATCCACCCAAAAAATATGTTTGAAAAGTATTTCTGGTTTTTAGAAAAATGGAAAAAATAGAGAAAGGGTTACCTATAAGGCGTATACAAGTTTATTTAATTAAAAATTCCGTAACATTCATATGTAAGGTACTATTTGTGTATATTATTGTAAGACAAAATGCTGTTATCTTATAACACAAAGTTTAATAAAAAACATATTTTAAATCTTAGTAAAAGATTTCGGGTTCAATGCTATTTACTACGCTAAATACAAAATGGTAAAACGGTAATGAAAGCCGAAGGCATTTTGGGTAAAGGAGAAGATTGGTCGATGCTTATTCCGTAACTTTCAGATTGTTTTATGCATAATCTGTTTAATCATTTTAATTTTAAATAAGACACATCTGTACCTGGAAATGATCAAATGCATAGAAAAAGCGCAAATTAAAGAAAATACTCTGAAGACGTGGAAAACCATTCGATCTAAACTAGAAAGGTATGCTGCCTTTCACCACAATCTTGTACCGTATTTTTATACTCCTGCTGTTATATTTTCACTTAAATCCCACTTTATATTTTCATTTAAAAAATAAATACTTGTTTGTAAATGAATTTTTTGTTTATTTTGTTGTTTTTATATTTTCCAATTGAAATGAAACAATTTTTTTTTTTAAATAAGATTTTGCTTTTAAGTTTTTATTTTATTTCTATTTTTAACTTTATTATTTTCAATTTTCAGTTTTATTTTATTATTTTTAATATGAGACATGAAAAGAGCTGCCAACTGATTTTTTTTTTTTCAAAACTCAATTTTCTTGTATACCGGTTTGATAAACCAAACAGAAAGGAAATCTTCGGGAAATGTACTGTACACAAAACACAATTTTAATAAGCGGTTAAAAATAACTGTTTACGTATGTATCATAAAAAAATGTTTGTTTGAAATTAGCTTTTAAGGGTAGGTACACAACGAAAGAAAAGCCACCACGTAGTAATACTTTTAGTACATAAATTTCCGGAATAAGCTAATGAAAATGCACACACATACAACAAGTACACGAAAATTAAGTGTGGGAAATCATAATTAACTGCAAAAATGTAATTATTTAAAATTAAAATGATTTTAATTGTTTATTTATTTATTTATTATAAAGGCACAACAATAACACGACATAAATTAAATTTTTTCCAAACGAGTTACTACTAATTGAATTTTAGTTAATTTGATTTTTCTTTTTTATCATTAACTGTTGTTTGTGTAATCAATGGTTTGAATATAAAATTTTTGGGATTTGACAATTTACAAAAAAGGACATGCACAAAAAATGTGTTTGCTCATCAATGCATTAATTGACCTATTGATTGTTAAAATTACTGGATTTAATAATTAATTAGATTTTTATGCGTTTGTGTCGGTTATATACATTGTAATTGTAAAAAATTCGTGAATAACTTTATTGTTACCATAATTATGATAAATTAATTAAATAATCCATAAGATCCAATTATAATGACATAGTTATTCACATAGAAATTTCAAACACGATTTTTACTGCAACATGTTTCTGGTCTTGTATCTGATCTGGAATGTTTTAAAACTATTGCGAAAAGTCCTTTAATTTTTTTAAAAAAACTAGGCCTCGGCTTGATTATAATTCGCTAAATATTATATGTAATGTTAAATTGCTAACTGTATAACGAAAGTGCCACGCCATACAGAACAACGTCAAACAATCGTCGCTTACGTTAACACAAATTGGGTTAACTGCATGAAAAACTACATCAAATGGCCCCGGCATGCCGGGATTCAATCAACCAATCATTAATCCGAAGATAACTTGGTTCTGTAACCTCAGAATTGAGACGGCCAAATTCCCAGATACGTAATTCATAATCAATTATGAATTTCAAAATATAGTTCAAAACAAATAACAAGTAGTATATGCTATGTGTTTTTAAATTTACACTAAGAAATTATTGTTTTTAAAATAAAATACAAGACTTCTGTAAAAATAAAAGTACAAGTTTGAAAAAACGGTGCATGATTCCAGAATACTTTAGAAGCGAACAATTTTCAAAACGTTTGAAAGTTTGGTTTTAATGAAATTTAACTTTGAATTCAAATATTCAGTCGTCTCATTCGACTGCTGTGATCAAACTACAAAAATACTTAATATATTTACTTTGAACTTATATTTAAAGTATAATCACAATGCATTAGCGAATTATTATGTTCTGCTACGCATTTGTTAACCCCTTTGTAAACTAGAATTTTAATGAAAGTGTTGTTTCTAACACGAAAATAACAGCAATATGTATACGAATCAAATAAGAAAATTCCGGAAAATTGTATGCGTTAGTTTTTGCACTGTTAAACACAATGTTTAAAGAGACAGCTGTACGATATTAGAAAGAGACGAAAAGCATGCTCACTGATTTAATAAAATAAGTAAAACACTTTAAAGCTCCAATAACAGGACATCGTACAGTTTGTAGCAAAATTACATCATAAACAGATGACATCAATGAGCCAAACCTTTCAAACGATAATAGTGACATTCCCAAACTGGTTGATTTATACAGTGCCAATTATACAAAATTTCACTCTTATTGGATGATTTATATCAGGTTTGGTAGCGATATATTTTATGCTTGGTAAAACATATAGGGGACTAGTTTTGGGTTCATGTGACACGCTGCGTTAAATACTGTTTTGTTAAATGTTGCGTCAAATTGTTGCGTTAAATTGTCACGTAAAATGTTATCTTAAATAAAAATATTTACCTCTCTTTTTATTTAACACATTAAAATAGAAACAAATACATAATGGCATCCAGGAGTCTAAATATTTTTGTGCATCCGAGATTTTCCAAAGTAAATTATAGGGTTTTCCAATAGGAATGATATGATTTTTAAGTGACGTTTCGGCCATTTGTAATATGTCATGATCTGTCATTTTTTGTTTCATTGTATTCAGTAATGTTTACAATTTCATCATGGTGAGATATACGCAAGAACAACGTTTACAAATTATTCAGTTTTATTATCAAAGTAATCGTTCTCCAATTGTAACTTTTCGTGCGCTTTTGCCATTTTATAGTCGTAATAACCGTTCAAGTGTGCTCGCTATTCGTCGAATTGTTGAAATTTTTTTTAAGAAAATCATCTTCTCCGATGAGGCTCACTTTCATCTGAGTGGTGCGGTAAATAAACAAAACTGTCGATTCTGGTGCGAAGAAAATCCACAAATTATTCATGAAAAACCATTACATTCACCTAAATTGACAGTTTTGTGTGGTTTTTCGTCTGGTGGAATCATCGGTCCGTATTTTTTTCGAAATCAAGCTGGTAACACCGTTACTGTCAATGGAGATCGGTATAGATCGATGATAACCAACTTTTTATGGCCGAAATTGGAAGAAGTTGATCTTGACAACATTTGGTTCCAACAAGACGAGGCTACGTGCCACACAGCAAGTGCAACAATTGAATTATTGCGAGAAAAGTTTGGAGATTAGATTATTTCAAGAAATTGTGATATTGAATGGCCTCAAAGAAGTTGTGATTTAACACCAGTAGACTATTTCTTGTGGGGTTATTTGGAGACATTGGTCTTTAGCAATAAACCAAACTCTCTTCAAGCTTTACAAGTCAATATTGAACGTGCTATTCATGACATACGACTTGATTTAGTGGAAAAAGTGCTCGAAAATTGGGTTCATCGAATTCGTTCCTGCAGAAGAAGTCGTGGAGGCCATTTGAATGGCGTTTTATTCAGAACTTAATTGTATCGATTGTACTTCACATTAAATAAAAAATATTTCAATTTTCATAACAATTAGTGCGTTTTTTAAAGAAATCATATCACTCTTATTGGAAAACCCTATATAATACATTTCTTAAATTTAGAATGAAACTCATTTTCCAAAAACAAAAAATAACTAAAACAAATCACTATTTGTAAAATATTTTATCTCGTACTCGCTCTCGTGAGCAGATTATATAAAACTGCACTGTTTGGTTAGTATTCACGTGGTTCATTCACGTGGTTTTTATTTACCGATTTAATTCAAGAAAATAAAAAATCAAAAATGTAAAAAATGCACAACCTCCGCAACAAACTGCAGCGTTTGGATAAACATCGACTTCGCGTAGTTGGGGATGACATACATGATTTTCTTCGTGACGTTCCAATCATGCAACTGTGTTTAATCAGCCCCAATCTTCAAAGTTTAGCGACACATTTTCTCGATCTTCAAGTCGATGATATTCAAAGAGCAAATATATTAGCTGTCTCTGAAACTTGGATGGACGATGCAAATTTTATTATTCCTCACAACTAACTAGTTTGGTAAGTAACCAGAAACGAGAAGACATTAGAGCAGGTGGCGTAGCTATCTTCGAGCGAAACGATGCCCTTACAAATGCCATCATACACGAGACATATGCGCTGCCGAACTTGGAATCAACGATATCACAAATTTACTGGTGTCTGTATATATCTCCCTCGGAACCAGTTCCGATGACTTGAAATTATGTTTACTGCAATTTCTGATAGAATACACAGTCAAAGCAGCTAACACTTTTAATTATCAAACAACAGAAACTCCACGAGATATCCATATAGTTAACAGGAGACTTTATTTTAGATACACGTCCTGGTAAGAATAACGAATGGTTTATCGAATTTCGATCCGGCTCAATCTACTACACTTGGTGGAACCACCATAGATCACATTTTCACCAAGCATCTTCCCCAACACAAGAGTGTAAACTACATGACCTACTTCTCATAAGCCGCGTCTAACTATAACGGGGATATAATCACATCGCCTCCAAAATCACACCCCCAAAATGAAAAACTCCGCAACGAACTTCAGTGTTTGGATAACCATCGACTCCTTGTAATTAGCGATGCCATACGTGATTTTTAATTTTTGACCTTGTGTTTTACCAAACATTTGCGGTTCAGATGGTGCTTGAACCCCGTTCGTTTATTTAAGTAAAACTCGTTCATCAAACTGATTTGTACCGGACGATTTTTGAGTGGAACTTATTCAGTGCAACTCATAGAGTTTGAGTGGTTTATTTTTATTGGGCAATAAAAACACATCGCAGAGTTTGTACCAAAATGCAAGTATTATTGGCTGATTGCTCTAGGATTGCCAGTGCTTAAAACCTTCACCAACCAAATTAGCCCGCCTCATTGAAACCTATACCATAATTTAACTTTTGATACAGCTATGATATCGGGATGATTCTTGGACCAGAATTTATTACAAATTAATTACATTTCATTGGCCACAATTTGACCCTAAACCGATTCTTCACTTATTACAATCAATAAACAAAACTACTAAAATATAAAACATGTTTTAAAAAATACTCTACAAAATTTAATTTAGTTTAATCAGTCCGCTACAGGCGATTTAAAAATGTTTTGGGGCGAAAACTGGAAAAATAGACTCAAACATGAATAAAACCACAACGTTAATTTAACCACTTTTAATAATCTATTACAACAGACTGCCTCCAGAGTTTAAGCCTAATGTTGTTCAAAGAATCATGTAGAAGGCAGGTCAACCTTATCTGTGTAATAATTATATTTTTGGATCAGGTTAGCTAGGATGGCCAGACGTACTCTTTTTTGGTGTATTATACCCCTTTTCTCACCACCAATTTGCAAAATACCCTATTTCAAAAATATGAACCCGAAAACGATCAATATTATTTACATTTTTATGCTTTTGTACGTTTTTAAATTTACGATGCATTTAAAAATATTCAATCAGTTCTCTTGGCCCCTCCGAACGATATGCGACATTAAATAAATTTTTGAAATCTGTGACTTTGTTATCCGCAATACAAAGATTTGTTACGTAATGTAATGTCCAACAAGACAAAACGTATCTTTTGTCGCTTAGTAAAAACAATTCTTAATTGATGTTCTGGCCAACATCCGACCCACCCCCGCCTCGAATATACCCTAATCACAACACTTGAATACTACGTTGACTAAAGGCAATCAAAGAATTTTAAGATTCCCAGTATCTGACACTCATGAAGCTCACATGCCAAAACTCTGCACAACATTTTCATACCGACCTCCATACCCCTGATATCGCATTGCTTTCGCTGTTCTCTCCAGCTAAGGAGAAAACGTCGAGTGTTATGTTTGTGTGTGAATGCACACAATCCGAAGTCGTCGGCTCGTCTCCAAAACAACAAAAACCAAAAAAATTTGTTTCGGAAAAAAATCATTCCAAAAATAAAACGAGAACTTAGACGGATTTTGGAAAAACCCAGTTTTTTATAAGTTTATTATACTTCCGATCAAATTCCCGAAAAATGTAATGGACCAATTAAGATTCGTAAATCCTATCCCTTCGTAAATCCCATAGAATAAAAAACACTAGCAAAAAGAAGAAAGTTCTTACGAAAAAGTATCACAAAAAAAACAGGCACATACGCCCAACCAACAGAAAATCAGGAACCATTCCTCGTCGAAATCCATCCAGAACATTCCCGCGCCTACCAGAGTTTTTCAAATCCTGCATCTCCCAAAACATATGCAGACAATAAGCTCCCACAAAAAACGGTTTCTATCTAAATTAGTCATTTGCGGAACCAGCCTTGCTACAACTTCAATCTAGAATCGACCCATTCCTAACCGATTCCCTCGCAAATACTATACCAAAATACTGCCAAAAATGAAAGATTCCAAAGGAAGTTGCCACCTCCCCCAATCTAAAAAACCTCCAAGTATGAAGTTATATCCTAAGCAGTAAACCCATCTGGGACGGCCGCTCTCCGAACTATGGCGAACTAACTGTTTAATACCAAAATCGTCACTTCCGCGTAAATCTTGGAAAATGATCCTGGCCAGGCTTATTACACATTCAATCCAAATTCCTTCCGCTCTTAAATGATTCATCGCAGATGATACCTTCCTAAATAATTGATACGAGAAAGCGTAAGCCCAGATAAGATAATCTAGCTGCCACTTCCGGTGAGCCGACCTCCACCAAAACCGCACTTGGACCCCCCACACACATGAAAAATGCCCAAGTATGAATCAAAACAAGTCAATTCACTTGGGCTGCAGAGAGGACACAGACCGACATATAGACAGACACTACATAGAAAATTGCGCCCTGACATTTCCACACTTACTCCTACCTAAAAAAGAAAGTTTACCCTATAAAATAAAATCTCCTTCTTCTAAATTCTTATATTAAAACTAATACAATAATTGTCCACCATGACAATTTTTGGGATTTTTAATCAATTTTTTGGATTAATTTTGAAAATAAAACTTTAAGAGTAACCATACTCTTAAAGAGTACCCCAATTTAGGAATTTTGGTCTCGTCACTCTAGGTTAGACGGAATTAGTTTCAGACGATGTATAGGCTTCAAATTGTAATTTACAGGTTGATTTTACCACTTTTAACAATTTATTACACCAGACCGCCACTAGATATTGGGTCAAATGTTACAACATGGGCCTTGTAGAGGGCAAATAAACCTTAATCAAGTGGGTAATAAATTAATTTTGTGTCTGGTGTAATAAAGGTTAGTTATAAAATATTTGTGATGTAGTAAAATATTTGTGTGTCAGGTTTGACAAAATTTGCTTTTAGCCAAACAGGCTTCAGATACGTAAAATAAACGCGGACTTATTTATATTTAAAAATAAGTCGAACTTTATTTTACATACCTGAATATAGGACTTGAAGCAAATTCCGTCGAATCTGACACACAAATATTTTATTACATACCATGATAAGGTTGATTTTCCCTCCACAAGGTCCAAGGGAAAACATTTGATCAAATATCTGGTGGCGGTCCTGCGTAAAAAATGAATAAAAGTGGTAAAATCGATCTTTAAATTTCATATTTGCAACCGTTAACGTTTGAAGCCAATTCCGTCTAACCTGACGGAAAATAATTTATTACTCACCTGAAAAATGTGGATTTGCCCTCCAACACAATATCTGTTGGCGTTAAGATATTTAGTCGAGCCTTTAGTTTAGCCTTTACCGTTTGAAGTCAATTCCGTCTAAAATGACACAATAATTATTTATTGCCCATCTGGGTAAGGTTGATTTGCCCTTCGCAAGCCTCATGGAGAAACATTTCACTCTATCTGGTGGCGGTTTGTTGTAATAAATTTTTAACGGTGGTAAAATCAATATTTAATTACACATTTGAAGCCTTTAGCGTTTGAGGCCAATTCCATCTAACCTGCTACAAAACTACTCGTAGTTTATTACACTTCTGGATAAAATTGACCTAGCCTGTACGACTTCTATAGGGCAAAATTTGGCCCAGACTCTGATGGCAGTCTGGTGTAATAAATTATTAAAAGAGTTAACCACTTTGACGTTTCTGTTTTAATCATGTTTAAATTATAATCTTCAATTTTCACTACAATAAATTTTAAATCACCTGATGGATTATACTAAATTAAATTTTAAAAATATTTTTTAAAACATATTTTATATTTTAGTAGTTTTCTCTATTGATTTTAATACGTGTTTTAAAATCAAATGTTAGAGCAAATTATAGAGGAGGTATTGAACTAACCAATGAAATGTAATTAATTTGTATTAAATTCTGTGACAAATTGTAACAAATGTGTGCCAAATTGTGGTATAGGTTTCAATCAGGCAAGCTAATTTCGTTGGTGCAGGTTTAAAGCACTGGATTAACCTTTAAACTGACATTGGTTTGATTTCCAAACGGATTGGTAGCGCTGGATTTTTTTGAGTGAAACTCCTTCTTTGTCTTGGTTGAGTGGCATACTTTAAATGGCCAGAAACAGGACATCGCAGAGTTCGTAGCAAAATTCCATTATACAGATGACACTTATGGCCTTAACCTTTCAAATGACATCGGTGGCATTAGTGGTACAGCTTATTCAGTACACTCATAACGTTTGAGTGTGTTACTTCTAACGGCAAATAACAAGACACCGCTGAGTTTGTACCTAACTGCCAATATTATCGGATGAGTTCTATAAGCCCTAACCTTTCAAATAACATAGGCTTCATTTCCAAATGGATTGGGCACACTTTGAATGGCCAATAACAGGGCGTAGTAGGTTTTGTACCAACATTCCATTATACCATATAAAGATGACACCTATGAGCTTAACCTTTTAGATGACATTGTAGGCCGTTTGGGAATACGGATTGGAGTCAGAAAATTTTTGAGTAGAACTTAGTCAGTGTCCTCATAGAATTTGAGTGGTTTTAGGCAATAAGGCAATAACAAGACATCAAATGTTCACTCTATTTCGCTTACGTTCGATCTCAACTCGATGGTTTGAATATCTTTAAATTCACCTGTCCATCGTTTAACAAATCCGACCAATCCAATATTTTAATGGAAAAAATTTGACGCATACATGCAATCTATGTATATAAAATTTTAAGTTATTCTTGGAAATACTGTATAATTGTTTTACATCGAGAGAACCTCACCTCGATGTAATTCTCAAATCAAAAATGTGAAGTACAAACTTGTTTATTAAGTGCACAATTCCAGAATACTTTCAAAGCGAACAGTTCTCAAAACAAGAAGAAGATTATGTAAACTTAAGAATTAAGTGCAAAATCGGAATTAAGAAATTAAAAATTTTTTTAGAAACACGTACAATTTTGACATAGCTTTCTCAAATCAAATCAAATTTTAACAAAATAAGCTTCGTGAAAATGTCAAGAAACAAATTTTCTTGCTCAAATAGATTTGAATTGAGTCAAATAGATTTGAATTAAGTATTTTAGACAAAAGTGGAATAAATAAAACAATTCACAGTTTGCAAGCAATGGTTTGAATTATTCCAGTTAGCCTTAATTTTTGAAGTTTAATGTCCTGTGATATATTCTTAAATTTTTATAAAATGATTGGAGTGGAAAGTCAAAAGTGTTACGCTCAAGCTGAAAGCTTCTAGACACATTAATTATTAATTAACAAAACACAAAAAACGGTGTAAAAAATTTAGATTTGACGTAATTTTTTGGTCAATTAGAATCGAAATATTTATAAGTCAATATGTCATTTTCTACGTCATTTCCTCAGATTCTATATTCCCCAAAACTCCGCTGCAAAAAACTTTCGCGTAGAACGGTTTTCGACAAGTTGTGTACCCCTTTGAGTTTATGATTATTGTTGTAACGCAAATGTATGTTCAGATTGTGCAGACTTGACCTTGAGATTGATAATGGAAGCTTATTCACAAACTTTACTACAATAAACTCTATGCGCTGCATTGTCAGTTGGATGAGGATATCATATTCGAAAAACCTGATCTCAATTACACAGCCTAAACAGCGAGTTAGGAATTTAAATTTTTCAAAAGCTAAAGTGCGCCTAAAGCAGTATAATGTGGTCCTTCCTTTTTAATGGATGCACTTAAGCCGAACGAAATTGATTACCTCACACAAATTTATGTTTAACTCAAAAATTAATTAATATTTCGCCTCCGATTAATCAATAAATAAATGTTGTTTGGAAAATGTACCGCAACATTATCTTTGTAGTGCATTAGAAGTGCATAAGAATTGAATAAAAAATGCCTCAAACATACCGGTAAGCAGTTAAAAAATTCACAACTGCAATGAAATCAAATCTTACATCAAAAATATTAATACAAATTGTCCGTTTTGTGGAAATTTGTTTAACGGATTCCAGGTAAGACGTAAACTCCTGAATTTATTTTTTTTTATTTAGTTTATCATAAGTGTAAAACGAACTTTTAGGATTAGGAAGATGAGACGCCACTAGTATTTCCGACAATAAATCTGTTAAAAATAGCGCGATTGGTGTAAAATGTTAGTGATAATTTAATAACATAGCTTTAAGCAATATAAAGTTGGCATAATATTTTTAAATCTATAAATTATAGGTAATTCGTAAAAGTTCAGTTATATTAGTCACAAAGTCACTCATCATAAATAGATAAAAGGGCTCCCAGTTTTATCCAAAGCTCGTGCATTGATGCCTGACAAAATGAAAAACGTGAAATGGGAGTTTGACAGGTGATGAAGAGTTTTTGCCGACCATTCAAAAACCCGTGCGCTTGTCCTCTTCACCTCGACAAGAAAGAAAATGGTGAGTGAGTACCTGCGGCGACTACCGCCGAATGAACGCTAACACTGTGCTTGATCGCTTATACATACAAGAATTCTCTACTCAGTTCTGTGCTTGATCGCATACGCATCCTATCCATCCATACAAGTGTTAGCACATAGTAAGCAAGGTAATAAGATTCTTCCACGATTGATTTTATAAAAGCATACCACCAAATTCCAATCGAGGGGAACATATTGAAACAATGGTGATAATAAACCCTGTCGATATTTTTGTATTCAAAAACATTAACGATTTGTTGGTAGATTCGGATACGAAAGCCCAGCATCTCGAACATCTCAGACTCATTTTCAACAGAGCGTTTTAGGTAAGGGCGACCGAAGATTCGTGTGATATTTGATTTCTGCAAGACACACACAACTTCTGCCCGAAAAGGTAAGTGCTATTTTGGAATTTTTCGAACCTTCCGAAGTAAGAAGTTTGCAAAGATTTTTGGCCATGTCAAATTTTAATTGACGGATTAAAACGCCGCGCAAATACCAGTCGCCGCCGCTTTGTTTTATAAAAGGTAATAGAAAGAACAACAAGTCAGGAATAAATTGGACAACAGAGGCACGAAAAGATTTCAAGGGCTGTAAACAGCCTCTTGCAGCAGATGGCAATGTTTGAGTTTCTATTCACGAATGCTTTTTGAGGCTCAAATAAAATACAGCTCCTGCAACCGAGAGTTACTGGCGGTGTATTCTGCTATCAAATATTTTCAGTATATGTCGGAAGGTCGAAATTTTATTACTACACCGATCATAAGTCATTATCTATTCATTTTCGTCAAAGATCAGAGAAGACATTCCCGAGACATTCAGGGCATCTAGACTATATAAACCAATTTTCTACGGACATTTGCAATCCCTCTGGACTACCACGGCGAAAATTAACATAAAAAGAGCGATTTCAGGAACATGCTAGAAAATCCAGAATCACAAGGATCTCTGAAGAACAACTGATCTTAACGAGCTAAAAGACGCAGGTAGTAGTCCCCTGAGATTTCACACTTTTCAGTGAAAACTTCATCGTTCTGGAAACCCGATCTTAAGATGTGGATTTGCCAAGTAGAGGCACTAGTGGCATAACGAGAGATGATTCAATATTTTATACTGCGATTCTTTACAGACAAACATCAAACTTTAAAAAATCTTTAGTGTTCAATTTTTGCGTTTCTGAGGAAATACGATAGATATTTAGAGGACAAATGTTCATCATTCTCATATCTGCGGGAGATAAGATCTCTTACCGAACCAAATATTGGAAGTGATTTAATTGTAGCAGGCATAATTAACATTAACAACATTCTGTGGCGCAAGCTAGACACTTTGACGAAGCATATTGATGAAATGCAATTGGATTGAGCTCACTGAAAGAGTCAACATGGATCAAGAACAAATACTCGTTCCTTTTCTTCGCCTGTCCTGAGTCAAAACAGAGGTATATGCTGGTACAAAAATTCGATCACTTTTGGCGACAAAATATGGTCGCCTCACATTTAAGTTATTTAGTCGATACTGGATCCAACGTCTCCTTCATTCCGCCAACTTCCGTCGGAAAAAATGAACCGCCTTATTTCGAGCTAGTGTTGCGAATATAAAGACATAACACGTCCGATTTCAGATTTCAGTTGTGCTAGTCACAAAGTAATTCATAATATTAGAGACGAAAGGACTTCCATTTTTCCCCAAAGCTGGTCGATTGATGGTTGTCATATTGGAAATCGTGAAATGGGAGTTTGAGCTGATGAAGAAGAGTATTTGTTGGCCAAGCCGAAAGCTCGTAGGCAAGTCATTTTCATCTCGCCAAGAAATAAACTGGCGGGTGAAAACCCTGCGGCGATTACTCCCAGTTAAACTCTAACGCGGTGTCTGATCGCTATCCAATCCCGCAAAATCCAACATTTAGCACGTAGTCTGGAATGAAAATACATAAAAATCGTACCATCTCGAGGACTATTTTTAAAATACCGCGATAGCAAACTTCACCTCCCCGCTCCCCCCCCTTTAAATGGTGTATCCATGCTATTCTCGATTGTTAGATTTTGTGACTTCAGACTCGTTTGAACAGGCATTTAAGTGCGTTTTTGGTACACAACCTCTGCCAGAAAAGGTGAATGCTATTTTGTAATTCTCCAAACTTTCCGAAGTAAGAGGTTTGCGAACATTTATGACAATGTAAAATTTGTATAGACGATTTAAAACGCCACACATATTCAGTCGCCACTGCTTTCTTTTATGGAGGCACGAAAAGCTTTCGCGGGACGGGCTGTATCTTTTGCCGATGCAGCAATCTTGGCACATTCAATCTAGAACACCATAGCTCTGGTCGTCGACGAATCGGATGCGCTGTGGGTGCTATATTTCAGCAGATGTCAGACAGCAGGTGGAAATTTTCGAGTTTCTATTCCTGAAAGCTTTCTGGGGCACAAACAAAGTACAGCTACGATTGAGATTTAATGGTAGTGTATTCTGCTATCAAATATTTTCAGTTTATATTGGACGATCGATTGCTTTTTCGCGCATAGAAAAAATCTCTCTGGACTATCTCGGCGAAAAGCAACAGGAATATAGCGATTTGAGGAACTTACTAGAAAATTCAGGATCACACGGATCTCTGTGGTACCCTTTATCATGCGTTCGAGTAGTATATCGATTTATTGCGACCTCAATGAGAATCAAACAAGTCCTTGTTTCACAAAAATTACGAAGATCGATTTTTTATCATTTTTATAATCTTGCCTACCTAGGGATTAAGGCATCATCAACCTGAAAGGTTATAATTACTGCGTGTTTGCGTGAGACTGTACCAGTGCAAAAACCGTAGCACGAACTATTTATATTAATTGAACATGTAGATTCGGTGTCCCTAGTCATACTACGCCCAATCAGGGACGACAGTTTGAGTCGGTGTTGTTTGTCGAGTTGAGTAAACCGTTGGGAATGGAGCGTTGTAAATCTTTAATTTATTATCCATCAGCAAACGGCATAATTAATCACTGACAAAGAAAATATGTCAACGATCGTCATGCGGATGGAAGCAGCTTTGAAGCCAGATTTGTACTAGTCTGACTTCGGAGCTTTGAGAGGGGTACTGAATAGGTTGCGACCAAGGGAAACTTTTCACATCAAACCTATCATTTTCGTTAACAAAAGTCTTGATAGATGTACACATGTATTTGTTAGGACCGACGCTGTTCGAGCTCCACTTTGGACTCCGTATGAAGAATCTTATTTGGTTTTAGAGCGTACCGATAAATAGTTAGAAATTGTTGACCCTTGTTCCGAGAGCCGAGATCAAAAAACCCCTAGCTACTACAGTAATGAGAAATGACCATTCTTTGTCGAGACATTTCCAGATGAGCGTGGTGTTGAAACTTAAAAGTAGTATTTGGAAACTTGGAATGAAAATCGAAGAGAACAAATAATTATTGTTCGTCTCGCCGTACGTATCAGTAGATCGCAGGCACACCAGGTTCAAATTTATTAAACAAAACGTAAAATAAGATTTGGCACCGTTTAGGTGTATACAATTTTTGGATTAAATAGTGTTAAAAAGCTGGTTTGATTTGCACCACAAAATATACGTGGTTCGTCCCAATGGACCCCGCCGCTTACTTTTAACTACACGACGTCAATACAGCAAACCCAAATAGAATTAGACACTTTCAAAAAAAAAGATTAAAGATTATAATTGTATGTAATTATATTTACAAATTATAATTCATCGATATATTTTTTAATTGTGACGTAAAATGCATAATTTTTAAGGAAAAATTAAAAAATTGCTAACAAATTAGCTTACCAGTTTTCTCGTTCCGCGTTCTTGTCGCGCACTGAATACTCAGGAAAAAACCGCCACTTCACTACACAAATCATTTTTTTCACTTTCCATATTTTTTTTTGACATATTGAATTTTTCACACCACTTGATAATATAAAGCACTAATAATTACACTTACACTAATATAACGCATGCGCAAATAACTAAAATATAATCGACTTTTAATTAACCACAAACAAAAATTATTTTCTAAAAACAAAGATGGAGAACCAAACAAATTTTCACATTCACTTTTTACGTCACTCACGACCACCCAAATCAAAATTTTAACACCAAACTAACGATAAGCGTAAACACGAGAGAGAGTAGCAAAACACGGTGGTAGTGGACAAACATTTTTTTTTGTTTTCTCTCTATCGCACTTTTTCCGTGCATGCACGATGAATAAAATATATGTTTTCCTAATTTCTCCTACACGCAATTCTCATTTTTTAATTTTAATACTCTTTTATTTTTGTTTGCGCACCGAAAAAAATGGAAGAGGCTTTTTTTAATTATATGTCTGCTTAATCCGCATGAAGTTGAAAATCCTGCAGACTAATAAGAATGTTTTTGATTATAAAGCATATTATTAATAAACTGATCGAAAGATTGACAAAATATTTGGTTTCGTTTCGTTAAAAAAAATAATAACAAAATATTTTTAATTGTGAACATTATAAATGTTCATTTGTACGCGATCTATTTAGACATCATTTAGGCGCGTATCGTAATTTTTTTGTTCATGTGAGGTTTGCTTGAAAATTATGAACGGGCCCTACAAGCCTTGTCCTAATATCTTTTGCGTGAAATCAAGAATTTTGTGGTTTCACCTTCAATCTTAAAATTCACATAAACAGTTAATTAATAACGGCCTTGTGCAATTTTTTGGAAGCAATGACACATTTGAACAACGGAGTGTTTCTGTTTGTAAAATTTTAATTTCGGCTATACTAGCAACAAAAATATATTCTGTTTATCATTCATAATAAAAATGAAGCAGTTTAGGATTCCGGCTGGCATTGTAATAGTTCCCGCTAAATTTTTGAATAATACATCAAGCTTTCGATCGGTACACGTTTGTAGTCTATATGATCCACAATGTGTTCTTATGATTCTGGCTGGATGGTTCCGGTTAGTAACTAGTTGCATAATGGCATGAAACCCATCGCTTGATTATGCTGATTGTGGTTTTAGCGAGCGCTTGCTGGCCCTGTAGCATGACGTAATGCTCTGAAGTTGGTTGCATTAAAAGTTACTTGAACGCCTCCAAATCGGATTCGATGTGTCTTAGTCATGGCTGTTTTTACGACATAACCTTCAATCATTTATAAGCTGTCGTTTCGTGTGCCTCAATTTTAACATCTGGATGTCGATAAGCAACATTTACGTCATTGCATTCTGAACTTTGAACATTCTGTGAGTTATTCAACAGTAAAGAAGTTGTTTGCAAAAGTTCGTGATGGCAATTTTATTTTTGAGGACGATCTACATCAGGGGCAGTAAAACAATTTCAAGACGAAAAACTTAAAGTTTTACTGGATGAAAATCCGTGTCAAACTCAAAAAGAGCTTGCAGAACAATTATAGTTACACTCACCAAGCAATATCATTTTGATTACATGCACTGGGAAAAGTACAGAAGAAATGAAAATGGGTTCCTCATAAACTGAGCGAAGAAAACAAAGCCGAAGAGTTGACATCTGCATGAATTTGCTTTCTCGGTACAAAAGAAAGAATTTTTTGCACAACATCATTACTGGTGATAAAAAATAGATTTTGTACAATAATCCTAAACACAGAAAACCTTGGGTTGATCCAGGCCAGCCATCAACATCAGTTGCAAAAATGAAAATTTGTACACATTAAAGAAAAGTGTCCCTACTCTTTCGTTCTATCCTCGGTTTGGCTCAGTCGAGCAGGGAAAATGGTCGTCGATTTTGGGGATAGATGAGTAGGAGACCTAGTTTCCCGCACATAAATATAGAGAAAGCGAGTAGGTGGCCTAAAATTTTACCACCTAAATGGATGGAAGAGAATACGTAAAATGCGTCAGCGGACCCGAAATTGATGGTCTCAAAACATCATGATAAACGGACTTACACCCGTGGTAGTTTAATTAAAAAGTTTAGGGTATCATAATTACCCTAAAAACTCATCTTAACAAATCAAAAAAAATTCTCGACGTAGGCCCCGCGTATTAGATCAGACGGAGGAGGTCCTTGGCAGAAAGAGAGTTTCCTGCCTATGGGCAGGGTTACTTTCGATGCTCCCCGCTCGTAGCTTTTGCACAGAGCAACCAAAGGACCTCGCCACTGATCGGTAGTTAATAACATTTTGTTCGACAAACATATACCAACATAAAATCATTTCTGGTTTTCTGAGTTTGTGGTTGTAATTTTCGAAGAACGAGATGGTCCTATAATCATCCATTTCTCTTTCTAACATTCATTTTATAAACAAAACTTTGGTGATTTAGAAATCAGACGATTGATATTCGTAAGTACAGCTTACCCATCATGGAGGTCTTGGTAGTTATGTAAAGCACATTTAAGAAACGAATTGTACTTGGTCCTGCTTGTGCCCTCACATCAGAAGTAGTAATCAAAGTAGTAAAAGGAAAGGACTAACTAATGACAGGAACGACTAAAACCCTACACAACTACCTAACTAGCTACCTGACCCATTTCTATTCAATAAAGACACTTATTGATTGATCTTAATAGATTTGGTATATCATAAGTTACTCAATCATTAATCGGCCATTTAAAAGTTTTATTAAAATATGGAAAGCCTATTTAGATTTACGAGTATGTTGAAAAGGCGTTTTAAAAATCATTCCAGTTTTTTTTTCAGAAATCATTCAACAATTAAACTTGTCTAGGATTTTCAGCACTGGTCAACACGATTCCCTTTCCGCGATTTCTGCCTGACAATTACCCCCGGGCGACTACCCTATATCATATTTCTCCAATTTAACGAATATAATGGTCACTTAGGAATTAATTAGTTCTCTAGCAGTTGGTTATAATCGGAATCGTATAATAAAATTATGAAACCCCCATCAGAATCACTTGCTTTATGCGGTGGAAAGGAGAATAAACTCCAACACAAGATACCGAAACCACTACCAACAATGTGAGAGACGATATGGGGAGCCGAAGCACACATAGATAGAACTCTTTATCAAAAATAATATTAAAATTATTTTAATGATTATTAAAATGAGTGCCTCGAGGATAAATATCTACTAACAAGGAAAGGATAAAAACTCTAAAACGAATAATTCGCCAGAATAATGGAATATGAGACCTTTTTGAAAAGACATAAATGCACCGCAAGGACTATAGCAAACGTTAAAGTTAAAGTGAGTAGAGCTCACCAAAATTTCGCTCGATCTGCAAGGAAAGCAGCTAGAGGACTGAAAACCAATCTGTTCGAAAATTATTCAAAGATAATCTTAAACCAAATAAAGCCTTTCAAAACAAACATAAAGTTTGTGAAGTTTCTGAACCTTAAAAATTTTTCAGATGGAACACATCTAGATTCTAGAGGAAAACACATTTCTAGAATCCAGAATAGAATCCTGCATCGGTTCTCAATACCCTTAAATTCTAAACCCCATTCCGGGTCCAAATTACCCTTACATTTTGTTGAAAATATAAAAATAGTTATCACTCTGCAACCATTACTCAAACATAGTGTAATGATAACTTAGTTAAGTTTTTCTCGATGAATGAATGCCAATACCGACTAGCTCTCCCGTTGGCAGGCCTCTCTTAAAAATTCTCAAATCGCAGCAATTTAAAAATATTATTATCAAAATTTGGGGCAAAGTGTCAATGAAGGTTAACAAATTTGAAGAAGGAGTTATTCCCAAACACTTATTCATTTTCAAAACACAAGTCTACTTTAAGAATTGAATAGTTCTCGTTTGTATCAGAATATAATTGTTCCGTTGTATGTTTCTTTTACGCCAACTTTAGCTCTAGTTTGCTATTTTCCCGAATTTCACCTATTAACCGTTTTAGAATTGAATTTGATTCCAAGATTCACGAAAGCTGGATGCTCTAGTTGATTATCTTACCAAATATCATAATGGTTGCTAACGAAATGGCCTAGTTCTGTTGCAGTTAGTCACTGTTAGAGAATTATCATAAAGTTATGTAAACAAAATCAGATTTCACTCATTTCATTTATATTCGACAGGTGTGCGTATCTCCGAAGGACTTGTCATTATTACAGAACTGTATACAAGACTCGAGATAATTTCCATCTCGCATAACAAATTTCATTATTTCCGGTGAAGAAATCATCTATTTCTAACCAAGTTAGAGCTTCGATCCATTCAACATATACTAAATACCTTAATGATCGGTTCAACAATAGCTACGTTCCATGCCACATTCCCAACACAAACATTATCGGTTAAGAACAATTATATTTTCAATAAAGTTGAATTTGACCAAAAAAAAGCCGAGTTTCTACATCTAATAAATCGAATGTAAAGATGGAGTAATAAGGTGATACAGTTTGTACGAAATGCGAACAGTTGTGGGGAGGGATGTACTTTGCAGAAATGCGAATATTGTGGTACGAGGGTTAGCACGTTTAACAATTTGCTACCTGTGAGAGACAACTTAATTAATATATTTGATATTTCAACATTAACATCGGAGTCGTTTATTGGCTATGTGTTAAAACTCGGAACATGGAATGTACTCAGCCTGAATCGGAAGGTCCCCATCAGGTGTTTGAACAGGCTTCGCAATATAAGCTCAGTCACTTCAGCAGCAAATAAAGCAGCAATACCATAGAAGATGCAGTTTTCTGGTGAACAACTGAAATCGTGAATTCATGCCTGATTTCGTACCTATCAATAATCGGACTTGCTTACTCATGTATCATGACGGTCATTTTACCATTTGTTTCGCAAACGTTCACGCTCCCATTGCGAACATTCCCACAAAAACAAAAGATGCTTTCTATGACCATCTTGAAAGTATCCTGAACAAAATACCTCAGCACGAGCAGTGCTAGAAAAATGCTTCATGGCACAATCGGCTTAGAGTTATTTATTTACTTACTGCTGGTGCTTCATCCCATGAAGATGTTTGCTCGCTTCTATCTTCCAAAACTCCTTACACGGTATTTCAATCAACAACGAGACACGTACCACTAATTTACGTTTACAGCATAATTTGGTTGTCGTGGTCACTTTCTGGTAGCTCTTTTCTTTTGTCATAACCATACAACTACTGCTTTCAATGAACCCCGCGTTGGAACAGTGTAAATGACGAGAATACCCTATCAGATATTCTAGAAAATCAGCCGCTACCCGATACCGCGGAGGATATATAGAATATCAAAAAATTACGGTAACGGAAGCATTATCATCATCAACAATTGTTCAAACTACAATAATGGGTGACTTAGTGATTTTAATAATAACTGGACGAATGATTGTTGAAAGGCATAATAACCGCGCGGGGATTCTCTAGACCACCCTGTTTTCTAAACCATAATCAGAGATGAGTGCTAATCATTGAAAATTCGAGTCATAGAGAAATATATCGCAAAATAATGGGTCTAGCTATAGATGTTCAACCTTGTAGCAATGCTACTCGCAAGGCGGTTACCATTTGGTAGCTAAATATTATCTCCCTTGCACCAGTCCGAAATCAACACTGAAATAGCTCCACCGTTGTATGATGAATTACGGAACATGAGCGAAAA
The DNA here is from genome assembly GCA_963691935.1 of Nephrotoma guestfalica. Taxonomy (NCBI): domain Eukaryota; kingdom Metazoa; phylum Arthropoda; class Insecta; order Diptera; family Tipulidae; genus Nephrotoma; species Nephrotoma guestfalica. The sequence continues at coordinate 253,508,095 of OY829913.1, forward strand.
AGGAAAATACTTCTTTCAAAACGGGAAACATGGAATTTAAACATCGAGCTTTTACGATTGTGTTTTACTTAGAAAATCTCGGTAGAGTTTAGAACGGTTCTGACATGCACGTACATCACAACAGCAACAAAATTGAGCTATCGTATTCCAAAACCGTTATGATCGAACTCAACGGTTCACATGATACTAGGAGACCACCTTTGGAGGCTGTTGGTGAAAAAAGAATATAGAAACGTTAAAAGAGTTGCAGAGAGTAATAAACAAATTTTGTTTGTGTTGAAAAGATTAGCTAAAGAAAGGTGGAGTATGAAACAAAATACCTTGGCTAAGATATACGAAGGCTTAGTGGTTACATCCATAACTTATGGCTGCGCTGGATGGGTAGATAGAATAAACTGCCATCATCAAAGAATACTAATGAGTGCACAAAGAGCGATTCTCCTTGGTATAACTAAAGCGTATAGGTCAGTCTCAATCGACTCGGTTGCTGACCTAGCTGGAGTCATTCCAATTGTTATAATGTTGAGTGAACGATTGGCTAGTTACAAAATACGGAAACGGCAATATGTTATTTACGGAAATATTTTTGTTCGCCTCAACAATGCTCTTCCAAATATCTTAATCCACAACAACAGGGCGCGATGCAGGCAGTCGCTGCTGATCTTGACCATTTCGTTACAAATGCCATCCTCACACGTACCTTTTAATATTTTAATTTTGATATGATGCTTCGCACTTCACCGTAAGATGTGTCATTTCTACTTGATATCAGGCTTATGCAATAATGTTGGTTGTTTAAATATTATGTGCCAATTAATTAGTATTTGAGGAATATCTGAATCGACAATATCATTGAATACTGGTTAAAAAATACCAAACTTATCATCCTTTAAATGACAATACTCGGTTGAGCACACCTTAACCATTCGTTATCAAGTATTACATTGTTGTATATTTTAGTGCAATGGTTAAGCAAACCATTAAAAAACTAGGTTGAACTAACAGAGTCCAATGGAACATAAAAGGTCAGAGTGGATCAGCTAGACTATGAGTATGAATCGATCTAGATCGTAATGCATTTTCTAAAATTTCAGCCGGAATCATAAAATATAACCGAACAAAATTCATCACCCGGAAATTTCCTGCCCTCACATATTGAGCGCAACATACAAGCTTTTAGCTGAATTCATTACAATTATCGGAGCCATCTTGATGCACTTACATTATGAATATTTATATGACGTCAGACGAAATCATTACAAGCTATCCGAAATGCAAAAGATATCAAGCATATGGACACACGCTAAAATATTGTGGCAAACTTCCAAGGTGTGTTAAATGTGCCGAACATCACCTAACAGGAGAATGCGAATATCCGCAAGCACATCTAAAGTGTATACAGTGTGAACAAGGCCAGCCTGAAAATTAAAATCCAAAGGATGAATAAAACTCAAATGTAAGGTTAGGCAGATCGATACAATATCGATACATTAAAGAAAATAGATGTAAACCCATTTCAACAGGAAAACCAACATATTGGCCAACTGATCCAGGCAAAATACCTCGCCTGATCGATTTTTTAGAACCAAAAGCAAGTATATCATCCAAAAAGGGAATAATTCAGGACTAACCAACAAACATACGGACTGGAAAAGTATCAAAGTACACCTTGAACAAAGAATACTTTGAAAGTTCCTTTAAAAACTATGGATCAACTGGACAAAGGAGTAGAAAAGTTCATTACGGATATTCAACAATCAGCATGGGAAAGTACTCCAGAAATCAGGTCAAGGCTAAAAGGAAATAACTATTCAATAGAAATTAGAAATCTTCTTAGCGATAAACGAAAATCCAGAAAGTGGCACCAAACTAGAGCTCCACAATACAAAAAAGACTACTCTTACTCAACAATTAACATGAGAAATTCCGAAATTAAAAAATGAGTCAGTTAATTTCTACATAAGTTAGTTGACGAATGACAGTAATGTGGATTATTCGCTCTGGAAAGCAACTAAAACTCTGAAAAGGCCAATAATGCCGATTCATTCGATCAGGAAAATGGATGGAACATAAGCAAGGAAAAAGCTAAAGGAATTGCTAATCATCTTGAAAATATATACCAGGGTTTGATCTGATTACCAGAGAAATAATATAGCAGCTATCGATAAAAGGTACGGTAAAGTTAGCTAATATCATAAACGCTGCATTCAGTTTAAGGTACCAAACTTGGAAAATCGCCACATCTAATAACATCATATGTCGTTACTGCCAATAATGTCTAAAATCTTTGAAAAGTTACTATTAAAAAGATTCATACTAATAATTGAAAAATTACCTAACTCCGAATCACCACTTTGGTTTTCGCAGTGAGCTCTCAACTATTGATCAAGTCCTTAGAATAACCAATATCATTGAGAAGACTTTAGAAGAGAAAAAAGTTTATTCCGCAGTATTTCTTGATATAGCGTAGACAAGGTTTGGCACGAAGGTTTAATCTACAAACTTAAATTAATCCTACCTAAACAGTACAGCATAATACTGGAATCGTATATAACGGAAAGATATTTCACGCTTAAGCAGGAAGATGAATATTCTTAAGTTTAAGGGAATAAAAGCAGGAGTTCCACAAGGAAGTCTACTTGGGCCACTTCTGTATTTACTATACACCCGAGATGTTCCAATCCCACAAAGAAAAACGCGATAGCCACTTTCGCCGATGACACAGCCATCCTGGCAGTAGATGATAATAACTCAGATACAACAGAGAAATTACAAAACCGGGAGAGCAAGTACACAATTGGACAAAAAATCTGTACATGTCGACTTTACGAACAAGAGATCAGCACACAAACCAGTATATTCTTCAGGGAAGAAACTCTCATCTATCAATCCCTAATAAGCTTCTGTTTTATAAGTAAGTATTGAAGCCTGTCTGTACTTATGGTTTACAGCTGTGGGGATGTACCTGGCAGAGCAACATGGATATTATTCAACGATTCGGGTTTGTCAGAAATAGCGACATCCACAAAGATCCGGGCATAGAATCCATCAAAACCGAAATTATGAAGTTTGCTAGGTCATGAACAACGGCTACTTCACCATGTCAACATAGAGGTCATCCAGCCACTGGATAATATGGATTTAGTTAGAAGGTACAAAAGATTAAAGCCTTTTTGTGTTAGGGTAAAATCAGCTAAAACATATCAAATCTAAGGAGTACATCGATGGATGAACCCTTAAATTTCAGTAAAATGTAATAATTTAAGTTAGAATAAAATTGCTTATTAGTCTTCGACTAGATTGTAATTAAAAACATATAATAAACCAAACCCCTCAAACAAAACATGCATTTCGACGTGCGCCTGAATGTTGGCCAAACAGAAGTGTAAAAACAAACATTTATAACGTTCGCAATTAAAAATTCAGTGTTATTACTTTTTTTGACGACACGAAACCAAATATTTTGACAATCTGTCGCTCAGTTTATAAATAAGAATTTCCTTTATGACCAAAAACCATTCTATTGAGGAAATTCAACTTCATGATGACGTGTTATTTAAAAAGATATTTAAAAAAGCCTCTTAGTTTGTTACGTTGGTCGCACTGTATCAATATAAGAAAAAGTACAGAAATGGAATTGTGCATAGGAGAAAATAGGAAAATGATATTTTATTTATGGTGCGTGCAAGGGAACAGTGCGAGAGAGAGAAAACAAAGAAATGTTTGCGAATCAACGTGTTGCCCTGCTCTCGCGTTTACGCTTATCTTAATAATTTTTGGTTCGCGCCTAATAAAAGTCGATTATATTTGCGCATGCGTTAGATTAGTGTAAGTGTAATTATTAGTGATTTATTTTAGCAAGTGTGAAAGAAATGCAAAATGCTAAAAAAAGAAATTTGAGAAAAAAAAAAATTATTTGTGTAGTGAAGTGGGGTGATGATTTTACAAAAAATAATATTTTTTACTGAGAATTCAGGACGGCAAAGTAGATAAGAGCGCAGAACGGGGAAACTGGTGAGTTAGTTGTAATCTTTAATATAGGGTTTTCCAATAGGAATGATATGATTTTGAAGTGACGTTTCGGCCATTTGTAATATGTCATTATTTGTCATTTTTTGGTTCATTGTATTCAGTAATGTTTACAATTTCATCATGGTGAGATATACGCAAGAACAACGTTTACAAATTATTCAGTTTTATTAAAAAAATAATCGTTCTCCAATTGCAACTTTTCGGGCGCTTTTGCCATTTTATAGTCGTAATAACCGTTCAAGTGTGCTCGCTATTCGTCGAATTGTTGAAAATTTTGAGCGTACATTTTCTTTACATAATATTGAAGTGCCACTAAGACAAAGATTCGCTCGAAGTAATGCAAATATTGTTGCCGTTCAGGCAAGTGTTACTGAAGACCGCAATTTGTCGATTCCAAGACGTTCTCAAGAATTGGGACTGTCTCAAACCACAACCTGATGGATTTTGAAAAAGGATTTAGGTTAGCATCCATATATAATTGTTCTCACTCAAGAACTGAAGCCATTGGACCACCGTAAACGTCGTGAATTTGCTGATTTTGCCTTGGAACAACTTGAAAACGATAACGATTTTTTTTATGAAAATCATCTTCTCCGATGAGGCTCACTTCCATCTGAGTGGTGCGGTAAATAAACGCGTAATAACTGTCGATTCTGGTGCGAAGAAAATCCACAAATTATTCATGAAAAACCATTACATTCACCTAAATTGACAGTTTGGTGTGTTTTTGGTCTGGTGGAATCATCGGTCCGTCTTTTTCTCGAAATGAAGCTGGTAATAAAGATTCAATTATTTCAAGAAATTGTGATATTGAATGGCCTCCAAGAAGTTGTGATTTAACACCATTAGACTATTTCTTGTGGGGTTATTTGAAGTCATTGGTCTTTAGCAATAAACCAAACTATCTTCAAGCTTTACAAGTCAATATTGAACGTGCTATTCATGATATACGACTTGATTTAGTGGAAAAAGTGCTCGAAAATTGGGTTCATCGAATTCGTTCCTGCAGAAGAAGTCGTGGGGGCCATTTGAATGACGTTTTATTCAGAACTTAATTGTATCGATTGTACTTCTTATTAAATAAAAAACATTTCAATTTCCTTAACAATTAGTATGTTTTTTTTTAAAGAAATCTTATCTTTCTTATTGGAAAACCTTATATATAGGAACGATTCTTATATAGCACTGGCCAATATGCAAATCGGATAGCGAATCATGTACATAGTATGTTTCACAAAAATTTATGGGAACTAAACGATAACATGTTTCCCATACATACAGGGTGTCCTCAGGGAAGTTATACTACTTTGTTTGTTTATGATTTTTGATTAAATGAAAGAGAATGGATCTTATATTGATAAATGTTTTATTTAATGTCGGCAATTATGTATGGAATACAATATCAGATAAATGTCCGCGTCTGTTAGCCTCACAAATGCGAGCCCTTTTGAGCACATTTTTCATTAAAATTCTCACACATTTCACGCGGTATTTCATTAATTTCATCACGAATATTTTGTTTGAGTTGCTCAAGCGTTTCTGGTTTGTTTGCATAAGCCTTGCTTTTTACATATCCCCACAAAAATAAGACCGGAGCAGTCAAATCAGGCGACCGTGGAGGCCAATCAACATAACCATTTTTTGAAATAACTTGTTGTGGAAAGAGTTCTCGCAGTAATTCCATTGTAACCCTGGCTGTATGCGATGTGGCACCGTCTTGTTAATACCACATGTTAATCAAGCCCAAAGTATGCAGTTGTGGCGTTAAAAAGTTTTCAATCATATCACGATATCGCTCCCCATTCACAGTTACCGTTACACCGTTTTCTTTTCAAAGAAGTAAGCGCCAATGATTCCTCCTGACCAAATTGCACACCAGACTGTCACTTTTAATGGATGTAAAGGTGACTGATGAATAATGTGAGGGTTTTCCATTGCCCAGAACCGACTATTCTGTTTATTCACATATCCATGTAAATGAAAATGTGCCTCGTCACTCATTATGATTTTTTCATGAAAATCGGGGTTGTCATGGGCGAGCTGTAACATCCTATTGGCATATGTACGGCGGCGTAAATGGTCTTGTGGAAGAATTTGCCACGTGTCTACTTCACGACTGTCAAGTATGAACTGTCAATACTAATATTCGCCTAAATGGCGGCAAATCAAAGTAGAATACCTTCCCGGCGGACACCCTGTATATAGGAAAAAAACACTAGTTTATTTTTCTCTGTGTAGGGTGATTAAAAAAAATGAGTGTTGGCTGCTTTAAAAAATCTGTAAAGACCCTCTTATATGAGGAAATTTGTAGAGAATGCGGCCGTGCTCACAAATATCATAAATTATTAAATTCTATTGCTTCATGTCTTCAGGCTGTTGTGTGAGTGGCAGAATCTGGAATGTGTGTTGTTGTTCCCGGGATGTCCGTTGTTGTTGTCTGTTTTATTCAATTGTTTTATGTTTTAGAATATCATGTTTATTTAATTCTTGAAAAAAAAATCATTTCATTGCTATTTTTTGAAATTTTTTTGTATTTTAAAATTGTATTTTCCGTTTGACAAATCTGGAGCCCTATTTCTGAATACGATACGAAAACCAGAGTATCAGATTCCCATTCAATTTTAAATAAGAATCGTACAAATTTGATTCAATTCAAATATGAATCTAGTACTCTCGTTTTCGTTTCGTATTTAGAAATAGGACTCCTGTGACACTATTCTGGTAATTCGCCGGGAATAGGGAACTCGGGAAGGAATTTATATGTAGTTTCTGTTCAAATATTCTTATTCCGGCCTACTGAGGAGAAAAGTTTGACGTAAATTTTTATAAATTGGGAATAACTTTTCCATATCTAAATTGGCAGGGCAAATTATTCCCCATTAAATGTTGTTTTCTACAAAATTAACACTAACGTTTTACCTCAGCAAGCCAGAAAAAAATGTTTAGATAAAAATTACTTATAAAATGTTTCCCCAGTTCCCTATTCCCGGGGAATTACCAGAATAGTGCCACTGGGGTGACATGTTGTAACATCACATTTTCGATACTTTATCGAAGTTTATGTCTCGCTTCTTTAGCCCTTTCACGCACAGAATTTATCCAGGCATAAAATTAAAGTTAGGGTCTGTTCAATTGCTTTATTTTGAAATAAAAAAAGTAAATTTTATGGCCCTCCGTCAATTTTCCTTCTAGAATTCCAGAAAATTCAGGGGACATATGTGTCCCAATATGCGTCAAGGGTAAGTTTTGTTCCAAGTTAAATACATAATTCTTTTAATATAACATTTATTCAATTAGCTCTATTTCAATTCAGAATTCAATATTACACGATTACATCACATAAGATACTAAAACTAGGAAATAATAAAGTAAGATTCAACAATGGTACTCGGTAAAACAATTTCTTTCATTTGTAAAACACAAATGAATTTTACAAGTTGAACATGTAGTATTTGTTCGATTTTCAATATGTTTTTTAGCACAACAAACGCATCTTTTCCGATTTATCACCTTTTCCATAAGATGAGATGGTACAGACTGTTTCGATAAATTTGAAACCCGCTTAGCTGTGTTATAACTTGTAGGAATGGATTTTTTTCTGGAAGGAAAATCTCCAATCAGCGCTCGTGCTACTACCTGACGAAACTCTAAGGAGGACAACAAAGTACCTTCAACTAGCTTGGCTTCATGTAATTTACTGTATATTATGTAAGAATTACTCATTGCAATATCCAGCAAATCAAAGTAAAGACGCAAGTAATATTTTATTTTGGCTTTTCTGTCCAGCTCATAACAAACTTTTTTTTGGTCCATTAGGTCCACTCCTCCCATATTCTTATTATATTTTGTAATAATTTCAGGACACGAAATATAATAATTTTTTCAGATGAACCTGGTTTCCGTCGTTTTACTATGGTTTTAGGTATTGGTGATAAGAAATTTGTCAACAAATGTATTATCCATCCATTTTATAAATGAGATACCTTCAAAACTTGTTGCAAATATATCTCCTCTTTTCATACTCTTATCTAATGGCACATTTTTCAGTAAATTTTTTCTATTTATGCGGACTGTTCCACATGCCTTAATGTTTCGCATTGCAAGATTATATTGCAGCATTGGCGAATTAAAGAAGTTGTCAAAATAAATTTCGATACAAAGACCATCCAAACATTTTGATAAATTTAGGACAACTGATTCACCCAAGCCAATCTCTGTTCCGCAATTTTTTCGCCCAGTGTATAAATCAAATTGGAATAGATATCCACTTTGTGAGTCTGCTCTACACCACATTTTGAAACCCCATTTTACTGGCTTATTTTTTATATATTGCTTCATTATGTTATGTCCTTTAAATTTTATCATGTGCTCATCAATTGCCTGTGTTATAGTATTGTTCATTGCTCTTTGAAAACAATTATTCAAATGGTTCATTACAGGTCTTATTTTATAAGCTCTATCATTTTCAGGAGAGTTCGTATTGCGCTGCGATTCATTATTGCAAAAATGTAAATTTTTTCGTATGTCTTCAAACCGCGATAATGGCATGATTTTGGATATATAAGGAACACCCATATCTGGCTCTGTTGACCAATAGCTCCGTATACACCCATCCCTCGCTTAACGAAGTCTCGTTTTACGTAATTTCGCTATAGCGTAATTTTACAAATAAACCAAAGTCTCGGTTTACGAAAAAAAAATCGATTTACGAATTTTATATTTGTTCTAACTAGGGGAATCACACTTTTTTCAAATATTTGAAAACACCTGAGTTTCATACATACATATGTACACATTTCAATTTTAGTATGTATACGTATGTATATACTTCGACAAAAACTCATTACTACGTACTAAAATCTAAAAAAACAAATGTTTTTGTAAAGGGTGTTTTTTTAAGAGGTTGCCGATTTTTTTTTTGAATAAAACACATATAAAATTATGAAATGACCAAAATTTTTTTTTATTTGGTAGATAATTTTTTGGCATTTAACATTTAAACACAATTTCTGGCATATGGCTACCACGACTATTTTTCACAAATGTCATTCTGGAGGTCCAATTTTCCAGCACTTTTTCAAGCATTTGAGGGCGTATGTCAGCAATGACACGTTGAATATTGGTTTCCAAAGCGTCAATCGATTGAGGTTTATCCACATAAACCAATGACTTCACGTATCCCCACAAAAAGTAATCGAGTGGCGTCAAATCGCACGAACGCGGAGGCCAATTCACCGGACCATTTCTCGAAATAATGTTGTCGTTGAAAGTTTCTTTCAATAAGTCGATTGTTTCACGTGCTGTATGGCAAGTGGCACCATCTTGTTGAAACCACATTTCATTCATATCCATATCTTCAAGATTTGACAACAAAAACTCATTTAACATGGTTCTGTATCGATTTCCATTCACGGTAACGCGTCGTCCTTCCTCATTTTTAAAGAAATATGGACCGATGATCCCACCAGCCCATAGACCGCACCAAACAGTACATTTATCAGGATGCATTGGTAATTCTAGAACGGCGTGTGGATTATCTTTGCTCCAAATGCGACAATTTTGTTTGTTGACGTATCCATTTAACCAAAAATGCGCCTCATCACTGAAGAGAATTTTACGGTAAAAAAATGGATCTTCGTTCAATTGATTTAACGACCAATCACTGAATTCACGGCGCAAACGATGGTCGTGTGGCTTTAATTCTTGCACCAATTGAATTTTGTATGGCACCAAACCCAAATCTTTACGTAAAATTTTCCATAAAGTCGATGGACAAAGTCCAATTTGCTGAGCACGACGACGAATCGATAAATTGTCGTTTTCTTCGACACTGGCCTCAACGACAGCAATATTTTCTTCTGTACGAACTCTTCTCATTCTTGTCGGTGGCTTGGCATCCAAAAGAGTGAATGTAGACCGAAATTTGGTAATTACGTTCTTTATGGTGGTCTCTGACGGACGATTATGTGCACCATAAAATTCACGAAGTGCTCTATAAACATTTTTAATTGAACACTGATTTTGAAAATAAATTTCCACGATTTGAAAACGTTGTTCTGGAGTTAACCTATTCATAATGATTTGCCAAACAATACTGAGTAGAAATGCCACTTTGAGCTGTCAAAACAACTGTCATAAAATAAAACGACATCTATCGGAAAAACAAACCTCCTAAAAAAACACCCGTTATTATGTATGAAAATATGTATGTACATATTTTATATAAATTAGGTTTCCTCATTGACGACTACATGTTTGTGTTCTTTTAACGATTTTATTAAATAAATACATGTGATATTTTATTAATAGCGATTAAGTTAGATATTCTACGCCGTGTAGAAGCAGGCGAGAAACTAGGTGAAATTGCACGAATATCAAAACTTGCAATATCTACAATAGCAACAATACGCAACAATAAAATGAAAATATTGGCACACTCTCAATCAGCAGCGTCGCAAAGTGCGACTAAATTAACTCGCCATAGAAGTGCTATAATGGAAAAGATGGAGAAAATGTTAATACTATGGATCGAGGATAACAATCAGCGTAAAATACCTATGAGTACAATGACCATCCAGGAAAAAGCCAAAACACTTTTTGAAACATTAAAAAAATCTGATGAAGAAGATATTTTTCAAAATGAAAATTTTGGCGCCAGTAAAGGCTGGTTTGAGAAATTCAAAACGCGCCACAATCTTCATAACATAAAAATGAAAGGTGAAGCAGCCAGCAGTGATACTTCTACTGCTCGTGATTACCCCAATGTTCTCAAAAAAATAATTGAAGAGGGAGAATACGTTCCAGAGCAGGTGTTTAACGTAGATGAGACTGGTCTCTACTGGAAACGAATGCCGGAGAGAACTTTTATTTCGAGAGCAGAAAACTCGATACCGGGTTTCAGAGTGGCTAAAGAGCGCTTAACGGTTCTTCTTGGAAGTAATGCTTCGGGGGATTTCAAACTGAAGCCACTGTTGATATACCTATCCGAAAATCCAAGAGCTTTAATAGGTTATGATAAATCTTTTTGCCGGTCATTTGGAAATCCAATAAGAAAGCGTGGATGACATCGAGGATTTTCGAGGAGTGGTTTAAAAAGTGTTTTTGTCCATCTGTTAAATCATATCTTCAACAGAAAAACCTAGATAACAAGGCGTTGCTATTGCTGGACAATGCTCCCAGTCATCCTGCCAACTTATCAAATTTATCTGGTAACGAAAGGGTGGAAAATTTACCTAAAAACACTACGGCATTGATCCAGCCAATGGATCAAGGGGCGATTTCTACCTTTAAAGCATATTACTTAAGAAGGACGTTTAAAACATTAATTGATGCTACCGATGGTCAAGGAAGCATTTCAGTTAAAGAATTTTGGAGATCCTACAACATTAAAGACGCTTTTGATAATATCGGGAAAGCATGGAATGAAATGAAACCGTCCACATTAAAAGCAGTATGGAAAAATATTTGGCCAGATATCAATAAAGACGATTTCCACGTCGAAAATTTATCAGAAGTGGTTGATAACATTGTCGGCCTGGGAAATCAATTAGGGTTTGAAGATTTAGCAGAACCCGATGTTACAGAGCTATTAGGTGCTCATGGAGGCAGCCTTTCAGATGAAGATTTATTAATTGGAACAAAACGAACCATCCGAAGAGCAGCAGAATGAAAACAGTATTGAAGATACTCACCACCGGCTTACCACAAAGTGCTTATCTGATGCTCTAATGTGTTTTGAAGAAGGGATGCGAATCCTAAACGAGAATGACCCTGTAGAGGAACGAAGTATGAAAGTATCACGAGGAGTCAACGAGGCTATTGATTGTTATAGGCAAATTTATAGAGAAAAGCAAAGAACGGCAACACAACCAACGCTGGAATTATTTTTCTCACCGATTACTTCCACGTCAGCTACTACTAACAATAAAAATAAAGAAAATGCGGAATCTGATATGGATTTCTATGTAGATCTAAATTCCAGCTCTTCATCATAAAAAACAGAGATACACATGTTATATAGGTAATATGAATTTCATCCAGTTATTAAATTGCGATCTTATGTTCCTAAATTATTATTAATGAAGTTATGATTATGGGTTTATTTTGTTATTAATAAATGTGCAAATATGTAAATAATTTGAATAAAATAATGTTTATTTATTACTTTGTAGTTATTCTTCTCCGATTTTTATTAGATTTCTTAGTTAAGATTTGAACCATATACTCAAAAATATACTAAAAATTCTGTTAACGAAAATTCGATTTACGTACCAATTATCGAAAACGAATTAATTCGCTAAGCGAGGGATTGGTGTATTTGGTAGTACATGATATCCCATAATGAAATTCATGCCCATAAATGCCTTCATTTCAGCTATATCGACCGTGTATACCCTGCCATTCTGTTGTGCATATCTAATAGATTCCGGAATCACAATTTGTTGCAATAAATGGTCGAAATTTGATACTTGTTTGAATATATCAACAGGCTTTAGTGTAGATTTTACTTGCGAATCAATATTTATATTTATTTGGCCAAAGTTATAGTCCTCTTTTTCGTGAAAGTTATAAGGTTTGTAAGTATTTTTTCCATTTAAAAGCAGGAATTTTAATGGAGTCACTAGTACATCTATTTTGATTGTCAAATATTTCACAGCGATCCTCTGAATTGTTATGTGGGCCATTTATTTCCGTTGTAGATAAACCGGCATCAATATCTTCTTCTATAAATTGTTGATCTTCTTGATCTAACATTAGGCCGTCTTCTTCGTCACTGTTATCTGCCATCAAATATTGCAAAACTTCATCATTTTCTTCAAGTTCAAATAATCTGTAGCTGTTTTTTAACTAAAAAAATAAAATTCAACGACGAAATTAATAAAACATTTATTTACAAAGAATTTATTTTGCAAGTAAAAATTTTACTTTCACGCATATTGGGACAACGGTGTCCCAATTGCTATTTTGCATTTTTACGATAAATAAAACACAAATATTATGATAAAAGGAGTAATATGAAATGTATACTAACCATATTTCAGTATTTTAGTAACAAATTTGCACAAACAAAAATAAAATAATTATAAAACACAATTGAAAATCTAGTTTAAGAATTTGTTAAAACGCGTTTGTCCAACCGTAAGTTTTGATATAAAATGACAAACAACTGAAGCCAAAACAAAACATAACGGTCAAATATTGTTTTAGGAAACAAAATAAGAGAGTTTTAAAGAGAAATGAGTATAAACAAATGAAAAAACACGAAAAATATACGTGGGACAAATATGTCCCATTTACGTGAAAGGGTTAGAATAAAATGTGACACTACTTCACATTTTATATCGTTTACCAGGTTGCTTGATTGAAAAATTGTGATATTCTACTCCGTTTCTATCACCAAATAATTTGTTTGCGATACTTGAACGTAATTAGAGAAAGACAACTTGTTTGAATTTGTATACTAATAGTTGTGATAGCAATAGAAACGAAATAATACATAAATGAAACAGTTGCCCATTTCAATTTAAGAAAGCGAAAAATAAACTTCGATAAAGTATCGAAAATGTGATGTTACAACATGTCACCCCTGGCTAGGAAAATAATAAATAAAAAAAAAATGTTGGTAGTTTGTTGAAAGTTTTCAAAAACTGTCTGTATATGTTTACGGGTGGGTTGCTATGATTATGGCTGCTGTACATCAGAATGCCATAGTGGGACACCCGGTACAATTTTATCAATTGTTTATTAAAAATCAAAACTTTAACCAAACAACAAAATTACGAATTCATAATAATAAATATTTTTAAAAAATATGTAAATACAAACAAAATAAATATTTGCAATTAAATTTAAAATTGTTTTGATTTTTATTAAAACATTTTATTGTTACACAACATAAAAAATTATATGAATAAACAATTAAATGAAAACAATTTTAAATTGAATAAAATATCCATGATATGGGATCCATTTATTGTTGTTTATTTATATGTGCAAACTACATATATTCATGTATGTAAATAAATTTAAGTTTGACAAACACACAATCGTGTGTATATCCAAATTATATTTTGTTCAACGTGTTAATTTTTCCCTAAACTTTTCGTATTCATTATAATTTTGTGGTGGCAGATACCAATGTTAACCAAACAATTTCCAAAAGTTTTTTTCCTGTGCAGAACAATAATATGTAGAGTTTTGTTTTGTTAACCGGTATATGGAAGTAGCTGTGGCAAAGTAAAATTGCCATCTGTAGTTGGCAGTATTGCTGGTCATGCATTTATGTACTGTAAGAAACGGGCCAAATTTATAACCATACTCACCTGAGAAAAATTATGTTTTGTTCTAAAACTAAACCCAATAAGGATAATTTGGTTTTGGAACCAACAATTGTCAACGACTATAATTGTGTTTGTGTATTAATTTATTTATTATAAAAGTATTGCATTTTCCGCATGTACAATCGAAATTTTGGTTTTTCTTTCGACACAAATCTCATTAGTCAATTAAAAGTTTTTCTAACAGTACAGATACTTGTTAAAGAAAACTTTACAGTAATTTTTAATAACAACCAGATTTTACCCACAAACTTTCTTTATAAATTTGAATTATTTTAATTTTTAAAACTGTTTGTAATCTAATTATATTTAGTTTCTACGTTTTTAAATATAAAATGACATCAATTCATTTAATGGCAAGAGGATTATTTGTGTTGTACGTTCTTTTTGTTCAGTTAGTGTGATTTTTTAGCGCTGCACTTCAGTCTGTTAGTGATAAACCGTGTACCACAAATTATGATACTTGGTAATCCTAACAAAAATTTCTCGCATTTCTCCCATGTAACTCTCCATTCATCACTATGAAATTGATTTACAACCAACACCATTAAACATTTTTTTTTTCATTTTATCCACAATCAGATTTTGCTGACACGCATATTATAGTTTACCGGAAAAATTTCCAAAATACCGGAAAATATGAACCTATTGAGATTCTGACCGCAAAGTATTTCCGCTGTAACAAAAAAATAAATAAAAACACTTGACACGACGTTCCCATGTTCGATGGCCTCGAACGTACTTCAGAATGCGTCTGACTGCATTCACATGTGCTGCAGCTGGTTTTTCCAAGTATCGGCTGACACTTCCAACTGCTATCCGATATATGGCCTGGTGGCGGCGGCCAAATACATCAGACACCCGACTGCTTCTCGATACGGGAAATCCACTTCCTCGTCGGCCTCAAAATCTTCCAGATTTTGTGAATTGTCCAATGGAGTAGACACTGCATTGCAATTCGTCATGTTGAAACGATCGATGACTTTTCTTGCGTAGCCTTGTTGATTTACGTGAATCGATCCGTCCGATCGCCGATCAATTTCAAGTCCCAGAAAACAATTCAAATCGAAAACCTTGATCTCGACATCCTTTTTCAAATGTTCGATGACCAGCGTAATGTCTTCCTGTCTCTCCGCTGCAATCAAACCGTCGTTGCCAAAAATTGCAAGGATTAACATATCATTTTTCCCGCCGCAGATGAAAACACTCTGAATCCAAAATTGTTCACAAAACAATTCCATACAAGCTTTTTGATAGCTTGCACACATTTTCGCTTCCACCGTCATATCCAATCGACTGGCTCGTGTATACCTTTTCTTCTAAATCTCCATTTAGAAATGCCAACGAAGATACATTTGGTGGCCTTCGCGTCGAGTTTCTTTCGCTTCTCCTTTGAAATGTGCACGAAGTCTTCCGAACCAAAAATTCGCAAATGGTCAATCTTCGCTTCCTTGTTGTGCCATAATTCATACCGTGTTTTACCGACGGCCGTGCTTGTTCCAGTTCGATTTAGCACATGGACTGCTAAATTCACCGCCTCGGCCCAAAAATTATTTTCCATTTGCTTCGCCTAAAGCATCGTTCTTGCTGATTCGATGATCGTCCGCATTTCTCGCTCAGCATAACCGTTTTGCTCAGGTGTGTACGGCACAGTTCGTTGGTGATGAATGCCGTTTTCCTCGAAAAACCCCTTTAATTCTGCATTCACAAATTCCGTGCCATTGTCAGACCTGACAATACGAAGTTTGTGCTTATCGTCCTTCTGTATCAGCTTGACACACTTCTTGATGCAACTCGCTACTTCAGATTTTTGTTTTATGAAGTAAACGAAACGAAAATGTGAATAATCGTCTAGTAATAACAAGAAGTTCCTTGCTCCGCCAATTGAACGGTCCGCACACGTCCGTGTGAATTATCTCGCCGCACGACTTCGAATTTTCCTCGTGACTCTTGAAGCTGCTTCGATGATGTATGCCGAAAACACAAGCTTCGCATGTAAAATTCTCATTGAAAAATTCAATGTTTCGGCTTTGCAGGTACTTTTTTACGTGTGTGACATTGAAGTGAAGTGTTTTTGATTGCTACGTTTGCTGTAGACTCGAACTGTGGTCATTCGTCTGTTTTGAAAAACATCTGGGACAAACCCTTTCTGCGAACTCCCACTGCAACGACGTTTCCGTTTTTCAGTATTTCGCGTCCTTCGTTATCCATGCTCAGTTTCTGTCCATGATATGTCACCTTTCCCGATGAAAATCGATTTACATGCAAGTCCGGTACCAATAGAACCTCCATGACTCGCTTGCGAATCCAATCGTTTCGAGCCATGATTCTATCACAATTGCCTATTTTTCACCGATTCAGATATTTCCGTGCAGTTTTCAAAATAATCACGTCGGTGACTCATGTGCTTCGTCGCTCCTGAATCCAAAAGTTCCTGTCACCACTTGCTTCCGTGTGACAAATGAAAGCATCTACTGAAGTGTCTGCCTTTCGGCTTGACACTTTTATTCTCCGCTTTGTTGTTGTTATTCGACGAATTTCCCTTTTTGTTGTTGTTGCCCTTCTTTGGAAAAGTTCGCTTGGCCATCAGAGCTTCCATCTCCTCGACCTGGCCCTGTGACTTGAGACGCATTACTTCCGCATCAAACACGCCTTCAGATTTTTTAGTCTTCAATCTGCTGCACTCACAGACTCCCATGCGCTATTGAAATGACTGTATTCGACAGGTGGAAGACTTCAGAATTCATTGCTAAATTATGAAGAAAAACATCCGGCGATACTTCCTTCTAATCATCAGCTCACTAGAGCAATAATCAATTACGCGCACTTAAAAACAGCACATGGAGGAACCCAACTTACCCTCTCATACCTACGTAAGAAGTTTTGGATCATACGTGCAAAAAATGTCACTAAAACGTTAATTTCAAAATGTTTCACTTGTCACAGATTTGGAGCTGGCGTTGATTATGATTTGTCCACTACAGTTAAAAACGAGCAGAAGTAGAGGATATAAAACTTATAAAGGCTATATAGCGACTTTCATCTGTCTTGCTACCAAAGCAATTCACATAGAGGTAGTAACAGATCTTACTACTGAGGCATTAATTGCAGCTGTCAAGAGATTCAGCTAGGCGAGGATTATGCAGTGACATGTACAGCGAAAACGCAACAAATTTCATTGGAGCCAACAACCAGCTGGAAAAAATGAAAAAATAAGCTCTAGTGGTCTTTAACAGAATCGTATCAGAAGAGCTAGCTACCACCAGCATCATCCCATTTTGTTGGATTTTGGGAAGCTAGCGTGAAGTCAGTCAAAACCCACCTGAAGAAGATTTTGGGAAATACCACACTGACCTACGAAGAATTGACAACCGTTTTAAATCAAATAGAGGCAGTGCTAAATTCTAGACTCCTATGCCCAATAACAAATGACATAAATAATCTAGAGGTACTCACAACAGTGCCCGAAGGTGATCTAACGAATTCAAACATTAATAGACTGTCAAGGTGGCAGCTACTAGTAAAATTAAAACAAGACTTTTGGAAGAGATGGAGCAACAAATATCTTCGAAGGCTACAACAACGTCCAAAGTGGTTACATACGAAGCCACAAATCAACATAGGGGATCTCGTTCTTCTAATAGAAGATAACTTACCTCCCTCTAAATGGATGAAGAGTAGTGCAGTTGAAGTACATCTAGGAGCAGATGGACATGTACGAGTCATCTCAGTACGTGGCGCAGGAAATTCTAATTACACAAGGGCCATCACAAAACTCTCAGCTCTGCCAAAAGAAGAACCACTAACAACAGATGGGTGCGAAGATACAGTTGTGGCCAGCGCCGAAAATAATCAACCGAATTTACATAGACGAGTGACAAGAGCAAACAACAACCCAAGGCTAGGCTATTGCTGTATACGCTCTCAATAATCAGCATGCTGAGAGCGGTAGTAGTCCAAGGAACAACAAAGGTGAAAGCAAAATTGCTCGCCAAAAACGGACTCTTTTCGATTTTATTGGCACTATTGCTAAAGAATTTTTCCGCGTGCTTGACCAACGTGCCGGTAACGCCTTTAAGGACAGCATCGAAAAAGTAAATGCAAATCAACACCTCCACCAGAAATTACTACAACAACAGATGTCGATATTGGAATGAACGATCAATTTGATTAAGCACAATTATGAAGAAATCAGTCGAAAGTTCGAGACATTCACAAATATTCTGGACAATAAAATGTTTCATGAAGAGTACACTGGTTTAGCTTTTCACACTATGATGGATATAATCAAACTCCGTATACTTCAATCCACAATAATCGACGCTATCACAGAGGTTCACCAAGGAAGACTAGACTCTCTCATACGAACACCGCATCAACTCCAAGGGCACTTGAGGCAAATCATTCAATGCCTGAAACCAAGTCAAGACATACCTTTTCGAACCAATTGCACAGCTACCAAGTACAAAACAATAAAAATAGGAGATATATACATATTCGAAATAAAAATTCCACTGATTCAGAGGGCACAATTTAATTTATATCAAGCCATACCAGTGCCTACCATTCATCAGCTGGAATATGTATAAATCAAACCAACTTCGAACTACCTGATGATCACGTTACAACAAAATCAATACATGACACTTTCTGCTGGCTGATGAATTCAATTCATGCACTTCTTTCAACGGAGAATATCTTTGCAATATTCAGCAACTTTGAAGTGCAACTACTCAAACGAATTGGAGATCTCTCAACAAGCTGTCAAATCAGCAAAATGAATATCATAACGCTATTTATCCCCCTGCTTAGATAAAATGCCTGGTTCTTTGTGATGAACTCTAGAATGCTTTGCAACCTGATATGCGAAAACGACAGCATTAGGACAACTGAAACAACCACTATTTTCATTGAAGGAGCTGGAATTCTGGAACTTCATCCAACCTGCATCTTGAAAGGGGATACATTAACAATGTCGGGATTTAAGACTTCCAGCAGTAAACTCGAAATATCATTTTTGCCACAATCTAATCTAATTGATTTGATAAAATTTATACTTCGACGGGTCGCATAAATATGTTGGCTTCTACAAAAAATGCAATCGGGTCAGTACTACACGATTGCATACTTCGATTTACTTAGACATCTCTACTATGCCTTGTCAATGGCCTTCAAATGGTTGAATTTTTCTAATTTTTCAATCATTTGTGATTCCAACATAGAAAATGTATGCTTTGACGGGTCGCATAAATATGTTGGCTTCTACAAAAAATGCAATAGGGTCAGTACTACACGATTGCATACTTCGATTTACTTAGACATCTCTACAATGCCTTGCCAATGGCCTTCAAATGGTTAAATTTTTCCAATTTTTCAATCATTTATGACTCCAACATAGAAAATGTATGCTTTGACGGGTCGCATAAATATGTTGGCTTCTACAAAAAATGCAATAGGGCCAGTACTACACGATTGCATACTTCGATTTACTGAGACATCTCTACGATGCCTTGTCAATGGCCTTCAAATGGTTGAATTTTTCTAATTTTTCGATCTTTTATGACTCCAACCTAGAAAATGTATGCTTTGACGGGTCGCATAAATATGTTGGCTTCTACAAAAAATGCAATAGGGTCAGTACTACACGATTGCATACTTCGATTTACTGAGTCTACGATGCCTTGTCAATGGCCTTCAAATGGTTGAATTTTTCTAATTTTTCGATCTTTTATGACTCCAACATAGGAAATGTATGCTTTGACGGGTCGCATAAATATGTTGCTTCTACAAAAAATGCAATAGGTCCAGTACTACACGATTGCATACTTCGATTTACTTAGACATTTCTACGATGCCTTGTTAATGGCCTTCAAATGGTTGAATTTTTCTAATTTTTCAATCATTTATGATTCCAACATAAAAATGTATGCTTCGACGGGTCGCATAAATATGTTGGCTTCTACAAAAAATGCAATCGAGTCCGTACTACACGATTGCTTACTTCGATTTACTTAGACTTCTCTACGATGCCTTGTCAATGGCCTTCAAATGGCCTTCTTTTTGATTTTAGTGACGTAAAATAAATTTAAATAGATTTTTTTATAACGGGTTATCCAATTCGAGGTTGATAAAGTAGAAATCTGTATACCGACATCTGTCAAAGATAAACGTCAAGTACGCTATCATTTATTTAGTAGACATTCTGCCATTTAAGAATATGGAGCATTTAATAATCGACCAACGCGTTAAAATTATTAAATCTTATTATAAAAATAGTGATTCTGCCGTATCCACATTTCGCGCTTTACGAGCAGATTATGGTCGTCATAATCGTCTTACAAAGCAAACCATATTGAATACAGTGAATAAATTTGAACAAACTAGATCTGTTACTGATATTGTAAGGTCTGTGCATCATCGAAACATTCGCAATGCTGAAAATATCGCTTCTGTAGCTGAAAGTGTGGAAGAAGATCCAAATTTGTCAATTCCTCGTCGAGCTCAACATTTAGGCCTATCTTATGGCTCATTATGGCGCATTTTGCATCTGGATTTGCATCTTCATCCGTATAAAGTCCATTTGACACAAGAGCTAAAGCCTGCTGACCATGGACAACGAAGAACATACGCAAATTGGGTGTTGGAAAAACAGGCCGTCGATGCTGATTTTTCGAACAAAATTTTCCATTTTTTCATTTTTCGCTTGGTGGATACGTTAATAAGCAAAACTGTAGAATTTGGGGCTCAGAAAATCCACAATTGATTGTAGAGAAGCCATTACACCCGGAAAAAGTCACTGTTTGGTGCGCATTGTGGTCTGGTGGTGTGATTGGGCCGTATTTTTTTGAGAACAACCATGGACGAACCGTTACCGTCAATTCTGAGCGCTATGGCCGCATGTTAACCGATTATTTTTTTACGAAAATCGAAGATTATGATCTTGACGATATGTGGTTCCAGCAGGATGGAGCAACCAGTCACGTAACACGAGCAAATCGAGATCTTTTGCAAGAGAAATTTCCTGGACGTTTGATTTCGCGATTGGCTGATGTCAGTTGGCCTCCAAGATCCTGTGATTTAACGCCTTTGGATTTCTTTCTGTGGGGCTACGCGAGAGATCGTGTTTACGCAAACAATCCTCAAACTCTTGACGAATTGAAAACTAATATTCGTAAGGTAATGGCCGAGATACCGCCCGAAATGTGCCGAAAAGTCATTGAAAATTACCGCAAAAGAATCAAGGCCTGTAAGAAGTCCCGTGGAGGACATTTGAATGAAATCTTGTTTAACTAAAAATGGCAAGGATCAATCTGTAAAATGAAATAAAAATTATAATACATTCCGAATATTTTGTGTGTTTTTTTTAAGTTTACTTTATCAAGCTTGAATTGGATAACCTGTATATTCTCTAATTATTTCGTGTCGTTCTTAATTACAAATTATTTTTAAAAATTGTAGTATTCGTAATTTAAAGTGTAACATTTTCTTTTGCAATTTTTTGCTGTTATAAGGCTTTTTGTTAATTTGTCAGAAACTTCACACTGCCCGCCCCATTAGATTATAATATCACAATGGTAATAATTAAGAGTAAATATGGACAATAATTTTATTCTAAATAACAAATTATATAATTTATTTATCCTTCGATTATTATAATATTAATATTAATAATTCTACATATTTGATTATGAATATGTACTAAAATATTACTAATCTCCTAATTGGTTAAATAATTAAAATATATTTTAATCAGAAATCAAATAATTTCAAGCAATAACAAATTTCTGTATAAACATATAATAATTATTTTCTAAAATTAATAAATAAACAATAAAATTTTGAATAAATATACATATTATGGAATAATTTTTGTTTTAACATTAATTATAATTGTTTACTTAAAATTTATAATAAAATAATAAAAAATTGGAATATATGTGTTTATAAATAACAATCCATTATTTTATATCAATAAATTTTAAAAATAATAAATATTTAAATATTCACGATTTTACACCTCATATAAATAAATAAATTTAATATGTGTGCATATATTTATGTACCTACGTACATACAAAAAAATTTATTTAATTATTAATATTAGCATAATTTATAAAATATTTTAAATTATATTGACAATAAATGATATTTTCGATTACACATACAATAGAAACTTCATCTACTTACTCTATTATGTGGCGCTACATAACGATATGTGTACCTAGCCTAGCTAGGTAATCTTGATAAACGTATAGATTGAAATAAATAAAATATTTGCATATTTGGATTACCATTAGCATTACGAATATATGATATGCGTTAATAGTTGTACGAGTAGATTGATCAATGTGTTGTCCATATAAACGTATCTGCATAAATATTGATGTACCATAGACACATTTTTTTTTTAAACTAATCTTTTTTGCACATTTTTTGCGATAACCTTTTATCTGTGTATATTAATGAATTCCAAATTACTGAAAACAATAAATAATAAATAATAAATAAAATTTCTTTTTAATAATCACGTAAAATAAATAGTTTTAATTCTATTTTGTTATATAGTTTGTTGGTTTCCGATTTCACTGGCATGATGTCTATTTGTTGACAAAAATATAAAATTTTATTGAAATATTATTGGTGGAATCTGCGGCAAATACAAAATTATAAAATGAGTATTTAGCGGTGTCAGGAACTCGTAGTTGTCATTTTAATTTGTATATTATGAAAAGCTCACGTCAAAAGTATTAATAAATTAATTTGGTTTGCCGCTAAATGAATTAGATTCATTCAATTTTATGACGAACGGTATGAGTATATCGGTAGGGTACGAACCAATCTCAAATCTTATCGATTAAAAAAATCCCTAAAAAATTGTAGCAGGCGGTTGATTTTACTGAGTGGCCAAAAAACTAAACAAAACAAAAAAATTGTCTCGAAAGCAAAATCAATCTAGCATTCTTTGCTTTCTCCAATCTTTCGTAAAATGGATTAGTTTAATCCGTGCCCGATTAGTTGAACAGTTGAATACGAATCCAAGTTGTACTAGTATTTAGTACGGATAAAAATTACCCACGAATAGGACAAAAGTTAAATTAATTATTGATTAAAGAAAAATAATTTGTATGTTTAACTGATTTGTTCTACATCCAAATAACAACTGAATAATTTTCTTATGTTCTAATTACAATTTACTTAGGCTTTATGGTACTCAAATTGATAAAAACGATGTGTACAAAAAATCAATTTTAAAACACAAAAATTATTAATTGACCTAATTTGTTCTTTAGGACGAAGTTAACACCCTTATTCCCTTAGTCGCATCACTTCATGTGACGTGACTACCCATCCTCCTAAATAAATTATTTACAAAACTCGTTGCGGCTGTTTTTTAAATCTTAGTATGCCGCCTTATAAATATTTTCTTGTGACTTCTATCACTTCAAACGACAATTTCCATCACCGAAAATTTTGATACGACAAATAAATAAAAAAATGTTCAAACTAAGGCAGCCAACTAAGATATTCACACAAATATTCACTGCGAGTTTTGTATGAAATTATTCAGCATATTTCGATTTTACCATCAAGTAACCAAGAAGATCCATAGTTAGGTCGCATGAAGTGATACGCCTAAGGGAATTGAGGCCTAAATGTATACAGCCTTGGCCAAAAGATGTGCGCACCCATCTTAGAATTTTTTTGGAAGTATCAAGTTGAAATAAATTGAAACAATTTGTATAGGTTCACATTACTATTTATTTATATAAAATTAATATTTTGTGGGTCCACCCTTTGCCTTAAGGCTGTATGATACTCATTTTCGACTACAATCTGAAAGTTGGGCGACTGTTTATGGTGAGAATAACTGCAATATCGCTTTTGATAGGTTCTTATTTATTCTGAAATCGCACATTCGTGAATCTAAGGTCGAATCTTCTGCCCCTACATTTAAAAAACTGAAACCGTGGATGAATTCTTATCTCCTTTTGAAGGTTCATAAATTAAAAAATTCTCTAGAAAATTACGCCATAATCCCACTAATGCACGTTTGGAAAAATTTGTCAAGAAACTCTCCAAGGAAGTAAATGCTAGAATTAAATTTGCCAAAAATTCATTTTACAAGAAGAAATTTGAGTATGTTAAAATTAGTTCTAAACTCACATGGAAGGCTATTGATGAAGTTTTGGGAACAAATAAAGACAAAAACCGAATCACCAAAATTTACAAATACCAATCTGATGTTCTTATTTCAAATTATCAATCTATAAGTAATGAATTCAATACTTATTTCCTCAACGTTCCATCGGAGATAACAAATAATTTGAACAACACTAACTTTTCGCCTAATTCTCCAGGCTATAGCAGATATGTTTTAGGCTCGACCACTTCACCTAGTATGTCTTGTGTGTTTGATTCGATTAGCGCCAGAGAGATTATAAAAGAAATTAGTAGTTTGAAAAATAAACACTCTTGTGGAATTGACGGAATCGGCAACCTAATCTTAAAAAATTGCGTGTGGTATCTAGTAGATGTTTTAGCTTACCTCTTCAATTTCAGCCTAGGAAGTGGTGTATTTCCAGATGTTTTCAAATCAGCCCTTGTGATTCCAATTCATAAGAAAGGTGATGTGCTATTACTAAATAATTATCGACCTATTTCGTTGCTAAGTTCCTTCTCCAAACTATTTGAGAAAATAATAAAACGTAGATTGCTCGGTTATCTGGAGAAAATCAATTTTTTTAGCCGTAGTCAATTTGGTTTCTTAGCAGGAAGATCCTCTGAAGAAGCACTACTACATCACCTCAGTTATGTTTACTCGGCTTTTAACAATTCGCAAAAATCCGCTTCGTTATTTTTAGACATTGCAAAAGCGTTTGACACGGTGGATCACGAGGTTCTTGCAAACAAATTATTAAATATAGGTATCAGAGGTAAAATTTTTCACTGGTTTGTTAGTTATTTCAACAATCGTAGCCAAATTGTTAAAATAAATGATAATTTTAGTGAACCTGGTTACTTAAATTGCGGCGTTCCGCAGGGATCAGTATTAGGACCTATTCTATTCTTAATCTACATAAATTCTATATTCGACATCGATCTTCTGGGGCACACCACGGCATTTGCGGATGATTTAGCATTAAGTTACACTTCAGCAAACCCTTCGGAATTACAGAACCTAGTTTGCACAGACTTAGTGAATCTTGGTAATTGGTTTCACTACCATCGCCTGGCTCTTAGTAATAAATCCAGAGTAATGTTTTTTGGTCAGGCCGCATCTCCCAATTTTAAGGTTTTGTATCATGTTCCATTTTGCTCTGGACACTCATGTTCATCGCAGTGCTTTGAAATTTCCCTCGTAAATGAGTTTAAGTACTTAGGAGTTACCATCGATTCGCAGTTGAAATGGAATTCTCATCTCACCATTGTCAGAAAAAATGTTATTACTGCGACTTATAAATTCTACCATCTGAAGCAATTATGCCCACCGTCAACACTGCGAGTTCTATATCATGCACTAGTTGAATCTATTATTATGTATGGTATATCAAGCTGGGGTGGGATTTATTTTTCCAATATAGAGGACCTATACATTTCACAAAAACGGATTATTAAATTGATTTATTGTCGGCCTTTAACAACTCCAACAATTCCCTTATTTCGAGATTTGAAATTATTACCTTTAAGATATCTCTATGTTTATAAGGCATTAAAGATGTTTTTTGTTCGGAGTTCCAGTTTCCATAGTCGTATTCATCACACGTATACTTTAAGGAATCCGAACAACTTTGCCGGTTTACGTTGTAATAATGAAAGGTTCAGAAGGTCTTACTTTTATATGGGATTGTATTGGTTTCACAAATTACCAATAGAGTTGAAATTCATTCCGATTGGCCGCAAACACTATTTTGATAAAATGATTCGACATTGGCTGATTAATATAGACAACATTGAAATCTACTTCTAATTTTTCTTTTTTGTATTGTATTCACTAAATATGAGCTGGAATTTTAATTTTATTTATGTATGTATTATTTATTTATTCTTTTATGATAGTTTTTAATTTATTATTTTTATTTGTACACTTTTGGCAACCTAAATTTCATGATTTTTTTCTTTCTTGCTCCCCCACAGGTTCTAAAAACCTATTAGGAGCTCTAACTTTATTAGAAATAGTTTATGATTTGTATTAATGTATGTAACCTGTTTTTCTAAATAAAGAGAATAATAATAATAATAATAATAATAATAATTTTATCAAAACAAGGGCACAAATCCCCTAGTGACTACAAAAATTCTGTATACTTAACCCGCAATTATTATTTAAAGTTGGCGAATTTTTAAAAAATATTGACATCTTACGAATCGTTTTATTCTATTTTTTACCACCAAATTATGTTTATTTTTTATATTAACATGTACAAGAATATATTTTCGAGGGATTAGTTCATGATTATAAAGATTAACGATTGAGATTATCGATGAAAACGATAAGTTATTTTGTGATTTAAAAATTATTTACTGAAAATTGATTGCCAACGTTCTCTAATAGATGGCCTGAAAAATTAGCGGAGACACAATTTGAAACTTATCGTTTGGCGGTTTTATAATAAAAAAACACAAATGAATATTGTTACATTTCTTGTTTTCGGTTCATTGTTATTGCTGTGATTAGAGTAAAGTGCAACGATTTTATTTTAGTTATCTACGAGTGCATCGATCCAATTTTGATTTTTTGTGGAATTTAGAACATTTAAAATATTATTGTGATAGTTCTAAAAAGGACGTTCTGCGAAACATTTGCTTTTAGTGCCTTATTCAAGTGTTTTGAAGTTGCTTTAGTTTTAAAATAATACTGTGGGCAAAAAATAGTAAGACTTTGTTCATAATTTTAAAATTCTTTATTTATTTCTCCAAATCTATTTCATCCCCCTCAAAGTAATCCCCCCCTGCCCCAATACACTTGTGCCAACGTTTTTTCCAATCCTCGAAACAGTTGTTAAAGTCAATTTCCGGAATAGCCTCCAATGTGCGTAGCGATTCACGTTTAATGTCTTCAATTAACTCAAAACGGTTTCCCCGGAGCGGTCGTTTGAGTTTGCTGAACAGCCAAAAGTCACACGGATCTAAATCAGGCGAATACGGTGGTTGCGGAACGATATGGGTGGAATTTTTGGCGAAAAATCACGTAAAACCAATGCAGTATGAGAAGGTGCATTATCATGGTGCAAAAACCAAGGGTTGTCGACCCATAATTCCAGCCTCTGTACGAATAGCTTCGCGAAAACTACGCATAACACTCAAAAAGTAGTCCTTGTTGACAGTTTGGCCGATCGGAAGGAATTCGAAGTGCACCACACCTCGATAATCGAAGAAAACTGTCAACATCACCTTGATTTTTAACTTGCTTTGACGTG
This sequence comes from Nephrotoma guestfalica, assembly GCA_963691935.1. Taxonomy (NCBI): domain Eukaryota; kingdom Metazoa; phylum Arthropoda; class Insecta; order Diptera; family Tipulidae; genus Nephrotoma; species Nephrotoma guestfalica. The sequence goes on from OY829913.1 coordinate 253,535,882, forward strand.
TTTTTCGGCTTCGGCTCAGCTTCGCACGATATTCGGCCGATTGATCGTCTGTTTCCGGGTCGTAAGCATAGATCCAAGACTAATCGCCAGTTATAATACGTTTCATGACATCCTGGTAGTCGGAAAGCATTGTTTCACAGACGTCAACCCGACTCTGTTTTTCCAAAAAATTGAGTGATTTTGGAACCAATCGTGCTTTCACTTTTCTTATGCCCACATGATCTTTCAAAATGGTTTTCACTGATCCTTCCGATATTTCAACGATGCCAGTAAGGTCTCTGACTGTTAATCGTCGATTCTCGAGCACGAATTCCTTGATTTTATTAACGTGTTGATCATCAGTTGATGTTGATGCCATCCTAGACGTGGTTCGTCGTCAACACGTTCTCGACCCTCTTTGAACAATTTGTACCAATCAGAAACACTTGCTCGCGACATACAATTATCACCGAAGGCCTTTTGCAACGTTCTGAACGTTTCGGCACCACAAAATTGATTCCGCACACAAAATTTAATGGAACTGCTTTGTTGAATAATTTCACTCATTGTAAAATTCGCCAAATACACTTTTTGTACTTCAGAAAGACAAGCGTATACTAAACACTAAAGATTATTTTGATGTGACATTTGGCACAGATATCACTGACAGTCATACCAACATAGAAAAAAAAAATATTTCGACGAATGGTTTTCCGCGCGAAATTTAAATTAAAATTTAAATTAAAAAGTCTTACTACTTTTTGCCCACAGAACAACATGAAACAAAAATCGAATTATGGACAAAAAACGAAATTTTCGTAATGGAGCATTTTCTTTTCTGAAGGTACTGAAATATCTTTCGTATGACTTTCGTATTTTTTTAAAATAAAGAGATAAAATTCTTGACCAAATCAAAATAAAATTAAAATTGGCTTTTTTAAAATAATATTCTTCAATATAATTTACAGTAAAGGTAACTAATAGAAAGACTCATATTTGAGTGTTACTGAATGACGACAATCACGTTAGGAAGGTTGAGCAATCCATGAGAATATTATTTTACCGCATTTGAAAATATTCTGGATATTGTACAACAACATTTTGGCGGTATCTATATTTTTGAGTAAACCAACTACTTTTAAAATATATTAAAACAGATGGTTTAATTCGTCAGTCGTACAAACATCTACTTACCAATAATATCTAAGTTACCGAGATTCCAACAAAACCCCACACCATTTGACAGTTGCATCTGTTGTACGTAAATGGCTGATGAACTTTGTAGCACTTTTAGGAATCAAAGTAACTATTCCCTTTCCCTCGCGATGCTACAAAATAATTAGGATATTGTTCACGTTATCCTGTAAAGTTACGTGGTCGAAAGTACTCGTCAATTATATACTAATTCGAGTGAATATTGTAATGCTGCTCATTATAGAATTCTTCGTTTCCCACTGTTATCAATGGTTTGTAAGGGTGTAGAGGAAGCTACTTACGTTATTTATGGTTTTGGTTTCGTGTGTGGCAGCTCTCTATGCGCTAGCACCTCTCAGTAAATTTTTTGTAGATCTCTCGTGTGGTTTCTTACGGCCGAGTTATGGTTGTGGTTTCTCTATGTGTGGGATCGCAATGATATTACATGCCTATCAATATTTATGATATTGCATTTTTAACTTGACAATTGTTTTAAATTAAAATATGACTTAGTTTTGTAGCTATTTGAAATTAGTATGCGACTTTTCTCTGTTTATGCCGCTTATGTATGTCGAATATGGGGCAAATACCTGCTGATAGAGCAACAGCTCCAATAGGGGACTTCGTTAGTCCGATTTAGTAGATTTTTAAAGCAGGTTTGTCAAACTGAGAGAACATCAGCCACGTTTGATCTCGTTTTCCAACCGTGTTTTTGATGGTTGTGGATCTTGGATCAAAGTCTTTGTAAGATTTCTGGCGTTTACAAATTAGTCTCTTGCGTTTCTGGTCTCCGCTTGTAAGCTGATGCTTTGTATGCATCTCGGCACTAATTGTCGTACCAATCATTACGCAATCTTGGTGGTCTACCAATTGGGGGTAGTTATTATATTTTCTGCTACTACATTTATAGTTGACTGGATAACTTACCACTGTTCCTGAAAATTTGATTGAAGCTCGTAGCTTTCATTGATCCGGTCTAAATTTTCAGTGACAGCTCATTGGTAGCATTGCACGGAATCCTCATTGTTTAGTACATCGATATTCCAGCGCGTGGTGGTCTTTGCTTATTTATTAAATGAGGATGATAATTTTCACTTGTATTTGAAAATCCGATCGCTACCAATATCAGCGTGACTATATGATCCAATGTCAGTTATAGTGGTGGAATGTCTATTCGAGATCATGACGTGATCAACTTGGTTTGCCGTGCTACCATCTTTCGTGAATTTTCTTATGTGAAAAGAACATACTCGATATATGACTAGATTATACATCATTGCAAGTTTGGCAACGTATGGATGTTGCTGTCACTTTAGCGATGCAAGCTGGGCGAATATATGTTGTGGTTTCTGCGCTTCAATCGATTTTTGCAATACGGTTGTTAACGAAGATTTTCGGTGTAACTGATGATGTCTTCCAGCTCAACATAGAATGTATCGTTCACATTTAGTTTGGCCTTCAGATGGCGCATGAGCATCGGTACCGTGAAATTTAAATTTTAGTGCGAAATCTAAAGGTGCATATCTGAATTTTGGCAGGGAGGATTTCGGTAATAAGCCATTGCACTCGCCAGTGAACGAGAAAGCCTACTCCAAATTCTCCTCTATTCTAATAGCCACTGTAGTAAAGAGTGTAACTATTGGTGGTAGTATGAATTCCACTCCCTGTCCTTTTAAGCTCTTGTAGTGCAAACACGTGTACTGTGTAAATTTCCTGGTTTGAAAGGTTATATAGGTGTATAGGCTGTGAGGCTTTTTTAGGGTTCATAATTTGATGGTTTTTGTGATAGTAGGAAGTTAGCCCACCGCTCAACCCCTTTTTCACGTGTGTGGGTCACGTACTGACGATACATCTTAAGCACACCCAGTCGTCATTTGAACTAGTTTATTTAGCGAGCCGCTTGTTACAAGACAGACTCCTGCTTCAGCTGCCTCTAACTTAGAGAACGGACTGATATGATATGGGTTTTAGGATGCCAATGACTTGCTTTGACATGTAATGTCTATGACTATAAACATAATTTCTTTTGCTAGTCTTCACTACACTGCCTGATTAATTTAGTGTTACCCAGTGAGCATCACAAGAAGCTATGAACCTAGGACTTTGCCCGACCCTTTTGAATGTGCGTTTTCCTTCCATTAGCATAAATAATTTAGATGAAGTATTTCTTTAGTTTGTCCTACGTCCTTTTGAAAAATGCGTACTGTTTCATGGTGGTAATACGCTTCATGTTATAGTTTTGCATTTGTTTATTATTTTCTAATTCTAATCCTTGACCTATTTTATGCTTTTAAATTTGTTAATTCTAGTAACATTTATTAATAAAAAATAGGCACTTGTATATATTTATATTATGTTCTGCAACAGGAAACACTGTGGGCGAAATTTTTTTCTGAGTACCATACAGCCTTAATTACGGCAAAAATTCTTCTGGGTAAAGAGCTTACAAGTTTTTAAATTTCTGCAAGACGTATGGCGCACCATTCCTCGTCCAGACAGCGGTTCAGACCGGGGACAGGGCAGGCCACTCCCGAACCTCAATGCCATTTTCTCGAAGCCATGCGGCATTGTGCGGGTAGATTTACGACATGGCACGTTATCCTGTTGGAATTTAACGCCATCCATGTTTGTATCACCAAAAAGTGTTAAAAATGAGGGCAAAAACGATGATTCTAGGACGTTTATGTATTTTGAAGAGTTTATGTTGCCCTCACACACGAACATTTTGCCAGCTCCGGAATTAGTCATGGAGCGCCAGACAATTATGCTGCCTCTTCCGTGTTTTACGGTTGGCACTACACACTCTGGATTAAATGCTTCGCCTACCCGACGACGCACAAAAGGCGCACCAGATGTACCAACGATCTGAAATAAAGAAAATGTAGAAACTTCAGAAAACTAAAATATTTGTATCAATGAATTTTATTTTAAAATCATATTATTTAATAATATCAGGGCATATACTCGTAATTGTCAACTTACTTCAAAGTTTGATTCATCTGGCCACACGATATTTTACGAATCTTCTTCGGTGAAACTTTGGTATTTTATTGGCCACTTATACCGAGTCTTCTTGTTTTTCGGAGAGCCATGGTTTCTTCCTGACTTTACAGCCTTTCAGACCAGTTTCCTGTAGCAAGAGATTGGTTTCTTAATTTCGACTGACAACTCAGCAGCGAAGTCTGAAGAAGTTTTTTTCCTATTTTTTAAAGCTTTTCTCACTATCTTTCGGTTCTCACGGTATGTGGCGATGTGTTTCCGCTCGGTTCTGTATCTATTACTGTGTGATCTATTAGCGGAGAATCGCAGAAGCTGTATCTGCACACGTCGTCCTAAACTTAACTCTTTTTGTTTCGGCATATTGCAATAATACCAGCGCACTAGATCACAAACAAAGAGCGAAAGTAGCAAACTGATGAATAAATACAAAATGGAAAAATAACAAATTTTATTGCACCAGATGGTTGATATCTGCGGTATAAGTCATTGTTTTTAACCAAATGTCCTCATTACTTTTGGCCAAGGCTGTATATGTTACGGTCAACGTTCGAAATCGGGGAATGTCCCAAATTTCATTTTTTTAAATCGTTTACACGAACCGGTTGTCCAGAGTTGCGATGGTTACGAAATAACATATACATAGACCTCGAATACACCACACTTGAATTATAAAACTGTATTTATTTGAAATATAATTGTCGTTAAATATAATGGACTTTAATGGTTTGCAGAAGGCGAGTTTGCTGAGTTGTCAATTGCTGTAAAAACCAATTTATGTTCTATTGAATAAATGTCGAGCGTATATCCAGGATAACTTAGGAAAGACGTGGGAGGGAGAATAGATTTATTTGGATGTCTATTGTGTTCTCTTTGCATGCAATACAACAGCAGTTTAATTTTTCTGCTCATCCTTGGGAAATAGTAGCTCTCGATCCTCTTGAGCGTTACTATGTACTCGTCGATGGACTGATAACATTTTTTCTTCTTGTTGGATTTTGTCAGTAATATCCTGTACCATCTTTTGAGTGAACCGAATTTTATAATCTCTGAAATGTAGTGGTATACCACTCGAACTTTTCCCATTACATATTTTGTTGTCTTCAATCCATTGATCATATGTGGATTCAGACAACGTTTGAAACAATTTATAATGGCTGAATTGGTAAAATCCGGTTCTGTAATAATATGCCTGGAACAGTTGCGAAATCGATTTATAATTTGGTACGAGCTTTCCTCAGCTTCGTTTAAGATTAATTGATTGCGGAATACATTGACTAGGGTGTCTCGCTATACTGTGATGCCGATATTGCGTTTACTCCAGAGGAGATTGTTATTCTCGACAAGGTGTCAACTACTAGATTTGTTTTCTCTGGTTAATATTTTAACTCATAATTGCGGCATACGGTAATGAATTTTCTCAAACAGGCCAATACCCAAATTATGTCAAGCATTTCTTTCTCATTAGAGAAGTTCTTGAGAGGAATGCAATTGGTCTTCCCTCTTGTAATAGTACTGCACCTACTGCGAAGTTAGAATCATCCGGGGTCAGTTCAAATTCCTTTTAGAAATTTTCAAAAGAGAGCAGGACTTGATGTCTTGTGTGATGAATTCACCTGTTTAGTATTTGAAAGGGATTTGGACATATGTCCGCCTTCCCCTCTTAAGAGTGAAGTCGGGGACTTCGCAAATTTTGCGTAGCTCCGAATGAAATGGCAGTAAAAACCCGGCTAATCCCAAGAAGGATCTGAGCTATCACGGTTTTGAGTACTCGGAACTCCATTATGGCCTTCTTTTGATTCGCTTTTTTCCCGACTTTAGAAATGACAAATCCTAAGAATTCTACTTCATCTTGTAGGAATTCGCATTTGTCGAGAAGAGTTAATTAGAAAAACAAAACATTAATTAAATAGCGAATGCTATCAAAAAATAATATTGTTATTCACAACAATCAATATTTTCAAAAGGACGCGATTAGTGAAACCTTAATGTCACTAAAACGCAACAAACAACATGGTGAAGTACTCCGCAATAGGATGAAACATAATAGCAGATATGTAATTAACGAAAAACACAAGACAACACAACCGCAAGTGTGCAACATGGTGCAACATCGCGTAACATTACCATGGTGACGCAATATGATACGTTATCTTGCAACATCCCACAAGGTTATGCAACATTAAGGAACAACGTGGAACATCACGTAACAGCAACAATATCTTGCAACATTCCACAAATTTTGCAACATCCCACAAGATAATGTAACATGGTGGCACATCACACAAGGTGGTGCAATATGACGCAACATGATGCAACATCAAACAAGGCGCAACATTGTGCAATGAATTGTCCAAAAACCCGAACTCCTCGTAATAATTCGTTGTTCGAAAACCCTGTCCGCCAAATTTTTATCAAAGTCGCTCAAGCCAAATAAAATGTTAAAAGAAGACTTCAAGCTCCCCTAATTGAATTTTCATCAAAATCTGTTTTTGGTAATCGAAAAAGCACTTCCAGCTACTTTTATAAAAATTATGTGATCAAAAAAAAATTAAAAAAAGGGATCCGTGTCCCGCCGAGTAACCTTCCGAATAAATTTTTCCGAACTTAACCCCCATCGCATACGACTCCTGGTACTCGAAAACCCTCCTTCACCAATTTTTAGAAAATTCGAGCGAAGAAAGAAAATTAAACAAAAGATAAGGAATCCGGAACCAACCTTTCGACTCTTTGAACGAATTTTTCAGTAATCTGACCAATCACAATCGATTCCTGGTAATTTAATACCCCCATTCACCAATTTTTATCAAAATCATACGATTAAAAACATATATAAAAAGGGACTCGGGCGCAACTGGATGGTCCCCTAAATGAATTTTCCAGAAATAGATTCACTACATTCGGGTTTTGATACTCGAAAATACTCTTCTAGCAATTTTTATAAAAACCGCGCGAAAACAAAAAAATTAAATAAATGAACTCGGTCTCACCATATGATCCTCGGAACAGATTTTCCAGAATTTTGCACCCAAACAATCGTGTCCTGGCATTCAAAAACCTCTCCAATTTTCATAAAAGTCGTCCGAGCCGAAAAAAATTAAAGTAAGAGACCGGGAACCACCGTTCGACCCTCTGAACGAATTTTCCCAAAATCTGAACCAATCGCAATCGATCCCTGCTACTCGAAAAATCGCGCTCTGTAATTTGTACCAAAGTCGTTTGAGCTGAGAAAAAAATAAGAAAAGGACTCGGGCTCCATCGGAGGACCTCTAACGAAACCAAGACCCATTGCAACATTTTTGAGAATAATTCCATAATTTCTCTAGCAGTGTGGCAAGTGGCAACGTCCTGTTGGAGCCATATCACCGTTCGAATTTTCGTAAAAATATGGTCCAATGACCCCTCCAGCTCAAATTGCACACCATACTGTTACTTACAAGGGATCTATTGGTGATTTAGTGCGTTTATTCTACAGCTAAATTATCAAGGCTAAGTGCAAAATGACAAGTGTAGCACTGATATAAACGCAACATTTTCATAGCTCGTCGGCTAAAAATTCGATTTTATATGGAAATGATATTTGTAGCATTGTCAGCTTAGCTGTGGAATAAACGCAGCAATTGATGAATTAGTTGTGGATTCTCTACTGCCCAGAACCGGCTGTTTTGTTTCTGTAAATGTCCACTTAAGTGAAAATCGCTTCGTCACTCATAATTAATTTTTTTTAAATCCGGATTGTCATTATCTGTAAGTTGACATCTTATTTGTATACGTACGGCGCCGCAAATGATCTCTTGGTAGCAACTCTTGTATTAATTAAATTTTATACGAGAATCACACACTTTGGTTTATTTTTCACAGTCGCTCTTTCTTCAAATTCTTTGGTAATCCGGTAAATTGTAGGCTTTGAAGGCACCATGTTTCTTCCGAAACTTTCACGTAATTTTATTAATGTTAATGTAATTGATGATTCACTTGTGTAAAAATGTGTGTAATTTGTGAAGCTACACTTATCGTTAATTTGTGTAGCTACACTTTTCATTAAACAGTTCACTTCAGTAAATTCATTACATGAGCCCTACTGGTCATATCGAAACAAGTTGTGCTGATTTCAATATCTTAGTGTCTCCTATCAAACGTTTATAGACGCTATGTGATACTTTTAAGTTAGCCGAAAGTTTCCAGCCGAAATATGGTAATGCAAATAGTATATTTGCTACCCAGTCGAAAAGACTATAATAAGAGACACCCCAACCAGAAATATTATAATATGTCGATAATGCAGATTGGATCGATAAACAGCTTAACTTTAATATTCAACCGAAAATGCTGGTAAAACAGATTTAAAAGTAACAAACGAACTCATCAATTTTCTAAAACAAAAATGTCAATAACAGATATCTATATATACAATAGTCACGTTTAGCTGATGAAAGGTTTGTATATCAAGATTTTGATCCGATCTGACTGTACCAATTTGATGAACCATGGCCATGATTATATTGGTGAAATTTTCCATTGTTTCGACGATAAAACTGTTCACCTATCGAGATTTTGCCAAATAACCAATGTCTGCCTCACCATGAAAACTCTATAAAATACGACCTAAGATATACAATTCTAAGTTTAGGCTGAACGATTATGAGTAAACAATTTATTTTGCCCATTTTTTGTCGAAACTTCTTTATCGATATTTTTCGGCTGTATGAAATAGATATGGCATTTCACACCTATAACCTCATCAGACCCACCCCTAACCTGTAATCAAAATTTACCTATGATCAAGTGCCATCGAATTAACAGAGTCAAATTGATTTTCATCTGGCAAAATTTCGAATATTGGACGATTTTATCGTCAGAAGAAGGGAAAGATAAAAAGTTCATCCCTATAGCCCATCAGACTGACCCCTATAATCAAAATTTATCAATGCCCATGGGCTATCGAATCAACCTAGTCAGATTGGCGCCCATGTTGCAAAATCTCGAATGATGGCGACTTTGCTTGATAATTATTAAACTTCTTTATCGATATTTTTCGGCCGTATGAAACAGATATGGAATTTCACACCTATAACCTCATCAGACTCATCCCTAACCTATAATCAAAATCTGCCTATGGTCACGAGCCATCGAATTGACGTAGTCAGATCGGTGTATGTCTGGCGTAGTTTTGAATTGCAAACCACTTTAACTAATACTTTTAACGTTAAGTTGTAATAAATTTTTGAAAGTTGGCCGTATGCCGCGTATTTGTTGTTTATTACGATACATATGTTTTCGGCTGATTTTGTAGGTTAGTCACTTTCGGCTAGGATATTTCAATTTAATATGTAGTTTGCTTAACTTTCGGCTCAAGTAGTGAAAGCACTATCTGCATTATCGATTTTTTTCACTTTCGGCTAATTTTAACAAGGTCGCTATGTGAGCCAATTTTTGAGATGTTTGATATTTAATTTATTATATGTATTACGGCAGATAATATTTAATATTATTAAAATACACTGTTAAAAATGTACACTAGATTAAATTATTGCCCTACAACTTAAATTTTGTTCAAAACGTATAAATTTCTGTCGAAAGAATTTGTACATTTACATAAACTTCCCACCGGTAATGGGGTGGGATTTATGGCTTGAAAACATATTTGTACATTTAACTAATTACTCAAAATTGAGTTGAACCAGAATATTTAAGTTCCTAACATAACTTTTATTATCTAACAAATTGCTGGGTATGAGGGGTACATAAGATTATTCGATACAACGACAAGTGGTGTATAACTTAAATAAAACTGTATACGAGTTCATTTTATATTTACAACCGTCATTTTCACCACTTTTCCAATTATTTAAAAATAAGTTCGTAATCGATAAAATTGAAATAAATTAAATATGTCTAGATTTTAACAATTTATACAGTCTATTACTCTGTTGGTTGAAAACTTATGTGTTCTGTGCACAAAATACAAAAAAAAATGGACTAACATCAACTTTACGACTAGAATGCTAATAAATTTAACGATCTTGTAGCATAAAAAAAAACTTCATGGTATGTACATTTAAGATTCTTCTTAACTGTTAGATGCTTTATTGAAAGTTGGTCTATATACATAGTACAAATACATTTTAATTAATAAAAATGTCTAGCAAGACCATTTTAAAGTCTATTGTAACCGATTTTTATGTATTTTAGAATTCCCCTCGCATATGCTTATATAACATGTATGTGGACGAAGTGCTACATCAACCTACCGTATACATGATGACATTTTAATATTTTAAATAAAATTACGGTAGTTAAACATAAAATTTAAATAAATTTGCTGGGGAATTCGACATCTTTGCAATTTTTATTGTAGGAATTTTATGCAGTTTTTTGTTAAATTTTTTCAGAATTTTATAAGGCACTTTACACATTTGGTTAATAAATTGGTTTGGAAAGCAATTTAATTAATTAGTTGTTCAAAATTTTTGATTAGGGAGGGATATTCTAATTTTTTAAAGGTTGTAACGAGAGTAAATAAATTTGGTAATGCTTGTCACTACTACAAGCTGTACTACATAATTACATTTCTCGCATAATATAGTAGCTTCGGTGTAGTAGTTTTTCTAATGACACTTTTATTGCTTTCTGGGGATCCAGACTTACAACTTCAAATGGTAAAGAATTGCTTCAGACATCAAAATATGAATTTTACTCTCGTGGTTCCCCAACATACTGGCCCAGTGACGGAGGGAAGATACCTGACCTAATAGACTTTTATGTAGCAAGAGGCATATCCCAGAACTACATTCACATTGAAGACAGTAATACTCTAGTATCGGATCATTCGCTGGTTATCATGACAGTCAGTAAAATGGTAATTCAAAGGGAGAGTGCACCCAGATTAACTAATTCAAAAACAAACTGGGATCTCTTTCGTGGGGTATTGGAGGTAAACATCAATCTTCAGGTGCCGATAAGAAATCCCCACCAGTTGGAAGATGAATTAGAACAACTCAATGAAGCAATTCACTATGCTGCTTTGGCAAGTACCCCCATTATACAAAATAAGAAGAAGCTTAACATATCGTACCCAATGGAAGTTAGAGAGTTGGTAAGAGAAAAACGACGGGCACGTAAAACCTGGGAAACAACTAGAACACTGGAGAACAAAATAATTCTTAACAATTTAGGTAAAAGACTCAAAAATCTTCTTAAAGAGTTAAAAATGCATCAATCAATAGATATCTAGTTAGCCTAACCGATGAAAAAAATTCTGATTATTCACTGTGGAAGGCGACGAAGGGACTCAAACGAACCAAAATGCAAGTGTCTCTACTTAATCAGAAGGCTGATCTGTTTGTGGAGTACCTCGAGGATACCTTCCAACCACTACCAAGGCAAACGCCCAGTAACACTCAAAAAACTAAAAGAAGAAGTAAAAAACAACATGAATGTTAAAAAAAGCCCCATAGTATAACTTCATTACTTGACAAATAATCAAGGCTCTACCAGGTAAAGGATTTCGTAAGCTATTTTACATAATGAACACAAGCTTTCGGTTAAAATTTGTTCCGTGGCAATGTAAAGTAGCAGAAGTAATAATGATAGCAAAACCCGATAAACCACCTAACGATAAAAAATCATACAGGTCAATTTCATTGCTGCCAATTATGTCAAAAATCTATGAAAAATTATTGCTAAAAACACTTAAACCAATAATTGAAGACCGACAAGTAATTATTCCACATGAATTTGGATTCAGAGAAAAGCACTCCACAATTGAACAGGTGCATAGAATCAGCAACAACATTGAAGGAACTTTAGAATGTTAAAAAGTATGCTCCAGCATATTTCTGAACGTCGCCCAAGCATTCGATAAAGTCTGACACAGTGGACTGGAATTCAAGCTGTATAGAGATCTGCCGAGGCAAGTCAATGCCATACTAAGATCTTATTTATCCAATAGACATGTTCGTGTGAACTATGAGGATGAATACTCCGAACTAAAGAAAATCTTTGCTGGTCTCCCGTAGAGGAGTATCTTAGGACCAATCCTGTATTTATTATATACAAGGAATATTCCAACAACAGATGAAGGAACAATAGCCACCTTTGCAGATGACACAACAAACAAGGCGATTGGATGTAATGTCGCTGATGCAACGAGCAAACTCCATAAGAGTACCAATGCGGTTTGTAACTGCACTAAGCGCTGGAGAATCAAGCTTAATGAGGCGAAATTCACGCATATTAACTTTACATATCCAAAGGCTTCCCATTTACCGATAGAAATTAACTCACGACCGGTGCCATATGCAAACAAAGCTAAATATCATGGCATGACACTCGATGCCAAGCTCAAGTGGAGAGAGCATGTCAAAAAGAAAAAAGAAAAAGTTAATATTAAGTTCAGAAAAATGTATTGACTCATAGGTAGAGGCTCTGAGCTTACAATACACAACAAGCTGCTGCTATATCGGCAAATACTGAAGCCGATATGGACCTACGGTATTCAACTCTGGGGGATGTACTAAGCAGACAAACGCCAAAATGATACAGGCGTTTCAAAGAGCTTCTCCGTAGCATTGTAAATGCTCGCCGTAGTACACACGATATGAAGACCTTCACAGAGACTTACAGATGGAACACATCAAAGATGTAAAAAGCATGCAGCCAAACACGAAATAAGGCTCCAGGAACATGGAAACCCCTATATTCGCCATATGATAGATAACCCTGTCGTTGACAGAAGACTTCAACGAATGAAGCCACTTGACCTAGTAAACATACCAAATTAAAATTAGTATCTTAAATAGGTTTAATTATTTTTGGGACTAACCATTGGGCTTGACCCCAACAAATCAGAATTGTTTAAGAAATGTAAAATTTGTAAAAATTTGAAAGATAAACTGCTAGATATCTTTCAAATTTGCACAGTCTCAGTTGTATAATTAATAAAGGAAAAAAAACTTTTCTTGCAGAAGCTTAAGTCAACAAAAGCGTTTATGACATCTTTCAATTTATTGAACTAAATAATTTATGTCCCATAAAAACATATTCACTTCATTCTAGAAATGTTTCAATGTTGCATATGTAGCGGCCCAAAAATCCTTTTCACTTCGTGACACTACGAGTAGCACAAATATGTATGCACCGCGCCGCTTAATTACGAGGAATAGCTCGATTTGCTGAACAGAGCTCTTTTGTCATATATTCGCGAATCTCGATATTTATCGACTATCGATCCGGACCCTGCAACTACCACCGTCGTTTCGGTGCCGTGCAGTTTACGACCAGTAGCTCATGGGGAAGCTACTTCCAAACATTTGAAGTCTTCGGAAAGATCACGAAACTAACTTGCAATTTCTGATCGATCTGACACCATTTGCATTCTTACCGCAGCAAACGGATCCCCAATTTCCACCTACGGTACAAAACTTTTGAAGGTAAATCTCGGTTTAAGGCGTTCGTTCACATATCCTTTCATCGTCGCGGCAGTAGACAGGCCTGTTATAGGTGCTGACTTTCTATCCAAATATGGTCTCGTGGTCGATTTAAAGAACCAAAGACTCTCCGACTCATTTACTACCCTCACTGTGAACGCAATCGTCGCCCAAGTTGATACGACATCTCCATAACATTACAGCGTCAACAACGATTACGGCGCTCTTTTGAAGAAATACTCCACGCTCACTGAGGTTCCGAATTATAATCTCCCAGTGAAGCAAAACGTAGTCACGAAAGGTAGGTTACCTTGTGCTAAACCACGACAACTCGACGCAACGAAACTAAAAGCTGCAAGAATTTCAGTTTATGACAGACATCGGAATTTATCGCCACTCATCATCATCCGTCTGCCACCATTACATATGGTGCAAAAGCAAGACAAGGACTAGCGTCCTTGTGGATACTATCGGCTGTTAAACACATACACAGTTTCTCATTGAAATTCGCCGGCACCATTATTAATCGTGAGAAAATCCCTCAACCAATGTTCAAAGTTGAGCTGGAACCTGAAGCAGCAAAAACCAAAGGGACACACGAAATCTTCAACATGAGGGGATCTGTGGAAGGGTGGTAGTGGAAGAATTTTGGCATTCTCGAAACTATTGCAAACTGCCAGCTGTTGTATTTAAACAAAACCAAACCTGAGCTAATTACAGAGGATGCACTGTGTATAAGGAGTTAAGGACAAAAATGACACCAATGTAACGAATTGAGCAACGAGCTGTCAATCAAATACATAAACGCTCAAACAACATGATAAAATTATTTCTGCAACCATTAACACAGAAACATCATACTCAGAGGTAGCTGCAAGTAACGTGTGGAATCAAGCAAATAAACCTTAGAATGATGATCAGGGAATCTACAAAATGATAAGTATCCTCAACGAAACAATGAACAAATGTATGCAAATTGTAGAAACAAATATGCGACTCATGCTGCAAAACATGACTACTCTGATGCAACTGTTAACGAACAATCAAAATATGAGATGATTGAACTTAAATTAGCCTTAGGGAATGCCAATGGGCTAGCGCAACATAAATTAAAAGTACAGCATTTTCTTAATGAACACAACATTGACATCAAGATGGTCTCTGAGACTCATTTTACACAAATGAGCTCTGTAAAATTTAATGGTTACAAAATTTACGATACCCAGCACCCTAACCGGAAATCTCGTGGGGGATCAGCAATTATTATTAGAGATAGAATAAGACACCATGAAAAGGAAAAATATCGCGAGGAACATATACAGGCAGCTAGGATCTGTTTAGAAAAATGGTCCGGTACATGCACAATATCTGCAGCTTACTATCCACCGAAATATTCAATTAAAAAGCAACAATTTGCAAATTATTTCAAAACCTTGGGAATATTGTAAATTCCTTGCAGGAGGAGATTATAACTCCAAACTCATCCAATGGGGCTCTCGATTAACATCACCAAAAGGCAAGCAACTGTGGCGGCAGACCAATATATTGGCCAACCGATAGACGAAAAATTCCCGATTTAATCGACTTCTGTGTAACGAAGAGTATTGCTAGAAATTATGTTACGGCCAAAACATGATACGAATCATCTGACCACTCCCAGGTTTTAATAATATTAAGCACACAAGTTTTAAATTCAGAATCAATTATTTTTTTAATGAACCGACACACAAATTGTTCTCAATTCCAATCTGTAGTGACAAGAGAACTGCTCGTTAAGCATCCAGCAGTACAACTCCTAACGAAGATATTAGAGCAAGCAGCGAAGAATGCTACATGCAACAGCTCTACTAAAGTGAAAATGCACCAAGCGTCACAGAATATTCAACGGCTCTTAAAGAGCAAACGCATACTGCGCAGGCAATGGCAGTTACATAGATCACCTGGACTTAAATCAAAATTAAATAAAACTATCAAAAACCGGAAAGCAGCACTAACAAAAGAACATGATGAGGAGATACAATGTTATCTAAGTAAACTTACAGCATCAGAATCAACAAATTACTCGCTGTGGAAAGCCACAAAAAATCTGAAACGGCGTACGCAATGTCCTCCGATTTGTCTTCTCGATGAAAACTGGGCTTAAGCCTTATTTACTCCGAACGAAAATAATGGACACTCGGAATTGCTGCCTGAAGAAGTTAAAGCTTCAGAATTTCAACCAATTAAGTATAACTTGGAAAATTTCCCAGATCATAATCATACATAAACCAGGTAAAGACGAAACAAAAGTAGATTCGTATCGTCCAATCAGTTTACTGCCAACTCTGTCGAATGCTTCTTAGAAATCTTAAACTAATTCTGCAAGAGCAAAGTATTATACCGGATCACCAGTTTAGATTTAGAAATATCATGGAACCATAGAACAAGTGCATAAGATCGTATCAGAAATCAGAAACTCATTTGGACCAAAAAGTACTGCTCTGCAGCATTTATAGATATAGCCCAAGCTTTCGATAAAGTATGGCATGAAGGCCTTGTACATAAAATTAACGCCCAGCTACCATCAAATTATCTTGCGATCATTAAAAATTACCTGCCAAACCGGAAATTCTTGGTGAAATATAATAGTGCATCTTCCAATTTAAATTAAATACGCACAGGGGTTCCACAAGCCACTGTACTGGGTCCAGTGTTATATCTACTTTACACAGCGGGCCCTACTTGAAATTGTATAACTGTTTCAACATTTGCAGATGATACACCATCACATTACAGTGCATCGCAATGCAGTGTCGCATTATTAGCGACACATGAAAACCTTCAAATAGCATCAAGAGTCCTGCAAGAACACTTAGGTGAAATCACTAAGTGGCTTTCAAAATGGAGAATAAAAGTAAACGAGCAGAAATCAGCACACATTACATTCACTCTCCGTAAACAAACCTGCCCTCCGGTGAAGTTAAATAACATCAATTTACCCCAATGCGAAACCATTAAATACAGTAATCCCTCGATTTAACGGACCCCGATTAAACGGACCCTCGATTTAACGGACAATTTTTTATTTTCCATTTTTCGGTTACCGATTATGATCGGATTGGATATGTTGGATGGACATGGGATTCTTAAATGAATTTTGGAAGAAATTTTGGAATGTGGCCACCTGGGATGGAACTCAGCCATTTCTTAACCGATTATGATCGGAGTGGGTATTTTAGATGGAAATAGGATTCTTAAATAATTTTTTTAAGAAATTCTAGAATATGGCCACGAATCTCGGTATTGAGCAGGCGTTTTTCTTGAAGCAAGCGGCTCGTAATGCTAACAAGTTTCTGGTAATGCTGAACATCTATCACCAGTACGTAACCACTTGAACACCCACCACTCATGAAATTGGTAGGTTAAGCGGCAGGCCAACTTCGTACTCTCACATAAAATTACGTTATGAACCCTACACAAAGGGCTCGGATAAATTTATAGTATTCTTATCAACAACGACCTCGAAAACTGTTCACGGGAACATGGAATATGATGCCTTCTAAGACCATGAAATCTTCAGAACCTTTCGAACCAAGCGGAAATTTACACCTCTGAGGTATTGCAACAGGAACTTAATCCATATGGCCATATTCCTGAACTTTTTCCAAAAATTATTTAGTAATCTCATTTCACACACAATGTCCAATTTCTGTCCTAGTTTGTCATATTCCAGAACTTCTTCCAAAAAACATTTAAAAATCTCATTTCCATCCAGTATACCCAATCCGATCATAATCGGTTAAGAAATGGCTGAGTTCCGTCCCAGGTGGCCATATTCCAGAACTTCTTCCCAAAATTGATAAAGAATCCTATTTCCATCCAGTATAACCAATCCCAACATAATCGGCTAAGAAATGCCTGACTTTGGTCCCAGATTAAATTGGATCGAATCGATTAAATTAAAAAACATTCGGATTTAACAGAGACCTCCAATTAGTCCGTTAAATCGAGATTTTACTGTACCGAGGTCTAAATCTAGATGGAAGATTGACATGGAAGAGCATATCGAAACAAAACAACAACCAATCAATATCAAAAGTGATTAAATAAATTGGTTAATCGGACAACATTCTAAATTAACTCTAGACTGTGAAGTCATTCTCTCTGACTTAACCAAACTGTTTGAGTTTATGATTGACAGAGTATTGCACTTCCATACCAAGAGACTTATTTCTCCTTTTCAGCATGGATTTTATCCCGGTAGGTCTACCGTGTCTAACTTGTCTTCATTTTGTGGTCATCTATTTGACAGTCTATACTCGAAGCAGCAGCTTGATATTGTCTACACAGACTTTGCAAAAGCTTTCGATGTGATTAATCATTCCATTCTTATTAGCAAGTTGGAGAGTCTCGACTGTGATTTCATTCCCATCGACTGATTACGTTCTTATCTCTCAGATCGTTGACAAATCTGTTAGGATTCTGGGTTCTTTCTTCCCATTATTTCGGGCGCCATCCGGCGTGCCTCATATCGGCCCACTGTTATTTTCATTTTTTATTAACGACGTTGTAAAATGTTTTAAGATTGCCAGCTGCCTTCTCTTCGCAGACGACATGAAGATTTTCGCCCGGGTCTCTAGTGTATTAGACAGCTTTTGCAGTGAGTAAATGCAAAAGTATTTCTTTCTTCCGTATCCGCTCGCCAGTTTTTTATCAATACCAACTGTACAACGAAACCAATGATCAAGTTGAGTTCATTTCGGATC
Organism: Nephrotoma guestfalica; assembly: GCA_963691935.1. Classification (NCBI taxonomy): domain Eukaryota; kingdom Metazoa; phylum Arthropoda; class Insecta; order Diptera; family Tipulidae; genus Nephrotoma; species Nephrotoma guestfalica. The sequence continues at coordinate 253,554,225 of OY829913.1, forward strand.
TTGGTGCGATTTTTGAATCTGACGCTACATTTACCAGACATGTTAACGCCATTATTTCAAAGTCGTACATTATACTTGGCTTCATTAAACGGAACTGCAGGAACGTTCGAGACCCGTTAACTTTAACATCATTATACGTATGCTTTGTTCGGTCGATTTTGGAGTATGCATCTCTTGTTTGGTCACCCTGAAACCCATGTAATATTTTGAAACTGCAACGTCTAGACAATCGCCGAGACGTAGCTTCCGCGCTGTTTGTGCGTGATATCATCAATTCCCGGAGCGGTAACGAACTACGGTATTTCTGATACAGTTCCGAGGGTATAGCGAGTGTTCAACAAGGTCTACGGAGCCTTCGGTTATCACTTGTCGAGAAATTCATTCAAGAAAGCTTTATATAATTTTTTGTAGTCGAGCTCATGCGCCGTAATTTCATTTTTGTTTACCAATTATTTTGTTGTGCCGATTGTAGTCACTGCAGACATCATTTATAAATAAATAAATAAAGTCTTGTTGTATAAAGTGGTACTAAAACCAATCTGGGCTTACGGACTACAATTGTGGAGCTCAGCCTGTGGCTCAAATATAATAAAATTGCAACGTGTACAATGGAAAATACTACGAAGAATTCGGTAAACGCGCCTTGGTACATATGTACCACAAACATACACCGTGATCTCAACATCCCACTACATTAGCTCGGGAGATATTATGGAGGCCTAGATATCAGCGCCTTGAAAGAAAAGATCCCTAAGATCTAGCTAACTAATTCATCTAAACAACAAACCCATATTAATATTAAGAACTAATTAGCTTGTAAGATTTGAAAGCAACTTATGAGTTTCCCAAGATAGGGAAGATTCAAGAATAAAGAAAAAGACAGCTATAAAAAAAGGATTACTCAATCAAGAATGGCAATACTTGAAGCGGATCCCAATCCATCGATTTTGTTTGTAAAATAAAAAATGGAAGAGGGAATATTTTGTGGCCAACACCCGATTTTCTTTTATCACGAATGTACATAATTATCGGTTCGAGCTTTAGCCAATAGGTGAAATTTTTATATTGTACGGCTTTCTATCGTACTTGTGTTTATTACAAATATTACAGGAATTAATGTGAATTTTTATTTTACTGGCCATCTTAGGGAAGAAGTACGCCCTTTTAATCTGATTTTCCACTTCTTTTGTGCCCCTATGAACCCTTTCGTGTTCTTTTACTATAATTGAGTTTTGACGATACTCGTTAGTCATGTCCTCGACCATTTTAGTGACGAACACAAAGTGTCCTTTTTTTGGGAAATTTTCTCTACATGCTTCCTGAATAATTCGATATAGAATTTCCGGAGCTAAAATTGCAGACTGTCTTCCGTTGTGAAATGTTTTGAAATATTGAATGATATCTTCTTTCCTAAATTCTTGTTTTATTATTATTATTCTGTTAATTTTCGGGAATACTTCTTCAGTAATTTTGGTGTCTAATCCGGACAGTCTGAGAATTATTTGGTTGTTGTAAAAATTAATAGGTCGTTCTGCAAAATGAATATGGTAGTCATTCGAGGTGTTGGCGGAATGTACCGTGTCCATGTCTGAGTCACTATTTGGTGTATTATTATGAATTGAAGCATTATCTGGGTTAGGTGCTTGCATATCTACATTGTGAAAGTTGATTTCTTTGTTTTGATTTAATTTAGTTTCATCGATTAGAAGTCTACTAAGGGCTTCGGCCACAACGGTAGCTTTGCCTTCCTTATGAATCACTTCGTAATCAAATACATTTGGAAGATGTAAATGCTATTGGTCTTTCCTGTTTATCATGTGCCTGCGAAAGAACAGCACCTAAAGTGAATTCGGATGCATCCGTCGTTAGGATGAAAGGTTTTCTGAAATCCGGATAAGCTAGTATTTGGTCCGTGGCAATTATGTTTTGTAATATTTCAAAAGAATTTACATATTCCGGATCCGAAACGTTAATAGTAGCTCCTTGTTTCAGAAATTTGGTCAAATTTTTGGAGATTTTGGAGAAACTACGAATGAATCGCCTATAGTACCCTGATAATCCCAGGAACTGTTTAATTTGTTTTTGTGTGGTTTGTATTGGCCACTCAATAATTTTCTTTATTTTATCAGGGTTCGGTTTAACCCCTTCTTGTGTTGTTATATGTCCCAGAAATTACGTTTCTCGCTTTAGAAACTCACATTTGTCAAGCTGAATTTCCAAGTTGAAATGTGATAAGCGCTTTAGGACTTCTTGAAGATTCTCGATCTGGTTATTTAGATTGAAGCGCTCAACGATGATATCATCCAAGTATACGTAACAGATCTTTCCTGTTAGTCCGTGTAGGACATTATTCATGGCTCGTTGGAAGATTGCCGTTTTTTAATCCAAATGGCATCCGGGTAAACTCGAAGTGTCCTTAGTCGGTGTAAAATGCAGTTTTCTCCTGCGAATTCTTGTCCATCGGAATGTGGTGGAATCCCGATTTTAAATCTAAGGTTGAAAAATAAGTAGATTTCCAAGGCTATCAAATATCTCCTCTATTTTCCTTATCATTTAATTTCCTGTAGTCAATCACTACTCTGACTTTCCGGGTGCCTGAAGCGTCAGCTTTCTTAGGCACAACCCATATAGGTGAAGAGTAAGGGCTGCTGGAATTTCGAACGATTCCACTGACAAGCAACTCCTTCAAGTGATCTTCTACGTCTTTTTTGAAATGGTGAGGGTATCTGTATGTTTTTGTGTATACGGGATTCTCATCTTTAGTATTGATTCTATGTTTAATGATTGTGGTAGCGCAGAGTTTTTTATTCTTCTTCAACAGGACTTTTTGATTTTCAGAAATGGTCTTTATGAGAATTATTTTTTCTTCTTTACTTAAATGTTTTGTACGGATCATTTTAGAGATCATTTCTTCATCTATTAGCCCATTTCTATACATTTTTATGGGCTGAATTGTCTCGAAGTAGTTCACATATAAGTTTAGTTTTGGTAGGCATTCCGGTGCTTCTGGTGTATTTGTTAAAATATTTACAGTCGTTCTAAAATTTTCGGATTTATATAATCCAGGTTGTACAGTGGTGTTTTTATTCAACTCTGTATGTTCCGTTACTGGATAATATCTATGAAATTTAAAAATTTTGCCATTTAGCGCTATTGTACTTGTTTCATAATCAATTTTGGCGTCCATTGTTTGGGAACCTAATATTCCATCGAAGTATTCGTGAAAATTTAGCTCATAGTACGACAGCTTTGGAAGGTTGTGTCCGAAAAAGTTTATTTTGCCTATTTTCGTCACGTCCTGCGTTCCTTAAAATGTTTTTTTTTTAGATTTTTCTAATGATAAAAGATGAGTGGGTATTATGTTGGGCTTGATTATGTTCGTATTTGCTCCAGTGTCTATTAGGATTTTTACGTTTTGCCTTGTAATATTGTTTTGGCAATTTATATAGGGAAGGAAGTTTAATCTTCCGAATCTGAGTTGTGCTCCTCCCAAACATTTTCGTTTTCTGGGTTCGGATTCGAGTTGTTTTCGGAGCTCTCTTTTTCCGGCTCAAGATCTCGTGATTGTTGACGATTCCCTTCCAAGGGACCACTTCCATATGTATGGGTTCGTTTCTAACTTGCCCTGACCAACTTTGTTTTTTTATTTGGGGATTTGCAGAGTTAGGATTAACGTCCCTTCTCTGCTAGAGGTGATTGGGCCTATTTTGAACATTGGCCCTTTTCGAGTTCGCCATTATGGTCTCGTTAGAACTGAATTTGCACAAGAAGGCGTAAGCCTCTTCAACGCTTTCCAGCTTTGCGGCTTGCAAAGATTGCTAATGCATCTTCTTCAATGAAGCTACATGTCGCGTGCCAAGAGCCGTTGTACATCGGGTTCTGCTTAGCTAGCGACTTAATATTTTGAATAATTTCTTTTGTTTTGTTGAAGAAAGTATGTATGGACATACCTTCTTCTTGTTTGTTACTCCAAAGCTGGGATTTATAATATGGGAGTTCTTGTTTGTCTCTTAAAGTGTCGATTTAGGTTTGTCTGGTATCCGAAAAATTTTTGGGATCTCCTGAGATGTCATTAGCCTTGCCCTCAATTTTGTTCTTGCCCGCTTGCAGGTACATTTTGAACTGTTGAGGTGGGACTATTCCGTCGAACATTATAAGTGTCTCCTCGGCAGTTTTAAGCCATGATGTCACTTGTTTTTTGTTTCCATCAAAAGATGGAATGGATTTTATTGGATCTGGGATCCTAAATAGGCCTAATTGCATCTGTGGAGCCTTAATACTGGGGTCCACCGCAGGTGTTTCTACTTTTTGATTTAACATTGCAAGCTATTAATTGGTCATATTGAGCCTGTTTCTCACCTAAATGTGTAAGTTTGTTTCGTAATACCACCCAGTTGGGCAGACATCTGCTTATTTCTTCTATCTGATAGAATGATCAATTTCGATAGATTTTTCCCTCCTCCGCTCGGTTCCGTTATTACGATGAATTGTGAATTATTTTGTTCTTATACTGACACAATGTTGTTTTACGTCTTTTCGCGGTTAGCGACGGTTAACGTATTCCTTAATTTTTTTTGCCTATCTTTTAGTACAAAAAAAATTTGTGGTCAATTACTGTGTCTATCTTATAGTGCACAGTATCGAATTTATCTTACCTATTTTGTAGTATAAGATAACGAAACGGGTTTTTATAATAAAATTAAAATATAAACAAAAATTGTTTCAATGAAGCGGGCGGAATCTTGAATCCTCCAAATAGTTGGATCCAAGTTTCAGTTCGAGACGTTGTTAGAAAAAAAAAATGTTCGCGATTCACTGGTGTCACTTAACTCGTAAAAGTTCTGTATTGCTTTCCGTAACAGATTCACTATAAAACTAGTTTTTATTCGCTAGTTTCTTGGCACATCAATTTATATTCACTTATCACACACCGCTCGGCTGCGCCAATTATGGGTTCGAGCTTTAGTCAACTATAAAAAAAGATTTTATTTTCAACAATTTTTATTTTTACAGTTCTTATTAAAAACTTAACTCTATTTTCACTAAACTCTAAAATAAGCCTAACTATAATTATTTAAGTTGTTTAAGTTGTTGATCAACGTTGCAAAGTTATGCTGAGGTTGCGTCTTTTAATATTGGTTTATTACCTCGCATTCCTTATGGGTTCATAACTATATATACCACTCTCGATTTCTAAAGCGAAAAATTAAACTTACTGGACTTTTGCTAAAACTGTCTTGTATAATCAAAAAACATTATCCCTGGGTAAAATTTCAGCTAAGCAACAAGGACAACCCCTGTTGGTCGGGTGTTGGCCACAACATATTTGCCCCTCCATTTTTTACGTATGTACTACGTACCTAGTAGAAGAGCATGTATTTGATAAAATACATACTCGTATACGAATATTCTGTAAAGCGGAATTTATGTTCGGCGAACAAAATTCTTTGATAAATTGCATTTACATACAGCATACAAAATCGATAAATAGTTTTTCTTCTCTATGGTTTAATTACTATTATTGTTATTTATTTCCGTTTACATAAATGGGTCATGAAAATGGAGATGAATAAAATTCTTGCATTAAACACGCTTTCTATTTTCCAAGTGATAAACGAAAGGCAAATATACAGGAATAACGTTTACAGGATTTATGTAAGTATTTTTTGCTAGTTCTTCGTCTTGCTATTTACCTTGGGTGCGCGCATACAATTTATCTTTCAACTTCGAAAGGCATTGTCGCCACCAATTGGTGTGAAAATGTACATTTATTCTAATTACTAGTTTTAGTTTACTCTTTCGCGATGAATTTGCGGAACTTATAAAATTTAGCCCCATTCCTTGCAATAAATCACGTCCGCAACAAAAAGTATTTTACATTCAACAGTGATAGATTTCTAAAAGCATAACATAACAACCCGTGTGTACCATTTTGAATTCGCACTGCTGTACGACGTTATGGTACGTCTATCAGATCGTGTACCGATTTTCATCTGCAAATTAAATTTCTACTCACACAGATAGCAAAAAATTATCATCTTTCGGAACAATCAATAAATTGAATTATACCCATAAAACACGATAATTTTTGTCCATTTTACATTTTCATTTTTCTGTATTAACAATTTTCTGTAGGTTGAAATTTTACCAGCAACCACACCACAAAACTATGGAAAAGGACAAAAAAAAGTTGTTCCATTTTTTGTGTCTTGTGCTTGTATAATGCAGAAGTAATATTATGATGATGCTGAAGATGGTAAGGATGTAGCGTTTTATTTTTAGAATTGGATTACTTTCCAATCATAAAATAAAATGTATATGGGGATAATCGGTGTGTGTAAGAGCATCTTGTACGCTAGACAACAACAGAAAACGGTTCTCCACAAATTAGCTGATTAAAAATGCTTCACTTTTACATCGTAAGATGGGAAAATATTTGGAGTAACGTCTTAACGTAATTTGTTGTTGCGGTTTATGTCTTACAATTATTTTTATAAAGATGCAACGGGAAACTATGCATTAGCATAATTGGTAGAATATTTCACTTAGTAGAATTTTGGGTTTAATATTTAAATTTAGCGTTAAATAGTCCAGTAGCCTACTCGAGTGTAGTTTACCTAAATCACTACTTAACCATTTAGAATTTATTTAACTAAAAATATTGTTCAGTACGAGGAGAAAAAAACGGGTTACCCTCGAAATCCCGGATTTGAACACATCGATTTTAAAAAATAACTAATTCTGGGTTTCAAATCCCTTCTTAGTCCACAAATCGTTTTCGTTTTTAAAATCCTTTATTTCCAAAATTTTATTTTTCTGTTAAAATTAACAATTTCAGACCGAAGCACTCCCAACTCTCTCGCGGTTTGGTTTTCCGGCGATTCGCATTTACGTTACCATCTGCGCATTGCATAGCTCCATGCCAGCCTATAGTACTGAACATAGAAAATGGGTCGGCCCATGAGTTTTGCACGCCGATAGGTGGTCGTAGTTGTGTTCCTTTTCCTCACAGATCGTAATCTGCTGATGAATATTTCCTTTTGCATCCTGCCCCGGATTTTCATCCAGTTACACTTTAAGTTCGTTGTCTTCAAATTGTTTTGCTGCACCTGGACGTGGATCGTCCTCAAGACTAAAATTGCCATCACGAAATCTTGCAAACCACTTTTGTACTGTTGAATGATTCATAGAATGTTCACTCAAAGTCGAATTAATCAATTCCATAGCTTGAGCAGCATTTTTTAAATTTATGTCTTGAATTGATTGATGCACACGGAACGACAGCTTCTAAATGACTGAAACTTATGTCATAAAAAGAGCAATGACTAACCTACATATACCGACCAAATGGCACAGTGGTTAAAGCTTTGGCGTTTGGATCGGGAGGTACCGGGTTCGAATCCCGATATGTCAAACTCAAAAGGAGCTTGTAGAACAGTTAGGAGCTACCTACCAAGCAATATCACTTCGATTGCATACAATGGGAAAAATGCAGATGGAAGAAAAATAGGTTCCTCATAAACTGACCGAAGAAAACAAAAACCGAAGAGTTGACATCTACATGAATTTGCCTTCTCGATACAAAAGATTGTTGGCACAAAATCATTACGGGTCGTGAAAAGTGGATTTATACGATAATCCTAAACGCATAAAACCATGGGTTGATGTAGGCCCAGCCATCAACATCAGTTGCAAAAATGAATATACCAAGAAACTGTTACTGTGTGTCTGGTGGAATTAGAAATGAACCATTTACTACGAGCTTCTGGAACCTGGTCATACGGTTACAGCTGAACGATAGCAGGCCCAATTGATCAAATTCAATGATGCTCTGGAGGAAAAAAGACCATTTACGAGCCAAGGAAGGTGTTAAAACTCCATACAGCAAAATCAACCCAGGAACTCACCTTATTCTTAGGCTGCTGTCTACAGGAAAGACTTGCTCATTTAAAGCAGGAATCTATGGTGATGGCGGTGATCACTCCTAAGCGCACTCATGTATCCCACCAAAAAACCGCATAAAACTTAATGTTTTTCGTAAGGAACTACACCGAATAGTGTTGGAGTCCGTCAAAGCGGCAAATTTCATTTGCAAATGTAATAATGGAGAAACTTATAAGTAATTTGTGATGAAATCTCCAAAATCACTGATTTCTGGACCGATTGCCAACTGATGGTCGGTGATCCTTCGAAACCTCTGCTAATACACACCTGGTCCTTGATTCACTTGAAGATCCTAGTGTCGTTTTAACGAACTTCGTTTTAAGGACTTATGAATCCGAGTGTGTCAACCACAGGTTGGAAGATCGTCCGACTCCAGTGCGAGGTTAACCTATTGTTTTTCGGGTTGATACAAGGAGATAATTTTCACTTCTATATATTTACCACATGATTCCCCTGAGCCTCATCTGTCGGGGGAACATGTAGCACTTATGTCATGGAGCCTAAATAAGAAAACTCCCGTCATAATTGGTTATGACGCGAACGCTTATCATACCATTTGGACAAGTTCAAATAGAAAATTTATATTTTATTTATACCATTTAATGGTAGTGGGGTATCTTCGCGAAAACGAAATTCTAACTTTTGAACACAGGTTCTTCGCTCTTCTAATCCTAGTTTAATTTTTCTTTGACCGGAGCGTTTTCCAATCCGTTGGTTTTATTATTGCCGACTCAGGTATAGCAGACAACGATCGACCAATGAGAAAATGACCGGCTGTTAGGATTTCCAAATTATCATCAGTACTAACTGGAGTTCAATTTGTTTTATTAATGTGTTGAGCTCCTCATAAGTTAAATTCGCGTTTCCCATCGTGCGACGAATATGATATTTAGCTGACTTAACAGCAGCTTCATAAATACCACCGAAATGTGGGGGACCAGGTGGTGAAAATTTTCATGTAATTTGATCTTCTGTAGTACATGAATTAAGCTGCCGTTGAAACTCTGTATCGTGAAGCATCTTGTATAGATCGTGTAATTCAGAGTTAGCAGCTACAAAGTGTGTCCCATTGTCTGAGAATACAGTTTTACACAGTACTCTTGTGGCTATAAAGCGACGAAGTGCACCAATAAACTAGGCAGCTGTGAGATCAGACGCTAATTCCAGATGAACCGCTTTTGTAGCAAGACGGAAATGGCCAAATATGTCTTAGTCGGACATTTGGTGGTCCTGGATTGACTCGTTCTGACGGTAAATGCGCCATTACTGTGCACCAATACATTACATACTGCCTGTAAACCCTTTTAGGAATCTGTTTTTTTTCATTTATTGGCCAGTAAGATTGTCGTACTGCTGCTAAAAGAACTGTGGTGCAACATGAAGATGCTTTCTGTGGATGAAAGTTATTAGTGTGGTGGTAAAACAATAATTTCTTGGCAGTAGAACTCTAATTATATTTTGCTGATCCATAAATAATGAAAGGGATTTTAGTGATGGATGACGTACGAGGAAGTTAGATTTTTGTAGCCCTCTATACTCTATTGGCAAGCAGGCGGATTGAACTAGACGTAGTACGGTATTTAATCCAATTTTTATTTCTTCTTCATTCAAACGCCCAGTTATCTTTGAATTTTTGAAGCGGCAATTGCTGATGAAACGATGTATATATCCCATAGCGTTTTGAATTGTCACCAACGAATTTTTGCGATGTATTCGATCTAAGAGATCGTCAACAGGTTCAGCGCTTGCAGTTGTGTCAGTGAAGTTAGATTTATCTTCGATGACCTCCATTGACTCTGTAAGTTGCTGTGAATTATTCCAAGATTCAATTTACGAATGAAGAAAATGGGTCAAAACCACGACAGTACAGAATTCATAAGCAATTCAGGAAAAGTTCCTCTTGAAATCAAATCGGCTGGGTTTAATTTTGATTCTACGTGCAGCCATTTAGTTGGACAACGGCACCGTAGGCATTTACGCTAGCATCAGCAAAGCCATGCAGTTGAATTCCTGGAGATATGTTGCTACCGTTAAACAAATGACGTGGAATGTTTAGCTGACTTAATTTTGGGAGTTCATTAAGAAAGTTAGTCCAATACGTATGGTATGCTATTGGGAGACCTTCATCCCAGTTTACCTTCAATGACCATAACTTTTGCAATAGTAATTTACCCACTACTCCTATCGGAGACGATCGAAAATCTTTGCAACTTGGGATATTATTTTTCTCTTAGTGTATGATGAAGTATTTGTTGAACCCAGGCTGACATTGATACGAAAATACTCGTGCACTGGATACCAGGACATACCTAGAGTTTGTATTCCAGTTTTATCATCAATTCGATATTGGACTTCACGATCTTCTTCTGGAATATCATTAAGAAGCTCCCGATTATTGGAACACCATTTACGCAAAGGTAATTGGGCACCTTGCAAAATTGATGTAATGTTTATTTTCAACATTGCTGCATCTTCTAGAACATCAGAACCGTCAACAGATCGTCGACATAAAAGTCATCACGGATTGCTGCACTAGCTGCTGGTTTACTTGATTCAAAGTCGAGAGCAAGTAGAAGTAAACAACGTGTTGCCAGATAAGGTGCTGAAGTGGTATCGTATGTGACTGTCTTTAGCTTAAATGTTTGAAGTACCTCAGAAGGGTTGTATCACCAGAAGATATACCGATATTTTTGATCTTCGGAATGGAGTAGAATTTGCCGATACATTTTACAGATATCAGCACTAAATGCATGAATGTGAGAGCCAAATCTCAGAAGAACAGCAAATAATTCATCCTGAATAACTGGCCCATCCATTGTGTTTGCTGTTGGCCGTATTGATCCAGTAGTTGATTCTCTTCCGCTTCGAATTCATTTATTTTTTGTGGTGATTGCATTAGTTTATCTTCTATTACGGATCTGCCGGCTTCTATACCGGGCGACTGACACGAAGTGTTACCAACTTCAGACTGTCATTGCTGTCAAACCAGTGATGACAGAGCGCTAAAATTTACACAAGTGACAGTTAATTCCATTGTTTACAAGCGAACAAAATCAGTGTGATTGCTCTATATTTGGCTGGAAAACCACAGCCGCAGATTGTTAATCAGTTAAAACATCTGCATGTGAATAAAATGTTTGTGTATCGCACCATAAATCGTTATAACGATACTGGCAGCATTGCAAAACGCCATGGTGGTGGAACGAAGTGCGCTTCAACATCACCGGATATCATTCGGAAGGTGAAGGCAGAAAAATGGCTCGTGAGGTGAACATTTCGCTCGAACGGATGCAGCACATATTGAAAGATCATCTTAGACTAAAGGCTTTGAAATTCCATAAAACGCTTAGTCTCACCGATGTTCAAAAAAGTTAGAAGCTCTTTCCAGCAAAGGAGTTATTACGCTTGCACGAAAGTGGCGATTTGCCGAATTTGGTTTTCTCCGATGAGTCTCCGTTCGTTATTGAGCAATATGTGAACAAGCAAAATGACCGGATTTACTTGTCCGGCCGTTCTACTGAAAATTTGGACCAACGGATTGCCACTCGAAACCAAGCGCCGCAGATGGTGATGGTTTGGGCCGCCGTAACGGCCGAAAGCTGTTCACAGCTCGTTCTTTGGACCGTGGCATGAATATAAATGCTCAAATTTATCGGTATCATGTGTTGGAGGCAGCGTTGCAGCTTTGGGCACAAAACCATTTCGGCCGCCTAGCCTGAACATTTCAACAGGACTCTGCGCCGAGTCATAAAGCGCGCATCAATCAAGATTGGCTGAGAAACAACGTTCGGCGGTTCATTTCCATTGCCCAATGACCACCAAATTCACCGGATGCAAATCCGCTAGATTCCTCGGTTTGGGGTATTTTGAAGAGTAAGGTTGGGACAAAAAAATACCAAAGTTTCGATCATCTCAAGCAAGCGCTTCGCCGGGTATGGTACAAAATACAGCAGAGCCACTTTCGTGCTGCATGTAATAGCTTTGCAAGCCGTTTGAAGGCCATAATCGCGGCTAAGAGTGGCCAAATCAAAAACTGCTGACGCAATTCGAAAGTTTAAATATTTGTGAACATTTTTTACGTTGATTCAATAAAATTTATCAAAAAATAAAAATTCTGTGGCGTTTTGTTTTGGTAACACTTCGTGTCAGACACCCTGTACATTCAGAAGCTAAAGTTTAAAATGGAAACCAGAGTTTAAAGGTAAACAGTAGTGTGCATCATGGGGGCTTGGAGACAAGAGAGGAAGGTAACATCTCATCAGCTTTAAACAAGCTATCTGGTATGATGCAATGCTTCATGGCGATGATGGGGAGAACTATGGATCTAATGATGCAGAATATGAACACGCTGATGCAGCTAGTTGTTAAAAATCAAAAATGACTCTCCTCAAAATACCAATATGGAATGCAAACAGCCTAGCGCGGCATAGAGCGGAGGTCCAAGCATTTCTCATTGAGCACAACATTGTCATAATGATAATATCTGAAACACGCTTTACCAACAAGAAATACTTCAAAATTAATGGGTACTCTATTTATGACACTAAGCATCTGGATGGCAAAGCGCACGGTGGCACTGCTGTATTGATTAAGAGAAGACTAAAACATTATAAACTTATGAAATATGAGAAAGATCATATCCAATCAACGAGCATCTGTCTGCAGGAATGGTCTGGAAATTGTGTGATATCAGCAGTGTACTGCCCTCCAAAGCACGCTATAAAAAAATTGCAGTTTATTGATTATGTTGGTTTAATAAATTTCTCGCGAGGAGTGATTACAGGGGGTTCAAGACTAACAACGCCTAAAGGCAAACAACTTTATGAAGCTATAGAGGATTTTTTATCTACCGGTCATCCTACTTACTGGCCCATGGATAAAAAGAAAGTACCTGATCTAATTGATTTCTGCGTAACCAATGGCATTGCGCGTACGTATGTTAAGGCCACCGATTTCTATGATCTGTCGTCTGATCATTCACCGAAATAATAATAATGAGTACTGTTGTCTTAAAATCAGAAACACCGAAACGTCTGACAAACAAATGAACTGATTGGAATCAATATAGGAGACTAGTCAAACAAAATAGTCATCTTGATATCCCGCTAAAACACCAGCAGATATTGATGTGGCTGCAGAAAAGCTAACGGTGACACTGGAAATATCAGCTGAAAAGGCTTCACCAATCATCAACAATTCTGAAAAAATTAATAAACTATCACATAATATCCAGTCACTAATCCAGGAAAAGCGGAAAATTCGACGACAATGGCAACAAACTAAATCACCATTGTTGAAGTGCAAATTAAATCGAGCTATCAAAACCCTGAAATTTGCACTGCAGGAAGAAGAAAACCAATGTGTCCAGAATTATTTAAGTGAACTCTCGGCAAAAGAAAAGACTGATTATTCTTTGTAGAAGGAAACAAAAAACCTAAAAAGGCCTACAAAGTCGAATCCACCGATTAAACTACCAACTGGAAATTGGGCGAGAAGCGATGAAGAAAAAGCCAATGTTTTCGCTGCACATCTAAAGGCGGTGATTTCACCACAAGAAGGAACTAATAATATCGTGCTGCCTCACCAGATGGATGATGATTCGTACTTTAAACCTATAAAGTTTGAATGGAAGAAAGTTAAGAACACAATCAAGGGAAGATAAGGGAATTACCAGACACATGCATAAAACTAATAACCTACATTTTTAATGCAATCATGCGAACTAGTCATATTCCTCAAATGTGGAAGATATCTTTGCTCACAATGGTACATAAGCCTGGGAAAAACGAAACTTAAATCTCGTCTTATCGTCCAATAAGCATGCTTCCCACAATCTCAAAGCTATGTTTGAAAAAATGTATATAATAACAAAACTGAAACCAGTATTAGAAGAAAGGCAAATCATTACAGACCATCAATTTGGTTTCCGAAACCAACATGGTACCATAGATTTGGCACGATATAGAAACTTAAAGCGCTCCTGCCGAAGAATATTCACTCAGTTCTGGAAAACTATCTCCTCCAACGGGAATATATGGTGCAACAAAATGGTGCAACAACTTAACTAAATGATATAAGCTCAGGAGTCCCTCAAGAAAGCGTTCTGGGACCTATTTTATAGTTGTTGTGCACCTCAAAATTGAGGATTGGCTCAAGATCTGGCGAATAAAACTAAACGGAAAAACATCAATTCATGTCACATTCATGCTGAACAAACGCTCCTACTCACCAGTACAATTAAACGATGTATATATTCCTCAACAAACCAAGGTCAAATTAGGCTAATCCTAGGCTTACACCTGGATAGACGGCTAACGTGGAAAGAACATATTGAAGCAAAGCGAAACCAAATAAAAATAACAGTTTCCAAAATGTATTGGCTGATAGGAAGAAAATCCAAGTTATCATTAGACAATAAGATCTTACTATACAAAGCGTTAATCAAGCCAATATGGACATATGGTATTCAGTTATGGGGATCCCCTGCAACGAACTCAAGCGAAAATACTCCGATGTATCGCTAATGCTCCAAGGAATTCAGAATAAATACTACTCAAAACTTCAGGGACATCCCAACGAAATAGCCCGGGATATGCTAAAAGAGCCGTGATTTAAACGCCTGAGAAGAGCAGATCCACTACTCGTACTATTGAAACTGTAAAATCATTAAATGTGTAGATTACGCTTATAAGTAGGATCTAAATTAAATTGTGAAGCCATTGGCAAGTTAAAAAAAAGCTCTCTTGATAACCAACATTCAGCGAGTAACAATAATCACGTTTTCATGAAAACCAAGGCTAATCGGAAATAAACAACCAGTATCATCATAGATCACAGACATCAGACCAGCAGCCGTCTGTACCAAATAAACCACACTGATTAATTTACCATTAAGTATTAAATGCTTCCAAAATCTTTTAAAGTAATTATTTCAAAAATCAGATTTGTAATAATCTTCCCACTAAACAAATAAGAAAGCCAAGCACCATCAAATAGCTAAATCCAATAAAATTCATTGCAGAACGAAAATTAAATCTTGAGTTTATTTTGTTACTTTTCATTGCTCTTGAAATACAAGTGTTGAATTTTTTTTTTTAGTTTTCGGTGCTTGCATATTTTTCCCCCGTATCTGGGAGCTTATTTTTACATCACATACACACATACATTTTCCTTTTTTTAAATTCACCATATGTACCGAATACGAGAATATAGCATACAAACGCTATAAAGAAACCACAAATTATTAAGTGTTGGTACTAAACAAACATCATGTGCATTTTTATATTCGAGTTTTATTTCCTTTTTGTTGAACGCAAATCGTTCAACTGAAAATTTTCAACTTAATTTTATTCACTGGAAATGTGTCAATGTATGTTTAGTTTTATAAAGGATTCTTTAGTTTCGGAATGTTATCAACTCTTCGGAACTATTACGTATAAGCACTTAAATACACAAAAAATGCTTTCTTTATCCGTACAACGTTCGGGAGATATTCGAATTCCGATTTTTATGTCAAAAGGAAAAATGATTTATATTTCATGAAGAAAATTACATTCACGTGGAATAATAGGAAAATTCATAAGCAAATAGAACACAAAATTCTTGGTGTATCGGCACGTGCAGTGTACACTACTGATAAATTTAATGATCCTGAAATTTAAAATTGTTTATGTTTAATTAATAATTTATATATTTGTTCGAGTTGCATTAGTAATTTTGAATCGATTATCAAAGTTGGGTACATAAATTATTTTTTCGAGTACCCGTCTGTTAGGCGATAGAAGATTGTTTAATGCGTAAAATTACCTCTTATGCACTTAAACAACATAAACTCGATAAACAAATCGAACACAAACATGATCGTCAGAAGTTACTGAATCCATTCTCATGGTATATGAAATAGGGCTGTAAGGAGGCAATACTATTGACTAGCGAGGCAGATCAATTACCCGAACGCGTTTCAAGTTAGACCTGAACTAGACCTAAACCAACAAAAACAAACGAAAGTCTGTTTGTATTGGTAAAAATATGTGAAAGTGACATTTAGGCGAAATATTGAGATAATTGAATATCTCGAGAATTTAATTTATTATTTACAAAAAAAAACTTTTTTCGAATTGGCTTAGTTAAAATAAATACTTTAATTACCTGTACTATACTAAGAATTTACGATTATCTTAAGAAGTTCTGTATGATTTTCTGAAAGGTTACAATTAGGACTTTCAAACTTCTATAGCAGTAGCAGAAGTATTAAAGTATTTATTTGACCACGTGAATCCCATTAGCTTTTTAAATGGTTTAAAAGGTTGATAGACCTAATTTAGCCCTTTCATAAAATCATACAGAACTAGGTGATAAACATATTAATTCTCGAGATATTCAATTTTTTATGAAAATGCTAAATAAAATTGCTAAGTGTTACCTGAAATGTTAATTGTTGATTCGGCTAAATGTCATTGTTTGCTATTTTTTCCAACACATCTACACATTTTTTATTTTTGTTGGTTTAGGATTAATTTAGTTCTAACTTCAAACGCGTATACAAGCGTGTGAAATTTGTGCTAAACCAGACCTAAAGTTAGTTCTTTCCTATAGTTAGGTCTAACTTCACATTCATTTACCCGAATCGTATTTCGGCAATAATGCGTCGAATATTGGTTTCTGCGTATTCGACAGTCTCTGGCCTATCAGCGTAGACAAGTGACTTCACATACCTCCAAAGAAAATATGCCAGTGGTGTTAAATCCCACGAACGTGATGACCAGTTGATAGATCCATTTCTCGCTGTATGGCACGCTGTATAGCATGAGCTCCCGTCTTGTTGGAACCACATATCTCTGATGGCAATACCATCCAATTGAGTCACAAAAAAAATTAGTAACCATCTCTCTATACAGGTCGCCGTTAACTGTAACGTTTTCACCAGCATCATTCTTGAACACATATGTTACGATGGTTCCTCCTGTTCATAGGGCATACCAAACGATAACGGCTTATGGATGTATTGGTTTTTGAACAATGGCTCGTTGATTATCTTCACTCCAAATGCAAAAATTCTGCTCGTTGACATAGTCATTCAACCAAAAATAAGCTTCATTACTGAAGAAAGTTTTGTATAGCAAATACAAATGGTGGCGCGAACGATGGTAGTGTGATTTTAATTCCTGCATATTTTGAATCTTATAATCATGTAAACCAAGATGCTTACGCAAAATTATGCATTAAGACGAATCGATTCATTTATAGTTTTTTGAATACTACGCGCTCCAGCTGCCACCGCTTGCTCGGTGCACGCCATATGGGGTCCTACGGGATGCGCATTATCATTTAGAGCAAACGTGGTGCGAAAGCGAGCCATAGTTAATCGAATTAACTGCTCTGAATTGCGCGTGATGAGTTTCACGAACTGAAACATTATTTACCATCACAGTAAATTTGAACAATTTGGAAATGGAAAACCAAACTATCCAAAATATTTTTTTTATTTCTATTACCAACTGTATTTTAACTAATTTACAAAAACTATTACAAAAGGCAAAGTATGGTAAGATAATTGTACCCTTGGCTCTTAGAGCTCGTGTTGGACACAATGATTGGTACAATAAAATTAGATTGAAACAACACAGCCAAATTACAAAAATACTTAAATTATCTTATTGTTTACGGGCTTTAGAGAAAACCGAGACGCTCCCAGACATTCTAATTTCAATCGGCAAATTATTGAAGATGATGGGTGAAACCACATTGATGGAATGTCTACGAAAATCTAATCTCCAGTTAGGGATATGTTTTCTGTATTGCGAGTTCAATCGAAGATCGTAGCCAGAATATAGAAAATCTTTAAGACCTTGAAGGATGTCTAGATCCCGAAAGATGGACCAAGAAGGAGATGGCGCATCATGAAAAGTCATCAAGTCAAAAGAGGCGTAAGACATACATCTTCTTCGATACAAATAATAGTTTATATTTCAAGCGTTCAATGTGGGCCTTCGAATTTAGATTAGCTTAAATCAAACTACCTAAATATCTAATTTCATTTACTACACTAATCTTAAAACAGCCAGCCGAAGTAGAGGTCAGAGCTTTGTTACAGCCAAAACCATGGAAAGAAAGAACATCAGATAGTTCCTGGCTATCCCTAAAATTTACTATTTTAGTTTTCTCACCCAAAAGTAAGTTGTGAGCTTTAAGCCATTCCGCCAATAAATCTAAATCGTGTTCGATCCCTGTTATGTTAACCTGTTTGCTTGAACCAGAGTACATAAACGAAAAGTCGTCACCAAAAGAGGGAGCCTACAAAAAGGGCGTCCGAAAATTCCATTCACATAAACAGAATAACAGGGGTCCCAACGCCGATCCCTGAGGAACTCCTGCCGCAATTGGCAGTTCTCCACTCAGTTGGTGATTGACATGCACCACTTGTGATCGATCAGATAGGTAACTACAAAGCCAGATATAGATCATTCCACGAATCCTCAACAATAAAGTTTCCTTAAGAAAATCGGATAGTCTACTCTATCAAAAGCTTTAGTCATATCAACAAACAGACCAGATGACTTGAGCCCTAAATTAATGCTCCCACTTATTTAGAACTGTTAAAATAGCTTGTTCCATGTTCTTATTTTTCCTAAATCCGCATTGCAGCGGAGAGAGAAAATTATTTTTATTCTGAAAATGTACCATCCTACTTTTCATGGCCGTTTCAAAGATTTTGGGAAAATGGCAAGAAGCGATATTGATCGCTAGTTTTCTAAACTCGATTTATCATTTTCTTTTTGAAAATTGGGATAACTACAACTCGCTTTAGGGCTAACGGAAAAATCCCTTTATCGATGAATTATTTTTAAGCGAATTGATAATTGCTTATAATTCACCCGGGAAGATCGGGGAAAAATAAAAGCTTCTCGTCGTATCCTAGTTTTTTATCACCAATCTATGTTTCACCGACTCATCCAAAGTAACAGTCGAACAACTGGATTCACCTACTCACACAAACAAATTGTTAAACTCGTTAGCAATGGCACTTGAAACAGAGATAATACCACCCGACTTGCAATTTAATTCTTTAATTTCAGCAGACTCGGGGTGCGTGCAGCTTCCCAGCGAAGCGCTTGCTTGAGATGATCGACACTTTCATATTTTTTTATCTCAAACTTGCTCTTCAAAATACGCCAAACCGAGAAATCTAGCGGATTTGCATCCGGTGAATTTGGTGGCCATTGGCCAGTGGAAATAAACCGCGGAACGTTGTTTCTCGGCCAATCTTGATTGATGCGAGCTTTATGGCATTAAGGTTTCAACGCTCCCTCCAACACAATGTGATCCCGATAAATTTGAGCATTTATCTTGATAAATGCTCAAATTTACCACGGTACAAAAAAACGAGCGGTGAACGGCTACGAGCAGTGAACGGCTTTCGGCCGTTACGGCGGCCCCAACCATCACCATCCGCGGCGCTTGGTTTCGAGTGGCAATCCGTTGGTAAAATTTTCAGTAGAATGGCCGGGCAACTAAATCCGGTCGTTTTGCTTGTTCACATATTGCTCAATAACGAACGGTGACTCATCAGAGGAAACCAAATTCGGCAAATCGCCACTTTCGTGCAAGCATAACAACTCCTTTGCTGGAAAGAGCTTCTAACTTTTTTTGAACATCGGTGAGACCATGCGTTTTATGGAATTTCAAGGCCTTTAGTTCAAGATGATCTTTCAATATGTGCTGCATCCGTTCGAGCGAAATGTTCGCGACACGAGCCATTTTTCTGCCATTCTTCAATTTAGGCCTTCATCTTCCGAATGATATCCGGCGATGTTGCAGTGCGTTTCGGTCCACCACCATGGCGTTTTGCAATGCTGCCGGTATCGTTATAACGATTAATGGTGCGATACACCGAAATCAGTTAAATTCCGTCTTGAATTCCATTGCGGATAACTTTTTTTCTGAATATTTCCCACTAAAATGCTTTTGTACGCTTGTAAACAATGAAATGAACTGTCATTAGTGTAAATTTGAGCGCTCTGTCATTAATGGTTTGACAGCATTGACAGTCTGAAGTTGGTAACACTTCGTGTCAGTCACCCGGTATTGTAGTTTTTAATTAATTACATTTATACCATATTCAATTCAAAATGGTTAAAACATTTAAATCCGTATTAATGCGCATAAAGGCAATCGAGAATTATTTTAGAGAAATTTGATTCAAACTAAAGCAGAAAATCTCGATAAACTGCAACCTGAAATAGATGAGGTGGAGGATCGATTCCATAGCGTAAGAGCCAATTTAAATGTTTTAATCAAAAATTACAATGATAATTCGATTACTTCTGATAACGAAGCATTCCTTACCAAATTGAAATTGAATGCGGTCAAATTACCTCACGAAAATCTTCCGGTATTTAACGGAAACCCAACCGAGTGGCTCACTTTCAAGGATACATATTTATCCGTCGTGCACAATAGAGACGACATAGATGACATTGTGAAGTTCACGTTGATGTTAGAAAAGGTAACGGGTGATTCAAGAGAGACAATTGGCCACGATGAGCAAATTATCGTAAATGTTCATGTAGATACTATTTTGAATTTGACGAAGGTTCCCAAAGACAATGCCGTAGAATTGCGAAAATTAATGAATTCCTGCATTTCACTCATTTCATCGTGAACAGAAACGTGCAATAGATCCATAGATTGTCTTGGCGAATTATTTATTATTAACATCGTTACGAAAAAGTTAGATGCTAGTTTAAGAAGGGAATGGGAAAATGAGTTAATTCCAAATGTCCTACCCAAGTGGATTCAATTAAAATAATTTTTAATGAAACAATGCAGAGTGCTGGCATCAGTTGGATCCAATTTAAATGATTTGGGGAAGTCGATTCCGAGTAAACCATCTCAAACTTCAACCCAAAGCAAGTTAAATGACCAGAAAACAAAATCATGTGTGTTTTGTAAAGGTAGTTTTCATCCATTTTATATACGTAACCAGAATTTATTAAGATGCCGTCATCCGCGGCTCTGTTTAAACTGTTTTGGGGCTAATCATTTCAACAAAAACTATCAAAAGATGTGTGATTTGTAAATTGTGTTCACGTAAACATCACACACTATTACACCGTGTAGAAACTACTTTTCGACCTGACATGTTGGCAGAAGAGAAGAAACCGACCGAAATTACAACCAGTTCTAACGGACAGTCAACATATTTTACCTCAGATAACTCGATTAGAAAACAAGTTTTATTATCTACCGATCTAATTCTGATCAGAGATAACAATGAGAAGTAACACGAATGTCGTGTGTTAAGCGATTCAGTTAAGTCGTACTATACTCATAGCCGTATTTCAATTTGCGGTTTGAGTGGCACAAAAACAAATGTATCTGAATGTACGACTACTAAGATTAAATCTCGTATTTCCAAGTTTCAACATTCTTTAACGTTTTTCATTGTCCCAACAATTTCAAAAGCATTACCGCAAACCAATCGATATTTCGCGTTGGGCAATCCCGAATAACATCATGTTAGCCGATCCATATTTCAATACCTCTAGACCAGTTGGTGCGCTTATAGGTGCTGAATTATTCTTTAGAATTTTAAAAAATAACCGAATCCATTTAAACGCAAAACTTCCAATGATTCTAGAAACTATCTTCGGTTTGATATTTAACGGAAATTACTTTGAACAAAATCCATTTAGTTTTTTAACCTCATGTCACCAATCGGACGAATTAGATAGTTTAAACCAAAATGCACACCGATTTTGATAGGTAGAATCCCTCCCAGTTAGGACAATCTTATCAAAGGAAGAAGCCTACTGTGAATCAACAAAAACACTAGGTTTATTATGGAAATCGAAGTCCGATGTTTTTATTGTCATTACGAAAACATCAGTCCTTTCTGATATTTCTCAGGTGTATGATCCGTTAGGGTTGTTTTCACCAGTTATGATCACCTCAAAAATTCTCTGTTAACTTATTTTTATTAGCATTTTATTTCGTTTTATAAAACAAGTTTTTTTTTTTTGAAAGTGTAGGTTTACACTTTGTGGACTGTTGTAAAGTTTTTTGTCATTTTTAGTTTGTCAGAAACTTCACTATATGTAGTGTGGTAGTGCTAATGCTAATAGCAACTACCTTGTTTGGGCGCCATATGTAACATTCGATTCGTTTTATTTGCATAAAATTTGCAATTGGAACTGTAACCTATACGCCCGCTCAGTGGCGAAGAGATAACACGTATTTCCTGATTGAAATTAAAACAAAAGAAAAAACTATAAACTACTGTAAGTTTCTTATCTTTGGCTTACTCGTAACTATAAGTGGCCAATTACGTAAATTTAATAGAAATTCAGCATGAAACATTTTGTTTACGTTTGTTTTAACAAATTGTTGCAGGGTCAGAAGACCGGTCAATTTTCCCGCCTTTCTATTCCATATTACTCTACACATTTTGCGTGTTGCTTGTTACGAATTGAGTGCGCCACAACATTCCATACAACGATAACAAATCATTTTATCTGAATAAAAACTATTCTATTGAATCTATCTCAAATAGTTTATCGGACAAACACAAAATATCCTGGATAAGCAAACAGCAAAAAAGAGGATTAAATAGGAAATTGTTAGTATCTGTTATTTGTTATACAAAGTGATATAAAAAAAAACTTTGAAGGAAAAGAATGTTTTGTAATTTTTGTATAAACATCTTCATCCTTGTCCAATGTGTTATTGTTGTATGCAGCAATGTAGACCACTTTTTGTTTGTTTTGTTATTTTAAACTTTTATAGTGTCATTATTTTATTGGTCGTGCTTTTTCGACTCCATTCCATTTCAACACTACAGCTAGTCATCGTTGTTGCTCGAATTGTAATATTTTATTGGAAATACTTAAATTTTGAGCCATCTTACTTATTTATAGCGTTTTAACACTATAATTGTCATATAAATAAATAAATAATAATAACACATGCCTGGTTCACCTTCAGTCGAGCGACTGTCGTAACATTTTTATTACGTAGTAATTTTTATTTTTTATTACCGTCCTGGGAGCTGTAAATTGTACAGTGGAAAATTTAAAGCTTTAATCTATTACCCGTAAAACGGTTGTCACGTTGCAGGTGTAAATTATGGAGGGAACTTCATTATTATGCATTTATTCGAATATTTGTGGCAATGCCTAATTCATTTTGACATATCAAACTATTTAATTACATATAAATAAATTCTAGTACATATTGATCAGTTTGTGTTGTCAATGCTGTATTAATTTATAAAATTTGATATTAATTTTATAAGCGGATTACAAAAAATACAAAATTTTTACTCGTAACGATAACAATTCCATTTTATTATTTTAAATAACATCACAACGCTACTCAGTGCTGGTACATAGCGTAAATACAAAATCAAATGGATTATTAGTTGTTATAATAAATTTTATTCGATATTTATATAAACATCACTGACATTAAGTGATTTTGACACTTATATAAACATCAAATAATAATAAAATTAAAATTTATTTAAAATGCATTTTTTAGAAAAAAAATTATGTGACGGGAAAATTAATTTTGGAAATACCATATATTATTTAAAATGTGTTTCCAATTTTGATAATTCATTGGTGGAGTGGAGTTGGGTTGCAAATTAGGCATACAATATATTATGGAATTATACGATATTAGTCATAAAAATCATGCCGATAGATAATGGTCACCGCAAGAGTTGTTGAATTAACGAAAAGCTTAATAACAGTGAATCCTGAGTGAGAGTCCTCCCGATTGGAAGTGTTTCGGCCCCAAAATAGGTTGCACCGATTTTAAAATCTTGGAAAAGCCAAGAAGTACTCGATAATAAACTTGTCTCAGATCTGTGCAATTCCTAATCTGACCGTTACATCTAATGCGAATTCAATACAAATCACAGAAAAAAATTACTTTTAGGAATATGAGGAAACCCGGTACGCGTTAACTCGGCGACGACCAACTCGGCGACGACCAACTCGGGGACGATCAACTCGGCGACGGGGAAAAAATTGAAAAAAGTCAAAAATGAAGATAAAAATTGACTAATTGCCGAATTGCTGAGTTTTGTCGCCACAAAGTGTAAATCAAATATGGTGCAGGTACATCTTCGAGGTGTGCATGTTTAGTTTATCTGTGTTTAATAAAAAATAATGCTTTGTGGAATAGATATAATATTTGAATTTAACAAATTCTAGTTGGATAATCAAATTGTAAATATTAATATGGTTAATGGCGTAATTGCCAATTTTTGCAGGTGGACTTTGACCAAATATCAGTATGTAAATTTTAGCGAATACATTTTTATTCGATAAAAGCTTTCTTTTGTCTTAAAAAACTAATTTTATTATAAATGCTTAAAAAATAAATATACAATTTAAATTAATAACAAAATATTGGAGTTTTATTTAAAATAAACTTTTTGGGCATACAAGACAATCTTTTAAAGTACTTTTTTCAAACTGATGAACTTTTTCCACTGACCTATCTTTTTCACGACAAATGAAGTACTTTTCTTCATTACTTCTTTACTTCTGCACCATGGAAAGGAAAGGAAACGAAGTAACTCTACGTTTGTGAACGTCTTTGGAACTAAAAATATAGGAATTACTAAATTAGAATTTAAGCGTAAATGTGTTGATTTTCACTGTAATTGTTATTTGTAATTAAAAAAACTCGGGAACTTATTTCTATGCAACAAAATCAGAAATAATAAATTATTTTAGCAAAGAATAAACCGAAAATCCAAATGTCCAAAGTAATTTTTCACAATCTTTCTATTTAATTATTTCTAACTAGATTACAATTTTTTCATTCAGATAGTACGTCGCTCACATTATACGAGTACTACAATCATCCAGTCTACTGCATCATCAACAGATATAGCTTTTATCTTCAGCGACGAATTTCCCAGCTTCCTTGATCATCAATTCGATATCAAAATTTGACTAAACGATTTTGATCGGTAGTAATGAAATTTTTTTCTTGTATATTGAAAATAACGTTTGAAAAATACCCCAATTTATGCGATACCATTATTGCTGCTGGTGAAAATCCAGTCAAATCTAATTTGAATATTCTAATATGAAGGATGGTTCGTTCAATTCTATAAGAATGGACCATTCATGTTGTACTGTGGGAAAGGCAGGAAATATCATTCTTCAAAAAATAAATACAACCGTGAAACTGTTAGCATATACAACGATGGAAAATTCGGCGCAAATAAGAGCAAAGGTCATTGAAGATCGATTTCGCATTGCATGGCGAATTGATCACGTCTATTGTATTTGTTCCTAAAGACGATATTGTCCATACCATAACAGGCCTGGAAAATTATTTACCGGAAGAGTGAGAATCGATTTTAGCGTTGTTTACTAATACATATATCGAACGTCTGCGGAATAATGGCACCAGAGGTGTACCAACATTTCCATACAACATTTGGCCAGTTTACCAACGAACACTAAATGGTAGCGACAGAACAAATAATTTTTCTGAAGCTTGTCATCGTTAATTACAATTGAGCTTTGGCGGTGGTATTGCTCGCCCTAGTGTATGGGTTTTCATCGATAAACTAAAAAAATGCAAAAATGTGCGTTATTGAGTATGAGAGAAATTTTGCCGGTCATGAATATCCACCGAAACTATGAAGAAGCGGATTACAGAATCTTAAGCAAAGTTATCAACTATGATCGTCGGAGAATAATAGAATACCTTCGCGGAATATCGTACAACTATATAACATGGAATGAAATTTAGCTATACACATACATCGCACACTATCATTAGCTAAATCACAAAAATTGTTACTGTAATTGAGTTTACCGTTGCCGAGTTGACCATCGTCAACTTGTCCGGCGCCGAGTTGACCTGTTTCGAGGAAAACTGACTATCCACGTTTGTGGATGATTAGGATACACCTTACCTTTCAATTAACCCCACAACAATAATCAAGTGGTGTTAAATCCGGGCTTCCTGGTGGCCAAGGAACTTCACAATTTCTTGAAATCATGCGATCAGCTAATTTTGATCACACAAAATGAATTGTTGCTCGTCTTGCGTGGCATATCGCTCCGTCTTGTTGAAACCAAAGGTCGTTGACACGCAATTCAACCAATTTGGGCCACAAAAAACCAGTTGAAATGTTGCGATAACGTTCCCCACTGTAAGGGCATTTCCCTGTTCGTTTTCAAAGAAAAACGGCCCAATGATGCCACCAGCCCATAAACCACACCAAACAGTGACTCTTGAAGGATAAGCTTCTGCTTCGTGAATAACATAAAGATTCTCCGCTCCTAAAATTGGACGATTTTGCTTATTGACGTACCCACTAAGATGAAAATGAGCTTCATCGCTAAAGACGACTTTTGATGAAAAACTTTCATATCGTTCAAGCAGAGTTAGTTGAATTTTGTATGGAAGCAAATGAAAATCAACATGCAAAATGCGACGTAATGTGGTTCGTGAAATGTTTAGCTCTTGTGAATGATGCCTGATTGCTGTGCAACATGTTGATGCGGTCTACAACCGTTTCGAAATATTGTTGTTTTTAAACCATTATTTTCACAATAAATTTGGACAATCAAAATGCGTTGTTATGTTGTTAGCAATTATATGATGATAAATGGCATATTTTGGACTTTTCATATGCCGTAGAAATTTATAGAACAAATAACATTAAGTACTAAAATTCATCGATTGAAAAAGAACCAACTGATGGCCCACCCTGTACATTCAGTATAAGATAATACATTCAGCACAACTACCGATACCGGTCTCAAAACACCTATCCACACAAGCGCTTAATCTTCTAGTAGACTTTTGGACAACCCTTGGTCTCTTTGATAGTTAAAAGAACTCTAAAACATCGTTAAAAAAGCAGGAGGCATTTCAGAAAATCCTAAAATTAAAAGCTGCTACGTACTGGGACTTGTATAAGAAAGTACAGGAAACATATGCAAAGACCCAACAAGAAAATACGCGTCCGTATTTTGTTTCCATCGAAAGATGTGATTGATTTTACAGAATCCAGGATCCTGAATAAATCTGTTGTAAACCTCTCACCCTTTTTGCGGAGTAGATTTATTTTCTGATTCAGGTCCGTTAGTATCTATCATGTTCCGTTTGTTTGTGACCAAGTTTAGTTAACTGGTCTGAGGTAGCTGCTAGTTGAGCTGTAATTTGTTCAATTTCCAATTGTATTTCTAGGTCTTTTGAGTCAATATTCTTGTTTGCAATATAAACTTCGATAGCTTTTCTTCTATTCACTGAACGCGAATGGTAAATCTGACGTCTATTTTGTCTGTCACTGATTTATTGTAATGTAAACGTCGATCTAGTAGTGCAGAAATTAATTGAAATTCACCTTTCGTGCCTATTTAGTAGTACATTAGTGACATGTTCTTTAGTTGGTAATAAATATTAAAAAAAAGTGTTTACATGAATCCAATTTTACGATTTGCTGTCGTGTTTAGTGGTTCTTTTGTTGGTGAAATATGGCGGAACCTCGAATAATTCTAGCAGCTTTAGGTTTCAGCTAGGAACGTCTATTTCTGCACAAACACAAAAAACGAACTATAAAATCACAAGATACATTCGTTTCCATTTTGGATTAATAGTTAATTGTTAATTAAGGATTCAATTTTGACAATTTAATGTTTAACCGTTCGGCTGCACAATTACAAGTTGTTCCTTTACGCCATTATAAAAAAAATTCTTTACAAGTTATTATTTTATTTAATGTTACACGTTTCAAATCTGATTTATTAGTACCTGCTACTTCTACTTTTCTTAAAAATTAAGTTACTGAAAACCCTATTCCACTTCTCATATCGTACAATGTAACGTGATACCCATCTGCTTAGTCACGTTGGTTGAATACGATATTTTGCATGGTTAACACTTTCCATGGGAAAACAATTGAATAGTATTCTGCAGTATATCACTTTGTCTCACGGGTAAAGTGATTTTAAATAAATTTTAATGATTAGCACGTTCACGCTTTCACTTTTCCATACTTTTACTGGCGCTGTTTGTTTTGGCATCGGTTAAATTTAAATCATTATTTAGAACAGTGTAGAAGCACTTCCAGAAGTTAATTCGATAGATGAAATTGATGCTCGTGTGGAGCTGATCTCAACACAGTTAACCAGTGTATGCAACAAAACAATTCCTAGGAAGAGATTAGCTAAGAAACGAAATAGTTGGTGGAACTCTAATCTAATGCATAAGTTTAGAAGTGCAAACCAGACGGAAAGGGACCAAAAAGCAAAAGAGTTGAAATTCTTCTCTATAGAGGGGCGAGAAATAAATACTTTCATGAAGTATTTAAACCAAAGCAAAGTAGTTTCCAACGGTACGTCACGGAACATGGTAATAGAAACCCATGGGACCTTGTAATGAAACTTATCGCTGGCAAAGCACGACCTCTTGAAGTTTTAAATACCATTAGGAAGACAAACGGAGTCGTCACTTATACGTGGCATGACACACGCTTGGAATTACTCAACTTACTTCTACCAGACGAAACACTATCGCCACCAACATAGTTGGATATCCACAGATGCTGAAGTCACCTCATTTACGTGGGAAGAGGTCACCAGTGCTCTTACTTGCTTTAAGCATAACAAGTCACCAAGACTTGACCACTTGAACGTGGAAATAATCCAGCTGACATGGCCCATCATAGGGCCTAGCTAGTAAAATTATTAAACAGCTGCTTAAAACTTGGTTACTTCCCTAGGGTTTGGAAAACGGGTGAAATGATTGTAATCAGGAAATTTGGCGATAGAGATCCACTTTCTTCGAAATCTTATAGACAATTCGATTTTTAGGGTGTACGAAATGAGTGACTGTATGTATACTTGCAAAATACCGTACAACTCATTAACCCGGTTTATTGCATACTTATTGATAAATTCTACTTGTGTAGATTTTTATGGCAAGGGATATTTGTTGTCTTATAACTCCTTCCGATTTAAAAATCCGCGTCTCGTGGATTAAAATTTTAGACGAATTGGTTGGATCCCTGTTGATTGGTTTTTTCTTCCTTTTGGGACAGGACCATTTTTTCTGATGTCTAAATCTTACCATAAAGATAAGAATTAGTATGATGATAGTAGCTATATGATGGCAATGCCAGTGAAGTATTTGGAATGTTTTAATTGCTTTGTTGAAAAACGTCCAACCTTTAACCTCGAATGTCTCATTTTGATATTGGATCAAGTAACTCCCTCCCAAGTATTTAATTGAGCTGTTGTAGAATATACTTCCTAGGAGATTATTTAAGAAGATTGTGTTGTCGTTTATTGGTTCAATTATTTCCTTTTCGTTAAAAATAAATTCACATCCAGCATTTAACCCTCTCATAAGTTGGCTGATACAATGAGTTTCTTTCAATTCTTGTAGCTGGCAAAGCTCACATATGCTAATTTCTCCTCTCGTGTAGCATTCAACTATAATTCCGTATGTACTGTGTTGGTTTATTAAAAACTCGTTGTGCTCCAAATTAATTTGTTTCATGTGGTGAAAATCCTCCTTACTAGTTTTGTGTACCGGGATCAGTGTTGGTTCTGCATTTTCGATGGCTTCAATTTCGTTTGAGTAGGGCAAGGTTCCCATTTCTGTTATTACACGTGCGACAATAAGCTAGTATTATTTATTCCACCCTTTACTCAAATAGCTGGTCTTACTATTTCTTTAATTTCTTCTTTCATTAACTGTAGGCGGCTAAGCTAGCAAGTGATGAATTTTTCTCTTTTTATATCGGTTAGGTCGATGTGAAGAATTTCTACGGAATACGTTGGGATAGGCGTTTCCTGAAGTTCTGACTTGTTGGGATGCCGATCGTATTTATATTCGTTGCAAATTTCACAATTTTTGGGGTACTTTTGTTATCAAGCTAGTCATCTGTGGGAAGTAATACTTCTCCAGGATCTGGTCTTTATTTTCCTTGCAGTTGCAATGTGCGCTTTTGTGTTCTTGTTGAATGATTCTATATTTACTTTCCTCGTTGCAGATATCCTTGACTATTCTCTGAGTTACCCGTATCTTGTAGTTGGATAAGTGCTCTTGACAAATTCCTTGGAGTAGTTGCGTGCAATTTTCCGAAATCTTGATGCCATTTATTATTGTCGGGTGTTATTTTTGTTTTATTTGTTATTTAGTTCCTCCCTTATTCAAGGGAGCAAATACACAGTATTTTAAATATGCCACGACGTATTTGGCAAGTAATGCGGCGGGCTAGGGAAAGTGACACGCGGTTATGAAAATTCCATTTTTTTCGTTGATTTCAGTTTTATTACGTTTGAATAAAGTTTAAAAAGATTTTTGTTGCAATATACCTTTTGAAATAAATCACATTTTTTACTGTAAAAACTTATTTTTTCCTTTATCTTGCACCACCAAGATTATGCCTGACATACGTGTCCCATTTTTCGGTAACGTTTCCCGCTAAAACAATAGATGAAAACCAATTCGATCAATAGATCGACGCAGGGATGTGCGTAACTGCAGCAGGGAAACTTTCGAATTTCAAAATGAAACTTTGCATACAGAGTAAGCCCATGTTGTGCTAATTAGTGCTAACGGTAAAAAATTAGTACTAGTCCAGGAGCCGAAAACACTGGAAAAGAAAATTTCAAATTTCGCCTGAAAGACGAAACAAATAAAACCCGATTTCTAGAAAAAACTAGAAATAATTTAAGCCTAAGTTTAAAACTTTCCAAAGGCGGCTAAACTGACAAAATTTGTGCTTATCATAAAAATTTAATTTTCCAAAATTGAGGAAAAACAAGCTTACCCCTAAAAGATACTTTATTAAACGAACAAAATACAGAGGTATAGTGTTCAATAATATTTATGTTGGTCAACGAATTAAACAATGGAACTAAAATGTCTTAAAATCAAAGTCATAAGCAATTCAGGTATCATTTTTCTGACAGGTATGTCCATTACCATCCGAAAAATATTGTGGCTGAATTTGTGCTAATCCAGACTTGGCGCAATTCCATGGAACAACAAAAACCGTTGAATGAACCAGTGCCAGTTTCGGATGGCAATGAACATACCTGACAGGAATATGCTATCTGAATTGCTTATGACTTTCATTTTAGACATTCATTTTAGAACATGTTATTTCCATTGTTTAATTTGTTGTTCAACACAAATATTATTGAACCGACCAAATGGCACAGTGGTTAAAGCTTTGGCGTTTGGTTCGGGAGGTACCGGGTTCGAATCCCGATAGGGGCAGGATGCAAAAGGAGACTTACATCAACAGATTGACGTGCAAAACTCATGGGACGACCCATCTTCAATGACCAGTACTATAGGCTGGCTTGGAACTATGCAATGCGCAGATGGTAACGTAAATCGTACGCCTTCGATTTGGCATAACTGCGTAAGGTAGGCCCCAGAACAGATAACAAAAAAATTGAATGCTACACCACTGTATTTTGTTCGTTTAATATAGTATCTTTTAGGGGCAAGTTTGTTTTTCTTCCATTTATAAATGAAAATTTATGAAAATTATATTTCTATGAATAGCACAAATTTTGTCAGTTTAGACGCCTTTGGAAAATTTTAAAATTAGGCTTAAATTATTTCTGGTTTTTTAAATCAGGTTTTATTTGTTCGTCTATCAGGCGAAATTTGAAATTTTTTTTTCCCGTTTTTTCGGCTCCTGGACTAGCACTAATTTTTTCCCATAAGCAATTTTTCCTGTACAGAAATTTCTAAAGCATCATTTTCAAGGTTTCTAAATTCTCTATAAAATGGCTTATTTGGATTTGGGAATGAAACATCGAGCAAGTTGGTTTGCAGTCTCAAACAGCAGCTATTTTTTTCTTTTAGAAAGTTTTTATTTTACTCAAAGAGGTAAAGAAGGCAAAATTTCCCTCAATTAGAAGCGAAATTATTTTTTTGAAAGGTGTTATTTCACTAAGATACATGCGTTCAAATTTGGGAATTTTTTGGAAATTTCTGTTCCATTTTTTTTTGGCGTAATGTATATTTATGTAAATTTTGATTGACTTTAAGGAATTAAAAGGTGATTTTAAACCACTATACTGTGACAATAAACAAGACTGACTCATTAATATTGCTGCGTGAAAATATCAAGACATCGTCGTAGGCGCAAAGCTAGGTTCGGCGACAATCTTCGACAAATGCGGCCCTGCTCGGTTCATAAATATACATAATTTTCACTATACGAGATAATACATAAGTAGTGAATTGATTTATTAAAATTATTTTCATTGTTTAATTGGCATCCAAAGATTGATGATATATAATGTAGTGTGTAAAGTACAGTGTTTTATCTCAAATAAAACCAAATTTCTCATGTTATCTAAATATTTTATCTCAGTAAAAATATTATTATCAGAAATATAATTTATAATAAAAATAATAATATTAAAAACAAATAAAATCTCTTGTAAATAAATCAAATTAGTTTTAATTTAATAAGTTTGAAAATTATATGTAGAAACCAATTAATTTTTAAAGGCAAAAATTTTATATAACAAACAGGAATCTTTTTGCCGAAAATATATCTTTAATTCTGATTAATTCATATTTAATTAAAAATCGATATAAATTTTATACCATTATTTATTACTATTACCTTATTTTTATTTATTAGCATAATGAATGTGCAAACCTACATGTGTTTATGTAGATATCTACATATCTATCTGTGTCCACATTCATTATATCCTTTCTCGAAATAAGATGAATAAGTGCTATAAATATATTTATAATAAATTAAATTGATAAATTCCATTGTATTTATCTAGGTATTTATTACCTTACGAACTAATTGGATTATGATATAATTTAATGTGATTACATCCGTAGGCCAAACTACTATAACTTAAACAATATACAAACAATCGTACTGTCAAGAGATATGACGATAGTACCACCTATCGGAAATTATGATTGGTTCGATAATTTTACTAGTTGGTGCTAGATGTCGTCCTAGGGTTGCCAGAAAAAACTTGTTTAAAATACGTACACCTCCGGGATGATATCTTGCCAATATAATTAAAAGTACTAAATTTTTTAGAGACAGGGTACTAAATCTGGTTCGAAAGTGCTTTCTGCACGTTTGTCGATTTCACCAATATTTTAGTAGATAATCCAGCAAATTTAAGGCAATACAATTAAGCCTGATCTCACATCAAAACACTATTTTTCAGGAGCTAAGCCGCAATTTTCAACACTAGAAGCACTTTAGCAGAATATCTCCACGCTAGATACCACGACTAAATACCTCCGGCAAAAGAAGCGCGTTCATATAAGATTATGTATCGAAAACATCAGCTTCCAAGCGGGACTAGAAAATTCAAGGGACTGCTTTGCTAACGCCAATAATCTAACTAAAGACTACCACCCAAGAAGTACAGCCATCAAAGACCGGAATGGAGAGCTGAGAACAAACGTAGCTGATGTTCTCTCAGTATGGCAAATTATCAAAATCTGCTAAATCGGAATGACGAAGTGACCTCCATTAGAACAATAGCTCCTTCAGGTGAAGAGGTCTTTGCCGAAAATCCCAAAGTGGTGGAAGTTGACGCAGCTATTAGTAGATTGAAAAATGGAAAGGCACCTGGTCGCGATGGAATCTCCACAGCTCGGAGTCGCTACTCTTACAACAAATTTATACGATTTCTTGGGACCGTGCTCATATGTCCGTTGCACAAAAAAGGCGACCGTCTTAAATGTGGAAATTATCGTGATATAGCTCTATTGAACACTGCTTACAAAGTGTTATATAAGTGTTGGCTAACGTTGTAGTTGCCAGACTCATCTCTTTCGCCGAAAACATGATTGACCGATCGACCATTGACCGGTGTTTTATCATGAGGATGATCTTGGAGAAATGTTGGGAGTACAACATAACCATACATCTACTATATATAAACTTCCGACAGGCATATGACAATATAAATCGCGAGAACCTATGGGTCACGCTCTTATGCCTAGAAATTCCAGAGAAACCCGTTTCTCTGTGTAGGTTAGGTTTCAGTGGTTGCTTACTGCACACTTAGGCCAATTTTTAGGCCCATTGTGATACCACTCATTCACTCCACATCATTAACCCACCTACTTCACCTACTCACACAACTACAGTATACCACCTGCACATTGCAAGCTCCATCATGTCAACCTGTACATTGACATGGAAGGTGGGTCGGCGCGTGACACGGAATTCAGCACTCCATCAGAGGGTCTTAGTTGTATTTATTAGCATCACCGATCGTAATCGATGATGAAAATTCGATTTGCATCTAGCCTCTGATGGGATTCGAACCCAGCACCTCATGGTCCAAGTGCCGAAGCTTTAACCACTGCACCACTTGTCCGGTTAAATAATTTCTCTGTGTAAATTAACAACGTCTGGGTAGAGGAAAAGCAACATTGAAACTTCGCGCTGTATATTTAATAAATCAGGCCAAATTCTTGGATCTGCAGATGGTATCGTGCTTCTTGGCCGAAGACCTAGCGATATCAAGAACAGCTTCATACCGCTCGAACGCTGCGCAAGAAGACTTGGTTCCTAGGTGAACAGTAGTAAAACCAAATTTTTAGCAACATCCAGGAACATCCACATGACAAATCTCGGTATTGGCGACCATAATTTTAAAAGCATCGAAGACCTTTGAATGATATGCAGCCTGAAATATGAGCCGAATCGCTGCCGAACAACTAGTTTTCTACGCAAAATCGGAGGTCATACGTTCAATCTTTGGTGCAATTAAAGTTGCGAACAAACGAATATCGGATTCGTATGAACCACGAAATAACGCAACTTCCCTGAGGTAGCGATTTCATCGGATTCATAAAATCCAATCGAGTAAGATGGCTCGGCCATGTTACAAGGTCCCCACAACAACGGATGATCAATAAAGTGTTTCACCAACAACCAGCCGGAGTAAGTCGTAGAGGAAGACTCCGACTGCGCTGGCATGACTGCGTCGAACAAGATTTACGCATATTAGGATGTGGAAACTGGACGGGATCGATGGATCGAGAAGGATGGAGGACCATAGTGCAGCGGCAAATTCCCTTCATGGGATGTAAAAGCTAGAGAGGAAAAGAGAAAAAAAGTCGCAATTTTAATAAACTCTCTGTGCGTTAGACACCTGAGTCTGGTGGTTTATTATGAAATTTTTCCGTTCCGTTAACGGATAAAACCGTGCGATTATGAACCTAAAAATCAAAATCGAGTCGGATTTTTCCGAACAATCCAGAAAAAAAATCGACTGGCGGATTAAATAAACAATAAAAAATTCAGCTGCCAAATTATTAAAAATCAAAATATAACCTCAAATTATTTTAAAAAAACTAAATTGTAAATTTCAGATTTGTTTATTAGAAATTCGATAATATAAGTTTCATAATAGGATAAATCCGTGTCGGATCGAATATTTCCGTTAACGGAAAAATCCAAAACGGAAAAATTTCATAATAGACGAAGATAAATATAGAGTTGTCGTTGTTGTACTATCACTGAGAAGTAAAGGGTACGCAACCTTCTCCGTCACCAAGTTTACTTTCCTTGCGTCAACGTACAATCGGACACTGCTATCCGCCTTGCGGACTATAGCAATCGGTGAACTTCACGAGCTGGCGCTCTCCTCTATGACACCTACCTAACAAGATCATCCGATCGAGTTCTTTACACATCTCAGCTTCCACAGCTTAATGGGTTTGGCATCGCCAACGTCGATTACGTGCTTAACTAAATGCGTTCGACCCAGACCAAGCAAAGCAAACGACGGAAACTGTAGCTTAACTGTCTCCAATTGTGTCTGCTGAGACAGAGTTAATTGGTGATGTTCGTTAGTACAAGTTGTGATTTCTCCCGCAACACGTGAAGCAGAGCAAATTTTGGGAGTGGAATGGAAATGGGAAAGAGCATTACCGAATACTATCTTCAAATTAGACAACCGCCAAAATTCGATTCCCAGGTATAATTCCTGATGCAAATTTGGAGCTAGATACAGTGTAAGAAAGTTGGTTTAACCGGCAAACGTAACTGGAACTCTGATATGTCCGGTAATTTGCTCTAGTATTTGCGGTGCGTTTGCGGTTTTGATAGTAGCAGGGAGATGGCGAAAATGAACTGTAGGGTAGTATTTCTTGTAGTATTTCTTCGCAGTTTTTTCCAAGAATTGAAACTTTGGCACCGTTATCCAATAGACCGCGCATTTTGCTGTCCAGCAAATTTGAGATGTTTTGCTTTACTTCGCGAAAACTTGTATGTAGTGTAATTGTCTTTTAATAAAGTTTCAGAATCGAACGATACTCGCCCCTTCTGGTTTGTGATGTGTTGTGTGATGTGTAGGATACGGCGGCTGTAATTTTTGAAGAAATATCCGATTTGTTGACAATTTCAGCACGGTTTGATTAAGCTTAAGAAGGTGGAATCTTCATATCACGTGTATTCTGACTGGACACTATAGCATTAACTGTCGGTTGGAAAAAACTGTTTAGGGCATTCAAATTAGGCATATAAAAATTTTGATTAGGTTCACTGTAAGCCATGGTATGTTGATAATACCATGGCTTACAGGATAAGGTAATGGCGGTAATGGCGGATGAATTACAATAGGGTTTAATAGTACGATGAATTTTCCCGAATCCCCATCTACTGGGGTCGAAACTATATGTACTAAGTCAAATGTAACTTGCTTGGGGTTCGCAACGCTCGTTTGCATTGAATGCACGAATTTGCATGATTCGCGATTTATCATTGTACTTCGGTACAAACTTAAGTGTTGCCTGATGCAATAATTTGTTTTTTCTTTGATGACTTTCTGGGTTAACTTCACAATCACATACATTCCACAATGAGCTACGAAACCCTTCATCTCCATCTTCAGATATTTTTTTCCCAAATATAGTGATTATACGTTTTAAGCTTTCAAACGTGATTTTATTTTAAACCGAATTTCTTTAACAAAGTTGTTATCTTAATTTTGCTATTTCAACCCAGATGTGGCATTTCATTTTTCTAATTTTATATTTGCTACAAGTATTATTGGAAATTTTGTCTTCCAAATGCACAAACACAATATCTTCAATATATATAATGTAATCTACTAATATGTACAAATATAACCAACCCAATAAAAATAAATTCATTAACTCTAACCAAACAACAAAAATCTAAACAAAATATAACGAAAATACGAGAAGTAAATTCCAAAACTAAAAATTTAAGTCGAAACTAATCAAAAACTGCAAAACTATAAACTTTGCCAATTAGTTTATCTGAAATGCACAAAAAGCTCACAAAAAACAATTAAACGTATCACCATAACAAAATACAAGCTTTTGTGTTGTAGCAGAAAAATGAAACAGAATATTTCCTCTAAAAATTAAATTGGAAGCAAAAAATCCTACATACACCTTTATGTGACGTACTAATATTTAAAATTATGCAAAATACAACAACACCATCTAATTAAATAAATAATTTTAATTGTAATCTCAATTATTATTCTTAATCTTTTGTTATAGTAAAATAGGAGGTGTACGTACATCTACTACACAGATTTTAAAAGTATATCGCTCGCTACACACAGTAAATGAGAAATAAACTCCGGAAAACTTCTCGCTATGTTGTCTGATTTGTTGGTACACAATTTCATAGAAAATATAAAAGAATTATTTTAAAATTCGAGCTAATGTCAACATTTCTATTAATTAATGCTTAAGAATATCTTCATGTTAATTATAATTAATTAATTTAAAAAAAGTTATTCGGTGGTTTTTTGCAGAAAGTTTTCGCTCCCTACTCGAAAGGTTTACCAAACCAAATCGGATTTGTGAGTATCCCATTTGCGTTTCTTGCGAATTCTACATCGAGCAGTGGGATGACTTAATCAGGTTTATGATAACGAGCAAGTTCGATTTGGAAACGAAAGAAAAGTGGTGTAAAACAGCCCAAGCGGAGAATTTGGTGACCTACAAGAACATTACTATTTTTATAAAAGTGCATTGTACAAAATTAGAGTTACTACCAACTAAACTGTCAACTTCTACTGTACCCATCAAATCGTGTGAGTCACGACAAAAATGCCATTTTAGAAATCCCGCGGTTTTCTAATTTTGTCGAGTAGTATGGGATTGTGCAATTTTGTGCGACTAACGGTAAAATGTGTGCATAATGTATTTTGGGTGATAATGTGGAATTTCTGACGCGATTATCACACCGGATATCCCATAGATCCGTTTAATCATTGGACCATAGCTGTTACTTTAGTTTAGTTGTGCCAAACTGTGTATGCCAAAAGCAATTTAATTCTCCTTTAGAATTGGTCCGGATTTTTCCTAGAACAGTGATATCTGCCCATTTAGTTTTCTGGTTACATTGTTAAATCTAAATATATATAAACTGATAAGACTATAATTTACTGGTGGCGCATACTCCATATCAGACAGAATCACACACAGGAAACCTTTAATTCAACCCTAATTTCAAAAGATTACTTTCTAAAAATTGTGTGGTTGATTTCTGGAAATCCCACCTTTTATTATTGAAGTCACTCAAACTAGTTGAAATGAACATTCTGATCAAATTAATGATTGTTCCTACACCTCATCAGCCAGAATCGTACATACAAGACCCTTCCTTCAACCCTAATATCAAAAGCTCATTTCTGAAAAATTTTATATGCGGGATTTCTGTTCAGTACAAGCAGTTTAAGTGATTTCATTAATAATAAATTCGAGATTTCCAGAAATCACCCTCACA
Source organism: Nephrotoma guestfalica (assembly GCA_963691935.1). Lineage (NCBI taxonomy): Eukaryota > Metazoa > Arthropoda > Insecta > Diptera > Tipulidae > Nephrotoma > Nephrotoma guestfalica. Next base: position 253,592,956 of record OY829913.1, read on the forward strand.
AAATATTTCGAAAGTGATCCGTTGAAATTAGTGTTGAAATGGAGGTTTCCGAATCTGGCTGATAGGGAGTAGGCACAATCATGAAACTTAGTCAGTTTGTTCAGTACGAGCAGTACTGAATCACTTAATTTCATTAATAAAAGGCGGGATTTCCAGAAATCAACCATATAAAATTGTTCAGTAAGGATCTGTTGAAATTAAGGTTGAAATGGGGGTTTCCTATGTGTGAGTCTGGCTGATAGAATGAAGAATGTTGAATTATGGGTTTTCTATTGCCAATTCTGGCTGATATGCAGTATGTCACCAGTGGATTATGGTCTTAGCAGATTATAGGTATACATCCAGTTTAAACAATGTGACTAGAAAACTACGACATTTTCGTACATAGTTGATCTTACTAGTTGATCTACAATTCTGGAGGAGAACTAAATTGTTTTTGGAATTCACAGTTCGGCACAATTAAACTAAAGTAACACATATGGTTCAATGATTAAACGAATTTGTGCATTATGCACAAATTTTAGCGTTAGACACACAAAATTGCACAATCAAATATACTACTCGTAATACTAAAACAAGACAGCCGTGGGATTTCCCTCGTGACGCACACATTAAATCTTCTTCTTCGACTGCGCCAAATCGATGCTATGGGTTAGTGTTGGATAAATGTAATTGTTCGGTTGTCGGAAGGACGATGTTGGATTTCGGCCCACAACTGAGCCTTATTAGTGGCTAACTTTAAAGCTTCAGCTACCACTGAATGGGAGGTCTGGCTGAATTGGCTATTCGGTGGTGAAGTTTTCTCGAGCACTTGGGTAACATTAAACAAAACGGTGTCAAATTACTTTGCGATCCTAGAAGTATCAGTGCCCATTACTCCATCGATAACAATAAACACTAATAACTAGCACATGCCATTAAATATTCACCTAGCAAATTACCAAAGAATCCAAGGACTAACCACGAAAGATCGCCATTTTACTGCTAGACTTCCACTTATTCATCCGCCTTTCATTAGGTGTCCTTCGAGAGAAGTCCTAAAGGGATTCTACAATTTAGAGAAGGAATTGTTCAAAGAAAAACTGTTCATACTGCTTACAAATCCTTCTTAGACGAGTAAATAGCACTTGCGCATATGAAACCCATATTAAGATGGCCATCTACGTCAGTTCAACGACGTAACTTAAAATCATCTTTAAGTTCAACAGCTCAGCAAAGACAATCAACGGACTGTCTTGAATGATATTTTGTCGGAAGGACCGGTGGTATAAAATAATCTCGTGCCCATGTTAGGTCGTATCAAATCGTATAGATACACCTTTAGTGCTGAAATTTCCAAGAAGTATCATTCTACTTGCGCAATAATCCTCGTGAAGTCATTCAGAGCTCTTTTAATAGTGGCAGCTGATCCCTAATTGTAAAATTTTGGTGTGATTTCTTGAGATAGTTCATCACGCTAATCTACCGATATCACCCGAAGCGTTTGAAATAATATATTTATTTTGATTATCACTGGAGAGAGCCACTCTTAAAGGATTAAAAATTTGGCTACTCTCTGGAAGTAGTTTCCTCTTCGTAAAAATTAGTTCGGTAATATTGACATGATAGGATAACATGTCTAGCTGCGGGTTCCATTGTAGTCCCAGGACTTTTACCATTACATCCTCCTGGATGAAATTTTTTATAGACTCTACTCTGTCTTCTGATGTTGTGGTATGTAAGAACTCGTTCGAATTATAAATCCATTTTCGAAATTTCATCCCAGCCCCAGAAATACTGTAGCTGTAGCAGTCATTAAATCATCTACATAACTAGTTTTACGAAATAATGTGGATGCTGCAGGGAATTGTTGTCTATGACTATTTGCAACCTCGTGCAATATTCGTGTAGCTAGATACGAAGCCACTGCAGTCCCATATGTCATTGTTGTCAGTTTAAAGAATTTTATCGGTTCTGCATCACTCGATCTCCAAAGTATTACCTGTAATTTCTGGTCTTCTTTGCTGAATAAAATCTACCGGTACATCTTTTAAACATTAGCCCTGATAGCTATTTTATTTCAGCGAAACCTCGACGCAAAATTTCGACGATTTCAGGATGCCATTGTGCGGCAAAACTTCAGATCATGCGGTTTGGTGTCTTGGACTTGCATCCTGTGATCCATTTCTAAATACTTCTGTAACTTTCTCTCCATTGATTATCACCGGTTTACTGCCAAATTTATCGACTTTTCAAGTTCGATCGTGTTTTGTTTCAATGGTAACTGCACTACGAATCTTCCTTCTGTGGTTCTACGCTCATTTTGGCTAGATCTAGCTGGCCGCCAGGAACCCATCCAAATATTGTTTCCATGGTAATGATGTCGTTTTGTTGTTTGATTCTTCCTTCTAAAATCACATTGAAGTCATTTTGCACGCCTAAAACTATGTCAATATCTTGGGAAACATTGAATTAGGATTAGCTGAGATAAATCATATTAGCTTAGGTCTAGATCGAATGAATGGGACGGTAATTTTGAACACAATTTCGAATCTTGGCGAGATCTTAAAGTCAGAGTAACAGTTCCTTTACAAACTTGATTTCCCGTACCACTAATACCTGATACAACTGTACAATTATGGTCTCTGAATACCTTTAATCGGTTACAAAATTTCTCTCTCACCCAAGTTGACATCGAGGCTGAATCCAATAAAATACGGGTTTCCCACAATTTTGACATCTCGATCTTGACATGCCTCGGAATACTGGGTGATTAGCTCGTAAACAATTAAAGCAATGATTATCTGACTTGACGCATTGCCAGCGTTTGGTTACCGTGAAATTTTTGAACTTGTCACACTTGTCATATTGGACAGTTATTCGCTTCTGTGGCAACGTGCACCTTGGTACGTGCTCTTTAGGAATTTCCGCGATCTTTTAATTTTCGTCTCGCTCGATAAAATTAGAATTATTTATCCAGAACTAAAAATTTCTCGAATCAGGGCTACACGATTTTGAGATGTATACACTAGTAGCTCATTTTAGGTCAAGTTAGAAAAAAATCGTTGCGAGGCAAGTTTACGTTCGAATTTACTAAATTTGATAATTTTTCGTTTTTTTATTAAGTTTGATAAAATTTCTGGGCTGGACTTTCAGACAAGAGTAAATTGATTATTTATAGGTTAGTGTTGCCCGATTAAATTTTTTTATATTTTGGGATAGAATGCTCTGAAAACTTCATACGCGTGTCAGCGATGGTGAATGCTTAATTTGACTACTGTAAGATTGGTGGTCCGGAAAACCATAACCCATAGAGACGACTTTAATATAGTGGATGCAGCTACTCTTGTTTGGTTGATACCATATGTAGGCTATAAAGGTTTGCAGGTTTGATGATGAAGAATATAACCAATGCAGCACGAAGGTTAAATCGCACGACACACATAACTCCAGACTAAGCAATGTAAATTTTTAAGTAGAGAAAAGGGAGCCATCGGTTGTGTACAAGCAGCATAGAACCAGTTCAGGTATGTACTATGGTAGTTTGCTGACCGCAAAATTTAAGGTTGCTTCAGTAAAGAAATTGTCAGTAGCGAGATCGGAACTTTATGCGGCTCATCTTGCAGCGCAACTCGTGAAATCAGTGGCAAAAATATTGGAAATGAAAATATCAACCAACTTTTGTAGGAAATAGAACTTCACAAATACTTGACCTCATCAAAAGAGATAGCTGGGATCACGTTCCTACAAATGTTGTCCTACAAAACCCTGCCATCCGAAATATTGAAGCACAAGATATGGTAGAATTCTCCTAACTAGTTGCAGTGTGCGTCAGCAGTTTGGCTAGAGAAGAAAATGAATTCTGGAACTAAAGAAGAAGAGCGTCCCAAATACTGTATAACCACATCAGCAGAGTGTCAACATTTGTCATTTTACACGGACTTAATTGAAAGATTGTCGTGCTATCAAAAAGCCATTAGGACAGTCACAATAGTTCGGAGATTTACGATTTCTAGAAACGAAAAGGGCCAATAATTGTGCTAGAGAGAGAGAGTAGAGGAGGCTGTTATTTTATATTGTTAGAACATCCAGACGGAGTTTTTACAAGAAAACATTTTACCTATTTTGGTGATTCAAACCAAGACGAACTAAATCCTATTATCCTAACACCTTCGAAGTTAACAACACTACTTATCATAGACCGCCATATACGATATTGTCACGCAAAACAAGCTATACGAAATTTCGTCAGAAAATACATGAAATGTTTTAGAGTGGAATCAACTCCATTGTTACAGGAAATGGGAAACCTTCCATTATATACAGTTCAGCATATTCGAGCTTTGCTGAAAGTAAGCACAGACTGCGCAGGAACAAGTGTTTCTTTAAGAGAGTTTTTTGCCGAGACCGATCCTGATACACTTGAGGATCATATTCAAATTGAATATCAAAATCGAACTGACGATACATAACTCGTATGTGGAACGTGATTCGGTCGATTATTATTGTATATCATTGGCAAATGACATGAAAAAATGGAAGTTTCAGAGCAGTGGCACATTAGGTTAGAAATAACTTAAATAATGTGCACGGCCAAATTTAAAGATTCAATTTAGTATTTTTTTATATAGATATGTCCTATATATAGCCCCGTCTTGTTGGAACCAAATGTTGTCAAGATCAACTTCTTCCAATTTCGGCCATAAAAAGTTGGTTATCATCGATCTATACCGATCTCCATTGGCGGTAACGGTGTTAACAGCTTTATTTCGAAAAAAAATACGGACCGATGATTCCACCAGACCAAAGACCACACCAAACTGTCAATTTAGGTGAATGTAATGGTATTTCATGAATAATTTGTGGATTTTGTTCGCACCACAATCGACAGTTTTATTTATTTACCGCACCACTCAGATAAAAGTGAGCCTCATCGGAGAAGATGATTGCCTTACAAAAATCGTTATCGTTTGTAATTGCAATTTGTAAACGTTGTTCTTGCGTATATCTCACCATGATGAAATTGTTAACATTACTGAATACAATGAAATAAAAAATGACAGATCATGACATATTACAAATGGCCGAAACGTGACTTAACAATCATATCATTCCTATTGGAAAACCCTATACATATAGATTAATATAAACTCGTTAGATATTTAATATTTTTATTTAATAAAACGATAAAATATAATCTGATTTAGAAGAATAATTTTTTTAAGAGCTATAAACTCTATTATTCTGCCAAGGAAGAATATTTATTTCATTAAAATAATTTTTGAAATTGTTTCTAATGTTCTTAGCATTTGTCAAAGAATTGTTGGAACCTGTTCGGCCAATATGTTGTAGAGCTCCATTGCTGTCTTCTCCCGTTTCTCGACGCCATCGTCCTTCAACAATTTCTCCATTCTCACTTTCAACGTCTGTATAACCAGCTGGTCAATAAAAATCATTCTTTTTTTACCCAATTGTATAAACAAACAGTCACCTTAACAAATTTTAGCACATTTTCCCTTTGTTATGAAATGGCCTCATAATATGCCTAACCAATTCGAAAGCCTCGAATTGCTATTTGGTAAATTCTGATCGGGAGGGATATTCAAAAATGAGCTGCCTTCGATTAATGCTTTCCCAAAAGCAGTATTTTTAAAGACACCGCTATCGCTGAATCTCCCAGATGCTCTGATGTCTACAACTAAAAAGTATGGTAATGAACATTTTACTAAATTTTACTAAGTGACGTCATTTTTATTTAGTAATGTTTTAGTAAAAACTTCATTCGTGTATATAGGCGATGGAAGTATTTACTAAACCTTACTAATTTTTTTGTAGATTGAATGTGTCGTAAATTGAACGATATTGATCAATTAATAAAAACGAATATTTTATTTTGTGTAAAGAAATATGTTGGCCTGCAAAATAAATTAAAAATATAAAGGAAATTTAAAAAATTCCGATCAATTTAATTTAATCGCTGTTACACTAAAATACAATTTAGCCGTCCACGAATGGATACATTTGAATGAGTATGATGATCAAATTATTTGCCTGGCAAGTTTTAGAAAATTGTCACATCCGTGGCCTGACATGGATAAACGGTTTTGATGTACTGAAAAGTTTAAAAAATTTCTCATAATTGTGGCCTGATATAGAGCGGTGGATCGGATTGATGCTAAAACCGTTTAGATTTGAACTATTTAATCGCTTACTAAACTACCATAAACTATTTACCCGTTCCCAAACACTCATGTGTTGAGAAAGCGGTCAAACTTGTCTGTTAGTTCAGTTGGTCATCCCTCTCATCGAAACTCATGCGTTTGGGAACGGGCAAATAGTTTATGGTAGTTTAGTAAGCGATTAAATAGTTCAAATCTAAACGGTTTGAGCATCAATCAAAACCACCCCTCTATATCAGACCACAAGTATGAGAAAGTGGTCAAACTTGTCTAGTAGTTCAGTTAGTCATCCCTCTCATCGAAACTCATGCGTTTGGGAACGGACAAATAGTGTATGGTAGTTTAGTAAGCGATTAAATAATTCAAATCTAAACGGTTTGAGCATCAATCAAAACCACCCCCCTATATCAGGCCACAAGTATGAGAAAATGGTCAAACTTGTCTATTAGTTCGTGTTAGTCATCCCTCTCATCGAAACTCATGCGTTTGGGAACGGGCAAATAGTTTATGGTAGTTTAGTAAGCGATTAAATAATTCAAATCTAAACGGTTTGAGCATCAATCAAAACCACCCCCCTATATCAGGCCACAAGTATGAGAAAATGGCCAAACTTGTCTATTAGTTCAGTTAGTCATCCCTCTCATCGAAACTCATTTGTTTGTTAGGGATAAATATTTGTTATTAGTTAAACAGAAGCCTACTCTGTCGAATTAAAATCACTGAATGTTAACTTACTATATATTACGATACTCGAGATTAAATCTTAATATTTTGTATTTTTTATTTATCATTATTTTATTGCTTTTTTATTAATTAAGTTATAATTGTTGCATTTTAAATTACATGAATGTGTAAAATAAATTTTATAATATTTTTGATCAATTTATCATTATCATTCAATTAACCTCACGATCATTCAACAATAAAAATTTAGTGAGATTTAGTAAATTCTTCCAAAGCGTCTAAAAAGTTATAATCCGCATCACAAGCAACTGCTTCCCATATTATGAAAGTCCTAAAATTAAGACAAAATTAGCTTTAGTAGAACAACGCAATAAAAAAATTACCTGAACTGTGCAATGTTTCCCGCCAAGAGCTCCAATATAGTTTGGGAAATTTCACTTAGTACGAAATCCACTTTCTACGACTTTCCATTTAATTTCAGTTAACGCTTCAAATGAAGAACAAAAAAGTGAATGCCATATTGCGTCACAAGTTTCGGCAATAATGCAGCTTGCAGATGCTTCAGACACACGGTAATCATACGAAAGTGATTTCATTATGTCGCCACTTGCTAGGTATCTACAAAAAATGGTTAGAATTTTAAAATTTTAAAATTATTTATTGCTCGCTTCACCTCAAGGTTAAAGAAAGTCTTGCTCCTGGCGATATAGGATAACAAAGATGGAGTCATCTGTGTAGACGCTTTTATTTGGTCTCTTAAAATTAAATTTTTTAATCTAATTTATAAGTTGTAAATACTTTTATAAATGTTTCAAGTGCTTTTATAAGATATACACGGAATATATAATATATAAATTAGTGGATATGCTGTTCTAATAAGACTGTTCTGATGATATTTTGTTTACTTAAATGTGCTTAGTGCCATTTCGATTTGCATTTTACAGTACTTTATTTTTGTGATCATTAATATGAAATTAAAGTTTATTGTGGCATAATCCAATCATCAAATACATTAAAACTATCATAATTTTATATTTTATGTGATCTGTGCTTCCTATTAAAACACAATCGATATATTATAAAAACATAAAGTGTGGTGTGTAAATTGCATCATTTTACGGTACAATCGATAGATTACCTACAGTTAATTTTATAATCAAACAGTTTTTCGTTTCACCTGACTTGGTGTGTGGCGTATATCAAAACTCATCTGTTTGAACCATGCCACTTAATAGTAATTCCGCAAAAAACATACCTAGCTTCGCGGATGAATTTGATGGTTTTGCCAGAAATGTCAAGCAAAACTTACTTAAATGTATTGACTCACATTTGAGTGATTTCAAGAATCAAATTGAAGTTATTATCGCTAAAATCAATGAGCAGGGTGACGAAATTGTACGTCTAAGTGAAAGGATTGATTATCTAGAGACCGAACAAAGATCCTGTGATATAGTAATTACGCAAGTTCCTGTTTTAACTAACGAAGTTGTTGCTGATGTTGTCGCTAAAATTAGTAATTCAATCAATTTCAACTGTAACGACCACAGTTTTTCTGCATTCCGGACTAAAAGTAAAACTTCGATGAGCAGTAATTAGCTCAATTTTAAAAACTAACTTTATTATTTCTTTAGCTTTCGGAACCTTTTCGGTTCCATTTTCAATGGTTTATTCTTTTGAAAATGGAACCGAAAAGGTTCCGAAAGCTAAAGAAATAATAAAGTTAGTTTTTAAAATTGAGCTAATTACGGTTAACTTTAATTTATAATAAAAAGCTCATTAAACAATTTTTCGATGAGCAGTGGTAAAACGTCATCGAGCAGTAGTGCCCCTCCGATAATAATCAAATTTGCACTGAAAGCATCGGCTATCGAATTTTTTAACCAGTACAAGGTTAAACAATCATTATCATTAAAGGATATTGGTATGAATTCATCGACACGAATTTACATAAATAGAGGCTTAACAACTAAAACTAAATTGATATTCGGCGAGGCCAAGAAAATCTACAAATCTGGAGGTATTTATAAAACTTTCATTAAATCGGGAGTTGTATACATTCTAAAAACTAAGACGTCAGTGCCAACTTCAGTGAGTAGTATACAACAATTGAGAATTATGGTTGACAATGAATATTACACTCACCCATCTTCTCATCTATCTTCGGCCAGTATTCCTGTTCCAACTATGCTACTTGAAGGTGATGATGTCATCACAAATACTAACCAACGTGGTTACACAACCAGATCGAAAACATCATCTACTACCTCTACGTAACAACGTCGGAACATTATTTATGGAAGTTCCTTCTACTGTGCAGTGAAGTGTTATTGTAATAATGCATTAATCGTGAATGAATGTCCCGTGACGTCAACCTCTTTTTATTTTTCAATACAATATTTTCATTCAATAAATTGTGACGTCGATCTCTTTTTATTTTCTATTTAATTTTTTTATTTTTATTCTCAGTACGGTTATTTAACGTGAATTGACACTCATATTATAGTAGCTTACTGGTTTAAATATATTAAATATTATCATTCTATAAAGATGTTATCTTTTGTTTTGGTGGCGGGAATTGGCGCATGAATTATTAATCATGTATTTTGTACAACGTTTTAATTTAATTTAATTTAATTGCGTTTATTTGAATTAATTACAACTTTCTCTTACATTTGTTTTATGAGACCAGAATAATAATTTTTGCAAATTTAATGATTATATATAGTTTTAGTAAGTTAGTTCCTAGTGTTAGAGTTACCTATGGTGTGTGCAGCGACAGGCTATTCATTAATTTTGATATTAATTTCATTTTGATTTATATGTTTCTTATATATCTCATTTTTTCCGAAACATACTGGGATGTTACATGAATCATCTACGTGTTAATTCACATGCTTCCTCCTCAATAGTAAACAATGTGGTTCTCAAATCTTCAATTAACAGGTACACAGGTCTGAATTTTTCTTTTCTAAACACTCGTAGTATTCTTCATAAGATTGATGAAATTAGGGAGTTAGTGTGCGGTGTAAAACTTGACATTCTCTGCTTTGTTGAGACATGGCTCCATGATCGCATTCCGGATGCTTCAATTTGTCTTTCTGGACACAATATGTTGCGATTGGACCGAAATTTGGATTCAATAAAAAAGGGAGGTGGAATCTGCGTTTTCCTGAAATCAGGCATTCGATATAAACTGGTACATGGTCATTGTGCAGCTAATTTGGAGGTAATTCTCATAGAACTATTACTCGGAGCAACTAAGGTGTTGTTGGTTGTTGCATATAGACCGCCGAATAAACGTTTCCTTGAAGATTTTGGGACCTTCTTGCAAAATTATAGTGTTAACTATAATGATGTTGTACTGTGCGGTGATTTCAATTGTGACCTTAAAACAACTAAATCGACAACGAAAAAATTTAAAAGGTTACTAACTGAATACTCTCTCACTCCCGTGAACACCGAGCCAACATTTTTCACGTCACACTCTAGTTCATTATTGGACTGTATTATTTCTAATACGGATAAAATTGTATTTCATAACCAAATCTCGGTTGGATTTAGTGATCACGATCTTCTTTACCTTTCCTATGACATTAAACATGAGAGATCTATTCCTAAAATCTCATTTCGCGACTATAATAGCATTAACTCATCAGATTTGCTTGATAAATGTAATAACTTAAACTGGAGTATGGTTTATAATTTTAACAACCCTGTTGATAAAGTAGAATACTTTACAGAACTAGTTGTAGACTTGTTTGAGGAATTTGTGCCACTAAGGACTATATCACCCAAACCTAAACAGCCGCCTTGGTTCAATGATGAGATCAGGGATACCATAAATTTCAGGGATTTTATTTTACGTCGGTGGAAGCGTACAAGAAGAATTGAACTGTACCAAGAATATAAAGCTGTACGAAATAAGAGTAACAATATTATAAAACGCGCGAAGTCCAATTATTTTTCATCTATATTGCACCCATCTCTTCCTTCAAAAGTGTTTTGGAAAAATTTGAAATCTGTTGGTTCCTTTCTCCAACGAAAAACCATCTACGCAATTTTCACCAAGTGAGTTCAATAATTACTTTTCTCATATCAGTGCACGTTCAGCGGGGTTACCAACCGTTGATGTTCTAATGAACTCTAGTTCAATGGAAGGTAACTTTAGTTTTAATAACATCGATATCACTGACCTTATGGATGCTTTGGATTCCGTTAAATCAAACGCTGTCGGAGTTGACGAAATACCAATTAAGTTCGTTAAACTTATTTTACCAAAGGTTGATTGCTACTTACTACATATTTTTAATAGCCTAATAACATTTTCTATCTTTCCTGAGAAATGGAAGCAATCAATCATTATTCCCATTCCTAAGAATAAAAATCCCAAATGCTTATCTGATTTTCGCCCTATTAGTCTGCTTCCCGCTTTGTCTAAAGTTTTTGAAAAAATACTGCAATCACAAATATTAACTTACGTTGAATCGGAAAATTTACTATCAAAGTACCAGTCTGCTTACAGACGTCATTTCAGCACTAATAGTGCTTTACTACACATTAATGACGACATCCGCAGGGCCATAGATAAGGGTTATCTTTGTACGCTGGTTCTTCTAGACTTTAGTAAAGCTTTCGATAAAATTGATCATTCAATTTTGGTTAGCAAACTTCGTAACAGTTTTAAGTTCTCAATGTCGGCTTGTCGTTTGGTTTTGTCATATCTATCTTATCGATCACAATTGGTTAGATCTAATTCAGGAATTTCTAGCTCTTGTTATACTAATTGCGGTGTTCCCCAGGGATCGGTATTAGGTCCTTTTCTATTCATGATGTATATAAACGACCTACCTGCTGTTATCACTCAATGCAAATATCACCTTTTCGCTGATGACCTGCAAATTTATAGATTTTGTAGGCCCAACGAGATAACAAATTCTATTGGAACTGTTAATTCCGATATCGAATTGATTACGAAATGGTCTATAGAAAATTATCTTGAACTTAATGGTGGAAAAACCAAATCTATTATTATATCTTCTACAATTCGTGATACGCACTACCTACCTAAAATCAGTGTACTTGGAGAGGAGGTAGATTTCTCTGATTCTGTGAATAATTTAGGCTTAACTTTTGACAAATGCTTATGCTGGAGTTACCACATCGAAACAGTTTGTAATCGAGTAATTTCTTTATTAAGAATGTTATGGGCTACCACGAAGTGCTTTAATACCAATCTTAGACTCCAATTGGTGAAATCTTACATCCTTCCACATTTTTTGTACGGAGATATTGTCTTCTTTGTATTAAAGAAGAAGTACTTTAATGAACTTCGATTGATATTTAATTCTTGTGTGAGATACGTATACGGGCTAAGAAAGTACGACCACATCTCGAATTTTACTAATTCATTACTTGGTTGTTCTCTTGCTGAATTCTATGAGTTTCGAGTTTGTTTATACATTTTCAAGTTCTTAAAGTATAAACAGCCCACCTATATTGTTGAGAAATTAGTTTCGTCTTCCAATCGTCATATTCATCTTTTGACTCCGGCTATTAATAAATGTAATCTGATGAATTCATCATTCTTTGTGAGGGGAGTTAGCATGTGGAATTCGTTAAGTAATGACGTCAAGAAATCTAAATCTCCTGCCGTGTTTCGGAAAAAATACTTTTCTTCAGCTTAATAATATCAAAATTCTATTTTTCTTCTTTTGCCAATTTCAAGTTTTGAATCGCTAATATGTCGCTGTACACCTATAGGTTAATTTAATAAATAAAATTTGTAATAGATTAGAATAAAGTAGTTTGCCACTAATGTAATAAGTTCATATGAACTTCAAACATTTATATTAAAATAAATAAATAAATAAATAAATAAATAAATAAATATAGGCTCTCGAGTTAAATAAAATTTCTCTATTCTGCGACGAATTTTACTCAGCAATTCATCAAACAGATCCACCGACATTCGATGATAATTAAACAATTTGTGGGTTTCATGAAGCCTCATTTCTGGCACCAAATTATTATAATGGCCTTGTTCAATACGCTTTAAAAGTAACTGATTCACCCAAGTTCTTTTGGGAGATTCACTATTTTTTATCAAAGCCAATATTAGTAAAACTTTTAATTTTTTTTTCTAAATTTCTGATTGTTTTGCCACATTTTTTTAGTGACACAACGCAATAAATATACACCATAAAAAATATTTAATTAGTGTGCGTGGCTGCATCCGTCGCAAATGTAAATTGTTGTCAAGAAAGCGTCACATTTTTTTCAACCTGTCACACGTCACACGTCGCATATGTAAATCCACGTTAACCCCCGATGTCATGTACGCAGTCTTAAAGTAAAGAACTTACAGCTCCCAAGTATTTCATTAGTTTACTAGCATTTCCTACTGTCAAATCGAAATCTAGTGGACACTTCTTTATATTATTATCGCATATATGGTTTAAGGATCAATTAATTAACAAGTCAATAACAGAAGGAGGTATTTTTACAGTACACAATGCAATAGTTAAAATAACATGTATAGAAGAATTAAAAAACTCTGCATAATTGAATTAGAAATATAAATTTTGTTTATGTGGAGTCCATAAAATTGTCATATATCAAATACAACCTTGAGGGTATGTGTCCTTATGTATGTATTTCCTTTTGTGAAAAATTATTATCCAATTTATCGACAAACAATATTTATGGATACAAAACTATATGGTATATAAGAGGAAATCTGTACGAATGTGTAGCTATGTACGAATCTATGTACATTGTATGTATATGATCAATTTTACTTTTATCGTCGTCAATGATAACAGACAAATATTGGTTAATTAAATATTCAAATGTTTGGTCATGAACTGAATTTTCTTTTTAAGTTTTAAATATTTTTTCTTTTTTGAAGGGGTTTATATCCATTGTGATATCAGCTTTTAGGGATACATGCATTTTTATTTTAATTCTTTTAATAATATCTGTTGTTGATTTGAAAATGCATTGGTATATTTTAAATTTAGACACAAGCATGTGTGCGAAATAATTTTTGCGATTTATCTCTTGTTTTCAATCAATGGGTTTTGGCATTTTTCCAAATTCGATAATTAGACAATTCTGCAAATTTAGCACTGAGTGTGTACGTTCATCTTAATACACTTTTAGCTTCTAGAATTCATTATTTCACTATTTATCCCTGTTCACTATTTTTACTTGCACTGTTCACTGTTAAATTTAAACTCTGTGTGCGTTCCAAATTGCTCGCACTTATATACTTGTTCATCTGGCATCTGGATCTGTTTGAAATGGTTCATAGTTGTACTCCCGAAAATTCCAGTATTTTTCATGGCGATCATCGTCGCCGTTTATTGCTTTCGTTAGTTCCATATTCCCCTTCAAATGGAATGTCATTCTCTAAATCCAATTCCCAATCAGTATTTGAGGAATTCTTGAGGCGATAAATTGATGCATGTTAATGGGTGTGGTGTACGCCTTAACCGCTCGACCACCCAGTGTTATATCTGTGTTGAGTAGAATTCGTAACACTATCCCCGAACAGACACATCATATGTCGTATTATTTCAGTCTATCGAATGTAACGACTTTCCTTGAATCTCCAAGGTTTTATTGCATTCGATACACACCGTCGATTTTTTCGCATTTTCATTTTATCTTTGGCTCCCGTGATGTTGTTGCAGATTTTTTACGTTCCATTTACGGCCTCGTCCTATTGCCGCCTTAGCACGTCTCTCTGTTCTGGACTAATCCTCAGCAACCATACTGGAACGTTTTGCTCGGCCACCTCTCTGGACCTTTCCTCTTTTTAGTAAATTAATTCGTCCCTCATTTTCATTGGCGCTAAACTATCCGATCTTGAACTGAGCGTTTGCCTCTGATCTTGGTTGTTTCATGAACTCTCTGGGTGATTTTCCGTATTCTCGCTCTCTGCTCTTTTCGGCGGTTTTCACTTTATCTCTCTCGGAAATCAGGCTCAGAAATCAAACTCATAAAATGATCATTCATTCATCATTCATGATTCATCATTCTCTGTTTTATTACATACAAGAAGTCATGCTTCTATACTTCAATGCGTGCCGCCTTAGCACGTCTCTTTGTTCTGGACTAATCCTCAGCGACCATACTGGATCGTTCTGCTCGGCCACCTCTTTGGATCTTTCCTCTTCTTAGTAAAATATTTCGTCCCTCATTTTCATTGGCCTTAAACTATCCGATCTTGAATTGAGCGTTTGCCTCTGATCTTGGTTGTTTCATGAACTCGCTGGGTGATTTTCCGTATTCTCGCTCTCTGCTCCTCTCGCCAGTTTTCACTTTATCACTCTCGGAAATCAGGCTAAGAAATCAAACTCATAAAATGATCATTCATTATTTATTATTATTTTATGTCACTTGGCTTTGCACTTGACGGTTGTAATTCTCTGTGACTCCAAATCGTCTAAATAAACAAAAGCAAAATTTAGTCGCAAAAGAACGGAATTCATAAATCTTTGAAAAGTTAGAGCTGCATTCCCGAAACCGAAAGTTATTTTCATAAACTCAAATAAACCAAAGGGAGTTGAAATGGCTGTTTTGGGAATATCAAACGGTTCAATTGGTATTTGATGGTAGGCTTGGACAAGATCCAACGTTGAGAAAACTTTTAAAACTGGTTCAATAATTTAAAAGTGTACAGAAACTTCACTCCGCGGTTTTGGTGTAACGTTGAAAATCAACACCGTCCAAGTTGAACATCAGTGTTCGTAGCCTGTCAATTTGTGGCATAGATTAATTGGCAACAGACTCATCGACCCCCAAGTTATTGAAGGCAACTTGAATGCTCAAATGTACTGAGATATTTTAGCAAATGAACTGCCAACATTACTTGAGCCTAGAAGTGCGACAAAACATGAAGTTTCAACACGATGATCGGTAGGGCTGGTCCGGTAAACTGGTCGGCCAGATTACTAGATCTTCGCAAAGTACCATCGCAAAGACAAAGTCTACAAACAAGAATCCTCAACACCCGAGAATATGATCGAACGAATCACAATTCTCAGTTGGGTACAGTTATTTGTATTGCGGATTAATAAGTACATTGAAGTCGAAGGCCATAATTTTGACCGCTTAATTGAAAGAGGACGAGGGGTGGGGACTCATGTAAATCAAGCACTCTGATATGCAAGAGGCAAGAGGATTCACGGTAATCACACACCCCGAAGAGAACATTAAACTACAAAGTCAATTTCCTTGTTCCTTAATACCTTGTTCCTTAATAAATTTTCAACAGCGCTAACTATCACAAACCGATCAAATATTTCAATCAAATCTGACGTACTTTTAGCCGTAGAATCCAAATCTGCAATAAAAAACTCCATATCGTATTTCAGATTTCAAAGTAACCTCCGCTCCCAAGTACGGGGAAGGGAGCCTTATTTCAGCACTAATGTATTTCCCCCGTGGAATAACTACATTTTGATTATGAATAGTTTTTCGTAGAGTGCCCATTTTCCGAAATATTTGTAAGTTTCAGGTAAAAATATCACCCGCAATGCAGTTTCGTAGTAATTCTATATTAAACGGAATACTTTAGGATGGCTGTTCACACGATTAGAAATGGCGAGTTGTAGGTGAAAGTTCAACAAAAAAATTTCTAAATCTTATCAGTATGAAACTGGTGGTTACTTCTGTTATAAAGTTCTTCTGTCAGGTCGATTATAAAAAATCTAAACTCATTTCTGAGTACTGAGTTGCTTCTTCCAGTTTAAATGATATAGAAAAATTACAAAATTGTAAAAAATTAGTCTTTACTGCACCTGTATCGGGTTTCTGGAAATATTTCAGACTGATTATTCTGCTTGTATTCTCAACAAATGTTGTTGAACCTGTTGAGCTTACCTCAACAAATGCCCGGGCTCTACTCTGAGCATAATAAAAAACGTTTTACTGCTAAACGTTGCCTTCTTCTAGTCGTGTTAGTATAGAAGGGGGTATGTGATTGGTGGCACATTTCCCCCTTTATTTGTTTGTACCCAGATGACTTCTATAGCCACAGAACTTTAAAACAAAAGGTGGATCATCGCATAATGATGAATATGATAGGTTCTGGTGATGGGAAATAACTTATTCGCCATCTTTCAATGTCTCTATCCGTTTATCCAATTTTGTTATTTCTGGTGTGGTTAGTAGATTCAATTCATTATCTTCGATCGCTTTATTCTGACAAACGCACTAAATTCTCGTAAGCTGTTAGCACCATGCATTAGATGAGTAGAATGGCTAGAAAATTTCTTGATATTGTGTTAGGCTGTACCGATAGCAATTATCTGAACATCAGAATCTCTAAACACACAGGCGGACTCGATTTCCACTATATCCTAGCCTAAAATGGTGGTTTCGTTGGATACCACATATATCCATCGGTTGGTAGTGCGAAGTTTCATCCAGGTCTTACTAGATTTTATTGTGCTAATGCTACATACGGTAACTAGTCCATTCTTGCATTGTAAGTACGCTATCTCGCATTGCACTTTGTTGATTGGAGTGTTGGTTGATTCACATCATTGCTAATTTTCTCAAACTTGACTCATATTTGTCAGCCTCAAATTGGGCGAGCACTTCGAACAACACCCCTAACACAAGGCTCACTCGAATCCGATCCTTAGTGCTTTCGAATAATAGCCCGTCATTGGGCGCGTTCAGGTCCCCTATCATGATTAGTGAAATCATTGCCAATTTGATTTGATAATTCGTAGCGCTAAACATTTTCATAACGTTGGCTTTGATTTTACTCTCACGTGTTCCCAACTGTTGGGTGTCCTGAAAGTGTTAAATGTCATTCACATTGAAATTGAAACCGGGCAGCTCCCTACAAGTTTTTCTTATCTTTGTGGTTATTGTTCGGAGCTCGATTTGTTCCGATAAAGGAAGTTCGTTATCGGAATAAATATCGGTATGGAAACGAATCGTTTGTAAGCATGAATGAAAGATTCCGTTGTACTCGTAAGACAGCTTACTAGTTCTAAATGGATGGCCTTGGTTACCACACATACGATTAGAGCTATATATTCTTTGTAGGCCTTACATCACCTTTCTTTCATTGTTCTTGGATAAGGCATAGTCGATTCCTGTTTTGGCAAATTCTCTTCTTGGTTGTACTCTAGTAGCTGGTAATATTCTCGTTACTTGTTGGTTATGGCGAAAGCATTTTAGACGTTTTTGAATAACACAATTGAATATCACCGAGCTTTGGTGGTAATCTTCGATAATTCGCAACGGTATTATGTTGTTTTTGTCCAAGATGATTGGATTTTGTTAGCCAACCATATTCACTCTTACTAGAAATCTTGTTCCTGGATGATTTTGATAATTGTACTTTCTTCATCTTGGACTTCTCTATTCGGCGGTACTCCAGGCTTGTTAGCTGTAAGCGTTTTGTGGTAGATGAATCGCTTACAATATGTGATGATGCATTGCAAATGGCTGAATTCATTTATGCCAATCAACTCGACTATTGATTTTTCTTTTAATTCCTCCAGCTGTACATCATGAAGAATGCTGTCTGGTGTGGGTGCTACGGGATCTAACATTACTTGATTATGAAAATATCGGACTGAATATTTGCAGGATTCTATTTTGACTTTACATGATGTCATATAGTTGTTGGTAGAATACTGTAGCATATGTTTGATTAGAGGTGTCACTGAAATACATAATTCAGTCTTAGCAGCAGGCAGTTCTAATTTGAAGCTTAGTCATTTTGCCTTTGGCTGTTACATTTCCCGGTTGTTGTTTGACGTAGACTCTGCTTTGTTTACAGGTAGTTGTTTGGCTGTAGGCTGCTTTGTTCCGTTTTTCTTTGTTATTTGGCTGAAAGCTTCTTCGAGGACACCGTGATGCGGTATATAAAAGCATTGATTCACTTCGATATCTTCATGCTCTGCTCTGATTAACTCCCTGTGCTTCAGGTCGATGTATTCCTGCATGAACTGGTGATACATCTGTAAATGCATCCTCTAGTTGTAATAATTTGGCGTGCACCTTCCATCTGGATTGCACCTCAAATTTTCTTGAAATAATTCTTCAATTTTTATTTCCTCCTCAGTGAGATTGCTTTCTTATGGATGGGCTTTCCAATCTCAATGAGTATTTGAAATTGTTATTGAATTACCTTTGTTGACATCATGACTGTAGTTGTTTGAACAAGTTGTTTGTGCTTTGATGTGAAAGTTTTAATTGTTGTTGGTTGTTGTTGATATTCGGTACTCAAATGGGCTACATGCAGGTCGAACGGTTGTTGTAAGTCAGCAGCCCCGGTTTGTGGCAGAGTTGCTATATACCGATGCCGGGCCCACAAGCTTAGTTTGTTTACCACGTATGGGGCCAACTAGATTGTGATCCGGCTCTAAGGACCACTACCAAATCGGCCTTTTAATTCTGCTTTATTTTTATTCAAAAGGTCTTATTTACACAAAAAATTCCTGCTGTCAGTACTGATTACAGTTTCATAAAGACAAAATACAAAAATTAGAAAAAAAAGTCTTAACTGCACGGGTTTCTGGAAATATTTTAGGCTGATTATTCTGAATGTTGTATTCTCAACATGTGTTGCAAACTCTGTTGAGTTTATCTCAATATTATTTTTGTTTTATTTTTCCAAATTTAAATAAGCATCTAACATAGATGCAATAGATGCAACGGAGATTGATTTGGATGCGATTATGGGCAATAACTCAAACATTACATATAGAAGCCGGCGGACCCGTTATAGAAGATAGCCTAATGAATCACCACAAAAAATAAATGAATTCGAAGCGGAAGAGAATCAACTACTGGATCAACACGACCAACAGCAAACACCAACAAAATTATGTGATGGCCAAACAAATTACAATTTACCTACTCCTTTTAAAAAAAAATTGATTTGACCCACTTCAAAAATGAAAGGATCTACGTCTTCGAAAAGGGAAAGACTACCTGCAGTGGTATCATTAACACAATGGATTGCCTATACTAAAACAAAATTAGATAAAAAATAAAAAGAATTAAACGAAAAAGAGGAGAGGGAGAAACACCGGAAAGCAAAAAAGGAAAACTTAAAAATATTCTCTGTAAAGATTCCGGCCAAGGAACACATGTTGAAACATTTGAGTCAAGGTTAGGTTAGGGTAGGTTTCAGTGGTTCGTATCAGAGAGGCTGTCCATAGTTTATTTGCCCAAGTGATCATGTCTTCTGTCAGCAAGCGCAAGACATGAGCATAGGAAGTGAACAAGAGTCTCTTCCACCTTCTCGTCCTTGCAGCTTCTGCAAAAGTCATTTGCATCCAGATCTAGCCTTCTTGCATGATCTCCACAAAAAGGCCCGGTAGGTTAGGTTAGGTTTCAGTGGTTGCTTACTACACACTTAGGCCAATTTTTAGGCCCATTGTGATACCACTCATTCACTCCACATCATTAACCCACCTACTTCACCTACTCACACACAACTACAGTATACCACCTGCACATTGCAAGCTCCATGTCAACCTGTACATTGACATGGAAGGTGGGTCGGCGCGTGACACGGAATTCTGCACTCCATCAGAGGGTCTTAGTTGTATTTATTAGCATCACCGATCGTAATCGATGATGAAAATTCGATTTGCATCTAGTCTCTGATGGGATTCGAACCCAGCGCCTCCCGGTCCAAGTGCCGAAGCTTTAACCACTGCACCACTTGTCCGGTAAAAAAAACGGTCCGGTAAGTACCCTTATAATTTTACCTAAATCACGCTTCCTTAGTGTGATCAAGATCCTGGGTTGCTTCAAGCTCAGCTCAGACCATACTTGCTTCACTACCCTGCCAGTCGGACTGACGAGCCACCTAGAATTTTTCAAGGCAACCGCTTTCCTATGACTAGCTACTTTCAGTTGGAGAGTCGTACCGTATCTTGCTAATTCGTCTGCCCTGCAATTTCCCTCAACGTCAGAGTGGCTCGGAACCCAGACCAACTGGATATTGAAGTGTTTATTCATCTCATTAAGAGATGTGTGACAATCCAATGCCACCCTTGACGCCAGGGAAACTGAATCCAGCGAAAGAATGGCCGCCCAACTATCCACACAGATAGTGATATCAGTCAACTATATATTACACTGTGCTTTAACCAGTTCATGACCTCTTCAATCGCTATAACTTCCATACTAATCCATACTCCATGTATTCCATACTAATTTAACACACTTTATCGCACGCAAATAGAGCAGATTTTCATAGCACGTTTACATGGGATTACCCAATATGCAATGCCGACACTCCGACATTCCGGTTTCAGTGTGAATCTCGACTAAAAAGAGAAAAAACCAAAGTGGAAATAAGGTGGAATTTCGTCGGAACCTCGGGTATATTCCATACTAATCTAACACACTTTATCGCACGCAAAATTTAGATAGAGCAGATTTCCATAGCACTTTTAGACAGATATTCAATACATATTTATTTTTAATTTAAATTTTAAAAATCCGCCTATATAGGGTATTGATTAAAACTTTCACGCGCCATCCACTTGTTAGATTTTCACACAGAATCTTAAAAAAATAAAACAAGAACATTTTACGTAGAAAAATTTCGTTGATATTTAAATGGCTTTAGCCCAACCCGATCACAACCATTTAACATCAAACTCATTAAAACAAACTCATAACAAACTCATTAAAATAAAACACAACAAGAGAAAATAAAATAAACAAAAAGTGCATACACAATCGTGTGCGCATTCACCCGTCGACTTGTCACATGAAACTGAACTTAAAAGATACAACTAAAAATTATTAAAAAAATAAATAATATTACCGCGGATCAGAAAGAGATAGAAATTTAGTTTTTTCCAAATTCGATATTTTTGCGTCTTTGATATTTTGTAGTACGGAATTTAGTGTGGAATTAGTGTGGCTGTTTTCCCCACACTGTGGAAAAATTGCTTACTGGGTCAGTAGTTCATCCAGTCTCGTTTGTGCAACAACGAAATTGAAAATTGACGTTTGGTTATAAAATAGTTAAGCGAAGTACCACCATATAATAAGGATTTTAATTCATTTCTACCTTTGTACAGAAGTTTTAATGTAATTATTGGTAAGTTAATAGGTAATAAAACAGTTATTTTTCAGAAAAAATTGAGATTAATTATAATTTGAGGAGTACCACAATATGTACAATAGATTTTTATACTTGCTCAATAACGGGCCTTGTCGATCCATTTTACGTTCTTAACCTAAAAATTTTGAATTCAAATTTACTTTAAGAATTATTTCAGTAAAAATATATATCTATTGTGATCTTTAAAAATTATTAATATCCTTTTAAGAAGAGGTAATTTGAATCTAGATAATTTTAATTAGTTTTCTTGTTTTTCGAAATCAAATCTGTTTAGTTAAACTTGGAGGATTTTGTTGATAAATTGTGGATTAAACATAAACAAAAGTTCAGCTCCAATTTATGTCTCCTATAATACTGCTGAATGTTTAAATTACATATGAAGTTGTGGATAATTTATATTAATGCAATTTAATTTCGAATTTCGAAATGAAAAAATAGTATTGATTGTCTTTAATTTGGATTACGCGATCTAAATTTAGAAAGGTTTAAAATATGTGTTGATGAAATTATACTTTAGGATTCATACGATTTATAGCCAAAATACCGAAATTTAGTAATAAAATGAAACCCCGAATCGAAGTTCTTCTAAAGAATATTCGAAAGATAATTTACAAAAAACATTAGACGCTGTCAAGAATGGAATGACCGTTCACATTACTGGAAAAACTTTTAAAGTGCCATAACCACGTTGTACAACCATTTTTTTAAAAACTTAGTTGCCGACATCAGACCAAGAGCATCCAGCATGTTATCGAAAGAGCAAGAGGCCCAAATTGGATTTCCCATTTCGAAAGATATTTTGTTGGATTCTATGGAAACCTGGTACGTTATTCTGTAAATCACACACTCTACATTCATAAAACTTACCTGTTTAATTATTATTTTCTTGTTAGGTCGCCATTGGCATGAAGGATTTTTGAAAAGAAACCAAACCTATCAGTTTCGAGACAAGTGGCACAATTTTTGGTAAAAAACCGAGTCAAGGTTACCGAAACCCATATAAGGTCGTAGTTTTCTGAAATTAAAACATACATTGAACCAAATGGACATTCTAATATTTTTGATCACCCTGAGTGAGTTGTTAACTGCGATGAAACGGCATTCTTTTTAAGTCCAAAAGAAAATTCAGTTCTAGTCAAAAAGGGACATAAATCAGTTTATTCTGATTAACTTTGATAATGGCAATGCACAGGTAATTCTCGGTCCAATGGTGGTCCTTCCCTACAAAAGAATTCCTATTAACATCGCTAAAAGTATGCCAGCCAATTGGGGTATAGGTAGAAGTGAGTCTGGTTGGATGACAGGCGAGTTTTTCTTTCGAATATATAGCTAACATATTCTACCCTTGGCTAGTAAATGAAAACATTACAATGCCAATTATTCTTTTTGTGGACGGACATACATCCCACATGACTCTAAATCTGAGTCAGTTTTGTAAAGAAAAGGGAATCGTGCTGATTCAACCTCGATTTTACAACCCATATGTAGCGTATTTCCATCCGTTGAAACAAGAATGGAGACGAAAAATTAAAAAATGGCGCACGGAGCATAATGGTGAATGAATTCGCCGAGAGGATTTCGCGCCGCCACTGTATTCAATTTTAATGAATCCATCCTTTGAAACCAATTTAAAAAATGGCTTTAGAGCTTGTGGATTATGTCCTTTTGACTCCAATGCTATTAACTATAATAAACTACTTGCAAATAAACTAGAATTGAAAAGTTAAATAAATAATAAAGGTAATAATTCAAAAGAATTTACTTTAAAAAAAACATATCGAACATCTGGAGCAATATGTGGGAGTTGCAAAAACAAAAATGTTTGAAACATCAATTACAAGTACCTCATGGACTGAAATAACGGAGGATATATCACTTTTTGGAATACAGGAAGGACCTCAACACTAAAATTTAAACTGGTAATATCAGTGAAGTAGCAAATGACTACGCCGAAACTCCGATTTATATTGGGGAAACTTCGATATGTAATATAAGTATGACGATATAAATAAAGTATGTTAGATTGCAATTTTGATTGAAAGTTCTCTATAGTTATTTGACTAGATCTCCTTTTCCAAAGAAAATTCAGCATCTTCTAATTTTTAACCCGAAACTCCCACCATTCCTCGAATGAAATATTTTTGACTGAAATTGCATGAGCCCGTCAGATGGAAAATTAAACAAGTTGAATGTAAACTCAACGCCCTAGATAAAGGGCTGGAATTTTTGACGTGTTTTTATTCAGAGGATAGCGTTAGATAGAGATACTAAAAGAAGATCCAGATTTAACGAAATTCCCAGATTTAAAAAAAACTCGGTGAATAGCTTAACATGTATCTACTGTAGTTGATAATTTAGCCTTGCCCTTAATTAATACGGCCCAAAATTCGTAGGTCACAGCTGGAACTCAACCTCTAGAGAAATGTTTCAACCAAAGTACCATTACCAAGTAATTAAACATCAATTAAGTTAAACTATAATTTTAATTAACACGGTTCTGTTACATAATCAGAGAAATAAAAAAGGAGTGAAGACGTCATGTCATATATGGACTGTGTAAGCATGAAAATCGAGACCAACACATGCTTACACAAAATTTTCTCCTGCATCTGTTAACGTGTACGTGCATTACATTGAAAATGTATTATGTAATCCATTTATTTTCTACAGCTGTGTGAAATGGGAAAATCCTGTATAGCAAATGCAATTACCCCTTTTTAACTCTCTGCGATAGTTTTCCCTATTGAAAGTTTACTCATTTTCCTTGATATACGACAATATAAGACAATATACTACACATAATTTTTAGTTTTACATAAGGTTTCACAAAAAATTCTTGTTTTTATTTTTTGGGAAGTGCTTTCTAACCATAACCACAGATTTTTGTTAAAATGCAATGAAATAATCTCCCTTTTGCAAACTGCGCGACGCTGCGAATGATGCAATTAGTTTTTCTCGCACAAATACCAGGAAAAGCATAGCGTGTGAGTCCTTGACCTTGTTACATGTGCATATATTTTTAGATGTGGTATATATAGTCGTTTTAATAATAAGAATGTGAATTGTTTACCAGATACAGTGTAGACTAACAAATCCATATTTTATTTAACATAACAAATCAACATTTAGCGGACTTTAAACATAAATCAAACTGTAAAATAACTCAGAAATGTATACCAATCAAAAACACCATCTAAAGGGGTTCGCACCATTAATGTTGGATTGGAGTTCGCTGGGTTTAATCAGGGAGTGTTTAGTAGTGTTTCGATTTTATAAGTCTTTCCTTTAATTATTAGTATTCATTGTGCTTTGAGACTGGAACTGGGACACTCTTTCATTTGCCGCATTACCTCTACGATGGTCAGTTGTAGCCAGCTTTCGAAAAACCTCCACAAACAAATCATTTTCAGTAAACCCAAAATAATATTGAACCGAAATGAAAATTGAGAACAACAGAACATAATCTCTTATTTCCATGTATCCGGAAATTCAAATTTAGTGGAAATTATAACAATTAGGATTGGGAAAAGCAAATTGTTACAAGGAACTGAAGTCAAGGAAATTTTTTAGTTTTTTCTCCATTAGTCAACTACGTAGTATAATGAGGCTTGAAATTGCCATACGTCTTTTATTATATTCTCAGATTTATTATTATTTATGGAACAGAAAAATCATTGCCATTCAGGCCGTAAAATAAAACCTCACCAGTATTGTTCTGGTTCAGAAATAAAACAACGGAGAGCATTCAACATAGTGTTATGATGGACAACTAATTCAGCATGGACAAGACATTTATTCAACGAAAATTGCACATTTAAAGTTTACAAAATTATTGGCATTTTTTCTTTCTAAGATTCGTGACATCTAGATTTAAGTAGTAGCATTAGATATAATTTCATAACAGTTTTATGGTATTGCAGATTATAGCAGACTAATAATGTGAAACAAACCCGGAAAACCGCTAGAGATCTCCAATATTAAGCGCGGTATATAAATTCGGGTTCAATGAACACAATGAGATGAGTTAGTCATTTGGGAAATTCGCACACGAAAGGTTAAACACGAAAATGAGTAGCGAGGAAATAACAGTGGTGTTGAGTGAAAATAGTGGTGTGATTTAAAAATAATTGTAAATAGTGTATTTTGGGAAAATTATTGTGGGAATATTCCAGTGGTGTAGTTATTCCAGTGGTGAAATTATTTCCGGTATTTTATTGAATATTCCGGTGTGGTGTAAATTGCAAGATTTAGTGTTGAAACCGTGAAATTCTATAGCTGTAGTCACAATCCAGAATACGAACCGGATTTCGCAGAGCAAATTCGCAATAGAAAAGTGAAATCAACACAAACTCGTACGAGATTAGAGAAAAAGTTGTATAATTTTCTATATAGTTGTCTTATTGCCTGCTGTGTGCGGTTCTGATTGGTGCAAGTATCGATTCACATTAAAGAATAAATTTTTAAATATTTTTACTTGAATTTTGATAATACATCGGAGCCCGATAAGACAAAATTTGTAAGTTAAGATTATAAGAGAAAGTTTGCATTTAGAACACCTTAACAATAAATAGACCAAAAATCAACAAAAAATTATGTGATTGTGTTGCTGTTTGACAATAACGTCGAGGTGACAGGATTATAGGAAAAGAATCAACATATCACATGTGGAAAAATTTGTCTGATACTACCTAGAATAAAATCTTGTCAAAAAAGAGTTTTAGAGTTCGATTGTACTGTTCGAGAATATAAGAGTGCCGATGGTACGATATCAAATGATGAAATATTGACGATTTTATTATCTAAAGTACCTAACAAGTATGATTTAGCGGTTGTTGCCTCATCTACGCTAAATGAAGCTGGCCTAACGATTCATAAAGTTCGTAACCGTTTACTTGAAGAAGACTTAAGAGAATGGCGATAAAAAGCTTTCTGATCCATCAATATTAGCTGCAGGCAAAAGCCCGTTAAAACAACTGTTCCTTGCCCATAAAAAATATACTTTATAGCAAGAATAGATTACAAAACATGTAATCAAAATGTATCTTACTTTAAGATTAAACAGCTGCTTAAAATTTGGTTACTTCCTTAAGGTTTGGAATATGGGTGAAATGATTGTAATCAGGAAACCTGACGATAGAGATCCACTTTCTTCGAAATCTTATAGACCCATAATGTTGCTACCAGTTATGGGGAAACTCCTAGATAGGTTACTAGCCATTCGCAATACACCACAAATTGAAGATAGCGAACTGTTCTCGCACAAACAATTCGGAAACCGAACATATCTACTAAAGATGAGATAGTCCAACAAATCACAATTGTCAAAACCTAAAGTTCGAAATATGTTATGGATATATTTGGATATCAGCTAAGCATTTGATAACATAACGTGGCCTAGTGTCATCGCAAGTTTATCGGTCTACAATCTCCCTAGAAACACTATGAATGTTTTGGAAGCTACTTCAGTAACGAATCCGCAGTAATCAAAATAAGTATGGTTCTGTATCCAAACAAGTTACAAAAGGATGTCCTCGCATGATTGATGACTTGAACGAAATTGCATGCAAGGATGACAAAGTCATTCTGGGTCAGGGTCAAATCGCAATTAACAAAATGAATCAAATAGTGTGAAACAAATAAAATGTCACTATCTGCAGAGAAAACAGTGATGCTGCAGGTTATCCCTAATATTAGGGTTTGGTTGATTGTGATGCTCCAGGTAGATTATTATTTCTTGTTGGCTTTTGATGATCTGTAATTTGTCGGTTTTGGATGGCTGACGGTGATGTTAGTGATGATATGGTATGGTTTTTGTTCACTAGATTTGGTGTTTCGGTCTGAGTGGAGGCTTCGGACATAGATCTTGTGACCCGACTTTCTTCTGGTTGAACAGAAGATTGGGACAAGGCGTGAACTACTGTTCTTAATATCTCTTCTAATTGATTCATTCTTTTGAGAACATTATCGATTATGGTCTCTTCTTATTTTTCTATTTTTTGAGTAATTTGTCGGTTTTGTATAGGATGTTGTTTAATCCATTTTCACACTTACTACAGAACCACCGCAAACCAGACACATCGTCCATCACTAATGTCATACCTTTGCGTAAATCGTTTGGAAATTTTTTTGAGCAATTTAGTTACGTTACTAGCCGCACATCTGTAATCTGTAACGATGTTTCATAAGTAACCGCTGCATGAAAAAAGCGTTCATCAACGATTATAATTTTACAGTCAATGCACTTATTTTGGATCGACATTATTAATGTGTACACAGTTTGTTTTGAGTTTAAAATTTAACAATCAGCATTATTTTACTACAACACTACTGTACTACACTTAAAAAATATCACTTAGAACAGTCAGCAGTTCAATAGTCAGCGATTCTGAATGTGTATTACTAGGTAACAAAATTATAATTATCTAGGTTAATTATTTGGTAATTGTTACAACAACAACAAAAAATAATATTGAAATTGAAATACAAAAACACGAGAAACAAACAAAAACACGTCCAAGTTGGGCGAATGTTGATAGGTTAAACTGTCACCACGTCAGATCATTGGAAAGTGCTCAGAATAATATCCTGCTAGGAGTAACAAAGGCCTACAGAACAGTGTCTAAAGATGCTGTTGTGGTTCTGGCCAGCATACTCCCGGTAGATATTCTAATCAAAAAGTGAGCGCACTTGTACCACTTAAGAAGATTTCTCCAAAGTGAAATTGGTGTCCATGTACATGCTACAGATAGTAGATATAATCAACATAGTAGCAAAACTGAAATAGAAGCGATGTTGATTCACTTATGGCAAAGAAGATGGAATTAATCATCCAATGGAAGACATACATTTGGCTTCATCCCAGATATAAAAGCACGACTCAAATTGAAATTATCTCTGGACATGGTAAGTTTAAAGCCTACCTAGAGAGATTTAAAATAACAAACCAATGTCAATGTTTTTCCGGATCGGAAGTAGAAGACGTTAAACACCTACTTTTCGAATGTAACGAGCTGACTGTCGTGTCACTAAAACATAAATAGCTGGGTAATACAAACATACACGAAAAACCACTGCCACCATTACTAGGCGACGACGTTCTTTCCAAGTTCCGGCCATATTGTGCTGAACTGATCAAAGTCTTAAAACAACGGAATAGTGCAATATAGTAGACCGGAATCCCGAACTGTACATGCCTCCACGCGACTAGGGATGGAAACGTTACAATTTGTCAATTGTAACGGCTAAATGTACTAGCACTTATATCGGTTATAACGATGCTTATTAATATAACAATACACAATTGGCTATGTAAACTGATATAAATATAAATATTATTTTTAGTTTAAGGTTAAGCCTACGTATAAGAATTTATGTTAAATATTCCTGAAATGTTGACTACTGCAACAAGGCGTTTTAATTTAAAATTGCGCATTACAGTGCGCGGATCGAATTCTGGAATCTCTGTATGCTGGTTATGACCAAAAAAAAGTTTATAGGGTTGTATATATTGAGCAAAATAATCTAAAAAATTTAGTCTATTTTTATACCATTAAATTTTTTTTTTTTACATTTTCCTTCTCTAATCGCAATATCGCATTGACATTTCATAATCGTGCTATGACCGTGTTGTAAGTCGTATTGATTAACGTCATAATTATATTATTTTATTATTTTTCGCGGTGTTTTATTAATAATTATTTTTTAATTATCATATCTTAGAAAATTAAGTATAAATTACAAATCCATTTAATAATAAAATCTATATATCTCAACACATACGACTTATAAAAAAAAATTGGATACATTCTTTTTGGTGTTGTTGCAAAATCACAAAAAAGGTAAGAACAAGTGAGAATCAATCGCTCTTCTTCGTTATTGGATTATTTTGAATATAAAAAAAAGTTTGCTGTAAAATTTTATAAAAAAAAAGTTAGGTTATGTTCAATATTATTTTTGTTTTTATTTTGTGTGAAATTTTACGGATTAATGACAATTTAGTTTGTGTTATGTTTTTGTAATATAGTTAATGGTGATTATTTCTAGTAAATAAAATATGGGATTGTAATGAAATTATATTTTCCATCTAATCGGATTGCAATTTTCAATTTCCACTTGTCACTTTTTTTTTGCTATTTTCAATTTCTGTAAAGTACTTGTTCAATACATAAAAAACAAATAACTTAAATTAATTACATTTACATTTTGGGCTGCCTCTTGTTAGTAAAATAATAACAATATAAAAATAATTTATTGCGAAAAGGTTTTGTTTACATTTTACTGTAGTGAAAATTTTTGTGAATGCAATGTTTATGTTTTGTAAGCAACTCTTGTATGGTGATTGCGATGAATATTAAATTTCTAGGCGCATACTAGTTTTGGCCAGATTTTGCCACGTTTATGCATCAAATATATTGCATATCGCGATAAAACCGCACACCAAAACTACAAAGTATAAATGTTGCACTCATTTGACTACCGTTTATTATTAGAAAATAATTCGCTTATCAGTAGGTAATTATTATATTAGTTAACAAAAATCATTGGGGTTTCTGTGCTGTGTACAAACTATTATCTAACATTTTTTTGTGTAGGTATGTACACATTACACAGCGCAGCTAGTACATCCAAAAGCGATATATACAAAAAATAGTAAGATTAAAATATAATTGGATATAACTACAAGACAATTTTTTAAATAAATAAACCTAAATAGCGAAGAAACTTTTGTTATCAATATCATTATTTTTAGTATAATTTAATGGAAATAAACTTCCACAGTCAGTCAGAGGTGTACCTAACAACTTAATCTAATGCTCATAATGACAAAAACAAAATCATTTTTTTTGTGAAAGGCTATCGCATTGCCAAGTCTCTTGAATAAATGTACAATCATGAAATTCTTTTAACTCATGCATACATAAAATGATAAAATCGATTGCGCTATAATACTCATACATCGTACTACTTTATCCCTCACATTGTCCGATTTATTCGTTTTGGATCCAAAAATAGTTTTATGTAAAACTAATAAATCGTTCCAACTATAATATACCTGCCTTCATTCGTTAGATCAACAAGTTGAGAGAATTTTTGTAGCGCTCTTGCGTACACATTTTATCGATTAAGATTTATGTAAAATACGAGTTGGTTTCTTTATTTATTATAATATGTATATTTGCACATTAACCCAAATATTTATAGAGAGTTATTTTTGGCTGGTATGTCAAAAAAATTAATATTTCTCGAGACGTGTAGGTACTTGAAATCAGCAGTTTTGCATGCAGCAGTTGTAAAATAAAATTTTTAATTAAGCTCAATTTATTGCGAGCCCGGAAGCCTTTGATTTGAATCGTAGAATATTAAACACCCACTTAGTTTATTTTGCTTAGGTCAGTTCTATTGGTAATTTTATTCTCATATTCTTTTTGATAAGAAGATGCGAAGCTTAATTTAATTGATTGTCTTTTTTAATTGGATTGCAATTTGCTTGCAACACGATTCGTATCGGCAAAATTACGATCAAGATCAAAATGTTGTTTACTACTAAATATTTATTTGTGTGGGTGGAAAGCTAAACGTAGGAGTATTTTCATATTGCGACACTCACAGTGTGCTCCCTTCTTCTAAGTATGTTATTTTTATTTTTGTACTTATATTTGCTTCCTATTTGGCCCGGCCTTGGCAAAATTGACATGCCAAATCATATATATGAGAAATCTTGTCTTTCAAAGAGAAAAATGTTGAAATATTTGTAAATTCATTTAATTTTCATTTTAATCTATCACAGTCTACAAAATACCTGGCAAATGTTTAGATGTTGGAACAATAATTTTCAAGAATAATCATCAAAATAGTGAGCTATAATGCAAGAAGACAGAACGAGATTATTTCTGATGCAACTAAGCAGATCGACTACTTGGAACCTGTTTCTTGAACCTTGATCATTTATTGAGAGTATAGAAGTAGCAAAACCGCTAACTGTTGTGATATGCATCAGAGATAGATAAACGTCTTTACTATTGGTAATTAGCGGTTTTTCTTACTCTCACAGTCTCAAAATACGACCAAAATTTACTTTCTGGATATCTGTGACCAAAGAGACTAATCTTACTTTTGCTGTACTCGTATTTTTCCGTACATTAAAACGACAGTTGAAATTGGCTAAAATTAAGTTTTAAAATGTGAATGAATTCTTTTTATCTATGGAAAGTAAAATACAATAAAAAAAATCGCTAAAAATCGTAGGTGCTTTCCACATAATTCGCGAGTCATTACGGCTCGTCATGTGTCTACAAGTCTATCGATTCTCTTGAAATCTAAAAATGAAATTAAAATGTTAAAAAATAAACATTAAAGGTGTTGTAAATAGCATTTAGTTGACAGTCATAAATTTCTGTTTAATTTGAGTTTTATTGAGAATCCAATTCATAAAAATGGGGCGTAATTTATTGCATAACTATAGACCTCTTTCCGCCCTTAGTTTCATTTCTAAATTGTTTGAAAAGCTCTTTAAAATGAGGTTGACCATCAGTTGTTACACTTCTTGTCTAATATTTATTCGGCCATTCATAATAAACTTCCTCCTACTGCCATATATATTGATCTCATAAAAGCTTTTGATATTGTACGGGATCCTTTTATAAAAGTTATCGGCTTTACGAGTATGGGGAAAGGTTTTGGCTTGGATTGAGTGTCATTTCTGTAATCGTCAACAACCGGTGAAATTCCAAGATTGACTTGAGTGATTTTGCGCCTTTATTGTTCTTAATTTACTTTAACTTGATCTTCCACATTAGTTTTGTGCCAATATTACGCATTTGCGGATGGCTTAACCTTTTGCTATATAGCCAAAAACAATGACAATCATGCTCAAATTATGTTTCATAATTCAGGGTATCCTGATGATGTAATGCTTCATGCCTCTATGTGAAATGGTACTGTTCGTTCGGCAAATTATATATAGATTAAAAGCGTCAGTGAATAAAATATCTGAATTTAAAATCCTCGACAGGGTAAATAAGGAGTTCACCGCAATTCATAAATTTTACTGTATCAAACGCTTGTGATCAGTATTCCTATTAAGGACTCTCTTTCCGAACTGTTAAGATAATTTAGAATCGTCCAAATAATACCGCATTGCTATTGTTGTGAGAACAACATCCTATCTCTGCGTTCTGTATCCAAATGTGTACAAAGCTACGCAGAGGGCACGTAATAAACACATTTTATTAAACACTTGTTTTATTATTTCGCAAAAAATTAAATTTATGAATATTTTAATTAAAAAATTTGTGTCCAAACAGTTTAAAAAATGACTCGATCGATTTCGACTTGTTAGGTCATCATCAGGAGTATCTACTCGGAGTAGCATGCAGCACTCATCAACAAAAGTGGGGGAGTGTGTTTGAACATGTGTTGAAAGGTACTCATCGAAATATCAGCCATTTTGGACGCGCAGTTGTTTAACAATCGTTTGAGTGAGTCGAGGAGAGTGTTCTGGTGAAAATGAAAAAAATTGAGTATCGCTACGCAAATCAAAGACCACCGCCATCAACATTTACCACCGTGAAATTTTGAACAGCTGAATTTAAACGTGGTCGTACAAGCTTAGGTGACGATGAACGTTCGGGACGTCCAAAAACTGCAACCACTGATGATAACATCGCTCAGCTTTACCAAATGGTGCTTGACAACCGTCGAATTACGAATATGTCCAAAGAATGTGTTTATCACATATTGAATCAATATTTAGGCATGAGAGATCTGGCTGCGTTTGCTCACTGTGAATCAGAAACGTGCTCGAATGAACATTTGCAACGCTCTGTTGGCGCAGTTTAGGCACAATGAATCAGTTTTTCAGAATCAAAATAAAAGCAAAACAGTGGACTGCCAAAGAGAATCGGCTCCAAAAATGGCAAAGGCTGTTCCATCGGCTGGGAAAGTGATGGCGACTGTTTTCTGGGCCATTCTTGAAATATATTAATCGATTATCTTTAAAAAGGAAAAAACATTACAAGAGAATACTACGCATCATTTCTTGACTAGCTGAAGTCAGAAATTGCGGAAAATCGGCCACATTTGCAGAAAAAAAATCTTACTCCAACAACCAAAAAAAGGCGTAAATCCATGAATTATGGTTTGAACTGCTTGACACCTTATTTATCCCAAGCGACACTTTTTTTTGTTTCCTAAGCTAAAAGTTACGCTCGGAGAACGGAGATTTTCGTCGAATGATTAGATCATCACCTTCGTAAACAATTATTTTGGAGAGAAAGACACCGAGTACTATATGGACGGCTTGAGATGGAAGCAGCTCTGGGAGATGTGTATACTTACAAGCAGGCTATTTAGAGATATTCAAATATATTTGAAGAAAAAATGTTTTCTATCTTTGTTAGGTCGAAAACTTTTCTGACAACCCTCGTAAATCAAATATTCGGTGTAACATATGGTTTTAAATTTTGAACTCCGAACGGAATTTATTACTTCATCGAGGTGTTAATGTGTTTTTTTGTTTCATAGTTGTCCAAATACGTTGGGAACATAGGATTAAGAGAACTTATTAACTTCGCGAGCTAGTGAACACCGTTACCTCGTTTTACTCTGTCGTTAGAAAAAGTATAATACAATATCTAAAGATATTCTCATGGTAGAGGTTTTTACTTATGACTTTTACATTCATTTATCAGATTGAATAAGCTAGCCAACGGGTAAATCAATAACTGTCGTCAAAATACACTGATAGTCGAGGGTGGAATGCTCTCTATATTGAGTTGATAGAATTGCAACTGGAATGTAATGTCCCAGTGTTACGCTAAATATAGATTGGCGTAAAATTGGCAAATGTTATGTTTGAGCTGGAAATGGTAGTTTGGCTTATCTTATATAAAATATATTCATATTTACTAATTTATTAGTATTAATTAATCATGGTTTTTGGCATTCGATTGCGATTTCCAATGGCTTAAATTTAGTAATCTGTCGCCCAATATTGATGAATGAATTTTTATTTATGGTTCCTGGTAATTTGAGTGCCTTTGAATAAGAACCAAACTATAGTTATTGAGAAACACTTTTAAATAAATATTAATGAGAGCTCATTTGCTTAGATTTGAAACATCATCTTCCAGATGAGCAGCAGGGAGTAAACAATATTTCATAAAAATTAATTAAATTTAAAAATAAAAATTAATTTCATAAAATTAAAACTCTTTAAATATGATTCGCTGGTAATGATAAACATTCATCTGTGGCGGCTGTAACATAAAATCATAATTTGAAATTTTTTCTAAAAAACTGAAATTGTCACATTTTGTAAAATTTTAACATTTTCAGAGAAAATGTGGAGAGGATCATATTCGCCAAAACTGTCCAAGTACAATCATAAAGTATTGAAAAGTGTAATTATACCTTTTAATTGATTAATTCAATTAATTTCATTTGTATACATCAATTATTTTGGTAATTGTGACAAACAGGTCTGTGTTATTTACTATGTGATCAAATTAAATGCTACTACGTGGTGGATGACGAACTGAAAAAGTTACCTATTTTTATTTAAAACATAACTCCCCAGTCAAATTTCAATTACAAGATTTAATAACAATTTTAACATATCATAACAAAAACCCTCCTGCCTCAGAAGCCCCACAAACTTTAAATCTGCTAAACGGCGTTGAAACAAACACTTTCAAACAGTAATCACACGACAACCTAAACCTCTCGACTTTTTCTACTTTCTTCTCTTCCACTAGAGCTGTGTAAACTTGTGGCACATAACATTGCATCCCGATGATTGATGTGGTCTCCTGCATATATAATACCGTTTTCTGTGATGTATATTTTTCTCGAATTGTTTCTGTGTCTCTACGTTAGACAGTTTGATCGGGAAACAACATTGTATGTTCGAATCCATACGTCATCTTCATTTAAAATACCTTTGGTATGGTTGTTGTTTAGGTTGTTTCAATTTTGGTATTACTGTTTTTCACGACATGTTAGATGATATTCTGTTCAATAGATTGGCTTAATGCGTCGATTAAAAATGAATCTTGGCTTCGTTAAAGCTGAGCTTTGAAATCTATATTATCATTCTCAATTGATTTTGTTCAACGTTTGAATGAATCTCAAGCAATCCATTCGTATTTGGGTGGTGTTGTAATTATTCAATTGCCTTACTCTTACGAGGTGCTTGGAGAAATCTTGCGATGTGAACGAGATACCATCATCACTGACGATTACGTATGGCCCTCCGTAACGAGCTAATAAATTAGTAAGTATTTTATGTAGATTTTGAAAGCGGACCTACTGCGACCAGAAACTACTTGTTTTTAAATGGTTTAATGTTGTAAGTATTGTCATGCTTCCTCGCCACACGAAGTCGTCCTCCTCGGACAGTTAATCGGTTTTACTCCATTAAACAGTGGCGTAATTTTTGTGTCTTTCGATTTCGAATAAGATGTTTGCGATTTATTTTTTAAGTAAATTGCATCGCCAATCTTATGCCTAGCAAGTTGTGGTACTTGTTGAACTCGGTATTCGTGATAAACGATCAATGAAAATATTTAATTATACGATCGTGATAAATTATGACAAATTACGAGTTTTGCTGTTCAAAGAGCTTCAACGATTGTGTCGAACTTCTGTACTACTTGTAGGTACTTCTTTATGATAATTAACTGGATGTGAAAACGATTGATTAGAACTTACGTTGTAGTTACAGTGGATAAGAACAGCATCGATCCCTTTGTCGGATGTGTTACACGTTAAATATGCATTTTTGTGTATGGGTGTAATATTTATGCGATATAATATTTAAACAGAACATTTGAACTTCGTTGCATTAGATTTCGCTCGCTCTCAATTTGGGGTTGTCCTAAAAGTGTCTGAAAGCCGTGCAAACGTGGTCTAAACCGCTCGGAGAGAGTTATTGTTTTTACCACGATTGCACGTTGTTCTCTTATGTATGTTCGTTGTAGTAAGTTAACGTTCAGTTTGTCCTGAGTTGGGAAAATTTTATATCGATTGAAACGATGGCCTAAATACACCATTTCATGGTAGAAAAGCTGTTTGTAGTCGTAACAGGAATTCGCCCAAATGTGTGCTCGTTGCTGTTTTTTTCTGTGCTAGCAATATTATCGAATTAGCGTTTGAAGTTCAATTTTATATGCCGTCTCCACCTGAGAAATGGTAAAAGTAAAGTCGTCTTCGCTTTGAGCAAGAAATTCATCCGTATCATTCGTGTCAGTCACTTACGGGACAGTCCCAGTATATAAAATTTTTACTTGAAAATTTATTTTTGGTTACTAAACGTTAGCTTGGAGATGTTCTAACTTTATTTTATCGAAGTATTACGTTTTCCTTCCAACTTACTCGAATAAACTTCAACATTTTCTATTTCCCAAATTTCGTTCAAGCATCGAAAATAAATTGTTTCGTGATAGAAATAAAGTAAAAATATCGCAATGAGTTAATCAAGCAGGTTGGTAAATGATATAAAAAATGAAACAGAGTCCTATTTTATTCGAGAGAAACGAGCCATTACTTGGTAAAGTATCGAGAATGTGAGAGTAGAACATATCGCCACAATTCTTGAATGCTAAATTATTTTCATAGCAACAATAGTATTATTTTCATAAATTTCCACGAGAGGCGTGTATTCTATTTTTACAGTCGTCATAAATAAATTGATCGTTAGTTCATACTAGATATTGATAGATGTCTCTAATGTTCATAAACAAAAATGTGAATGTCATTTAGTTTTAAACTGCTAACGTTCAGATTTGTCAATTGCCAATTAGAAATTTATAAATTTTAGTTTAACATACCATTAGCTGCGGATTTGTGGCATCTAAGAATGGCTGCTGTAAACTAATCCTCAATTCCGGAAATTGCATATAATTTCAACAACTATAAGCAAATTGGTATTAAAAAAATCGCACCAACATGGTACCAACCAACAACGGTTTACTATGGGAAGTATGAGCAATCGCCTTTATTAGTTATTGTAGTTATATCGGAAATTTAGACGTGAGGCACACAGCAGTATAAAACTAACATCCGAAAATCCGAATTACAGTGTTCCGCGGAGAAAACACCGGCCCAGATTCGTTGGTTTATTTATTTAAGTTATGTATTTTAAATTACCTAATAAGTACTTTCGTGGTTATTATATATTTTATTTGAAGTTCATTTTAAAGATTTCTATTGATTTTAATAATACCTATTTACGCTTAATGTTACTGTACAAATAACAATTGTTGGATTAGAATTTGTTTGTGTTCTATTAATATAACATGTTTACACGGTTTTATAAGGCATTCAATCAACAAAACATTATTTAACTCTTGGAAATCTGATTTGTTTGCTATCGGTACTGATTTTTTGCAGTCATATATAATCGTTGGCGTATGAAGTTGTAACGTTGTGTTTTGTTGGTTATCACTGGTTAGCCGAATCTGCTTACAAACAAAATAATATTTTATTTACTCAAATTCCCTTTGCGGGCTTTGGGTTCTAAGAATAAAGTGCATAATAAACCGGACATTACTGTTTTTATAAGCCCTTGCTTGGAAGAATATAGAACGTCCTTCTCGAACACATATTGACGAGCATAGGTTTGGTTAACATGTTCACAATTACTTACATTATTTGTAATTAGAAATTCATAAAAGTGTTCCTCCTTTCTATTGGAGTTTTTGCAGCTGCAAGTGTGTTACTTCAGTTCTATGTGTTTTGATAGAAATCTTAGATAAACAAACTTTTCTCATATCATCTGAGGCTGTTTAATCTTCTGGGGTGTGTGTACTGAAGTCAAATCGATCACTTTCGATTTTGAACTAATTTCAAAAATGATTTTCAAATTGGGAATTTTAGCGAAATTGCACTAAATAATCACACAGAAGTCGTATAAACAGAGACTGAAGGGAAGGTTAAACGTAATGTAGATGTTCTGTATGCAGTTTAATTTACTGGTTATTTCACTCGCAGATTAATCTTTCAGATTTTATTTTTTTTTTAGTTTTTAAGGCCCTGGTTTATTTAATCGTTAACCGGTAGCTTTATGTCAGAGTTTTCAGTTGATCCTCTGCTATTGCATGCGAACCAAATTGAAACTGAATTGCGGATGAATTGGAATGTTTTCGAGATTTTTGCCTAAAGCGCCACATTTTTACCTCCAACGATTAATGCTGCGTACATGACATCGGAAATAAAAAGCATCACACTTGCTCTCGCCTACTAGTTCCGCACTCGAGTTGAAATATTTTTAACTTTGTTGTTGTTTTAATACATTCTGTGCGATATCATGGTATTTTTCAGGTACAGTCTAAGGGAGATATTAGTGCTTATCCTTTCGAATTACCTAGTGGTAGAAACTAAGACACAAAAGTCGATCGTAATTTACAGGGTTGTTTCACTTGCATCTCAGCAGTCGCTTAATCGCTACATATAGTGTAATTCGAGTATTAACGTGCATGTTAATCTCATACCACTCATAGAAAGATTTTATCAAGATAAACTTTTGGAACCGTTTTTAGTACATGTATATCGCACCGGGAATCATATTCTACTATTTATACTAAAACTTGCAAAAATGCCCCACACCAAAGGGTTTCGATCAAAACGTAGACCAAACAAAATGTTTCTGTTAAAGAAATTCGCACCTAAAATTTTTCATTTTGGTGG
The DNA here is from genome assembly GCA_963691935.1 of Nephrotoma guestfalica. Lineage (NCBI taxonomy): Eukaryota > Metazoa > Arthropoda > Insecta > Diptera > Tipulidae > Nephrotoma > Nephrotoma guestfalica. Next base: position 253,632,607 of record OY829913.1, read on the forward strand.
TTTTGAAAGAACTTTTTGAAAGTTCTTAACCAATTTTTTCCAATCCATCAAGAGGAGTTTTAATCATAAACTTTATAGCAAATTAATTCGTTTTTTGACTGGAATCGGAGTCGTTACGGAGAGCTAAATTAGCTAATAAGCTAATTATTATTTTTTATTTTGCTGGCGCTACATTCCAATAAGGGATTTGGCCGTATTTTAAGATAACATAATCAATTATGATTTCGGATTAATGAATAATTGGTCCATTGAAGGTGCATGTTGCTATGGATGAGACATACTAGCATGCCGGGGATTTGATTTCGTTCTCTTCCATTTTTACTGACTTATTTATATGACTTATGCTATTCCCACGCGGTTACCCAAATTTGTACTAACTCAAGCAACGGTTACTTGACGTTGTTGGTTGAGTTATTGTTGCATCTCAGCTAAGCGCCCGCCAAATTAATAGATTAACGGTAATATGTTTTATAATTACGGACGTCTTTGTTGTCCCTAAATTACAAGGCTTTATTTATTTAGCACAACGTGAAGGGAAACATCTGTTTTATTGTTGTCTTATAAACCAAATCCACTCAACATCGGTTCATATTAATCAATATTATTTACAACAAATGCATTGGTTACATTAATTATAATCGATTCCTAAATGTTACAAATATAATTTGGGTAATCAAACTGCAGCTATAAAATTGATTAAATTCAAAAACGAATAAATAGTTTTGATTAGTATGTTTTATTAAATTATCGTAATTAAAATTGATGTGTGTATATACATTTGAATTGACTTGAAACTGTTGAATTGACAATTGATAAATTTAGGCGAATCCGCTAGAGTGATCTAGGCTAAATTGTTATTTGTGCTCTCAATAAAATTTCATAATTGGTTAACACTCTTGTTTTGCAATTTTGTCTTCCAAAAAGCGTCAATGTATCATCGATATATTTTATGTATATATGCTAATTTATGTTTACATAAATTATTTTGTGACTAAACAAAAATATTGTACATGTTATATTGTCTGTTCTGTTAAATAATAAAAATGTGTAACACATTTGTTTGTTAGTAGCGTGTTACTTTTATTTCTAATTTGATTTGCCCCATTCACCTCTCTATGGGAACTGTAGTCTGGAGAGCCATTAATGTGTTAAATTATGAAATGGAAAATTAGCTATCATCGTCACAATTTGTTTGGATTATTGTCAGCATTTTAGTTTTAGAACGTTTGTTGTGTTGAGATGGTCTAGAAAATTAAAATCACTATAACAGCTTACTTACAAATAAATTTTGAGTTTTTTTTTATAACTTCGAAGGTTTATTCAGAAATTGGTGCAATATAATTTATTCAAAGTATTGTTCATCGTTAGCTACAACTTTTTCTCATCTTTCAGGTAGCATACGGGTTCTGCATCGAAAAAGTTCCTCGTGTTTTGGGGCGATCCAAGGATCGACCCAATTTATGCCTTTTTCGTAAGCAGTGAAGTGCTGCTCTGCCAGGCCATGGGTCATCATCCAGAACAAGTGGTAGTCGGAAGGAGCAATGTCTGATGAATACCCCATACGCCGGGGTAGGACATCCCATTGAATGAAGCACCTCAGAAGTTTCCTTGACAACTATTGCAACATTGTTGCCAGCGTTGTCGTGCTGAAAGATCACTTTGTCATGTCTTTTGGCATATTGTGGGCGTTATAGCTTCAATGCTCGGCTTAATTGCATCAATTATTGTTGATAACGTTCTTCAATGATAGTTTCGTTAGGCTGGTGTAGCTTATAGTAGGTAATTTTCACTCCGAATTGATCCGACCAGATGTATAGCATTAGCTTCTTGCATGAATATTCGGTTTGACGGTTGAAGTTGATGCATGACCTTTGTTGTAGTGGATCCACTTTTCGTCCCCCGTCGTGATTTGATGCAATAAAATCCTTCCGATTTTACCTTTGGAGCAGTAGTTCGCACGTTGTTCGCACCTTTGTTCGCATGTGAAATAACGGTATTCGATGGTGGACCTCCAACGGAACCCAATTTCCTTGTTTTTTCACCATAGACATGGTCCTGAGGCGGTTTTGAATCGCTTGTTGATTCACTCACAAAGTTTCAGCGAGTTCCTCTTGAGTTTGGCATGAATCTTAATCCAATAACTCCTCCAACTCAGCGTCTTCAAACTCTTCTGGTCTCCCTTCGCGTTCTTTGTCACTGGTATCGAAATCGCCACTTTTAAAACGGTGGAACCAGTATTCACATGTTTTTATTAATGAAGCATGTTCCCGATATGCTTCACACAGCAATCGATGTCCATCAGCTGCAATTTTCTTCAAAATAAAACAAAAAGCAGAGCATAAAAAATATGTTGATTACATACAATTCAGCGAAACGAGTTTTAGAGAGAAATGATGACGCTTTAACATGAATATAGCTATACAAGATGGCCCGATGCGATTTAATACTAGTTACGCTATCTTTTGTAAATCCTGCAAAACTTATTGCTTTCATTATTTTTATTGTTTTGCAATACAATTCACCCGCGTTTAATTTGCCCTTAAGTATACCACTCTCTGTTACATATGTACATATAAGATGTTAAACTATGTGTATAAGTATGGTAAACAAATTTTCCCTAAAATTTCGGCAAAAATTACGTTAATACGTAATTGTAATAAGACGTTTCGCTTTTACTGAAGGTTCCATATTTTCCAATACAAATAATAATTAAATGAGACACATTAATTAAGAGGTACAAATCTAGGCTAAATCTATCTAAATTATTTGGTTTGGGGAAGTTCTCAAAACAAAACAAGTTCTCAGTTCAAATGTGTGCTCTAAATTTCTTAGCTTTTTATGTATTTCTCTCCTTTCTCTTTCTCAAACAATCCTGGATAATTTCGAAAAATTAATGGAGTACAAATAAATATTTTAGGCCCAAACACATGTTTTGACTTTAAATCAAAGAATTCTGTCCATTAAATGTGTAGGCTCCGTCCATATGTGTTCTTAAAACTAATCAAATATCGGTAAAAGTTATATCGTTTGGAACGGAGGTATCGGGCTGGAATCTAGATAGCTAAAGGAAGGATGCTAAAGGAATTTCGTCATTAGATTAAGACCTCGATATGACCTACTGTTAGGGCGCCGAACTCATGGGTCAACCAATCTTCCCTAATCAGTACTACAGACTGACATAATATCCTCGTAACTTTTGAGCTATCCAGTGGTGCTATTCTGGTAATGTCCTGGGAATAGGGAATTAGGGGAGGAATTTACATTATAATAAATCTGTTTTTTAGGCCACTATTGAGGAAAACAATTTGATACATGTTTTTATAAATTGGGAATTATATTTCCAAAGCGAAACTGACAGGAAAAATTATTCCCAATTTTATTTTGTTTTCAATAAAATTACCACTAACATTTTACCTTTGCCCCAAATAAATATTTTAAACAGATATTCGGCCCTATTCTCGTGGCATAAAATTGCTGTTATGTTATTTTATTTCCCCGCGTCGTATTGGAATTTGTATTGAAAAAACAAAAATAACATAACATAACATAAAATTTTAGTTCCCGAAATCGACCCCATTATATGTAAATTCTTTCCCCAGTTTGCTATTCTTGGGGAATTACCAGAATAGGGCCACAGATATGTCTCTAAGATACTATTACCCATTTCCAAATTTAAAAAGATGGATCAGAAGCCAGGTGTTTACCCATAATAATATGTAATATATTCCCATGATTGTTGCTGTTTTCTACATATAATTCGGATATAGCAGCTTTATATGTAGAAACATCAAACTATTTAAGCTATTGGGCTAAGCACCGGGAACAGAACCACATTCTAATCAAGATAGACTGCTCTAAAATAACTTGTAATCCTAAAACTTAAATGTTTTAGTACAGTGTATGTAACACTTCTTCTCTCCTGTTTTTAATAAAGTTATTCTTCGAACTAGATTGATGATCCCTGATTCTATTCAAATTTCAGTACCGGAAGTATCGACATAATTCAATAAATTTAGTGAAATTTTGTTTTACGGTTTCGAAGTTCCAGAGCCACTTCTAGACCTTACTTAACATTATGGAGTTTGTACGAATAATGCAACTTTTCCAAACGTTCTTTGATGTTACCAAATGTCCATTTTGTATCCTTCACGGATTAATGACTACTCTGGAACCAACTTTAAATTCCCGATTTTCCTGTACATTTCTTGTGTTTCATTTTCCCAGCAGCATTAAATCAAAACTCGAGCGAATCACACAATTATTATTCAATTTTATCAATTATGTTATCAATCCGAAATTTGATGATTCGTTTGATACTTTTGTTCAGATTGGCTGATTACATTTTAAACGATTTTGTTTTTTGCTCGATAGTTTTGATGTAACTTTTCCGACAGTTCGATTTAGCAATCTGGAATGGTACACGCATCTTATGTTGGATACCATTAGATAGCATGGAGTTATGAAAATTCCTCTCACGTAAACGTTACTGTGACACTCCATGTTCTGATACTAAAATAATTGGTAATTCAAACCTGACAAATATATAATAATATGAGCAATTTCATTCGACTGATCCCAAATAGTGTTGAATGTAGTTCCTCCAATACTCGTCGTCTTAACGATCTTGGCATGTCAATCCATGTTCTTCGTAGTACAGACAGTTTTTTAAATTTAAATTTCGGATTAATGAATCATTGGTCTATTGAATCCTAGCCAGGTCCTAGGCCGGCTGGTTGGCATATTGGCCTGCCAGGAAGGAGAAGGAGGGGGATGAGCCCTCGTTTGCTTCCATTCTTACTAATCTTAGCAACTGTTATTTGATGTTGGTGATGTTATTTTCGCATTGTCCCTATCTACCACGCGCCCCTTTGGTTTGTTATTGTATTCGTGGTTTTATATCGTATTGTTATCCGGATAAATTGTTATACTGAAATTTTCAGAAAAGCGGCCAGTTTAATTTCTGTATTTCGCAATTGCATAATTACAATCATCGATATTTTTATAAGAGCACAGTTTTGTGTGGTTCTAATTTAATATTGTTCATGAAAAATTCCTTCGATATCCTGCAGACTCATTTTCTGAAATCACTGCCAAATACAAGGAACAGATACAACATTAACCACATTTGCTCATATAGAACTTCCGATGTATTGTAGTAGAAGATAGATAAGCTTGGCATTAAAAGTTTTATGAAATTACTTTTTCTACCTCTATTGATCTTTGTCAATGGTGACCTTTTGATTAACTTTAGTCACCAAATTAATTGTCATTTTGTCGAGTAACACTGATCCAGTTTTTTTTTCAGTACCCGAACAAGGAATGTAGCCCACTGACTCACATTGATCTTTTACAGTACACCAGTTTTCTAGCTACAGTTTGTTCATTTCAGCTGACTGCCTTATAACGCAAACGTCATCTGTCATGACTTCCAGAAAACCGGCACGTTCAAATAGATTGACGCTTAAATTTATTGTGTTTTTCTTGTAGAACTCAGAGTTAAAGTGATAAAGTAATTCATCCATTGGCGGTTGCTTTGGAAATCGTAATTGTACTCACTACATTTTGTTTAGAAGATCGTTCCAATTTAAATTCATTTCACGCCAATCAGTTTGGTTTGCGACATACAAAATTTAAATAATTGCACGGTGCTTGTACTGAAGTAGGATTTCGACAAAACCGAAATCTCCGGATTCGGTTGACTGAATCCTGTGAAAATTGTTTTTGCAGTTTATTGATTATTGTAACTGGGGTTCCTACATTTTTTGCTTCGTAAGCGTCTATAGTATCGCCATTGGTTCGTTCAGTCAGATTTTTCTTATACCTATAAGAAAATTGTCCTCAATCTAGTCCGTAAATCTCCTTAATTGATTCTAACTTTTCTTGAATCGAATTTCTGAATTTTATCCAGATTTTTTCAAAAGCCCTATCAGAGCCAAACTAAAGTTTGTATTTGAAATTTCGTTCAGAATTGTTCAAGACAAAATCATGTTACTATTTTCTGAATTTGGCAGAAAAATTGAAGAATAAGCAGAGTAGGGAGCAAGGGTTGTATTTTAGGTAGCGGCAAAACTATAATCTTTTTGGTTCAAAAATTATTTTAGAAATTTGTACAGACCAAATAATTTTTATTAAATTTTTCTTGGCTTGAATTTTGAGGAAATTTCTTGTATTTTCATAAGGCGTGCCATATCGAAACGGAAATGTAAGAACGGTTTGTCCAAAAATCATAAAGAAATTAGTGGTCCACAGATTTACAATAGCTTTCAGAAATTTTTAGACAAAACACACAAGTTAGTTTAGACTAATTACATAAGATATGTTTTTTCTCAATTTATCCTGAATTTCTCTGAATCCTTGCCTCATTTATCTTCTTGATTCTTGAAACAATATGAAAAATTAAAGCATTTTGAGGAATAAATAAATGCCAAAAACTCTTTTTGTTGCAGAATTTGTTGACCTGAGGTCAAAATGAGAGCAACACTTCTTGATCGCTTTATATGATTTTAAATTAGGGATCGTTAAAATTAAATCCAAAATTACACATTGGATTTGTATAAGTTATTTTTGTATTTGGCATGAAATTCTTTCGGTTTACATTTCTGGAAATCATAAGTTTGTTTTGGACAAATAAAATTCAGGCCATATCGAAAGCCTATTGAATCCGAGGTATAATTCAATTTTTTTCCTACAAAACTAAGAGATATGTTAAAAGTCATAAATTAGGCTCCAAATTAAACCATAGCCAATCAACACAAAACTGATAAAATATGTCCCAATTTTATTAACTCGAAATTTAAATATTTTTAATTAATCAAGCCGAATTAATAATTCAATTTTGGGAGGAAATTTGAATATATTTGCCCGAGATGAAGTAAAAATTCAGATTAAATTTAGCATAAATGGGAAAGGTCAAAAACAATTAGTGAAGTACTATTTTTGGTCTGAAATTTCAATTATTAAATTAAAAACCATCCATTGATATTCAACATTTTAGACCTAATTCGTAATCTGAATTTTCTCCGTTCTATATTTCCTGGCAATGAAGTAAGTTGTTTCAGTCACTATTAACGTGAGCATTAGTTTGTAAGATTATTATGTAGATACACCTCTGAGAAAAAATTCACATATTTATATACTCAAAGAACATTATTATTACTTTCTCAATTCAGAATATTCCTAACGATCAACGTCAAACTCAAATAAAACATTAAACAACGTATATATCTGAAAAAATACAATTTACAATAAAAAATTGCACTCACACAACAAACAGCAAACAAATATTAGCCCAGCTGAGAATTTAAGGAATGTCAGCAAATCCAGTAACTGCACTAACATCTTCGAATACAGCACTAGGACCTTCAACACCAGAAGCACCGAAAGCATGGCCCAATAGTAAAGACGATTATGATTTGAACGAAGTGATTGGTGTTGGTGCGACAGCCGTTGTGCATGCTGCATACTGTAAACCGAGACAAGAAAAATGTGCCATAAAACGTATCAATTTAGAAAAATGGAACACTTCCATGGACGAGTTATTAAAAGAAATCCAGGCAATGTCCAGCTGCAATCATGAAAATGTTGTAACATATTACACAAGTTTTGTTGTTAAGGATGAATTATGGTTAGTTTTAAAATTACTCGAGGGTGGCAGTTTATTGGATATTATTAAGCATAAAATGCGGACCACGAATTGTAAACATGGCGTATTTGATGAGGCTACAATTGCAACTGTGCTTAAAGAGGTACTAAAAGGGTTAGAATACTTTCACAGCAATGGACAAATTCATCGTGACATAAAGGCGGGAAATATTTTATTGGGCGATGATGGGACAGTGCAAATTGCCGATTTTGGTGTAAGCGCGTGGCTGGCCACGGGACGTGATATGTCACGTCAAAAAGTTCGGCATACTTTTGTTGGTACACCGTGTTGGATGGCACCAGAAGTTATGGAACAGGATCACGGCTATGATTTTAAAGCAGATATATGGTCATTTGGTATAACAGCGATTGAAATGGCATCGGGAACGGCACCATACCATAAGTTCCCACCGATGAAGGTGTTAATGTTAACACTGCAAAATGACCCGCCCACTTTGGATACAGGCGCGGATGAAAAAGATCAATATAAAGCATACGGAAAAACATTTAGAAAAATGATTGTTGAATGTTTACAAAAGGAAGCGTCTAAACGACCATCGGCTAGCGAATTACTTAAACATCCCTTCTTTAAGAAAGCCAAAGATCGTAAATATTTGACTCAAACCCTTTTGGCGAGCGGACCTTCGATGGAAACACGTGTCCATAAAGCAGCTAAACGGCAACCGGGCACATCGGGCCGATTGCATCGTACAGTTGCCGGTGAATGGATTTGGTCAAGCGAAGAAGAGGATAATGGTAAACATTCATCTGATTCCGAAGTCGAGGAGCGACCAATGAATCGATTAGATCAAGCCGATTCATCTGATAGTGAAAAAGAGGATAATTCTGAGGTTACAATGACCCAAACATCGGAACGTACAACAACCGATCCGACCAGTCCGGTTGATGATATACCATCCGTTAATTTAGTACTTCGCATGCGTAATTCAAATCGTGAATTAAACGATATCCGATTTGAATTTGCGGTCGGACGTGATTCATCCGAGGGTATTGCAACCGAATTGGTTGGTGCTGGTCTAGTTGATAGTCGAGATATTGTCGTGATGGCGGCAAATTTGCAAAAATTAATCGATAATCGTAGTACAATGAAATCAGTTACATTTCAATTAAATTCCGGTTTCGCTACGGGCGAAGTACCTGATGAAAAATCATTAATAGGTTACGCACAAATTTCGGTAACTGATTAAAACAAAAAATTTATTTATAAATATTTAAGTTAAAAAATTATAAAATGTTTTTTAACATCACAAATTATTTTTTTCGTTCAAATTCTAATGTTTTTTTTAATTTACTTATGTTTATTTTTTTTTTTTTGTTTTTAAATGTTATTAAATAGAGTTTATATTTTATCGGGAATATTTTTGGTTTGTGCCAAAACAAAAAATAATAAGATCGTTGTAATAAGAATAATTATAAAAATGTACTGTCTTTATGTTTTTCTTTTATTAAATATTATTTCTTGTTATTACTCTACTAGATCATTTTTAAGTCAATTTCAATGTTTAATGAACCATATACCAGAATAAAATATAATTTTTACGTTTCCTAGTTATGCAAAACAACGAATCAAATTTTTTAAGGGTGCGTATAAAATTAGAAACTTGCTACAGATAATAAGAACCGCTAGAGTAGCATGGCGCTTTAGTTCAATTTTGCATAGTTTATGAATTTTTAACAACACACTTAAAAAATTCCTTATCTACTACTAATAATAAAATACATATTAAATAAATATATTTAGACTGGGTGTGGGCTTTTCCCTATATTTTTGTGAAGTGCATTTCGAACATACACACAAATAGTTTGTTTTCCGTTTTTTTTTCAATTTTAAATTAAATAAATTAAATTGTGATGAAAATTATTATAAAAGAATGATTAAAAATGATAATAAAATTTTATATGATATGATAAAATAAAATATTTTTAAATAAAACAAAATTATGTGTATGTATATCAAACAATAAATTAATTAAATTTACTTAATTGGAGAAGAAAAAACTTTACGACGTAAAATTTTGGAAAGCATTGCGCTATAACGTTTACCAGAAGGACGACCAAAATCATACAACATTTTCGGCATTTTAATCGGTTGTGTGTTTTCGTTAAATAATTTTTAATAACTATAAAGAAAATAACTTTTCCGACAAATTATAACAACGAAAATATTTGTATGATTTGCGACGTCTCTTTTTTTATTTAGTTTTTGTTAAATTTAAATCATATATTTTAAAAAGAACTTGTAATTACATATTTAATTATTATAATTTTAGTTTTTTTAATTATAAATATAAACTATATTAATTTCTATTATTTATTTAACCCAATATACCGAGAAACATTATTTAGTGTATTAAAATAGTATTATTTTTAGCGGATCCATTAAATAACTCAGTAATTCTAAATTGCTACACTATAAATTTTGATAATCAATAAAATAAATTATTTGAGAAATTGTTTATTAGTTTTTCGAAATATTTGAGAAATTTTCGTACACCAAAAATGGACCGGGAAAATTTAAACTTTCAACTATAAAACCAAACTAGTGTAGTTGTAATTTTAAATAGTTGTCCTGGTTACCCATAATTAAGAAACCTAACACACCAAACTATATAATTAGTATATCATAAAATGCCGAATTAAATAAATTTCGTTAAATTAAATGTTACTATAATATTATATAGCCTACAATGTTATTACAAAAAACCTAGTATTTATACGAAGAGTTTATTAATAATATTAATGATAATGCAAAATCCCAATTTCTCGCAATGAATTAAATTGAAAACATTTTTATCCAAACACAAATGTAGTTTATTAATTTTTTTTTTATAAAACTATTATTATATTATTTTGGAACCACAAAATCCAACAGTTCTATATAAATATTATTATAATTTACATATTTCATATATTAAAAAAAAAAAAATTTGCCTAAAAATTTAAATATATATACAACAAAAACTAAAAATATAATCCTTAAAGAAAAAAAAACTGAACAAAATCTTTTATTTTATCTATCCATATATTACCACTATTTTCTAGTTATTTGTTTTGGAATAATGGCCGACTATTTTGATGAAATGGGATGGGAAGAGCACGAAAATGGTGAGGAACATCAATTGCTTCTGTTTGCGCGCATGCTAATCGAGGCTGGTTTTATTGAGCCGGATGGCGAAAGTCCACCAGCATCGGTGGAAGCGATCACTAAACTAGAGAAGCGTACAATACAAAGTGATTGCGATGATGAGCAGTGTGTCATATGTTTGATAACGCTTAAGAAAAATGATATTATGATTAAAATGCCGTGTAAACATGAATTTCATGATAAATGTATTTTGCCATGGCTAAAGCAGGTAAGTAATATATTATATAATATCTTCAAGACACATACATATATTTTATAATAGTTGAATAGCATTTTTATTTCATCTCATAACGATCAGATCTCTTATAGGAATTAAAGTTTAGAAATGAAACTGGTACCAAATTGATTCCGCTCTCTAAAAGAAAATTGTGTGATGATGTCATCCCCGAATAACTGCTGAGGCATGGAATTTAATTCTGAATTGATGCAATTTTCGCGGACGATTTAATTTTTCGACGATATTATCGACTATTTCTTAACTCTTCTGTCAATGAATAGGTCTAGCCAGATCTATCTGAAATTCGTATTAATCATTTTTATCGAATTGAAAATTGTTATTTTGCAATGGGTGATGAAATAAGTGGTTATAGATATGGATACAGAAAAAATGTTCTTTGATTGGCCTAGAAACTGATTCTTAAAATTTATTTTCTAGAATGGCATATTGGTGGTTTTAGTGACGATGGAAACGTTAACGTTTCTCATATTAAATCATATCTAGCAATCGAGGATTTGAGCGATATTGACGATTTCGACGATAAAGAGATTTAACAGAAATTGAAACTCAACAGAAATTGAGTGGGGATGAAACAAAATGACAGCAAGATCCATTGCCTACAGGACGTATGACAACCCGCAATATTACTAGTACAAACCCAATTGATATTTTAAGACCCTTAAGCAAGAAATGGTCGGTATTATACTTCCCACAAATAGAAAGGCGGAAAGAGCAACAACGACTATAACGCTAATAACCACTCAAATATAGAACCGCAAATTGAAGTTCTGTAATGTCTCAAGAACTATGTGGGTATTTTAGTATTTTATTGGCCGCCGGTGAAGTAATTTAAACATGCAACACACACGAATTACGGTCAACCAAAAATGATTCTGTATTGCGAACAACAATGAATATCAACACCTTCTGGGAAATAAGCCGTTTTATAAAATTTGACGACCAAAAAACATGTACCGAACGACATGAGTTTATAAGTTTCGGCAAGAAACTGATAAAACGGCATCTATACGAGACCTATTGGTAATACGAAACCAAGATCTCGAGGCATCATACCAGCCAAATAGGAGGTTAAACTATGGCGGGCCTGCGAATCGTCCAGCCTTGTAAAGAAATATTATAAACTGGCAAGGCATCAGAACGAAAAGGAAAACGCCACCAGAAGAAAGACTGATGTTCGAACTCACGTATAAATACCAAAGGGTAGAATAACGTTTTTTGCGGATAGTTTTTTCATGAATGTTCGTTTTTGCTCCCTTCGATAAAACAAAACTTATGTTCCAAAGGAAATGTTATTACAGCCGATTAGTACGTTCAAATGAATTTCGTTATTTTGGTGATATTTCCTTAGTGTTGCATGTGCCAAAGAAGAATAAGGCACTTTTGTTATTGTCATCTGTTCACTACGATGAACTCAATATCGATGATGAAGCGAAAAAATCACAGACTGATTATTGATGTTAACCGCAGATAAAATTATGGCCATCGTAAAACTGTAAATGATAGTTTTAATACCAGAAATACTGATGCCTATCAAGAACTCATTCTTGCTTTCGAAGATCGCAATAGTGACACTTAAAATGGATAATCTGAGAGTAATTGGTCGGTTCTCCAGTAAAAATGGGTTGGAACCGTTTTATGAAGCACTTTTAGCGCAGAACATACCCCAGCCAAACACCAACGAACCGTTAAATTAAAAGAAATCTTGCCAGATTTGTAGAATCAACGACATATTTCAGACAGAAACTTCTTTCATATGCACTGCCTGTGTCAATCCAGTATGCTACAACAAATCGTGCAACATTTAAAATGCCATAAATGATTAAACTAATCAAGAAACATTGCTAGGACATAAAAAATGGATTCTTTAAAAATATGAAGAAACGGTGCTTTTATTATTTTCCTAGATAATTTCAGTTTATTTTGGTAGAAAGGTTCAGCCAGACCTATTCAGAGACGGAAATGTGTGCGAACATTTAATAGGGTTAATACCGCCTATCCATACTCTGCCTGTTGTTTTCAAAAATCCATCATCCACATGCATTCTTTCTTTGGATTAGAGAGCAAATCACGTGAATCAAAAAAAAAAATTGTCAAGAAAAGAATTTTCAATTTCCCGAATTAATTGGTTGGTAAAGAGGTAGGAAACAAGGAAAGAATCATAACCGCATCTAAACAACATATCAGTTTAGATGCGCTTCTATCCGCCTTTCCACACTTTTATATTGATTTAGGGAACGATGTTTCGTGTTCCCGCCAGTTTCATTAACCGTTGCCAGTGGAGATTCAAATTAATCGTTTCACCAGTGGTAGTATTCTGGCTTTCCCTGGAAAAAGGGAATTGGACAAACTATTTTGCGATGCAATAAATTTGGTATCAATATTTTCGAAATAAACTTAAATGGGAGATTATTTTTCCATACCAAAATTCGTGTGCCACACACATCCGGACTTCTTAATTTGCGGCGAAACTGTTTCCGCTGAACGCGTTCGACACAAATTTTTGTAAATGTGAACCCCCCTTAACAATAAAGGATGTTTTAATAATTCTGCAAAAAATTACATAATTTTCTAATTTCGTTCTGGGATTCTATTATAAAATGTATTCGATTTTGAAGTTACTCGATAACGAAACAAATCGGCCTAGGATATATAGAACCAATGTAAAGAAATTATGATGCATTTCGATATAAAATTTCATAAAATAAAGCCGAATATAGACATCAATGCAGCATAGATATCAAAGTTACCAAAAATTCTTAATATTTTAGTTGTTTTTCATAAAAGACGGCGCGTTCAGGACCGCCAACTGTTGGCATCATGATTAGTGAAATCATCGCCAATTTGATTTCAAAATTTCATAGTCACATTTTCATAATGTTGGCTTTGATTTAACTCAACATGTTCCCAACTGTTGGATGCCCTTAAAGCGCCCAATGGCATCAAAAATAATTTTCACAGTATAACTGATTTATAAATCATCTAATAATTTGTCTTTCATAATTTATATTCTTGTTTGGAGGGTTGTAGCCCTTTGGCTACTCTCCTTTACAGTTATGTTATATTTTTAGTCGATCCAGATTAAATCTAGTAAAAAGTGGTTTCTTTCTTCGCAGCAATCTTACTGGGTTTGACTTAGCCAACATACGTCGTATCTCAGCATTTTGATGTAGACTAATACGTTGCATGTGTTTTATCGCGTGTTTGCTTACTTCTTCACTGCCGTAATCCATCTTCAGAACTCTATAGAATTGGTCAATTCGTATGTACCACGATGCATTAACTATTCTACGTAGGACTTTGTTTTGGATTGACTGGATGATATTGGCATTGGTTTTCTTTGTACAGCCCCAGAGCTGTCGTAAGTCCACACAGGTCTAAAGTCATGTCTAGATATTTTGCCGTGTTTGCATAGGGAATTTGCTGAGAGTTCAGTCCTACTGGTATTCAGTTGATCTTTCTGTTGGCGAGGTTTACATGAATAGATTTTGTTTCATTAAGTTGTATTCGCCATATTTTCGGCCAGGTACTGACAATATTAGTAGCTCTCTCTCACAATTTTGTCCGAGATGTATAGAACTTATAAAGTTGGTCGATGTAAGATGTTAGAATTTCATAAAACTGCTTTTGGAAGTCTTTGTAATTTATATTCCAAGCCTTTATGCCATCCTTTATCAAAGACCTGTGATGCATCCAAGAAGATACTTGAATGTACTTTCTTATTTTCAAGCACATCTAGGTACTTCTTCTATTGTTGAATGGTTTTCTCTGAAGCCAAATCGATGTGAAGGAATAAGATTTCTTTATTCTATTATTGGTTTGAGTCTCTTTAGGAGTAGTCTCTAGAATATTTTTGTTTTTGAAATTATTGGAAGTAAGGAAATCGGCCTATACGAATTTTTGTCATTTAGTGGTTTGTTGGGTTTAGGCATCATGATTACTTCTGCCACTTTCCATTGATTTGGAAAGCATTTAAGTCTGAACACTGCGTTAACTATTTGGAGTAGTTTTCGTAATCCTTTTTCAGGAAGAGCTTTTGCGATTTGTCCTGTAATTAAGTCATATCCTGAAGATTTCTAGCAACTTTAGTTTATTGGTCACAAAATTTAGAGTTATTTTATATTCTGGCGCTCGGCTTCTTTGCCAGGCCTTTCTTGGTTTTCGTGTTGCTGCAACCAGTTCCCTAACTTACATAGGATAAATAGCATTTCGGTGCATTTCCTTTGAACTTAACGGGGTACTACTCCACGCCGTTACTTGTGTACTGTTGTTGAGTTGTTTTAATTCTTCTTCTAGTTGTATCGAATTTTTAATTGGCACCTGAAGATCAATATTATCCCAAACTAATTTCTGGAATTTCTCCCATCAGGTTTTGTTATTAGTTAGCCAAGGTGGACTAGTTTACTTCACAATCATTGCACCGATTGTCATAATATCCAGCGTGTGATCCAATATAATCCCTTCGCTGCTTTCTAGGTAGTTTTCGTCTAAACCTTTGGTGATAAAGAAGTCTATGATATCGGGTATTTTGTTTCTGTCCATAGGCCAATAAGTTGGTTGATCTCCAGAATAAAAATCGCAAGCGCATAGTTGTCCTGCTGCAAACAGCTCTCTTCCTTTTCTAGAGGTTACTCTTGATTCCCAGTAGGTATTTCTCGCATTAAAATCACCTCCGATTATAAAACGTGATCGATGTAATTTAAATAATGTGCAATAGTATTCCTTATTTAAATTATATCTTCGGGGGCAATATATTGACGATACACTATATTTGTTGTTGTTATTTATAGGTGACTACTTGCATAAATTCCTCTTCAATTTTAAGATCTATAAAGTGTTTGTTGTTTTCTTCTAAATCACCGATGATCCTCCTCCCTCTTGCGCTTCCTGCTGGGTGAATGGCGTGGTAAGAACTGTATCCATATATGTTGTTCTAGAGCTAGTTGTTTCTTGGTGATTAACTGGTTTCTAGAAACCTCTTTTGAAGTTTCTGCCATACCTTGTAAATGTTGAGCTTTCCATTTCTTATTTGGTCTTTTATTCCGGTTCAACACCCAATTCGTTTCTCTTTCTAATTCTTCTTCATCCGTATGGAATGCATTAATCTCATCATCGATCGCAGGGTTAGGTGTCGCCTCTTTCTTTAAAATTGGAAATTGTTCTTTCAGTTTAGTAGTAAATTCCTTTATTTCTCTTAATTGTTCACAGAGTTCGGCGTTTTCCTTCTCGTACTGAAAGATATTTCTAGTTGAACATCTTAGTGATCTTGATAATTTGGAGCTTCGTCCAAATAGGTTAAACAATGATTGGCCCACTCCAGAATCTGTTGGACCCCCCTCCGAAGAGCGTGAACTTGGCAGCGTCTCTAATGTCAAAGTTCAGTTTGAGACATCTTCCGGGAAATAACATAAATAGCTAAACGCTATAAATTTATTTTGGTTTAGTTCTAAAACAAAAATTTCAGTAAATTTAATTAAAATAACAACTTAATTTTGTTTAAAATTTCTTACAAACTTACATTTCCCATCAAATAAATATTTTCTTTAATTATATTCTGTAATTTAACATTTTATGACTTGTACCCCTGTGCTCTCGCGGGAAAATCTAGTACTGCGAAAAATAGTTTCATTTAAGAGTTTTCTATGAAAAGCGTTCTCGGGAAGCTTAATGTTATTTTTAGATTTCATTTCGGTGTATTTTCGGTGCATCTGAAGCAGTAGTAGTATAGTAAATATTTCCGCTCTAGCATACCTCACCATTCGTCAATTGAGAAAGTGAAGAAAACTCCACCAGTGACAAAAAGTTCGCTTCAGACACGCCAAAGAAACTTTTTCATTTATTAAACTTTCCAAGACTGCTTTTCATAGAAAAGCCTGACTAAGCTCCTAGTAACGAATTTTTCCACTATAGCAAAGTGGTACATGTCTTAACTCGTTTTTATAAGCTCGTCAAAAGATTTCATAAGAACGTAAAATTATATTACTGAAAATTTAATTTTCTAAGATGTAATTTACAAAATACATTTCTTTTACAGCGAAATACTTGCCCTCAATGTCGGTTTGAAATGGAAACGGATGATCCTGTGTACGAAAGTAGCCGGCAATTTCGAGCGAGGGAAAATGATCGCAAACACGACATTGAATCTCTACATAATTCAATGTTTTCTTAAATGGCAATTAAGTAAGGGAACAATATTATTATTTAGTACGGCTATAATTAATTAAAATATTTCAATTTATGGGTTAATTGTAATCTAAATCAAATAAAATTATTGAAAAATTTTAAATATTTTTTTATTCCGTTTAGCCGGTTGCCCTACATGTATTTTGGTGAGATATGTTAAAAATGCTTAAATTAAGATGTCGCCTTTGTAGCTTTTATACCATTTACGTACAGTTCTTGCTTGACATTACAATTTTACCCCAAGCAAATTTCATTTATACTTGAACGCAATAACGTATAATTAATAATATCAAATTATTAATGTTAGATGTAACTTAAAAGCAATAATTAAACTGGTTTTCATTCAAAAGAAATATAAAAGTGTTTTTTGCATATGTGTTAATGATGGCAACATCAAATAAATTAGAATTACTGTGTTATAATCTTCCATATTCATGGTTAAATTTTTTTAAAATTTCGTGTATGCAATGTTCAAAGGAATTCAGTTGCTATGGTAAGTTAGAACTAGATAATTATAATTTACAGTTTGATACAACTACTTATTTATTGTGGTCTTTCAGAAAAAGATAATTTCCATAGGCCGATACTATTGGGTTGTTCACATGTAGTTTGCCAAGTCTGCATTGGACGACAGCCAATCAAATCTTATAAATGCCGAAAATGCAATGAATGTACCTATTTCGATGTAACCAGGTAAGTTTATATTGTTTTGATTTTAATTAGTATGTACATATACATGAATTTGACAACCTAACTAAGAACCTTCTTGATTTTATACTTTCATGTTTCATCGTGTATTCGGATAATATCTGCTTTGGTCTCAGTTTCTTTCCAATTTGATTCTTCCTCTTTCAGTTTTGGCTCCAGCGCTTCCTAACCTGTATGGCGGGAAAGTTCCTTCTTTTGTGTTACCCTTTCTCAATAATTTAACGCTACTAAGCGTGCAATCTCAACAGTAACTTGATTACATCCTCTTGTTAACTGAAACAGTGATGTTTGAGATCAGCGAATTGTGGTAGAAGATGTGATAGAACTAGAATTATGCAGGTCACAGGTTATTCGGACAGGATCAGAATTGGTTATCTTTTCTTAGACTTTCCACGAGACAACTTCAATGGTGATACCTAAATTTTGATTATTTCGAATAATTTTAATCATTTCGTTTGCCATATTCAGAAATATATTATTATCCTCTAAACTGCAAAGCATGGCTGAAAATGATCTAACGTCAGCTGCATCATACTTCGATGGGTGACAATCATCTTACTAAGCTAATTATCTATGTCATCCTCATTTCGAAATTGCACAATACTCGATATGTGCTTTCGAAGGTACCTTAGATCTCAATCATCGGCCAGAAAATGCGAGGTTCATAGGAACAAAATCAATGGAAAGCCACGAAATGTGTACAAAAGCTTAAAGCATGCACTGTTGCAATTCTATCTAAAAGCCATTTATAAAATAAGAACCCATTATATATACAACTTATACATCTGCAATTCGGCGACATCCGTAGAGTCCAAAAAAAAGTCGGAGGTTAGAAGAGGTGAATTTTATAAAGAGCCTTAGAGAATACAAAATTCGATTTAGAAGCACCACTCGTTTATTTCAATAGGTCAGATAATTTATATTTGATTTTGGTTCTTATCAGACTTTGTTTTTGTATTTGATATCATTTTGGCTTCAAAATGATTGGGATGATGCAAAACCAGACGACTGGCATAACAAAAATAGTAAATCAGGAGATACTGTTGATTTTATTGCAATTCATGTTCAATAGCTTGAAAAATGTACAAGTTTAGTTGTTTTATTAGAATAGAATACTCTGTGAGATATGGCAATTATTTTAATTTAAATTGGAAATCACAACTTATTTAAATTCAATAGTAAATATGGGCAAATGACAACTTTTACATGTAGTTGAAAAAGCAAGAAACGAGGGGACAAGTCAGAAAGACAAGGCAGCTATATTTTAAGCGAAAAAATGGAAGAATGCAAGGGTGTTTTTTTTAAATATTGGAGATTATAACAATCAATAGAAAATATTCGTTCTCCGAACGGCTCCCAGTGCAGAAAATCGAAATCATGACAAGTTCAAAATTGAAATCGAGCTGCAGCCATTACCAATGCGACACTACTTAATCCACAAAAAGAAACCAAATGGTTAAAATTTGTTAAAATATACAATATTTAGAGCGACAGCGAGTGAATAAAGGCCATGTTGGAAAAATATGTTAATTTGGATGGCCCTGGTAGTTTTCATTACTACTTTCAGTACTAAAGAAAAGAATATACAATTTCTAGATAAATTCTACAGTTGAGATCTAAATAATATTAGGGAAAGATTTTTTTCCATAATACCATAATAATTTTAGAGCGATCCATACAGTAATGATTCTTAAAATTGATGCAATTAAGCAACGTGGATGTTGTATTGAATTTGACAATTTTTATCCCCTTTGTAAATGTAGAAACCAACGCAATATAAATTCGATGGAAATTCCAAATATTAGCGGATCGAGAATACTTTCATTTCGTTGTTATTCATTCCAGCTAGACATATGCGACCTGATTTAACTGGCGATTTAAAATGTGCTGATTTGTCATATTTCATATGAACTCTCATAAAATTTTTGGAGACACTTGACTAGTTACACATTGCTCTTGAAATTGGTGTTATACCATGATTTTCCTGATTTTGCGATCGCGTTCGTTTTTGTTTATGACGGTCGGGTGTGGTTGATTTTCGGCATCGGTTTCTAAAGTTTAACAACTTTTCATTCATAAGCCATGACTATAGGAGCAAAGCGTAGCATTGGCATCAACATTTTCAGTTTAACGCTTCAGGCAGCTTTAGCGACACGGAGTGATAGGTATCTCGTAATTTCCATGATCTCAGATTTTTTTAACAGCCTGAGTAGGATTTTTCAATCTTTAGGATTCTTTAGGAAACGAACTGTTGTGAGACTAGATCTAGTTAGTCACAACCGATTGTTTCAGGATCTACTTAAGCAATCGATTTGAAATTTCTAATATGTAAGAATTTCTTGACCTACACGCCATCATTTGAAAGGGCATTGATTGCAGTTTTCATCACAATAAAATGCTATGTCGTAGAATGGTTTTGACAAATTAATCTCTCTTCTATCTGTAGTTTCCGTTAGTCTCATTGAAGCAGACGCTTTCAATGATATTTCTTAAATACTTAAATAATTCCCGTGAACCATGTGAAATCTACGTGACATACCCCTGACAAAATTCTAAATTTTTAATTTCCGTGGTGCAGCACACAACAACTTTTGTTAATCCGAGAGGTTTATCCATTTTTCACTGTATGCAACAGGGAAGTGTGTCCTTTTAGACAAGAATTTTGAACGCTTCTATTATTTTATCAAGCACCTCTCGCTCCAAAATTATTTACCTCGAATATAAAATAATCCTGCATAATGTTATTATTGTTATTTTTGAATGTAGGATTAAAATTTACTTTATAAGAATCCTAGTTCTGTCCAGGATACCTGAACACAGAGTCCTGCCCAAAGCAATGATGTAATTTCAATTCCATACCGCAAACGATTTTCATTCAAATCGATAAAGAAAGTCAAGTTTCACTCATTCTTTCCACCTCCTATGATAAGTTTTTCACACTTAACAGAATTTTTCATAGGACGAGGTAGGCCCTTCAGAAATGGTACAGAGTTGAATCAGCTATGTGAATCTCATCACTTCGATTGTGAAACTAGCTCAATCAGTCAATCTAGTGAAACATCGAAACTAACTATTCACTAGGTCTCAAAACCTCATTTTACTGAATTGCAAACCTTAATTGCGGTGCTACAAACGACATCACGAATGCAGTAATAAATATCACCTGAAAGTCATTTCACGGGTGTGAATTACGATATCAAGATTAAGAGATGATAAATTCGAAAACTTTATGGTGGATAAACGAAGAAGCTTGATTTGAATATCCGATCGAAATTACCTCACTAAATAAAGGGCGATTCAATACGAGGCGTTCGATTCTCACTAAAACGCAAAATAATTACAAAATTCGAAGTATTTTATTTTAAAATAAAGTTTACTACTTTTGAGTTGTGTGGAATGTAATATCAGCATAATTGTTTGGGATAATTTTGGCTATATTTTAGCGACACACCACACTCTAATTTTTGGAATTTTTGCCGTTCAAAAAGCTCGAAACAAAAAAACTAACGGCGTTAAACCATAAGATCTTGGTGGCGACGAAAAAAAGTACTATAAAGTACTAGATACGTAACGTAACTCGACTATGAAATGTCGATCGCAATAAATTGGTTGTGTTTGTTCCGCGGCATGTTCTTATTATAACCACATATGGTCTAAGTTGATCCCATACTATTGATGCGATATAAAGGGAAATTGTACGCCACGATAACATTTGCCATTAATTGTCATCGTAGTTCCTAGTCGAAATATTTTGCGATTTGGTGACGTTCTGATAGAATAGAAACGGATTCAAGAATGCTATATCGATAATAAAACTGACACAACTCACGATGAATGGCTGCTTGCAGAGATGAGTCTTACCATCTTTAAACATAGATGTGTAAATGCTGGCTTTAGAAAGAGAAAAGGTGCATAATTTGCAATGGTCTCAAACGCAACACGTATCCAAGAGCTTTCTAAATAGAATAATTGTGGCTTTGGAAGTTATATCCATGGAAGAAACTTAGGGTTCCTCATGTGTGTTTGAAATTACAAATCTACCTTTATTTGAATAATAATAAAGATTTTCAAATTTTTTTGATATTTTAAAGTACATAACTTTTTTATTCCAGGGAAGCCAGAGTACAAACCGTCTACCACCAATATCTAGATGGCCTTTTAAATTTCAAAAAACATGTGATTCCGTACCGTCGCAATTATTTAGATAAATCAAGGTCATCAGAAACGCTTAAGCCCAAGAAAGAATGTTTTGAATGTAGTGCAAACGCACATTTAAGATATTGTGTAGTTTGTGACGTTATATACTGCACAGCTTGTTTTAATTTAATTCATAAATCAGCAAAAGCTTTAAAGAATCATCGTTATACTGTCCCAGGTATGATATCGACGTTAGAGTTATGAATTGCAACTACATCTACTAATTTTTTTTTATTGTAGACGCATTCGATCAACATGCGGCCGAAGTATTTTGCAAAGTACATCACAATGAAAAATTAAGTTTTTACTGCAAAGACTGCGCCGAAACATGCTGCATGAAATGTAGCCATGCCGAGCATTCTACTCATGAAATTTCTTCAATTCGGGAAGAAGTAGGTTTATAGACGATAATCGATTATAACAAATAATAAATAGGAATTGGTTTATTTCAGAATATGAAACATAAACATCTTTTGGAACATGTTTTAGGATTAATTTCGGAAGCCCAGAAAGAAAATCAAACTTCAAAATTGGTAAGTTTTTTTATAATTTTTTTATATTTTACATATTTTTAAAAAGGTACATCGTTATTATTACTATTAAATTAGGGAATATTATATTGTAAATCTAAGATGTCAGTATAGCAATTTGCAGCTATATAACATATTCTTAAATACGTAACTTATTAGTATTATATTACGAAACTTAAAAATAGTTGTCACTTATTTAGTTATTCATTTTTTTTGCATTTTCATCCATTTTACGTTTGTTTGAAATTATGTTCTCAGTCTTCAGATAATAATCAAGATAAATATTATTTATAGCGAGATGTTTAAAATTTTCCAGGTATTAAATGGCCAGAGCTGCCATCACTTTTTATTTCAATCACTTCTACTTTTTCACTTTCAACCGTTGTTCGGGTAGTTATTAGTGGTGGTTTGTTTATATTTGGTGTAATCGGAGCTGGCGCTGTTTCAGTTACTGTTGTGTATTCCGGTTGGACATGCTCTTCTTCGTCTTCTTCGATTTTCTCCTCGTTATTAGCTGAAATTTTAGATTCTTCGTGCTCATCATCTTCGCTTGGTACACTATTTTGTTTGCCTTTCTTCTCTTTTCGCATTTTTTCCTCCATCTCTTGGAATTTTATCGCTAAATATCTAAAATTGTACAAATAATTTATTTAATTTATCGAATATAACTAAATATAAAAATATTACTTATCAACAAGCGGGCCGCTATAATCTTCCGGAAATTTTGGTGTAAACGGCAAAATATATTTGTATAAACGTTCGTTTAACACGTAGAGCTGTGCTGTTGATGAACATTTAACATTAAACCACCAGTCGCATGTTAACGCGACTTGACTAAATATCGTTCCATTTGGACATAGAAATGAGGCTTGGCCACCGTTCAAATCACAGTAATGCCACACCTGACAATTTGTTTCAGGATCTCCAAAGAAACCTTTATAACGCTGATCTTTGCAATTAAAACTTGTTGCCGGAATTTCAGATAGAGCTGGATAATCAATACCTGGGCGCCCGGTATTGGGACCCGGTAAATGATCATCATCAACACCATTTACTGGATCTGTGTCGTAGTATTCGTCTTCTTCTCCATCGGATTCTTGAAAACTATTCTGGGGTGGTGAATCGACTACCTTCTGTGATTTTTTCAAATCGTTCAAAATTTTTACAAGTGTTTTTATAGAGTTATCGATGTTGTCCGGGGTTAAGGTATGTGGCAAATGGTTTGTTTCTTGTAGTTTTTTCAGAATGTCTGCTAACGAATTTGGCTCGTATTTGGCAGGTTTTAATGTAGAAACTATTATTTTTGGTGGTGGTGATGGTTTAAATATTGGTTGATATTTGGGAATTTGTTTAACCACCATAGGTCCGGCCGATTGATAAAAATATGGTTTCGATTCTTCTTTTGTTCCAGTGATCTCAGTTAAGTGTTGAATAGGGGCTGGTGTTGAATTTTTATAATGTGACTGCAAATGGAAATAGAAAATTGTATAAGTTACTAAATGTGTTAATTAACAAGGTTTATTTTACGATTGGTTTTAAATTCGAAAATGTATGAAAGTTGATCAGATTTGAAGTATTACGAAATCGATTTTCAATTACGTCAAAATTTATTCTCATCGATAGCAAAAGCGTAATTCATGCAAATTTTATTCGACGTTAGACAAAACTGGTAAAATGCAAGTTTGCTTTTATGCTGCAACTAATTATATAATTGACCTTGTTTGTGCTAAAATATGTTAGATTTGTGCTTTGCAGGTTTATGCGTTTTCCGCAGAAATTTGTTTACAAACTGACCTGCTAAAATTGGGTATTTGGGCGTCACTGGCTTTTGAATTTGTGTTTATGTGATTGAAATAATCAGATAAAATGTAATATTAACACTACCACAGAGTCAATTGGATATTTTTAAATGTGCCGTTGTACTATTTTCCGCCTTTTTATTTTACACATAATGCAAATTTTAAGATTGCTGCCCTTCAAAAGAAAGGATACATTTGGAGAAATGCTATTATTTATGATTTCTTTTAAATGATTTTTCTCGACTTCTAAGAAGGTAGCTGACATCTCGGCTTCTCTTAGGCGCGGCTTTTATTGGTAACGTTTTACTTGGTCATATTGATTCAGCTTACTTACTTATTTTGGAAAACATATTATCAATTCATGTGCCTTGTAGAACATTCCGAAGTGCTGGACTTCTACTGCTGTTACCGTGAACATATTCATTTTTTTGTAGTACCTTTTTCATTATAATCCAATGAATTTTAATTAAATGTAGCAACATCTTTTTAAATATTGTAAAATGGTATACAGTATACCGAAATGTTTGGCAGCAATAAACAATAAATTTCAACATATAAATTATGTTTTAAATATTATTTAAAAAAAAAATATTTCCTGACCAAAAAGAAGAACGTCTGGCTTGAATTTGGATTAGTCAAGTTAGTCGATTAAGACATACAGAATTAGTCGAAAGTTTAGACTAGCAAAATAGGCGAGGAGCACATAGTATTAATATTTTTAAATAGCTTTAGGTCCTCAACTTATATTAACACATGAGAATTTTTTATATTTATTATTAGAAAAGACTAATTACTAAATTTACGACAAATGAAAATAAACGAAAGCGTGAATTTAAATTATCATCCAAACTGGTGACAAATTTAATTAATTATTTAACAAATTGGTTTAGTCTTGAATGAAAATGCTCGCTTTAAAACAAAATCTTAATCAAAAATTACTTTTATTTAAGATTGTCATAAATATTCTATACTTTCGTTTTTGGGAGATATTATTTTTAAAGTTACTGTTAGTCGCTGTCAGATTTGCCAATTTTTGGCATCATGATTTGTGAAACCATTGAAATTTGGTTTGAAAATTTCATAGACTTTAAAATGTTCATAACGTTGGCCATGATTTTACTCAACATGTTGCCAACTGTTGGGTGTCTTGATGGCACCCATTTACACATTTTTCAATGTCACGCAGTGCCGTTTTATTCATGAGGTTTAAAAGCACATTTTTGCACCACCGATGGTTTAAATCTGTTGGGTCTGTTTAGACGAGTTCGCTTTCAACAATTCTGTATATGATACGAAAAGGAAGATTAGTGTGTTGAATAAGTTTCGAATGACGTAGATGAGGACTAGTGTTGGGTACAAATCACACCTATATTAACGCCACTAGCAAGAGTGAGTAGTTTTAATTACTTTGTTCTGTTCGTACTATAGATACTCAAAAAAAGTTAATCATTGTGACGTTTAAGGCCAAAATATATTGCCACGAAGTCCGAAAACGTACCAAGAGTAGATTTGCATGCAATATTTTCAAAAGTGGCAATTTTGAAAAATGTTTTGTTACTTTAAATTGGTGTATTTTTTAATTTACATATGTGTTACGTTATTTTCTAATCGGAGTGGCAATTAGGAAGTAATAACGGCATAATAACCGGTCAAAATGCTCTATTTAAATTATCAGTTTCGTGCTACTTTAAAATGCATCACTCAAAAATAAAATAAATTTCTGCATGTTGTACCAACCAAATTTTAAAAATTCATAATGTTTGGCATTTTACAACCCGTAGTGTCGTTTGAATTATGTCATTAGTTATTTATGCCAGATTTATAAAAGTTGTTCGTAGTGTTTTAAAACCTGTCTCTCGAAAATACCCTACATATTTTTTATCGTGAATTCTTACCTTTTGGTCGTTTGAATGCTTATGATTCCTGTGATATGTCGTATACGTTGGTGCCACCGTATTAACATGTATTAAAGGCGCCAGTGTTGTTGTCAAAACTGGATTATAACGTTCTGTATATATTTGTTGTTTGATTACTGGTGCCACTGATACCGGACGTTGCTGTTGTTGTGGTACAAAATAAGGTACTTGTTTCTGTACTATAAACTCAAGTTGTTCAGGCTGTACGTATCCTCGATTATTACTATGATTATCGGTAGTTTGATAGTGATGGGTTTTATGATTCTGTTCCGGTGGGGATGGTTCAGCCTCATAAATTTTTTGAGGAATTTGGTCTCTGTAAATGTACTGGGGTTGCTGGAATGGAGGAGGTTTAGTAGTTGAGGAAGCCCTTATGTAAGCGATATAATTTTTGAGTGGAATATTATTATGGTATGTGGATTGCTGTGGAATATATTTTTGTTGAACTTGTTCTGGATGTGTGACATATTTTTTATTATCATTTTGGTTAACAAATTTAATTTGAGCCCTATCATTATGCTCGGGTTCGGTTTGTTCTTCATCTTCATAATTAGGTGATGGTGATTGTGTTACATATTTAACATTCTGATTTTGTAAAATATATTTTGTATTTCCATTTTGGTTTTGGGAATGGGATGGTGTCGTGTATTTTGGTCGTTCTTGTTGCTCATAGCTAGGATGTTGCACAATATATTTTGTTTCATGATCTGGTACAGAAATATATTTTACCACATGTTCGACGTAATTGGGATACACGGGTCTGAAATCATGTTAAATATTTGTTTTAATTTAAATTAAACTGATTTAATAAAAATATTTTACCTTTGGGTTGGACGAAGTTCTTGTGGTTTTGTTGTTACAGTTCTATAGTGATATTGTTGTTGATGTTGTTCTCCTTCTTCTTCGTCATCTTGTTCTTCTTTTTCAAAAAACATAGGCCGGAAAGGCCCTGGAGCTTTATTGGATGTTGAGAATGGTGTTAGGGAAACTTTAGTCGGTGCTGGTGTGGATTGATACTGATGATTTACATTTTGCTGGTCGATAGGTAATTTTGCTTGTGCTTGATGTCTTGTTGTATACACAATGGCTGGCCTAAAGTTTGGAGATTGTTGCTGAAACCGATTATAATTGTTATAATATTCATTTTTCTGAGTATTTTGTTTGGCAGGGCGCTCTTCATCGTATTGATTTTGATATTGTTGCTTCTGATTGATCAACGTCATGATCGTATACATCTGATTTGGTGGTATAGTTTCATACTGGTTCGACGTTGGTATGTAATAGGTCATATAAGGAATTAGTCGACGCGTCCTTTCCGTTCTATTTAGATTTTCTTCTATATTATCTGGCATTATTGTTACATTTTTTGTACTGCTTTCGGAAACTGTTACGCAACATATTGGTAAAATTATAACTGAAATGAAAGAAAAAATAGAATAAACGTTAAATAAATATTTTGTAAATTTTGAATAAGTTACTTTATGTTTTTGGCGATTCTGGTGATTTTAACCATTGACAAGTCTCGATATCGGTTAGAGTATATCGAGTTCTTGGTTCCGGATTTAGCAAATTATATACAAGATTCCTACAATCATTCGAGATTGTATTCATAACACGTGATCTAAAATGATAATTTCGTGACTTTTGATCGGCTAATAATTTTCCTAAATTTCCATCATCGAATGGCATGGATGCGTTTAGCATAATAAATAAAATAATGCCTATTGACCAAATGTCGGCAATCTGGGGATTATATTTAACGCCATTGACCACCTCTGGTGCAGCATAAGCCGCCGACCCGCAATAGGTTTCAGACATTGTAGTTTGATCTTCACAATATCGAGCAAAACCGAAATCCGCTAATTTAATATGCATTTTCTTGGATAATAAAATATTCTCACATTTTAAATCGCGATGGGCAATTTTTAAACTGTGGAGATAGTTTATACCACTAAATATTTGTTGAAACCATTCTTTAGACTGTGTTTCACTGATCGGCCCATTTGATTTGACATAATCCAATAGATCACCATTTTCTGCATAACGCATAAAAATAAATATCTTTGGACCCCGCTGAAGTATACTGTGAATTTGAATTACGTTTGGGTGTTCAATTTTAGTGATTATTTCCAATTCACGTGGAAAAAATTTCGCTAAAAAATCAGTCGGCGCCTTGGCCTTGTCAACAATTTTGCATGCCAAACGAATTCGTTTTTTGGTTTCATCCAAATAATTTGACGTGACAACCGTTGCATATGATCCCTTTCCGATCTTTTTACCAAGCGAATAGCCTCGATTTTCCAGCGCTTCAATATCAGAGCTGCGTGCGAATAAATTTCGACTCATGATATTTGATGAAGTTTTTGTTTTGGCCATTATTAATTTTTAATAATTTTAATATAAAATTTTTATTTAAACTTAAAATTTATTTTCTATATATTATTTAAATTCTATGGGTAAATAAAAAACTGAATAATTATATTTATTTAGAATTACATAAAATTTGTTGACTTTTTAAAAAAAAATCTAAATATCGTAGAAAAAAAATAATAAAAATTTGTAAGAAATAAACCACGATTTTCAATTGTATTTTTGACTACTCATTTTAAAAGCATACTTGGGCCGAGACGAGTTTCTTGGCGGGTTGTTTATTCGAATTAATTTATTCAACAAGACGCGGATAACTAATTTGTTGCCAATTTGCGAGAGCCATAATATTTTACTATGTACCAGAAAATGAGTGTTGTGATTATTCTTATTCTGATTCGGCTTCACCTCCCACAAGATACAGTCACCTTTTTCTCTTTTCACTCATTGAAAAGACATATTTTCGGATATAAAATAAATTATTTTGACAGCAAAATAATAAACAATATGCATTTTTAGAAATAGATCCCGGTAAATTTCGAACATTAGGTTAACTTCATGGCATTATTTTGGTTTTATTTAACATTAACCTCTACACGATTGGGTATTTGAAACAATTTTGGTTCACATTCGTCCATTTATCGAATATAAGCTAACGCTAGTATGTCGAACATTGGGCCATACAAGTTGTAGTTAATTATTTTGAAAAGAAAAAATACTTTTGCATATCACTTTATTGAGATAGATTTACTTTAGTTGTCATTATTATTTTTAAAAAACGAAGCGCAATGATTTAAAATCACATTTTCTTTCATAAAAAAGTCGTGGATATGTAGCTGCCAACGCCGCTCGCTTCCTTTGATGTTCGTTTATTTTCCGCCTAATTAACGAATGGTTGAAATGTCAGAAATAATAGGTCTCTTCATAAATTAATAAATTTCACTGGCATGAAGCCCTGCTTCGTATTGCATGTGCTTTACAGCAACTTCATTGCAGTGTATTACTAATTTTTTAAATTTATAATTTAAAAGTAATTTATTTTATAACATAGTTATTTCTATAATTTTAAAATTTTAGTTTCTAAAAAGTTCAAAGTCAACGCAACAGGTATGAAAAGTCTTGAAAGAGTTGAAATTGACTGAAACAATTAATTAATTCAAAGCGATGTAAAATATTAGAAATATTTCAAGAATTTTAGAATCCATTGAAAGTTCTAATTTAATTGAAATGGTCTGCGTTTAGTTTTTCGATTGGTTTCGTTCACCAATTTATGTTAAAGCAAGCAGTTATACCTTAGGAGTTCAGTTTAACGTTTAAAACTTTCTAATAGCGTTCTGGTCATTAATGCTGATCAAAAAATTAAAATGATAATTTTGAGACCATTAAACACTATTTAGCGTCCACGAGGACGTATAATAGTAAGAGATAGTGCGTCAACATCGTCATTATCAACGTTAGGCAACCATTAGTACAAATGACCGCATGGGAACCGCATAAAATAAATAAATTTTAAAAATGGAAGGGAACGGGATAGTTTTTTTATTTTGTAATAATAAAACAGATTCGAGCATGATCTGCTCTTCTTCAGGCTACACTTAAAACTGATCTGTTTGATAAAATATACAGGTATTAAGATGATTTTAGAGTTAAGTTCTAGAATAAACCCTTTTTCTTTAAAAATAATGCCATTTTGACGTTAGTATGTGTCAATGATAAAGTTATTTGTTAATAAATTATGATATAATCGGGTTAGGTTAATTGATTTGAGTTTAATTTAATGTTATGGCTTGTAAAGTTCTGGACTATGGCTATTTCGAATGAAGCTGCGTAGTTCCTTAATCATATGAATTTCCCGACAGGACTCAGTGTTTTTCATTTAAATTCGTATGTATTAAGTGATGGAATAGAAAAACTTTCGACTAAACTGGGATAATTGTATAAGAATTTTAAGAAAACTCGTTTATAGAAGTTTTGAAAATGATTAGAGCTCGAACGCCCAGGGAAATTTTTATTTCAAGATTAAGATCGGCGTTATTAATAAGCACATCTATAACCCTATGTTAGAGTGCAAAACTTAGTGCTGCAACAGTGCATAGTTGTAAAAAAGGAACTGAAGAAGAAATACATTTTCGAAATCGATCTTCCTAATAATAAAATCAATAATTATTGTCACTAAAGAAAATTTTTTTCAAGTGTTTTACAAAAAACAATTCAAATTCAATACAACAGTGCCGTGCAGATTGATAGGAAGTGCAATAATCTGAGGTGGGTTTGCTTGCGTGAATGAATAAAGTGCAATTTAATGAAAAGGGAATAATTATTAATGGGTCAACAATACTTTCTTGAAACAAAAATACACAACATAATTATTTTTAATCGAGAACTAGCAATCAAACACGGGGAGGGGAGTAGCAGTCAAACACGGATTTTATTCAGCTTAAATACGTTTTTTAGTCACTGAGTCTTGTTGAACTCGATCAACGTAAAAATGATCTAGATAATTGTTTACTACCTGGAGTTTTGAATTTTTTTTTAATTATTCAGTTTTTTGTGGTAAAGAAGTTTACTAAAGATGGTCGCGATGGTTTACTAGAATGGTCAAAGAGATCCCACCACAAAGAGTGACTTGTTTCTTTACCTAAATATAATTGAACGAGATAATTACATGGAATTTGCGGTAATAATCCACCTGGGTTTCTATTACTTAGTTATTCACAGTAAACATTGGAAGAATCCATTACTCTTGACAAGCAAGTTAGGTGATTTCTCATCGTTACTAGTCTTACACCTTCCAAGAATTATTAATTGTAGAATACAGTAACTTGCACTTTATTCGAATAATCGAGGCCAAACGAGTATATTATTCTATATCACATTCTTGATACATTATTTTCACCTCGTACCTAAACCCATTCGGTTTTGGTCACTGTCATCACATATCAATGCAGAATTTTTTACTACTACACAAAACCTTAAGTTTTTCTGGGGGTTTTGCATAAAATTTGAGAACTGAGTTGTTTCTCTATTTCCATGAATATATTTCAATATTTCCTCGTTTTTCTAAAAATTATCATTTTTGTTGCGAAAATGTCAATCTATTCCATTTGGCTGTGTCATTTGTCTGTTTGTAGCCTTGGCCAAATTGACTAAACGAAATAATGGTACAATTGCTTCTAACTTGCTGAGATATCAATAAACAATGTGAACGAATTATTCGTATGAAAAGGGACTAAAAGTCGTTTCTCGCCATTTCTGCTATTGATCACTAGATAGATAGATTTCAAAGTTAACTAAAAAAAATATTACTTCGCTTTCCTAAACAAATTAGTCATATAAATTATAACGTATTATTATCATCAATAATAAATAAACCTGCTGGTTCGATTGTAAATCTTGCTAATGTGCTAATTATTTATGATACCTGTTCCATAAACTATTATTTTTCAACCAGTCAAAAATGAAATATTAAAAGGAAAAATAAAAATTTTGACGATACCAATTGTAATTGATTTTTTTAACAACTTAAGGTGATGGTTCATGTATAAATTTTGTCTGACAGACATAAATAATAATCGCTCTGATTGGTTGAGGTCGGCCATATTTTTTTATCGTACGATAAAAATTAAAAATTGAACATTGCCTAATTTTGTATAAGATTAAAAATTTTGACGGCAGCGTAAACAAAAGAATACATATTCTAAGAATAAATTTCTGTTCGTTCGTTCATTCATTCAATCAACTTTTTTCGACCAATCATATTGCTCCAAAATGACGATTTTTTTCTTCTGCATTTTTTCACAAAAGATGATTGGTCGAAAAGAATTGTTTGAATGAATCAACGAACGCAACCATAAAGGCGCCTTTTAAACATGATTAGATTTCCATTCATTTTGATTAATTTATTATAACAAACATTTAATAATAGACAAGCCCCGACTAATATTTAATTTTAAGTTTTTTAAACGACGTGCACAATTCAATTTGATTTTTAGGTTAGGTTTCATAAATTCAAAAATTTTAGCATATATAAGTGAAAGTTGCATACAAAATTATTCAAATACCTTTATATACTAACTTATTATACCATTTAATGAAAATCAGATTTTCTGTACATTTTTTAAGTGTTTCTTATTTTTCGGCGAGACACTTTTTTTAAGTGACAGCTAAAATTTAACGAAGTTTCATTGGGCTTCTTAAGTAAAAATTAAGTTTTGCTGGGTAAAAACACTGACATGCCATACATTGGGGTTTTCGAACAATCAATAAGCGGTGAGCAAAGGTTTACAGAGAACATGATTTTTAAAATTAAGTTAAACCATTATTTTCAGAAAACAAGTTTTAATATCACTTAGTGTGGGCACCTTGGAGGCATGAAATGGTTGAGGTTGATATAAACTAAGGATGCTACGCTACCCCACCACGGTTGACCCTTATATAAAAAATTGTATATAAAGAGTAAGTACTCTATTGCGACAGTTCATGTATCCCAGTAGATGCATTTTGTAAGTTTATTTTTACAATTTCTCGTGAGTCATCCGAAAAGTTTTAGTATTGGTATAAGTGTTCGTATTACTTGTATTCTTTACTTTTTATGTGCCAGTTTTCAATTTATATCAGACGAGTACAATTTTATTCTGTCCGTTAGTGTCGTTGGGTACATTATCAAAACTCTTGATATATCTCATTTTATGTTGATGATATGGCCAACTGTTACAAAAGCGGTTCACACGACCTGTGCGAACACTTCTCCAACATAACAACAGGATATGAACTTTGTATCACAGAATTACTATAAATGAAATTGAGGCAATGCAACGAAGATTTCATCTTTCTGCTTTTGTGTCGGATCTACGGACAACTTAAATTTTACTTCCTTATCGTTTAGAGTTTATTTCAATTTGAGCCGTCGGGTTTTGAGAATCTTAATTTTTATTTTGAAATATTATCTTTTAGACTTTTATATAATTTAAAGTTTTTTTTTAAATTAATTTGTTTGGATCATACAAACCCAACTCTCAGTATTTCTTTTTTTTTTCTTCGGCGGCGTACCTTTCTTCTGATCTACCTAAGTAACTAATAATTACAATATTTTACAATATTTCTTTCGTTTTTGAGTTTAACAGCTTAAATGCTTTTCTAATTCCTCCGAATTATACTATTGATAGTGACTCGAAATGAAACGATTAAAATAAGTTCCTAAATAGTTTTGAAGATCATACATTTTCTGACTTTTAAAGCGAGTAGTCCCACGATAAAACTTAAAACGTTAAATACAATCTGTAGTTTAGATGGAAGGTATATAGGTGGCGTGGCTTCTCGCCGATGTACTGTGCCGTTATCCGCCATTTTCAGTGCAAAAAGAAACCAAATTTCCATCTCAACTCAACTGCTTTTTATAATAATATTTCTAGTCGTCCCTTTAAAATAGACAAGCCTGCCACAACATCATTCCACTATTCTAGTATTTATGAGACTTCATTAAAGGCGAAAGCGACCATAATTTGCTATTTCTGTCACAAAACATTAATA
Organism: Nephrotoma guestfalica; assembly: GCA_963691935.1. Taxonomy (NCBI): domain Eukaryota; kingdom Metazoa; phylum Arthropoda; class Insecta; order Diptera; family Tipulidae; genus Nephrotoma; species Nephrotoma guestfalica. The sequence goes on from OY829913.1 coordinate 253,666,878, forward strand.
TGTATACGAAAATGAATATTATTATTTTGCATTCTCATCCAAGAGACCGACGTTCGATCTTATTATTGATCTCATTTCCATTTTATGTTCTTAATTATAACCCGTATAAATATTATTACATAAAATAAATCTTGAGAATTGTGCATTTTTCTTTTAACTTATGCATGTTACATAAAGAAATAATGAATAATCACGGCGTCGCTAAAAATTAATGTTACCGTTTATAAAGCGTTACATTCTAATTTTAAATATTTTCCATTTGTATACAATATTTGTATTCCAGTCACTTTTGATTTTCAATTTTCTTTCCTTGAATATCAATGTAACAAAATCGCGAAAATTTCGAAAAATGTGGATAACAATGTCATTTGGAACGAACATAATACATTTGTATTATATTTTTTATTGTTCGTTATAATTATGAAACAGTAATTTCAGAAAGTTGTCTATTTTATGCACTTTGATGTTGGTATTAAACATCTTTGGTATAACAAGAGTTCCGCATTATTTATTTTAGGTGTTTGTTATGATGTCAAGATCATTATGATCATTAAAATTGAATTTATTTAATTTTTTTTGTTACCGTCTCAAGGTTCCCAAATTCAATTACTCGATTAATTTTCACATAATGAAATTATTTATTTATTAGACCGGATGTTGATGCTAGGTGCTTTAATTACTTTAGCACTTATAGAATATTAGATTGTAGTTATCCGTTTAGATATCATGTTATATGACATTCGTTTTATACAACTTAACCGTATGTTATAAAATCGTGATTGTGTAATAATTAACTTAAAGCAAACCAAGCCATTTATTATTGAAATTCGTTCTAATATATCGTGGTGGATAAATCATAAACAGAAAGGAAATTGGTTTGCTTTGAAAGTCCTATATTTTATGTATAATCGTGGTTAATATGAATATAGTGAAAGGAACTTATCCATAACTGACGTACGTATACCGAAATCTACCTGTAGGCACAAAGTTATACATAATAAATAATGATACATTAATTTATATCCGAAAATTAAGTAAAGCTTCTTAGAATCGTTTTTGTTTAACAGAATCCATCGAAATATGAAAGTAACAATTGAACAAAAGAATTATAAAATGAGCCACGATCTTTTGCGTTTTGGTCAATTCATAATCAGTTGGATTAATACCAACAAATTTAGCTTCTCATGATCTAGTAAATTGGTTAATTAATTTTAATTCTAGTTTGGCGAACAATTTCTTGTATGGCATGATACATAATTTTTTTGTTCAAGGATTTATTTGGACGTTGAACGGAATTTGTTGTTATATACATTGCATTCGAACTAGAATTTAATTAGTTTTATTTTAATTACAACTATGTAGAATGTACATAAATAGTTTAGAAGTTTGTATTATAAAAATCGGTATCCTATTATTAGATGGTAGACCCAATAATATGTGCTTCGATGTTAAATGATTTTAAATGTTCATAATGCTAGATAAAATAGGGTGTGTGCATTTATTTTCAGGAGGTCAAATATATTAGGTAGGTGAGAAAATATTTCAGATTTTTCTAACTAAATGAATGGATTATTTTTTACCTTTGAAGACTTTGATAAAAAATTCTATAAATTTTCATTTGTTTAATGAGCCTAGATAAATTGAATGACCCATAAAATAAAAGTTATGATGAAAGAGAAAACTAAATTTTTAGACAGTTCCAAACTTGTATGCTGTCCGGCGATATTTTGGTGAAAAGGACTTTATGATTTCTCAACGCACAATTGCACTTCTGAATTAATTGATTAATGGTCTGGTTTCTGTATTAAAGTATTTTACTAAAAATACTGAAAAGCTGCTATACTTAAAGGTTTTTGTGCTTCATTACTGCATTATACTCTGCCATTTGAAAATGGTCACAAAATTCTTTGATAACATTAATCGACCCATACGGTCGTTCATCATTTGCGATTTCCCCAAAAAACACTTTGCTTCATCACTTTTAACTTCGAACTCCTTCCTTTAATGTTAAATCACCAGCTTAATACTTTATTTTTCCGCAGCAAAAAATCCTCCAGGCCTTTACTGGTTTAATATCACTGAAGTTGATATTAAATGCATGGGAAATACTTTAAATTGCTTTGGAATCAGCATACGGCTCATTAAAAAAATTATATGCTTTAATTCCATGAAACGCCTGCCAGACATATTATAAAATTATGAAAATTTCAAGGACAATCAAGGGAAGTTACTGAAAATTGGTTTGGGAGGGTGTTCCATCGGATCTAAAAATAAATATTTTTCAAATTAGCCTTTGGCACATATCTAAAATATTGCCGGACTCTTTAGATTCTTGACAGGTAAATATTTATTTGTAAATCTGAAGGAACATCCTTCCATACCCATTATAATTTCACGTAACTCCTGATAGGCACTCTTTCGAAGCAGTCCGCCAAAAACCGCTTAGTTCACAAAGCGTATCTAGTGTGGTTTGATAAAATGTTTAAAGATTAAAATACATTTTATTTTCAATAAGGTGTTCCACTACTAAACCTATTAGAAAAACGTAAATTTCGATAGACACTGCGATCTAAGCGGTCAGACCATATTGCTGATGTTGATGCTAAATGTCTGAAATACTTCATATAAGTTTTGGACATTTTTCAAATCGAATAAACTTTAGACATTTTTTGGGGCTTAGCAGTCCTCAATAACCTTTGGACATTTTTCAAATCATGAGTTTTGAACATTTTATTGCAGATGTTGATGCTAAATCAAAAAATTTAGATTACTGATATCTTAATGTCAGACCCATTAGAATTTGACGTAACTTCCGATAGGCACTCACTCTCTTAGTTCATAAAGCGTGTCTAGAGTGGTTTGGTAAAATGATGTTAGGATATGAGATTAGGACATTTTACAAATCGAATAAGTTTTGGAAATGTTTTGGAGCTAAACAATCCTCAAGAACCTTCGAGTATTTATTCAAATCATATAAGTTTTGGAAATTTTTTTGGAGCTAAGCAGTCCTCAAAAACCTCTGAAAATAATGCCAAATTTCTGGAAAATACCAGACTAGTCCGTCAAAAATTTAACATGCTACTTAAGAACACCAGTTATATCTAAACCATTCGGCAATATTACTGAAATTGATGGCAAATTATTAGAATACAGGAACACACTGTCTTATTCAAAATCGTACAACTTCCTACGGACATTTTTTCATCTAGAACTAATACCACTTAAGATAACAGTCCGGCTTTCGAATATCACCGACGTTAATAGTAATTGCATGGAAAATACAATGATTTGGAATCAACATCCTGAAACAGCATCTTGAAACAGTGCCAACCGCATTTGAAATGTTGAAATGTATTTATTTGTGTAAATAATTTTCAAATGAAGGGATCTAGGATCTAAGTAGATCGGCAAAATTTTTGATTTTTATAGTAAATACCCCGAAAATACTTATACTGCATTCCTGATGCCAATTTTTTAAAATCTCTAAATTTCCAACTAACTTAATGAGGGTTAGTTCATATCACTATTGATAGATGTCTCTATTTTCCATAAACTAGGTAGATTTTAGTTTTAAACTAAAGTTTAAAACTAAAACTTTAGCTTTATTAATTAATGATTAGAAATATTTTGAAGATTGTTAAATTTCAATTTATTTAGAAAATTTTAATTAATCTTAAGACGCGGTATATTTTGTGTCATCTTTAAACGACTTTTATGAACTAACCATCAATTAGTCAAACAGAAATCAGATAGACAGAAATTTAGAAAAAAATTGAACGTGAAGCAAACAGCATTGGAATAACTTTGGGAATGTAGAATTTCAATTTCAACTTCATAAAGACAAGCTGGTTTGTTAGGCTGTTCCATGAGATTAAAAGAGAACACTAAGTCTGTTGCTACTGTTCAATATAAAAGTATAATATAAAACTATGCGAAACTGAAAGAAGGGAAACCGATCATGCTGAAATTGAGTATTGTGAATGGAAATGGGATTCTAAAATAATTTTTGGGAGAAATTCTGAAATATAGCTAATTGGAACGGAACAAAATCAATTCTTAACCGATCATGATCACATTGTGTATTGTGAATGAAAAAGATTCTAAAATTATTTTTGAAATATGGCTATTTTGGATGGGAACTAATCATGAACGCACATGTCGAAATTCGGTATGGTATATGGAAATGGGATTATAAAATAATTTTTTTTAAAGAAAAACAACATAAAGACTTCAATATAAACATCAGCAAATCGGACAACCACTGGTTTCTCAACTTTATGGAATCCGATTTCCAGATTGACGTAGCTACGGGGCTCTACGTTTTGGGCGATAGCACTTTGACCTGTTCAGATGCAATTCAAACCATATGTAAATGTTTGGAAAATACTTATAATTACTTTGGAATGTACCTAAACCACATAAGTTGGGTTACATTTCACTAGCATAAATTAATCAGGATTTGTAAAATTCTCAGCTCTTTCATGCTTTTACACTTTTTTATCAGGACCATCGTTTTTTTGTCGTCTATTTGAATAAACCGTTAATATTGGCTTGTTAGGTCTCCTATTGAAGTCGGTATGTCAAACATAATCGGTTGTTTGTATTTGGGCTGAGCTTGGAAATATAATTTACTTCAATCTGTGGGAATACCCGATTTTAGATGTTGCTGCGACTTCGACAATCATTAAACATAATCTAAAACGTCAAAACATTTTAATCTTCAGAATTAAATACTTATTATCTTATTCTTGTGATGCTTTAAATCAACAAATCGTGATGTTGTACAATTTAATTTAATTCTTGTACAATTTGATTCCGATTAGCATCAGACAAAGGAGTAGAAAATTAAATTTCGGTACGTTATAGAGATAAGAATCGTTGTTATGTATTAAATCATGTACAACTTTATATTAAATCCCGACCTGAATGAACTATAAAATATACAATTAGGTAATTCATATAGATATAATAACCTACTTAATTAGATAAATTACCTTAAATATTTAACGAGCAGATTAAACTTTATAAAGGCGTTTTAATCTATTTTACGAGTAATCAATATTTTAAGAAATACGAATATAAATAATGGTATAAAATTGCTAGAAAATTATACCTCTCGTATAGCAGGTTGGAAAATTATTTTATATTGGCGACCACCATTGCATTTCGCCTTGTAAATATTTAGTAATTCTTGCCAGTTAGTTATTAAATTAAGCTCATTCGAACGCAATTTGCAAAAACTAAAAGTATCACAAATTGATCAGGAAGACGAAGTTTTAGTTTCGTTGATGAAGAAGGCTATTGTTTTACGTTCTTAACTGTTCAAAGCTTAAGTTGCATATTTTACAGTGTTCTTTTATATATTACTCAGTTATATAAACTGTTTAATAAATGTATTTGTTATTGATGAGATATTATGATGTATAGTTAAAATAAAACTACACATATTGTATAAATTTCAAGTTGTATAATTTTTGAATTTTTTCTTTTAATTTCAGGTAAGTCAATTTTTCTCCAATTTTTCATTCAAGGCGTTACAGTGAGTTTACGAATTAATTCGAAATATGTGCATTATCGTTTAGTTATTGTGTTTTAGAAAGTTACATTTCCTTTAAAAGTTTATAAGAAAATTCTATAACTTGACAAGACTGACATACTAGTGTGCAGTTCAGTGCATTTTATATTTGATTCTTTCTCACTCACAGCAAGCTTCGAAGCGAGACAAAAAAATTAAATACACAACATCGGATCGTTTGAATTATCGAACACGCCTCTAGATTAATTGACCGTTAAGCCGTGTGTTTAAATAGTATTTTCGGCCGCCCGAAATTATATAACTAATTTCTGAACAATTCATTGAATTGCAATCTCCAATTAGTAAATTGTTGGATAAAAATGTCTTCTTTCTTGTCGTTAATATATCTGGAGAATATTAGCGAAATATACAGGGTCTTCCAATATGCACTTTTTTAGCTATTCAGATTTTTTACAAATTAAGGTCGACTATTAAATTAATTAAAATCCATCATGAAGATGATGGATCTCTGGAACAACATTTCGTAAAATGCACTTATTTTTGGTAGGCAAAATCACCCGCTACTTAGTGCACAAATTTTAGTCCACTAGTTCAGCGTAAATATACCAAAAGCAACGCGTGCTCGTTCAGATCGTTTGGTGCGCTCTGCCGGAGACATCATTGATCTGCATTATTTTAAGAACGAAGCTGGTAACGCTGTTAATAGTCTTGCTTCAGAAACATGATGAATCTGACTACTTAGCCGAATCTTGCCTAACAATCGCAAAATATTTGTTGAATTCGGAGAAAATTCTGTATTTATACCTGTTATTAATACAGCACCAATGCCAAAATAACAAAGTGACGAACGTTTCTGTTAGTTCGACTTAGCAAAGCGTTTATGCAAAGCTACAAGTCACGTTGGTTAGGAACATCCATAAAAACTGTTTCAAAATTTCTTTATCCGGGGGCGATTAGCAAAAAGAGAAAAGACGTAATATCGTCATCACCGCATCAAGCAACCTTGCTGCAGCTAATGTAAATTTGGGTGACTGCATGATATGCACGCAAAGAAGAACACGCAAACACGTAATGAAATGGAAGCTCCTCAAGAGCTGTAACTCAATAAACCTTCAGCAACCCATTAAACACACAAAGAACATGGTCAACAAAATTTTCCTAACTTAGATCGAGTCAGTTCATAAATTTTCATTCAAACAATGTCAAAATTTACAATACAATAAGTTTGTGAGGTCGGTCGGTACTGTGGAAGCTGATTTATTTACAAGTATATTAATATCGCCCAGATTATTATCCAGAGTGGGCCGTTTACCGGGTCATTTTAAAATGCAACAAAATAAATACAAACCAAAATTGCAAAGAGCAAATCTCCCAACAAAATCGTTATATAAGGGTCCAGGTCAATTCTCAGCATTTGAAATACAAATTTTAAGTTCAATCAAAAAAAAATAAAGATTAAGTACGAATTTATTGTACATTTCGTTAATAAATAAGTGTATATATAAAGAAAGTGCATAATACGGTAATACACGTAAAATAATATTATGTATGTACTTTTAATTTTCTTTACAAAAATTAATGGCAATAAAAAAAATTAATATGTTGGGCGATTTTATAAGAAACAAACTAGGAAATAACATACTCGTACAATACATTCGAGTATATGAGCACATAACAGCACATAAAATAAAAATTTAATTAATTTAAATGAAACTTTAACAATCTTTTAAACTTGCACTATTGCACATTATCGTAACAGTGAAACATGTAATAAAGAACTGAAAATATTTATTTTATTTCGAAACGATTTTAAGAGCATAATAAATGGAGTATTTTGGCAATTAAATTTTTAGAATATCTTAAAATGCACGAATTAAACGAAGGTGTATGAGATATTTTATTGGTTGTATATTTTATTTACATTTTTATATTTTTTCACTGACGAGTTCACAATCCAAATGTCATTAAATTAAAATCATGCCTAAGCTGGCGTGTCAAGGCTGTTTCTGTATGAAAGGTACTCACTCCTGTTACTTTGCAGACAGATGTATTATGGGCAACGAAATTTAAAGCTTCGCTAATTTTTATCATCTTATTTAAACCGTAACTAAATTTCATAATCTTACTTTAATTAATAAAGCATATGCATACAATACATATTTCCATTAGGTAATGTTAAAAATACCACAAATATTTTTAGTTTTTCAAGTTTAATAATAATTTGAGTGTAATTTGCAATAATCTAAAAAGATCATACCACTTATTTTGTGAGAATCTTAATTACATGTGCAAAAATAATTAACCAATATATCACTCAATAATCGTAACGCCGAATAAAAAGCTTTGTTAAGTAATTTTGTGTTTTGTAGACCACACGCTGTTCAAATAAATTTATTTTAATTTGCCAAAAATGTTTAGCTTTTGAATGTGGTATTATGTAGTAAACGATTCATAACTATTATATCTGGTATTAAATAGTTGATTATACGATTTTTTGTTTTGATATTGAACTCATGTGCTTAATTACATATAAGATAATTCATCAACAAGAAAATAGAGGAAGATTAAATATAATCATCAATAAAATGTGACTGATGAACGACATTAAGCTTAGTAAAATATTAGCTTGCCGGTAACCTTAACCCCCACGGTCGGAGTGAAACTTTTGTGCTGTCAGTTTAATATTTTTTTAAATAAAAGATACGCCATACTCATACAGGCGGATTTATTTAATCCACTACCTTTCACCAGATCATAACCTTTTTATATACATTTCCAAATGATCATATAATGGGTACATTGCAACCCCAATTAAGTGATGCTAGGAAATCGAAAATGACAATAGTGCAATAAATGTAACGTATAGTCTACAAATCCTCCATTTACTCGCGGTGGGCATACTAAAATATCAGATAGTTGTTGAAATCTGTGCCTGGCATGTACACATTGAAAACACTCGTCTTCATTATGATCTTAGTTTTTCTCAATTTTGAAGGATTTAATAATCGAAGTGTTAAATATAAATAAATAAAAATGATTAAAATGCAGACTCTTGTTTCACCCGGTTTCAATAATATTAAAGATATCGATGCGACTCGATAATGTTCAGGAAAAACAGTGGAACTGGGTTTCCGCAACAAGTATGAACAGTTTTTGGTAAATCACATAGATTGTTTTATTTTTGCTTTACACATTTTTTTTTGTAAAACCCGGTAAAAAGGTAGAACCTCAAATTTAAAAACACTCGTTATGGTAGTAGTAATATGCTCAAGCATTCGGCCTTTAAAACTAAAAAAACATTCGGCTTTGATCAATTTTAGGTGGTGTGTTAGTTTTGCGACCTCTTTTTAAAAAATGCGCAGGATTGGTTGTTGTGAATTGTTTTTCTATAGATTGCCTTGCAATCCCCGCAATATTTGGCCTCTTAAAAAAAGGTGCGACTTAAATAAATTTCACTAATTGAGTACCTACGAGAGTGGATTGATAAATGTTTAGAATAACGCTATGTGCGTCACTAGTAACAAACTTCTTTTGTTTGTCGTGATGTTAGAATCGTTTTCGTTTCGACTAAAAGAAATCATCGATGAGATGAAAATAGTGTTAGATGAATATGCATCTTTAAATGAAACCGTTTATGAATGATTTTAATCGTAGCTGCACAAACGCAAATGATGCTGAACGTTCAGGAAGGCCAAAAGAGGCAATAACACCAGAAATGGTTACAAAATTCAGCAAGATGAGTGCCGCATTTGTTAACAAATGTTTAAAAAATGAGTCACATTTCTAATCAATATTTGGTGATATTTCAGCGTAATCTAGGTTTCAGGTTGATAAAATGTGGATCCATCACTAGAAGCCAGAATCAAAACAGCAGTCAAACCAATGGGTGGAATCTGGTTCAAGTGGTCCAAAGAAAGCAAAAGTTGTAGCATCAGTTGGTAAGGTTATGGCCACTGTGAAAAACGGCCATATTTAAAGAAGAAAAAGTGCTCACCACTCATCTTGGAAAACACAGCAAAAATTAATTGAATTGGACTACGAATTGCTTCTCCATCCACCATATTCACCTGATCTAGTCCCTTGTGACTCCTATTTCCAATCATGAAAAAATAGAGATTTGGGTCAAATGAAGAAATAATAGCTAAAACGAACGCTTATTTTAAGGAGTTTCATAAATCATACATATTTTAAAGAAGGTTTAATGATATTGGAAAAACTTTGGAATAAGTGTACCGAGCTAAACGGAGACTATGTTGAAAAATAAAGTGAATTTTACTTTAAAAGAAATTATGTATAAATTTTCACAAAACAGTATCATAAAAAATATAATCGGGCCCTCTGTAATTATAGTGGAATCCATTAACTTTTCACATCGAAACCAGGGCTGAGATTCCATAAGGTCACAAGTGAAAACTTCTATCAGTTATCGAAAATCGCGTTACTGGCGAAACCGATGCATGATCAAGTAAGTATTCAAGTAAAATAAAAAATCAGTTAACGCAATGAACGGATTAAAGTATCATTTGTGATAGATTTATTCTAAGAAAATGTATTGGATAAGCGATATTAAATTAAAAGTAAGCTAAATGCAGCTTTGTTATACGTGATTGGAACAATAGAAAGACGGTTTGTCCTAGATCCACGATGTTTTCCAACATGCATTACGATTTTCATTTCAGAGTTTATCGCAATATGGATTTAAGAATTATTTTCACTCGAAAATCGTTTTAATCATAAATATCAAGTTTGTTTCGTCACGTCGATTGTCAGCAAAAAAAATTTTGTAATGCTGGTAATGCTCGGTCTTCACTCAAAAAATTTTGTCACGTCAAAACAACGTCATGACAAAATTGTATTTTTATATAAGCGATATGAATCCACACTTTTAAATTTAGAAGGCAAATCGATTTAGAAACAGCCCTTACGAGGGTTGTCTGAAAAGTTTCCAATCTAACAGATATAAAATATTCGAATTTCGAATATTCGATATTCATTCGAACATGTTTCTGGTTTAAAGTGAGCAAACGCGATACCCAATGCGCCGACAATTTCTCATGCCTAAATCTTAATTGAATATGTGACAGACACATTCTTTGGGCGATGGTTGTCTAGCAACATTTTAAGTGATGTTGTCGTCAGTGGTTGAAGTTTTTGGACGTCCCGAACGTCACACAAGCTGGTACGGCCACGTTTAAAAATGCAGCTGAACAAAATTTCACGGTTGTAAATGATGATGTGGAGTCTCCATCCATACCCAGCGCCCAACTCGTCTTTGATTTGCGTAGGCATATTGCTTTTTAAAAATAAATTATTAAAAGCTCGATACTCGATTTTCTCCAGTTTCACCAAAATATTCGCATCGACTCACTCAAACGGTTGGGAGCATTTCAGGCAACCCTCGTATTCAATTAAATAGTAATATGATTGAAGATTATTGAATGCTATGACAACTCGTAACAAATTCCTTGTCTTGTTTACAAAAATTCGATGCCAGAAAAACAAATATCAATTTTATATCGCGCTACTTTCATACGCGCTCGTATTGCCAACATTTAAAAATAAAAGTATTCAATAGAACTGTTCTGGTGGTGAACATTAAAACTATAGGTTAAATAGAATTATTCTATACCAGCAAAAAGTTTGTTGAAAATACCAATTCGGAATAAAATATATGGGATTGCTGTTGTAAATTTACCAAGCAGGATAATTGATTATTTTTGATGATTCTTTTGACGACATTTTTAATGTATACATTCTTTGATGACGTTTTTAATGTAAACATTTATCCAATATTCTTTATAGAAGAATTGGATTTAATTTATATGCTTTCATTATAAAAATGAATTCATCACAAGAAGAACGATTATCTTGAAAGTAATAACTCTTGTGTAGCATCGAAGCCTTTGAGGCTCTAAATACTTCGATCTGGGCAATTCTCGAATTTTTTGTATATTTGGTTGTAATAAGAGCCATATACCGGTGCAATCAAAGACCACCCTGCTTTTTGTTATTTGCAACTTTAATATCATCATTTCACATTCAGTTCTTTAGGTTAGAATTTACACTACAATACAGAATTTACAACAATTTTATTGTATATATGCTATTATGCACTTTTTTTGATTCGTGTATTGTAGAATTACTTTGTTGACTATCGAAATTGAAAACAAAGCATAAAATGTTGCCAATGAAAAATTTTATATATCGGCATTGTGAATTAGTTTTGTTAACAAACATTTATATTAAAAGTTTCGAGTTTTTTTCAACCTACGAGTACGTGTGGATATAAACAGTAGGCACTTTCTATTTTTCTTACTAGTTTTTATCATTTTTAAGATGTGATAAATCTACACAAATATTAGGTTTTTGCTCATGTACCGTATAATCGCGAAAGTATATAATCGCTTCAAACAGTAATTTTCTTTACAAAAAAGAAATGTGTGTTGTTAATAATTTACATATGTATATAAAAAGGTGTTCCAAATTACACTTTTGTTTTAGGATTTATAGAATATCGAATTAGTAAATATTTTTGTATTTTACAAATATAACGTTCTATTGTTGAGATGTTGCTACATTTCACAATAATTGAAAGAGTGAAACAATTTTCGATTATTAAGCTTAGTTTATAATAAATTTAATTAGGTAGAGTAATCAAATCGTTATCAAATTCAAATTTTATCTATATAAATTTTTTTTAGCTAGCTTTTTGATGTTAAAGCTTGTGATACAATAAAAAATTATTAAATTATTTTCTTCGGCGCTGTTTAAAATTTGGTTAAAATATGCCATGATAATAATCAAAAGATCGAAATCTGGTCAAAAACAACAAAAGATACTAATATTTTCCAATTATGAATATAATCAAAAGATCTCACACAAGTTAAAACATATTTTGAAATAATAGAATTTATGTCGGCTTAGTTACCCTCAACTTAGTGATAGTGAACTTGAGTATAATGTGACGAAAGTGAAACTGAAAAAACAAATTATTTTGACAAAAATATAGTTGATGTCGACCGTGAATAGCACAAAAAACAGATACATATCCTCAACTATTCAATTAGTTAAACCACAACATAATAATTGTAGTATACTAGTTCCTCTGCATAATTCACAATTGGATAATCCATGTATTCGTCTTTTGTGTGCGAATGATTCAATCTATTAAGCTCAAAAAACCCTTTTTGCATGAAGTAATTCGCGTTACCACTCGAATGAACTTAAATAATGCGTTTTAAATAATATGGCTACTATTTTAATAATTTAATTAACAATAGTTGACAGCTAGCGTTCACATCACAATTCACAATATAAAATTAGCTCGTATAATTAAATCTTATATAATAAAGTTCCCATTTATTGTATTCGATTGTCAAAATTATATATAATTGTGTGTCACATTCTTAGAAATGCTTGTTTAAAACAATTTTGTAACAATGGTAAATACTTGAGTTACTGGTTAGTATATTCGTCGTGTGCCAATAATTAGATCAGTGTATATAGCGTTCCAATAGTTTTTATTTTATATGTTTTATTTTTATTTGTTATAAAATGTTTGCATTTTCTTGCCATAGCACTCCGAAAGTGTAAATTTAAATATATAAATACATATTAGTTTTCATAAGATTGCCTATTTAAAGATTTAATATTCGCGGAATGGCGCACAAGAGACGCATCATTTGTTTAGTACATGGTGACACTTTTCGTAGTAAAATCATAATTCATAAATGGCACTGGTACTTCAAACAAGGTAGAGAGATAGTCATTTAGGAGGTGATGGCCGTTCTGGCAGATTGTGTGACTACAACACATGAAAAGGTGTTAACAATCAGCGTGGTGTTAACAATGCTCACACCATTACAAAAACAGATCATAGTTGCAAGAAGTTTTTTTACACATATGCACGAGGTTCCACAACATATAGGGTACTTTTTATGTTCCAGGTCGATCTTGTTTGGCGCCATTTTGTTTTGGAGTAACTTTGTCAGTATGCATTTGACAGTCGTAGAGAGTGCTCGACAACAATTTATTATGAAGCATCTAACGCCGCAACGTTGTGTTGAAATTATTAAAACATTTTATTTATATAATTGTTCAATTGTGAAGACGCGGCGAAAATTACGTGACTTTTTTGGTGTTAATCATGTGCCGAGCAAGTCAACCATTTAGCGTGTAATGAAAAATTTTGAAAATTTGCATACACTGGGAGATAAATTAAAGACTGGGTGACAACTAAGCGTAGGTACATCAGAAAAGGTTGATGCAGTGAGGCAAAGTGTTGCTGAATGTCCAAGTACCTCTTACCGACGCTGTGCACAAGGATTATCTCCGTCATGTTTCTTAAAAATTCTCAAAGAAGATTTGTATTTTTACTCGTATAAAATTCAATTATCACAAAAAGCGGCAGGAAAATGACCATGAACGGTGGCGAGATTGGAGTGCTCGAGTTTTACAGCTCTACAGAGTGGCGAAACACATTTCGACATTGCTGATATTCGAGCACTAAAACCCTCAATTGATACACCGACCACTACACTCTCGCCGGTGGCATCATTGGGCCATATTTCTTTGAGAATGCTAGAGGTAATACTGTAACAGTTACACTAGTGACCACTGCCGGGCCATACTGGAAAACTTCCTTGTGCCCGAATTGGAACAATTAGTCGTAAACAACATGTGGTGGAACCACAAGACGGTGCTCCATCGTTCTAGAATGCAAATTTTGTGAAAGTTATTTCCCGGCCGAAAAAGTGGTGATATTGACTGGCCCTCACGATTTAATCTGATTTAATCTCTAGCAATTTATGTCTATGGGTTGTCATCAATAAACCAACCACAACCTCGATGCTTAAGCACAACATTAGAAACGAAATAGCTGAAATAACACCAGAACTCTGCGAAAATGTTTCGAACAATTTGCTTAAAAGAGTTCGTCTTTGTGCCACGGCCAGAGGCGGCCACTTGACCGACATTATATTCCATACATAATGTTAAATAACTTATAATCAATCAATAAAATATTAATTATAAAATTGTATTCTCATGAATTATCACTGAAGATAAAACTTAAGTTCATCATAATGACCGAGCATCAACAGAGAGGCGTGCAAAGGTTGAGTCAGCGCTGAATTTAAAGGAAAGGTGCCAGTATCATGGGGACACACTACGGTGATAGTTTATCTTCACTTCGTGTAGTGGGGTAAAATTAACCCCACTTGGTTTTGATCTCGTTTAAAAGGGCAATTACAATTGATCAGTAGATTTGGGATCAATTCAGTATCAATCATTATGTTATACACATAATACAAAAAACGACCGAAATCGGTTGTATTTGACGTCCAAAAAGAACCCAATGCAGAAACTAGTACAGGGGGAGATTAACCCTAACCCTATAAATAGAGTTACGAGTATTTTAATGTTAATTTTGTATTTTATGTTTGAGAAATGTAATTTGTAAAAACCTATGTTTCTACGAAATGAAAATTATAGAGCACATTGTTTAGGAAAAAATGCATACTTTTATTACTAGACAATGGCATCGATTTATAATACGAAAATTTTTATGATGCATGCGGTTTTAATGAAATTGAACATCCATTATTTAACCAGATTCGGCAACCAGTGACGACTACATATCCCCTAGGACGAAGAAAGAGGTTTTGGGAATGATTTTGACGTAAGTTACAAGTTAGTGCATTGTATAACCCTTTAAAATTTCATGCCCGTTTATAAAATTACATGCTCTTTGCTTTAACTGCGAGGCTACTTGGTAGGTCCTGTTCCGTGCCATATACTTGAGTGTACTATGTACTGTTTTGTTACATCCTGTTTTGAAATGTGCCATAGTGAGGGGCTTCGAACATCAAGGCATACACAATAACAAGATATGGCAGAGACTTGTAGTTACAGTTAACACACATATACCAAGTAATCCATCCCGATGGTGAACGTTGTTGCACCAAAACTAGTTGTCCTATTTCTGTTTTAACCATTTTCAACATTTGTTGTGATTTATTCAAATTCCATTTCTTTCAGAAATCTTCGTTCGTCTTTTGGATTTGTTTTCATCTTGTTAATGATTCATTTTTCACCAAAATGTGGTCCACTCCCGGTGGAATGAATTGGCACTTAGTACTGAATACGTCGTTTTGGATTATAATGCTTGATAATATTTATTCTGGTGATTTTGTAGTTAATTGTTAAATGTTGATATAACAGCTTCGTTTGTTAGGTCATTGGCCAGCTGAATTTAAACATTTTTCGTTGTCACACAATCAAAGATTCCGATGTAACATTTGTAGGATTTGTTATCTCCATCTTTGATACTGTTACATAATTAGGCCCAGCGTAAATCAATCCTATTAATCCGAGTTAATCTTGCTTTTGGTGAATTGGCCATTATTTCGTTTCCGGATCTAATTATGTGTTGTCTGACGAGATTTGATCCTAAGAGGATGATAGGATATTTTTTATGGTATAACCACGCTGTGAAATTGTGTAGTCGGTCGTCAGCGCTTAGTAGTTTATTGGCTTGTTATTTATTAAATTATAAATGTCACTCTTTTAATGGCTTGTTGAGTTTAAATTTGAGTATTTTATGAATGTTGAAGGGATTGTTATCATTTTGTTGCAGCTACCATATTTCCCTTCGATTTGAAACGTCTTCAGGCTTCATCTCTGAATTGTCAATTTTGACATACATTTTGGTTGCCTATTAACTAATTTGGCTTTCCTTACCATAATTCATGTTTACTGATACTTTGGCTTGATCCATGCGAGATCCTTGAATCAATAAACGCATATGCATAGTTGTCTTAGAATTTCGAAGTTTTAAATTATCTTTGTCATTAGTCTAAACAGTAATATGCATCAAATGGCCGGCATTAAGCGATAATAATTATCAATTGAAACTTTAATGTGGACAACCGGCAGATCCTTCCAGACCCCGTTTCGACTCAGTTAGTTTTTTTTTTGAAATTGTATTATTTTAATATTTGGAGCAGAATAACTGCTTTTCATTCAATGCGACTTTGAAGGTAGCTTTTCGGTTTTTCTACCGGTAATTTTTTGTTACCCTATGTTGTATTTTTTGTAACCATGCTTCGTTCTCAGTTTGTTCATGTTCTATATACCTTAAAACACCTGTTCACGAGTTGTTAAAATTGTTGAGAAAGGTATTTGCCGATAAACTAAACATTGCAGTATTTTTCTTGGTGGTTGCAAAACATTGTACATACTTTATGGTTTTATTTTTCAAATTTGTATTAAAAATCCTAAGTTAACAATGTGAATTTTTATTTAGTTGTCGGAGGCAAGTCTTGAAACACCAACATTGAACAGTTCACTATTATTGGACAGCCTCCAAAAATATGGTACCACCAAATAGGCGAAAATCACTTTTAGCCCTATATGCGAGATAAGGAATCAATTTAAATTTGAATTAATGAATTTTTGCCATCACTATGCATGTAACAATTATCGATAATTAATTTACATTTTTTCCATAAGTTATTTTAGTTTTACTACCTGGTTTAAAATCAATGGTCCAATGTTTGTTGGAGCTTAGCCCATAAATGTTCAGGTTGCAAGATTCTGAATTATAAGAAGACGTCTGTTTGATTTTCACAGTTGAAGACAAACTTTACAAAGGCTTAAATAGGAATTAATAGCACAAATTGAATTGATGTGTTTTCTTTACGATGCTCGTAATATTTCAGGCAACCCTTATAAATACTTCACAGGAGTTTGGTATTTACAAATGTTGATATTTTAACCAAGAGAAAACTATTTGTATTTTTTTCAATTGAAATATGGAAAATGTGCAAATTGGACAATGGCAAATGAAATATTGGAATATGAACTACTGAAGCAACTGTATAAAAAATTAAATATTAAAAAATATTAACAAAATTCGACTTTTTGGAATGGGAATTTCATTTTATCAAAATATACATCCGACACAATAAAATCTCAATTAACAGGAACTCTTTGGGATTAAGCATTTATTAGCAATTTTATTAGGTCATATAATACCAAAGAGCAACTTATTTGTCCTAGTAAATAAATAATTTCCGACTGAACTATAGCTTTTTTGTGATGGACAAAAATTTACTCTGTTAAATATAAAAATTTACAATTTGATTTGTGTTGAAGTGAAACTGAAACATTTTTAAATTATTTTTAATTAGTTTTACAAAAGTTGCCGAATCCCTATTGGTATCTTAAAGATCAGAAAATTTCCTAAGGATTTGAGATAAACGCGATAAAATTGTGATGCGATTTACTACAAATTTTTTAATTCAAAAGTTGACTATTTTAGACTACTTTTATAACGTTGATCTTAGAGATACCCTCGGAGTTTCACTTGTAAGAACGGATAGCTCACACAAAGTCCTATGCTTGCGGTAAGTGGGATCAGATTATGATGATTATTAATGTGTCCAGTGTATTTTAAACGCTTGTTGCATTTTGTTTTAAACTATTTTCTAATTTTTCCGTTGCCGTTTTCTTTAAGAGTTCTTTGTATGAATTTATGGGTAGCCTAGACAAAGTTTTAACCCTGAAACGAACGGGGTTTAGTTATGATGGTATTTTACACAATTTAGAAGTTCTATTAATTTGAATAAATTTTCAATAATACATTCGAGGAGGTGTAAATCTCTAGAATGTCATTTCACCATTCGAACTTTGTATAGGTTACCTTTAAAACAAATCCAAGAACTTTTTGGGTTATTCTGGATGATAGCCACATATTACTTTTACATCGAGGTAAGGTTTACCAAGACGTTGGAAGTTTGGTTTAAATTAAAAAATTCAAACAAACAAAACTTCCAACGTCTTGGCAACCTCACCTCGATGTATATCCAAGAACCTGTGAACATCTTTAAAACATCACACTCCAGAAATTTCTTTTAAATATTAATTATTTTTTATCGTTTTTATCATTCTGTAGAAGGCGTCGCTTTTTAGTTTGATCTGTTAATCGGAGGGTTCTGGATTTGATTCCGCTGGGTGACCTAACATGTGCATTTATCATATCATCAGTCATAGTTATTGTCTTTTCTCATTAAATATTTTGAAATATTGCCCCTTTTTTCCGGAGTCCGTATTTCACAATTCTTTAATAGTTCTTTTGGGCAACTACTCCAGCTCCTGTTTTGTGACGTTAATCACTTCCTGTCAATTATAATTAATTTCAAAATATTCGCGATGTTCAAACGCTTAGTGAAAGTTACATTTAGATTGCAATGTCATAGAGTTTAATTAAAACTGGTGTGCGAATATTTTATAGGGCACGACAAACAAAATAATTTCCTATCCACATTTAATGAAAAATTAAATTAAAATTTCAATTTATTTTTCAATTAACTATGATTATTATATAAAATCTATTGTTACATCGTGCACAATAAATAAAAATTGATTAGTTTTATTAAAACCAAATATAATCGGAACCATTAAGTTCACCAATGCAGTGACAGGCGTAACGCTTTGTAAATTACAATTATTGATTTAACCCGGTCAAAATACTTTCCGTAGCTTTTCTAAATTCGATACAGATAATTACAAACAAAAAAAATACTTAATGCATTTTGGATTTAAAACAAACAATAACAAAATATTATTAATAAATTAAAAACATACGAGTAGTGACCGACCGTACGGAATTATTTCAAACATTTATAGGTTTTACAATATTTTGTTAGTCTCAATTTCAACTATCAATTTACTTTCACTATAATATTCTTCTTTTTTTATATTAATCATAATAAATTTGAATATGAATTTTTTTAATTTATAATATTTAATGTAAAATCAATATTTTAAAATAAGTCCGTTAAAATCGAAAAAAGAAAATGAAGTGCTATAAAATATTAAAGTGCTTTTGCTAACAGTGTATACGTATTACTAACTAAAATCGTTATAATTTAATGATCTTGCCACCAAGGCACTCATACACCGCAAAAATTTTGACAAAAGTATGTTTGTGGTTCTAATTAAGATGTATTTAGGACAACAAAATTATTTTATAAAATGTCACTTTTCCCAAAAAATCGCAGTTATCATCGTACCATAAAAACATTATTATTCATAAAGTGTGTTCATTTGAAAAACGCCCATCTAAATTATCTCGAAAACAGGCAGGATTTGTTTTAGGTAGGCGGGAAACATACGGCCCTTTAAAGTTTACTGAAAATTGTGCAATTAAGGAGACTAACTATGGGTCTTTAAAAAAATGACCTTGAAATAATCTTCAAGATACCATATTTTTTCGAGATAATTCGGGTGAAACATTTGAAATGCTCACGCGGTATAGAGAAATTAAATTGTCTGAGGACCAATATCTAATTCAATGTCAGAAGGTAACAATGAAGAAGATTTACAAAATATAAAAGTTTTTAATAATGAAATACATTTTGGTTTCTTTTCTTGAATAAATTATCGTATTTTTCTATAAAAGTGTTATAATTGATTCAATAAAGCTGCTTTATGGAATAGATTCACAAAACAACAAGTAAAAGTATAAATGAAAAGAAATTTAGCGGCATGTTAATCATCCATGATTTAATGCAGACACACATCATAAACGACGTACGTAATATAAAATTATGTATGTGGCTAATTATAACATAACTGTATCTAATATATTATTTATTAAATTCAATTAAAGTAAAATTATTGGAGAAAATTATACTTTGCTATTGATATATTACCAAATAAATGCAGAATTCTTCAAACGTTTTCACAATATTTTTGTAATACCACAAAGTAAGCAAATTTTAAGATAATTAAGAATTTATAGTCGTCGATTCGTGAAAGTGTTAACAAAATTATTTAACCAATTACGTACAATTGTACCTATTTTAAATTATTTACTTTTTAGTGTACACGGATTCCAACCTATTTTTTGCCACAATAAAACTAAAGTACTAGTGACGGGTGGTGTTTCGCCCAGATTTCAATTACAATTAATTTTGACATAATTAGAACGGAATACAAATAGAAACCAAATATTTTGAAGTTAAGAACAGAAAATAATGTATTCGACGTAAGTGATATGGGGCGTAATGATTTGTCCAATTTAAAAAAAATAACAATTGTTTCTTAAAAATGTGGTTGGCCTCAAATTTGTTTGACACTTTGTAAATATAATTTCAACTTTCATTGTCAAACATTATGGCGCCTTACCACTATCTGGTAATTTTGTTTTTATGTTTAGGTCACGGCCGCTTGCACAACAATTTTTAGATATTGTATGTAGACCATAATTTTTTCATTTGATTTGATTTGTCCAAACTGTTAAATTAGGTTTTACCTTAGATGGCATAAAGGTTTTCAATGTGCATTTTTATCTATATACTTTATAATCTTGCAGTATTCAAACAATTTTAAAATGCGCTACAAGGTTAAATGGAATTAGGAAATATTATTAATTTATTTAAAAAATAATTTTGTCATCTTAGAAATAAATTTTTTAAATTAATAAAACTTCAATGAAGAATTCGAAAGAAGTTGAAATTTTTGCGGATCGGATTTCAATTTACTTCATGGATAGATTTTATAAAATAAAATCCAATATTATCATGTGTTGTTGAACTAGAAAATATTACAATTTTGTGGAAAATTGGGAAAATACCTTCTTGATTAGCACAATAAAATTATTTTACCAATCAGTTTTGCTGCCTCGAATATTTGATTATACCATTTCATTTTTTGTTTAATTAAAATGTGTATCTTAAAACCGTACTTGCACATTTATATGCCAAATGACATATTTTTTCTCCTTTTGCTTGCACATAAAAGAAAAAGTTTGGTGCTGTTTTGGAACAAATTTAAATATCTACTAATTGGTAAATCTTTTATTAACTGGAACAACCTATCGCAAAATTTTTTATCAGAATTACAGTTGTGCTGTGGATTGCGGCTCTGCAAAAATATAAGTTACATTGAAGTGGTTTTTATTCAAAACTATTGAAATTAAAATTAATATGGGCACTTATTTTCTTCGTTTGCTACACAATTTAAAGATAGTTCCGATCAAATTTAAGGGTAGAATTTTCGATCAAATTTAAATAATAATTTAAAAATTATTTGCACATTGTGAAATTTTAGGGCTGTGCTTAATTCTGCAGGAGTTTACAAAATAACTGTGATAGAATCGAGTTAATAGTTAATCTCTAAATGACATCTAAAGAAATACAGACTTAAAATAACAGTTTGCGCTAAACGTTTTAGGTTATTTCATTTAGAAGTGCGATTCGATTACTGCTTAACGCAGCGCGTGAAAAGCCAATCACGAAAGAGTTGGGAGTGCTTCGAACAGATTGCAAAGATTATAAACAAACAATCGAGCACATCCCGTGACATTTAATAAGTACTAGCTGAATTACTCCGGTGTTGCATGGGAGAAATTATAATTATTTTGAACTTCGCTCGCTGTAGTTGCAATTATATATTAAAAACCATATATTAAAGGAATTCATAAGGTGTTGAATTCATTAACGGAAGCATCACCTTCCCATTATTGCAGAGAAGTGACCACATATTGTTATTTTCTTGGAAGGTATTTCTTTTATTGTAAATGCCTCCATACAGGCGATCACGGGAATATTATTGAACATTCTATTCGTAATGATATTATTTGACATCCTATTTATGGGGGAACGTTCATTACTTTTGGCACTTCTTACCCATTTTCAAATAATTTTCTCCTTTTCACTTTTTCTCTAAAGAAGTCGTTCACGTTCACAAGAATGTGATTTAATTGTTGGGCTTTATTCATAATAGGATATGCATGAGTGAGCATGACGTTGATTAGCCTCCGTCTCAGCCCATAAAGAAAATTTGTAAAACTGCAGTAGTCACCAGGAAGAGGTTAAAATGATGCCACTTTAAGCTAAACCTATATTTGTACTTTAAATGTTGTATGTGTTGCTCCAAATATGTCACTTGAAAGCATGAGTTATACTTTCGAATGTTTTGTAGAAATTGTCTGTATAACAGTAATTCCAGAAACAGGCCAGATGGATTACTCAGAGGTGTCAAATTGACGTTTCCGTTCGAAAAACACATTCTAGTCGAATGTTATCTGTTTGCCCAATTGAAATGGAGTGCATGCTATAATCATAGTAATTGAATGCTGCAACTTTAAAATCACCTTTGAATTTTTCTATTGATCAACTATATCGTAAGCGATTGTTTTCTGGCCGTGACTGCCTTTGTTCCTTGTTTCACCAGCTCTAGAAGACGTTCTGCCTCATTTTCATGTCGATGGATCGATTCAATTGATTGATAACGCAATTCGAGACGATTCTATTTCCAATTGCTAACGGGTACCTCCTTATAGAAATAAATCGTTTGATCGTTATATAGGCTCCTTATATTTTAAAGAAGTGTTGTAACGAATAATCAAATTATTATAAAATACAATTTTTTGATAAGTTTGATTAATTGGCAATGCAATTTTGCGTGTGATCACCATCAAGTAAATGTTTTTGTAAATGTAAATTTTAAAAAAATGTTTAAAAAAATCGACATTTTGCTACTTTAAAAATATTATGAAAACCTGCTCATTTTGGTATAAAATTCCTATGCAAAATTAAAATTCGATTTTATGAATGATGTGGTAACTTATAAAGAGAGTCCCCTTGATTCAGGGGACGGATTCTTGAATTCGACCATGTCAATATTTTCGTATAATCCTCAAAAATATCGTAAGGTTATTTCTAGACACGCAATTTATACATGGTAAAAAGTTCATGGCGATCAGTTGAGCGGTTGAAACACCCATTCGGAATAAATATACATTTCTGGGAAACAATTGGATGGAAGCACTTAGACCTAGGAGTCACCTCCTTCAAAAATATTACAGAAACCTGCTTTGTGATTTATAATTTTTCTGCAAAATTTAAATTCGATTGGACGAACGTGTGGACACTTATAAGAAGGGTTCCTTTGATCCAGGGGACGGACCCTCCGATTCGCTTGTCACTAATTTCATATAAACCCTTTCCTAACCTCATTCGCTTGAATTTAAGAAAATTGAAATTTTATAAAAAATTGGAAACGCCCAGGGCGTTTCTTCTGATTCGACTGAAATTAGCGACTTATAATAAAAATTTAGAGGGGTGTTTTTGTTATAGTCAACACTAAACTTTCTTTTGCCGTGTGTGTCCTTTATAATATTTTCTTATAGATTTAACTGCCTCTTTCGATTAGTCAATTGCCTAAAAATTCCATTAATTTGTTTTCCTGTTTTCTAGAATTACCCAAAAATATGTAAAGCCTCGGCTGGATTGTAAATGTATGGCTGCCAATCAAAAATGGGAAAATGTTGTTAAAGAACTTTGAATATTTTAAAAGTCAACGTCGTATTAAATATCCTACCGCTAGAACAATAATAGAGTGGTAAATATATTTCTTACTAAAGGTAGTGATCACTTAAATCTAGAAGGAAATGTCTTCTATAGTTAAGAAATTTAATATTTTCGTGCGAAATTTGGTTAAATCTAATCACACAAACTTAAAAGACTCCTTCTAAATTATCTTAATTAGTTATGCTTTCCAATGGGCCCTCATTAACTGTTTTACAACGACATGGAAAACTAAAATGAAATAACCATTTATTTATAACAACGGTTGTACTCACAAGCTTGTGGTTAAGCAAGTTCAAGCAGTACTGTTCAGGACCTCAAAACCATCGAGCATGTAGTTATGATATTTTTTGAAAATCCGTCCCCCAGCCATACAGAATATTTTAATTCATTATTAGTAACCAGCTGTTCCAACTACATTAAGAAATTTATGAAAATATTATCAAAAATTTCGATTTACAAAATAGGGAGGTGTATGACGGCGTGATATGGGCATCGCTTCGGGACATGGAGATACGCCCCACAGTTGTTTTGTATAAAGTAGTGAGTAAAGTTAAGATTTACGAACAGTAAATTTAAAAGGCATATGTATAAGGAAATTTCTGTTCTTCTGCATTTCATTAGGCTTTATTCTGTATGCTTCAAGAGAATATGGATATTCTTTAAAAAGTTATGGAGTACATGTTAAACGCAACCAATCTACTTGTTTCAGCAAGGTACTCGATTCCTCCAGTTAATTTCTAAGTAATTTCTAAGATTATCAAATTATTTAAGAACACATTTTTAGAATGAGTTTTTTGAATGACAATGCATTTATTATTATTAATGTTCCGTTTTCAGTTGTACACTCTCTCGCAAAAGTAGGTTATATAAATACTCAAAAACAAGTATTCTGTCAATTAACGAAAATAATTTTTAAAAACCTCAACAAATTATAAGCAGCAAAAATAGATTAAAAAATTAATTAATACCCACAATGCCCACTTGTTCTTTGTGCCATCGGTGCAATTCGGGTTGATAAGAAGTGTGTGTACTTCTTCCTCGACACTAATTTGGGACCATACTTTAGTGGTGAAACTGCGGTTTTGAGTCAAATTTCTTGTAGCTGTCTGCAATCCGATATTTGAGCTAGGACTTTAAGTTTTCAAAAGGCGCGGGTCGCACGTCCACATTGGAACTTCTTCAATGATTTAGTTTTGTGTATTGGAGCATTGTCTTGTTGTAGTACCAAATTCCCACCAATTAATCTCCTTCCTTCCGGTATTACAACATCTTCGAGAAGTTAAAGGTTTGATGATTTTGTCTTCAAGTACTCAACTCTATTGCGGTTGTCGTGTCGATGTCGATTATCCGTCGACCGCTAAAATTGATATTTTGAATGTCGCTATCAATCGACGTTTGTCGCAAAAACGCCATTTTATTCTCGATGACATTTTAGCTCACGACTAGAGCCTTAATTCACTAAAGCTCCAGTAAAACATAAGTAAAAATATATTTACATTTATTAAATCAATTTTGTACATAAATTAAAATATATGTTATTCATATATCGGTATATTATTCAAAAAAATTCTGACAGTAGGACTGGCAGCTGACAAAATATAACAACAAAACTAATTCACGATTGCTAAGTTAATCGAAAAACTTTCAATAACCCCGATTTATTTCAATCTTATTAGTCGATTCGTTCTATTTACGTAATACAACCACAATAAGGGTGACTATTATTTGCCCAAACACCAGCTGAATACATGCATCCCCAAATCGTAATGTTTTTCTCGAACGACTTTAAGGTGGTTAAATGATAAAACTTCTGCCGTATTACCATAAACAAGCAATCTGCTATGATTAGGTTTTAATCGATTCGTCGATAGCCCATGGGCTTTAAAACATGACCCATATAAAACTGGATCCTTTTATTCAAATTTATTTTACGGACACATACAGCTGGGTTTCATTTTGTACCTTAGCCTGGTTAGTGGTAAAGATATTTTTCGGTCAGCATTAAATATTGACTGTAATTTCTTGATTTGCCGAATAATTTGGCAATTTCATGCAGATTGCAATTTATTTTCTGTGTCTATAGGTTTATTATAAACTCTGTTCTTCAATAAAATATTTAAATTTTGAATGAAAATCGATTAAAAGTCGACTAAACTTGGCGAATATCAAACAATATTAGGACAATTAAGTCGTTTGAACTCCGGACGACTTTACAAATGAATTTTTAACCTATTTTTGCTGTGCATAAAATGTGATTGTTGCAAATATTATTTAGTTTATTTGATTATTAAATTTTTTCGGTTGAGTTTTTTTGTACAAGCACTTAAGATATGGGTCACTCACGCAAAACACATTTTAAATAAAGAATGGGATAATTTAACAAAACTAAGTTAGAATATTGCATTTAATTGTTTAACCTACTTTTGCGAGACCGTGTATTTGTATGTATTATGTTTATTATTATTGTTAATTGCAATTGTTAGAGCCTAGGGAAAACATTAAAGTTTCTGTAAAACGACGTTTACAATTAACAATTAACTTAAAAGTACGTGCTTTAATCTTAGATAGCAGGTAGTGAACTTTCGAGAGTCCCTAGCCAATATGCCAGGCTAGTGCTACTGAAGAATTTGGAGTACAATGATATCGACCCTACGTACCAAAATAACTGCAATATTCTGTATATCTTGGAACGTGTTATATACACTCCGCGAAATTCAAATAAAGCCATCCTTAATGTTTTTGTTTTGAACGTAAGGCTTAGAGTTTGAACTTGATCTATTATCAGGTTTTAATTGCGATGTCAATATACACATTTTAAAAATAATTTTAATTGTACTTTTTTGTTAATGTATAATAAATAATAGATTAGATTTTACACTGTGAAATTTAATTAAAGCCAGTTTGCATATTTTAGGCGTTTGATTTAATTAGTTTACTATTAGTATATTTTTAACGAGTTTTCTAATTAGTTTAAAATTTGATAAAAATGGGCAAAGGAAAAACACTAACAACCGAAGAAATAGGAAAAATTCGAGCCTACAAGGCCTCCAAGCTTTCCAATCAGCAAATCACTATTAAAAAAAGCAGATCATCCTTAAAATTAGACAGATCACGAACGATTATCAACAATATTATCGATGAAAACAAGAATTATGAAACAAACCGAAAAAATAAAAATAATCAGATGCTTTCACCGCGCCAGGCAACACAAATCCTAAGAATTGCAATTAAACTGGAATCAAAGGCCACAAAAAATTGTTTCGGAAATTGATTTGCCAGTAGGTACCCGCCGCATACAATAAATTTTGCATCAGAGTAACGGTAGTAAATGGTTCAAAACACTGTCAAAAAATACATGTCCATGGTACCAATTTGGAAAAATGTTATCTTCTCGGACGGCGAGGAGAATTTTAATTTAAACGGATCTGATGGATTCAAGTATTACTGGCATGATTTAAGATCGAATAAGAAAGTAGTTACCACCAATGAGCCGAAACTTTGGATTTTCCAGCAGGATAATGTTCTTATTTACAAATCGAAGGAAGCGATCGATTTCGGCACATTCTCCTGATTTACATCCTATAGAGAATTTATTGGGCAATGTAGCACGAAAGATCTATAACAATTAGTAATTATTTTAAAACTACTGACTTTTATTAAATTTTACAGAAAATCTATTTTTTATTATAAATTAGTAAAAAAAAAAAATACACTTAAAATTATATTTAAAATGTGGTGTATATTGACATCCCAATTAAAGCCTTATAAGTTTAAACTCTAAGCCTTACTTTGATATCAGAAAATCAGGAGTGGCTTTAATTGAATTTCGCGTAGTGTATATTTGAAATTTTTCCACGATTATCTTTGAGGAGGTCGTTTAAAAGATTACTTATAGCTATACCATGTTAGTAAAATTGACGGTTTTTATCACAATTTACTAATTTAGCAGTTTAATTTAATAATCTTGATATCTCATTTTTTGAGTATTTTTTACGATAACAAAGCCAGTTTTTCGATTTGATGCCAAATGTAGACGAACATGTTGGAACATTTGTCAAAAATGTAAAAATATTATTACACAAATAAAAACTAAAATGGCATTTTCACTCCACCCTACAAAAGTACATAACATATTGCATAAATGTATAAATTGTAATCTGCAAAAAAATAAATTAATGATGCATTACAACGGATTAGCTAATAATACCTTACTTAAATTTTATTTACTTCCCAATATGTTCGTTATGACATTCAGAAATAGCAATGCACATACAAAACAACATTATGAAGTGTTCTAATTTTGATTTTTATGTGAACACCAGCCAGGTGTTTCAAGTTTCCTTATTTTGTTCAACAGAAACTTGATTTTCAATTGACCATTCCAAAATAATTTTGAAGTACTTTTTTGGAATAAATTATGCTACTTTTTAACAACAAGCAGTAATGTCTATCAATTTTGAGATAGGAGTAACATAAAATTGTCTTGTTTTTCTTGTTAAACTTGTTAGTTCTGGGTATGATCACCGTGGTTTTTTGGGTGTAGCATTGTTGTGCTTTTATAAATCATCACCTATTGAAGAGATCATCTTATATTTTAAATATTTTAATTGCGTTTCGAAATGTTAAATTTGAGCAACTCATAAGCACTATAAGTTCACATCTCAGCAAATGTGAATTTATTCATACCATATATGAAATATTATTTACAGCAACATAAAATTATAGTAGAGTATATACACATGAAAAATAATAAACTAAAAAGATTTAATTAAGATGAAAATAAAAATCTATTGAAATAAATAATGAAACATGACATGTATCCCATGTCTGTCGATTGTGCAGTATTGTAGTTAAAATAATTTTATTACGTATTTATTGTATTTCCTCATCTACCTAACCGTATAACTATTTCTACCACTATTAAACTATACGTACGGTTTATTTAATGATAATAATAATAATAATTTGTTTCGTGACAATAACTAACCCCTTTGGATATTATCAGTATATGAATTTCAAAATTACGTGTCCAATATACTGCAAGTACAGTAAAGTAAACACAGATTCAACCACAGCAGCAGAGAGAGTAGTTATGGAGCACAACCGAATTTAGAAAATCACTGGACTTCCCAAACGTTAGGTAGTGTAAGGTACTTCAAGTTTCCAACATCCGCAAATTAAACAACATATATTGTGTTTCAATAATATTATGTATGTACATACAAATAAAATTTTCAATTTTTTTTTCTGCCGTGTCGTTGTTTATTTATTCTGTACAGCGCAAATGATTTTCCTTTTATAATGTCTGTTGCACGTATTTCGGATTTTGCTTGCAAATGATTATTGAATTTGTGTGAAAATATTGGGAATGGATTTAGATTTATTATTGAGTAAAATCGAAAATATGTACTCGAGTACACAAAAAAAAAATTAAATGTTTGTACACAAAACAAGAATACGAGTATGTATCTGTATTAATAATAATTTGTGTTAATATTCACAAATAAAGTAAAAATACGTAGGTTTAACAATTTTCTACATAATTTTTATAAACATAAAATATTTTTATTAAATATAAATATTTTTTTAAACCAATTTTTTTTTATATATAATAAATTGGATTTATATGAAATCACCTGGAATAATGCTTTGTTTAAATTTCAATTAAAACATTGAACATAAAAAACAATATTTTTTTGTTGTTGTTTGAATATTATGAAAACTGGAACAATTTCATAGTATTTTGTAAGCTTTGATTTTATGCCCGTGTATAAATAACTTGAAAATCAAAATGAGATTTTCTGCAAATGACGGTAAAGAACGGTATAAAAATTGAATCTACCTAACCGAAAATAATTTAGAGACGAACAAAATTATCTAATAGTTTGTTATGTAGATAAATATTTTTTGCTTCTAAATATTAGCTAATTATTCCGCATTCGATAAGATGCGATAAGAAGTTATGTAAGTGCATAATTACAGTTTCCGAGGCTTTTATAAACGTTTTTTGTTTTACAGTCTGAAATATTTAAAGAGGGTGCTCATCTTTTTTGTTGCTGGACAAATTGTATAAAGGTGAGCAGCCTCTCAAAACATGTTCGATCTCTTTAAGAAAACTGCTCCCTTTTGGTAGGCTGGTTTCATAAGGAAACATACCATAAAAAAAAAATGTTTGAAGTAAATTCTTTATATGGGTGAAAAACCATCCTTTGCTTTCTTTTTCGCCATCACCGAATTCAGTTATATTGTTAAATTGTTACTGTAAATTGTTAGTGTTTGCCATGACCAAAAATGTGTGAAAACATCAAAATTGAAAATTTGTCATTTAAATGCTAAAACTCCTAAATTTTTTGTCGATTGCTAGATTTATAAAATTTCTGAAAAACTTTAAAACTGCAGGTGCATTTAAGAATTTAAGATAAATTTACGATACAATCCTTATTCATTTTCCCTAAAACTATTATTGAGCAAATGAAAAGAATATCTTCATTTATAAATCATAAAAACCCTTGCAACCAGCATCTCGAGCCTGTGATACAATCACTTCCAAATTTTGACAGCAAGTATTGTGAAGGAGAAACACTTGTAAGTAAACTTTACTAATAAATCGGGTGTTAGAAAGTGGGCCGAGTAAATTGATTACAAGATTTGTCGGCCACCCGACGCGAAGGTAATATAGAGAATCTCAAAACGGCTTAAATTCAAGCGGAAAAGCTTATTTATGAATTTTGTTTCCATCAGTTAAACTAAATATTATTAAAAATAGAGGAACTATATTCATTAAAAAAATCGAATTTTTGCTAAAATTATAAAATCTGCTGCAAAGTACCTGTGACACCTTTGCAATCTTTTCATTTCTCTTAAAATTTTGGAAAAATCATTTGGACCAATTATCAATCCTAATTACTAGGCTTACGCATGTAGAGTGATTTAATAAGACTACAAATTTTCATTTTAAAATAAACCAGCCCAAATTTTGTCGAAATGATTTATTTTTATTTCATTGTAACCTTTTAGCCTACCTAGTTTGGGCTGGATATCATTTGAACGCGTATAATTTCGTTCTTCAGTTTCGTAATCGTCTTGGGCTTAATTATGTGGCTTAAGGTAAATAAAGAAACAAAAGGGAAAATAACAGTAAACATTTCATATACGAGTATTTTTCTTTTTTTCTTTCTTTGGCTACTATAGGCTAACGATAGCTGTCGAAAATTAACGTCAACGAATTTGTTAATTTGGTTTTACATAAAAATAAAATAAGAACAAAAAAAGAAACTGAGGAAAATACTTTGGTTACCCATAATTTATCGGCCTATTTTTATTTTAAACAATGGGCATGATATATATATGGATGGCAATGGCAAACCTACCTAAACTTGACTAAAATTGATTGTGAAATGCCCGGCTTTCGACACTGGTGCACAAGGCGCTAGCAGATGTAAAAACCCCATTAAAAAAAATTCTATGCATATTTCATTCTTTATAAAATTCTTGATCTTGAGGTCAAAATTCGAAAATTATTTATCAAGGCCAAAACAATAAACAATTTGACGACTTAACAGGTATTATTTGTGGATACAATACAGCGCTAATCGCAGTAGTAAAAGAAACAGTCTCTAGCTGTTGTTGCTCTAAATTGCAAAAATACACTACTAGGATCAGTTAAGAATCTAAACGGTGAAGGTGAACTAACTACTTCCAGGAGGAGACTTAGCTCAATGAAAGGACGTCAGTGAGGACATAATTGCCCTCATATCTTATTCATCTACCGATTTTTAATTAACATTTTCACCACTAATGGAAATCTTATAAGCTGTACATTCGTTCAACCCCGCAAATTCGCAGATAGAGGTGGAATGTACCTTATGCTATTTCAATACGGTATAGAATTAAAGAACCGCTACTTCTTAGGCTATTCAAGGCCGCCTTTAACTCGTCGGTCATTAAGTCCCGAGACTAACTACTAAAGAAAAATTTCTGTTAAATTCGACTTTATTCATCAACATAGTTCCCTTCAAGAGTAATACATTCATTCCAACGCTTCTTTAACATTAGAACGATATATCCTTAGCCTCAAAATATTAGTTTGTTTCGGTAAAATCTCTTTTCCTGGACCATTTTTTAAGGTCTGCGAACAGGTAATAGTCGCTGGGAGCCAGATCAATACGGTGGATTGGGAAGCATATCAACCTTTAAATTAGGTAATTTTGACATTGTAGCCAACGACTTGTGAGACGGTGTATTATATTAGTGAAAGAGCACTTTTCCTTTTACATTTGGGGCCGTTTTTCGCAACTTCTTCTTTCAAACGCATCTCTAACGCCATGTAATATTCGCTGTTGATGGTCTTTCCTTTTTCAAGATAGTCGACGAATAAAATACCTCGAGCATCCCAAAATACGGAGGTCAATACCTTACGGTCCTTCGGACACCATTCATCGGCGGCTGGTTTGACGGTTTGATTTCGGAGTGTTGTGTGGATCCATGTTTCATGCATTGTCACATACCGATGCAAAAAATCGTGCTTATTACGATTAAAGAGCTCAAAGCAGCGCTCTGGC
This sequence comes from Nephrotoma guestfalica, assembly GCA_963691935.1. Lineage (NCBI taxonomy): Eukaryota > Metazoa > Arthropoda > Insecta > Diptera > Tipulidae > Nephrotoma > Nephrotoma guestfalica. The sequence continues at coordinate 253,699,355 of OY829913.1, forward strand.
GCATCATAGGCACGTTGCTGTTTTTAATCCAATGTGACCAAGCGCGGCACCCAATTTAAACGGAGCATCTTATCACGTCTTCTGTAGCTACTAATGAAGGGTCAATTATTCACCAAATTGAAAAAGATTTTTATCACAATCATGATCAGCTTTGCTGACGACATAGCCCTGAATACTCAGTGTAAAGTTCAGTGCCGATATCAAAGCATAAGTAATATGCTCTTAGGCTGGTAAACATCAGTGCAACGGAATCGTTTGAACATTGAACATCCACATACAGTAAATCGCCCCCATTGCTGATTTCGAGAGGCTTTTGGAGCTCTCTCCTGTACTTACAAATTAAAGGCATGGCCGACTCGAGTGCCATCAACTAAAATTTGTTATTAGGAGAATTGCGCCATTATCAAGCTTAAAAATAAAAATACAAGTGTTCACAGAAATTTCTTGATCAGGATTCCCGAACAGGATAAAATTGAGAACATTATATTCTCTCTTCCTCGACTTGCATGAATATTGTATTACACTTGCATTACACTGACGAACCAAAGTTAAATGCGAGGTGTGGAGCTGGACTATTCGGGCCTAGGCTCACACTCAGCACACCTTACCTTCAGATAAAACTCTAATCGTATTTCAAGCTGAACTTCTTGCAAAGGTTCTGGCAATCGATGTTTTGCAAGACCGTAGTATTAACAAAATTACCCTAATGTTGTCACTAGATCGCCCTGGCATTCTACTAGGAAATGAAGCTACCGTTCAGATAGCAGCTTCATTTATCCCGAGCTCGGGGGAAAGGGTGAGGGGTACTTATTACAAGAGCCGCTTAAATAAAAGTTATAGGTGCACCGAACTTATAGGTGCATAGTAGGCCTAAGGATTCACAGAGCGCTCCCGTAATAAAACCATTGTATATTTTATAAAAATTGATCGTATTGGTATACATTTATTAGATAAAAGAAATATGCCTCCACATTAAAGCGATTCTCAATAAATTGGTGATAAATTGTGAAATGTGTAAAGTTAATACGCTAAAATCTGTTTGGTCTCTGTTTGAAAGCCACGTAGATATTGCTGCTTGGTTCCGTTAGGTAAAAAGAAGAAGTATATTAACGCGACCCTCAATACACCGGTGGTGCTGATTTTGCGAAATAGATCTACACTAAAATATTTCTTCAGGATCTCTAGAAGCCGATGACAAGCCATAGTTATATATTGACACATTATCATATTGACATTTATTTATTAGACGAAGTGTGAAGTTTATTAATGCGACTCTCTTCAAGAATCCGATGATGAAATTTACAATATAGTTTGACCCTAAAATTTGTTTAATGTGATGTTTGAAGGCTAATGACAGGCCACCGTTGATATTGTTAACTCCTTTAAGAGAATTGGCCTCCTTTAAGTGAATTGGCGCTGGAGCTGTTGAATACCAATGACTGACCATCGTAAAGATTGCTCCATGAGTCTGAACGAAGCCACCACCAGTTTATTGCTGCGGGCACTTCCTATTTTCTACTAAATGTGTATCCATGTGATCGGACTAAAAGCAAGGGTCAATTTATACGGTGGCCTATCATCCAGAACACACATTTTACTGAGAGTCGATTGAACTCAACGACCCCTTTATTTGATATAGTAAATGTATGCTATTCAGACATAATAATGGAGACCTACAATAGATTAAAATTCATCGCGATAATATGATTTTCTAGTATCTACTATATGCATTCCAATGTAATTGCGTTCTCAGGCAGTAGTACCTTCAAACATCCAGTATACACAGGTTCTAGTGTAGGCCTATTTTTTAAAATCCACCATCGGTTTATTGAAGATGATGACCACTTTCTTTTATCATTGCCACAGTTTCTCTTGGCTTTAATCATAAGGTAGCGAAGAGTGCGACCTTCTGCATTCTTTTCTTTGATTGTGTGAACGAGTAAGGAAAGATTTATGAAAATTTATAAGGCATGTTTTACGATTGAGGTAATGACTATTATTCTAAAAAAACCGAGTTTTTAAAATACTCAATAGAGATTCATTGCTCAGTTATTGTTGACTGAAAAAATCCTGCTACTATAATAAATTTGCAGGCATATATGCACTTAGTCCTGGGTTCCTGGTTTTTAATTTATGTACAAGAATTGTAAAGGTACTTAATTGAAAAACTCGAAGTTGAATTAAACTTTTTAGATAAGGGGTTAATCTCGTTTTTGTTTGCCATAAACTGCGGGAATCGATAGGTTAACCTTTTTTATCTTTGGTCTGTAAGATGTAATGTCTTCCGTTGATTTCGCAAAAATCGCTTATGTGATTCGAATTTTTTTTCGCTAATCTTCTTTTATTTGAAATTCAGAGAATTAAAAAGCTTTGGGATCTCTTTGTCAAGGGGGTCAGGTATCTGCCATAGGAAATCACCCACAAACACCTAAGTAACTATATGGGAATTATTCATTGACTTGGCACTGATATCTGATTTTTGGTTTATTATAGAATCTTGATGAATGCCGTAAATTTTGCTGAGGCACCTTAGTACCCAAAACTACTCTTGCGGCGCTGGAAGCAATTACAGTTTTTCTCGTTTTCATATAATCATGTGGCATATCATTTGAAAGGCCTTCGAAACACCAACACTTTTGTATTCAGCACGTTAGTTCACAAATCCTCCTTTTCGGCACTGGTAGGTAATAATTGAATTATTAAGGAATATGTACGTGGCACACGTCATAGAAAAGGTATTGAAGAATAGTAATATTTAGCAAAAGTGGCTTAGTACTGAAAACTACTGTTATAGTGCATAGTGCTAGAGGGAGATACGTTTTTTCTAATTCCGATATAATCATGTGGCGATATATCGTTTGAAATAGCTTGAACCTAGCATCAATTTTGTAACCACCACTTTAGTTCAAAAATTCACCGCTTTGACACTGATGACAAATAAACCCTTAGAGAGAAATGCGACAACAACTACACCTCCTTGTGAAGCAATTGTTACTTGGGTTAGTATAAATTTGGATGACCGCATGGGGAAGGATACAATTACTTCTAGGATGGATGGGAACAATAATTATATTTGTATAGCTTTGACTCTATCGAACGGGTAATTGTCTGTTGTTGAGAAACGGTTTATTCATTGTCCAGGTTTTTTTACTGCCAATAAATTTTAATGAAGTTAGCGGTATACTTATATCTACTTTGCCTCAGTCTCGTAGCTAGTAGGGGTTTGTAATTACTTTACTTACTTATTTATTCACGAACATATAGCCCAATTATATAAAATTATTAACAATTTAGTGAACCATACGCCACATTGTGAGCCTGAGAGCTCATTTGTAATGAGGCGTGTAATTCAAATTTCTTAATTTCTTAAAAAAATGCATATTGTCTTGTTACTAGTTTTGATATGTTTAGAAGAACATTTCGTCAAATACATGGTTGTTTGTTGGTGGCTCTCGGCCATTGCTCATCGCTAAATCATCTTGGTTGCATTTAATTTCCACCTGACCCATAATTAGAGTAAATTGGAGGCTATTTTTTGTTCCAATTAATAATTATGCAAAAAAATTATTTTATAGAAAGAAAAAACAAACAGAATATGTAAATTAAGAATATATAAATTATGCCATTAAGTATTGAATGCGGAAATTGAATTACTCCATAATACACCTGCGAGGTCATAATTGATGTGGCTTCTGCTCAAGATGCTCAAGAATCTATTGAATGTAACAGATAAATTCAATTGTTCCAACTAATAGACAACTACTCTGCTGGCCATAAGTTAATGTGTGGTCCAGAACATAATATAATTTTGAACTTTAGTAGCCATTTTAAAAGAATTAGAATGCATAAAGATTTAAGCAGAAATTAGTACGTGAATAAATGGTGTTTGAAGAATAATTGCTCCCATTTGTCAGTAGTTAGCTTGTGTTGATTGAATTTGAGAAATATTCGTCGTTGTAAATTGTTTTTCACGATATTTTTTTTAGAATAGAAATGACAATTCTGTAAATTTTTGTATTAATGTTCCGGATTAATTCGCGTTCTAGATATTTCCAAGATTAATGAGCAAGATTATATAGTTTGTTCAAAATTACTGATCTTAAATTAAAATAATTAGTTGGTGGTTAATACTTATTATTAGTTCGATTGAATTATCAAGGTGAAAATTTGTCATACCGTAAAAATACCGGTGTATACTAAATGATTGATGAATTGTGGTTGAATATTTTTTTAATTTGCCAGTAAAGGCAGTTAATTTTACTTATCAAATGTAATCATAAATCATTTTCTTGTACAAATTGTTTCCGACTCAATCGATATTTCATCTATTTGTAAATGTGTGTCAAGATAATTCAGAAAACTGATACAATCGATCAACTATGTTAAGTCCATTCGTCGAAAATAGATATTTTAAACGAGCAGATTATGTTAGTAGACCCAAATTCAATTTGCATGTATGAGGTCACCACTCTAGTACATGCAATCATATCTTCTAGTACTCTAATACTTACTCTTAGCATCCTGAATTATTTAAACTATTTGAAAAGCCCTACAATTATTTATAAAATCCAAATTTTACCTGTAAAAGCTTAGATTAAGTGTGAGTTTGCGGATAACAGTTAATAATTTTTGGATATTAAAAAATATTTATCGATTTAAAACAGATTTCGCTTTGCTCACCTATAACTAAAATCAACTGGAATATTAACTGCTTACTCATATTTTAAACTATTCTCTAATATAACACAATTATTTATTATTTATTAAGTATTCAACATTTGTCTGCACACTAAATAATTCAGATTAAGAAATGATTTTCTTTTTATTTTGCTCTAATCACAGCAATTTTCACTTTACTTAATTATGTATCCGTATTTTGTTGAACTTTTTTTTTACAAATTAACTAAACTTTATCAAAAAATATGAATTCTCAATGGACTTTTTTGTATTTCGCGGTTTTACATATCCAGCACATTCAACGTCTAATAATAAACTGTATTTTATATTTATAATAATGAAAGTCTCTAGGTCGATCTTTTGGTTTGTTAAAAAAACTGGCAAACAACAATATTAAGAAAACGAAAAAATAAAAAAATAAAAGTAAAACACAAATCGTATGAATTAGTAAAAAGAAACCGTTAAGATTTACACGATATATGTTTTTACGGTGTATCTGCGTTTTTCATGACGTTTCGTTTATACCTTTTGGTTTTGTCTTATTGCGATTTTTTTTTGTTTTCCCACTACCTTTATACGTATTTTTGGTGATGTCAATTAATAAAACATCGGGTAGGTCATGGATTGTATTTTATGTAAATGATGTTTAAGAAAATTTCTTATCTATGTTAAAAATCGAAATGTAGAGATTTATTTATGAGCTTTCGCGGGCTAATTGAGTTTTAATGAAAAATCAAAGTTCCGGCCTAATTTATAATTTTTTTCAATATACGAAATTTTTCGGTTAAAACATGACATTGGAAAAACTACGCATGTTAAAGCATACATTTCCGTTGCAATTGAAAATTTAATTTTTGACCGTCAACTATAACCAAAAGTTTATTTTAAACCCGTTAATTATTGTTGGAAGTGGTGCATAAACTGCACAGTCGAGTAGTTTTTTATGATCTGTTTTGTTTATTAAAAGTGTTCAACGATGAGCCATATTCATAAAAACATTTACCAAACCTAAAGAATTATTTTGATTGTTTTTAATTAACCATTATTATATTTAATTAACATTTAGTTAAATCATCTAAGGCATGTTTCCGTATTGTAAATATTTAATAGCAGTGTAATGTGCAAGTGTCTAGTAGCAATAATACAACGTCAATGGCACATTATTAGTAGCAAGAAAAATTGCAGTGATCCAAAAAAACAGCCTTGTAACTAAACTAAATAGGCACGCTCAACTTACTAAAATCAGAGTTTGTACAACTAATATCGTGCCAAGATGCTGAGACCCAACTGAATAATTTTGCTTTATGCAGGGAACAGGGAAAAATTTTATCTGATTTAAAATAGTAGTGAGAGGACCAGCTCCATTGAAGAAAAGTTATGCAGTTAAGAACTAGAAATTTCCTCCATTATCAAGGCACTAAAGAAATTTCGAGAATATCTTCAATAATTTCGATACTGAATCGCCAAACAACTTCAAAAGCTATTAAGCGAGCGATTAATTTAGCGAGCAACTAAGGATTCTGCAAATCAAAGATTTGATCAGGGTGTTGAGAAAAGAATAAGAAGAACCGCAACATGCCTCATTTTTGCAAAATTTCACATGTAGGACGTTTAAGTATCTAATATAAGAACTTTCCAAAATGCGTCCGTTTAAGAAGATGATTGGATGAAATATGAGAGTAAGAAACATTTTGGGGAACGAGAAATTATGCTAGTATTGTAAAAATATGCAAGAAACCCCAAGAAAAAACGAAAACCACGAATCTTAGGTGTTCACGATTTCTGTCATAGTCAATTCCAGATTAAAAATTAAGATACATATTTTTAGTTCGTACATATAAAAAAACAATCGTTAATCGTAATTTTAATTCCGAAATCGACCCAATTTCTATCACAACACACCATTGGAGTGGATAAAACAAAAAATTCACGAGACACAAGAATTACATCTCTTAGGTATATATCCTCGATCCAGTCGCAAAATATTAATTTGCGCCGTTGCAATATGGCTGTCAAGCGACAGGTGAAATTGCGACTACAAATTGGCATCTTCGATATAAATCGCAAATCGACAATTCAGCGTTTTTGCTGAATCCAATTTGCGACTGTCAGAGTGAAAAACCAAAACAAATCAAAAAATTTCAATACACAGTTCAACTGTTCAATATGGAAGCAGGACCATCACAAATAAAAGAAGATGACCAAATTTCACGGACTCAGAACTTTTATTGTTCCTAAAGGTTTTGGAGAACAACAGGGAAGCTCTCTCATGTGCGTCATTTCTGTCCCAAACAGGTGGTTTCTGTATAGCTACGTGTGTTTCATCGATGGCACCAATCACATTTGGGAAGCCATATAATCTATAAAATCCCCGTTTTATCTTAGCCATTTCCACGTCATTCCTTGGAAATTTTATAAATTTTTTCGTTTATAGAATTATGGCGGACAAAAATTCTTTAAAACCCTTACTAACGACAGACTGGCCGAAACTATGATATAAAATCTGTCCACTCCAGTACCATATTAAGAGATGTTAAAACCTAGGGAATATTCCAAATATTAATTTTATGTACAATTAAATGAGGTGGAAAAGCTTTGCTTGTTTTGGTCGGCCTTTCTGAATAAACGCTCAGTTCATCTATGATGAACATTGCGGTGTTTTTCATAAAGCGATACCGTACAAAAAATGTGTTTTCATCCCAGTCGAAAGGGTTCTCAAGGTATCGAAATATCTTCCGTTGAATTCGGGTGTTTCGCCTGCGTCGTAGAATTAAATCCATTTGATAAAAATATTTTGCAATCTCAAAAAAATGTTGATTGCCAAACGTCAAAACTAAGAAGTTTGAAGTTACGTTCGGTGTTAAATTTGTATACTATTCAAAAATCGGCGTCGCAAAAAAATAAGAAAAAATTAACGATTTGCGGCTGTCATTTTTATTGAGGATACCAATTTGGAAATTCAGCCGTGTTATCTTGCTTAACACGCTTGCGACCGGTTCGGAGATATACCCTTTAATGAGATATGTTAATTGTTAAGAACTCGTCGTTTGATGCCTTTGGAGTTATTTTATAGTATACGAGATTAAGTTGCTAATTCCGAAATTCAAAAATTACAAAAAGTAATTTCATTCCCCAATATCGTTGCAATATACTGAAACAGCGTTCATTTAGATTGTAATTTTGAACTAAAATCAAATTTCTTGATTTATGTTATTGGCGGAAACAAGCCAATTTCTGAAATTTACAGATTAAAATTTTTTGTTTAAGACTCGTATGTCGATTTCGTATGTGATCGCTCTTCAGTCAACAGCAAGAAGAACCAACTCGTATAGTGTATCTAATATTGTGCATTTTACAATTTGACTTGATAAATTTGTACCTAAAACGATGATTAAAATAATGGGGCCGACTCCCACGACGCAAATTTACTGTTATGTTACTTTATGCCCGCATCACTTATAAAAAAAATCCTATTGGAATTTGTATTGAATAAAAAATTTAGATCTGTCCCAAAATTTATAAAAGGTAACTGCAATTGTTACGCACAATTTACTTTTCTTGTTATCATGCTTGATTCAAATGCCTTACAAACAAAAACTGGTGCTTTATATGAGGTTAAATTATCGTACAACTAATGGTTGTTAATGGATTGGCCAGGTGGTAACCATCGACGGAGTTTTAACTTATTAGATTACTTTGTTTGGGGCTCCCTTAAACTAAACGGTTAAGCTATTTCGGTGGGCAATGAAGGCCAAATTGCGCCAGAAAAATGTCCAGTAATATTTAAAAAAATAAAAGATTTTCTCCGTTATGCGTTATTTCTAACTGCATAGCAGTAATTTTCGCTGCCGTTATATTGTGAGTTGCTACGCACTCTACGAAATACGAAATCAAAATAATTTTTTACCTGCTAAAACGATTAGAGTTAAAATCCTGGTCTTTTAAAATGTTCATTTAACTAATGATACTAAGCGACAGAAAGCGAGTGTCACCTGTTAAATAAATGGATGGTAAGATATGGGCGCATATGTGCATTAGTCACCGTTCGGCAAACCAAATTTCTAAGTTTATATAAATTATTAACTTCCGATGAGCAAAGACTTAAGAATCATAGGAATCGTATCCGGATGTTTCACTTCTTGTTAAAAAATATTAGCGTTATTTTATAAAAAGTGAACTCTACTTGTGAGACTGAGAATATAGGAGCGATAACCGTATTTGGGGTTCTTTTGATTCATATTAAGAATGTCCTAAATGCCATAAGTTTATAGAAAATTACATCTTTAAAGGCTACTACAAGTCTTTTGCGACGAATGCTATCCTATTCAGGTAGAGTCTATAAGTGATATTTTAAAAATATTAAAAAAGACGTAAGATTATTTTTACTACACGACCAGAATTTTGAAAAACATAAATTTTAAAATTAATGTTTTAGAAACCGGAAATTTGATTAACAAGGATTTCAGTTCACTTCCGGAGAGAATCTCAAGATTCGGAAAATAGCTCCAAAGCAGACAAAATGTTATTGACTTGATTGAGACTAGTTTTGTTAACGATTATTTAGTAAATTTCTTGAGCGTTTCAAGGTTTGTGAATCTCATTTGCTAAAATTTATGTTGTGCGCTAAATGAAATATATTTGCGTTGCTCTTTCGTGGAACACATTAGCGAAACAACTCGGGACGCTAATTCAAACCTAAGTCATCTTTCTAGTTTTGCTCTTAAAGTGTGGGCACGAAAATATATTTCAACTATTGAATACATAACGTTTTTACTGTCAATTTTTAATAGCAATGTATATGGTCATGGGTCTACAAAAAATAGACTGATCTCGGTGACTATCTGAGCTTTCTTATAATTAATTTTAAACTCGTTTTCATTTTTTGTGCTTCTATGTGCCAATCGTAAATGCCTTTTAGTTATAGCCCAATATATCTCAATTGAGTGAAATTCTGGGCATCTGGAGGGTTCTAGTCTCGAGGTACAACCCTCTCATAACGAAAGCTTAATAAATCAGGCCATAATACATTTGAGCCTTTGTGACTGCGGAAAAATAGTTTTAATTTTTTCTCCAAGCATACTCGTAAGTTTGTTTATTTATGGTTTCAGTTCTCACGAAAGTTTCTTGTTTTCATCCACAAGTGGCCAAACTAAATAATTCTTTCGAAATTTGGCCGATTGTTTGGTTTTAAATTTTTCGATAAATTATTTCATATTTCGATTTGGTGTGTTTATTATTTTATACGTATTGAGCTCGCTAGTTTTTCATTTTTCCACACATAGCTCGATAAACCTTTACATTTTTTACGACATCCCAAACGCTAAGTGATGGTTTTTGTCTAAGACACTTTAGAATTCGGTTTGCTACCGCAGAATATACTGGATTCCGTTCACTTTCAGATTTTATATTTGCAGTCAAAGATGCCTCAAACCTCAAGATAATATTTCGGACGGTATTCTGCCTTATTTAAGATCTTTAGTAGTAGAAGAATACATAGTATTTCAGTTTTTATGGTAATTGTTCAAAATTATTTTCCGTAAAATCAATTCTAATCAGATAAAAACTAAATTTAAACAAAAGAAAAGTATAAACGATAAGCTAACAGCATAGCACTTAATTTCCAAAAAATTCAATTGGCTGCATTATTTAAAATATTTGAAAACATCAGATACTATCAGATTAGAAGGGCTCGTTAAGATCAAGTCGTTTCGGACTTAAAATAATCATTTTGATAATTTTTAAATGCAAACATAATAAGCAAGGCATACAAATTGAGTAAGACAAGGCTTAGAGAATGATGATTAGTATCGACTCTTAGCTTTCTCTCTCTTAATCAAATAACTGCAATTATTGCCGTTTAAAAAACCGAGTAAAAAATTATTTGCAAACCGGTTATTCGGAAAGATTATGAGTATAATAATTATCTCACTATACCCTTTTAATAAAGATAAAATTCTAGGTGTTTCATGTGGTTTCTAAATTCTAGGTGTTTCGTGTGGTTATTAAATAAACAATAGCTTTGAAATTCAAAATGATAATTGTTACCGGCGACTTAATAAGGATCTAATAGTTCTTGGCAAAATGTGGCTCCGAAGTCTTGAAATTTACTCGTGTACAAAATTCCCTTTACCAAATAAACATCTGGCATTTAAATATTGATGGTTGATATTAAATTCATTCAAGTTAAATTTTAACTAACGGCCGCTATTACGAAATCATTTAACCATCTTTTAAACTCTCAAGCTATTCAACATCGAAACTTTTGCATCAATACTTGTTCAATGAATTTTCGTTAAGTAATAACTTAGATTTATCTTTCATATACATATCTTTCATCATACATTTGTATCTCTAGTAATATTCAATTTTCGATCGGTATTATTCCCATTATTCAATATCTTCTATTTTAAATAATATCAGATAAAATACACAGAGAAATGGAACAATGCCATGTAAATTACATATTTATAACGAAGCTCTAACAAGGAAATTTTTTCTATTTATTGTTCACCGATTACGATATATTTAATTACAAAAGTAGTTGAATCAGGGATTATGGTTTATTTTGATCGGTACCTCAATAAATAAACGTGGCCTAGTGGTGAACTGTGTGAAATGTTAATGGTTGCCATTTAATTAAACCGTAATCGTTATTAGAACAACTGCTTCTATAAAAAGTGACGACGTTGTTTAATTTACATTTTTCGCGTATTTCAATATGTTTTTCAAATAATATTTATATTATATACAATATACATAAACATAAACTCGAAATAATAATAAAATATTTTAATTGTGGGAAAATATATTAATAACAATAATTTTGATATGATGAATGTTTTAATTATTTTATATTTTCATGCAATTTTTTACTTTTGACATTGGGATTTAATTAAAAACCAAAATGTTTTCATTGAGCTATATGAAGCAGCTGGCAGTATTATATTATGCAATTTACGTATTTTAACGAAAATTGGACCCTCATTACAATATTAAATCTCAATAGACCAACTCTTACTTACTCTCTTCCTTACTAGTAAATTGGTTATATACGAGTATAATTCCACGTTAGGTCAGGTTTTAATAATTAAATAATTTTAAAAATTGACTTATTAGTTTTTTAAGAAAACCCTTGCCTGTGATGCTCACAGTGCATTATTGTAAATAAACAAAGCCAGCATTCATTTTTTGATAATGACGTAACTTTATGTCGACGTCTTCTCTTTTACTATTGTTTTTCATACAACACAAATTACTGGATTTACTATAGTTGAAAATTGAGCATATTAAACCATAAAATCCACTTTTAAAGCATACAATGAAAATGAACATACCTCTACTTCGATCGATTAAGCTAAAAGGCCAGTAGGAAAGATGGGGTTGGCATATAGCAGGATCCAAAATTTTTGGCCCGAATTCAAAATTCAAATTAGATTATTTAGTAGAATTTATGAAAAATACATACTCGTAGATCGCACATACCTCAATTTCGAGCAACTTTTTTGCTTATTGGATTGATTGGACTGTAGATTTAAGGACTGGCCAATAGTCGGATACCGCCGGGTCTGTTCCTAAAGTCTGTTTGCATACAATAAGAGGGAAGAATATGTACGAGTATATAGATAAATTTAAATTTAGAACAAAATTTAATAGTAAAAATTTTTTTATTAAACATTAAGTTAGTAATTAATTACATTTTAAATCTAATATAATCTTCACTATTTGAATTTTTCTTAAAATTAATGTAACCTTCTCCTGAAGGAATAACTGCATAGAAATCGCGTGTTTCTTTTACAGTTTCCAATTTTTCGAACCTACTGGCAAGTTGAATTTTTTTCGAGTTATACGAGTATTCAATGTCAGAACAAAACTCAAAAACCATATCAGTCTTTAAAATTTAGCCCATTTGAATAATTCTGCTGCATTCGTAATGATAGCGTCAAATTCATCAGTGAGACTGACTCTGGACGCCATTCTCTTGATAGTACCTCCTACTCCATCGCATGGTCCCTTTCCATGTGCTGTGGCGCAATTTGTATCCTAACTCATGACATTTAGCCAAAGCGACTACAAACGTATGCCTGCGTGCATTGTTTTGGTGAAAAATACCATTTTGACAACTTGGCGACTGTTTTCTTCGATTACTTCGAAATCCGGAAAACGATAAACGAAAAATATTATGAAGATTTAATGGAGTGATTTCACAACGATTTACGAAAAAACGACGAAGTGTGTGCGTCGTTTTTTCGTAAATCGTTGTGAAATCACTCCATTAAATCTTCATAATATTTTTCGTTTATCGTTTTCCGGATTTCGAAGTAATCGAAGAAAACAGTCGCTTGGTCATCTGGTGAGTTACGAATCGATGCAAGATCACGGTAGGATTACAATTAGACATCGCCAAACATTCCTTAGAAGTTGTCATTCGATTAAGTTTGTGATCAATTCGACAGCTTACTTATGTCAGAATATTTCACCAAGATATGATATACTTGTGCGATTGATATGCCCACAACCTCACAAACCTCTCCGATTATTCAGTACCATGTCATGGATTTTATCAACCATTTCTGATGTGGTGGCCACACCATAATGTTTCTTAAATGATTTTTGGGTTTCTGTAATGTTTTCCCCCGCAAAACCTACTATTTTATTAAGTCACGGATTTCCAAATATGCTGAAAATTCCCTTTTTCCATTTTTTGTAATGTTGTAAAAACTTCTTATTTATATAAATTGACCTCCAGGTTCAGCATTTTGAATTTTGAATGGCGAAAAAATAGTTTCCCGGAAAAGTCAAAATAGACACAATTTTATTTACACCAAATCAGTGATTTCAGTGTTGCCGTAACGCAAATTTACTATTTGTAAAAATATGACTTAATAAACTCATCTCTAATTCTTCAGACAAACTTTTTGGTAGTTTGGTTTTCCCGAAATATTCCAATCAGCAATGATTTTGGAATGTCGGATTATCAAACATATTGATCAACCAAGCATGAAGTTTGATTCAAAAAATAAATTACGATTATGAAAAACCAATACATTTTTGAAAACTCCTCAATGCCGCAATGCTTAACAGTGACGCACTCTATTTTATATTTGAATATAAACAATCACATTTGAAACCATATTAGGTGGTTTAACGTTATTTCTCATAAGGGGTTTAATGATAAGCTACTTTAAGGAAATGTCTAGTTCAGTATGTATTTTACAAACATCACTCAGCTCTTCGTTATGGTACAGCGTTCTAATGTGACATTCTCGATGAAGTGTGAAAAGTGATGTTTTATTGGTAATTGACTATCATATGTTGTTAAATGAGGTTCTCATTAATTATTACATCTAAGGATTTGAAATGTAATGAGAGTATGTAATGTAGCATTAGAATGGTAATTCAAGGGGCTGTTTCTTGATATTTTTGGTTATTAAAAGATTTGCAACTCTTGTTGAAAACATTTATAGAACTAAGTACATGTAATATAAGCTTGTTTCGCGTCCCATGTATACTAGTAATTCCGCAATTAACAAGCGGCGTTATCTTTTACCCAAGGAAGTTTCGGAAGGTTAATAGCCGCCGACCAAAGTATTGTTAATACCTCAAATAAAATATTTTACTACTGCTACGGAAGTTGATAAAAGTGAGGTTCCTTTCGGTTTTTATGTCAGACGAAAAAATATATCCAATTTATATTTAATAATGTATGAAGTTACCAGACTTTTTCATAGCATTGTAAGACTTGTCAAACACCTACTGCTAAAGCAAGAACTCTAGTATTTATTCTGTTTATCATAACAATTTAATCTTTCAATATATGCAAAAAAATTTAGTTGAAGTACATGACTTTTACCGTAATCAATTTGTACGAGCAAAATTTGAAATTATTTATGACTGACAATTAATTAAGAGCGGAAGCTTTAGAGGCCATCATCTTGTTTCTTGCTTATCCTACTATAAAATGGTAAGTAGAATTTACTTTTACTACTGCTGGTGTGTCGGCGCCCAATATAATCGATTCACACTTTCCCAGTTAGACTCCCGAGAGTTGCATATATGCCCAATTTACTTTACATAATTTACGATTCAATCCAAGTTCGAATAAAAAGTATTACGTAATTTTCTTAATATACAGATTCAGAACACATAACACACTAAAATTAGAGCACTTTTAAATATATTCATCGTTTTGGATGGCTACATATATCGGTAAATTGATTTGTAACTTATTTAAATATCAAGTGAAAGTAAAAGTACACACTTGTTTTATAAATTTATATTTTTAAATAGACTAGAAATATTCTTTCACTTTATTCTTATACACTTTTGTACGTTTACGAGATCATCAATATTTCACAAAAAAGTTAAAATGATTAATTACTGCTTTGAAGATATATTTTATATCACCATACTTAATTCTTGATATGATGCATAAATTAAAAGTACTTCTTCCACAATAATGAAATTATTAAAGGGATAAGTATCTCTTCTTCTTCTTTAGCAATATGATTCCGTTGCGACCAATGGTCATATTGCTCTTGCTTCCGAGGCGATTATTTATTTCACCGAATAGTGTTTGTTTATATATTTTATTGGACATATCTTCTCCTAAGTGGCCCTCGAGAATAGTTATTCTGAATTCGGTCGAGAAAATTGTTGTGAATAATGGTTTTGGAAATAACTTATTTAGGAAGAATTATCCTGAAAAAACATTGTCTGGAAGAATTGTTCGAGATGAGCTGTTAGTAGTAAATCATAAAATGAAATTGTTTTTGTTAAAATTTACATCTTCCTAAACAACTTACGTCGACTTGAAAGATCGGTTACGGTCCTATAAAGCCTATAAATCAATAGTGGTACTTTGGAATTTGTAAGCTGCTTCATCTTTTCTACCTGAACAGATATGAATAAGATATTGGGCGCAAAATGGATCCCTGAAAAATAATAGCTATTAAGTGTGAGGGCGGCATCCATATTTACTTTGATTCTACGACTGAAGAGGAAATTTTCAATTTATAAATCACCGTGCTGGGTATGCTCCAGTAACCTTCTCTTTTTGAGTATTGGCTTTGAGAAGAGTCTTGTGCACTACAATCTTTAGATTAGGCATTAGGAAGTTTAAATCTTTTGAGAACGAAAACGTTATGTAAAAAGGATATGTTCGAGTGTTTCTCGCACCGCGTTTCCTAAGTAACCGACAAATGAGACACGTACCATGCTAGTGAATAAATGATTGGTGGTCGAACTTGAATATTCTTCCTGCTATAATGATATTATTTCCCCAGTGGATATAATTCTTTTATTTAAATGGTTCTTGGAACTATTAATGTTCAATTGCTTTTTGTAATCTACCCATTCTCTTCCCAAACCACAGAAATCGATTCAGAAATTACTTCGATTTCTAGACTGCCAGAGTGATCGGAAAACTATAGTACAATAATTTTGTCTTGTGGTCATGATTGTACCAATTTTGGGGCAAACAGCCAGTTTTATGATAAACCACAATGTGCAATAGCTTCACTTTTTATCAGTCTTAGTTATTGAACCGTAATCCAATCTTTGGTTAACTTTTATTTAATTTGCTACTTTTAATTTGATTGTCTTTGAACGGACCATGCCTTTGATAAAAAATTGCATGGTCCACAAGATTGTCGTTTTTTGAGGGGAGGTTTTCATAGCTCCTCAGCTCAAACCAGCCCTGAATTTTATTTAGTGTTGGACAAGTGTTTGTTTGATCTTTTGTTGGTTACCAAACCAAAGCCTCATACGAACTCATATTCCTTACGTCATACAATGCTTTGGTTCAACCATTGTGTCATTTATGGGTTACCAAACATACGTTGATAGATGAAATATTTTGATCGTGATATATGATGTGCAGGTGTTTCATGTCCAAACTTAACTCCAGATATTTAGCTTCCGGCACTATTCGCAAAGGCAAGAGAAGATTTCTTACGGTTTGTAAATATATTACAAGCAATTTTCTCTATGTCAATACTTACTTCAACCTCACAAGTAGCAACAGAAGAGTTTGAAGGAATCCTTGTTGAGATAGCTTTCAGTTGTTGATGGAGTGATTGTTTCGTATTCAAAGAAGGCTTCACTGCTTTTCGACATAGTAATAGCCCATTCTTGGATGACGGTGTCAAGACGTGCCTTGTTTATCCATAAAGACACAACAATATTCCTCTCTTCCGAAGTTTACTTTCAATTTCTGTTGTCAGCTCGTACAGCTGTCTTTGTTGGTTTCCTTGTCTAATACGCATGTTGACTGTTTTTTAAGGGATTTAATTGAAATGTATTGGATCTGATCTAGTAACCTTGTAATTGCTCCTTAGTTTTGAGTATACATTATGAACTGATGGTGTGTACGATCTGATGTACTCGTAGAATACTTCCGTACTCGGTATGAAAATTAATCGGACGTCACTCCAGTATATGTTCTCCAGCATTATTCTATATTATAGCTCCATACAGTCCAAAAACAAGTAGTGGTTCTATCAAGTCTAAAGATACCTTATTGCAGAAATATGAAGTACAGTCAATTTCGACCTGGAGGGGAGGGGGGAGGTCATTTGTAAGAGCCGGATGTAGTTACAGCCCAGCGTATTATTCCAGGATTAATTGAGCGCCCGTTTTTCTAAATTTAAACTAAATTTTTTTAATTTTAGATTTAAACTAAATTTAAATCTAAAATTAAACTCCAAGCGTTTCTTTGTGACTCCGCTTAGGTGTAACCTTCTTTATTTTTACTCGCAAGTTCCAAACTTGAGGACGGATTAATTGGCGATAGATTAAACATAAATTTTGTTAAATATTGATGACATCGATTTTTCAATATCTTAATTCTTTAAAAAAGAAGAAGCATGCAGAGTCATGTGTGTTAAATTAGGCCTTATATTAATTATAATGTATAGTTCTTCGAGAAATATAATTCTTGGTCAAATAATTCGTCAAAAACCAATTCTTCAGGAAAATGAAATAGGCTGGTGGTTGGTGTTCAAGTCGTGGCAAGCCTAGGTACTCCGATCTCTACCTGGAGATCTATAAGAGGACCTGAGTGTATTTAGAGCCCAATGGATTACACCAGTAGTGAATATATTTGTTAGTGCTTGCAGGCTTCTGATTGAATTAATTACGAGTGCAAGTTAATTTTCCCATTGATCACCGAATTTTAGTGAATTTAGGAGGGTGCTTTTTGTAGATGGTTTGTTTGCTAATCCTTAGCGTTGTATTGGGTATTTTGAGAGATGCCCGATAGGCCGCTCTTCTATTAGCTTGGTCTTATTAAACAATTGTTGAACTTCTCGCCTCTTCATCTCAAGGAAGCAGTTCTACAAGGGAACAATCCTAGGGCTCCTAACACGAATCAGAGGAGAACTTGAATGGTACGCATCTATTATTGGCTATGTTATCATATCGCCAATCGTATTAATGTTGGTCCGGATATCGGTTAAATTATATTAAAGTCTGTCGGTATAAACTTACCACTTGAATGTTTGTGTGGTCCTCGTAAAGGTTTATATTGTTTGAGGTATAATAATACTAAATCTGACATGAAAGTGATTCGATGGAGATGAATTTAGCTGTAGTCAGGAAATAGCATGCGGCAAAGCAAACTGTGTTCTTGTTCTCTTTGATAAATGCATTTCTAAAGCGATCACAGGTGTATCTACAAATTACTTGGTTTATGGAGAAAATTTTCCATTAATGGGTGAAGGCTCCTGTCTAAGTGGCATGCGCTAGTTCCTTATTGTGAAGAAACAGCCAATATTAGCAGTCATACCGACCTATGTATGTATGTTAATCTGAAAACACCTTATGCAGAACATCAGATGGGTCGTTAGTGGTCCACCAACTGTGCTAATTGTCCTCACGAAGATTATTTATATCGAAGGGGGAAGTCCGTGCTTATTGACCTGTTTTCTCAGATGTATTGTCTGTGTTAGTGTATTCTATTATTAAGTCCTGAAGGATCCGGTTTCGGTTGCTGAAGTGTAGGAATTCGTTGCGCCGTCCGCCGCCTCGTCTTTGTCCATTATGCTCGAATCTTGACTGGTCGTGGACCCGTCCATGCAGTTTTACCTACAATTCCTCATTCTGCCAAAAAATTTGGACTTATATCGATCATGAGGAGCTCCGCTATACTATATTCAAGATGTGGTGTGTGGCCGCTGCATTTGAGTTGGTCTTAGAATGACTTCAGAAAATTTTTGTTCGATTTTTCGAACGTGATAGCCTTTATCATGGTTCTGTAACGAGGATAATGTTAGTCTTTCACCCCAGCTGCCTCTTTACCCAATCTCAAATCATTTATTATTCTTAGCCCTTCAGCCATTTTCGGGGATTGTTCTCTAGTTTCGTCAACTTCGTTGGCTATTTCCCTTAACCTTTTTTCATATTATAATTTGGCGACAGACCTCACAGTTTTCTACCTGCTAAATGCAAGGCATTTTTTGTCTCTGCTTAAGTGTGCACTTCTTTCCAGTTTACCTTTAAGTATCAAACTTGTCACTCATTCTTGAGTTAGAATGTTGTAGTA
Organism: Nephrotoma guestfalica; assembly: GCA_963691935.1. Taxonomy (NCBI): domain Eukaryota; kingdom Metazoa; phylum Arthropoda; class Insecta; order Diptera; family Tipulidae; genus Nephrotoma; species Nephrotoma guestfalica. The sequence continues at coordinate 253,718,571 of OY829913.1, forward strand.
ATTGGTGCATTTGGAGGAGTATCGACCCCATGGTTTTTGTTGTCAAAACCATTTATGTAAAATTTTATTAGAAAATAAAAACGTCAGCACAGTGGTTCTCAGGTTTCGTCACCTCATTCAGCCTTTATTTGAACAATAAACTCGTATTTTACACTCGACATCGAGCACCGTACAGATTATGAATACGCCTGTGTTTCAGTTCTCAACAACAAAATTCATTGTGCGCCAATCTACCACAGCTAAATTCTAATTGATTTTCAAATTACATGATGTTTTAGGTATTTCATTAGTTGGAAATTTAAATCCAAATACTTACTATAGAAAGCGATCGGGCGATAAATCATCAGTTTTGCTGTTCTCGGTAATTTATAGTTTAGGCGAAAAATGCTAAGAAGTTATCGAAAATAGCAGATACGAAAACTATAGATTTGTAATATTTTTTTAGAACAGTTCACACAATACCTGACTGACCTTAAGACCTAATTTGTTACCTGTCTTAATACAGGGTGCGCCATCTTTTATGTCAGTATGTAAACATTGAATAACTGACATTTGTCAACCGATTGTCTTGATTAGACATGTTTTTGAAACGTCAATTCACCGAAACAACGCGCTGAAATAGTGACGTTGTACATTGAAAAAGTCCTTCAGTTGTGTTAACTTAACGTGCATATCGTCGAAAATGATTGACGAATTGTGGCCAACAGGCACCGTCTGACAACACTATTTGTCGTTTGGTGTCGAATTTTGTTCGGCGCAAGAAAGTGAAAGATCGTCAACATGCTGTTCATCAACGATCAAGACATTCCAATGAACTGGATGAAGCGGTCAGAGAGAGCGTTGCCCAGTACCCAAAAGTGTCGTATCGTCGCCGCGCTCAGCATTTTGACGTCAGTGGAACCACTTTGCGGTGCATTTTGATGGAAGATTTGCATTTGTTTCCGGATAAAGTGCAATTAATATAAAGAATTTTGCCGAGAGACTGTCCACGTAGCTTGGAATAGGGCTAAACAGTCGCTCGAATGGTTCACATTTTAGAAGCAAATTTTGATGACCGACGAGGACCATTTCACACTCTCTGGCGGCGTTAATAAGCAAAATTGTCGCTTTTGGAGAACGAAGAATCCACTTGCAATCCATGAAATCCAAGAAAACGAAACAGTCAATGGAAATTGATATCGGTGAATGTTGGCTCATTACGTCTGCCCGCAAAGGTGTGAAAAAGGTCTTGACAGTTACTGGCACAACAAGACGGTGCGACATGCCACACTGCAAATCAAACAATTCAGTTTCTACAACGAAAATTCCCTGGACGTCTGATGTTAAAAAGGGGCGACATTGACTGGCCACCCAGATCCCCAGATTTGACCCCTCCAGACTTCTTTTTGTGGGCTTATTTGAAAAACAAAAAGTGCGCCAGCAAGCCTCAGACCATTGACGAGCTCAAGACAAACATTCGTGCCGAAATCATCGCCATATCGCCCGAGATGTTCGAAAAGGTAATGGAAAACGCAGCAAGCACGCAGGAGCACATTTTGCTTTGGCCAATAAAGGCGGTCACTTAATTGATGTTGTGTTCAAAAACTAGTCGAAATAAATTGCAAAGGACCAAATTGAATAAAAATACCTCATATCTGGAAATCGGTTTTTTCAAAGTTATTCAATTTTTGCATACCGACATAAAAGATCACATCCATTATTACCAGGTTTTCATAGATTGTATCAGCTAGAAATATTGGCTGGTTGAATATACACGTACAGAGGATTCTGGGGTCCTTATGAACTTTATCACAATAGCCTGATTTGTTTTTAAAAATCTTAGTGATTACTATACTTTCTATTGCTTTTAAAAGGAAAGAAAGTAGAATTTTCAGTCTTCAAATCGGCTGTTTACATTTACCGTCATTTAGAATTATATTGTTAGGCGCGGGTGACTATGTGGGGTTTACTTTGATTCAAGGTAAATTATATTCTTTTTCAAATTTCCGTGATAAACTGGTCGAATATCTATTCTATAAATGATTTTACCGATAGTAAACAACTTTTTGATGAGGACGTCATAGCTTCAAAGGGAGTTTTAAGTGAAGCGGGTTTTTACCCGTATGCCATCATTTAACTAGTCTAATAAAGTTCGGGTTCACCAACTGCCTGGTTTTTGATAGCACGTTCCTAACAAGGTGTTGGTAACAATGTTTTGTCGGATTGCTGAGCGACCAACCCCTTGAATCCAAACCAGCTCCCAGATGTGATAGATGGAAGCATCCTGGTATATCGGAGGAGAGAGTAGGTTGTTTGTTTTTCCAAAGCATTTGTGGTCGCTTGATTTGGTTATAATTCTTCACATCCGTGATAGGGAGCAATAAATGTTCCTTTTGGCCATCTGTGACTAATATGTACAATAATAAAATTGTTTTCAAATCCCATTCATCTTATAATACGAAAAATAATCAAATCTAACCAAATAGACGTTGATTTATGGATATCTTTATATCCAAATACAGGAAAAAAATTCTAATATTTTATTGAAAAATTACGAATAAAATTGTCGAGAGGGGAATAGAACCAGATTGTTTATAAGATAAACAGTAGAACACTGTTTTCGTTTTGTCAACCGTTTATGGTATTTGTGGAAAAGTGTCATTCGCGGAGTCGGATAGGGCAACATTTTACGATTTTTATTATAAGACTTTCGATTTCAATTTTTTCAATTGTTAAGTATTACAGTTTTATATAACACGTTTGCATGTAATATCTTCATTTTATATAGTTTATACGTACATGCGATGATTTGAAGTGTAATCAGATGCTATAATAAATTTGTTAACCATAATATTCTCAAACAAATAAATAAACGCGTCAAGCGAAGAATTTCAAACGAAAGTACAATTTTATGTGCTGTTCATCCAACGTCTTAATGATGTGATTTTATATAACACTTAGTACTTTTCATTTTCTGTCCACCATCAATTATAAATCGTAAATGAAAAGTAGATATTTAAATTACAACGATAAATGATTAAATATTTATTATACTAAACCTTGTCTTGCGTCGATCTTGATCTTTCTCCTTTGCACATTTCGGCGAATTAGAAAATTCAACTTTTCGTTTTAATATTTTCTTGTTTTTCTCGTTTACCGTACATTTCTTGTATTTATATAAAAGAAAGTAGTTTTAAGAAAAATAGCAACGATGATCGTGAATTATAATTATAAATGAATTTAGTTATTTTTCTTAATATTTAAATATTAAAATAAGAAAAAGTTCAATAACTTAATAATAATTATTAGTCGTAAGGAAAATGTAAGTGAAATTTAATTTAATACCGCTTTGATTTCAATATATTTTTTATGATTGACTGTTCCAGTATATTTATGTAATAATTACTTAGGTTGGCTAATTATCTATAGTCGTTGTTCCATCTTCGACAGACATTGTTATTCAAAGTGTATAACATTTTTTTACAAATTTTTCAAAGAAAAATGTTTCCGTACACAAGAAAATTACAGTTTTTCATATAGATTTCGAAAGTTTCAATGAATGTTTAGTTTCCTACCTCATACATAATGCGTACAGCCTCGGAGACATCTATATACCTTCATGGTTTTTAATTATTATGTGCGCCAGCATAATTTTACGCTACGTTGTTCTGTTGAGGAATGCACGGTAAACTAATTAAATATTTCACAAAAATGTGATTGAATAATATTGGTATACTGTCTATCGATAATGAAAAATTAAAATTTAACGCATCTGGTTATCAAGAAAATTGTTTATATAATACTTAGTATTTGTGATGGTAATGGATTCCCCGCATTAAACTATCAAATTGCTATAAAAATACTAAATGTTTGCTTATTAATATGTAATGTGTTGCGGCCTAATCCTATCCGTTTCGCGGTAGATATTATTGACTAAAATAGCATAGATAAAAATACAAAAAAATTATTATTTAGATATACCTAAGTACTAAGTCAAACTATGGCTTAGCTGTGAGTAATTAGCTTAATTTGATTATCTAATCTACTTACTTTGACAGGCTATGGTATCAGTATTAGGTAAATGTCCTTGGCATTTATTTTTTTTTTCAATCAAAGTTTGGAAATTATTTAATTATTAACATAAATCAATGCGTTACACTAAACAAATTATACCGACATTAACTTCAAAATATTGTGAGATTAATTCACTAACACCAAATTAGAACGAAGGTGGCTAACCCCTAACTTGACACACTTCAGCTAGTTGGGTATTTTAATCATTGATAGTTAAGTCGAATTTAATCGAGTATTTTTTTAAAGAGTGAATGTGAAGACCAAGTATTTAAAATAGACGTTCAAACTCAAGAATATACACAATAATTGTAATTTTATTTGTGAATCTAATTTAATATTAATTAAAAATTAAATGTAATTATTTTCTGAATTTTAATGTTTTGATTCACATAAATCGTAATATTAACAATCTCGAATTTTAAATTCAAATTAACACGTAAACTGTGTCCGAACTGTGTGATTACATTTTCTTGCACAACTATTTGATACTAACGTCAAAAAATTTTCCCGATTGTGAAATTTTTCTTGTTTTAATGTCCGAATTCTGTGATAATTTTTTTGATAAAATTGTTTGCCATTTATTTTAATTTTGATTTAAAAATTGAGGTTGTTGTCATTTAAAGATTTAAGGTTACGTTATAAATATAGAAATTAGATTTAAAATCAAAACACAATTTTATTTTAACTTTGTATTGAATTAATTTTATAAAGTAAAATACGATATTGCTATTGAGTAGTATATCCTTGAGTCCAGATCCTTTAAACAGCTTCTAATTCATTAAAAATGTGCATGCGGCAACTCCGATTTAACTCACAGCGGCTCAATGAGGGGAACAAAAAAAATTAAAAAGTTGTTTAAAATCAAATAGACGTTGATTTATGAATATCTAAGATATATAGGTGATAGAATGAGATTTTATTGAAAAATTGTGAAAAACTGTGATAATGGAAATATTCTACTTTTTTGAAAGGATTACCTTTGATTGAGATAATAAAATAAAACAAAAAAATAAAACCAATTTTTGTAACCAACCAGTTTCCTCAGTAACGAGTATTACCTTCACGAGCTTTCACAACTGCTTCCATTCGTCTTGCCTTGCTTCCTGGTGATAAATTTTCCCAAGAGTCCCCAATGTCCAAGAGTACATTTCGAAGTGCTTCTGTGTTTCGAGCTGCTGGATTTAGAGCCCGCACCTGTCTCCCTAACATGTCCAAGACATGCCTTATCGGGTTCAAATCTGGAGACCTTGCAGGGCAGTTCAGCTGTTTATTCCAACCTCAGACAAAAAGGTCGGTTCAGCGCGTACAGTATGCGGCCGGGCATTATCCTGCATTAAAACAAAATTTTCTCCGATAGATGGGGCAAATGGTACCACATGTTCTAGCTCAATATGTCTATCATCAATATGAGATCCACCATCAATAATCACTAGCATTCGGACACACAGTCTTAGTGTCGAAAAATTTATCACAGAATTCGGACAGAAAATTAAAAACCATTGCAAGAAGGGGATAGGTTTTCTCAAAAATAAAGAGCACTAAACAGTTCTAACATCAATTCGGCCAGAGTCTAAATCAGAGTGGGCCGAACAATGCCAATAAAAAATTATTATTGCCACAATAAATATTTAGAGACAATTGGCGTTGCGACGGGACTGTGTCAATTTCTGTAGGGAGGAAACCTCCTTGCAGTAAACGGTATTTTTCTGTAAATTAGTCAAATAAAATCTAAACAATATTTGCACTCAAGTACAAAATACCCTGTATAACGTAAACATTTTAAAATAGTAAACAGCCCGGTGTGAATTAAGATTCTAACAGTAATTCGCCAGATTTATAGACATTACACCTATAAAAATAAAATAACCGAATAGCTTTAAAAAATTTAACATATCTCGCGATTTAACGTTAAAATTGATATACGAGGGTTGTAGAACAAGTGTCCATATTAGAAAAGGAAACGTATTTATTTTTTTCTCCACTAGTCTCTCAATGTATCCCAACATTGAGTCTAGCGATATTCCAATCGTTTTAAGCCATCCAAAAGATTTATCGAACAACCCAAAATAAGCTAGGTGATCACCTCCTTATTTAACGTGAACCGCTTTCCGCCAAGTCATTTTTCCATTTTGGAAGCAAAAATAAATTGACGGACGCCAAATCTGGAGAATAAGGTGGATGATGCAGCCATGCATAGAGGATTGTACCATGAGTAATGTGTGTCCTACGATTCCGTTTTTTGTCCATAGCTTTCTCAGCCCAATTTTTGGAGAAAATTTTTTTGTATGCGATAATTTGAGATATTTACAATGTCAGGAATCTTTCTCATATTTTTCCTCTGTAGTTACCTCAATCGGAAGAGAGGTCTTAAAAATGATTGTTCAACCAATCATGAATTCGTAGAACCAATATCAGTTGCAAGATTTAGAAAAAATTAGCAGAACCCATATCATAAAGTTTGAGGTTAGAATCAAATTGAAAATTTTATTTGATTAGTTTTATCGAAACTCTTACACATCATCTACACTGGTTCATTATCGCCACAGTTGGTTCTGTGTCTATCTAAGTGGAGGAAGTCATGATCTCTTAGTCGTCTACTAGGAACCTTTAATTTAATTAAATTTAATACATCCGGTGCGTCAGTTAGGCCTTTGTTTCCAAATCAAAAATAACAATGGAGTTTGCTCTAGCGTTGCACAGCTCAATGTGCTTAGTAAATTTCATATTTTCAACGGGAGTAACCTCTAGGTCTTTAGTTTCAAGTATTACCTGAAGAAGTACACCATTTATCTTGTAGTTTTGTGTAAAAGCGTTTGCTTTTCGATGAAATGATAGAGATTTGCACTTTTCAATGTTAAGACTCAGAGAATTAAACTCGCACGATATCGCTAGGCTATCAAGGTCTTCTTGTAGTTTATTGGCATCGCCAACTGACGTAGGTTGGAGGTCATTTGGGAACATCAGGATTTTGGATGGATAAAGCAAATTCAGTTGGTCCTGTGTCTATCTAAGTTGAGGAAGTCATGATCTCTTAGTCGTCTACTAGGAACCTTTACTTTAATTAAGTTTAGTACATCCGGTGTGTCGATTAGGTCTAGTAGGAGATTACCAATAAATGTACTTTTTAGCAATTCGCGTCTATTTTCTAGCGCCCGGCTAAATATGGTGATTGTCGCTGCCGTCCTATCCGTCTTTCTAGGTCAAGTAGCGTATAAACTTATTTTGAATTTTCTCAAGAGTTTGGATATGATCTTTGTAGAACGGACACCACACATTTACAGCATATTGCAGCTGGGATCGAACGTAAGCACAATACAGGTTCTTAATTATTTCCAAATCAAAAATATCACCCGTGCAACGTTTGACAAAACCGAGCATGAAGTTCGCTCTAGCGATGCACAGCTCAATGTACTTATTAAAGTTCATATTTCCAGCGGAAGTAACCTATATAGGTCTTTAGTTTCAAGTATTACCTCAACAATGTTAAGACTCAGAGAATTAAACTCGGCACGATATCGCTAGGTTGTCAAGGTCTTCTTGTAGTTTATTTGCATTGCCGACTGACGTAGATTTTGAGGTCATCTGCGCACATCAGTTTTTTTGGAATACTTTATCACTTCAGTAATACCATTAACGAAGATTGTAAAAATCAATGGGCCCACGTGAGAGCCTTGTCGTACACCAGAGGTTGCTGGTATTCCAATCGACGTTTTATCTCATATTTCAATATATTGGATACAATTACTCAAATAAGATTCGAGCTAGGCTACGAACTGGCTTGAAAATCCGAACTTGAAAATTTATTCCAAAGTTTTGCAGTGGCTGACGAAAACAAAAGCTCTTGCAAAATCGGTTTATACTCGTGTTACATCAACTTGTTTGTGCTTCTCAATTTCTTTAATATAATAGCTGGTAAATTCTATGAGATTCGTACATCGCGGAAGCACTGCTTTGAGTGAGTTGCATATTACCAATTCAAATAACTTAGGTATAGCACATATAGATGTAATACCTCTGTACCAAGAAGCATCATTTCTTGATTCAGTTTTGAAATTAGGCGTTACTCTATTTTCCACTTTTGTGGAAAAGTTGCCAATTTTAATGATTGATTAAACTGTCTTCTGGCTCGATGTGTGGAGTAAATATGAATGTACTATATTCACTAGCGGTTGGATCTTTATAATTAACAATATGTTCTTCTTTGGAGCTGCTCTCTATCAATGTCTTCTGCAACATATTGAAAAAACTAAGGAAACATGTTGGTTATGATCTGTGGATCACAAGACTTTTGATCTTTAAATCTAAAGCTAGCCGAATCTAAATTAAAAATCGAACCAAAACCGAAATTAGAATGCAAAACACGATTGACACACAAATAATAAATGCGCCATTATGGCCTTAAATTACCAAAACGTGAAAACAGTCGGCAGGAAACGTTTACTTTAGAATGTTCATTGTCGCTCGAGGTGTGTGCTTGTTTCCACTGGCCCGCTTGGACCATATGTTGTTCTAAACTAATCGGCTTATTCCCGGCAGCAAACATCCTTTGTTCATGGTTCTATAGCGCTCTCTAATTACGGTAATAATGTAGCCGCCGCCATCCTGAAAAAATGTGAATGAATGATTTTAAGGGAGTAATAGGTTTTCGTGTATTAAAGACGGTTTTTTATGTGTGCCTAGAGCATTAATTTTGTTTGCTCAAACATCCGTACAGGGCAAAATGCACTTCCAGCACCTTCAAGTCTTTCACCAATCCGTTTATAAAAACCGCCTGATTATGCGACCCGTCGTCTGGTTGATGTTTGCGGGTTCTCTTGTACATTCGCAATCATGATGAGCTATATTCTCGACTGAACGTCTGCTCCGGGCCAGCCACATCTGGTACCTCCCGTATTAAGTGAATCTTTTCGAAGCGAGCGACTAAACGACACATTGCTTGTTCAGATGATGACACGCAACCGGAAAATCGATGACGAAACTACTTTTTAAGTATAAAGCGATTTAGGTTTTTCTAAATTTATTCAGCTTTGTTTATTTCACAAATATCAGTCACGATGGCTTTAGACGTAATTTACAAAAATGTGAGCATTATCCGAAAAAGTGATCGCTTTTGCGCCACCTTTTATTAATCATCTCTCGTGAATAAAAATGATAATACACTGCTCGTCAAAAAATTCTGAACACAACATTTTTTCAGTAAATATTTGTGTTTACGATAACTATTCGAGTTATTCGAGTGCCGAAAGGCACTAACGGATGAAGTTTTTGTTTAATAAAAGTAACCACAGAATCAAAACAAATGAAACAACAAAATTACCGAAACCGATATTGATATATCTTCATTTTTATTTAAATTTTGTTTGCAATGTACTCCTGAGGTATCATTGCAATGTACTCCTGAGGTATCGTTACAACGTTTGTAACGTCGGGTTTGGCGTTGTCATGCGTTAATATTCAAGTGCCCGGAATTTTTTAACGAGCAGCCAGTATATATGAGAAGTACTGCATATGACCTTAACCTTATCATTACTAATTTGTGTTTTATGAGTTCTAAATAAACAAAACAGGATTTTAATTTAAAATACAGAAACAGAACATTTCACAAAAGCCTATATGGAACTTAAAAATACATTCACGGGTTGATGGAAATCATTATGTACAAGAGTGGTTTCGAGTATTATAATCCTATAGTTCATCAATACTGCAAGAAATATGATTGCAAATTGGAATGTTTTGAACTGTATCCGGACGGCTTTCTAAAGTAAAACCCTCCGTGCTGTAATACGAGTATAGTTATAATTTTAAGGGCCTACACAATTTTCGACTTTTGACCGATTTTTTTATTTTATTTTATTTTCAGGTAAGTCAATTAGTATACAGACATTCGTCACGTCACACAGTGAGTATAATTATAAAATAAATATTAAGGTAGAAGGAGAATTAGATATTTAACTAGTCGATCATATGTACATTGATGAAGAAAACACTAAACGCGTATTTTCTTATTAATTAGTAGTTAAATTAGTCAGTACCTATTGCGATATAACGGGTCTTACGACACGATACTATTCCTACTATGACAAATTTGAATTTTTTTCTGTTTTTGCCATTGAAAGAATTTTCGTTACAGTTCTGTACAGCCGCATTCCGATGATTTCTGTAAGTGATTTTGATGTCCATAAGTTTGGTGAATTGTAACTATTTAAATGTACTATTTCAACAGCTATTTCACAGGATCCTTTCAGTTTTTCCAAATCTAAAAAAATCCTCAATTCCTGTCACAATTGCCAGATTATATGATAAAATTGGTTATATTTTTTTAGATAAAAAGCTTTAGATTATCACGACAATAAAATCGATAAAGTCTCGCTTCATATACTCAAAAACTCGTCGGCGAATAATTCTTTGACCTACATATTAGTTTTTCAAAAGTTATACTTAACTTCTTATGCTAAACTCAGTTTAGATCACAAATAATAAACAATCAACTTCACCCGTTCGTTAACCGGCTTTGCTCTTTGCACATGGAATTTTATGGAATTTTTTTTCTGGTCGGTTCCGCCCATCTATCTTCGACTTCACTGGCTAATACTAAAGTCATATATGTATGTACAGATGATTGTTGCTTACAGTTTTACGATAAACTAGGTACAATTGATTTAACTTTATTGTCTCTTCGCAATTTATTTATTGGAAATAATTTTGAATGTGAAAAATCTCTAAACTTGTCCAGAAAATGTGAATGTACTAAATTCGATTCGGATTGAACTAGTCAAATATGCATAACCGCCGGCAACAATGCGATCAGTTTTAAAGATAGTAGCCCAAACATCAAATCAGAAAAATCGTCAAGCCCTCACAGAGAGTGGTATGGCGATCAGTTACTCGAAACTAAACAACGAGTACGAACAACAGCCGAACGCAATGCAAACAAGACAAAATTCATTCAACAAAAGAAACCGCACCCCAGCCGGCCAAGAATCGTGAGGATCCGCACTCTTATGTCTTCAAATTTTCAGAGAAGTTCATTTCTCTGCCGATTCACACGAATTGGATCTGTAAGTGTAATTTTAGGTCCGTTTGGCGGTTTGTAGGTACTGGGCCCGGCACTGGAGAATCTGGTGGGTCCCAGATATAGAATCTTAATTATTCGCCTGTATAATATATTTACATTTGGAACTGACAGTTTGGCGATATCTACTTTGGAAAGATATAAAACCGTTTATGGTTCAGTTTTAAAGCTGGAGGCAACGGAATCGTTAGTTTCTACACTCATTGGGAACGAATGAAATGTTCATAAAAAATTAATAATTATATTTGCCATCATAGAGCAGTTTGTAGCGGTCATGCCGAGAGCTGAGTTTTCTTAATTTAATTTACTGGTGAATACATAATTTTGAAAATCAATTTTTACTGAAACTTCATTTTACCGTTTATCGTTTATTAAACGATTTCTTTCTTCCTAACGCCGCGCACTAACAATCCAGTAAATCATTAATTCGGTTAAAATGGCGGGCTTAAGAGTAGAAGTAACTTTGAATTTTTAAAATAAGTTCATGATTTAACTTTGCAAGTAAGAAGAGTCCTCAGGAAAAGAGGAATTCATTGTTAAGAAGTCCTAAATTTGTATGAAGTGTGAATATGCGTGGTGGTCGCGGTGTCCTTTATATTGTTCGGCCGAATTGAAGGATATCTCTTACTTTCTTAGCTTTCCTTTATATCCTCCAGTTTCAACTTTCTATTATTTGTACATCTCGTTTGATGTCATCGGGTCAGTACAGTCTTGCTTCTACTGCTCCTGCTAGAAATTTATTGTTTGAACAAGTTCCTTATCATTCATAGTTGGATTTAATGAATTCAACAACAACTCCGTCTCCATGGAGTGTCTTAATTCCGTGGCCATTAGATTTAATAATATTTCTTCCTTTTAAATGTATATAACGTTCTATCGCCATTAGATCAACTTTCGTTTCCAATAATAAGTACAGGCCTTATTAGTTATATGAATGTCGGTAGTTATATGGTGAAGTTTAGTCTAGCTGATTTGGGTGTTAAACACGGTGAGAGAAATATAGTGATCAAATTTACCCTTTTCTGTGCTGTGCGTCGAAAACTTGGATGTTGGGTTACAATTTTCCAACTTAGCCGAAATGATTTCAACTAATCTAGGCCCTGAAAGTCATAATCATATAATCAACGCAAATCTCGTACATTTTATTTTATTTTTCGCTCTAATAAATAAAATTCTTTATTAGCCAGCCCATATCATTTTTGTCATTATCTTGGATTTCCCATATTGTTCTCAAGAATTTCTGAAATGCCGTTCCATTATAACATAATAACTTTACATAAAGGACCTTAGAAATTTTCATTCTTATAATCAAGTTAGGCTTTTGCAGTGATCGCTAAGGTATGGAAATTTGACTTTTAAGCCTCAATAATAAGGGGTATTGAGGACCATTGGAATTTATTCTCGATTTGTTTCGTTATAATTAAAGAATTTATGGATGCAGCATTTCACTTTGCTTGTTGCAGCCGGCCGCCACTTTTATGTTGATATTGTTTTCCAATAGAAAACCATAAAATCTGGTTTAACCGTTTATAAGCTATCTAAGCATCAATTCTGGGCACGTGGTAAAAAATGTTCTTGTGCGGATGAGTACTTCTGTCAGGCAAACGATGTTGCGGTCAAGATGCACGTACTATCAGCATATGCGTTAAAAACGGGCAATATGATCGGATTGTGTTGCTATACTTCTGATGTCATAAGGCCTCCAAAAATGTATCTTCGATTTTTACCGTGCAATTTGAGCCCTAATCGTAATTTGTAGTTATTAATAAGGAAGGATACCTAGATAGCACTAAACATACTTCAACGTGTTCTCCCATATGCTGTCGTATATTTGTGGAACATTTCTAAATTGCCTGTGAACAGGAATGCTTTTTTCGTAACATTTCTCTAATATGATCGTCAAAGTGGAGATTTTGACCGAAACCTGTTTGAACGAAATCCACACTGGTACCATTATAGTTTTCATCAAAACATGCAAATCAATTTATTATTGGCTCTAGCGCTTGCCAGCACTGGTCTCTGATAAACTTAGAACAATTAGAAGGTATCCATTTATTTATTACCACTGCTATATCCGATAGGACGTTAATTCGAATATCTTTAAGTTACTAATGGGGATCAGCGAACGGATTAACTTTGCTACATAAGGTTAGATCAAATAAGTTAATTTTATTTTAACTTTTTATATTTTTTTGAATATTTTATTTTGATATTAAAATTATTAATATTCAAAATTTGACAGTTTCTGAAATAGAATAAAATTTCTGGAATGACCAAAATTAATTTGTTTTAAATTGACTTCTGGGCTGGGACTCTTGTTCAATGATTTTTGGTTTATTTTTCTGTGACGAAATTTTGGGTTAACTTTAGGTGTGCGAGTACATTTTGTGGGGAATTTTAATATCTATCCTCAATTCTACATTCGATATTTTTGAAAATAATCTGTCTAGCGGTTGTGCTAGAACATTGTCTAGTACTTGAGCAAGTATCACTTTCTACGAATAACACTAAATAAATTATACGATTTTTAATGCTTTCATACATTATCAAAAAAGATCGTTCATCATTAACCATTTTAACTGAGGATCTAGAAGCACTCACTTCAGGAATATTGTTGAGCTTGCTGTCGAACATTAAAACAGAATGACCGTCGAAAGTCAGTATTCGTCCTGATGTTCTTGAATTACTTGAATTGATTCATAAATTAAGTTCATTTCGAAAATCACTGAATGTGGTCAAGTATTCCATTCGATTTTGTAACGAATTCCGCACCGTTTTCGGCAAAGCTCAACATAATACACCTCAGAATAGTGAAAGATTAACATACTCAGAATCGACAATGCTTTACGGAAACTTATAAGGATAGTCCATGATATTATTAGAATTGGAGGACGATAAACCAACAGCAATCTTTTAAACATCACATTACAGAGTTTTCGTGCTACACAAGCATATAACCAATTGTATGGTGATCCACAGTTACTTCTTGCAAAATATCATCAGTGGTTCCGGCTAATTAATGATCGATCCTCCGCTAATAAGATTTACCGAAAATTGTATTGAGTGCTATCGTCAAAAGCCACTACACTGAATGTTAGTAAACGTCCGCTTTCACACACATTTTAAAATTATCCGGTATAGACGATGTATACGAATTTGGCTCGAAATTTCCTTCTCAAAAAGTTTCTTTTTTTCATAAAGTGTGTGTCTTTGCTAAATCATTTAAAAATAATTCCATCCCGAAAATTTTATTGTTCAGCAGCCCGAAAAAATTATACAATTGTATCCAGTCAAAAAAGCTTCACTTTAAATGATTAATTTAAAAAATTAAAAATACTTATTGATCATCCCGAAAACAATTTTCTATACATTGTTCAATTGAAAATATGTTCATTACCGAATTTCCTTATGGCGATCTCAGAGATGTTCACCTCACACGACATATGAAATAAGGTGTGTTAATCAATGCAGAACTTAAATCCAGGTGTTTTACGAGGTGATTAATATGTACCATTAATGATCATGATTTTCTAATGGTTGTTTAGATTTAAGTTCTATACTGGTCGACACACAAAACTCCATATTCTATGTGAGGAGCTACATTTCTGAGATCGCTATAAGAAAATTTGGTAAATGCCCCATGTTTGGCCTACCTAGAGCGTGTATTTCATTAAAATTTGAGTTTCAGTTCTGGTGCTTGTGGTTTAGGATGTGGGTCAATTAGATTAACAGTTTTAAAAGTAGTGCAGTACCTACTTTTAACACATTTTAATCTAATTCTGTGTCGTTTAGTTACATCATGTTGTTGCCCTAAGAAATCAATTGCCAAAGTCATGAATAATTAAATAATTTCACGTCTACAAATTTTACTTACAAAAATGTATGTATTAAATTATTAAATATTATATTTACAAATGTTCAAAAAATTAAATTCATTTAAACTAAAATATTTAAATTAAAAAAATGTATAATAAATATAGTAAATGTATGTGATTGGTAACTAGTAAGTGTTATTACAAAATAATGAGCGCAGCCAGAATGTGTCAGAAGAACATCACACAAATAAAGTTGGAAATAATTTCTCTAAAATTCGACAAAAATTTGAAATTGGAAAATATGTAAATGGCACTATTAATTACAAAACTAGAGTTTTTCACTTGTTGAATATATCTTCGATTAGTTGTTTTGTAATAATTCGATGAGGTCTAGTGGGATCAACTTTGGGTTTCTGATATAGCCGGGCATTGAGCGCGTACAATTTTTTTGATAAGTCACAACGCACATTAAACCACCAGTCACATACAAATACTGCTTGCGAGAATTGTGTTCCATTTGGACATAAAAATGTCGCTTGCCGCCCATCAATGTCACAGTAGTGCCAGCCTAAAATACAAGTTCGTAATTAATAAATTTGTACAATTTTATGTTTTAAGTATATATGTATACATACCTTGGCATCTTGTTTCGGTATCAGCAAAAAATCCTGGATATTCTTGTTCATCGCAATAAAAATTTGTGTATGGTACAGCGGATAAAATAGGATAATCCACACCAGGGCGACCTAAAATATTTATGAAATCAAAAATAATCTGTTATTTATTTATATAGAACTGCAGTCTTGTATTTTGGTATACATAAAAAGCTACATTGCACCACACAATAACATATCAACCTATTATAAAATATGAAAGGTAATTTAGATGTGTGGAAAATATGCATCCGTTCACATTATATAGAATCGCATTTTTTATCATTATGAGTATATTTGCGAATCGTGATTTTCGTTTTTTTATTGTGGTGGCCAAAAAATCACACAATTTTCAATAATAAAAGTTACTTGGTTGCTTTTATATTATAAATTTACCATAATATTTTATTAACAGAAATCATAAAAATCTTTGATTGAAATTTATTGTTTGGCAGTGTTTTGTGTAATTTTCAATGAATGCCAGTTCTGCTAATGGATGACCATTAATCATATTATACCATTTTTCAATAAAAATACATAAATGTTAATTATTTTTATGCAGCTTTACGAAACGATATGTTTTGCAAAATACATTTATTGACTACTTCTCGTTTATATTTAACAGGAAAATGTTGGAAAATGATTGAGGCAAATCAAAAGTTGTTTGAATTTGAATCTGATGTACATAAATAGGATTGTGATTAACAAAGATTTAATCATATTGTGATTAAGCAATTAACGCTAGATAAATTAGTTTATGTAATGAACAATAGAAAAAATAATATGTTAATGTTAATCGCGCATTTTAAGCCGGAAGTGCACCTCAGAACAATTTACTGTCTATTTTGCGATACTATAATTCCACTGTGTTGTTGATTTATTTGTTTTGTAAAAAATAATTTTTTATTCTACCGGATGAGACAATCTAAACGCCAAATAAGTCTTAAAATGCAAGTTTAACTGTCCAGAATAATACATTATTGAGAGCAGTGTGGTATTATTTAAAGTTATTAAAGAGGAAGCCACAGCTATACGCAGAATTAGGAAAAGTAGTTCAGTCTTGACTTTGGGAAAGGTTTGCCGAGCAAGATTGTTCTTCAAGATAAACTGAAGGAAGGTGATCAAGCCGTACATATTCCTTAATAAATATTTATAGGGTGTCGCCCCAAATTTTCCACTTGCTAAATTTTTTAAATAAATAATAAAGAGAAATACAAAATATTTGTTAAACCGTTTTAATTGCCAAAAATAGCTTATTCTTATCTAAACGTGTTCCACACGCAATGCCACATATAGCCCATGCTTCAAACTGATAATTCCAATACGCAAATGCGATCAGCTCGGGAGGGAATGCACTGATTTACATTTAGAAGTTTAAGATGACCAATGATAATCGAGAGAAGTCCTTAAGCGACCAATTGTTTTCCTTACGACAAGTAGAAAAAAAATATTTGACAAACGAACTGTTTAAGAGCTTTTTTCTTGTTAAAGGTCAATGGAGTCGCTGATTTGCGGTCGATTAGCGTTAAATTAGGTCCTGCTTTAACCAGAAAATCAGAAATCTAATTATCATTTCTGTTATTGCAACAAAAATGATTAAGTATTTACAATTCTTAACTATCGTGGAAGTGGTTAGACGATTTTTCAACGAATAGAGGACGGCTTTACTATTCTATTTGTGCACGGAATAATGTTACCATTTGAATTAGACAGCTTAGCGGTAAAAAATACAAGCGATTTTGATAATTGATTAATGAAACCCGCAGAAAACTAAAAATCTCGCAATGGATAAACCGCCGAAAAAAACGAAACTGACAAGATGGTTGCAAGAATAAGAGTGAAAGGCATCGCCCATGTAGTAGCCCTACAAGCAATATTCTGTGGTTAAGTGTTGTATCAGATACTTTTTCAAAAGCATTTTGGGAGTCAATCTGTAGCGTTTTAATTTTATCTTCAAGATGACTCGTCCAAAACAGTTTACTATACCTATAAATTATCAAGATGATTAATAAAGTCTGATTCAGTAATTGACTGCCCAAAAAGTATCGGAACAAACAGATTACCTATTTGTCTTCGTCTATTTAAAACTGATAAACTGGTGTTAATCTTTTCTCATTCCACAATAATCGGGATGAGTTGCATTAAGTCGCATAACACGTTCAAGTAGATATCTAAAATTGTTGTGATAAGGTCAGTATGTAGCTTTGATCAACAAAGCAAGATTGATGTAGCAACTCATGTTTCAGAACAATCCCAAAGGCCCATACAAGCTTGGAACAGTTAGGTTAAGTGATACTGAATGAGAAGATCGATAGTAAAGTTAAGCGGGAAAAATCGCAGGAATCCTTATTTGCCAAGTCTAATTTTGGAGCAGGGTAAGAGTGTCGAAGTCAATTGATTTTTATCAATCGTGTTACAATAAATTATTGATCCCGTTAACAGCACAATGGCCATATACTTAATACTATCACCGTTTGACTTTAGTTAGTTATTAAGAGAAGAGTATACTCGTATTTCGGTTGTGTTCATCCATGGCGCCTTAAGAAACTTAGGAAGAAATGTTCGACGAGACTACCACAATTAAATGATAAATGAAAGGTTCATTACCTAAATTAAAGCTATATTTTAACTAAAAATATAATTTATGAATTGTTTACTCGCTATGCTTAGTGGTATCATAAAGGACCAGTAGGTATAATTGTGCTGTAAAAAGCGTCAATACGCTTTAAAGCTTTTTTATGGTTTTACTCTTCGTTGAGCTTGGAATGAACCAAAGGAGTAAGATGTGAAGAGTCAGGGGGTAATCTTGGTTAGTATGTATCCTAACTACTTGACGGTTTAAAGTCAAGATTTAGTCGAATGCGAACTGAAATAGAAAATTATTGATTTGAACAGTTCGTCCTTAATTTCCTTATAAAAAAATAATTCTCTCGAAGGAAAGGCCATCGAAAATTATTTAGAGAAATTCAATTCAGATATTAACTAATCATAATAAGTTTTGACATTAGCAAACTAAACGGTGCCTAAAATAAAAGTCTACGACTGAGGAAGAAAAAAATGGTTTCCATAGCAATGAGAAGACTAGACCCCACAGAACCAAGATTGCCTTACACGCAATATTTTGTAGGCCATCGATGATGTTTCACAATTGAACATTTCTATAGTCAAGCATTTTTCAACTAAATCACAATATTTTCGGAGATAGTCCCCATAAGCATTTCCTAAAGTTCTGCGAGAGTGTCCATAGAAGTTTGCTTTGCACAATCGGATATAATGATCAAGCTCCGAAAAACAGTGGCGATGACGAGGCCATTTTAATTTCTGCGTTTAGTGAACATCGCCAGTTTAGCAGGAATTCCTGAAAAAGTTCAAAAGATATGCGGGTACACTTAGGCATAGCTATCGAGCCGGTGTCTTCCATAAAAGTTTTCAGCTCCGGGTGAACCAGGCTTTTCTGCAAACGCTAACTGTTTCAGTAGCCTTTATGTCTAGTGTTTCGACGGTGAGAAACTACAGCGATAACCTCAGCATAGGAATTCAAAAGTAAACTTTCTGAACCCAATGTTATTTTATTTTAGAAATCTTCGATACTATCGAAGTCGGTGTTTACATACTTTATCTGACGCCGAATATTGTTGCTTGCTATTTATTATTCGAAAATTCATTTATTAAATATATAGATTCCTCTACTGTCGAAATTCTTGAAAAATGAGCGCGTCTATACGTTCATCGCAGATTGCATTATTAGAACCATGCGCCTCAAATCTAGCAACCCCACACAGAAAAGAATATCAGCTTTACAAAGTGCTTTACAGAATTACCTAAAATGGAATTGGCTTTAAAGTTATCGATATACTCCACACACGAATGTATTAAAGAGGTTAGAATATTTGGTGTCCATTAAGAATGATTTAAGACACAAATAACCTCAATGTTCTATTCAGTCAACATAAGTGTCCGTTTAGTTGTTCGTTTTTGGCATTCATACCTTTACAACATAAAAAAATTTTCCACAGAGTCACATGTGGTTATAAAAAGACTGCATAACGGAAATGAAAGCATCAAAATGTCATATTCCTGATTGTTTGTGATGGTTAAGTGTTCATTCCAGTCACTCTTTATGATTCCTTTTTTTATACTTAATTCTCTAAGGGAGCTTTGGCCAGCTTTATTCCCGAATTATAGAAGTGTTGCTCTTCAATTTTTTCAAGCACGGTAATGTCCCTCAGATATGACACAATAGTATGATTCAAAATTATTCCAAAAAGAGAGGTACAACGGGCTCGATACTCTAAATGAAAATATTTAGAGCAGGAAAGCAACAGTCTGGTTTTAATTATCCAGTTCATATAATTTGATTAGACACTATTCAACTGGGCACAGGTTCACTGGACATTTTTCCACTAGCACAATTACACTGCGGAACAATACAACTAAAGAATTATATTGCACATTTTCGACCTCTCCTGAATTCGCCCCGATTAGACCAGCTTCAGTGCATTCTTTGAAAAAGCTCTGCTTATAATAATAAATATGTTCTGTATGCGGTCGCGAAAGGAATTATGCCGAGTGCAATTGGTCGAATAGAAATGTGCCTAGAGGAATTATGTCCAGTGAAGTTCGGTCAAGTGTAATTACTGTTTTACTGAAATTTGCCGAGGACGAATATTTTAAAAGAACACGGTTATTATTAGATCAGAAGAGAAGAATCATCTCGTAATCCTCCGGAAGTTCAAACCGCTCTTTTCCAGGTTATTTTGCTGGTTTTCATACTTCCGTCTTTCCTAGGAGTCTTCTAGTGATCCTTTGCGTGTGTTTCCGTGTTTCACATCCCATACAGCAGTACTGATTTCACAGGCATTGAACATACGTAGCTTTGTAGTTCGTGACAGGTCGAACGCGTACCAGATCTTGTGTAGCTTATAGAATGTATTTCTTGCGTTGGTTGATATCCTCTTCAGTTTTGCCTGTTTTCACTATAATACAACCAAGGTATACGAACTTGACAATGGCCTCTATGGTTTCTTGATTGATGGTAATTGGTGTAGGTATGTTCGTGTTTAGTCTTTTTGATGTTAATTTTGAGACCGACTTCCTTTGTCAAATTTCTGGGTAACTAATTCTATATAATCAAGTCAAAATAGCAAAGCCAGTTGCGTGTAGTTCATTAAGCAAAGACGCAAAGCTAACTACTCATAAGTACTTGCGGTTGGTCGACTGGAAAGCAACTGTTATAAACAGCGGTTGGGGTTGATTGGTGAAAAAAGTTCATGAAGTTGGCATAGAAATGAGATGAAAGCTTGGTCATTAATAAATTGGATTTTTCTCGACAGGAAGATAATGAAAACGAAAAGAACTTGTTGTCTATTAAAATTTTGTTTGGCAATTTGCGATGTTTCATGACACGCATTGATCCGGGTCAGTTCAAATTATATATGGAAAACCTGATCCAAATTTTGTTTAAGATCACAAATGCTGAATTGAAATCTAAATAAGCGGCTTTCCGTAGTTTTATGAAACATGAACGCATCAAGAAACACAGGTATTGCTGTAATAAAACTGTCTTACAAGAAATATTACTAAGAGTGCGGGCGAATACTTGGTAAAACTCAATATTTTGATTCAAGATAGTAAATTAAAATATTTTCCAAAAATGCTATGATAAACTGATAGAAAAATTTGTCTAAATTCGATTTTACTGATATTAAATTATTTATTTATTCGACTATTGGCCAGCACCCTAAATTTAAAAAGTGAGAAAATTTAAAATTAGACGTTAACTGATTCAAAAAACGAGTTAACTATCTATGCTAGTAAAAATACTGAATGTGGAAGTAGACTAATTCTTAACTGACTCTGACCGGAAAGAAATTTTGTGTTTAGAAAGGAATAAGGCTTTTAAGGTAAATTTTAGTTGAACTTTTGGAATAAGACCATCTTCTTAATTGATCTGGATGAAATTTAGTTTGTATGTGTAGAATGAAATTGGAGTTTCCAAATGAAGTGGTTTGGTTTTAGTTCGGAAAAAATCTGCCCTGTATAAAACTAGTTTTTTACTTTACCAATCGTAACGACATTCGCTTTATAGAATGGTATTAGATTCGAGAACGAATTTAGTAGGTTAAGTTCTCGATTAAGGTCATGTTTTATTAGAATGGTTATTTCTCAACCAATTATGATGAAGATCTGTTTGCAGGATGTATTTTAATGGTAATGTTTTCCATTTTAATTGTACACTTGTACTATAGTATTGAAGAGGAAAATTCTGCAAATATCGTTTAGAATTTTCATTTCACAGAGAAATGGCTTAGTCTCATTCAACCCGTCATAATCTCGATAGTCGTATACGTATGTAGTCGCATATATGTATGTACATACAAAATTATTTACCCAAAAGTTGTAGGTGTTCTTCCCATGTTATGGGAAAGAGGCCAGCATAACAATCAGGGCTTGTCATGTTGGAATGATGAAGTTTATTCGTGAAATAATTTTGTGTATTGTGGTAATTAGATGTTTCGTCCATTTATGAGGATCATAATTGTTTTAAATCAAACTCTCCAATATTAATATTAGATGCTCCGAATTTTAATTATTTTCTAGGATTAGTCAGGGGCAAACTAATTAATTCAAATTTGTGGTAAAAATGGTACATTTTTGATGGTTTAGAAAAACCATTCACCAAATCAACTTAAATTCCTCAATGGAACTATTCGCCACAAAAAAACAAGATTAGCATCGACGCGACTTATTTGGACAATACGGGTAAATGTACAAATTTCCTAACAAAAGTATATTTTTTATGTATACTCATATGGGCAGTCGCATCGTGACTGCAATTTATTATAAGACAATAAAGATTTGGTCGTGATAATTCAACCTTCGTTTACAACTTTTGTTTACCTGGTATTGATCGACCCAATTCAAGATATTCCCGCACCGATGGACTTAAAAACCCAATTGGTATATCTTCCGGTGTTTCTGACGATGATTTCTCCTCCAAATTTTGTATTGGATCATTATGATTATGTAGGTTTGATGATCTTTGTTTTTTTGTCCGTTTCACGCGGTTTGATGATGATGATGATGATGTTTCCTTACAATCTAAAATTACAAAAAAAAAAACATTAAATTATTAAACATTAATAATAATTATAATCCCCTGTAATTTAACGATGATAATTTTATTTTCTTGCGCGCTTAGATTCGTACTCGTACACACATCAGTACCGTTTATTTGTTACCTTGCCATTCTAAATTAAAAACTAATTTTAATTTTTTTTTTTATGTTTACCAGATGAAATAAAACAAAGATTAATTTAAGATGGTCTGTGAATTTTAACATATGTATAGTACAACAGAATGTAGAGCAATTACTTTATATATTATTAAACGATCTTATGAAATCTGTGTACATAAATCTTGATTATTGATTTTACGAAAAGTAATTGGATCTTTACTTCATTATCGTTGTATTTTTATTTTTAATAATAAGATCATGATGGTATGTGATGAAATTGTTATAATTTGAATGGCGACATGGTAATCCTAGTTTAGTAAATAATTTATGTAATTGTAGTACGCATGCTTTCTCAAGGTTTTAACAATCAGTGTTCAGATTTAATTGCTGACGGCTTAAAGTACTGCGTCCTCAATTAATTATGTAATTCGTTCTTGTTCTATCTACATATATTTACCGATGTAATAATGTCTTTTATATTGATTGTAACCGGTAAGGAATCAAACTTTTATCTATTTCTTTATTTTACCTTGATCTTGTTTTTTATATAATTCCGCGATTACATTACCTTTAAAAAACTTAATTACCTTGGAAAAATATAGTTGCGTTAAATTTATTAAATTACTAACCCGTGTTTACTTTTATTACAAAAAAGCTTTTATCGAATTTGAAGTGTTAATTAGGGTCAATTGGAAGTTTTATTAACTAATATGTCAAATGGTTCTTAATTAACTTGTAAGGTGGCCGTGTTCGGCGGCCCATATCTCAGAACGTAGGTGATTTCACAATTGTCATTGTGTAACTATTAGAATAAGAACATTTCACTCAACAAATGTGGTGTCACCAAAACTGGTAAATGAAGCCTTCAAAAATCAGTTATTTCTTAGCTTTATATTTGTACACGCATAATATGATATTTATATGTAACGTGTATACTTAATTTGCGGTCGGTAGCCTTTCTATTCAAGGAAATCTAGTGTACAACATGTGTAATACTCATTTTATTATTACAGCATTACTTCACAAATATTCTGTAGTGATAATTGTTTATTAAGTTGTTAATGTTCTGTGCAATTGTGTAGATTCGTTTTGTTAAATTAATTTTCAACGATTTGCATAATACCACAATAATCGATTTACCATTGCCAGATAACGGAGAGAATCCAATAATGCTTAGAAAATCAATGTTTCCTGTTCAAGAATATTAAGAGTAAAAGGTGAGCAGCCAAAATTAAATGTAACTGTTACTTCTAAAATATTCTCTGTGGGATGGGATCGAAACGTCTCAATTTTAGTGTTTATCATTAATTTCCTTCTATTCGTGAAGTCGTGAAAAATTTCCGCATTCGGAATATATTTTTCTTTGGAATTCTCTATATTATTCGAATTTTTTGCACTTTAACCATTTTTTTAAATTTGTTTGCATTTGTTTTAATATTTTCCTAATAAAGGTTATAGTGCACAGCTGACGTGAAATTAAATTTTCGCTGGTCTCCAAAATTAACCAGGGACTCTATTATGATTTCCGCGACGAGTCTTAAAAATTTCCGATATGTACTTTTCCTCTATCGAAAAGATTATAAACGCACTCATTTATCGTCATAAACGCAATCATT
Organism: Nephrotoma guestfalica; assembly: GCA_963691935.1. Taxonomy (NCBI): domain Eukaryota; kingdom Metazoa; phylum Arthropoda; class Insecta; order Diptera; family Tipulidae; genus Nephrotoma; species Nephrotoma guestfalica. Next base: position 253,743,017 of record OY829913.1, read on the forward strand.
TAATGTCAGCTGATGACATTTGTCAGTGTATATGACATTAATGTGCACATCAATTTTATTTTGGTTGGAATGATAATTGTGATTTGTGTTGAATTAAATTTTGTTTGCGTTTTTTTATTGGGATAGTTGAATAAAATGTATCATTTTCGATATAAATACAAATATTTACTACAAACATAAACATTTTTTCATTTTATTTTTACTTACATTAATAATTTTATATTTTATTTTAAAACGCAAAACGTAACAAACGATAGTCAACCGTCAACACAAAAGCAAATGTCAATCGAAAATTTTCCGCCTCCTTGCTGATGGCGTTACGTTTTCTCGCTATCGAATAGATGGCGAAAAGCTATCGTATTTGGTGATTCTAAATTCACGATATCGTGTTAAAATAGTTTCGTTGCGGAAATCATGATAAGGCCCCAGATTCTTCCAAGAAAAATTACGATCTTCGTAAAATTTTAACGCAGAGCTTTTTGTTGAGTTATTTTTTTAAATTAATTAATTAATTTTCCTTCGCCATAATTTTTGAAACACAGCACAACAACAAATAAAAATAATTCATGAAATGTCAAAAAATTAGCTTGCTTTTATCGTCCCTGCAGATAAAAATGCAGTGAAAAATGAGTTAAACAGGGACATCTATATTCTAATACGAAAAATGTCAATTTAACTAGCTAAATTGCGTACCGCAAAATAAAATTCAGCGGTGAAATTTTCATTTTCGCTGTGTTATTTTCATATCTATCATTTCATATCACTTCAGCAGAGAAACAAATATCAGTAAACTTGCAAACAAATTTGAAAAATTAGTTAAAGTAGCCGACGAAAAATTCGAGTAATATAGAAGATTACAAAGCAAATTATATTCCAAATGGGGAAATTTTGCTCAATTTCAGGAATAGGGCCCCCAGAAAAAATATTGCCCACCAACTGTATCGGAAGATATGATGTTGACAAGGATCTGTAAAGAATAAGAAGCATGACACGTAAACTTACTCAAAATACTGGTATAGAAAAATTTCAACTCACTTTAGCCAACGAGGAATCTAAACACTAGCTATGTACAAATGACGAACCATAAAATCATTCGCAAATGGTAATGTCAAACGTATGTAGTTCAAAAGCATCGATATCGTTATTCTAGTGATTCTAAAGGTTCTAAGAAGCATGGAAGCCCTTAATACTTAGCTAGCTAACTAGGAGAGACGTGATGAAATGCAAATGGTAAGAAAATAAATTAATGAGTTCTTTAATTCATAAAATATCATTTATAATTGCAAGTCAAGCTTAAAGATTGTTTTTGTTTTGTTTCATTTAAAATTTAATCTTTTTGCGAAAGCAAATATTTAAAAAAAATAATTTTGGTCAACTTTAATATTTCACCGCCTTAAACCTCCGCTTTTCTGTTTTTTGTCGAATGTGCGATATAATAGAAGTATTACCTGTTTCATTTAACTAACAGAAGTTTTTTGTTTTATTTGGTGAAATTTTCGTTTCCACTGTTTTCTGTATCAACACTTTTCAGTGTGTTCAGTTTTCCTTGTCGAGAATTACTTGTTCTCATTTATGTAGGTGATATTTTGTATGTGATATATTAGATTGACAAAAAATGGAAGTTGAACTCAATCGGCCATGGTGTCTAGTCTCTGTAGGTAATTGGCATAAACTTCAAATTCCATACAGTATCTTTGTTTGCAGTTTATCTAAAAAAATAGTTCCCAAACACTACCTAAGAAAACAGCAGATAAAAACACCATTACTAAATAAAACGGATAACTCATTGTGTTCATAAATCCTTACATTGCAAAAAATTAAAAGCAGACATTAAATAAAGCTTAAGTGCAAAGAAATTTTTAATATACGATTTAATTACATAAGACTGAAACTAACAAAAGAAGAAAAAATCAGCGTCATTGACAGCGATATTGAACGTGGCACCACACACAAACGATACAAAAAATTTGAATAAAGTTCAATGAAACGAAATCCGTGCATCACTAACAAAAAGGTTAACTCGACGCCAGTGAAACTGAACTATTAACAATTTCCCTCTACAAATACGACCAAATATTTAGGCATGGCTCTAGTCGCAAGGGTCAAATGGAAAGAGCATGACAAAAAGAAAGGGAAACATTTAATTATGATGAAGATTAGTGTCAAAGTCATTCCAAAGCAAAGTTTTACGTGGTATTATTAGTGCGCCATACTGTTTACCAAATAATAATCTTCAAAGAGACAAGTTGAAATTCGTTATGGAAGAAGCATACGGATAACAATACAACGTACTCAACATCAATGCTGAGATACGTCGAATCTTGGCTACAAAAACCCAGTAGATAGTAGTATCTCTTAACCAGTTGAGTTGTATTCACGCTCATTCTGAATCTCATGTCTATGCTAATTGCCGCTAACATGTTCTATCATATTGCAAACAAAACTAAATCCAATTCTTAATAGCCCTCTGATTGTGAACTGAAAGCCATAAACCAGAAACTCTCATGAAGTTGTAAAATTTCACGATGCGGTTGATATATCGACAAGATAACTCAAATTATGAATGAGATACCTGGTCATTGGTGAATAAATTGTAAGAAAATAAATATATAACTAGAAATAAATTACACTTTCGAGTACTATTCATGATTTTTATAAAATTACATTGATTTACGAAGAAGTTGGTTTTTCAATGGCCAGTACCGATAATTCGTCGAAAATTTCAGCATCCATGCGAACGGTGCTCGTGCTCACAACACTGCACACAAAGACTTCCATCCTAAATTTTCTGTGTGATGATCGTATTTCCAAAATCGATGAAATCGGATCAACGAAGTTCTCCTTTTAGAGCAATCGCACCGGAAGGTGGACAATGGACAAAGTACCATGTCCTGGTGAGTAGAGTACGGTAATGTGTTGTGTCTGTCGCCGAAGATATCGGCGACTATCAGAATGGCTTTTGTTCCAACCAATCAACCACTTCGCTCATATGCCTTAAAATATCACACTTTGTTTTAATCTGGCACATCATTGTGTTTTTTAATCCGGCACTCGATTAGGTAATAAGGAAAAGCCGTATAACAACAGCAAAATGTTTATTCAAAAAGTCAGAGAGACAAAATGATGTCAACAATATTATCGTAACGTAAGCCGTTAGTGCTAACAACATCAAACACAGACCTTTCTTTTGATTTCAATACGAATTCACACAATTGTCTCTGGTTTTTAACAGATGCTAATTTTCAATTGAATCGTTCTGACTATAAATTAAAAGTTAATATTTATACTTATTATGTTGCCCATTGACAGTTTCGCCCTGTTTCAGTAGCTCATAGTATACGATTCCTTTCTGGTCCCACCAAACGCAGAGCAATGTTTTCTTTTCGAAGCAATTTGGCCGTGCCGTCGATGTTGATACTTCCCCAGGTGAAAACCACGACTTTTTGCGTTAGAGATTCTTAAAAAGATCCACTTCTCATCTCCCGTAATGCAGGAAGCTCTTTCGTTCCATCCGTCTCTCAGTCAACTCATGCGGTATCCATTTTCCCTCCTTTTAAATTTTGTTTGACGAGTCGTGTTTGATGCCTCCGCTCGCTTGCAGCTCGATGTCTTCAAATGTTTTTGGTTTTCCGGAGTGCTTCTTGTCCTCAATGTCGAAATCGCCACTTCTGAAGCGTTTAAACCAATCTTCACAGGCAATTTTCGATGGTACATGTTCGCCGTAGGCCTCCTAAAGCAAATGACGTGCTTCAGCTGCATTTTTTTCAAGTTAAAGCGGCAAAGCTTCCCGTAAATTCTGTTTGTTTGGCACAAAACTCGACATTTTCGTGCTGGTATTACAACTGGTTATCGTTAACAACTGTCCACGCTATGAGCAAAACCCAACTTCTGACATAAACTAGATGTGTCGCTAGCACCATCGATGTGTTAAACCGGGAAGTTTAGTTCCGCACCTGATATATGCGTAGATAATTTTTATTTGTTCCGAAAATTTTAAGGTAACTACGCATATACACCTTGTTCCGTGAGCTGATCAATCCTCGATGGGTGGTGACGTTTGATAGCTCTTATCTTATGCCTGTCTCTGACATTTGAATAATCTTGTATAAAGTGAGCGTCCTATAATTTATTTTAACGTTATTTTGTATAGATGGTGAATTTCACGATGTTTAAATACGAGTATCTTTTGACTTATTTTCTATACTCTTGGGTGATTTTCTATTTCAAACACTGATTTTTTAGATTTCTTACATCATTTCGAATTTCGTATTAATCTATTTATTTTTAATTTTCATTTCCGAAGTCGCTAGCTTTGTAATTATATATGTACCATATTTACTTTTCATAAGAAATTTTTTGAATTGCTTTTATCAACTGTTTTACTAAACTGAGTGAGTTTACACCGTTGTAACAATTACCGTCCTCTAAATAAAACAAACATCGGTTTGCATTTATAACTAATCGATTTGTAGGAATTAATACAACATTTCGGTTTATACACCCAAAATCGATGCAGATTTTTGGAGATTTTGCCAATAACATAATAATGACTATTTTCAACACATCATGCCTTAATAATGTGGGAAACTCGTTGCATTAGCTTGAATACGACATTTAGATATTTGCCTTAAACAGTTAGAATAATATCATCAGTATAGTTCTGAACGATAATGTTGGGATTCTGGAACTTAACTAGAAACTCTTTAATAGCCGACATTTAAGAATTTTAGATAGGAATTTTTGATCGAAGCAGAAAAGTGCTGTCGGAAGTATCTGCAGTATCTTGGGAGGCATTCTCTTATAGGATTTCAGAAAGACAAAGGCAATGAGGTGAATACTTATAGGTCGGTCTAGCCAGGCAATCATACCCCACACAATTTTGCAAACGGCATTTTAAAATTGAACCATTATGTAATTCGGGCACACTTAGTCTTAACTATTTATGTTAATTTTTACCCCAATCAATTTGACTTTTAAGATAAGAGCTCCGAACTTTATGCTTCCTAGCAACATTTATTCGATTTGGTTTTTTAAGGTGCAGATAAGATTTGTAATACCGATTCCGTGATTGCTTAATTATAGGAATTACATTTTCTCCACAAAATGCTATCTCCACTCTATCCAATCGTCCATAGTGTTAAATATAAACTAACCGTCTTTTTTTCTTTCTTTTCAGGTAAGTTGTTTAGAACACATTACTGGCATCTTAAAGTGAGTATTTCGAACTACTAACTAAACTTATATAGTATAGAAGATATATTACGATTTTACCTATTAGTTATTTTTAAATTATATTTTTTGGCGGAATGTGTACTCTAAAACATAAACCTTGGTTAACAAATATTTTTTCAACACCTCAGTTAATATTTTATTGCTTTTATTTATCTAATTCTTTCTCGCATAATCGATTCATTATTCTTTTTATCCTAACAAGATTGCAAATGTCTAATTTTTTAAAGCTTTACATTTTTAAAATAGTTTGCAATGGTATTTTTCTTGCTTGAGAACTTTATTAATCATACATTCCTTGCTAAATAATTAATATTTCACAACTTAGTAAATTTGAGTGACGCGAATAGAAGTTGTACAAAGAGCCGCATATTAGTACTCGGCTGGTAAAGATGACATTCAATTTCATAAATATTAAAACAATTTCGTTATATTGACAAAGTGATTGATGAGTTAGAAAAAATATAGAAAAATAATATTTCATCTTAAACACAAATTATTGTCAACATTTTTTAAGATACTGTATATATATTATACATACAAACATAATTGCGAAGATTAATGATGGGATTGGTTTAACCTTAAAGGTTCATTAAGTAATATATAAAATAAACTATAAAGACATAAAAAATATATTTATAGTTATACGAGTCTTAGATAAGGTAATTATTAGAATATTGAATTGTGCTCATTTATGTATCAGATGTAAGAACCGCAAATGACGTGGTTAATTTATGAAATATTACTGTTGGTTAAGTAACGTTGTGGATTACAATTTTAATTATTGTAGGTAAAAATTACCCACAGCTGCTAAATCAAATCTAAAATATTTTCTGCTTATATTTTCATTATTCGGTTGGTAAAATAAGGCACCATGATCTTCGATTGTACCCCAAACTTAAAAAAATTGTGAAATTACGTTAAAAATATTTAGTTTTGGTTGCCCTTGATGAATCTTAATGGCATTTGGTCGGTATTTCGATAATTAAATAATCCATACGCATTTACATATGATTTCCATACTGATTTATGAATCAATTACAAAACTTTGTTAGAGGTAGGTAGTCGTGACAAATGATACGGACGAGGTCATTTTGTATTGTTTGCAATTACTATATGCCATTACCAATCGAGTTTAGCGCCTAGTAATAGTATTTCAAAGGATAAATAATAATCACTAGCTTCCCGGGGATTAGATTGACATAGCAAAGCAGTCGTTCGCTTTCAACATCCACCAAACTAATGTTCACACGGCAAATGAACAAAGTGTTACTGGTTTAATTGGCTTTTCACACTCCATCGGTGTAGAACATCTATCCAATCGACTACTACATTTGAATCGATCTACACGCACACTCGCTCTAGCTTGGCTATCAACAGAGGGTACCAATTAGTTGACGCCGGTCAAACTTGTTTTGATTCGACTGGTGGGTGGTAACGAATCGTCCCTTGTGTAAAGTGTTGGAACATTATTTCCATTTTATCGATAAAAGAAGCTAGAAGTATACCTGTGGTGGATTCAAAATGATTATAGACATGCTTTATGCAGTAATTTCGTTCTCGTGCTTGTCAAATTCGGAATTGCGCTCTTTGTGCCATGATCTCACTTGCTTCACTTCTATTATTAGGTTGTATTATGATTCCAGAAGATATTTGTTGATTAATTATGTTTCCAATGTCATGTTCTTCTGCATCTACAATCAACTTCAAAATTCAAAAGGCTATTTTTAGAAACGGAATTGGGCTCAGATTTAAAAACCGAATTGAACCCGCCTTTATATTATTATACATTAAGACTATCCAGCTTATTTCTACATTAAATCTCTCATAATCACATTTGGAGAAATTGTATTTTTTAAAACATTTTTATTAACTGAACTTAGTGATCACCAATTTTTTCAATTTTTTGAGGTCATGTTGAAAAGGAGTCGCGGTCACTGTTTGAGTCTGCCTGATTTATAGGCATAGCTATATTAAATAATATGACTGTTGAATAATGATTTCAGCCAAGAATTAATATTAGTAATTTCGAGATTTTTGTAAAATAATTGTTTCTGGTTTTTAATTTCGTTTATTTTTGAGATTTTCAGTTTTGATTTTTTAAAATGATCTATTTCGTCATTATACAATCCTTATTTCATTTCGTTTAAATCCGATAATGCTTACTGAACTATCGGTCGGCGATAGTTCGATTAAGTGCTTCTTCTTCATCATAACTAATCGTTGTTGTAGTTTACGCTTCCGTCGGGGTAAAATTAATTTTGTTCTGAATTACTCTGCATCATACATTCTTGGGCAAAATCTACCGCTTAAGCATGTTTTAAATTTGTTTGGGTTTATGTTGACGTCCCGCGCTTTGTGATTTGGTTTTTCTGAAATTGTTGGTGTTGACATATTTAATACTTTTAACCTACAATATGTCAAATGTTGTGACAGTAAGAGAGGAATTGATGCATTCTCTCTATCTAAATTAGTTTTTGCCTTTTGTTTCGAGATAGGATAATCAAATTTCGCACCGCCTCTACTAGTGTCTGATGAAGAAGACATTTACGAAAAATGGGAGCTGTTACCGCTAAACTTCTGCATGGGTTTTCTCTTAACCAGGATCACTTACTCCAACTTCACAAGCCTTGAGACTTGAATTGAGTAAATAAAGAGTTGTTTTATACCGAAAACTGGAACGTCAAATTATGCTGACCCGAAGGCGATCCGTCTATTCTCTAACAGCCTCGAAGCATTAGAAATAATCGTCGATAGATGTATTAGAAATAATTGTTAATCCACCCCTCAGTAACATGCGACATGCTGACAGAATTTATAAATCCTGTGAAACATCTCTAAATTAATTTTTCGCTAAAATTAAAAGAATAATGGGTTTGCTGGGGGCATTGTCCTGGACATCGCCGGTTCTTTTGACAGTAGTTTGTTCTCCACAATTGCCGATGGCTTTACTTGGACTGGCATTGACTGGTAGAGCTGGATTGCGGCTTTACAATGTCTGTTAAAGTCCCCAAAGATTGTCTCGCAAATCTGGCCTTCGTTGCTTAAAGCTCTGCGGATCACTTAGTAGTCATAACTGTTTGAGGTAGCTACATGAATGTATTTGGTTAGAAAAGGCAAATTGGTACGTTAACCTATCTAAAACCAGCTTCTTGGATTTTAGTGAAGAAATATAGATGAACTGTCGGTTCCATTTCTTTGATACAAAAGTTACTATTGGCCGCTATTTTTAGCAACATACAGGGAGTTAGTTGTGGGACTATTATAGGAGCTATGTCTTCGATTGTTTCATTGATTTGCACACCATTTTCTTATTGCATTTGCTGAAATCGTTGATTCAAAGCACGTTTTGTTCCGTTGCTGTTCGACTGAGATGTATTCATCATTCAATTATTTGCATTCATCGATAACTCTTTTTCATCAGTTTATTCATAGCGCGATCTCTCTTTCCCTCTCTCTCTCTTTCAAGATTTTAAACGGGATTCCGCTATTTACTTTCTTTCGCGTGATTTCAGACCATCGAGCAGTTTTGGTTTATATTATACTGTATTTTAGGCTCACATTTGCTAATCCAAGTGAAATAATTATTCCGTATACAGACGGCTCTGCTCAGTCCGTTGAAAAGTCAACGCAATTTAAAGTTGGGAAAGATACGGTGGGATGTTACGGTCGTGCGGGATTCAGCTCATTGTAATATTAAGCGTAATTAAATTGCAAATTCTCCCAACCCAGGTTCAAGTTTAAAGAAAATTGACCCGAATCCGGAGGCTTCGTTGTCTTTTAATAAGGGCAAGAAAGTTATTCAAAAATTCGTTCGTACTTAAGTAACGCAAACTTGGCTTGCTTCGTTTACTTGCCTCAAGACTAATTGTTTTATCACTAAACCGACCCAATATTCGGCAACTACGCCTTGACTTTGCGAAGAAGGACCAAGTTAAAATTTTGGCCTCGATCAGTCAGCATACTGCAATGTAACATCTCTAGTATCATCTCTAGATCTGTGTGCATAGTCTTCATTGCCTTGGATCAGAAATATTAAATGATACTTTTATAAGCAGAGAAACACTTTACTAAATGCTAGTGTTCCGCACACAGACCGAACCTTTCAATCGCCTTTTCGCTTGTTCGAACTTGTTGGTAAACTTCGGTGCTACTCTACTCGCACGCCCAGAAAAATTCTACAAGTTGCTGAAACATTTGTAATGCTTTCTGAATATTATAAGAACATAGTGCCATCATGTTGCTTATCATCACCTTAACTCCATCCACATTTTCTCCTTTCTTGCAACCAAAATGCATACCCAAACGCTCGGAAGAATACACTGATGCAAACATTTGCATTGCAGAAACTTTTGCGATCTATTTTGAAGATCACCGTTATGTTAAATAGAAGATAATGGCTGACAAACTTCCTAAATCTTAGGGATCAGGTTTATATTGCCGACTTCGTTTTTCTTATAAATCAATGATTCTCGAGATAACACTTTGCAGGGGTGCAATTTTGTTAGTTGAGTTAAAAAATCAGGTAAAATTCTGAAAGAACTATGGAGATATTCTGCAAATATAAATACATTTTCTTTGACCATTTATGTAGTATTGCTCTAAAATTTGACGAAAAACATTTGTCACTATTAGCTAATTATTAGAGCAGATTTCACTGGCTTCCGGAACCCTTCTTATTTTATTGATGCGTACATGGGAACTATACTGCAGAACTTAAGGAGAAAATGGATGCCATTTATCCCAAATGTAAAGTGAATAAATTCAAAACAACTAGTGTTTTGCTAGTATAGTTTTGCGTTGGTTTTGAAACGAGAAGCTTTTCGTTTCTGTTTCCATCTGCCTTTTTTGTCGTTTAATGTACATGATCATAGCAACATTCGGTAATCCACGTTACTACAACACGATTATAAAGAAAATCCCAAATCTATCTGAATAACATTAGTACTCAAATCTACCAACCCGATAAGAATCAAGTGAGACATTGTAATAAAGATCTTGGAAAACGTAAAAATTTTGTTATGAGCACTTTAATCTACTGCTATAGTGCTGATGGCTGAGTCAATTTTTCCTTTCGAATTTCACAATTTTAACTGAATCACCTTAGTGATAGAAGCTACCGCGATGGCACTTGAGACAGACATATTATTTTACATTCCGTTGTAGGCCTGTAGCATATCATTGCAACGACTTGGTTATCAGTATTTGGTTTCAGTAAAATATCTATTTAACCTTTCCGTTGAAGCAGTAATCTTTGTATGACCTCCTGAGTTGCCAATGTGGATTTTTATCAATCATCATAGAACTGAAAGTTAAACGGTATTTTCACTACGTAAATTTTCAGAACTACTGAAATATTGTTACAATCAACTATTAAGCGCATCCCATGAATATTCAGCCAATAAATGTAAAACAATTTAATTTAGAGTAGAATCGTATTTTCTGTTTTTTCTGAATTGAAAATTATGAGAAATATTTTAATAAAATTTTAAGCCGGTCCACAAGGAAAGAAATCGTTTTACCTAAATTTGTACGACATTGATTTTAGATTTAGACATTCATTTTAAATGTTAATTTTTTAAACTTAATTGGCCGTTTTCCGCTTAATTTAAACATTGAGGTACAATTATTTGTATATTAAAATAGAATTAAAGGAAATCATTAGGTCATAGTGGTGACCATTAGTGCTAATTATAAAGTGTAAATCGTAATTGCTACCTTGTCAAAATATCATGTGTCTAACATTTGTGGGATTTTGTTAGATTTTACAACAAAGTTACATTGAAATATTAATAATTCCTGAAATTTGTAGATGTCTTTTGATATGCTTGAGAATGTCCTTCTATTAATAATATGCCATTCTCAAATTTTATTATAATTTTGATTATATTGTGGTGCAGGCTATTCAAATTATTAAACGAGTAATAATAATTAGATAAAAATCAAATACGTAATTACTGTACGTAAGAACAAAAGATAATTCTTTTTCTCTCACTTGGGTTCGACTGCGTAACAACAAAAAACTACTTAACCTTGTCTCAAGACAAAAAAATATTAGTTTCACAAAAAATTAATATATGAGCTAATTGTGCAATCTTTTGATGAATGGAGAGAATTGAAAACTATTGTAAACTAGGCAACTGCGATTAGGGTAACCTGTGTGTGTGTGCGCTCCGCTGTGTTAACAATTATTGCAAAAATTATAATAATTTCAGGTATTTATTATAAGTTAATATTTTTATGTGTTTAAAATTTTTGGTTTAGATTTTATTTATGGGCACTATTATTATTAACATATTCCAACATTCATTTTTTTTCTTATTTTAATATACGAGTACGAGTATGTGATCAATGTCGCGCAATACAAGGTAATAATGTGTTTCGTTTATAAGTTTTTATTACGTGGCTTTAACTTTTATGTACGAGGTTCGATAGAAGATTGGTCAGTTTGTAGTTAATTCCGAAATTAATTGCTGATCGCGTAAAGATGCTAAGGTAATTTATTAAATCTTAATAGAGATGTAAAAGACATTTTTATTGAGAACGGAACATTATAAGGCTAAATGGAATTATGTTAAAATTTACTAGAGATTTTTAAATAATTTTACATTAATTAAATTATAATTTGAAATAAATAAATCACTAATCGATTAATTTTTACATCAAAGAATTATTTAATTAATATATTCGATTATGCATTTTAAAATCACATAAAATTATATAATTAATAATGTTGTCTACTAACTAACCTAATTTTAAGAAAGAAGATAAAAGCGTTTAAGTTATAATAAAATAAATAGCGGCGAAATATCAAATAAAAATAAGTTTCAGTTCATCGTTTTAGGTAATTTTAAGACAGTTAAACGATAAACCACAAAATCTTTAAAATTTTGATATTTGTTAAAAAGGCTAAATTTATAGGAAATACTTGAAAGAACCTAGTACTGCAAACAACCACAAGCCAAACTTATAAATTGAGAATTAAGATATGAAAATGGAATTCGGGTAATTTGCAATTGACAGTGGCGTGACGAAGGAAACCATAGTATAGTAAAGTTACATGTCTTTTCTGAAAATATTTTTCTAGTCAACATTGGAAGTTGAGAAAGGCTGAAAGCAAAAAAGCTTTGAAGACTAATCGTGTAATGACTCACCAAGTTGTGAACTGGGGTTATTTAAGATCGAAACATAAATTAACAAAAAACTAAACTGTCTTCCACGAAGACTAATTTATTGTCAGAACTATTTTATGTAAAATTAAATAATTAAAAACAAAATAGCAATAGAGTGTAAATATGTTCGTAAATTACCGAATAACGAATATTCATATAATATAAATATTTTAGTTTGAACTCTAGATATATCGCTACTATCCACAATAAACGTTTAATCACTTTTTGTTTGGTCCTATATTGGCCTTAAATTAGACGTTTTGTCATAATTTGGTCATTGTGCTATATATTGATCATAATATAGTGCTTAGTAAGCTACAAAATTTCACATGTTGCTCATTAGGTTCATCACAAGACTGTGTCCAACTCTTGATTTATTTTGTGGAAACTGACTTATATAAAAGTTTACCATAAGCCTGCTGTCAGCTAGACTTGTCTGGGCTTTTAAGTCGCAGAAAAATATAAAGTTTACAGTAAAACTCTATTCGAGAGGAAGAATATTTTAAAATGTTTTTCGAATAACCTAAATTAATCCCGAAAAATAGCAAAGATAATGAAAGATAGCAAAGATAACAAAGATAAAGAAAGGTAGCAAAGATAATTAACGCAAGACAAAGTAAATGGTTTCCAGGATAGCTTGAGTTCGAACCCCAGCAGAAAAAGCAAATTAACATGGTAAGTCAAAAATAAAAAAATATTAATAAAAACTTTAATGATAACATCCTAACTAATCTTGAACGTTAAAATAAAGGAAAACTTCAAAGTAAAATGTTTTGAACATGAAGAAATAACAAATTTATGAAAATTTTCAAAATCAAAGATCGGTCATAATTTAGTCCATTTTGACCAAGAAATCGTCACATTTTGGTAAATAATAACGTTTTTATGATTTTTGTATGGCCACGTCTTGAAAGGGTCTTATTTATACATTTTGGTTGTAATTAAAGTTAAAAAAATCGGTTATTTTTGTTCATACAAACAACATAATTTGGTATGGTCCTTCCTTATGGCTAAATCATATAAAAATGTTTATAACGGCTTTAAAGGCTCATTATATAACTTCCCGTTTGCTGGGGAACGATGTTTTGGATTCGCCTAGGTCTTAAATAAAAATTCAATTCTTATACATGAAAAAGTAACTGAACAATTTAAAATTCTATACATAAGTCCAGAAGAAACTGCTTCCAATTACTTAGCGTACTTTTTCACCATCTTGATCAACATTTTCAGAAACACAACAATCCAAAAATGAAGGGATTGGTGGTGGTGTTTAAAATTAAATTCGTATCATTCGATTGTCCTGAGAATTTTTCCTATGTTGAAAAATCTGCTACCAATTTTAACAGAACAAGAAAACATCATTTCTTGGAAAAATTTAGAGGCGAAGGTTGTCCGACTTAGTGGTGACTTGTGTTTCTGCATTTGCATATTTTGATTCCATTAAGGTTACGGATGCCTGGAGCTGTCTGTTGAAAATGTTTTGGATGCGAAATTGAGTTTTGAGATTTTAGGTTTGGTTGATGTCCAAAAAAGAAACTAATATCGTTTTGGTTATTCATTAGGATACTATAAGGTTAAAGTTGCAAATTTTGATTAGTCATTTAAAATTATCATCTACAAAAATGTAAGGTAAAAGCTACGCTTATTAGCCTTATGCAGTGCTCCTATTACAACTTTGGTCCGGTTTTTGTGATAAATGTGTCTAATATACTGAGTTAAGTCATGCTGAAAATGCTCACCTTTTATATACGAACTGGATCACATACTATTTTTATAAACATGTACTTACAATTTACTTTTGTATTTGGCTTTTCTGTCAAAAATCTTACTATAATGCTAATGAGAAATAGAAACTATAAACATTAACTTCAATAGTTTAACCCCCCTTAAGGGCTGAGACCCAATCATCATCATTTCAATGAGAATTTTTGTTCAATAATCGGCCAACCTCAGCATAAGACCTCCTTAAATATTAATAGAAAACATCGGTAATTTGTCATTTTGATTTGGCTAATTCGTTTTTTAAGTTAAAAATGTATTAAGTTTTCTATGGGGTTCGACCTTTTAAGCTGGGGTTCCTCGAATTTTACATTGGGCAGAAAAAACGTTCCCATTCTACATTTTTTTTTCTGTGCGATTGACTAGTGAATAATTTAATTTATTTATCCGAAGGTATGGATATAACTAGGTTTCAGCAATATAAAGAATTATAAATCGGAATTAAGAGTGATGCGTTCGACTGGAATCTAATTGGCTCAAATTTATGAAAATAATGTTGTTCTGTTTTGTGCTTTATGTGTCACTACTCTGGCATTTCCCTGTGACTTTTTGTTTGAATTGTTTTATTGGTTGAAATTTAGTAAATTGGTACTTTTCGATACCTACAAATAGTATCGATATGGATGGTTAACTCCAGCCCCAAGGTGCATGATTGAATTTACATAAAAAGAAAAAGAATGGTAAAAGTTATGAACCATTTGAAATTTCGGTTTCAAACAGTTGACAGATGAGTGTAAAATAAAGTCTAAGTACAAATTACTGTGGTTTACAATGAAAGTGCATGATAGATACACGTTATTATATAATAGTTTAGAATACTGAACCGTTTCTGGATTGGACTACAGTGGCAGATGTCCTACTGACTTAGGGATTGGGACAATAAAAGAGTACTTTCAAATAGACGAAATATCCCTACTGAAAGAGAGTTTAGAAAAAGTGCAATATGTATTTGAACCTGAACTGCTAATTCATTTTTTTAAAACGATAGAAGACTCATGGTCCGTCTTCTATGAATAACGGTATGAAAAATCTTACGGACGGTTTTTAACAATTTTATTTTGTGTATTTGTCATCGTAATTAATGGAAACCAAAGGTCTGAGCCCTATTATTCATTTACTTAAAGTTATCCTGGTCGGATCCAAAATCATTATTTGAGAAAGATTGATAGAAGAAATACGCAAACTGGTTAGTTATAATTTTGGTATCATCAAAAGAATGATGATCACACTTGAGCAGGATAGGAGGATGTCCGGTAGATTTTAAATTGAATTGCGAAAAACGCTCCATGAGATGCGTGAGTTAATAATTAAGTTCATGGGACATGTTTAAGAATTTGTTATATATGTTTGTTGAGATAATTAGAGATTAATCTAATTCTGATTAGTTTCGAAATAAAACTCCAGCGTCATAAATTATGGAGTTTAGTAAAATAAAGTCTAAGTACAAATTACTGTGGTTTACAATGAAAGTGCATGATAGATACACGTTATTATATAATAGTTTAGAATACTGAACCGTTTCTGGATTGGACTACAGTGGCAGATGTCCTACTGACTTAGGGATTGGGACAATAAAAGAGTACTTTCAAATAGACGAAATATCCCTACTGAAAGAGAGTTTAGAAAAAGTGCAATATGTATTTGAACCTGAACTGCTAATTCATTTTTTTAAAACGATAGAAGACTCATGGTCCGTCTTCTATGAATAACGGTATGAAAAATCTTACGGACGGTTTTTAACAATTTTATTTTGTGTATTTGTCATCGTAATTAATGGAAACCAAAGGTCTGAGCCCTATTATTCATTTACTTAAAGTTATCCTGGTCGGATCCAAAATCATTATTTGAGAAAGATTGATAGAAGAAATACGCAAACTGGTTAGTTATAATTTTGGTATCATCAAAAGAATGATGATCACACTTGAGCAGGATAGGAGGATGTCCGGTAGATTTTAAATTGAATTGCGAAAAACGCTCCATGAGATGCGTGAGTTAATAATTAAGTTCATGGGACATGTTTAAGAATTTGTTATATATGTTTGTTGAGATAATTAGAGATTAATCTAATTCTGATTAGTTTCGAAATAAAACTCCAGCGTCATAAATTATGGAGTTTATGCAATTGTTTTTTGTACCATAGATAAAATGTCGAAATGTTGTTTAAGTGAACAAAGCGTACGGATTGTTCAATACATTAAAAAATTCCAGAGTACAATTTGAGTCTTCACTAAATTCAATGGTTCAGTATTCATTAAGTTTTTCTTCAATTGGCTCTGCAAATATGTAAAAAGAATGATGTCTCAGAATCCACGTTAACATCATCATGTTCGTAACAAAAACTAATTAAAATGAACGGGCGATACGGATCTATATTAGGCAAGTTCAGATTGATTTAAGTAGCTTTACTACTTATTATTTGCTGCATTTCAGGACACCCATTGATCCGGATCAGTTCTATTTTTATAAGAAAAACGATTCAAAATTGGTGTTAGATGACAAATTTTGATTTGAAACCTAGTGACAGATATAGCTATTAATATCAGAAGAAAACATTAGATCGAGTTGCCAGTCTAATTTGTGCTTAATATGGCTGATTTGAAAAAGCCGGAGTTCGGCATATTATCCATAAATATCTTTTAAAGGTATACGTTCGTATACCACACAGCAACAAGGTTAATATGTTGTCCTCTAAATATGGGTGTCAAATTTGGAAGGTTAAATTCGACGACGACAATGAGATCATCTTAAGTATCCATAATGTTAAACACCGAATTGACATCATCCACCAGGAGCTGATATGAACCAGATTGACTGTTAGGCCGAAAATAACACGAAACATAGATATTACTATTTTTGGATCACTATATTTGGTGTTGGGAACAGAACGGCCGAACTATCAAAATTGTTGTGCACCGAAACAAGAAATTCCCTGAAGTCTGAAGCATCAAATGGTGTAAAAGTTGAAATTGTTGTTTAAATTTTTCTCCGTAAGTGCAGTTCTTCAGTTAGAACCGGCTTTTTGTAACAAAATTCAGGGAGTGTAGTGTAGCTACTCAATCTTGAAACGAAAATAATTTCAGGCGCCACTCGGACGCGACCAGGAACAAAACAATTTAAGTCGCTTAAAATGTCGTAAGTCTGGCATTACTTGAGATTTGTTGTTATTATTGTTGGGGATGAATGACTTTTAAAAGTGTTGAACTATGTGCTGTCAAAAAGTTCGAAATTTCTTTACAAATATCCCTTGTACTTTTTAATTATTTTGGCAGCTTTACGAATTCATCTGAATCCGAACGTAAATGTTGGTTGATGTTATAAAAAGTTTAATTGCCACCGATAATATTAATTGCTAATCTGGAATTTAGAACCATTGACGGTCTCATTTATATAGAAATCAAAATTGTAAAATACAATTCAATGGCGCTTTTCAATGGCACGTAAAGCAGATGATAATTGTAATGCAAAACCCAAGCTGTGTATAACAAACTATTTTTTGAAAAAGCAAGGGCAGCTGGATATATTCAGAAGTACTTAAAACGTGCGATTGTAAAGCGGCTAACGTTGCATTAATTTTTTATTTTCTCGTTTAATGCAATGTACAAATTGTGCAATGTACAGTTGGTGATTGAGACAAGGATTTGAGAATACGGCTTATAATGAGTAGATTTGCACTAGATGTTAATACCACATTTCTAGTTTTTTTTATATCTACCATTTACCATTGGTTTACTTTCAAAATGCCGATTTTGGCTATCCTCTTAAACATACCCTCCGTCAATTGCCCCTATTCAACAAAACGAAGCCCAATTTGGAAGTGTGCCGTATAATAGCCGACTAATTTGTGATATTTAACTTTAAGTGTGTTTATTTAAAGTTTGAGAACTGTATCTCCTTGCTGAAATGGAGCCTACAATAATAATTTTGATTCTACAATAATTTTGTTTATTCACGCGGTTGGAACATTTAACTAAACTCGTAAAAACTTTTGAACTTATAGACAAACCCAATCAAACTACTCTTAAACCTGAACCAAAATCCAAACCCGCAAGACTTCTGATATAAAAGAAATTCAAATTGAACTCGGCCAAATACACTGGACCGCAAAATTAACACCACGTGTCAAAATTTACCTAAGTTTAAACCCATTTCTCTCCTAGGCCTTTAACTCGAAATGAATGTTTTGTTTGCGCTTTGAATGACAAACGTCCTTCAGAATACTGTCGAATTAACGTAAGTTTTTAAATTTGAGGTTTTAACTTCAAAGTGTTACACAAAAATGTTTCTAACGAAAAATCAAAACGCCTTGTGAGATGTACCAAAAACCGTAGTTTATTTTTTAGGAGACTCAGTTGATAGTCTTTTCTGAAATGATAAAATAGGCAGCAAGCAACGAAATCAATATAGAATTAAAATTATTATAAATAATTTTCCCGTGATAATTTTGACAGAATAATTTTCTGTTCTGCATAACCAATGAGTTCATTTGCACTCCGAATACAAAAATATTTTTGACATTTTTAAAAAATTGGAATAATTGTAATTGTATATAAAAACATAAGGCAACTAGGCGTATTTTGGCTTAAATTAAATGTGTTAATTCAGTTTAAAAATTAATCAATGTTTGAACTCATAACAACAGCAATTATAATTTCGCAATTCAAAATATGGCACTATCCCAACGTGAACAAAATATTATTCAAAAATTGTTTCGGCTGTACCAAAAAAAAACGTATAGCTGCTTAAATTATTAGTAGAAATAATTATCACCCTACCCGGCTGGATCTTTTGGTAAAGAGTTGTTGTATGTATTTTGTTTTTGAAGCTGTTTGATATTATTGTTTGATGTTTAAATGTTACAAACAAATTCGTCAATTATACGTCCCATTGTGAGCTTCAAAGCTATCTGGCTTGTTTTAGCGTTTCCACCGTTCTATAGGAATGGCTTTAGCATCTTTCAATCCAAACTGGCTATCTAAGCCTAGCTTAGATAGAGATAAAATAAATTAAAATTTTCAAAATCTAGAAAGAGAAACAAACGCGTGCACCGACGTGAAAGCCGGGGACTATTGTTTGGTTCTGATTCAATTAATATACCACACCCGAAATTTGTACAAATAATACCAAAAATAACTACACGAAATCAGGACTATTTCATTACGTTTAGTGTTTTAGGAAAACAGCTAATCTTTCTTTTGCGGAAGACTTCAAATGCAGGTAAATGAATGCGACAATATTCAATTAAACCTCGTTATGGTTATAGAAGGCGTCGTACAGAAGAAAAATTACATGTAAGAATACCTGCAAAAGGTCCTGGTTTAATTGCAATTAGAGTAAGACTACAATTTGCGAGAGACCATGGTGATTGAAATATTGGCTCCTGATCGCGTGTTTAGGTTTACCGATTAGTCGCCGTTTTGTTTGTAAAACTCTGATCGCCAAATAAAGGTTAGCAAACTATTCGCCTAGCAATGTTTAATCGTGGTTCTGTTATAGTGCAAAAGGCATTTCTTTATATTCCCGAAATCTCGATGATTGAAGTTTCTTTGGCAAGCAAGAGGAGGATTGACGAGATTTTGTTCGAACAAGTATTTTCATTTGCGCATAACCGTAATAACTTCTTATTAATGCATGACAATGAAGGCAATGCATCACACCCCACGCATTGTTAGTAAGTATCTAAACAATGTAAACATCGAAATCTTAAATTAGCTCTTCCTAAGCCGAGATTTAAACCAAATTTATGGGATATTATTGGAAGACAGTTGCGAAACCACCAACCTCCACCACTTTCTTTGGTCAAAATGTCCAACAAATAATTATTGAAATTTGCAACAAATTTTTGCTATTGATAATTTAATTAACTGTTACGTGAAGTGGAAGTCTTTCTTTAAAACGCCAAATACAAATGATAATATGATGTTAAACTGATTTTAAACAATAAAAAAGATCGATGCGATTCAAAACGAGAATGTTCATAAAAGACAGTCATACAACTGGGATTCGTCTATGTACGAGTATATCCCATTTTCGTACAATCCCAAGCATAACAAAAAATGTTTTGTATCTTTAACTTAATTATTGATTACACTCAAAATTTCCATAGGCTGAGCAAGCAATTGGTATAAAATTGGTTCAGGTATAACGCATTCAACGCTTTGAATTTCGGTGTTTTGACAGTTGGTCCTTGGTTGTATTTATCGCCACATTTATCACATCAGGTACACAACATATAGTTGTTGTAGCTTCCTCTTAAAATTTGTTTTTTGCCGCATTAGTGAAGAATCATAATTGTACTAGTTTGTATTCCAAATATTCGATAAAGAAAATTCGGATTGACATGCGATAGTTGACATATCCTAATTTGATGGCACCAAGTTAAAGAAAGATGCGAAAACAAAAAGCATTTTTCGGTAATGCAAGATTACGTAGCAGTAGTTTTTTCTTTGCATTTTGTATTATTAAGGAAATTAAGTTTGTATTTCATTTCCACATTCGAAAATATCGATCAAACACAATCACCAAAACTTTGAGACCAGAGAACACCAAAATTCAAAACATTTGTGTCAGAAAAAAACTTTTAATCCACTCAGCTGTACCGCCCTCTAACGACCTCAGATTCAGTGTATAACTGTTTTTACATAAGTAGTTAATACTCGTAAGTTGTGCATGAACTTGCTGATAATTTTATTAATATACGATTAAAGAATCATCTATTGTCCAAAGATTGAACTAATTTATAATAGCTTACGCAATAATATTCCAATCAATGGAGGTGTTATGCTCTTAATAATAAATAAATAGGGTTGATAACACTGAGGGTAAAGTCCAAACTAAAGTTAATTTTTTTCTTCCCAAAAGAGCCAAATGCGACAAAATTTGCTCGGAACAAATGGCAGATTCAATTTTAAGAGAGGAGGTCCTCATCTATCCAGTTTTGTATTTTGTAGTTGCTACAAAACTGAAATTTTAAATTTTTTTTAACAATATATGAAAAATTCCAACTTTATCCCTTTAAACATAGACGTCTCATAAGGAATTTACGACAACTGAAATTAAGCCGGATGATTTATAATCCCTCTACTTTTATTAAGGGGAAGGTTGAAGCATATATTTAGTCAGCAGCCAACAGACATTTTAATAAAATGTGAACTTGACACTATAACATAAGGCTCCCATTTGGATTATATCAACCTCGAATTTTCAATATGCCAAAAAACACCAATTAATACAGGGCGATAATGTTCTTTTGACCATTAATGCTTCTGCTGGTTGCCTGGCGGTTGTCTGATTATTCCTGTCAAATATATAAAATACATTCGTATCGCCATCTTTAAACATTCTGAAAGGAAAGGATTGCGCGAAATCCAGCCTTTATAAAATTAACAATATAGCTCCACTCGTGTTTGAATATGTTTATTTATTAATGTGTCTACATGAAGTAAACAATGTCACCATGAATCGCTAAAATATTAATGTATTTCAGCATTAAATCAATTATTGTATAAAAAGAAAATATCTTAGTATGTTTATGTTATATAAATTAAATGTTCATAATTCCTCTCCCACGTTTGATCCATTGTATTGATTATGTGCGTACGTAAACGATTATACTTTTTAATTCTAAATAACTCTCAGTAATAGCTGGCAAATTCATAATATACAATTCGTGATTTTTTTATATGTTTTATATCACATGTATTATATAAAATTGCAATATATAAGAACGAATTGTATTTTTACATTTGCAAAATCATTCAATAAATTTTATTAGAAACTATTCCCAAAAATATTTAAATTTGTTTCGAAGTAATTTATGTAATCGTACGTTGAAAAGAAACTTTTCGTTGAGTGGACCGTAATAATATAATCGGATCATAACCAACGCATTAGAAGGCCCCAATTTGCATGTCAGTGCCATTACAAAAATAAGAACGTCGAAATATAATCCTGAACAAGATATGGAGATTGCAAAGACGATACCAAAATGATCCCTAAATAATTTTGTGATTTTTTTTCTTTTGGTACATAATCGTTAAAGATGAGATTACTAAAATCATTACTAATATTAATCAAAGCATGACGGCTTTTATAAAGTTTGAACATGTATTAAATTATTACAATGTTTTTCTTTCATTCATTTAAGAGTTGTTTAAAAATTCATTACTAATGTTATACATAAAATTAAGAAGTAAGATTTTATTTAATATGTGCATATAACATAATAATTAAGTATCGCAAATCCAATTATTTATTACTTACGGCCAATTTAGAATTCACGAGATTAAACAACACCTCGGAGACTGCATAGATCAAGTCCAAAGGAAAAGAACGATGGAGCAAGGAGAATTGAGAGGCGACATGAAAAATCCCTAAATGGTTTGTGAGTGTGAGAGAAGAAGAAAGTAGAAAATGTGACAATCATTCCCATTCGCAACAAAAGTACACTAAACTTACCTTCCTGTTTCTTGAAATCAATCAATTTATCAATTATCTTCAATCATTTCTCGCTGACCGTGGCCCGAACTTTTTTAACGCTTTTATTTAACTTCAGTTGTGTCTGAGGAATCGTGTAACTCAATTTTAAATATTTTCCGTTAATATAGAGCTCAAACTATAGATAGGATAGACTAATTGTCGATGATAATATACTCTAATGATAATTGCAGAGCTTTAAAATCCCAAATTAATAAAAGATAAATAATGGAGGATGAACATGTGGTGACCAACACTCTACTTTATTTTACCGCGAATTTATAGATCTCGAATACACCACACTTGATTTCTAAAACGAAAAACTAAGCTTGCCGGACTTTTATAAAACTGTTTTGTAAAATCAAAAATCATTATTCCTGCTTAAATTTCAGAACTTGTTTTATGTGCTACAAAAGAAAGAGTTGCTGATATTAAATTAAAAGTAACATCTCATTGCGAGCACGAAAACATTGATTTTACGATTACCCCGTATATAAATAAATGGAAATCGGACCTACGATACAGTTTAATCGATGAGTACATGATGGTGCATGCAGGATATATAAGTCTCGTGGTTATCCTTAGTAAATTTTCTAAAATATATCTTCTAGGTGATAAAAACCAAATACCATATATTGACATTACATCATGTCAACATGCAATTTTCCGATGCAAGCGGATTCGTAACAAAGACGAAATACTTGAATGTGACGTATAGATGCCCAGCTGATGTTACATCTGCTCTAACGAAATACTACTCTAACATCAGTAGGAGGAATACCGTCCAAATTTCTGCCAAACGATTAATCTCCCAGCTTAAAATATCAGAATCTAGTAAAGTTATGACGATCCACGAAGCACAAGGATTAACCTCATCAAATTCGTTCGATAGTGTACCTCATGTCATAGTTGCAATTTCAAGACACACCCAATCATTTAGATATCTTTCACCAGTGGCTAATGATAGACTACACTCACTTTTAATGAGAGTTTGAACCTACACTACTACTCAAAAAGTGAATCAACCTATGAAATCCTAGAAAAGTTTGGTTTATGAGAAATGTGCAATTTACTATCAAAACGTCAACAAAATAGCATCAAAAGCATCTAAGTTTTATAACTTCGTTTTAAAATCAACTAATCTATGTAATTTGTGAAACTTCATTAAAACCCGGCATAATTAGCAGTGAATTTGTTGGCCATGATTACGTTGTTTCTAACTCTGGAATGCTCCAGTAACTATAGCCCCGTGGAAAGTCGTACAAATTGTGATCCTCAATCAAATAGTGATCATTAGGAAGCTCGCATCGATGCGATTGATGAAGTTATTAATACAACAAACTCGTCAGATTTAGTTCTTGTGCTTGGTGATTTTATTCTTATGATATAATCTGGAATCTGGACCCGGAACTAAATTGTATTTGTCCATGCAATATAACAACAGATGCGGAATCTTTATTTCTGGACGCCATACTTGGTTATAATTTGAACCAAATAAATACCATTGCTAATAATCGTGATAGATTACTATATCTTGTCTTCAGCAACGATATTGCTACTTTCAAAATTTCAGATTCCGTGTTACCTTTTGTAATTAATGGTATCAATCACAAGTCTTTAGATATTGTATTTGACTCAACTAATTAAATGGCGAGTTCGGAACACCTACAACCAATCAAATACAACTTCAAAAAAACAAACCGTGCGGGGCTACCAAGTTACCTAGCATCCATCAACTGGCAAACAACTCTCAATTCCAATGATATAAACGAAAATGTTGATAAAATTAATGATATTATACAGCAATGCGTCGAACTTATGTACCTATGTGCTGTAAACCACAAAATGCTCGCACCCTCAGTGGTTCGATGATAGACTAGTTAACTTAAAAAATTGGAAGTCGAACGCTTGAAATGCAAATGTAAAATGTTGAAAAGCAGGTTAAAAGCCGACAAAACAATGTTTCTACAACATACAGTAACGAATTTGAAATTTATTTCAAATTAAAATACAGGTCGTATCTCGATCAAATTCAAGGAAAAATCAAAACCAATATGGCCTATAACAATACCAGGTCCTCAAACTCCAAAGATATAGCTGACATGTTCGCGAAGTTTTTCCAATCAGTCTATAAACCAAGCGTTACTAGTGGATTGTACGAACAACCCGTAACGTATCAATAACTCCTCCTGTTATATTTGAGGATAACATTTTATCGGCTTTAAAGGGATTTGGAGACGGTTGTGGTCTTGACAATATATCCTCTTCTACTCTGAAGGAGTACGCTGATATTTTAGCAATTCCATTATGTTACCTATTCAACCACTCCTTGAGCACTGGCGTGTTTCCCGAAAAATGGAATATTTCAAAAATTACACTAATTTTTAAATCGGGCAAATGAGATGACGTTACATGCTACAGAGGAATATCAACTACATCATCAATTCCAAAATTGTTTGAATTAGTATTATGCAACAACTTTAGATCCACAATTGCATGTCATATATAAATAAACCAGCATGGGTTTCAAAAATTGAAACCTCATGGAAGCCGCCACTTTCGGTACACAGATTTCCACCAAATTTCGCAAGGATCTCGCAGTTAATGGGAAAGGCTAAGTATGAAGTTTGATTCGGAATAGTCAATCCGCTTGGACTGTAGAAATACCAAATTTTGGCGCAATAAACTTTTTTTTTTCATCAAAACTCCTTATTTTCGGTAAAATTTAACCCTTATGTGAGTGAAGAAAAATATCTTAATTTGAGTGATTAAAATAACCGGGTACGCATTTTGTATGGAAACTATTTTTTGCAATTATGAAATGTATAACGGATTGTGCTAAAATTACATAAATTAAACAGAACCTTGTCTTAGCTGAAACATAAAAAAAGACGTCAAAAAGTGCAAAAGGTCCTTGTCAATCATATTAGGGTTTAAAAAAATATCTGAGCAAATATTGCTCGAAACTTAATTTAGAATCTTTTTGTTTTAATCGTTTTTTTGCAATCCATGCCGAACCCATTTACGACGAAGTTAATTGTGGTTAGAAAATTTATTAATCTATTTTAATTGTTTTTAAAAAAAAATCTCAAATATCGACGGAAGAAAAGAAATTGCTATGATCCTGTGCGTAAGGATATAATGATTGTTATTAAAATAATGTACATTTAGTTTAGTTACTCTGTTTATTACTATTCGAGGGACCGACGCATTCCCGTTGTGTAATAGAACTGTCATTGTTATTACCGACACACGGCCTACTCTTTTCTACGAGTGGTGCCACCTCATAACACACAATATATCAGTGTTGTGGCTACGCCACAATACTCCTCCGTTAAAAATAAAGTAACAATAATCCAATATAACGAAAAAAAACATCTTATTTCTAATTACGCTTATCGCGTTGATCGGCAATTCAGTATGGTCATGTCGTAATCATCATATCGCTGCGGGGTCTTCCGGCATTATCTCGTACCGATTTACAAGACTCGTCCTGGGATTATGTTTCCAGTTCTGGCAAGACCTCCGGCTCTGCACTTGTTGCGTTGGCGCTGGTAAAAAATCGTCCAGCAAAATGTTTCCGCCATCATCGAGGAAAGTGAATCGCTTTTTCATTTGGTTCGCATGAACTTAATTTTTCTCTTACCCAATTATGTGTTGGTTAGCATAACATATGCAGTTTACCAACCTGCATCTCTTCATAATAACTCCGGATAAGCATTTTCACTTATTATTTCTGAAACTGTTGACCAGCCTCGAGGATTTTTTACGCCATGGTTCTGATTGAATTGTTGCTTCATTTTCGTTTGGAGTTCTATTGGATGGTTGGCCCTTGCTTTACATAAGTCCAACTTCGTTTTAATCGGTCGTCTCATCATCACTTGAAAGGTTGACTTTCTACCAAGGGCAAATGTAGGTGTGTAACGATAGCACATCAATAATTTGCACAAATTTTGAACGGCATTACCTTCTCCTTCTAGCTTCTTTAATACGGTCTTGAACGGATCAACGAATTTTTATTTGACTGTGGGTGAAACAGTGCCGTTCTGATGTACACGATTCCATTTTACTTGCAAATCGACTCAAATCCTTCTGACACAAATTGGAGACCGTTGTTCGAAATGATAGTGTCGCAGAGTTCCTGACGGGAAAACATCTAAGCGCTCAATTGTCTTTTCACCCGTTATTGATTGGATTTTAAAAACTTCTGGTCACTTGCTCAACGCGTCAATGATCACCATGTACCAAAAACCATTTACGAGTCCTGCAAAATCGATGTACACTATTGACCCCGGACCTTTCGGCATTGGCTCTAACTGCAACTTGCACTTGGTTGGTGTTTTTGTGTTAATAGCACAATTTTGGATCTTTATTTACTGGTTTCGCACTGAAAGGCCTCAAATGTTACTGCAAGTAGTTTGCGTTTCTCTAACTCCCAATGACAATTTTTTCATTCGGTTTCTCGTGACCGGCAATTAATCGCGAGATGAAACTGCGTACGCAAAGCTCTTCGAATGCCTACGTATTTGATAGTGAAATCGTAAGTAAGCAAGGTGAGTGTGTATCGTTGCAAACGGCGAGCCGTGTACACCGAAATAACTTTCTTCGATACAAAAATCGGCGAGAGCGGTATATGATCGGTCTGAAGCTCAAACATGTGACCGTAGATGTAGTTTTTCTCGATCTTCGTAAACGACGATGCGGCGTGCATGTAGTTCGTGCATCAATACTTCCAATAGTTGTAATCTCTTGAGCTCATTTGCGATCGCTTCAGTTATTGAGAAAGGCACTCTGGGCATCTATTGTGAACGATTGGTTTTGTTCTTGCATTCAGGATTAAAGACGCCTTCATTTTATTGTACAAACCCAGTGAATTCATGAAGAGTGACGGAAATTTTTCCTTTATTTCCTCATCCATTTTTGTGATCGAGTTTTGCTCAATTTTATTGCAGATACTTGCACTGGGCACGCTCCATCGAATCACTTCCGAGCACGTTCAAATTTGAATTTGCTACGTAACACGTTCCAACGTCTTCTCGGTCGTGCAATTTCAACCGTATCGTAAATTTTCCAAGGTTGTTGGGTTCCACGGAGCTCTTGTTGGGTCCCTCTCATGACTTGCTAGTCATCAATACGGGCTATCCTAGCAGCTTCCAGTTGCTCTCGGAGTTAATCGTTCAGTCAAATCCGGAATCGAAATGCAATTTCAATTTCGTGCTGTCGATTGTTGGCTCAACAAACTTTCGGCTCGAGGCGGATAAAGCTCCCACAGCAAGGCTCCGGTATGGATTGAAGTTTCGTTCTTTTTCGCGAAATGAGCAATCACTGTTAAATGAATTGCCCCACAGTTTGGACACGGAAACTTTTCGTTCGGTGCTTGAATACAAGAAAGAGAACATGCTAGAGTGTATCTGTAATTCTGATAGATTCATTACAATACGATTTTAGGCACAAGTATATGTGGTATTCCGATTTGGAGAAAGCAATTTTAGAAGATCTATAAGCGTTGTAACGTACAATTAACTAAAATACGAGAAGCTCTATTTAAAACCCAAACTGCATGAATTCTTCTCCATGCAATACGGCTCTCGGTGTAAAAAAATTTAATGTCTTAGAAAATAATACTTGTAATTGTAGGTAATTGCAGTACCTACATAATGTGGGACATGCACACGATTTTTAATATTTTCATCACATTCTAATTTATGCCATCATTCTCCTCATCACAAGCATACAAAATTATTTAAGATTATGTCATTATTGCGAAGATAGCTATTATAAAATAATCTGGTACTGAATTAAAATGGAAAATTGTATAACTTTGTGATTGTATCCGTTTACATTATTTACTGAACATGTATCGAATTCAAGTACCTTGAATAAAATCCTTTATAAAATAAATATCACATCTCGCAAAAAGTTTAAATCTTGCATAATATCGAAAATTCTTAATGTGTGTGTGTACATAATTTCAATTGGTCTTTAACTATTGTTCTGTGTAAGTTTTCTTTTGTGCGTTAAATACATGTGTTTATGTTGTTACTTATTATTATTGCTTCATTGGTTTCTAAATTATATACCGAATGCTCTACATTACAATTTTTATTTCTTATGTTTAACGTTAAGTTCTCATTCATCTTTTCTTAATACATACTATTAAAATATTCAATGGGAAATTAACTTGAGAGAGAGAACACACCTTAGCACCTTGACCCAAGTTATTTAAGAAAAAAAAATTATTTGTATTATTTTGTTTACTATTTTCTTATGTTGATCTATTTTATGTTGCTTAGGTTTTTTCAACAACTTACTTTACTCTACACACGTAATTGTAGTCAATGATTTTTTTTGTTGGTTTGTTTGGATTACGCGCCCGTATAGTATACTCGTGCATCTCAAGTTAATTTTATGCTACGTTTGGACTTTCTCATACATAAAATATTAATTATTCCATTTTGGTGTCAAATTTTTGGAACTTTAAATTAGACATCAGATTCATGTTATTACACACATCTTAATTGGAATTAAACACTTTAGAGGTGCTCTTCTTACTCTTTTATCAACTCATCTCAAACATTGATCCAGCCTTTTGTGGTTGTTAACTTAACTGTAAGCATATAAAATTGAATTTATGTATGGCATTTGAATTAACGTTTTGTCTCACAATAAAACAAGACGCTCTTTATTGTATTGCTATTGAAAATACTACTTAAAAATACCATTAGAATTGTTGTTTAGTGAAAGTGAAGTACGAAATACTATCAGATTAAAAATTATTTGTGCATTATGAAATTTTATTGTGTTCAATTTCAACGGCTTTGCAAAAATTTAATTTAATTTGAAATTCTAACCACCTCGAGTCATATTATGGTACATTTTATTTTCAGTATTTCTAGCAACATAACAAACATTTCCACTATTATTTCTGGAGTATTAAACGAAACAACCGTACTACACTCAGGTGGAAAATTTTCGATGTATTTCTCGGTACGCCCAGGTATGCATTTTATATAACAAATGTATAAAAAAATCCATTAATAGTTAGTTCTAGACTGTAAAATATTAAAATCACATGACAATTGTTTAGCCTTGGTTTGGTAAGTCTAGCCAACTCGTTGCAGTACGTTTTTTCATTAAAAAATCATTTTGTGCACCTCAGTATAAAAGGTAAAAATTGTTCGGCCATTTTTGTCGTTTTAACTCCTCCATCGACAGCAACTTGCCCGAGATTTATTGCTGTATTACTAATAACGAATTCATAATTTTTCGTTACTGTAAATCATCCCCTGTAAATCATCGTACACAAATACAGCGCTTCGAACACAAATACACGAAACCGATAGAATTCTGTCGTCACCCACTGTCTGATATTTTGTCAACTTTGTTTTTGATTGTAGCACAACACTGTTTAGCAGGTCCCACGCAGTTTTCACAAAAATCATAATTTTTACAGACCTATTTCTCAAAAATATTTAATCAATTTTAATAAGAAGACTCAAACTAAGAAAAATTATTATTTTTTCGTGAAACGTGATTTTCACTTCTTTCGACAATTTGTTCAGTGTAATTATTATTTAAACAACTGCAAAATTAGGTATCACTTCCTCTTTTAAAGCCATCATATTTTGAACGTTACAACACCTGACAAAATAGTCAGGAAGACAAAAACATGTATAGACAAAAACATGTATTCTTAATTTTGAAGCTCTACAAACATGGGTTAACTTGTAAATACACTTTAGTATTATAGTATATATTATAAACAGGGTGTCCCGCAACTGACTGATATGAATGGTATCATTGGATTGTTTGATAAAAGGGAACATGACTTTACTTGAATCACTCCGCCAATGTGAATGCCCCCGGGTTATAAGCGTTTAACAAATGCTCTTCCACCGAAGAAACTGGTATATTCCTAAACCAGTGATTAGTATTTTATAATATCATATTCAATTGAAAGCTTATATAATAAACTACCCTCCAAAGCATGTACAATAAATAAAGTATTAGATTAGTTAGATTTGAAATTTAGTAAGAAATTGGAAATTTCAAATTTTTTCAACAATTTTTCGTTTCGCAGCGTTTTAACATTAAATTGTATCTATGGCCAGAGGTATAACATGTCAAGTGGGGACAGAATCTGGTCAGCTTTATTACACACAAAATTATTGTTATCGTTAGAATACGAATATTTATCTCTCCAGCTTATCACACACCTTGTCATCTTCGCATGTGAATAATGGAAACCAATATTTAACACATGCTTTAAAATATTGGCAACTTAAATCATGCAACTTTTCATACACCATCAAAATAAAAAAACATAAAAACGAGGCTCAACATGGTTAGCGGCCCTGAATAAAATTAGAGGATTAACTTAGTTAATTCAAATTTTTGATGTGGTCTAGATTTGGTATAACAAATAAACATATATTTTGTCCGTTCAATCGAACATTGTCATCGGTAGCTGGAGATGTGGAACCGCGGCCAGCTCTCTGGTTTTTCACCATTTTACATAAAATGGCACGCGTATCTCCAATCCCCAGTAAATTGATCGACACGATCAACGCCTCCCATAAATTTTATATATTCTGGAGAACAATGTTTGGTTTGTTAACTAGAACTTCAACACCATCTCGTTGACACCTTTTTCGGTAATCATGCCACCATCGCACTGATTCGGCATCATGGGCACAATCCGTTTATCGTTCCAAGCCAAGATCAAATTCTTATTTATCCGATATGCTACTGTTTTTTTTTCTATCTAAAGTTTAGATAATTCTTCAGTTAGCACAAGACTTGTATAATATATCTTGTATCTGTGAACATATAGTGGCCTTGTGCCCCGGGAACAGAATTTACAATATTTGATACAAGTGCAATAGAATTTTGGTAGTCTCCGGAACGTCAGATTTTAACAACTGTTTTGTTATTATGCTTCCATAATATGGAAGAATCCCACAAATATATCCTCTTTCTGAATCTCATACATAAATCCTAATTCTCAATTTCGTTGGTTTCATAGGATTATAAGTGATAAAAGATAATTTTAAATTGCCTTTAAATTGCGCAACGGGCTCGTCGACACGCATATATTTTTGCCAGGAACGAAATTTTCAATAAATTTCGTGTTGATTTCTTCCAAATAGTTACTAACTCGTATACGAGTTTTTACGTCTGTAGCTTCGGGTGTAATTGTCAAGTATAGCATCGAAAAAATTTGCGTGAACCTGTCTCGTGTAAACACACTGAGAATTTTCATCCGTTGATCAATATTGTATGATATTTACAAGTGGCATTGTTCCCATATTAAGGAAGACCGCTCAATGAATGCCCGGAATTGGATATTGGTGGTGGGTTAAGGAACAAATGAAAATAGCTTTTTAATCTAAATTAAATAAATCTAAAAAGTTTAGGAACTCTAATTCTATATCAGTAGACTTACGGTGACAGGAGCAATATACTCGTACTACAATTTATGGAAAATGATCCTTAGACTAGGCCGTTACTCTCGGCACAATCATAAATTTGCTTGTTTGATTTTCTGATTCTTTAAATTTCGAAAACCAATTTTAAATCTTATAACTAATATTCGGCATCCAAAATGCTTTGCATTTCGCAGCCTATCTGTGTCATCATTCTATATAGTAGTTAGGGATTAAAATGTTTTGGGTAGTTAAAGGTTAGTTCATGAAGACAACTAAAAAAGGTGGTTCATTAATCTGAAGGATCTTTCAATAAAAACGCTCGAAATTTGTTATGCTATAGCAGCCAAGTTGTTAAAGCAACTTCTGTGAAATTTACTGAATTATTCACTAGTGTATGGCAAATAACCGTCGAAGGTTATAGCGTTGAACAACGTGTGCAACTCATCAAATTTTATTTTCAAAATCAGTATTCGAGTGAACCAGTGCGATAAACAATCAGCCAACATCCGTACAACACCGAAACGCAAGGTCTGCTGAATACATCACTGATGTGCGTGAGAAACTAGTATGGTCATAATCGTCAACGGCGAGCACTACAGATCGATGACAAGCAACTTTTTGTGGCCTAAACGGGATGATATAAATACCAACAGATGTGGTTAAAACAGGACGGCACTGCGTGCTATATAGCACATGCCACGATCGATTTGAGGTTATGGTTAACACGCGTGGTGGCGACGTGAACTGGCCTTTAACATCATTAGACTTCTGCCTTTAGGGCTATCTTAAATCGCAGGTCTATGCGAATAAACCGCAAACAATAGATGCCCCCCAAAGTCACCATAATGACCGCCATCCAGCAAATTCAGCCAGATCTATGCGACAACGTCATCGAAAATAGGGCCTCCCGAATACGTGCCATCAAGCAGAGCCGCGGCGGACATATTCCATAGTAAATGCGATAAAATATTCTTTCAAATATAAAAGATTGAGTGGCTATCTCACACACAACTTTTGTTGTTTACATCTAAAAATCCTTATTGAAAACCCCTTTAAATTAGTGGAAATATTAAACATTAGAAGCTTTTGTTGATATTGCTGAATTATTTTGTTTTGATTTGTTAAAGGATAAAATTATCTGAAGTCGAAGGTTAAATTTTGTTACTAACTTGATTTGTTGGAATCATTAATTCTGACCTGTCGATTTTTAACCTGGGAGTAGTTTCTGACATTTGTTATGTGAAATTTCGAAATAGCTGCTTTTCTGACATTTTACTAAAATTTTAATCAATCGAAAGGTGGGTTATCAACTATAATTAATATTTTATTAATTTATATAGAGCAATAAAAATTGGTGAATTGAAAATTTTTTTTAGTTTGATCTCTCCCTTTAGTCGAATCGAATTTCCTTAAAATAAAATGTCGACATCTTGTCTAAAGGTGTATACGACAGGATTTGGATTGTATTTAGAACCGCTAAAAATAAATTTATTATTTTTTTATAGCAATTGCTATGAGCTTATAGTTTTTGTTAAAGAAGGCTATTAGCCTGCCGTACATTCTAAATAATACTCGCTAGGACCCTCGGATCAACAGCCCGATCAACAGCTAAATGCAAACCAAATTTTGCATTTAGCAAGAAGGCAACGACAAAATTCATTAATTTTATAATAAATTTCCAATAATTTATTTCACGGTGTATGGTTAACTCACTGCCTTCTTAACATAAGATTTAATAATTTTTAACTTCCTTTATTGACTGATTTGCAGGCCACGGCAGCTTTTAGGTCTGTCCAAAGAACTGAGGCTACCTGGCCATGTTTTTCGTTATTAAACGTACAATATGTAACTTAAAACTATTTTTTAAATTTTGAAATATTTTTATTCTTATAAAAATGTTTTGTTTTGCTCCATGTGCTTGTAGCCATGAATTTAGTGTCCTGTTCTATTTAGTAAATAAATTAATTACATTGCATTCGATGTTTTTCTTAAACAAACAAATTCGCGAAGCCGCGGTCATCGCTCTACTCATTATTGGGGCCGATTCTCGCGACGTAAATTCGTTTTTTGTTATTTTATTTGTCTATGGATTGCTCGTTTACTAATTACTATATTTAGTTCTTTCTTATTAATCAACTGATGATATCGTAAAAGCATCTTGTTTATGCTATTTTCAATCAAATTTGTTGATTGTATTTAGCGTGAATGATCTCCCGCCAAAATCTTTTATATGACAGATTAAATTCTCATTTTTAGTTAGAATTATATCCTCAAACATAATTTTCTAAAAATCAGTTCAATTGGTCAATAGAAATGAAATAGTTGTCGTCTTCACACATTTCATCTCCATGAAAAAGTATGCACTTCGTAGGCTTATGGGATTATTTGTAATGAAACTAATTCGACAACTATTTCGTCTACGCAGATATTTTTGCAGGTATAAAACATTCAGAGAATTTTGAATTTATAAACTCGAAGAAGCGGCTTACTTTTTCTAGCCGAGTTTTTATATTTTGACTTTGAGTAACAGGTGTTTTTAAAATTGTCTCCATATTGAGGATAACGCCAAGGAAAGTTCAAACCTCATCTTTGTCCACATCTTCTCATGTACTCCAAATATAATTCTTGCTTTGTTTTTCGATCTTATTTGATTTTTTGGATAATTGTTAGTTTCATTTATAATCTTATCAACTAGCTGGTTGGTGAAAAATAACTTAAAAAATTGTAGTGGTAGAATCACTTTCGTTATTATCGGTGTCATTCTCAGCAACTTTGGGTTTTCGTTTGCGTTGAACTACTACGTCACTGTCACTAGAATC
Source organism: Nephrotoma guestfalica (assembly GCA_963691935.1). Taxonomy (NCBI): domain Eukaryota; kingdom Metazoa; phylum Arthropoda; class Insecta; order Diptera; family Tipulidae; genus Nephrotoma; species Nephrotoma guestfalica. The sequence goes on from OY829913.1 coordinate 253,777,916, forward strand.
ATAATTAGCTTCATTTTTACGCGCTATAGCATCAAAATCAATAAAATTGCCATTCTGGTGGTTAACATCTAATTATTTATGGGAAACAAATATTTAATAATTTCTCTGTATTAGTTGTTTTAGCAACTGAAGAAATCTGCGTCACTTACTGCAAAAACATTCTTAAAAATAATATGTGGGAAATTTCCTAAAAATATGTTTATTTGTTATTCATGTCACCGTATAGATGTCAGTGGATTTGTGGTTAAACTTACTATATCACCGTATAGGTGTCAGTGGAGTGCAAAAGGTTAATAATCAATTCAACCCTCCTATTTTTTTACTAAATTAAAATACAGTACAAAAAATTGTATAGTTAAAATACATTTTTGATGGCGGAATTAATAAGACTGCATTAGGCATTAATTATGCTTGTTCATATTTTTATCTAAACGAAATTGTTTAGATTAGATTTTTCTGTAAATGTTTGAAACTTAACGAAATCTCAAACAGAATCCGATCCAAAATAAAACAAAAGATTTATGGGAATGAAAAGAAAAGAATCTCACAAACTACTTACTCGATAAATAGATAACGTAACGTAGGTGGAAATTGAATGTACTAGCAACCAAATCTTTGCTAAATATTATTCATTTCAGCAAATTCGATTTTAAAAAAACCCCACAGTTTTATCAATAATGAAACAATAATTTCAATACTACTGACACTATTGAAATGATTTAGTGTAGTCAGATTCAAGCACGACCACATTTTGAACCAACTAAACTAAACTTTCAACATAAAATTTAACTAAATAAAAAGTTCCATTCTGCACAAATAATTTTGAGTAAGATAGTACATTAAAGATGGACTATTAAATCGCACCAAACCATACTCTCGCAATATCATCTCGTAATTTAACATTTTATTTGCATTAAATAATATTTCAACACTACTCGGAAATAAAGCACTGACCATATTTTGGAAATTTTTTTAGGTTTTCAAATACGGTTTTATAAAGTTTGCTTCAAACTACTTAATTATGTAACAATTAAAATATTCAAGCTGAGCAAATGTCACTAAAATTGTGGAAGCCTTGCTAAGCTGAGCCATCGTGACATTGTATTTGTAACATTTTTGATAAGATCCGTAGGAGGTCAAATATTTTTGATCGAATTCAAAATCTCACAAAGGTTTAAAAACATTACCATTGATTTATAACAATTTTCTCCGGAGATAAATCGATTTATCAGCATTCACTTGGAAATGTTTACTTTGGAATTATTTGTTTTGCTTTCAGCATTTTCGTCAATTGTTTTAATTGCGAAAAATTAGTAATATAACAAGCTACTATTATCGCACAACCATGATTAGTTCTTAATTTTCGCTATTCGGGGTAATATAATCCTAAATTTTAATTAGTAACGACTTACCTATTATTAATAGATATCCAAATATCACAAATACAATTGAGTAACGTAAAATCATAATTTAACAGAACTCACAATATTTTATAAATTAGTTGTGTATAAAAAAATGTTTAAATTAATTTTATTAATTAAAAATTCACTACTCCAGTGAATTTTCACAAAATTTTCGTCACCGTTTGAACTTTATGCACATGTATACAATAATAATTAAATTCACACAATAAACACGAGATAAAAAAATAAATACGAAAATATTTTGAAATTTATTAAGAAAATCGAAAAACAGAATTGTATGTTTAGAATTAAGTACTTAATGAACTCTAAACATAATTCCAACTGTGTATCATTTTAGAGTTTTAATTTTTCTTCAACCTAAACCAAAATAAAAAATAATGTGATCTAATAGTGGGGGGTATTTTCTCAAAGATTATTATAGTTTTTTGTTGTTTCTTTTCTTATTACAAAAAAAAAATGTACACAAGTAATGTATATAAGAAGTTAGTTTTATTATACCTACATCGTATATACATATGGCGCAAAATTTTTAGTTGTCTGTCTCTTCATTGCTAATTTTTGTTTTCTAAATATCAAGATAATTTATTCCTTTATTATGCTTTATTGTCTTTAACGTTACAATCATTAGTTTGTTTAGATTGTGCATGAACACTAACTGTTTATTTTGTAGCGTGCTTAACTGGCAGCTTTGTACGCTTTTTAGTATCCCACCCGTTAATTTCGTTTCTGTCTTACTCCCCAAATAATTTTTAAGTTTTTTCGCAACCACCCACTTACGGTCTACAGATCGGCTATAAAGTGTCAAAATTGTAAAAGGAAAAAATTTGGTTTACGTTTTTATTGCGTGAAATTTTTCAATGTAACCAATTGAAAAACTTGTTTTTTTTTTAATTTACATATTTCTTTTATGATTTTCAACTTTTTTAGCCTTAAGAACTTTATTGGGATCTGTTGTAATCGAATCTTGTTTGTTTGAAAGCAGACAACTTGGAATTACGTTTTACAATCGCTTTGAAAATATTGGATAGTTATCTTTTTTCGAATTAGCAAACTATTGGTAATTAAAGCAACAAATTTGATACACATCAAGAAGTTTTATAGAATCCGAAACGAAATTGTTAAATTTTTATTTTGTAGGATTTGAGAAATTTGCCACGTTTCAGTAACACTGTTGGAGTTGCCTTTGACTTTTGTGTAACAAGACGTGTTTGTTCGTTATTCGTCGCTAAAATATTAAATTTCTTTTAATTTTTTAATTTATTTTGTAAAGTAATCTGTAATTATAAATAACTTTTAAACAGCCATGATTGCCTTTGTGTTTATTAAGTTCACAAGAAGATGAATAACTTTTGAAGGCGTTGAAGAGAAACAAGGTGTTTTAAATTTACTGCTCGACTCGGTAATAATCAAAAATTGCTGCAAGGTCACGGATCTGCTACAATAAATCTCACGTAGAAATTGATAATGTGTATAGTCAAACCTTAAAATAAGTTGTGTAGTTCTCAAAATACTTGTAAAATAAATAAATGAAATAGCACTGCCCGTCATGTAGGATACCACCATTTGTCCCCCACACACAAATATTTAGAGGGTCGCGTTAAAACTAAATATGTATAAAAAGTTTGGCATCCGAAAAAAAGTATAAAATAAAACTACATCAAAGAAATTCAATCTGTTCTACAATCACGAAAAATATATTTGCTACTCTACCAGTTTAACTTATTTTGATCACTCTACTATTGATTCTGGAATTATGTTTAATTTTTTAACGAAGCATTTTCTAACTGAAATATTGCACGAGATTTGCACCAAACTGCACGCAAGCAATCTGTTATTATGAACAGTTTTATCATGAAAATATTGAAAAATTATTTTGTCTCCCTACAGGGGTCGGCACAGTCCGAGAAGGCTTCATACGCTGCACAAATGTGGTCTGATGGTATTTTGTCCTATTCTTGGCGAAGAGAAATCTTAAAGGCATCGACCGTCTCATATTTTTTAGTTAATAGTTTGGCCTCCAGAATGGACCATATGGAAAATCTATTATGAAATGGTGCCGAGTCTTCTTGAAACGTCCAATGGTTTTTACCGAATTGTTTACGTGCTCAAGGTAACAAAGCATCGTTTAAAATCTTTTCACGGTAGATTTGTTGATTTACCTTTAAGCCCTGTTCAATGAAAACGAGTGGTGAGCGTCCTCTGGCAGTTTCCGATGCCCAAACCATCACTGATGGAGGCGCTTGCTTTTGCAGAGCAATTCGCTGGTCTAAATTATCTTTTAATTTGCACTCTAACCAAACACCATCGGTTTGTTTGGTTACGTATAGCTGAACCGTAAAAATTTGTCCATCAGAAAAGACTAAATTCTCAAGCTCGCCACCTACGTGCAAGTGTTTTAACACCCTTCCACCTTTGCTCCATGCTACGAGCAGACACACTGATATCTTTCGCCAATTGAACCGCGGTTTTCCGTGGATTACGTCGAATTCTGGCCTTCACCTTTCAAACCATTTCTGTTGATGTTGCTGTTTTTGGATGTCCATCTCCATGGCGTTTTTTGATGCGACCAGTATATGTAATGGTCCGATACACAAACATTTTGTTCACATGTAAATGTCGTAGCCCATTAACAATGGCTGGTTGCAATTTTCCAGCCAAATACAAAGCAATAACACTGTTGCGTTTGAATTCCAGTTCGATAACTGTTTTTAACTGCGACGTAAAATGATATGCTTCTGTGTAGTTATAAACAACATAACAGACTGTCGCTTGGCAATGAGCGCGCTGTCATTAGGCGTTTGGTTGCTACAGCAGCGTGAAATTGGTAACACTTCGAGCGCCGATCCCTGTATAAATGCCATAAAGTTGTCAAATTGGTAGATAGGTAATTGATTGGTTATTTACATATATGCGCGGCAAGGGTTTCTTTTAGACTCGATCGATCATTTTGATGAAATGGGACTATAATGAAATTTTCAATCGGCGAATTATTGCATAGTTTTTTAATACCTTTTTTATCTACTGGTGAGAGGTCGATTATGTTTGTGAACGGATAAATCCAAATTCGAAAAATCGCCATTTTCTACAAGCCGTCTTCTTTCAATCAAATTGGATCAACACGAATTTTAATCTAATCGTTTAGCTCTAATCAAATTGACCATTTTTCAGAATATCGTTCAGAAGTTTCAATTAAATTTTCATTTTCATCATACAAACCGAATTGCATCTCAATCATCCTTTTGGAAGACCAAAATTAGTCTTTTTTTATCATGCCCGAGTTTTATCTTTTTTTTTTGTTTTGAAAAATTTCATTCAAATTAACATATTTGTGGGGTCGCATCCTGAACTCATCTGTAATCCTATTTTTTCAATAAGGACATAACAATTTTATTTAAATAAAACGCATAATAATTGAGGCATTCGGCTGAAATTTATTCCAGGCGCAGTGCACTTGTGACAATTAATTATGAAATTCGATCTCGTTCATATTACCACTGCGAGCACGTTTGCAGCGATCGATTCTTTGGAGCTAATTTTCCAACACTCTTTCCCACATCGGCCGGAACGTTGGCAATTTCGCATTCAATATTGTACCTGAGCTCCTCTAACGTCGTTGGCTTGTTGGCATAAACCACCTACTTAACGTAACCACCCCCGAACCATTTCTCGAGATTACACGGTTACCGAACTTCCCCTTCAATAGAACAGTTATTTGACCAGCTGTGTAGTCTGTGCCACTATCTTGTTGGAACCACATATCACTGATGTAACATGGCGTGGGTTTGTTGCTGTCCAATAACGTATATTTTGCCATTAAGGCAAAAATGAGCTTCATCGCTGAAGATGATTTTTCGCTAAAATTCTGGATTTTTTTCAATCTTTATCAAAGCCCAGTCGGAGAAGTTTCGGCGCTTCAAATGATCAAGAGGCTTCAGTTCTTGAGTTAAATTGATCTTGTAAGAGTGTAAGCTAAGATATATACGGAAAAATTGCCATAATGTGGTTGAAGAGATTCCCAATTCCTTGAACGGCGATGAATCGAATGATTTAGCTTATTTTGAACTGAAGCACTTACTGCTGCCATATTTTCAGTATTTTCACGGTGCGGTGTCTCACTAGCACAGGAACATCCAATAGTGAATATTTTGACTCGAATTTATCCACTATAGCACGCTCAGCCTGCCTGTCTGGTGGGATGCGTATTACGACCGAAAGTTAGAGTAAGCATACAAGTTGCGACAACCCAACGACTCAGAATTGCGGTAGTAATTTTTAATAATTTCCAAACGTTGCTTGTTCTTAAATTTCATCATGATAAAAATGTTAACCTTGACTGACGTTTTGACGTTGACAGATCATGAAAAACGTTTGATATACATCAAAGTAGCCAAGAAAATTTATATTGATTTCCATACAAATTTTTTTTTTCTGATTCCCCGTACAAACGCAAAAAAATAGTTGCGGATCTGAAACAAATTTTACTTTACTAATTGTACGAAAATTCATAGGAATTTCTATGATATCCTGATTTAAAATTTTGTTTTATGTGTTTTTTACATGCAGTTTTCAATCCACAATCGATTCGCTACCGCAACGTGATTATAAAATTTTCAGATTTTGAATTTTTCCGATATTCCGTTAAATATTCCTTATTTGAAAATTTGCATAATAGACTATTTTCCATCAAAGTCGCTTGAGCCCTCGTGAGCCCTTGCACATAGGTAAATACAACCACTTAACAGTACAATTCTATGGTGTTTAAATATAGAGATAGAAAAAATTGTTTCAAATCAGAATTTCCATGGTGAAAATAATGTTTACTGAAATTTATTTAATGCATATTGTGTTAGTGCCGTTTGGATTAGTGTAAAGGCGGTTTTATGGTTGGTGTTCTTTGCTTCGTTCGTTTGTTCTGACAATTTTTTCGACCAATATTCTCTTGTGAAAAAATGTAGGAGAAAAAAAATCGTCATTTTGGAGCAATATGATTGGTCGAAAAAATTGTCAGAACTAACGAACGAAGAAAAGAACACCAACCATAAATCCGCCTTAAATCTCGTTGTGCATTTTGTTTGGCGAATTTCACAGACTACAGACTCAATTGTATGCTTTATTGAAAATCATTTCTGCCTGAAGTTTTGCATCTATTGAGAGTACTCATTTATTATTCCTACTTAAAAGGTAAATCCACATAAACTCCCTATAGTCAGAAATTAAATTAATTCTCGAACTGCTAATATCAGATACTACTAATTGCCTTTTAAACAGTAAGGAGTGGGAAGTAATTGCAACGGACGGTAAGGCTTTCGACAACATCTCAGTTGAAATAATTTTGTTTAGAGCTCTAGGTTTCCCATCCGGCTTTCTGATATGCCTAGATACTTCCCGTATCTTCGCATATATCGCGCAAAAGTTTGGATCAATAAGCAAGCAACTATCTTAGGCCTTTAATATTCTGGACTGGAAAATACGAATATTTCGGTTTCTGGTGATAACAAGAAAATGTTTATAGAACTTTCATTCATTATGAATAACTACTCATTCAGATTGACTTCATAACTAAATGTAAGAAACACTTACTTGAACTACATGTGGACAAATATCAATCCATTACTTATTCCCGTAAGAGTTTTGTGTGTCAATCATTCGCGATTTAGGTATCGTTTGCGATATAGCCCTCAATTTTAGACAACACTGCGACACCAAAGTAAATAAAGCGGATTCCACTCGTGGAGTGAGCCTCAAAAGAGACAAAGCATAATTCTGACAAGTGTCTTACTTTTGTCAACAGATAGTGGAATTACAGACAGACTTGAGAAGCACGAGTCGAGCTCCAGTCGTAAACCAGTCAGCTGTTAAAGCAGATAAAAAGTTTGATATTTGTATTCACTTTAATTTTTATGCGGTTTTTTAACCAATTGAATCACACTTAAATGCAGTAAGTGTAGCTAGCGTTACTCACTTCTGCGTTTGAAGTTCTGGACAGGCTGAGCACTGAGTATTGAAGTTGATTTTAATCAGATGAGGAAATTTGATTGGAAATTTCATTTTTCGTCTTGTCTGTGGTGGGGCTACAACTCCGCACCTCTGCCGAAGTTTTAACCATTACACCACCGTGTTGCAAGTTACTAACATTGCGAATTATTCTGTATTCTAATAGGTAGGTATCTCAACAATTGTCTGTAAAGTCTTTAGGAAAATTGAGGATATGCTTAGTAGGTCGAAAAGTTATTATAATCTGTCTTCCCGGGCTTTGATATAAAAACTACTTTGCTCTTGCACCACGAAATGGGGACAACGTAAAATACAATCCATGCTTTAATAGCTTCGGAACCTTGTTGAAATTTAGCAGGAAAGATTCCATCAGGACCACCCGATTTGAATGGAGTAACAATGAAAATCAAATGCAGGCATCATATGGAGTCCGAACAAGGAGTCATCATTAGCAACGTTGACAATGTTGCACTCAGGAAAATAAGCGGAAAGAAGGTAGTTGTCAACTTCCTGTTAGTCAGAGGTAAAACTTTCTATGCGAATTGAGTTTGAAAATATTAGTAGCCAAAGTTTTGTTGAGTCCTAACGAAATCTGATCCCAATCGGTCTGGAAAGTAGTTGTTTTGGATTTATTTTGTAGTTTCTAGCTATTTTCCTTATACGTTTGATATCAAAACCCCAAAAAGGCTTTTTATTATAGTAATTAGAGTCCAGGAACATTCGAAAGCAGTCGGGCATGTATTTCGATGTCTTTATCTATAAGAATTTCCTTAGATGGATTAAGTAAGGAAATGAGTTCGACTGAGAATAACACCCAATCGGTGAACTTCATATAACGATACGGTTTAGAAATCACGTATGAGTAAAGTTTATAAATATTTAATTATTGAGTGGAGAGGTGAAATTCTTTGAGTTTAAAATAGCTTTGTCAAATTTAGTGTTATTTTACATTGCGCTGTTCTCCATTTAAGTCAATACACTGTTCCCAGGGATGCTCCAGCCTCTTTAATTCGCTTAAATACAAGTTGCGACCGTTGATATAAACGACATATGTGGTTTTAATAAAAGAACACTTCTCTGAATGAGGATTTACTCCATTTTCAGTAATTTCAAACAGTTGCCATTATCTTCCGAGCCGAATTCTGCTACCCATCTTTTCACAGTGGTAACGGAGTCCTCAAATGGCGTCCAGCTCGAGCTTTATTTGCTTAGGCGTATTGCCTTTCAAATGCAAGAACTTAGTCACGGCACTATATTCCATTTTTACATCCAACCTACCGAATACAGAAAAATCTACATTTATGAAGTAATTATTCATACTTCGGTTGTTCTGATCACAAACGTGACACGTCGGTGACGGACGTCTGGTAGAATGCCAAGACACGAATTTATTTGAAACACAAAAGTGAATTAGCTATAAAGATGTTCGCTCATCCGCTAAACGACGGTAATTAAACTTGGCTACTGAGGCATCGACCACGGTCGTCGAGGCTGTTTTGCAATAGTACAATCTCGATTGTTGGAGGCACTGGGATTTTCCTCTAAAAACTATCAAATGCCAAACATACTATTTTTTTTTAGAATTATACAGATTAGACATTTTATCGAAGTTTGGGACTTCACAATTTAAACCGATCATAAGCCATTCAGTATAAAATTCAACGTAATCGGCGAACGCGTTATTTTACACGGTCAATATGGAAGCAACAAGAGTGAAGCTATACTTCGACTGCGGTACGATTAGACTTGGCTTTTCAACGTCTCTAGTATGCCTTTCGTTGTAGCTCCGAACGATGGTTCCACTTGATATCTGAGCAACCGTAGGAGAAGATCTAAAATGCTCACCGGATGCTGTTTGTTACTTCTCATCTTGGCCATTAATCTGCGGGGGTAACGTAACATTTTTAGATTTATATAATTGTGGCTGCACATCGAACCAAATTCAATGGCCAACGAATTAGTGCATTTTTTATTCGGAAGATATTTTCATTGAAGTTTTGGAGGATTTTTGATTTGGAGCTTAATTTCATTTTTAATGTAGAAACGAAAGACGCAAAAACATTCCAAAAACTAAATGAAAAGGTGTCCTATTTTAGTATATTCGCCTTTTAAACCAAAGTGACTGACATCTCAAGGAATATTTTGAAACTAGAACCAAAGGTGATCAATTTCTCATAAAACTAGTTTTTATGTTATATAAACTTCTTAGTTGACTATAATTCGACTGAATATTATGTAAAATCATCTTTCGCTCGCATAGGAAGTGGTGCTAACTATACGGCGTTTAAAAGGCCAATAAGAAAATTCTTTCGTTTTTTACCATTTACCATTCGCTATATTGCCCAAGTAAAAAACATGGTTTTTGACAGACCTCTGTGTGACTGTGTGTGGTACCATGCAGACTATACGTTGTTGGTTATCTTCAGCCCAGATGGATTGACTGATTGGTGTAAAACTTCATTCTTAGGCTTTTACTATAAATTGGCAGACCCCAGTGATTTATGGTCGAAATCGGTCCATAGGAAGTGGCAGCTTTCATAGGAGGGTTTTCGTTTTTTGCAAATATTGGGAGTATAACTTTTTGTTTTTGTATTTTTTTGCAGAAAAACACGTTTATTTCTAAAAAAAAATGGTAAATTTTATTTTAATCAAAATATTTTCCATCTTTATCTATGACTTTCGGCCACCTTTCTGGCAATTTATGGGTTCCATCGAAAAAAAATTATTTGTCTTTTGATGCGATCCATTTGTCGAGCCATTTTTCTATTTCTTCGTGGTTTCTGAAGTGCTGGTCTTGAAGATCGCTTTGTATTGATCGGTACAAATTGTAATCTGATGGGGCACAATTTGGTGAATAGGGAGCATGCAATAGAATTTCCCATTTAAGTACTTCCAGCGTATTTTTTACTTGTTTTGCGACTTGTCGTGCAGCAAAATCATTTTATGCTCTGTTTGTTTGTTGGCTGGAATCGGACGGTTTTCGTTCAATGAATGGTTCAAATCTATTAATTGTTGTTGGTAACGTTCATCAGTAATAGTTTCGTTCGGTTTTAGCAGCTCATAGTACACCACTCCTTTCTGATCCCACCAAATGCACAACATAACCGTACTTCCATGAATGTTTCGTTTTGCTGTTGATCCGGATGATTCGTCTGGATGAATCCTGGATTTTTTGTGTTTAGGGTTATTGTAATAAATCAATTTTCCATCGCCAGTCACAATTTGAGACAAAGAATGTCATCTTCGGTGTCTCGGAAGCAAAGAATTGCAAACCATTAAACGATTTTCAATGTTGGCTTCAGTCAGTTAATGTGGTACCCATTTTCTCTCTCTTTGAATCATTTTCATGGCATGTAAACGTCTGCTTGAGTGACATATAACTGTTCTGCAAGTTCTTTTTCTGTTTAGCTGAGTTTTCCTTCAATAATGGTTCCAATCATTCATCTTCGAATTTTTTTGGTTGACCAGAATGTTCTTTGTCACTGACATCAAAATCATCACTTTTGAATCGTTTAAACCAATTTTCGCAAGTCTGTTGAGTTGGTGAGTGTTCACTATAAGTTTCTTGAAGCAAACGACAACTTTCAGCAGGTTTTTTCTTTTGATTCAAGCAAAAAAAAAATGCATCCCACAAATGCTGTTTTGTTGATACGAAATTCGACATGTTTAACGGGATTAAAAAATATGTTGTTTACCCTTTCCCGAATAATGATAAACTAAATATTAATGTGAAATGTCAACACTTTAAAACTCCGTACGTGTCATTAGCTGTGTTCCAGTGGAGAAAGCAAACTAACTACTCACATGTACTTGTATCTACTCGCAGCTACTCATACTCAAACGATGGTGTAGATGTTTTTTTTTTTGTTTTTGTTTTAATCCCATGCAATCTTTTCTGGGGCCGAAGCACTCTCCCTGCTCTTTCGCGGTTGATTTTCCCGTCTTACTTTACGCAGTTCCTGCCAAATCGAAGACGTACGGCTATAGGACCTATTTAAGTTACCATCTGCGCATTGTATAGCTCCATGCCAGCCTATAGTACTGGACATGGAAGATGGGTCGGCCCATGAGTTTTGCACGCCGATAGGGGGTCGTAGTTGTGTTCCTTTTAATCACAGATCGTAATATGTTGATAAAAATTTCCTTTTGCATCCTGCCCCTATAGGGATTCGAACCCGGTACCTCCCGATCCAAACGCCAAAGCTTTAACCACAGTGCGATTTGGGGTGTAGATGTTAAAAGCTGATACGCATAAATTTGACGGTAGGTATATTAGTTTCAAAAAATCAAAGAGATGGCTTTGTGATGGTTAGGTTATGTTGAAATGTCAGATTTTTTACAATTTTTTGTTTGTTTACATTTGATTGATTGGCAATAAAGAATTTTTGATTGTGGAAAATTAAATACAAAATTGAAATAAAATTTGTAAAATTACAACTATTAATTACAATTATTAAATTGATACAATTATACATATACATACAATATATAACCACTATAAAGTGGTTTTGGCGGTGTAGTGGCTCAAAAAATCGTCTGCAAAGTTTTCTTGGTATATATTTCTTTTCTTGTCTCTCGTGTGCAAAAAGTCAATGTTATATCTCTTTCATTTTGCAGAAGAAAAATGTTGGTCGCATGTAAATGGAGTATAAGGCTTTGCCTTCATGGTATGTCCAATTTTAATATATTATTACCAAATTTTTTGCAAATATTTAAACAAATTTAATTTTGTATAAGAAAATATGTTGCACTCTCTAACAGTCCGAAACAGACTGAAAATATAGGTTATGTTTTACTGCTGCCATAATTTTGCCCGTTCCTTTGGTTATCTACTCACAAGTACTTGTAAGTAGCAAATTGTTTCCATTGGAACACAATTATTGTAAAAGAATGTTTAGTACTCAAGTTACGCCATCTCTTGGAAAATCCAAAAAACTAAATTAGACACCCAATATTTTTAAAAGTTAGCATTTACAAACAATTAAAAGATTTAAATAAATTTGAAAATTAAATTTTCAACCAACAAGGGTTATCTTGTTGCTTTTCTGAAATTATGGAGGGATGATGTTTTTTGATTAAACAAGACAGTTTTACGCTTTAGAAATCAAAAGTGATTTATTCGAGATCTACATATATATACATTCTTGGTAAACCAGAGTCGAGTGTTGAGCATATTCACCCCTTCATTTGTTTTATTTATAAATACTTATATGAACGGGTGAGGGTTTGGGGCATTTTTCATTTGTTCTAAGAATTTTGTAAAAATTCAAACCGGTTTCACAAGTGAATGAATAATTTTCTGATTATAGGTATTTACAGATTACCGTATTGTTTTTTAATACTCTTTAAGTCGCAGCGGATTATTTGACAGTGAAAACAAATTTTCAAAATTTGGGAAATATTACGAATAGGTATTTCATTTTTTTAATGCGGGCATGCCTGAAGTTTTTGTATCTTGTATACTAAAATATATATGGACATACAGAAGAAGAATTCTTAAATATAAATACTTATAGAAGAAGATAGTAGACGAATCGCAGCTGAGTTATAGGTATATAAGATACAAAAACTAATGCATGTCCAAATATGTTTGAAAAACACATGTGCCGTACATTCGCCATGCTAGATTGCAAAATATATCCCGATTTGAGGTAAAATTGAAAACGGAAGTTATAAAAATCTACCGTAAATTTAAATACATTTATTGTAGAATTTTTATAAATACATAATTCTTAGCTTTTTTCATTTCTGTTTTATGTAATTTATGTGTTTTGGTTGTCATGTTTTCATTTATTTTTGTGATTTCATTTCATAAAAAAAAATACGCCAAATTTTTGGAGATTTTTATTTGTGGCTTAATTGCTCAACGCCTATTGCAATGCAAACGATCGTGAAGTACCAACATTTTTCACCCAATACTTAGCTAATACAAATTAGCACAGTTCGATAGCACAGTTTGATAGAAACGTAATTTAACAAATTTGACAATCATTTTTCGTTTTCCCGCTATAAACAACATATTTGTATTGGGTCTCAAACAGTGCGAAACATAAACAATTCCATTGAGTGAAAATAATTTCTGTTTGCGGTCACCGGTGAAATATTTTGTTTAATAAGAAGTTGTTATCTGTATACAATTAATATTCCGTTTTGTATTGTAAGGGTGAGTTAAACGAGAACTATGTTTAGTTTTATCTAGTTTATGAAATCATTTCTAAATCTGAACTTGCTCTAGTTGAATGAAATCGGTATACTAATATTTTACATTAGATCCAGAAAATGCACACACTTACAGTAATTGTCACTTTAAAGCCGATTGCATCTCAATATGCAACCTCAACCTTTTTGATTCTATCTACCTATTGATTTTCTCTATGCGTTTTAATTTTTATTGTTGTTTTGTATAAGAAAATAAAAACAAATATTCTAAGCTGAGAGAGAATAAATTTAGCAAATAAATATAAATTTAGAATAATTTGTGTTGAGTTCGGTTTTTTTTATCTGCTTATCATTCGTTTGCAGCCCCTTTTCTTTTGTTGCGGTTTTGCGAAGATTTTAGAAGTTTCATAAATAAATAAATTTTTGGTGTAAACAATCAAATCGATATATTCGCAATCCAGTGATGCAAACCTTGTTTGACTGAGCAAAGTTGTAACATTAGCTGTATTTCTTGATGCTTGATCTGATCCGGTTCAGTGCATGTTTCATAAAACTACGCAAATTAAAATTTGCGATCTAAAACAAAATTTGGATCAGGTTTTCCATATAAAATTTGAACTGATCCGGATCCGGATGGATAGTCTCAATATTGTAGAAATGCAGAAAACGAATTAGAATATTTCGCTAATGACCGTGAAGTAATCGAAATTAATCGAATTATGTTGCAAAAACTATCAAATGATCCACGGAATTTGTTTTATCACAGAAATAAAATTAAGAACATCATTCGCGACAAGGCATGTTCTCTATTACATAATGTTGAAGTTAGGTAACAGTTCTTCATACATATCACATCTTGCTCGGTTGCCGTACTCTTGATAGTGTGTTTCATTTAAAACGAAACACTCTGAATTACGTCCGAAATATTTATTTTTACTAACGAACCAGACACCTCAACTTTGGGCGGGACAATTTTTGACATTAAAATCATAGGCCTGTATAGATTTTCTTCCTTCAGTTGTAGTGGGGTCAATATTTTCTAAATGACGCACGTGAGGGCACTAAATGAGGGCACGTGTGATATATCATTTGAAAGGTGTCTCAATTCCGCAAACAATGATATGTGGTTTTGGACCAAGTTACTCAAGACAAAAAATCCCAATTAAAACGAGGAAGTGATACATTAATTAAAACTAAAAAATTGAAAATTACTTTTAATTTGATAATTTTGTCGGCGTATAACGACTAAAATTCATTCCAGGCCAACAGCTCAAACATTAAATTAATCTTCCATTCGTTTTAATTTGAATTTTTTGTATAACCCATTAATTGAATTATTGGAACAGCAGTGGATTTTAATTTCAAAAATTATTTTTCTATAGTTATTTAGGGTTTTTTGTTTTGAATTGAACACTCTGTAAATATCTCATTATTTCTTCTTCTTTTTCTTTCTAACTCATACTTTGTCGTATTGTTCCTGATTGTAGAGATGATTATTTGCACTTCATTTACCTCATGCCATCGGATATTGTTCAAAGTTCGCTATTTCCATTAATCGAGTTGATGAATTCTCGCAATTTATCATTATATTCATTTCTCTTGGCCGATACCATATAGAGCGATCGTATAAGTATATTCTTCGTAAAGTCTCTCGATTTGTCCATTCGATGTACATTATCGAGTTAGTGGCATTCTTCACATGTTTCTTGTTCAAATCGGTTTTAGTTTTGTCAAACGATTGAGGCATAAAACAAGTAATAGAGTTTTGTCACGCTGAATTGTTCAATGTTGGTTCTTAATTTCCGAAAAATTTCTCACGTCTTTGAAGTTTCCAGTTGAATGTCGTGAACGTAAACATGAAATTTTGGTATTTAAAGACCAAATTATTTATTACTTTCTTAATTTATTTATTTATTATTTCTTTTAAATATAGAATCTATTATTGCAAGTCTAAATAATATTTCTTGTTGTGTTAAAGAAATCATGAAAAACTCTCAAACAAAAACTTAAAACTAAACTATTGTTTGTTGTTTACATTGGCTTATAGTTATAGTCAATTTTAATTAATTTATATAATGAATTGCGATACAAGGTGTGAAAACGCCACAATACCCTTCCAGAAAGACCGAAGATCTATCGAAAATTTTAGATTATGATAGGAGTTCTGGATACACGACCTGATCTTGTAACTGTTTTAGTACTTGGGGAAAGATCAAAACGAACCTTTTTGCGAACTTTTGGTTCCTCGATAGAGAATTTAGGTCCGTCAGCCGAAATAATAAATTCTGGTTCGTGAGTCGGTAAAAGTAATCCAGTTTGTATAGTCGGTCGATGGAAATTTTGGTGTGACGTCCGTTCAGATCCAAAGTGAAAAATTTGTCTGTACGGTTGATAACCAAATACGGTCCAGTATATGGTGGTTGCAGTGATCTGCGTACTGCGTCAGTCCGTAAAAAAACATGCGACCATTTGTCCGTAATATGTCGAGAAACCGGTACACATCAAATTTCATCAAAGTGTCGTCTTAAGTTCGTAATATAGTCCGATTGTAAAATTTGATCGTTCCTAGTATCTAAAAATGTTGCAGGAACCCGAGTTGTACAACCGTAAAGCAGTTCAGCTGGAGTAGCTTTTAGTTCGTCTCTGTAAGTCGTTCGTAGTTCAAGTAAGATTTCAGGAAGAACACTAGCCCAAATCATTGTAAGCGACTTAGTATCAGTCGTACATTTGCTGAAATATGCCACTACAAACTCTAATTGACTAACTAGTGTTTGTGTGTTCTTCTATCTATGGTTGGACAGGGTCGGAAAAGTTTTTCAAAACGTCGTAATGCGTAAACTGCATCTTTTTTAGAATGTCATACAACGGTTTTTCAATACTATGCATAATTCCTGATCAATATCTGAAAGAAAATATCAAATCAAAAACCTTTCCGAGAACCTTAATATGATTTTCATACGTGTCGGTGTCAATAGATCACATGCTCTCCGAATACCGCTGATACTAATTACTGCAGTATTATTAGTGTACTCAAAACTCTTGGACTTGGGCCAGCGTAAGAATCCAAAGCTCAGCAGTTAAATGTGAATATGGTAGAACTACAGTTTCCTAAGAAGATTTTTTCACTAAAAGAATGCAGGTTGACTATAGTAATTTCTCAGGTAGGTCAAGCAACATAATATAATTCTAATCAGGTTCGCTCTTCAATTATTCGTATACGATGGGGCCGTATTTCACTTGGTGTACTATTTGCAGAAACTGAAATAACATGAAAAATATAATTCCGAAGAATTAAATTCCAATCATACTAAATTGCGGTAGACAGAGGGATTACTGCAGGACTCATCTTCTGTATCGGCTCTGTATACCACTTTAGCCGGTACCTCCAATTCTTCCTTGAGCGAGGAACGGCTTACTTATCCGTAACTACTTTGTAACAATAGTAGACATAACAGGTGGGGGCAGTGGTCAGGTTCGCTCTTCAATTATTCGTATACGATGGGGCCGTATTTCACTTGGTGTACTATTTGCAGAAACTGAAATAACATGAAAAATATAATTCCGAAGAATTAAATTCCAATCATACTAAATTGCGGTAGACAGAGGGATTACTGCAGGACTCATCTTCTGTATCGGCTCTGTATACCACTTTAGCCGGTACCTCCAATTCTTCCTTGAGCGAGGAACGGCTTACTTATCCGTAACTACATTGTAACAATAGTAGGCATAACAGGTGGGAGCAGTGGTCCATCTACAGGATTTACATTTAGCAAATAATCAAACCAAGAAAAAAACGATTATCTTCGTGATACAAGCACCTCAACACAGCTTCGGGTAAATATGTATGGAATCGCAATAACAACGTCAGACATGAACTAAGGAGGTCGCTTTAAAAGTCGAGACATGGAACATTCTCGAACTGGCATCACACTTCAAGTTCGATCTCCTAGCACTACAGGATAAAGAAAACAAATTTGATTTAAAGTCGGTTTTTTACTTTTCGATTTACGTATTTTACAAATTACAAATTAGCTTCCATGAACGTCACTTTAACAATTCGGGTGAAAGAGTTTAGGGCGAAAGTTTTACATTGGAGCTTCAAATTATCTTTCTGATGATCGTTATATTTCCTATGTTTTCCAAGTTCAAAACATCAGACTCCATTGATATGTTTCCTGTTCTTTGCAGGAGGAAATGGTATTAATTTATTTATTTAAACCGCCTTAAACCTATGTCTACTAGAGCTTCTTTTGCTTGGTGGTTGTTTTCATCCCTAAGGATGGAAAGACGAGGTATAATTTTATCGTATTTATCGAATAAATACGCGTAGTAATGGGAATCGATCTTTGACGATGTGTTTGTGAAGGGTCACAAATATTGCATTAATAATCGCTTAGACTATGTCGAATAATTCGGCGCATCAATCGATTATTTATTTGGAGTATACAATAAAAACGGTCATTCCGTAACAAATATGATTTTTATGCTGGTTGGCACTTTGGTTGATTTTGTAAATCTCACTAATTTTGGTTAAATGGCATTTGAACTTTAATCAGCTTTGGCTTGATTAAAAAAATTCATGGAAAATCGATCTTTAAACCTTTCTTGAAATAATGTCGCATTTTCGTGCTCAGATGTTTGCCAACATATGTGTTCACGTTACAACTATCAACTTCATGTCACAATTAATGTTTTGCGCCCGATAAATTGTTTTCTGATTAGATAATCGGGATTCTTTACAACATTCGATACCACATAAACCCTGACAGAGAAAGGGACATTGCTTACAATGGATGAAACTTGGATCCACCTACCTCACCATCCACCATATTTTCCGGATCTGGCTTTCAACGATTCTGGGGAAAGAAATTTGCGTGAAAAGCTGAAGTCACACCCGAAACAAACGCCTATTTTGAGACCAACGATAAATTGTTCTCTGAATATCGAAAAATTTTGCAAATAAAATGTTTTTTAGTAGTTAGCCTCGGAACTTATTGTGTGACGTGATATTTTCATAATGTCATTACCTACGTATCAAATTTTCAGTAATTTATTCACAACATTTTAATTACTACTCGTACAAAATTGACTACTTTTAGAATAATATTTTTTTTTATTTTACAGAAATTTGAAGACTTTTACAACTGCCATGATAAATATTTAACGGACTCAATTGAAAAAGTCACAGAAGCTTTTCTATATTTACACGGGCTACTACAAAACCTTGAACTTGAATATATAAATAAAATAAAAGAGTCGTATAAAGGGATTCTAAATGAAATAAATGTTGTCGAAACAACATTATCAGAAAACGAAATCCTCCTTTCGAAAAAATGTGATAAACTACATTCCTACAAAATAGAAACACCCAAATGCGAGTACGTATTGACAGAGTTACAACAAATTGAGAGAATCATTGAACATATGCCTGCATCGCTAAATTTTAAGAATCTGTCGCTTAATCCAATTAGGTAATTTATTGCTTTTCAATTAATTAAAACAATTTTATAATCATATACTTTAAAATTTTTATTGCAGTTTTAAAGAAGTAAAATCAGTTAAAGACGAAATTAGAACATATTTTCAACTGGACATTGAACAAAAAATATTTAAGGACTTTTCCAAGCAGATTCTCAGATCGTCTAGCCCTACATGTGATACTCTTACACAAGACAAATTTGATCAAAGTGAAATTAGCATGAATATAACATCAGCTTCATCATCGACCATTTCAGCGGAGGTAAATCTAACCACAAATATTTTAAATGAACATTTTTATAAAAAGAAGGCCTTAAATAATAATAAAATGCCGATAAAACCAAAACCAAAAGTTTCATCTGAAATGGTTCACGTTTCGCATATCGTAAATGCTGGACAATTTTATGTTCAAAATCAATCATTCTTGGGACAATCTCAGCACTTTAACGAAATATGTAAAAAAGAAGGCAAATCTGCACAACTGCCAACAGATATTGAATTAAACGAGATGTATTTGGTATATAATTTGAAAGAAGATGCTTTTTATCGCGGTATCGTAACATTTCGTAATGAGAATAATGTTCATTTTACTGTCTTTTTTGTTGATTATGGAAAATCTGAAACCGTGAAAATAAAACGGTAATATAAAATTTAAATTTGTAATCTTAATTAAGCATAAAATGTACGATTATTTTTAGGTTCCGGACAATGTCTCAATATCTATTAAAATATCCGAAAGCGGCAAGGCTCTGTTCCTTTTATAATATTACATTTGTAGAAGGAAAAATACATGAGCAGATACACCTCATGTCGGATATAATTAGAGAGTAAGTATATCAGATTTAAATACGTAATTCGTATTATTGAATAATAATCGAATATTGTATCAAAATGTCTAGCCAACTGATGACAATGATCACCCTTTATGAAAAGGATGGTACAAATTACGTGGATTTATTTAATAACAGCGAAAACAGAATATCATTGCGTGATGCTCTTTTATTTTGTGGAACAATCTCAAATAGTAACAAGAATACAAAGGTTGCGGATAAAATTAAAAATCTCGAAGATTATAAAAGAGAATTCATTTATTCGAAAGCTACGAAGAAAATTTTAAATAATGTTTTTAAAGTTGGCGAATGTTTTAAGATTTGTGTAAAGCACATCGTTTCTCCGGGTAAATTTTATGTGATGAAAACCGATCATGTTGATATGATCGCAGATATGAATCGCAAATTAAATGAGTTTTGCGAAAAATCGCCGAATTTTATTTATTATCCTCAAGTTTTAACCAATTGTGCTGTACACGGGCCCGATAATTTATGGCATCGGGGTTTAATTAAAAAAATGCTACCGAATAATCGGATAGAGGTTAAACTGATCGATTTAGGTCTTAAGCAAGAGGTAGATCGAAAGAGTTTAATGTACCTGGATCGAAGTTTCACTACAATTAGCGAGGGTGTATTAAAATGCCAGCTAAGTGATGTGCAACCACATAAAGTGGACAATTATGCATTTTCAGAAGATGTAATACATAAATTCAAGGAATTATCATTGAGTACAAATTTACATTTAACCATAAATAAGATCGTGAAAGATAAAGTTATCGTAGTTTTGCATATAATACAAGCAAACCAAGAAACTTGCATTAATGATTTATTAAAGGGTGATGAGGAGGAAAATAAGTATCTCGAGGAAATGTCAATTTACCGGACAAGCGGAATATCAATCAAAAATTTTGATATGACACTTAAATCGGACTCGAAACCTAGCCAACCAACAATTTCCAATTTGGGAGGCATTAAACGGACAAAAATAATTATTCTAAATATATGTTCACCAAGTGAAATTTATGTATGCCTTGAGAAGTTCCTTCCCGGTCTAAAAAAGCTTCATATAAATATTCAGAAATTAATGGAAACTAACAAAAATGAGGTACAAACGAAGCCGAGCTGGGCTCCACATGAAAAATGTTTCGTCAATACAAAGTTGGATAAAAATTTTCAAAAACAATGGTATCGCGGAACTATCCAATCGGTCGATAAGACTGATGAAAACAAATATGTAATTTTTTTACGGGATAAAGGGTGCTATGTTACTGAACACATTAAGCACATTACAGAAACTAATGATTTGTTAGGAAATATCGGATGTGGCGCATTGCATTGTGCGTTATCTTCTGTTCGGCCCACCGGTTGCAACCTAAACTGGCCATCATATGCCATAGGTAAGTAATCTATTGTAAATTATTAATATTTATGTTAGTTTAAACGTAATTTAAAATTTTTTTAACTATATTTATTTGGGACGTCAGCTGTGGAATACAGCCCTAAGATCATCGTATATGTACTCAATAGATAGTCATTTAGCATTAGAGTGCCTTATTAAAAAAATAACGAAAATGCGTATACGAAACCAAATTAGGTGATCCAACTAGTCAAAGTTAGATAGGCTCAAATGGTTTTTATTTGTGTTTATTTGTCCCTACGACAATATCATCTCATTTTAATATCGTTATAAACATTTAGATAATTATATCAGCTTATCAAACGCTATAGTCATGTGATATTTTAAAAGAGACTTACAATTTCTTGGTCACCAACAAGACCTCATACAGATTGCACAAAAATGAAGCCATGAGTAATAATACCTTTGAGTCTAGACTCGGTCCAGCACGACATCACAGAAATTTGAGCAAAATCCGCCTGTGAAGATGAAGTTTGGTTAAGAACTTGCTCAATATTGTCAATTACAAGACGCACAGAACATGCATCAAAATACCATCATATATAGATATTTCCTTTGGGCCTAAGTAACCAAACGTTATATATGCCGTTTCAATAAGGACTTGTTTAGTATGACTTTTTTGAGCAAAACTCTTATCAGCTCCTTTTGCAAAGCTTCGCCATTTAGAGATAACTCATTTGGGTCTAGTTTATCAACGGTATACGTATCGTTTGAATACGGACTTGCTCATTAAGACTTTTTTGGAGTGAAACTTCCACATCCGTTTAATTTTTAACTGTGTCTCGTTAATGATCAACAACATGAAATCATCACGCACAAAAATGTTTTCAAACAGTAGTAATTTCAATCGGTCTACTTTATCAATTGGTATGTTATATCGTTTCAATACAGAGTAGCTCGGTACGATTTTTTGATTAAAATTCTTATCAGTTTCCTTCTGATTTTTTTAATTCCCATATTGGCCAATAAAACGTCACGGTGATTACACGAAATAATCACTATAGAGATAATTCCTTTGGATTTAGTCTATCAATCAAGGCGTATTAGGGGCATTTTCATTATTAATTTACTCTGTACGGTTTTTTTTCAAATCAGTGTCCTGTAGTGGAGGTGGATTAGGCAAAAGGCGTCTTTAATTAAAGTATTTTGGATTGTCGTAATTGTTATTTTTTCTTGTCTTAGTTGTAGGCATGTATAAATTTGAGACACAAGTCGTAATAATTATTTTTTTTTGTTTGCATAGAAAATTTCTCAAAATTAGTTTTTAGTCGAAAGCCGTAATTCGTTCTCTTGTAATGCTTACACTTTCGTGGGTTAGTCTGCCATTACTATACGGGATGTCACCTATTATACATAGCTGATTTGTGATACAGTAGTCGATGAGTCATTCCCTCGCCATTGTAGTTTCCGAAACCCGTTCGGAATGACACATTTGGAATTTTGAATTTTTTTGAAGTACGTACTTTCCAAAATCAACCCTTTTGTAAGATTTGTTTCCCTCTCCAAAATTCTAACAACACTTACCTAATTAATTTCTTAATTGATTTGATATTGCACTGCAAGATTGATGAAATGCGACAGTCGAATCGTCCGTGTATTGTGAAACTTGTCTTTTCAATCATGGTTTTGTTTGGTCAATGTAGTTTTTATCATAAAAGAAATTTCAAAGGAGTATCTCGGAAGATTAGACTAGCAGCGGAGAGTTATCGCAGTGTGGTTTTCGATTGATATATTAACGGGTAGCGATAACTTTCACACATAGGATTTTGGGGTCCAAAATTGGATGACCAAGGCAAGTAATTGTCATCGGATTTGGTTCGAATGGTAAAACTAAACAAACGAAGAAAGGTCAAAATAGTGTGAAATGTTTTAATTGTTGGAACCGAGAACATATTTCAAAAAATTACAGGTCTAGCATATCTATCGAGAGACCATCACGAAACATGTTTCATGTTACAAGACTCCTTTTGATGATTTTTCGTAAAATTAAATTAAAAACATGACGCAGATAACTTCGGTCAGGAATAAAAAAATATCGGTAAAAGGCTTCGACAACAAAGATGTGTGTATTAACGAAGTGGAATTCAATAATGTTTCGTGTGTACCTGGTTTATCAGCAAACTTATTATCAATTACACAGATGGTTAAACATGGAAATGAGATAATTTTCATTAAGGATGATGTAAAATTTATAATCATCAGAAAGTATGTATCGCTGAAATCAAATCGTCAAAATTATTTGATGTGTATCGATTTTAAAGAACGTAGAGTTCTATTGGAGATACTTGGTATATTTTTAGAGAGGAGAATTTTTAAGATGTATTTTTACGTAAAAAATCAGAAGTTTACGATCGATTTAATGAGCTCAAATCCATGGTTGAAAAGCAGACAGAGCAACAATTGAAGGCAACAAATCAACAAGTAAACTCGGGTTGAAAAAGTTAGAGGTATGTTATTCGACGTAAGGTTGGATGTATCATTGTGGGCTGAAGCTATCAATGGTGCTCTCTACATTCTTAATTGTTCTGCAAGTTCAATTTTGGATACAATGATGCCACAAGAATCTTGTTCAGGAAACAAAGTGAATGTACGAAAATTTTAATTGTGTGGAAGTCCGCTCATGGTACGTATGCCAAAAGAAAAACGTAATAAATAGGACAAAAACTTCAAAAATATGATCCAACTACCAAAGAGTTAAATTTAAGTCGTGGTGTAATTTTCTTACCAAAAAGATTTGGGAAGGCCATGATGCTAAGGTGAATGAATCAATCATTATTGAAAAGTCGAAAATTGATGGAATTGGCATACAAATGAAGGAATTGCGATATTCATCGAGATTCGAAAACCATGAGCTATTGATAATTATGTTACGTATCTGCAATACATGATTGAAATTGTTGGTGAGCCAACTACAGTCAAAGAAGCATTAAATTGCGACGCCCACGAGAAATGAAAATAAGCCATCGAATCGAAAATGGATAATACAAATTGGTCGATTTGCCATACAAATTGAAAACCAGTCAAATCGAAATGGATTTTCAAAATTAAACGGCATAACGATGGTAATTTTAAATTGGCCTTGCAAGTCAATGGATGCTGTTAGTTGTATTCTCCTGCAAGGAGACTTGTCAGAAGAAATATGCTTTCAAGCAAAGCGGTCGTGTTTGGAATGAAAAATTAACCACAATGCTAAAAACATAATCATGTGTATTTCCTCAACGATTTATCGGTCATATTCACAGTGTAAAAAGTTGATGATTTTTGATGTTTTTGGAAGAACGAAATACCTTAAAAACTCAAACGTGCTTTGATTATATCGTTTAAAGTGAAGGATTTGGGTATAACAAAATCATGTATTGGATTACGTATTACACACAATGGTGTAATTTTAATCGATCGAACCTTATATTTTGAATGTAATCAAAAGATTTGGAATGGAAAATTGTAAACCAGTCATCGCCCGATATGAATCAAAATTTATCTATTCCATGTGTCCTCACACAGAAGAAGAAAATTTGGGAATGACAAATATATTGTATCAAGCTGCTGTTGGTTGTTTATTGTACATTGTACAACTTTCGAGACCAGATATTGCTTTCGCAGTCAGTGACTATTAAATTATAGACAACTGCATTGAATGGCAGTTAAACGAATTATTCGTTATTTAACTAATGAAGCCAATAAAATTTGATATAAGTGATCGATTTTCTTTTAATAGGGTTCTACGCGGGAATGTCTCTACTCAATTTTTAATTTACCGTCAGGATTGTAACAATCCCGACCAAACGATTCCATTCATCATTTCGGAAAAAAATTTTGGTAGGGTGCTAAAACGACGGAGGTCGACCAAAATTGTATTAATTCAAGCATCGTTGCGTTGCATTGATGATGAGTTGCTCTAGTCTTATTATCCTTGTCTCTCGCGCCCTATTGCTTAAGATTATTCAGACTTAAAGATATGTGAGACCGTCACAGTCAGAGTCAGAAGAGGAAGCTTCGAATCTTATGGAAACTGAGCAATGGATGCAGGGTTATAATTGCGGTTTCAATCCAGATCAACCTTCAATAAACGGGGAAGCTGTACTTCTAAGACATTTATTAGGTTTTCGAGCAGATCACGAACACTCAACTCTCCTCTCATACATGTGAAATAGGCAATCTCTTTAGCCGATTCAAGAGCGGTACAAATCGCTTCCTAGCTAAGACTTCTGACCGCTAAGTTGAATGATGCCCACAAAGCGGTCCTAACAATTCTCCAAGGAATATTCAGTAGAAAAGTATTAGTTCGTGCGTCGGCTAAAGGTGGATTTACATATCAAACGATTTTTCTGCGCCGAACATCACGTGACACATTCAACAAATCAGAAAGAGCTTCATCAAAAAGCAAAATTTATCTTTTCGGCGCGACGACACAGCATACATAGAATAAATTTTTTTTTAACATTATCTGTTTTTTTTTTAAATTATGTGTCAACATATTGTTTATGTATGCATGTGTGAAAAACTGTGCCAAAAAATCGTCGAATATGTAAATCATCAATAGCACAGCGTTCGCCGAATTTCCTGCGGCAAGCAGCCTCGCCGAAAAATCGTCGGATATGTAAATCCATCTTAATAGTACCATGAGACCTCTTTCCAAAAATAAAGAATTTTAATATAACGAGTTCATTAGTTATCTCTCCATTATTTAAACTTGAGATTAAATCCCATATTCTATTTAGTACCGAATTAAGGAATCGTCAATGATGGGACCCATCTTGAGAATCTCGTATAGATATTTTGGCGAATTACAAATGAATTACACTAAATAAGATTGAATTCTACAATTGAATTGATCAGACTAGTATTAAGTAGTAACACAAAATAGTAAATAATATTTCGATAGATGCTATTTGGTGGCCCCAAGACGGTGAGATAAAAATCATTGCTCTTATAAAGGTTTGAGAGAGGTGGCCATTTGCCAGTTAATATTTCACGTTGAGCCATTCATTATTTGGCGGGGTATAAAAATTTCTATTTGGAGAATGTTAAAATTAATTTCCGACATCGACCCTATCCCTTAGGCGAGAGTTGCAAAGAACGAAAAGTAGGGCTTTTATTTCCAGGTTAGGATTTCCATGTTGAGTATAATTGGCTCAGCTTGTTAGTAGATTTAATGGTTCTATTTTTCATTTTATGTGGGCAATGCATCAACCTGATCATTAAAAATATGTTTCCTTGCGATTCAGTGAATCCTTTATTATTTAGGCTCATTCACGTCGAGTTGAAAGACCCTCTTATATAGAATGTGGTCGGAGTAATTGGTAACTGTACTGGACGAGTCTTATTGAGATTGAATCAATTAAATACATTTTATTTTAATTTTTCTTTTATTTTCAGATGAGTTCCGTGAATTGGTAAATTCCTATCAAGAACATGCCGTAACACTATACGGCGAGAAATTTGAAACTGGCATGAAAAAATGCTACAAGGTTATTTTATGGGGACTTTCAATTGAATGCGAAGATGCTCTGTCACCTGCTGAGCTACAGTGGAATAATATAAATATGATTTTATCTGACGCCGGGTTATGTCATTTGACACAAAAATTCACCGAAATCGAAAAACAAGTCGAATTGGAAACAGAAAATATTGCAAATGATATAAGCGCATATTTGGATAAATTTGAGAAGCAACTAGATAAAATTTCGGCGCTATCCTGTGATTTATCCAATCTGAATATTAATAATGCAATTGCTGATTGTTCCCATATCAATGCTCAATTTAATGATAAATTTACTGAAGTATATACACCAATTGACAGCTGGCTTAAATGTGAACGAATTAAAAAATCGCAATTTGTTGCTAGGCCGACTTACGTAGATAACGATGCCGTTATTTATCTTCATGAATATGACGCCGAAGCGACTATTGATAGAATAGCGAAAACAATAAATGAAAAATATAAGTACTCAGAATCAGATCCTAATATGAATTTAACATGGTCGGTTGGTCAACCGTGTATGGCAAAATACCATGTAGATAATTTATATTATCGGGCTAAAATAGTTCAGATGAAAAGTGACACAGTATATCAAATTGAATTTATCGATTATGGTAACGTAGAAGAATGCCATCCGTGTGATTTGAGAAGAAACATTATCTTGGGTAACGTGCCCATTCAAGCTCACAAATATTGTTTAAACGATGTCGAACCAATTACACCCGTTTGGACAACACAGATACTAGATATTATTCATTCCAAAGTTGTGCTTAAAATGTGTACCATCCGTACGAGTTGTCAATCATACGACAACGAGGAACTTGACATAGTACCATGCCAAATAACGGTCGACTCATATGATTTGTCAAAATTTCTAGTTGCTCACAAATTTGCTAATTTTAGACTTGAAAATGCAAAACCTACATTAATTTACGAACGGTTCCTATCACATCGGCATTCAGATAAAATCTATAACGGTCCATTGATTAGTAGTAAGCAGAATGTTATGGAGCGTACCAAGGATAAGGATTCACTTTACACATTGTTAGACGACTCGTCATCCGATGTAGTTATAATTGATAGTGGCGATTCCGCTGATAGCGATACCGACGATAACATATCATTTAATGATAGTAACTTTGAAACGTCTACCCAATATTTTCAAATGTACGAATTTTCACCATACAAAATAGCCGAAATACAACGAGATGTACACGGATTTCATGGTACGGTTATAAAAGTATTGTCGCCAACAGATATCATTATCTCAACAAAACTCGAAAAATCGCTCTCAAAATACAAAGAAATGATGGATACTCTTCAATTAAAGGCACTCACATGTGAATCCTTAAAGAATATTTGCATTGGACTAAGTTGTATTGCCTGGAATGAAATCGATAATTTGTGGCATCGCGGATTAATTAAAGGCTATAATCAAACCAATGAAATGTTTACTGTACTACTCGTCGATAAAATGGATATGATTAAGGTCAAGCCGAGCCACATAAAGAAATGTCCAACGGGCTGTCAAAATTATCCCTTGCTCTATTTAAGAGTGACTTTAAACCGGGTTAAACCGAATCGGAGATTGCGTGAGACTGATATAACTAATGAAATGTCGCCCTTACTAATGGGAAAGATGTTCTACGTTAAAATAATAAAAATAAAATCACAAGTACCAACCGTTGAGTTTTACAAGGATAATAAATGCGAGAATCTGGTATACCAGTCGCTAATCGATGGGAATTTTCTTAGTTATAACTAAATACATATCCAATATTTTTTTTTCTAATTAAATGAAATAATCTTATTATTTTAAGTTTTTATGTAAAATTTTCATAATATGAATTTTGAATTTAATTTTTTTTTTTGATATAGAATATAATCAAAATAAAGTGTAAGCAAGAATTGAGTTTGCGCGTCTGCGCTTTTATGAAATAAATTTGTTTTTTTTTGTATGCACATTCTCCAAGAATTATATATATTACTGTTTTCCACGCTAAAACTTAAATTCAGAAACCACACTTACAAAAACCTGAATTCGATTACACTGGGCGTTTTCAGGACGCCCAACAGTTGGAAGTCATTGATAACATATCTAGGACGAATCGTATGTGAGAAGTCATATGTGATAGTGACTTTGGTGGCACGTCTGCGATGAATAGTATATGACATGTCTAAGAGAAATTATGTACTATACATTTATGGACATATGAAACCTTTTATTTATATTACAAATAATTTTAAAAATTTATTTTAAAAAAATTAGTAATGTAAAAAATTTTGAATTGTCGGCTTGGAAAAACTTAAAAATCATTATTCTGGCACTATATTTCAATCCAACAACACCAACAGGTGTTACAAATGGCTGGACTTTGCAGTTTTGTCGAATATAAGAAAAACAATTTGTGTAATTACTTGAAAATGTTGTATTCGCGATTAAATGAGAAACAGCACACACTTGTGATACATGTTTTACTTAGGACACTGTTACGAAAACCGAAATATACATGACCCGTATCACACTAGTGTTTGTTCGTAGATAGCCATGAGACGCTTCTTTTGAAAAAGTAATGTGACTTGTCATATATTAGTCATTTAGTCAAACAACGAAGGAAAAATATATTTTCCTTTCTCGTACACATTTACAACAAAAGTTGAGGAATAGAAACATATGTTTTTCGTAAAAAATAATAATGTTGGCAAATTTGCAACTGGGATTATTGAGTAAAATCGCGGCCAACGTTATGAAAATGTTTGGCGCTATGAAATTTTCATATCAAATTGGGGATGATTTCGTGTATATATAGATTTTTGTCGAAAATAGTATTTGGGTGTTTTTTATGAACCATGAATCACACACACATTCAGTTTAAATATGTTTAATCTTGTTCAAAATTAGTGATTTAATCAGATAAACGATCCGCCATTATTTGTTATAAGCCGGGTCGTGGTCGAACGGAAAGTGTTTTGGCACCCGTCAAATTCGGATTATATTTTTTATTTGTATTGAGGCGTCTTTATATTGTTATTTTCGTTAACGGTACTAGTTTCGTTCATCTTAAACCTATGAGTAACTATGACTACGAACTTCGAGTTGGGGCCCTATTATGAGAACAGTTCGATTTCGCATATTCATTTGCTGTTGTATTTTGATAATATAAAATAAGATATTCGCAAACATTCGGCGCAAAGTGCTGTAATCTCTCAGTCAGTCGCCCTCCAAAATCCAAATAGATGCCAGGATTGCAAGGATACTTGATATATTGTACTTCGTAATTGTCCCATGCTATTACCATGCCCATCATGCATGTTATTGAGAACAAGTAAGTTTTATTTTTGTATTGTTGTCTCAACTTAATACACATCGGCCTTATAGATGGCATCATTTCTTGTTGGTTGTTCTTTTTGTAAATACATGTTACATATGAGTCACCATGTTACGGTTAAAGTCCGGAATAGGTAAATGTTCGAAACTCGTTTACACTATTTAAAACCGATTGTACCAGTTTACTGATCTTCCTCTTACATTCCCGTAGTTTGTTTTATTTTTCATCAGAGGGCTACGCGACATAAGGCTCCCGCGAGCCCGTGATAGTTAATAAAGCCGGCTAACCTACTATTCCAAATGACTATACCATAAAAAGTAGTTGGTGGGGCGAAGGGTTAATTTCGAGAATACAGACTCCAATTTCATAGATTTCGGAGCAATAAAACAGTTTTTTCAATTTTCATTCGGACATTTATCGATTTCAGATTTTCACCGTAGCATAGACAATTAGAAGTGGTTTCAAAGATATTTATTAGGTACTCTCTTAAATATTCATAGACTAAAGTTCTGTTGGCGGTGGAAGATGCCACGTTATCCCATCTTGTAGTCAGATGTTCTGCAACAATATTGTTAAATTTAGATATTGCAGCTTTTTGCATCCGTATTAGCTGACTGATTACACTAGTACGTAATAGTTTTGTTTAATAGACGATGACTATCGTTATGAAGGCTTTGTACACTATTTTTGTATTTTCCATGCTAGTTTTTATTTATAGATGGCATGCATAAAGTTCTCTATAAATAAAACTTAAACTACATAATAAGTGAACCGCCTTGATGGTTGCACTCTTAGTGATTATGTTCTCCTTTGACTTATTTACTCGTGTTTAGTTTAAAATTATTGTGATTCTATATTTCTTACACTACACTATTGTAGCGTAAGTTTGGTTGCAGCGAGTGCATCATCTTTACTGATGGAATTGATTCTAGATTACCGCCTGAACTAATCCAAAACTCCCATACTCGCAACAAGAGGTCTCTGTATAAGAAGTTTCTGTATAAGCAAGGTTCACCAGCTCCACTTTTAGCGAATTTATAATTATTGAATTACTGCTGATAATACACAGCCATACTGGCCGCTGTCACTTTACCGAAAAAATTATACCGAAGCAACCAGCACGGGCCTTGTTTGTCCTTTCCAAGATGTAAGGCGTTCAACCTCGCTTGGTGAGGTGAGTATAAGACCATTCAGTTTCAGAGCTGTAAGTAGTACTTTAAATTTATTGGTAAGGAGGACCAGCCTATTCGACTGGATTAACTCCTAAGCCATCTTTACTGAGTGAGAGGGTGGTCATTTTTCAAGAGAGAATACTTCTTCGGCGAGAAGTCTCAAAGACTCTGCCGGTTATTCACACTAGAGTTAAACGATTATCTTGTCCTTTTCACTTCTCTTTGGTACAATATTCTCTTAACAGGAGTCCCGATCTAAGTCACTCTTGACCTTTTGTTTTTTAAGGCCTTCCTATAAACGTGACGATGTGCCGTCAGTTACGTAAACCAATATTTCGGTTCAGCGAGAGGTTGCAGGCAGCGGTAATGAGCTGCTTTTCGCAGCTTAGGAATCCCTGGCAGAAAAGTTCTCCAATATTTTTCTGTATTTTTCTGTCTCGATTTGGTTTCGTATGAATTCTGAATGTTCTCCGAGAAGCAGAGTAAATATCATGATGAGCTCTTCCTAATCCTTCTTAATCGTATAAAAAATGCAACTAACGAAGAATCATGTCGAAGTTCATCTCGCTTCTCGTAATTATGCTTATTGTGTTGGAGTCGATTTCCCTTTGCGAGTCCGACATGGTTAATTCGTTGGATTCAACGAAAATTGAGGCCATGAATTTTTGTGAGTAACTTGCCACACGACTGATTGCCGCTATGCGTGATGTCGTTCTGCTTTTTTGTAAAAATTGTTGAGCTAAATTGTAAAAGTAGCAGTTAGTAAAGCAACTCCAAATGTTAATCAACATATTGATCAATTCTGATTGATCGTCATTGATTAGTTTTGTTCACTCCTAAGCTGTGCACTCACTGTGTCGGCGCCCTTTTTAATAGCAGGTCATACTACATTACTTTTTAGAATTTCGCGCCGGGAATACTACTTGCCAGAATTTTTAGGACCGAATAGTCTAGAGTTATCTCCTAGGAAAGGAGTGGAGTTGGAGGGACCAAACTTATTAAAGTTTTAATGCTGTGTTGGACTTCAAGCGGTTCGGCATCGTATGATGGTGTCCTCGCGTTGGAAATCTAATTGACACTCTCTAAAATTAAAACAGACTTTACGTGATACTACATATACCTGCCAGTAGGCGTATGTCATAGTTTATAGGCTATGTGCTGAATGCTCTTGGTAAACTGATTGAAATAAGTGAAGTGATGAAACTGTCGTGGATTTGCCTTGCTAGTTTGTTTGAATACAGAGAACAGCAATTTGTAGTCGGTGGACAGAAATGCGATTTCGTCCTTTCGAAAATGATGATGAATATGTTTGGTTCCTTAATAGACGGCCAATAGTGAGAGACATCAGGCACTATATTTTGTCTGAGCATCGTTTAGGCCGATCGTTAAAAATTGATTGGTTACCAAGTGTTACTCATTCAGCCGTAATGATAGCATTCCAAGGAGTGACAGTTTTCGCGCACGCAACCTATCGATCGCAACATCAGAATTGTTTTTTGTGTCCTTTAAAGAATTAATTTTGATAAATTTGACTTACCTTAAAATTTTCTTGTTCTACTAGTTAAGCCCGAGGATAGTCCTTGCAGAGATCCCAAAACGGACATCGTTCATCAACCGTGACGCTTTGAAATGCTTAATAATTTTGAAGTAAGTTTTTGGATATCAGTAGTTCATCTTGTTTTAAAAGTCGTGCTTTTTTAAGGAATAGGACCAATATTTCGATTTAAAAAAATTCGTAAGAAAGGTTGCTGTGATATTGGAAATTATATTAAAAATTCGCATGTATGAAATTCGAAATAATTTTCGATTCGGAATACGCGTTACTCCCTAGATTTGAGTGCTTGACTACATAAATCGTCCGTTGTCGACCCATAAACTGCAAAATTGAAAAGTTTTGGATGAATCGTGGATTTGTCAATATTTGGTAAGGAAAATTTTGAATATTGAGGTTATCTGGCTTTGAATGTCTACTAATCGCCCCGTTTAAAAGTTGAACAACCCTCATTGAAATATTTGCGACCGTAAAAGGCCAGTGTACTGTACCATGTTAGCTATTGACAGAATGCAAATGGAATGGTGATTGGTATATAAACTATTAAACGGCTGCAAATATTTTCATCAATAATTGTCATTAATTAAAATCTTTTCATCATTGGAAATCTATGATTTGGAGCGTTCACTAAAAACTTGAAGTAGGTAAAATATAAAAAAAAAATTCTCAAATCTACAATATGAAAAATATTTCTTCTTCAATTTATTTTTGAAGCCCTCGTTAGATAATGTAATATCAAATAAATTCTCCAGATTGTTGAACATTTTAGCCTTCTCGTTGATAGATTCATGGTTAACTTGTTCCACGACTTTCGAGATTAAAGAAACTTCTAGTATATTCAGATTTTTAGGAAAGTTGATTCGTTTTTACCAGAGCCCATTGGCAAAAAATATAGAATGCAACGTCGTAATCCCAATCAGCTTTTTCATAAAAAACATTGTAAAGCTTGTTTTTGGATACATGCTAGTAGAATGGGAGCACCTCCATTCTTTAATTGCTTACTTCAGTTGGGATCTAACATAGCTGAAGAATTTCCCTTTGGTCCATTAATTCTTAGTCCATTGCCTCATAAAACCAAACATGAAGCATATTTTTTGCAAACGTAAGGCCTAATTCTCTTATCTCATCCACTCTTTTGATACTTTTACTTTTCATAGTATGGCCGATAGTATTTGGCTTGATGGAATGAAATAATTTTACATAAAAGGTTTGTATCATGCAGATTTATTATGCTTTTAAAGAAAGCCATCCATCGACCCGATGAGTTGATTGGATAATGTCATCAATAAATATTATAGGATATAAACCAAGGATCTAAACGACAGCCTCGTGAACACATGATGTAGGCTTTGTCAAATGTAATCTTCGATTAACAATTACGAGAAATTGTGTTTTGTGACTGATGAAAGCAAGATCTTTACTGAAGACAGTGTGATCCATATCGATTTGGTGGTGTTTCTTTGATCGGACAAACGGTCAAATTATAGTTCTGATCGATCGATAAAATTTATAAACGACATAAACATTTGGAAAAACTCGGACGCCTGAATTCGAATGAAGTTTCACAGATCGCATAAATAGGATGTTTGCCTATTAGAATAAAGTTGCGAAATTTTGTTTAGTAGCTTTGTTTTTTTCGAAGCCCTCCTGTTTAAATTTTGATAAATCGACTAGATGTTGTTATTGATTTAAAAGGTAGTCTTGGTGGATGCATATTTTTGTTCGGATCGATCAGTTGGAGTATTGCTTGCAGTACAATGTTTGAGTTTATCTGATTGGTGTAGATCCGGACTTGGTAGTCCGCAAAACAAATAATTTCAGCTTAAATTCAAACGCTTTCAAGAGTTATTTTGGAGAATATCCATATTTGAAGATCCATCTTTCAAGAGATTTTCTGATGCCTGCTTTGGAATTAAATGTTGATAAAAATGATTCTTCGTCCACACTAACGCGGTATAACTTAAAATCAAAGAGGTACATTATCCATAATTACCTGCTCGATCATTAAAAAATTTGTTGAGAAGTCTTCGCGCATTTTGTGCATCAATACATTTGTAGCTTATTACTTTGGTGCATATGAATCCATTCCAAAAAACAAACCATTCATTCACGACATATACACTGCACTTTTTCTATGCACTAGTAACGAGCTCTTAATTTAATGGAACTGCATTGTATAGATATGGTCTCTATATCGTCTTGTGGAGCTAACATCACTGTAGTGAAACATCTTTTTCGAATGGTACCAACACCATTTGCTGATGAACCCAAACTCCTGCTTGAGAATTTTGAAGGAAGCCCCCGGGTTTCGGTTTAAAATATTTGGAACAACAAAATCAACAGTATAAATCAGTACCCATTTTGGTCTCTAAGCTGGAGATGCTTTAGTTATGCTATTTGGTTCTGGACAATATGATAGAATGTCATGCCGCACCTGACCGTTGGCTTTGAAGTGCTTATATTTTCTTTTTTTTATTCCAAGCTTGACCACTGGGGCTAACACCGGAATATAAAACAAGAGAAATCTGTTTATAAGCGACAATCAGTTGGAAAACTCTTTTACTGATAGCGACCATTCGTGTATACTCTGATGAATGTGGTAGTCGATTTAGATGGCCGTGTTGTATGTAACGACCGTTACGAGTAGCCTTGGTTCAATACGGTGAACGATATTAATAGCTGTGGTAATGTAAAGAGTGTTTCATTTTGAGTTATAGAACTTTGAATTTAAATAAAACACAAGATTTGAATGACCCACGAATGTGACTTTATTTGAAAGATAATTTTATGCCCTTAATGTTTGAATATGATTACGGACATATGGCTGCCGCGGCTGGTGGTCGTATTTTGGCAATAACACGTCGAATGTTGTCTGCCAAGTGTTCAATAGTCTCTGGCTTATCAGCGTAGACAAGTGACTTCACATACTCCCAAAAAAATAGTTCAGTGGTGTTAAATCACACGAACGCGGTGATCAACTGACAGGTCCGTGACTCGATATTAATCATTAATCAAATGTTTCTTTCAGTAAATTAACTGTAACGCGCGCTGTATGGCATGTGGTTCCGTCTTGTTGGAACCACATGTCTCTGATGTCAATACCATCCAATTGAGGCACAAAAAATTAGTAATCTATCTCTAAACCGGCCGCCGTTGACTGGAACGTTTACACAAGCATCATTTTTGAATACATATGGTCCGATGATTCCTTCGGCTCATAAAGGACACCAAACAGTAACTTTCTGTGAATGTAATGGGTTTCGAACAATGAATGGCTCGTGGATTACCTTCACTCGAAATGCAACAATTCTGCTTGACATAGCCATTCAACGAAAAATGAGCTTTATCACTGAAGAAAATTTTGTATGGAAAGTTTGCATCGATGTCAATATTGGCTTCGGCCCATTCACTGAATTGGCGGTGCGAACGATGATCGTATGGTTTTAATTCCAGCACAAGTTGAATCTTGTAAGCAAGATCCTTACGTAAAATCCTCCATAAATATGTTGGATTATGTCCCAATACACTACAGCTGCAACCGCCTGCTCGATTCACGCCATAGGGTCTTACGGGACACGTATTCATAGCTAATTGAATTAACTGCTCTGATCGACGATTATGTCGACCATTTAATGATCAGCGCGCGATGAGTTTCACGAACTGACCCATTATTTTCAAAGCAAAATTGAAAAATTTGCAAATGTTGCTCTGGCGTGAGTCTATTCATTATGAAATGGCAAACCAATAAACTAACCAAAAATCAACTCAACTCGCCAAATCGACTGTCCTTGAAAAAGGTTGCCAACTTTAAGTTTACCTCGAAATGAAACACCTTTTGTGTGGTCCGCCGAGACCGCTTAGGGGTCACCAGTTAAAAGTGGAGGGTGTGCATAATGTACAACTTCTAAGCCCATTAATTAATTATTTTAATGTTCTATCCTGCTGATCCAGCCAATTTGATTTTGTATTTTTTACATTTTTTACTATAGAAAATAACTGTCGGATCATTATCTGGTGACAATCTACTGTCTGACCTGTTGAATATGCGACTTTTTCGATAACATACGTGAAATGTTTCGTTAAATCCAGGTCAGAAGTGAATATTGGCCATTGCATCGAGGCCATAGTTTGCGAGATAGGGGCACCCAATATATATCACATATTGGATTTTGTATTTGGTGCTCCATTTTCGGCATAAGAAGTAAAGAATTTAATTGAAAAGATTTAACCCCATTCACCACCAATTCAGACTGTTCCAACAACTTCAATTTTTGAATCATACTAAATATTTTGTTGATTTTCGAAAGCAGCTAAGGCGAAATTATCAAACCTTGTCAATAGAGCTATACCGCTCATTTTAAATATTTAAATTGTAGTAGCGCTTTTTCCCGACACTTAGGCTTACTAACCCATTGTGATACTACTACATTTCGCTCGAAATTCACATTCACCTAGAGTCTCACCATTATAGTATACCATCTGTAGTACATGAACGCTGTGCCATCTCCAAGATTTGCACTATACCAGAGGATCTTAGTTCTATTTATTAAGTCATTGATCGTAATTTACGAGAAAATTCCACTTTCCATTCTGCCTATGGTGGGATTCGAACCTAGCATCTCCTCCCTCGGTCAAATGCCGAAATGCTTAATGTGTCCAAAAGACAAATGTAAGATATCTTGTACCTGATGTTCTACGTTTTCAAAAAGGATTCGATTAATTCGTACAATAGTTGATCGTTATCTAACGGGTTTTCCTTATTTATGGAACTGGAAATACGAGCTAAGAATTCAATTTTATGGTAGGAAAGTTACTTTACTTACCCACGTAATCAACAATGTCTGGGAAATCTGTTAATTGAGAGAGAATATCAATTAGCATATTTGGTCACTGCGTTTAGTGAGGTGTCATTCATTGTTTGTCGTGTGACATTAATTATGGGCTGAGTATGCTCATTGAGTAAAATAATACTGCTACGAATTTTGAACGTTCGACAAGATTCGATTTTTTTTTTTTTGCAAACTAAACACTTACCAAACAAAGTTAAGAAATAATCACCAAATAAAATTACCGTCTCCGGTTAAACTTGGATCTGGATTAATTTCGATGATAACACGTTTTGGTGCACACGTTGAATATATCATTGTGTAGTAAAATTCGTCACACTAACCTCACTTTAATTCTGTTAGTCCCGAACAGCGTTGTCGTCTTTCCTCTTAGGTCGTATCTTTTTTTCTAACACAGTTCTTTGCGATGTTACCACTTACTACTTAATCCGAACTTAAGCCTGGTCCATTCTACTCCTATACGTATTCATTCTGAGGCCTTTCTCAATTAAGATCATTGCCGGTGAATTTCCAATCGTTTCATGCACTGCATTGCAATACAGGACTAGAATATACATCAGCCCCAAAACGGTTCAGTTAAACATCTCTCTGGCTGTGGATACAGCAATACGAATCTTCTGTATATTGTACATTTTGCACGTTCAGCAAAGCACCTACATTGATCCAAGGGTAACTCTAGTAGTTTTTGACACTTTGGATACTGCATTATGCTAGCATCCTTTATTCTGCTTGCGGATATGCTAAAATTGAGAAAGACTTTTCTTAATTCAGAAATTTCCTTTGCAACTGGCCCAACTATTATACTGCTACTAACTTCTTTGGATCCATTCGCACACATCCATTTGCTTGAAACAATATAATCCAAATCCGTGCCATCCCTTTTTTGAAAAATACCCATTGTAGAATCGAATTCATCGGATAATTCAGTACCTTCGCTGCGACAAACTGTTTTGCTGGAAGATGGCTGCACAACGAGCGAATAATCTTCTTCTGTTCATAGCTTAGTGATCGGTGACATTATTATTTCGACTAACAGTTCATAATACAGTTGATCTGCTGATTTGTTGATGTTCAATACCCGTAATGGTACTTACTACTCAAATTGCGTCAATATTCTTGCACACAACAACCCTTTGTTTTTTACGTTTAAAGTCTCCACAATCCCCGTTTTTTATCTGGTATCTCAACCCTCTCTATGGTTATAACTCCCAATACATTGTGTTTATTTGAAACAATACTTGCGCATTGTGGCATTTTAATACCTAGCTATTAAGGTAGGTACCCACCGCCATTTGATATCCCTCAGCCACACTCTTCCTTTGACCACCGCAGCGTCACTGGTTGTTGGTATACTAAGTTATAACAGACAATGTTCTTGATGTGACATATCAGGACGAACAACCTATTTCGAAGCTCCTGTTTTCAAGGTAATGCCCTAGACAGGTTTCATAGCTATAGTTGCGAGTTAACCATGATTTCCTTGTAATGTGACATGACTAAATATGATGTGACGTGATTTACAAGTTATTTTAAACATAATTTCGCGATGAGTAATTTTTACTCGTCCTGAGGCATTTTAGTGCTAGCAACGCCGAAGAAATCAAAACGACAATTCCGGACACTATTGTATATCAAAATGATCTAGTTTTCTTTGATTTTTCTGTACATCATAGAGACATTTTGTTAGACAGACTACGGGTTTTCGTAGACAGACTATGGGTTTCATGACTATAGTTTCAAGATCTTGATTTCCTAAATGAGAACTCAAGACACACTACAATTTCTTTTGTCTTCTCGTTTGGTTTTAAATAGTAATAGAGCAGGCATTGACAAAACTGTCAAGATTAACATTTAATTGACTTTTAAATAGTCAGAAATGACTTATATTGATAGAACAGAAAAAAATTTGTTCCCGCCAACTAAATATCTCAATGGCAAATAGAAAACTCAAAGGAAACTAGATTTGTTTGGGAGCAGGAAAATGTCTCGGGATGAGAAAAAATATCTTATTCCGAAACTATGTATAAACCTAGTTATAAATCATGGAATGACACATTACAACGAAATCATGGTTAACTCGAAAGTATAATTATGAAACCAGTAATCTGTCTATGACATAAAAGTCATCTCTGACAATTAAAGATTCAATTAAATTCAAGTCCGGTTCATAACCATGGATAAAACGTCTGTTCATACAAAAGCCATGAAAAAAATGTAAAAAATTTTGGGATTTTGGCGCCTATTCCGTTACTATTTTAAAGCCAAATGAGAAGACAATATAAAGTGTAGTGTGGCTTGCACTCTCATTTGGGAAATCATGATTCCGAAATTATGGATACGTAACTACTAATGTGAAAATAGCCCATTAACCACTAAACTTTTGTGGTTCTTCTCAAGCTGTTCGATTGTAAAACGATGTTTTGGGACTCTTTCTCTCTTTCGTCAGCTCCCGCCTCTCAAATCTGGTGTAACATTAGATTTCGATATTCATACTTTTTAAATGAGCCAGATACTTTATCTTCTCGTCTCAATCAACGTTTAACCTCCTGCGTCAAAGTTAAACTAGGCCACGTGAAGCTTGCAGCGAAAAATAAAGGAAAACCTGTTATCTTCGGCAGGCCAGACTAGACTTTCTGTTCTTTAATTGGTATAACCGAAGGTCATCCCAGATGGTTATGTATCACTATTGCCCATTTTTATTCCTGAGATGTTGACTATACGCTACGAATTTCGGTCGTTCGACTAGATTTGTAATGGATTTTGTAAATAAAACTCTCAGCCTAAACACTTTTTACATTTTACACTTTTTACACTATTTCACTTTAATATTCAATCCACCAAAGCAACCAAACTGTAGTTAAACCAGATATACGTGCCCATTGTGACTTTTGATCCGCTACTAATGTCATCAATTTCGTGGTCTAATTGATTCCAAAATTTCATCCGGTATTAAACCCTTTTCCCAAAACATTTAAAACCTCTCACATACGAAACACAATAAATGAAAATAATCAGTTCTCGCAGTTTTGTTACCGTTGGTGTGATTTATATTTATGTAGAATGTGTAAACATATAAAACATACATATATACAGACCATCATTAAGACATCTACTTTAAAGTAAACTTAAAAAGAAATCAGGCATTAAATTATGTACATTTCCAGGATGACAGGCGTAATGTGTCAAATCATGTACCCCAATCGATTTTAGTACATCCGCATCAACGAAAAAGTTGCCAGTGCTAGTTTTCGGATCACGTGTTAAAATTTCGTAAGCTGCATCGGCCATTATTTCAGGTTTACGTGAAACTTGATCACTATCCGTTCCGACTAGCATTTCAATCGCTGCCGTATGTATCGCTGTTGCGGGCCACAGGGCATTTACTCCAATGTTAAACTGTTTAAATTCTTCGGCCATCCCTAGTACACACATGGACATTCCATATTTAGCCATTGTATACGCCACATGATTTTTAAATCCATTCGGCACCATACTTAATGGCGGCGAAATATTTAAAATGTGGGCATGACTACTTTTTTTCAAGTGCGGTAAACAAAGTTTTGACGTCAGGAATGTACCCCGCGTATTAATCGACATCATTAAATCGAATCGTTTCATATCTGTTTGATCAGTTGGTGTTAATGATATGGCACTGGCGTTATTTACTAAAATATCAATGCCACCAAATTTTTCAACCGCTTGTTGAACAGCGGCTCGTACTTGATTTTCATCTCGCACATCAACAATACAAGGGAGTGCTTTTCCGCCAGCATTTTCAACTATAATTAGGTAAATTATATTTGGTTATTGAATTTATTCACAATATTTTGTGGAAATATTTACTCTCTTTAGCTGCTGTATATATTGTTCCAGCTAGTTTCGGATGTGGTTCACCGGTTTTAGCCGCAATTACTATATTGGCCCCATCTCTAGCAGCCCTAAGTGCGATTGCTTTACCGATACCACGGGATGCTCCCGTAATGAACAATGTTTTCCCAGCTAATTTACTATTTATTATAAAACATAGAAAATATTAGTTTTTTAATAAAATAATTTAAACAAACTCGGAAACTTACCCGGTCATCTCGTATGTCAGAACTTAATGCTGTAGTACTATACAATAGATGATTAGTATTTAATTACGTACTCGTATATTATTTTTGAAAGTAAAAATTTTTTTCTTATCATGAATTATTTTTCAATCCAAAGTTCGTAACAATGTACGAGTATATACCACATACAACCATAATTATTCCAAGTTCGGCTATGGCGATTAGCATATATAAAATATTCAATTGTCGGGCCTCTCGTATAGTGCTTATCGTAATGATTACGAGATACTGATATAACTTGATTGAGTGAATTTTTAATGTTGATGCTTCATTTATGAGAATAGTGCTGATCGTTAATGTATTAACTTGTTTTAGATTTGACCTCGAGTTAAATTAAATATTTGTGTTGTATTCGTGTTGTTCATACCCTTACAGATAGCAACACATCGGTAATTTTCTACAAGACGTTTTGTCAACCATATGAAGTTGAAAGCGGGATTGTGATCAACTGTACAATCAAATCTGACGACACCTCGCATGCAACACTTCTCGAGTGATAAGTATGTGTAATTACCGATTATTCATACAAACGACGATTCACTATTACAAGTGAAAATATTTAATACCTGTGAAATATCCAGCAGTCCTAGCCAATTTTGACAAAATTGGACCAGAGCCATCTTTAACTATGGTCAGTGACAACATTGATTTTTTGCTAATGACGTCAGTAAAAGAGAATCTTTTACTATTTTTTTAATATACCAACACAAACAACTCAACATTGAGCAAATTAAAAATAAAATTCACGTCTTAAGCAAAAATTACGATAAAAATGAAAGTACTCCGATTAAGACTGAATTTTTTTAAACGTCCGTTTAGCCCATAGTAAAGATGGCTTTGGCTCTACTAATTAACTTCAATACAGGAATAATTGTTTCTGTAACTAATGTAAATAAAAGGTGTTTATTTGATTAGTGCAAGCAACAAACTCCCTTATTCACAACAATATGCAAAACGAGAGTTATTTACCTAACGCGATAAACATGTTATGTCCTTTCCCTATCTTGATCATAGCGTCGATTTGTGGCCATAAAAATTTGGTCAGTATGGCTCTGTAACGGTCGCCATTGACGGTAATGGCGTTTTCGAAGAAAAATGGGCCAATTACGCCACCATTCCAAAATCCACACCAAACAGTCACTCTTGGTAAATGCATTAGCTTCTCTACGATTACGTGTGGCTAAACCACAAATCCTGCAGTTCTTGTTTACATAGCTCCCGAGAGGGAAATGCGCGTCGTCTAAAAAGATCTTTTTTTCGAACCAAAATCGACGTCATTATGAAGCTGGTCTATGGCCCATGCAGAGAACTGATATCGAAGCGGATGATCATTTGCTTTCAACTGCTGCATCATCTGGACCTTGTAGGCGAATAAACCGAGGTCTTTATGCAGTATTCTCCTCAGGCTGGTGCGAGTAATGGCCAGCTGCTGAGTTGAGGACGATGGATTCTGTCCTACATTATGGACCACAGCTGCAATATTCTCGAGCGTGCGCACTGTCCGAGCTCGGGGACCACTTCTGTCTTCCAATAGCAAGCCTTTCTCATGAACTTCTTCAATTTAACTACAGCGGTTCCGCTTGGCGTTCTTTCACGACTGCACTTCCACTCGGATAGAATAAGCTGTGTCTTCGATATCTCTTCGAAATATATTCCTATGTGCCGTCTGCTAATGAGGGCAAATTCACTCCTTCTTCTGCCTTACTGTTTGTCTTTATTATGATGATAAATAGTATCGCCCTAAATATTGAACTGATGTCGTTCTGGTGGTCTCGTACCAGCTCCCTCATATGCTTTGACATGGTTGCACATAACAGTTGTGCTTGAAATAATTTCTCTTCATTTACCTATTAAGCATTTCTAATTTCATTTTTAATGGGATTGCTATTTTGCACCTTTAATTTTACAATCCTGTCGAAACGATCCTCCCCTGTGAAAGTATCCGTTACCCTGGGGAGATTCGTTTCTTTTATCAACACTAACTTTCCTTTCTTAATGTTGGGCTGAGCTCCTGTTATTTTGCTTCTAGTCTGCAATCTGGGAAGGAAATCCCGTATCTATTTTCCCTAATTTCTTCGCCCAGCCTTGCTACTAACTTCCACCTTTCAAGTAGGCTAATCTTTTTATATAGGCTTCTAAATTTGCTAAGGGACGCAAAGACATGGAATTTAAACAGGCTTCAAACTCGACAAGCAGCGTTGACAATTCTTCAAATATTAATTTAGAATCACCGAGCATCCTTTAAGGTGGTTTTGATTGACTTTACAAACCTACTTCTCACAGTCTGCCAAAGTGCGATGAAGATGGCAGTATAAAATGCCTTTCTGTGCTCTGGTTGGAAATTGTATCATTACGCTTTCGTTACATTCCAACCTATATTCCTCTTGACCATCCTTTAAAATTTTTTGAACAACACAAACTTCGTTTCATTA
Organism: Nephrotoma guestfalica; assembly: GCA_963691935.1. NCBI lineage: Eukaryota > Metazoa > Arthropoda > Insecta > Diptera > Tipulidae > Nephrotoma > Nephrotoma guestfalica. The sequence continues at coordinate 253,822,144 of OY829913.1, forward strand.
TTACTTTAGATACGGGAAGGCTTGCCTCGTCTGCCTATGAAGCGGCTATAAGCTGCGTTAAATCCATTTGCTGTGAGATCGCTAATTTGCTCGATATGAATTGCTTTAGTAGCAAAACACACAAATACACATATATATCCGTTGTAAATCTTATTTCCTTTTCTCTTTGACATGCGTATGTTGATTGGACCAGCGGAGTCAGCACCCACGTTCAAAAATGGTCTGGACAAGCTGCCCATTAACTCCTGAGCACCTTTAGCTTGTTGACATTGGCACACAATGCATTTTGAAATTGTTTCCTTGACTGTTCTTAAACTCTTAAGAATTCAATAACTCTGCCGTATGTTTGCAAGGATTAATTGTGGACCGCCGTGTAATGTTATATGAAAATATATAATTGTCATCGTCGTTAATGGTCCTTTAGATGGAATTGGATGCTTTTAGCCAAAGGTTAAGTTGGATAATGGCAAACGACCTCCAATCCTTATGATACAATTTGCTAATGTTATACTGACCTTTCTAAGTGGTTTGTCCCTTTTAAGATCCTAGATTTCGACAGCGCTCCAAAGTTTCTTTATATTACCGGTTTCCCAATGCTTCTCCCAGGTAGGCTGGGAGAACACAAACAACTTCCTTATTGGCTGTCCAATTCGGTCGATGCTCGTATTGTTTGAAAACTAAGGTGTTGTTGGTTTAACCACTCAGGACCTTTCTACCAAAGATTATGCTGAAGAAGTTGTATTCCCGTTAATCCCCTTAATGTGCAATCTGCAGAATTTTCAGCGCTTTGGATATGACGCCACTGAATAGGGCTAACATTCGACTGGATGGGGTATCGTGGACCGTGGAACTCGCATTTCATATCTGTTTTGCTGAAGTTGACGTAGCGCGGAATCCTAATTAGTTCTAATTTAGGAAGCTGCTCCCTTATATTGTTCCATCTTCTACGATATGACCCAGGAATCTTCCATCCCACCGAAACATAGAATCCTTTAATGCTATCTCTTATGCTTTAGGGAAGCGACGCTTTTCAAACTTACCTAGCTGTTGCAATACCTTAACCGCCAAGTAGGAAGCTGATTTGATCCGTAATTGTTTATTGGTTGATCTGGTGCTTCTCCGGAAGGAGAAGGATTTTTAGGCTTATGAATATTTGCCATCTGAGCAAAATGGTTTAACAGACCAATCAAAAACTGCCCGCAACTTGGTAGCTTCGCTGCTGTCATTCTACAAGACATGATATAGTAAAAACAGGACCTTCTTGTTTGCTTCAATCTCCTTTTCTATGCTTCTGGAAACAACTTTCATGTGATTTAATCTTGCTTATTCTGCGAGAATGTTTCATAACTTTATTCATAACTGCTAATCTTTTATCCTTTTCAAACTTCCCTACTTGACGCAAGCGTCCGATTGCAATTACCCGTGAATCAACCACAGAAGTTTCATTGATTTTGCTTTAAATTGGAAACTGGACTACGTATTGGCCAACAAGACTCACGAACCATAGTTTTTCAAAATATTCCTCACCCATCTCTTGTTCTGTATGTACGCGGCTGGTTGAAATTTGCTCTATTTCTAACAACGAATCGCACTTGCGCTTAGCAAACAATCCAGTTCGGTGTGTTGAGCCCAAGGTGTGCCGTCTTGGCCTTTTGCCTACCATCCTTGATGATCTTTTGCAAATATTTATGCGGCCTTAAACAAACATCTCAAGCAGTATTGCTTAATCTTTATAAGGTCGCCGCAATTCTTAGGGCTCATCCCTTTAAATTTTGGACTGAAAGTCTGAAATTGCATGGTTGCTTGAGCAATTCCAACAGACTTCGAGTTTGCTTCCTGCTTGCGGATGTATGAAATGATCTAAATTGCATATTTCCTTGTTTTAGCAGTACAGTGGCTGGATGACGTTTCTCAGCCTTTCTTCCATCGTTAATTGCTTCTAACGCTTGGAAACGGGCTTCCAAAAATGAATATAAAATTTCAAAGATTGGAAGCTCTTTTGGAATGGATAGTGCCTGTTAAATAATCTCTGGCTTCCTGTATCCAATTTTTGAATAGTGATGAAAACTACCCAAGGTACCCACCTGTTAATATTAGTGTCCAGATTTTCTATGGCATTTCTTTTGTTTTTGTATCTTTCTTTAATTAGATCCAAAGTTGTGCGGTAATTAACCTGCAAAATTTCCAAATGACACAATAGTTGAGCTCCATCACCACCAGTATGACTTTTAGATATTGCATTTTCTCGATATTACTCACTAAATTGTTTTTATGAATCAACATTCATATATTTCGTGGAATTATTGTCCATTCATGATATTTTCCGTTAAACACTGCCACAGTATTTTAGGCAATTTTATGTTACCTCCTTTTTGTTGCTGGTACGGTTCCGTCTAAGTATTTGATGTATGCATTGAATTAGACGTTGCTGGTAGAATATTCCATTTTACATCCATCATCTGCAGCGTTGATAGCGATGCCTTCATACTCTACTTGTATTTTTTTTTGCAACTACCTGCTTTATGACGTTGGCATTATATTTTGTCGGGAAACCTTTTACATTTATGCCGTCATACATTTACATCAAACCCCGACTCCGGATGCGTTGCCTCTTGTATCTCATTGTTTGCTCACCGTCCTTGTTGGAATGGTGGATGGTTTCGTGTTGCCATTTTCTGATGACCCCATATTATGCTCTGTGGTACCGCTGTTCTGCTTTTTCGCTGTATCAAACGCTTTCTTTTAGTATATGAGTGCTGCAAATATTACTTTTGTTCGATTATTTCGGAATGTCTTCAAACTCCAGTCATAAAGGACGAATCTGTGCTTGTATCTTTTGAAATTTCTCTAAGTTGAAGTATTCAACGCTGGTTTAATGATCTTTTATAGAACTATCTATTTTACGCTCCAATTCTTCTTGAAATTTCGTCTTGGCTCTTCCGGAACATTTTCCAGATATTTTAATTGTTCCTGGATATTTGCGTTAAGGGCCATTACGTCCTTTTGGAGTTTATGTTATCAAAGCTTTGAGTTTCAATATTCGATGAAGGCAGCCTAGCCTTTTCTTCCAAAACTCGCTCAAGAGTCCATTCACCCGCATGAACTCGCTCCATGGCTCGTAATAAGTTAATCAAACGCTCGATTTCAGTACAAAGATTGGAATGACATTTATTTCCCCTTTTTCTTTTAACAACCTTCTTTTACATGAGTGCTGTATTCAGCGTTCACTATGTTTACATCGTTCTGCTTATTTACTTTATGTTTAAATCATATCAAAGCGTTCCCCTTAATTTAAACAGTGAAGAAGTACATTTATTCTATAGGCTGCATCCTTGTGCTTTGATTATTTTTTTATTTTTTTTATTTTTACATTTCCTATCATTTTTATCTGACTCTAAATTTGTTGCACGTAATCTATAAATCGAATCTATCTGGTTTCTTAATTATTCGCTTATTTCTTATCCTTCCTTCCGTCTCTCCAGTATTATCCTTGCGTGTTTGTGCCTTGGATATGGTTGTTGCTTCTAGAAGGTCGGAGCTGTCCTCTCGGCTGATGCTCCGGGCATAGGTGTTCGCGCACTTTGGATCATCATTGGTCTCGCCAAGGGGGTAACTTAAGACATCTCGCTCGGAGCCACTCATTTCTATTAGTTTTTTTCCGTTAATCCCGTTTTTTTGTTATCAATGCATATTTAACGACCATTAATCTTGTACACCATCCACATTAATGATTTGTTATCTAGTGACAAAAACAAAAATTCAAATTTAATCGCCATTGCGGCGTAAAAACAAAAAGTTATGTTCGGTATTGTGTTTGATTTTATGAATTCAAATCCATTATGTTGTTACGATCTCGCTTATATGACATTAATTCCGCATGGATTGGTCACTTGGGCGAGACGTAATTCAGCGTAGCTTGGTTAACTAAGCGTTAAACGCTTAATGCATTTTGTGAAATTAGTGACATTTATATAGGTTTAAGTGATACCACTAGAAGTAGATTTATAACTGTTTAGTGCATAGTTGCGGTTGTTCGCGAACAATCTAGAATATAGCGCAGTATCTAAATACGGGGGCGATGAAACCTTAAGTTAGTCTTAGTTAAGACGCCGTACACGAGAGAATAAAGGCGAGATGCTACATGAACAGATTTTGCCTTTAAGGTACCAAAATTCGGCGCGCTGTACAGAGAGTAGCGGGAAAATTATTAGTGGTGTTAAAGTGAATGTAGTAGTGTCATTAAAAATAATTGTAAATGGTGTTAAGTCAATTAATAAATAATTTTGTAAATTTGAAAATATTTCTGGTATTGTCGGAAATGTTCCAGTAGTAGTAAGTGTTAAGTAAATATTAGGAAATTAGTTAAAGACTATCCGTTATATTCGGGAATATTCCGAAAGTGGTGTGAATTACTAGAATGGGTGTTATCATTGATACAAACCGGATTTTTCAGGGCGCTAGGTGTCTGCAACCGTATCGGCCATGCGTTCTAAAATATACCTTTCCTATCATTCCCTCTTGTTATATAAACAGGCTGTAGGAACAGCCATGGCGTTATTTGGGATTCTTGGCTAGTGCTTGGTCCTGCAGTCCAATTAATCAATCACGATTCATTCACAATCTGTAATTACCGTTTCCTTTATTACCTCTATCAGAATTTGAATTATTTTACGCTCAACAGCAAGTTGCTGTGTGTCATCTTCCTATTGTTAGCGTTCATGACTAGCAACAAAAAGGCGATCCGTGGTCTAATCAGTGCCTTGTAAATATTAAATTTTGTTTTTTCGAAATGTGGTGAGACTTGTAGGTTCACTTTCAAAACTATATTTTGCAACTACCAGGTCGTTTGATGTCTATGTTTATTGGAAATACATTTTTGTGGCAAACGAAATAACGCGTAATTTTTAAGCAATAAAGTCATCCAAAATACGTATGACATAGTACTTAGGTATTTTGCTCAAGTAGAAGTATGAACATGTACGATGTATCTTTATGAAAGGTATCAAATTAGTCACGAACCGACGACATCTGTTATGAATGAAAACCAATTATAAATTCGTATGCGTTGTTATTTCGACGAAGGGTTGTGTATCACTGGTGAATTTAATCAACGATTTTTTGCCGATTAGTCGTGCTTCTTGTAGCGCTGATCGAGCTTATACTGCGATATTCGAAGATCTGATGACTCAATATTGTGTTAATTTAATTTGTATGCTCGCAGGTTTTAAGAACACCTTTCTAGTTAAAATCTGATCGAACAGTGGTAGTTCACAGGCAGTTTTAATTCAAAAATATCACAAATACCAGACCCCCAAATTAGGGGGCTAAAAAACTCAGGATTTTGGAGAATAATTTACAATAAGCAAACAATTATATTTTGATCAATTGAACTAAAAAGATAGTTCACAGCAAATGGAAAGTATAGCATAAATGTGGTTGGATTTAACTTCCCCATTTTACGACATCTCCTTGTCTTGTGGAAAGGGTGATCTCACTTTTCTTAGGATTCATCGATGAGTTATTTTCATGACACCACAGGTTATCACTATGTTGAATACCATTTGCTTGTGATTTTGTTATCACTCACGACAACAATATACTTACCAACAAGTATTATGCTGATATCATCACTATAACCGTGGCAGTAAAATTAGCTGTCGTTTAAGTCGAATAACAATGACTGGACGACGTGGCACGACAGGAGAGGAGGCATAACTCATCCATGTGTGCTACCCAAGTCTGCGGTTTTTTTCTCAATTCCTCTATCATATAACTAGGAATGATTTTATGTTTGGTTTGATGTATTCATGAACTTCGTTCACTAGTTTTTTATATTGAGTGTAAAGGCACTGGCCATGAGTGAAAGCCAAATAAATTTGCAACTATGCAATAAAAATGGAAGGACATAAACTCATAATTAAAATTGAAATGTGAATGAAAGTTGCATCACGGAAAACAATTAGAGGAGCATGCACTCCTTGTGCATTTAGAACAAAACAATTAATAAATCGGGAAATGATTAATGTTGGATTGTTCCAAGATATTTGGGCATCCACATCCAGAAATGCTCCCAGGGAAATTATTTTTATTTGTTGTCCAGCGATTTTTAATTCCCTTAACGATTTCATGTACCGTTTTTGTCAACAGATTTACGCTTTTGGTAAACATGTTGTCTAGGATGAGTAGCAAGGAATTAAGATAGTTAACTTTAAAGTACCTGTTTGGGCTAAAAACTAGGTAATGTAAATAAGGCCCTACGACTGCCAGTATATGTAAAATGTGGTCTAAAATAAATGCATGTCTCTCCTGCAGATGGGCAAGAAAAATATCTTCTGGGCCTGGTGTTTTAAACTCAGAGAAAAAAGAGTAAACGCTGCATCGGAAATCATAGATTTTATTCTACTGTTCTTACTGAGAAATGGGTATCTAATAAAAGTTCTAAAGTTTCCTGCCAATTTCTTATAAAAGTCCCATCTATCCTATCTAGAGTTCCTATAGTGATTTTATGACCGCAACAGAAACCTTCCTTAAGTTTAGCAGTTGCTGAAAGGCTTTTTACTCCTCACTCCATTTCAACTTTCTTTCTATTTGGTTACATTTTGGTGCTCTTACTCTCCCTCTCTCTCTCTCTCTCTCTTTGAGAGGATCGATTGGTTGCCTAGGATAGATAAATTTAATCACAGATCGCATCAAATACGCATTTATTCTATCCCTATCCATCCTTCACTCTCCTCTCTCCTGAAAATGTATTTTTTTGCAAATACGCATTTATTCTATACCGAATTACCGAAGGCGATCAATTTGCCGTCTTAACCGATTAAAATAAAAATATATTTGAATTATAGAATTGTAAGATTAACAGAAACGTTTGTAATAGCGAACAATCGAATTTTCTCTTAAAATTAATTCTCTGATAATCTTCTAAAATTTAGTTTCTACTGGGTATTTTGGTTTACAAAGATTCTTTTAAACGAAACGCCAGATTTTAAACATACCGGGTGTAACCACCCTGCTGGATCATCGCTGGATGATATTTGGGCAAATTCCATTGACACCAAAGATTATTCTTTTGTAATTTGTAAGTAAATCTTTGCTGAAATAAAATACGAGTTCCTTTATATTCAAAATCATTTTTTTTTATTTCTTTAAACGACAAAACTGCCGAGTATTGTGATAATAGATTACAACTTCAGTTTTAATACTCGTTCGGCCCGCTCGACACCCAAATAGAAATCACGCCTTAAATTATTTGCATTCTCAGGATAACAAGCATAATGAGTGAAATCCTTTATTCCAATCGAATTTAATACATCTTCATCGATGAAAAAGTTTCCGGTGCAAGTGGTTGGATCACGTGATAAAATTTCGTAAGCTGCATCGGCCATGATATCGGGTTTCCGACATACTTGATCACTATTTTCTCCAACTAACATTTCAATAGCTGCCGTGTAACAAGATGCTGCTGGCCACAATGCATTCACACCGATATTAAATTGTTTAAATTCTTCAGCCATGCCTAACACACACATAGACATACCATACTTAGCTATTGTGTATGCAACACGATTTTTGAACGCGTTAGGCAGCATAATAAGCGGCGGTGAAATATTTAAAATATGACCGATGCTACTCTTTCTCAAGTATGGCAAACAAAGTTGTGATGTCACGAACGTGCCACGAGTATTAATCGACATCATTAAATCGAATCGTTTCATATCCGTTTCTCCGATTGGGGTTAATGATATGGCACTGGCGTTATTTACTAAAATATCAATGCCACCAAACCTCTCAACCGCTTGTTGAACAGCGGCTCGTACTTGATTTTCATCTCGCACATCAACAATACAAGGGAGCGCTTTCCCGCCAGCATTTTCAACTATAATTAGAAAAATTATATTTGGTTACTGGATTTATACACAATATTTTGTGCAAATATTTACTCTCTTTAGCTGCTGTATATATTGTTCCTGCTAGTTTCGGATGTGGTTCGCCAGTTTTAGCCGCAATTACTACGTTGGCTCCATCTCTAGCAGCCCTCAGTGCGATTGCCTTACCGATACCTCGGGATGCTCCCGTAATGAACAATGTTTTCCCAGCTAATTTACTACTTGCAATCAAACACAAAAACATTCATTAGATGAAAAAATAAATCATTAAATGTATTTTAAAAACAAACCCGGTCATCTTCTAATTTAATGCGAATGGTACTGATAAATATCATTTTCGAAAGTTTGTACAATTTTTGCTTACTAGATAGTGAGCTTATCATCTTGAAATATTTATCAATCCAAAGTTCATAGTATACTATAAAGCACATAATAGACGAAGCGATTTATCGTACAATAAATTGAAAGATTGAATTGACGAAAAGTACGATACAGCATATGTGAATTCCGAATTAACCAGCTGTTGGTACCGGCAATCTATTTATTAATTATGCCTAATGCCGTTGAAATAAAATACAATTTCATTAAAAGTATCCAAAATAGTTTTTTGTGATTTATTTAGAGTATATTTTTACTTAATACATACTAATAATAAAAGATTACAACTTTGCTTTTAATGCAGTCATTAATTTTTCGAGCTTCATAGCTTTTTGCATATCACCAGAGATTTTCAATTTTCCAGTCATAAAGGCCGATGCCGGTTTTAATTTTCCGCCAAACATAGCGTTTAAATTATGTGAGTCCATCTTTAGTATAGCATCTGGTTTAACCGGTGCTTTCCCTCTGCCACATTTACCGTTATCATTTTTTAAGTCTAAGAACCAGTGACCCGCTTCCGCTCCAGTTACTTCAAATTCAAAAACTGCATTGGTTTTTTGCATCACTTCCGGTGTTATGAATGTTTCAATTCTTTTAAATAAAGCGGGTATAGTCTCTGCGGTAACGTTTGATAATGTTATTGGTGTTTCGGTACTTTTAGGCTTGTACGCCTCAGCCGAATGACTACCCACTGTTGCGAATTTTGCTATTTCGTTTGGTTCGATATTCAAAAAGAAATCAGGCATTAAATTATCTACATTTTCAGGATGACAAGCGTATTGCGTTAAATCATTTACTCCGATCGATTTGAGGACATCTTCATCGACGAAAAAGTTTCCGTTGCAAGTTTTTGGATCGCGTGATAGAATTTCATATGCCGCATCGGCAACAATATCAGGTTTACGGGAGACCTTAGCGCTATCTGGTCCGGTTAACATTTCAATAGCTGCCGTGTGAATAGCGGTTGCGGGCCACAGTGCGTTCACGCCAATATTAAACTGTTTAAATTCTTCAGCCATGCCTAGAACACACATGGACATACCATATTTAGCCATTGTATAAGCAACATGCATTCCAAACCAGTGCGGTTGCATGTTCAATGGAGGCGATAAGTTTAAAATGTGGGCATGACTGCTTTTCTTTAGGTATGGTAAACAAATTTTTGATGTCAAGAAGGTGCCTCGAGTATTAATTGACATCATTAAATCAAATCGTTTCATATCTGTTTGGTCGGTTTGCGTTAGCGAGATAGCACTGGCATTATTTACTAAAATATCAATTCCACCAAATTTTTCGACCGCCTGCTGAACTGCAGTTCGTATTTGGTTTTCATCCCGTACATCAACAATACATGGTAGCGCCTTTCCACCAGCACTTTCAACTAAAAATAAAAAATTAATTTTAACTGGTTTGATTCACAAGTGTTGTGGGTACAACCAGCGAACACGTAAGAGCTTAAGCTGTTTCTAATAAAACCCTTTAGGTTAGTGTAGCTTTTTGACGAAAGCCTTTATAATGATACAAACAGCGTGCAACTTGAACACTGACGTGTTCGATGGGATTAGAGCATTATACGTACTCTCTTGTGCTGCAGTATAAATTGTTCCTGGGAGCTTAGGATGTGGTTCACCGGTTTTCGCTGCAACTACTATGTTTGCTCCATCTCTAGCTGCTTTTAATGCTATCGCCTTACCGATACCTCGCGATGCCCCGGTAATGAACAAAGTTTTCCCAGCTAGTTTACTATTGATTATTTAATAGAAACAATATTTATTCATTAGATAAGTAAATAAATCGAATACAAACTGCAGGAAACACACACCCAGTCATCTCGATGCTTATTCAAATATTTATTTTTACAATTTAGAATATTGTGCTAATTTTGACCAGCAAAGGCTTGATTATATTTGCTTTAATTTGAAGTCATGCAACAGTTTGCTGATAACAAAAGACTTTCGATATCTAGAATTATCACCACCACCATCTTATTAAAATCATTCCAAAGTTCATAATACCATAGCTATTGAAAGTTCGGTTATTACGAATAAACAATAGCCACGCCTCTATGTATATAATTAGGTATTATTTATTCAGGTAATTTAGTAGAACAGTTATAAGACCGCATATCTTAAATTCCTCAAGTGATTCCCAGTGCAACTGTGCAGTCATTCTATCGCTCTTCCAAATTTATATAAGATTTCTTTATAGTTTTTATTGTGTCAATCATTTGCAAATTCCATTCATACTTTAAAACTTGAACTCTGTATTTTGATCTCCGATTACACGAAAAATATAAAACACTCACGGTTCACTCACCTTGTATTGATCATAATGGATCTCCCGATATATTTATTGATTAAATTATAAAACTAATAAAAAAAATTATAGAAACAATTAATGATGAATTAAAATTTGTATAAGATGGGAACTGTACGCGATATGAAGGACAAATTTAACAACAAATTGTTGTTTACAATTAAATTTTATAAACGTAGAATGTACAAGTAAAAAATGAAAACATTGACGTGTCTTACACTATTTTTGGCAAAATGCTTGTTGGGGTTTAGCAAATATTCAAACCATTGTCAAATTTATTATTTTTAGTGTGCCAGCAAGCCACAAATTGTTATCGCAGAAATAATAGCACAGTTTAGTTATACCTTAACTACAGGAGCGTCATAACGATGTTTTGTATGATAAACTATCGTGGTGTATTTTCTTGACACGATTACAATTCTACACCATGGCTAAAGCAAAAACTGAAGCAATCTAAAATTTTGCTTTTTCTTGCTGAATATCCTCTAGATGTCAAAATATATTTGGCGTAGTTTGTTGAGAAATAAGTCATTTTTGCTTTAACTCTATTTAGCGCTGGATAAATTTAGCGCTGCAACATGATTTAGAAATTTTATAAAATTATATTTTTATGTATTCATCTATACAACAATTATATTGTATATTGTAAAAATAATTATATTAATTGCTCTATAATTATAGAAATTTTATATATTATTCATCATATATGGATGAAGAAAATATATTTTGACATCTAGTGGATATTCAGCTAAAGCATTTCTCCTTTATATTCAGCTCAAGAATTTTTTTTGATTGCTTTATATCATATTCGTTCGAAATGTCAGGCAACAAAAATTTACCCGGATTCAGCTGCCAGGGTAAAAAAAACTTAGACTAGAGATGAGCTGTCAGAGTAACATTTTTACATAATATGTTCGTTCGAAAATAAAAACTTACCCGCAAAAGTTACCCAGTGTAACTTTAAAAAATCGCGATATTTTGTCAGATTTTATAAAAAATGTACGTATACGTATATACAAAAGTATACGTTAAAACATAAATATCAAACAAAGACGCCGCGCCATTTGTACAAATCAATTTTAAATTTAATTTTGATTTTAATAGGTTTATTAAAATTGTAAGGATAATTTGTAATTTTGTTTGTGCGACATATTTTTTAAATATCTTGCGTACTAAAGTGTTGTGTTTATGTGCGAAATTATATATTTTTTTATTTGAAAATTATTGATATTGAGTGGTAAGTAAATTAATAAAATTGAGAAATGGGAGACACTATATTGAACATTTTTATACCGATGCTAACAAGCTGGAATGATGAACCTGGCATTTATAATAAACAATTTTTTGTCTTTCTTTTCACCAATACTAATACAAAAGTCGGGTAAATTTTTTCATGTTCATTTACTCAGAAATAGGGTAACTTTTTTCAAAAGGTCGAACGAATTTGCTATTAGTTTTAGCTTTTGTCATGGTGTAGTTGTTATAATCGTGTCAAGAAAATACACCAATTTTGTTCATCCATATATGATGAATAATATATAAATTTCGGATAAACGTGTTAATATAATTATTTTTACAATATACAATATAATTCTTGTATAGATGAATACACAAAAATATAATTTTATAAAATTATTCAATAGATTTTTAAATGATACAGCGCTAAATTTATATAGCGCTAAATACAGCTAAAGCAAAAACGATTTATTTATCTTAACAAAATACGCCAATCGACCTCGGTCAGGTTTGAAAAAATCCGTTATTTTTGAATATTTTAATTTCAAATAAACAATTGCGGACTCATAAAGAAGTTTTAACAATATATTTCAACAAACAAAAGTTAGTTAAAGACAATATTACCACAGTATTTATAAATATTCAATTTTAAAAGTTATGGTTCCTATAGAAAATTTAAGGTATGAAAAAATGTCTTGGACGCAATGTCTGTTCTGCATACTATTTCAGGTTTAATAATAAATGAGTATGAGAAATGGCTTGATAATTTTTTTCGACTAGTCAGTTTTCAGGCTCATACATTTTCTAGTATTCAATCGACTGCCGGTTTTCTGAGAAACGACTTTTATAAGTATAAAAATTGAAATTGGTATAAAAACTCAGTCATCGCGATTCCCGCTTGATGACTGAGAAAACACATAAAACTTCTCAAATTTAATCACACAAAAATTTTATGTGATAACTAATTTCTCTAATAAAATGTATACTGAATTGTTGAATAAATGAAACTGATTCTTACACTAATAGTTTCCGTTTTACTTATTAATTTTCTGAAATTACCATATATCCACTAGGTATATATAGGCTTCCGGTAGGCACATGACAGTATCAACACGAGAGCCTATGCGCCACGCTCGTGTGTCAAGGAATTCCATAAAAACTCGTTTTCTGTGTAAATTAACAACGTCTGGATCTGTATGTAGAATGGTAATCGTATTTTATTCCGTATAAATATTTAGCTTGCGTCTAATTTTGATTGACTTTTTAATTAATAGTTAAATATTTACATGGAATAAAATATATTTAACCAAGTTTCAGTTGAGTTTTTTCTGATTGCGAAAACGCAGATTTCATATAAAACATTTAACTGGCCCACAACTAACCGACCGTTAGTCATTTTTCTTTGTAACCGGCCATAAGTAATAGTATAATTATTGAAGGCTTTGCGCTGAACCAGGTAATAGATGCATACGAGTTCGTTCAGAACGAAGATTTGGAGTGGTGCCGCTTAAAATACTGCAACAACTACTTTGCTTCCTCTCCACTGGTAGTTGTAAAGATTTTTCTCATGAACATCCAATATTGTAGATTTTTGTAATAAGTACAGTCTTAAACAAATTTACATTATAATTTCACATTTTGGAGAAGTTACTAAAACAATAAATTTTCTGGAAAAAATACGCCACAGTTTATCGAAAAATCACAGATTGGAGGATGACAGGAAATTATCAGAAATGAATTCAAATACAAATTGATTGCCTGTGGTTATACATTCGTAATTTTACTATGACAATGATTTGAAATAATTGCAATAAATAAAGTAAACGGTGACTAAGACAGAAACAACAAAAAAAGAAGGAAACAACACGTTTTGTCGAATGTTATGGATATTTTGTTGGTAAACAAACATTTTGTTTATCAATAAAATCGTTAAAAATTATGTGAAACTGTTACCAAATCATTTCAAATGGTTTTAGAACAAAATATTTTTTTGTATTCGTTTTGCGCAGCTTTAATTGGACCAAAGAAGAAACAAAATCAACCTTCTACAATCGTTAAGAGTCAGGGTCCAGCTTTCACTTCCGAAAGCCAACACAGGTTTTATGAGTGATTTATAAAGTGAGGGCTTCGGTGGAATCGTTTGTCTTTTATTTCTGTATGCATGCTTCTGGGTGTATCCTCCTTCTTGCGTAGCGAGCGCTAAGTCTTTGGCCAAGAAGCACGAGATCATCTGCATATCCAAGAATATAGCCTGATTTATTAAATACACAGCGCGAAGTTTCATTGTTGCTTTTCCTTACCACGTACTTAAGTGCCAAATTGAACAGCACAAACACGTGTGTATCTCCCTGTCGAACATCAGATATTATTTTAAAGAAGTCTATTACAGTTCCTTCGATTACCATTCTACATACAGATCCAGACGTTGTTAATTTACACAGAAAACGAGTTTTTATGGAATTCCTTGACACATGAGCGTGGCGCATAGGCTCTCGCGTTGGTATGGTAATATTGTACTTCCAACTTTTTCCAAAATTATGATGAAACACTCGTCAGTGATCGATCTGTTGGGATGTAAAACACTGTGATAGTCGCCAATGATGTTTTTGGCGAGAGGGAGGAGTCTGGCAAGTACAATGTTAGCCGACACTTTGTAGGCAGTGTTCAATAGAACTATGCCACGATAGATTTCCCATTTAAGGCGGTCGCCTTTTCCGTGTAGCGGACATATGAGCGCGGTCTTCCAAATCCCCAAGTCCTCTTGGTCCCCAATAGAGGCAATGAGATCGAATAGATTTGATGCAAGAGTAGCGCCTCCGAGCTAAATCAATTCTAGGAATTTTGTCGAAACCGGATTTTCAATCTACTAATAGTTGCGTCTGCTGGGATATTCGAAAAAGACCTTTTCACTTGACATCTGATGGAGCAATTGTTCTAGTGGGAGTCACCTCGTCATTCCTATTTAGCAGATTTTGGAAGTAGGTTTGCCATACTGAGAGAACATCAATCCCTTCTTTGATGGATGCACTTCTTGGGTGGAAGTCTTTCGTGAGATTCCTGGCATTAGCAAATCAGTCCCTTGTATTTCCTTGTTCCGCTTGGAAGCTGATGTTTTCGATGCATGATCTCATATGTTGGCGCTTCTTTTGCCGGATTTATATTTGATATGACAAACAAATGATTGCTATACATATCTGCACCTCAGAATGATCTAATGTCGTATAGGCTGGTGGGATGTCTCTTAGAAACCATGACGTGATGATTTGGTTTTTCGTTCTTCCATCATTCAATTTCCACGTCACTTTATGAGACTCTCTTATGTGAACATAAGATACTTGAAAGGTTGTTGTTACTAGTGAGGTGCATGCTGTTAAGATTGATGTTCAATATAATTTCTGCACTCCTATCGATTTTTGCATTAGTCATCCACGATGATTTAAATGTGATACGGGATTTTATTGATGACTTCCTCCAACTCGACAAACAATAGATCTTTGATGTCATCTGATTTATCTTCGATGGTTGCATGTATATTAACGATCGGGATGTTGAATTTCTTAGTGTGAAGTCTGACCGTGCATATCCGCATGTTGATAGAGTGGAAATCGATGATATGTTTCTTCACGCGTCTTTGGACGAAAACTAAAAGAAATATGGAAAATTATTGAGAACAAATGAGTTTAATTAAACTTTGGATAACGACGATTGGTGTTTTGAAACCAGATAAACTAGTTTTATGAAACTAACTATGAAACAGCTATTTGTGCATTTCGCCGTTCCACACTTTAATTCTGTCCTCGTTTGCTTTCCCTTCGCCCACAAACTAACTTTGCGGCAGGGAAATTTCTAATTCTTTTTTCAACAAAATTTTTTTTGATTCTACTGATTCTCGCACTTCTACAAGGATAAAATATTTCAAGGCCATTTTGTTTTTTTCGTCGACTTTGAATTTTACATTAATTTTTTTCTTCGCGTTGACATTAAGCGTATTTTGTTGAGAAAAAATTAATTTAAGTGTGCTTTGCTTTATATTTGTATCAAGAAAATAACCAATAATTTAATAATTTTTTTATGGTACTCCGAGGATCAATAGCCGTTTTCGGAAATAGGCAATGGTAACTTTTTGGCAATTTTAATTTTTTTAATGTTACCAACAAGTTAAAGTTACTCAAGTTACGGGTGGCCATACAAAAGTAAGATTACATTTCGCGTGTGAATATTTTTATTCAGCAAAATTCAATGGCGTATTTTTGGCAGATACGATATTTACTCGGTAAAATCCGCCGTTCCACACTTGATTCTTTCATCGTGGTTCTTTCCTCGTTTCCTTCCCCTTCACCTACAAACTGTTGTTAGATTGTTGGTGAAGGGGAAAGAAACAAGGAAAGAATCAAAGCGTGGAATGGAGGAATGAGGTATTATCTAAAGCAAAAAAAAATGTTCGCTTTATTTTTACCAAGTTTTGCTTTAGCCAATGGAATTGTTATTGTAACCGTGTTAAGAAACTACGTCAAAAGAAACGCGCAATAAAATCAAATGTGGACTTCGATTGGCTTTTTGAAGTGATGGGAATCACGGCGAAAGAATCAAAGTGTGTGGAGAGGGTTAATGACAGCTGTCAATAAAAAATACGGAAAAGCTGTAAAGTTGTTTGAAATTTTGTTTTTCCACCACAAAATATTCAATTTAATTATGAAAAGTGTGAAATTTAACTAAATGTTAAACTTTATTAATTTAGAAATGATATTACTACAAAAAAAAATTGTATTTACTATAAAATCCAAGTATTTACATCGAAATTTGTGAAAATATAAATTACGAGTTTTACCGCCAAAAGCTGTTTTGTATGTAGTTATTACAAAAAACAAACATTGTTTTGAGTAAATTTTTTGTGAAAAGATAACATTACAATGGAAGTGATACTAAATTCTGAAATTGCCCGACTTGTGTTAGGTAAGCATAAATCTGATCTTGTAATTTAAATTGCTTCGTATTAATTTGTTTGTTGTTACTATTCGAATAAAGGATACCTCAAAGACCAGAATTTGGACAAAGCGCATAGAAAATTCTGCCAAACAAGTAAATATCTAACGGATGAATATGTACTACTCTGTCGCGGATATTATCCCGTAAGCGTGTCCAATTCAAATTTGATTGATATCATTAAGGAATATTGCGAGATAAGGTCGACTATTAATCAATTTATAAATTTGTTTCCCAATGTCGTTTTGGATAATATACAATCTCAGCCCAGTTTGACAAAGCGCTTGGAGTTCATTCTCTCCAAAGCAAAATGCGAACTTTTACGTGAAGCGAGTGCAGAAAAATCCAATGCAACCAAGCGAAAACGGTCTAATAGCGGAATATCAGCGACGTCCGATACATCGGACCATGAAAGTAGTTTCGGGAAGCCGAGTGGTTTTTACAAGAAAAGCAAAATGAGTAAACCATCTTCAGCGAATATAGGCTATACTCTGCTGAGTCCAAAAGACCAAACGAAAATTCATACGCAACGAAATAAAATCAACAGTATTGATGAAACCGAAAGTGAAACATTGCCCAACACTGATCTTACAGCATTGAAGGAAACGTTATTAGAAAATACTGAATTTCAAAATAAATTAGCCGATAATATTAATAAAATATTGAACAGTAGCACAATTGATAAAAAAGGTGATGAACACGCTGACGGGGCTACCGGAAATTCAGACCAATTGCAAGGTATTATTAGTAATGCGATCGAAAATATTATTAGCACAATAGAACAGGATCCTATTTTCGACCATATTGTCCATGATGTTGTAAATCATCAACATTTTTTATTTGATGCAGATGTAGAAACAGTTAATAGTATGCAAGTGGAGTGTAACACAAATACCGAGGTCCTTAGCTCGGATTGCAAGCAAACTGGCATTTCTCTCAATTCAACACATAAAAACGAAGGAGAAAGTATCAATTTTACAGAGGCTGTTAACATGGATTCAACTGAGCCAAAGACAAATGATAAAGATGTACAAATCGTATCAGAGACATTCGACCTGAACAATTCATTAATCGTTGCTAATGAACCGTTTAATGCAGATTTATTGCCAAACTTGCAAAATTTAACTACTAGTACTCCACATTTTATTGTTACACCAAAGTCGATCACGACCCAAGCCCAGCAACAAAATCATCAATCGAATCTAATATTTATTAATGAACCCACGTTTAATTCGGCAATGCCTTTGCTAAATCTAAACAGTACTTCATCCAATCAGTTTCCATTTTTAATGTCATCAGCAATGCTAAATGAATCGAATTTAGGATTACCTTTTGTAATGAATTCATCACCTTGTGTTCCAGTTTCCGGGGCATCTCAGTTCCCTTTAAGTTTTGTATCGCAACCAGCTCTACCCCCAGCTCTATCTCCTGGTATGGTACCTGTGCGTAGAGGTCGACCTAGAAAATTAATGGCGCCGCATCCAACTGTAACAAACACACTTTCCTTTCAACCTCAAATGAACAAACCAATCACAGAAATAACACTGAATAATGCGAGGAAAACTAAATCTGTAGTTAATCTCAACGCTGGGCCTGCGATTAATTCCTCGTCCAGCTTAGTCACAATAGTTACATCATCACAATCCGCAACATCTACAACTGTAACCAGTATTACAAACTCAACATCTTCGAAATCACAAAGTAATGTTACTTCTCGCGAAAGTACAATTACAGCTGAAATAAAAGGCAATTCAGTTATAGAACCCATGACTGCAATCGTTCATTCAAACGTCATTTCAGAGAAAATCCCTGAAGTAGCTGAATCACGAGCGTTGAATCATGAACCAATAGCAATAGATAACGAAATTGTAAACCAATCGAGTAATGAGACCAACGCATTGGAAGTAAAACAAAATATAATACCAAACGTAACTGAAATCGCAATAAAGCCTTCAAGCAACGAAAAAAAACATTCTGCAACTCCGCGGCAAAGTGTGAAACCGAAGGAGAATTTAAAGATTAAAAGTAATTCTACCCCGCGGCGAAAATCACATGTCCGAATACTTGATTTTACAACGCCGGGTAGGTCTGAATATTTTGTGCAACCAGTACCAAAAACGATTGAACGCAGCACACATTTAAAGTCGACTGGGTCAAATATTACCGAAAAACGCCTTCAATCCAATCAAGATGGAAGGAAGCAGGGCCAATCAAACCAAGATGGTATAATGGTAACACCAAAGGTGAAAAAGAGTGCATCGAAATGTGTTAGAGTACTTTCGCGTTCAGCCAGCGAGGAAAATTACGAAAAAGAAAATGACAATAATTGTGAATTGAGGAATAATGAAAATGTACAAGAAAATACTATTAAAATTGGTGACGTGAAATTAGCCTCCGAACTATCTCCTATGGAAGAATGGAAGCAATTAAGGAATGTTTCGCAAACCAAAAATTGGGATGATTATCTTCGTTTTGTGACAGCCACTGATAATATTAATAAGGCAAAAATGAAAAAGGCAGAGGAATTGGCAAGAAGAAAAATGCATAAATTAAAAATAATGAAGGAGCGCAAACAAAAAAAACTGATTGCAAAGCGTCTAAAGAAGCCAGTTCGAAAATCGCCAAGGTTGCAGAAAAAGCGAGCAGGAAAAATTGCGAGGAAATCAAAGATTCTAAAACAATCACCGAAAGAATTAAAGTGTGAAAAAGAAAAGGAGTCTGTTTCTCAACGAGTTGAATCTCCTCCTTCCTTGAAAGAAGAAGTACCTCAAATTTCAAAGGAAATTATAGAAATTTCAAAAGAAATTACAGAAATTTCAAAAGAAAATACAGAAATTTCAACTATCGAAATAGTGGATGAAATAGTAAATGCACCGAACAAAGACATTGAAGTTCCAGTAATACACCCTCCTCATTCTATGGCAGCACTCCTGGAAACTCCTTTTAAAACGGAAATAATGCCAACGATTCCAATTACTCCGCGTTTTCTGCCTCCCCCTGCTGTTGAAGATACGCCAATCACAAAAATTTTAAAATCCCTGAACAAACATTTGGGCAGCGAATTAAAGAACGATATTTTTACACCAAATTTTGCTATTACACCCGGGTGTAATCTGACTCCGCCCAAATCATTAGATATAATGACACCGCAGAGTGGTCCTTACAACAGACCAACAGATTATTCGTCAGGCAGTTCGTACTATCGTCCTGATGAATCTGATGATAAAACAGAAACGCTGGCCTCAACGTCCCGCAATATATCATCGGTTCACGAAATGGAATACGAAACAATTTCGACGAAAGTTGTTCAAGCGAATGAACAAAAAATTGTAGTAGAATGTCCTGGTGTGCTTGAGAAAGTACAGTCATTCTCAGAAAATTCTAATCCTAAACAAGACAACGTTGTTCCCCATTATACATTTAATATACCTGATGAAAGTGCAGAAGTTGCAGAGGCTGACTCAAAAGATACTGATACATCGAGTTCTTCTTCGTGTTCGTGCAGCTCTTCGTCATCATCGTCATCTTCTGACAGTTCAAATACATCTTATCATCCAAAAACAGAACCGGAACCAGTTGCCGGCAAAATTATGGATGAAAGTGGAGAAATCCGTTATCCTATTCGAACGTGGATAACGCCGAAAAAAATAGAGAAAATAGAAGGATCGCCGGAGCGAATTAAATCTTCCACGTCTCAATCATTACTAGATAAACGATCAGTGCTCAATGATCTAGAAGAAAAACGCATTCGAATGAGAGATAAAATTAAAATTTCCGAAAATGCCGACACAAAAAATAAAAAACCTAAATCCTTTGCTGGTAATTTCAAATCTAAAAAAAATATTAATCCGCGGCAAGGAATGAAACCACCAACAAATTCATCAAAATCGTCCAGTTCTTCATATGCGGCGGATAAAATCAAACCACCTCGCAAAAATCCAACACCTAAAAAAATAGTACCACTTAAATTGAAAAAATCGCAACCGATTGCAGAAACATCGAACTCAATTAAAGAAGACGTAGATGAATTAATTTCCGTATTGTCCGATGATCGGGTTAGCATTCGCAAAGAAAGGACGAAATTGAGTGATAAAACAAGTGTAAAGTCGGAAGACACAGAATTAGCTGACGAATTTAAAGATGTATATCAAAATGCTACGTCCGAATCCGAGGATGAAGATGACGACGATGAATGTGAAATAGTTTTACAGAGTGATGTAATAAATTTTGTGTATGATGAGAAATCACATTCGCAGACTAAAGAAAACCAATCAAATGACTATTTGCTGTTACTAAAAAATGTTCTGAATGTAAGTATCGATGATCGGAAAATACAAATAGCTGCTAGTGAGCCATTGAATTTGTACGAATTTGTACCAAATAAACACAGTAAAAGTCTTGCGCCAAGTTTAGACCGCACGAAGCCTAATGAACACAATTCAAAAATGGAATCGAAGAAATCAGACGCAAAGAATAAGACTAACGCGAAAGAAAAATATGGCATGAAGTCGAGTGCAAATTACAAGAAAAATTCAAATCGGCCGTTACCTAGTAGTGGGGCAAATGAAAAAAACATTAAACGAGATAATCCATTAGTAGTTGTATCGGAACCAACAATTGAGGGTATTAAACCGCAGACAACTACTAAAGCACAATTTAATTTAAAATATAAAATCCCTAAAAATGTGACTGCGGCTAAACCAATGAAAAAAACAGTTCTACTTAGTCAACCGCATGGAAGTGCAACCACTCTCACAAAGGAAAGTGTGCCGATGGGTAATCTCGAAAGAAAGGAATTAAGGTGAGTTTCTTATTTGTTCTTAATAATTTGTCAACTTTAAATTATTTAAATTTTATTTTGTTTTTTCAGCCAATCATTTAAAGTACCAATCAAACTTGAAATGAAAAATAAACTAAAATCATCGTCAAGCGATACGATTAACGCTGTATTGGCGCATTTACATGGTACAGAATAAGTTAGAAATTATTTAAGTACATCAGTTCTATTTATTAGAATAGTTTATATTATATTAGATATTATAGAATGAACTAGAATTATAATTTTAACGTTAAACAATTAAATCAAAATAAAATGAAGTAAGTAAACCAACATTTTTATAATTTAATATTTTGTGTCGCAATTAGAAATTAAGGAATTTTATGTTTCTCCAATTTTAAAAATTCTAATCCTATTTTAAATACTACAGTAAATTTATTTTAATGTTGAAAGTAGTAATTCCAAATCGTGAAATATTTTAATTTAGCTATTTCATATCGTTGTTACATTTACAGTTTGTAAATACATCCATATAAATAATAAATATTTTAATGTGTGTGCAAGATTGTTTTATCCAGTTCAACACAATAGAAACCTTCATAAAACTGAACCGATAGAGCCGACTGAAAATAACTTTGTCCTTAGCGAAGCTGGTATTGGTAATTGTAAAAGATCGATTTTTTCGGTTATCCACGATCTATTTACTCTTACCCGTCAAAAACGACGGATGTGATTTTTAACGGCAATTTTTACTCATTTTCGTGGTCAACAACCATCATTATTAGATAAATATACTGATTTCATTGGAGTCATATAAATCTTATTAGAGCGTTCCAGAATTAGTGTAAAGCGATAAGTGTATAAATTAGATAAAGAATGGACTATTCAAGACGTTTTGCTTAGTCGCATTGATCCAGATTACATTTTGGAAAACATCAATTCGTGTGACAGTCTACTAACTATGGAGAAAACAACCCCATTAACAGGTTGTCTGATGAATATCTTGACTTTAATTTATCAAAGGATAACTTCCAAAAAAAAATCCTGAAGAATTATTTTTTAAATGTTAAATCAAAATTTAATTTATATTTTATCGCTAAGAAGGATATATGGTAGCAATTATACTACATTCTTAAATAGCTTACTTAATGCGATTGGCAACCTACTACTGGTCGATTGTTATATTCACTGCCAGCTAAATGTCTGTAACCCGACATGGAACGATGGATCAGCACCGAGATGTGCACTCCATCAGATTGGCCTTTAGTTATGTTTAAGTCATTGATCGTAATTGATAAGTAGATTCCGTTCTACATTCTGCCTCTGGTGCACCACTCTGTCCTAGGGAATATGACAAATTCACTTTAGTAAAAGATACATAAAGGTTGACACCAACTATACGACCACTAACAGTTCCATCGGCGAGCACGATCAAGTCCTTATTGGGAATGTGAGATGGAACATCATGTTCCTACTTATATTTTTCAGTAACAACCACACTAAATAATTTTCCGAAAGAGTTCCTTGTGACTACCGCATCAGAGGGCATGCAAGCCATTGGAAATTTTTTTAATGCTCTACAGATTCGATAGTCTGCAATAACATTATCTACCAGAGAATGGTTGCCTAGTCATTACAGTTTTCGATATCAGAGAGGCTTTCCTTAGTGTATTTGCCCAACTGCTAGCGCAGGGCATGAGCATAGGAAGTGAACAAGAATCTCTTCCTCCTCCTCGTCCTTGTACCTTCTACAGAAGTTATTTGCATCCAGACCCAGCCTTCTCGCATGATCTCGGAAAAGGCAGTGTCCGGTAAGTACCCTTACAATTCTACCTAAGTCACGCTTCCTTAGTGTGATTAGGACCTTGGATCGCTTCGAGCTCAGCTCAGGCCATACTTGCTTCGCTGCTAGTCGAACTGCCGAGGCACCTAGTATTTGCTAAGGCAACTGCTTTCCTATGACTCGCTGCTTTCAGCATAGACATAGGCCTACCTATACACACTCTCTCCCTGGTTCCAGTTGGAGAGTCGTATCGTACCTTGCTAATTCGTCTGCCCTGCGATTTCCCTCAACGTCAGAGTGGCCCGGAACCCAGACCAACTGGATATTGAAGTTTTCACTCATTTCGTTAAGTGGTGTGTGACAATGTAACCCTTAATGCCAGGGAAACTGAATCCAGTGAAAGAATGGCCGTCCGACTGTCAACACAGATAGTGATATCAGTCAACGATATTACACTGTGCTTCAACCAGTTCATGCCCTCTTCAATCGCTATAATAGTAATCAGATAGACGAAAAGATAAACTTACATTTAATCCCCCACATAACACACCAGCTCCCACTCTACCATCGAGCTTAGAGCCGTCGATGAAGAATTTAACTACCCCGGTCTCCATAAGAAGACTATTCTTCCATTCCTCCCTAGAGGGGAAAATCACCCTAAAACGCTTGCAAAAGCACAAAAGGGGTGTTATATAATCCAAATTCATCAGGTCATCCCTCACATAATTGACTATAGTTGAGTGCCCTTTTTGCAGGCACTTCCACCCCGAAATCGCTGATAGCCGCGCGGAGTATTGACCGCCATTTGCTTACCAATAATCTTCAACGGGAGGAAGTACAACATGATCTCTAAGGCACTAGTGGGGGTCGTTTTTAACGCCCCACTAATGAGCAAACAGGCTGTCCTCTGCACCTTCGCCATGATGTTCCTGTATGATAATTTCTTCAGAGCTGGCCACCATACACTCACACCATACAGCAGTACGGGCCTTACAACTGCCGTGTAAAGCCAGTGCACAAGCTCCGGTTTCAAGCCCCATTTCCTTCCGATGGCATTTTTACAAGAGTAGAGTGGCCGCAGTGGCTTCCTTCACTCTTTCTATCGTGTTTGGTTTTCAACTGAAGAATCCCTAGGAATCTCGTCTTATCAGTAAGGGCCAGCATAGTTCCATTTAAACTTGGTGGAATCATTACCTGAATTTTATATCTCCGAGTGAAAAGGATCAGCTCTGTTTTAGATGGGTTAATCCCCAATCCACATCTGCTGACCCAACTCGCAGTGTTTGATAACGAATTCTGCATCACATCTCTGATTGTATATAGGTGCTTCTCCGAGACAGCTATCGCTACGTCATCGGCATAAGTCCTCCATCCCCGATATAACCCTTCTGCTACCTAGCAGGTGATTAATTAGTCTGATTACTGGGTATTCAATCTCAAGTGCCAACAATCCTTTCCTAATTACCTCCACTTCACGTTGTTGAAAGCGCCCTCGATATCGAGAAACGCCACCAACGAGAATTCCTGAAAATCCAGTAACTTTTCAATTTCCCGAACCAAGGTATGTAATGCCGTGTCCACGGACTTACCCTTATGGTACGCATGTTAAGACTGTGTCCAGTTTTTGGGTACAATTCTCGAACGAAAACGGACGCAGCATTTCCATGATTTTCAGCAGAAAGAATGGCAGAGATATTGGTCTTAAGTCCTTAGGGTTGCTGTGCGAGCTTCTACCCGCTTTCGGGATGTAGATCAGGCCTCAGACACCCTTTAAAGATAACCTCCAGCCAGAGAAGTAAGACCTCTGAGTTTTCTGAATTTCTGTTGGTACAATCCCATTCGGACCAGCTGACTTAAAGGGCTTAAAACATTTAATAGCCCATTTTATTGAATATTTATTGAATTTATTTCACTCTAAGGAAATTTTTTTTTTACAAGTGTTTTACAAAAAACAATTCAAATTCAATTTTATAAGTGACAAAAGTTAACAGTGGGGCTAAAAAATGGATTTCAACCATTATAGCACAAATTGTGCTAGCCCATTTTACCTTCCGTGTATTCAGAATATCCTCTGTACACAACAGTTGGGCAATCACTACCCGGGAAGTGAGTTTCCATCAAAAGATCATGAGTATCTTCACTAGAAACCATCCATTCGCTATTCGATTTTATCAGATAGCCTGGAACAGCTGGACTGGTAGAGAGAATCTTTCTTAAGCGCGAGATGTTCGAGACCCCTTCCATTCTATCACAGAACAGCCTCCACGAATTCCATTGCGTCTTCCTTGTTTCCCTTTTGTATACTCTGAGGCATTCCTTATAGAAGTCCCAGTCTTGACTTGCTCTCGATCTTTTCACTCTATTGAAAGCAGACCCACAAACTTTTCGGCATTACGCAAGTGCCGAGGTCAGCCAAACAGGTTTTCGCGTTCCCCTCAGCTTTGTTAACGGGCAAGCTTCCCTCATAGAGGTATTGCAAGCCCTAGTAAGAGTATCCACCATTGAATCCAAATCACTACCCGTGTCGGGGAATTGAACGTTAGTCATCTTCTTATCTTTCATATAAATATTAAATGATTGTGAATGTTGAACATTTACAACATAAACTTATTGCATCGACCTTGCACTTTGCAACTCAAAGTTAAAACTTTGAACTTCAAAGTGATACACTAAATGAAAAATTGAAAAATAATTTTAAACCAACTGCGAGAAATCGCAGAATGATGTTAAGAATTCGAATAAATTTGGTGGATGCATTAATATGGTGTTAAGACGTCTTTTTATATTTAACTTGAATAGCGCGTTGCATGAAGGTGTTTTCCCGCTACCAAAACGACTAAGCAATCAGCATAGCTCTGAGCAGTAAAGCCAGATTGCTACAGGTTAAAACGTAATTCATTAATAAACAATCACAACAATAGAGGCGAATTGGTAACTTTAACAGAAACAGAAAGATAATCCAGCTCGGCCACACCAATGCGAGACCAAAGCATGAATCCAATCCCTGTAACGATGATTGAGCAGTGGTAGAGAAAGATGTATTATCAATGGCACCCGCAATATGAAGGATCATTTAATCCTTGTAACAAGTTAATGCAGAACAGTTTGACGGCCTCTATAATATATCCGTCAACAACTCTTTCCAAAGCTTTAAGGGGTCGGTATAATTTTCCTATTCCAAAAGCAATACATGCTTGCAAGAGTAGAAGTAAGTGATGCCGGATGAAAAAAAACCCATGCTGTAATTCAGCAGGAAAAACTTCATCTGGAGCAATAAAGATTGATTATAAAGTGGGAGAGAGAATAACCTCCATCACAAAATATCGAGAGTGACAAGTCTACCGGCGAACAGTACTATTAGATTGTTCAGAATCAAGAAAATCAGGATTGATAACGTCGCAACCGGAAAAATTAACAGGTCGGTTCACCATCAGGAAGTCGCAGTGTATCAAGTCTGCAAGAGTCACTTTAAACCAGAGACCTGTTAATTCTAGCGATTCCCGAAAGTATTTTTCCTACGTTTTTTAAGATCAGTACACCAAAAAAATTAGTTCTGAGTTGTTTGCTTGGTAATAAGAAGACAACATTTTTCGAATGCTAATGTGACTGTGTTCGTCAAAGACGAAGCTTGCAATGTTATCTCTCTCTCTCTCTCTGGCTTTCACATCCTATGAAGGGATTTTGCCACCTGCACTTATGGTCCTCCTCCATCTCGATCCATCGCTCTCGCCCTCCAGTTTCGACATCCTATTGTACGTAGATCTTGTTCGACATCGTCACACCAGCGCAGTCGAGGTCTTCCTCTACGACACACACCGACTGGTTGTTGTTGGAACACTTTATTAATCACACGTGGAGACCTTTCAAAGTGGCCTAACTCGATTGGATTTGACGAATCCGATAATATCGCTACCACCGAGAAGTTGCTTTATCTCGTGGTTAATACGAATCCAATATTCGTTGTTCGCAACTTTAATTGGACCAAAGATGGAACGAATGACCTTCCTTTCGAAGTTAGATAACAATCTACAATCGTTAGAGCTCAGGGTCCAGCTCTCGCTTCCGAAAGCCAGCACATGTCTTATGAGTGCTTTATAAAATGCGAGTTTGCTCGACTGCGATAGATATTTAGATCGCAATAACATTAATTTGGCGTAGGGAACTCGTTATCTGGCAGCGATTCGGGCTTTTAGTTCTACCTATGTTATAATTGACCCGAGGTGTTTAAAGTTTTCAACGCTATCAAAATTATGGTGGCCTGGGTGTTGCTAAATCTTTAGTTTTGCTACTGTTCCAAGTCGTTTTGCGTAGTGATCGAGCGGTATGAAACGGTCCTTGATGTCGGTAGGTCTTCGGCCAAGAAACACGATATTATCTTCATTTCTAAGAATTTGGGTTGACTTATTAAATATACAGCGTGAAGCAATGTTGCTTTTCCTTACTACTTCCTTTCTTAGAAATGGGTTTCGCTTTAATTCCTAGGCACATTACCCGCGATTTATACAAAAAATGTCCACAATCATCCTTATGGTGAAAAATTGGTCAGTGGTCAATCGGTTAGGACGAAAACGACATTAATAGTCGCCGATGATGTTTTCGGCGAGAGAGATGAGTCTAGCAAGTACAACGTTAGCCAACACTTTGTAGGCAGTATTCAATATTCGCCTTTTTTGTGCAGCGGACATATGAGCGCGGTCTTCCAATTCTCCTGCAGTTCTTCTTGGTCCCAAATAGAAGTGATGAGATCGTATAGATTTGATGCAAGAGTAATCTATATTCTCCGGAGGTTCTATCGAGGGTGCCTCTCCATTTTTCAATCTACAAATAGCTGCGTCTACTTCCTCCACTGTGGGATATTCGACAAAAATCACATCGCCTGAAGGAGCTATTTCTCTAATGGGGGTCACTTCGTCATTCCAATTTAGCAGACTTTGGAAGTGAGTTTGTCATACTGCGAGAACATCAACCACGTTTGTTCTCAGCTCTCCCCTTCAAGAGACAGTCTCTTGAATTTCCTTATACCGCTTGGAAGCTGATATTTTCGATGCATGATCTCATAAGTTCGCACAATTCAATGTCAGGAACCAGCCGCGAGAACGAATAACTCCTAGTTAAGCTAAGAAGCTAATCTCTTATTACGTAAAGGTTTAAGAGTAAGTCTTTTAAGGTTCATATTAAAAGAGATGTACATGATCAGAGGTAAGGATTGATAAAAGTTGGCGCAGAGCCCTTGTTAACGATTTTACGCTCAGAAGTGATTAGATAGAACCACCATAGTATTCCTCTTCTTCCTTTGTGTATTTTCATCACTCCTACGTGGTGTTGACAACTTTCTTTTGCTGGGGCTTTCTTAGGAACATCCACCATTAAGAATTCGTATATGAAGTAAATATTTCTTCATTACATTATTAATCGATGAAGTAAGGCACTCCTTTTCCGATACGTCCGTCTTACTAATAGCTGCACCCTAGAGAGTGCTGCTAATGTTGATAATCATCTTTTTGATTTCACTATGCCACATTATTTTTAGGCCTGACAAACTCTAACATTTCTTCAATTGTCCTTTTAAACCTAGTTAGAGTTATTTTTTGTCTAGAGAAGGCGATGCAAATTTCTATACAACGTACTAGTGACCGAGTCCTTATTCGGAGATCTCTGAACCATTCCAATATTTTTAAATGGATTGGTTGGTGTGCGATTTCCATGCAGCCTTTTGCCGCTTCGGACAAGTGAACAAAAGCCTTAGACTCCTATTACGATTCTCGGGCTCACATAAAATTACTATGCAAATGTGATTAGATTTGTATGGTCACTCGGTGAGGTGAGAACCATAATAGGGGTATAAAATTAACATCATGGCTGTAAATAATTATGATGAATATAATGGTACTGCTAAAAAAATAGAAATAGCTTATAATTTTTTAACAATATATTAATTTTATTAATGTTTCTCTCCCAAATTCTTACGTTCATTCATTCATCCAATTTTTCAACATTTTATATTTACAATATGCATATTTTGAAAAGAAAAAACTATATAATTATTATTGTAAATTGCAAGGAACACATAATACATAAATGACAATTTAAAAAAAACAATATTAACATAAAAGGTACAGATTTTAAAAAAAGACATTATTTAAATTAAATCATGCAAAAATGGAATATAGATTTTTTGTTTACATATTGTCTAAAATTATAATTATGTTGTTGGAGGAGCTCTCGGCGTACTTTTACCCATTAACCAATTAAATAATACAGATGATGGACTTTGGGATGTGCGCGCTAAAAAAAATGTTACATTAATTATAATTAGGGAAATACTTTGTCTGATCCGAACTTACATAGCGTATAGTCAGCCCCCACTAAGTGGGCTACTGCTTCTGATGGTATATTAGAGATATCCTGCTGTAGTTGCGTCATTTGCCTCTGTCTATTTTCACGGTCTTCTTGGAGTCGTTTGTCACGTGCATGACCAACTCCGTGTAATTCAGTTAACCTGTAAAATATAAAAATAACAGAATATGTAAATTTTCCGTTAATTGAGTTTGGCACGTGCTATTACATACTTTGATTTCAATTGTGTCGTATCTAAACTAGTATTTGTATCACATTTTGTTATGTCCATTTGCGTTTCCGCCGTATCTTGCGACCTCGATGTACTTAAATTAGATTCAGTATCGCTTTCGCTAATTCCGGCTTTTCGGCGAATTTCCTCAATTTGTCGTAAAGAATTTGATAATTTTAATTGCAAGGTATCACGTTCTTCTAATAAATGTACTAGCTCCAAAGTTAATTCTTCACATCGCATGTCTCTCTGATGTAGCATGTATAATGCTAAATCTAGTTCGGCACGTGGTATAATCTCACCCGTTGGTATATTTTGGCTATTACTACTGGTACTTGCTTCCGAAGAACTAATTTTACGTTGTTCGCCGGTAATTTTTATCGATGATGAGAACTGTCCGAAAGGATCCAAATGTGACGCTAAACGTGCATACTCCGCACTACGAATCGCTAATTGTTCTTTTAATGTTACAATCTCAAGTTCTTGTGATTCTAAAGCATCTTGCATTTTTGTTATCGTATCTTTATAATTAACATCTTTTTCTTCATCTTTTATAGTGGCTTCTTCTACGTGTGCTTGTACTAAAGGTTGCGATTGGAGTGGCATAATATATCCTTCTGGACTTAATTGAGCAAGCGAGTTTTTTAATTCGTTTATTTCGATATTTTTACAATCGAGTTCGAGCACAACCGATTTCATTTTGTCCTCGAGCTCGAGACTAGCAATCACCTGATCGTTTAATATTTTTAATTCATTTTCCATATCGTATTTTTCCTGTTTCAAACCAATAATCTCGTTCGTTTTCGTTTGAAGCTCTTTATTTAGTTTTAACATTTCCTCGTGCGTTATTTGGACGCTCAAATTATTTTCGAGTTCTTCCCGATCCTGTGTTAAAGTTTGCACCTGTTGCTTCAACAAATTTATTTCGTAATTTTTAGTTAAAATTTCTTGTACTAGTGATTGGGTCTGATCCTCTTTTATGATGTCGGAAATTTTTTGATTTAAATGCAGAATTTCCGAATCCTTGTACTGAAGTTGGCCGGTTAAATTTTGAATTTCTGTTTCTAATTCATAAATGCGTGTATTATCAATAAGCTGTGGATTAGTTGCGGTTGAGGTGGAAAACTCTGGACTTTGGAATAAACTTGCAGTTTTCATGCGTTCTATTTCATTTTTCAAATTAGAATTTTGCTCGTTTAATTCATCCAAATTACTTTCCAACATTTTTAGTTTTTCTAATTTTCCTTCTAGAATTTTATTATTCGACTTCTCCTCTTCCAAAATTGCTTGCAACTCATCATTGTCGATCTTCAAATCATTAATCTCAGCTTTAAGTGATTTTATCGAATTTTCCAACTCTTTTACGTCTACATTTTGAGCCACGTGAGTCTCCTCATTATAATTCTTATCATCCCATTGTTCAAGTTGTTGTAATTTGTTATTCAATTCTTTAATCGTATATTGATAATTCTTAGCATCTTGATCTTGACGTTCCTTCATTTCGGTCATACGATCATTTGCAGATGTTAACACATCAATACGTTTATTTAAATTTTCTTTTTCCAATGTGTACTTATTGATTTCAATTTCCGATTCCTTTAATTTTTCCTCTAAATTTTTAATTTGATTGCTTAATTCTTCTTGAATTGCTACGTCCAGATCACTAGTAGTTGATTCCACCGACGACGATTTCCTATAATCACGTTTATCCATTTCATTTTTATATTCCTTTAGCTTTTTGATTAATTTGCCGGATTTAACTTTAAGCTGTACAATTTCCTCACCCATACGTGATTTTTCCATTTCCAATTCCTGGATTTTATCCTGGTACTCTTGAATTTCGATTTGAGATTGTACATTTGCCGGAACAAGTGATTGTGCAACGTATGCCGTTGATTTTTGTTGTTGCTCGGTCACAACTTCATTTGATGTGTCAAAGCCCCAGCCATCGTCATCGGGTGGACCACAAACGTATGCATGTTTTGGTACAATCACTTCCTCAACAACGGGCTGTGCATCTGAAAAGAAAATATTTTTATAAATTTGATACCTTAAATATTTTTACTACGTACCTTGTCTTTCCTGTTCTAAAAATGGTTCCGTGTTCATATTGAAAAAGTCAAAAGCCGAAACTGGATTGAAAGTTGGTATACTTGTCGAAATCTGTTGTGATTCAATGACCGGTGTATCCGGCATGTTTCGGATGATTTCATTTAGTCGTTCAATCTCCGCTTTGTATTCACAATTTACACTGCTCAAATCAGCAAGTTGGATTGATTGTTGGCGTGCAGTTTCCGCATTCCCCTGTGTATATTCATCTAATTCCTTGATACGATTTTGATACTCACATATCAATTGATTTAATCGTTCTACCTCTTGTTGATATTGATAAAGTTGTTGCTGAAGTTGGGAATAGCTTTGTACCGCTTGTTCTAGCTGTGTAACCCGATTTTGATAGTCGAGATTGGTTTTCGAAAGTTCTTCGCATTTTATTTTTGCATCATTATTCGCTTCCTCTAACCTAACAATTAATTCTTCATTATGTTTGATTTGATCAAGATGCTTGCTATTCTCGAATGAATATTTTTTAGCCGATTCTTCTAATCGTGTGATTTCATTCTGGTGCGTCGCGTTTCTCGAATTCAACTCATCGCATCGGGCTCGATACGTTTCAAGTTGATTTAAACTTTCAGAATTATTTGAAATGATTAATTCTAATTTCACAATCTTCTCATTGTATGTCGAATTTAATTGATTCAATTCTTGCAGCTGATAATTACATTGACCAAGCTGAGTTAAATTTTCTGCGTTTTCATCGGTGAGTGATTCCAACTGCGATTTAAGATTTGAAAGTTCTTCCTGATTTTTCGAGCAACTCGAATTTAATTCAAGGTTTTGTAAAGATACATTATTGAATTTTGTTTTCCAATCATTTAGAAGGAAGTGTAATTCTCTATTCTCGTTCTTCAGTTCATCAATTAGTTTCTCATACGCTAAGTTAGAATTTTGATGCGGCATAGATTCTAAACTTTGAGGTTCAGCTTCCCAACCCCAACTCTGATCATCGAATAATATTTCCATTGATCCACTTGGTTTTATATTCTCAGTTTTTTGACCTCTTACTTCATGTTCACTAGGTCCGCATAGATATGCCTTTTTGGGTACAATAACTTCTTCTACAACTGGGGCTACTTGTAAAGCGGCACCTGAAGCTGAAGCAAAATTATCAAAAGAACTATCCGTTGCATCGATATGTGATGATTCGAAAAATTGTGTTAACTTGTTAGTATTAATATTCGATTGTTGTTTAGTTTCAAGCTCATTAATTCGTTTCGAATAATTTTCGTTAAGCTGACGTATTTCATTTAGTTGCGCTTGTAAATTGTTGCGCTCCTCTATCAATTGTTGAATTTCACGTTCAAATTTCAATTTGATATCGGCAATACTCGTGGTATCAGGAATAAATGGTACCGCGGCTGCTTGTACTGATTTAACACTTTTCACTTGTATTTCTTCATCAAATGGTGTAACAGAGTGCGATTGTCCAAAGAACATTGAACTATCGAATGACGGAACTGCATCTATTATTTGTGGTGCCTCTGGTATCGTTGGAACAATGCTTAATGACGGCTGTTGCTGAGCAAGTTTTTGCTCCAAATTTTTATTCGTTTCACGCAAATCATCGTACAGCCGAGTTTTTTCAGCCAATTTTCGAAGCGATTCCTCACGAATTACATGTACATTATTAAATCGTTCTTCCAAATCGCGCGTATATAGTTTCATGTTTTCAATTTCGTTTTCTAAATTCTCAATCGTTTTTGTATAATTTTTAATGTCATTCTCGTACTTTTGTCGCGATTGGGTCAATTCTTCCCAATTAAAATTTTTCAACACTGGACTATTTTGAATTTGTTGCACACAATCTTCGGCCGCCGACAAAACGGAATCGATTTCCTGCTGTGATGTTTGACGTGCTAAATTTCGATGTGTTGATTTTATTTCATCCTCTTTTTGATTTACGATTGCTTGTAAATCTCGTATTTTCTCTTGTAGTTCGGCATTTTCAACTGACTGGTAAGCTCGTTGGTGCAACATTTCAATTTCATTTTCCTTTTGGACCAATAATTCACGAAGTTTTGTATTTTCTTGTTGTATCATTGCTTGGTCATCCGTCTGATTTTGCCCAACAGCTTCATAATTTTGGACCATCGCGTTATTCTGCTGTCGCAAAAATTCAATTTCGGTATTCTTTTCGGTTATTTTAACCATAAGCTCTTGTATTTCCATCAGATGATTTTCATTCTGGATCTTTAAGTAACTCAATTCTTTATCCAATTCTTCCTTTTGTAACTCCAAGCTGTTGTTTGTTTCACGCAATTGCAATATTTCATTTTGTATATAGTTATTTTCATCGCGAAGCTTCTCGTTAAGCTGCTCAATCTCTGTCTTATCCTTTTGAATCCCGTCTATCGTAATT
This sequence comes from Nephrotoma guestfalica, assembly GCA_963691935.1. Taxonomy (NCBI): domain Eukaryota; kingdom Metazoa; phylum Arthropoda; class Insecta; order Diptera; family Tipulidae; genus Nephrotoma; species Nephrotoma guestfalica. Next base: position 253,856,548 of record OY829913.1, read on the forward strand.
GTATAATTTTGCTCCATTTCATCGATTTCTATTTTACTGTCATACATTTTTTTCTCGAACTCTGAATGAATTCGTTTTATTTCCACCTTCTGGATCTCAACTTGTTGCAACAAATCACTATTAATTTTGTCAAGCTCCGGAATTCTCGTTTCTTCCAAAAAGTTTACATGATTTTGGAGATGATGTAATTTACGATTAAGATCGTCGTTTGTGGTTTTACTTTCTTTTAGAATTTCGCCAATTTCGATATTCTCGTTTTCAATTTCTTTAAGCCGTTTCTCCATGAATTCATCATGCTGTGATAGGGCCGTTAATCGCTGTACAAGTAGATCTTCGTTTTCACTAAACTCATGAGTTTTTTCTTTCAATGCATTATCCAAAATATTGGCCTGGCGCTCTAAACTTAATCGGCGATCCTCAATATTGCGAATTCCATCTTCCAACTTGTAAATTTTTTCCTTAAACTGGGAATTCTCCATTTCGATAGTTTCAATGTACAATAGATTCTCTTGAACCTTAGCATTAAGTCGTTCTATAATTTTTTGTTCACTATGATCTTTCTCTTGATCTTCGTAAATTTCAACCTTTTGCTGCAAATGTTCAATTTTAACATTTAAATTTTCAATGTTGTTGTTCAATTTCTGAATTTCTTTATTCTTCTCTTTGATTATGGCTTTGCATTTATCAATTTTTATATTTTTACTGGCCAGATCTTCAGCCAACGTTTTATGATCTTTCTTTAAATTTTCTAACTCTATCTTATAAGTATCAATTATAGTTGTTTGTTCTTGATTTTGATTGTTCATGCGATCAACATCCTCCTCGAACAAATCTAAGGCACGTTCACGTCTAGACAAATCTAATTTTAAATCATCTATTATTTTAATTTGGCCTAAATTAATTTGATTTAAATTTGTGATTTCCGATTGCAGCTTATTAACTTCAGCAATTAATTCTTTAACTTCATCTTGTGAATTTTGAGACTGCTGCAGATTAACAGACGTCTTATTTAATTCACTCTTAAGTAAAGCGATTTCTTGTTCTAGTGTGGCAACAAATTGTACTTTTAGCTCGAGCTCATGTTTAATTTCGTTGTTTTCTCGTGCTTTGGCCAGCTTTTCCTCTAATTCCGTGCATTGAACAACCTTCTTTTTTAAATTTGCGGCATACTTTTTCAATTTATCTAATTGTTCCTTATTTTTGTGTTCCAAATCGCTTACAGTTTTTTCCAACTCTTTAACTCGACTTTCAGTAGCACCTTGTTTTTGATTTTGATTCAACTTCTGTTTTAGATCTTTGATTTCTAAACTCATTTCGCTTTTTGCGTTATTATTTTCGTGCAGTCTCTGTGTAAGCTGCTGGATCTCTTTATTAAGTTGTTCAATGTTATTTAGCTTTTGATCTAACGTGTCCTGTAATTCATTTTGTTGCTCTGTCATCTGATTCGTTGTTTCCTCCATAGTCTTGTATAAATCAATTATTTGTTTATTTAAAGTATCAATAGTTTCTTGTTTATAATGCAAGTCTTCTTCTTGTTGATTTAACATCGATTTTAAATTATCGTTATCGTTGTTTCGTGCAAGTTTTTCTTTTTGAGACTCAATTATATCCTGTTTTTCTTGAATTTCCTGTTCATGCTCTGTAAACGTATCAATTAATTGTTGCTTCTGTTCTGAAACTAGAGTTTTCAATATTTCGATTTGTTCAGCCGATGATTTAAATTTCGTTTGATATTCCTCGATTTGTGTTTCGATTTCTTTTATCGTATTTTTCAAACGTTCGTTGTCAACTTTAAGGATTGCGATGGCATTCGTTAACGTGACAACTTTGGTTTCGGAATCTTCATTTTCCAATTTAAGATTTTTAAGACGAGTATAGAAACTTTCATTTTCATTTTTCAATGCACGGATCTCATCATCAAATTCTTTTTTGGATTGCTGAAGTTGCTCCTCCCAAGTCTTTCGGTCGTTTTTGTTACTTTTCATCTCGAGAAGTAACGAATTTAATCGATCGATTTCCTCCTGTTCTTTAAAATGACTACTATTTTGCAATTCCTCATATTTCTTAGTAACTTCTTTAAATCCCTGTTGAATTTCATTAGATTCCGCTAACACTAGTTTATGAGCATTTACTAACGTCTTAGTTAAGTCACATACTTTTTGTGATTCTTGCAAAAGCTTCTTGGTTTTACTTTTTAAAGTTTTATCCTTATTTTTCTTAATATTTTCAATTTCAGTTTCTAATTGCTTGATAGTCGAAGCACACGTTTCATCTGGAAACTGGATATCATCTCTCCTGGTACATCGATCTTCATATTCCTTTAGTGTTTCTTTTAGTTTTGCATTTTCAGCCGTTAAGATTTCCATTTTTTCAAGTACTTCGCACCGTTCCGTTGTAAAAAGATCAATTTTGTGTGATAATTCCGAGCTCTCTTCGCGCAATTTAATTAAGCTGTCACTTAGCGCCGTATTTTCATCGTCGATTACAAATGCAGGTTTCGACTCTTCGGTAGCTGATTGAGATTTTTCACGTAACTTTTCATACTCCTCGATCTCCTGTTTCTCTTGTTGTGTCAATTTTTCGACAATTTCAATCGATTCGTTTGAACTTCCACGCTCCAATTGCAACTGATCTATTTTATCAACTAGACGTTGATTTTCAGCGGTGATATTTTCTAAAGCAGTTTGAAGATTTAAAATTTCTAATTTTAATTTTTCCAATTTTTCTTCATACTCAATTTCATTGTAATGTGAAGTCACTCGCGTTGTTTCTTGCTGATCAATTTCGTTTAAATGAACTTTTAGAATTGATAATTCTTGTTTTGTTGTTACTAAGTCCTGAGTCATTTCAACCTTTTGCTCTTCAAGTAATTGAATGGCTGATGTTTGATTTTGACAAGTTTGCTCTAATAGTTTTAATTTATTCTCAACCTCTGAATCAGACGAATGATTGCTACTATCATCTTGAACTAGTTTTAGCTGTAGTTGACCTTTTTCTTCTTCCAGCTCGATAATTTTTTGTTGAAGAGATTGCGTTTCTTCAGTAAGTCGCACAACGTCATTGTTCAAATTTGATTCTTTCTTAAAATTGTCCAATTGTTTTTGTAGCTGTTTTATTTTTAGTTTCATTTTTATGCTACCTTTATTGGCGTCGTCTAATTGAAGTTTCAATTTTCCAATTTCCGCTTCGGCTACTTCATCAGTCGATTTTGAGAATAATGATTTTGGGGCAGAGGCAGATAATTTCTCTTCTAATACGGCGAAATTAGCTTGTAGTACATTGTATTCTATCGACTTTTCGGTAATTAGTTCTTCGAGAGAATTATTTTTTTCTACCAATTCGGAATTTTCAGCTTCTAGTTTTGTATACCGAGTTTCGAGTTCTTCATATTTCTCAAGTAAATTATTGTCAGACAATTTTATTTTCTCCTGTAATTTGATTATTTCCTCTTCTAACAAATGAATTTTGGTAACCTGATCATCTTTATTAATTTCCTTAATTTCTGCATCGGAAATAATATCCAGATCATACTTCTGATTCTCTGACTCGTTGACACGACCTTCCAATTCAGAATTCTTCACAGTTAACTCGTAACGAACATTTTCCAAAATTTTAATTTTTTCCTCTAAATTTTGTATTTGATTGGATTTTTCTTCGCTCTGAATTTTAAGAACTTCAATTTCGGATTTAAACTCATTTTCGGAATGAATGAAATTATTTTGCATTTTAACCATTTCCTGTTTGGTATCTTCAAGCAGATCAACTGTATTTTTTCCTTTCAGTGATAAACTTTCGGACATTAAACTAACAGCACTTGTTCGGGCTTCAATAACACTTTCTTTCTCGCGAAGATTTTCTTCTAAATCTAAAATCTTATTTTCAAGTTCTTTTATTTTCTTTGTTTGGTCTGATTCGGAGTCAGTAAAGTTCTCCTTTTCCTTTAGTTTATGTTCTAAATTTAAACATTTCATTTGTAAATTGCGAATTCGCTCTTTATCTAAATTGGTCGTTGTGTGCGAAAGGTCTGAAGTCGATTGATGTATTCCACTTTTGGTAGAAATTAATGATAGGTCACCAATTGATTTGCCTAATTCGGATGATTTTTCTAAACTCATTTGTGTTATATCGAATTTTGCTTTTAGTTGTGTAACGATGTCGGCGAGCCCTTTTTTCATAATTTCCCTTTCTGCCATTTTCTTTCGATTTTCTTCCATTTGAGTACGGAGAATTTCAATCTTTTCACTACCAAGGGCTTCTGATTTTGCCCTAGTATGTTGTGGTAACGACATGGTGCTAACCGAACTTGAAACCGAGGTTCTTTCATAGGACAGGTTTGAATCCGTCTCTTCAGATTCATAGTTCCTATCTAAAGGGGCAATTAAAAGTGATTAATATAATTATTTCTGAAGTTGAAAGGACGATAATTCATACCCGATTGTTTTGATCTCGAGGCCTTCGATTTAATATGAGTCAACCTTTGAGCAATGTTTCTAATCTTCTCTTGGGCATTTGCAGTATTTTTTCCCTGTTCTGCATTTCTAACTAACTCTTTCAATGCTGTGATTTTAGCCTTGGAAAAAAATTTGAGAAATTATATCAAGGCGATTCACCTACGTGTTAGAAAATCAACTTACTTGCTGCTGGCTAAAAGTTTCCTGTAAATTGGTAATATTGGGAGAACCTCCTCCCGGATCTGCACTTGACATGCTGTGCAACTAAATTAGATGGTTTTAACTAAGATTTGGTAGGTAAAAAACATAAAGTATGTATCCAAAACTGCAACAATAAAATAAACAAAGATGTAAAAGTCAGTGACGTCATATTTTAAATTTTCATTTATCTATTTAATTGGCCAAATATTTATTCTACAACTATTTAGTAAGAATACACAAACCATTATCAATTTAGGATTAATTAAATTTGGTTTAAATAAATTAATATTATTACCGAATTAAAGAAATTAAATTTCTATATATTTTTGTATACTTCCATGTCACCACGTAAGAATTTTTTCACTTTGTAGTTTACTTCATGTATGTTGTTCTCATAAAATTTATAAAGTAACCCTATATACGTTTTTAGTAAAAAGTTACAAACAAAATCATGGGGAAAGATTTCACTACGTCCTGTCGGATTTTTTTGAAACTATTAGGCTGTTTTCGAAACGAATACTTATTTGTGGAACCTAACTTATTCACATTTTATGTCTATTTCTTACCGAAAAATCTAAATTAGTTGTCAATTTTTTGTTATTGTTTATTTGTCAGTTTGTTAGTTTTAGAATTTGAAAAATATTTTTAGGTAACAAATGGGCATATGCGTATTAAAACCACATTTCAGATACACAAAAAGATTTATATAAAGATGTAGTATCCGGTTTATGTAATTCCGTATAAACGTTCCTACACAATTCATGTGTATAACATTGTAAATTACAAACAGACGATAAGGTTTATCTTATCAAACGAATGTTATCATTGATTACTTTCTGAGTAATTATAGTTCTATTAATTAATAAGTGCTCAAAAACAATCATCTTCGTTTAAATAAGAATTTCCATCTATAAATATTCGGTCACATCCAACCTAAAAATCAAATACTCGTAAACCTACAAATTTAAAAATTATTTTTAAGGTTTTATATTTTTAAATTGACACAAATATGTTCGTAAAATATAAAATTATATTAAATTAATTAAAAATAACGAAAAATTAGGCATCGAATAATTTTCCATTGAAAACAATTATTGTTTTCATGGTGCTATCAAAATAAGTATGCAAACTCAATTTGAACGATTTTGCTTACTTATTTAGGATGGCGGCAAATAAGTAATAAAGTTGGAAATAAGTATTCGTTTCGAAAAGGGCCTTAAGCTTTAAATTGAACTATGTAGGTTGCTGCTCCAAATGACAAAAATTAAATGAATAATAATATTTATTCTAACTGCCAAACGTTCAGTTATCCAATTTTAATCTGTCTATCAATGTTCCACTGTCTATCTCATATTTTACTTTTAAAATTTTACAACCAGATTGTGATATTATGTTTTAAAATTACTTTAACTATATTTAGTTAATTTAACAAAATTAGAAAAATCTATTAGCGCTTTCGTCCGCTACTCGACATCATCAGATAGAAACTAATTACAAATTTGTTTTACTTAATAATAAAAAGTTTGTGATATTCCCGTTTTATACACCTATAGGTTATAATTCGTTTCAGCGAGAACCGTGTAATTGCAAACCGAAAAAATATCGTAAAAATCAAGAATTTGAAATTATCGCATTTGTCTATCTATATGAATACAGTATTTTGTTAAATTCACAAAAAATACAACGTGCTAAAGTTTTGTGTTCAAAACTCAAAATGTCATTGCAAAAATATTTAAGTAATAAAGTTAATTTATACAAAAGTAAATAAATATAAATAAATTATAATATCAAAAACCCATTTAATATGTTTCATAGATGTTAGTATATTTTTTGTGAATTGTGAATTTTGTAAAATTTCCTTTTTGTAAAAACTCTTCAGAAGTGGCGATTTTGACATTGAGGACAAAAGTGCTCCGGAAGACCAAAAACATTTGAAGACACCGAGCTGCTAGCGTTATTGGATGAAGTTGATACGCAAACTCAAGATCAACTTGCGGAGACATTAAACACGACTCATCAAGGTATTCCCAAAAGTTTACATGCTATAGGAAAAATTCAAAAGGAGGAAAATGGGTGCTGCATGAGTTGACTGAAAGACAGATGGAAAATCGAAGAGCTACTTGCGAAACTTTGCGTTCACGGCATGAACGAAAGAGCTTCCTGCATCGAATTGTTACGGGAGATGAGAAGTGGACCTTTTTTAAAAATCCCAAATACAAAAAGTCGTGGCTTTCACCTGGCGAAGCATCAACATCGACGGCACGGCCAAATCGCTTCGGAAAGAAGACACTGCTCTGCGTTTGGTGGGACCAGAAAGGAATTGTGAACTATGAGCTGCTGAAACAGGGCGAAACTGTCAATGGGCAAGGCTACCGACAACAACTTATCAATCTGAACCATGCATTGCTCGAAAAATGGTCAAAATGCCGCACTTCCATCGTCCAGGACATCATCATAACGTTGAGATGGGATCTGCTACCGCACGCGCCTTATTCGCCAGACCTTGGCCAGTTTCGGAGAAGTGTAAAATTGGTTGGATAAATGGTTTCGTTCTAAAGACGCGTCATTTTATTGTCGTGGTATTCATGTATTGCCCGAGAGATGGCAAAAATGTATAGCGAAGGATAAAACTTTGAATAAAACACTTTTATATTTCTATTGAAATTTTCCATTTTTCATTTTTAAAAAAACCCGGAAATTCAGTTGCGGTCCAAGTATATAATAGTAGGAAAGAGCAATAAAAGAAATAAACGAAGGAGACAAAAATAGGCAATACAAATTAATCTATTGATCCTCCCAATCTTCCGTATACAGAGAAAGTTAATAACAAAAAAGGAAGGAGGGGAGGGAGGTAGCAGGTAAGCGATTAGTCATCGGCTGTTAGTCATATAATTAAGAGCGTGAGAATAGAACAGAACGGGATACGTAATTGGTGAGAAACGGATTTATCTGTATTCGTTAAGAATAATTTGGTTAAGAAATATGGATTTTCGAATTTCGTAAGATTCTAAGGTATCTTAACGTCTGCTTTTGGGTTGTATATGTAATATGTCTAAATTGTTTAAGCTAGCTGTATGACTTTCTAAAGTTAAATGATTATGGAAAGTTGATTGATTGCAACCAGATAAATATTCTTTAGCTCTAATTCCAAAATTGCGCCCAGTCTGTCCAATATAGGAGAAACAATAATTGCAATTAATCCTATAAACACCAAACTTGAAAAGGCGATTAGTTCTAGGTTTTTTCTTAAAAACCTTTTTCTTTATTCGTATAATCGCACACGCACATGTTACTAATCCGTTAGTTAATTTTTCTATATATTCTAAGCGACCCCGATTTTGCCACGTTAGTATATCCGGTGAATAAATACCCGTTAGTGTTTTACGCTTTAGCTTAAATACTTTGAATCTGCCAAAGGGGTGTTTATTAGTCTATCTATCTATGAGTGGGTGGAAAGCTGACATTTTAATATTATTCGGATGGTTTGAAGATCTAGGGATAATAAAGTCTGTATACGTGGGTTTCCGATAAATTTTGAAGTCTAAAGAAGAATTAATCCTGGTTATGGTTTTATCTAGAAAATTAATACGTTTAGTTTCTTCTTTTTTCAACGTAAAACCAATGGGACGAGTCTAACAGTATATCAGTTCCAATCCATAGGCATAGTATGTCGTGAAGGGTGAGACCGGCCTCAAAAGACCTAGTGTGAATTGGTGGAATAAGTAAAAAACCGCATAAAAATTAAGCATTAAGGTGAATAAAAATGTCAAATTTCTTTTTAAAAAAATCAGCTTTTTAATAAAATATTATTTTTAATGACATTCGAACGAATTAAAATACTTCTTAATTATCGCTGCGTTTTTCAGAAAAACAATCGGGTTGAGTTCGCGATAGCTTTTTTCAAATTTGTCCAATCTAAAATGTAAAATTTTTTTTTTTTAAATTAAATAATTATAATAATTAATTAATTAATAATTAATTATAATTAATAATTTTTTAATCAAATAATTTAGATTTAAGATTTAATCTAAGTATAACTAATAAAATCCATCATAAAATTTGTATAGTTTTCTAGTAATATCGTTGTTCTGTATAGTTCTAGTTTGTGTTAGTCAGCTTTGACTTTCGTGTCGAGTAGTCGCCTGTTTCTCCCATGTTAAACTACATATATAAATTTTTTATTTTTATTTTATATTTGTAAAATGTAAATTATTTTTAACTGGCCGTACTGGCGTAAACGCGAATTAAAAACTTTGTTAAGAAGTATTAAAAGTATGTATTAAACATTATTAATACCGGAGACAAGGGCGGGCGGTGCTTGCCAGATGAATGACGCTAGCTAGCCACAATAAATTTCCAAAGTGGTACAATAAAGCAGCCGCCTGAAATACAAATGCCTATGCACGGAAACAAAAGATTGATAAAAGAATAGATTGGATGTAAAACTGAACCTCGCATCTTATATGAATGAGCGCCTATGCTCAAAATGAGGTGTGGGGTTCACGAAATTGTCATTAATGAATGAATAATGAGTTCTGTATAATAACTCGATATTACAAGAAAACTATACAACTTTTACGATGATAAAAAAAAAAAAAATTTTAATTTTAAATTAGACAAATTTAAAAAAGCTATCGCGAACTCAACCCGATTGTTTTTCAGAACAAATGCGGGTTTAGTACACACACATAGTGAGAATTTCCAGAGATTTTTTGATTTGGATGAGTAGGCCAATATTTTATCAGTACGAAACCAAACTGCCAGGAAGAAACTTAAGAAAGTTCTCATTTTTATGTGAGTTATGTATCTTTAAACAAGTACCCTGGGGTTAAAAATGGGGAGGGGGAGTAAATTTTTCTAATTTTTGTGGTATTGTGCGTGAATGTCATGAAAAATAATAGTTTGTCCAAAATGCCGGAAAAATCTTAAACAAATTAATTAATACAAACGAATTTAAAAATTTCCTAAAATTGTCAAAGTTTTTATCTGCTTCAAGAACTGATAAAATTTTTATACGAGAAACATTTGTCCAACACAAAATGTTTGTGGCAAAATCGTAATGAAATAATTAAAAACTGACCGTAATTGAAAGATGCATATATTTGAAATATTACTCACAAAATAATAAACGTAAAAAAATAACGAATCAAAAGTTAAAAAGCTAAAAAAACTTACCACAATTTTTTTTAACTTTTCATGGGGCATTTTAACTAATGGAACACACACTTACAGAGCTTTCACAATTTAAATTGTTTTTATTTGTTTCATGATTAATCATGTTTTTCATTTTTGAGTACTTTTATCACTTTAATTAATTATAAATAAAAACTTGTTTTATTTTTTGAACTTTTAACAATATTTATTAATTTTTTCTAATAAATTTGATTAGGGAAGGGAAGGAATTAGAGGAAGTAGTAATACATATTGTTAAAAGCTCAAAAAATAAAACTAGCTTTTATTTATAATTATTTACAAATTAATACAAATTTATTTGAAAATAAAAATTGAGAGTTTTTTCTTTTTTTGCTTTAACAAAAGATTAATGGAGTTAAAGCTACATTTTAAAAGCTGCGTTTTGGTTGTCGTTTTAAATATACAATACAGTTTTAAAACTATCACTAGTATGGAAAAAAATAAAACGAGGTTGGTTTCAATTCCAATTTTTGGTATTAATATTTGATTCATTGTGCGAGCTACTTAAAAGGTACAAGTTTAAGGCAAAAAGAGCTCTGTTAGTGCTCTAATGTAAATTTTAGTTCTCATCTTTGTCACATTCTCATCAAAATTTTTGTGGTATGTATCTTCATGGAATATATGTATATAGTTATTAAAGCAGAAATAAGTAACACAGGATTACTGTATTATAAAATATTTGCATGATATACATAATATATTTAATATATGATTTTTTGGTGGCGATATTTAAATCTTTATTAAAAAACGTTTGCGTCCCCGATGGTATGCAATACCGAAAATTTTGAGTAATAATTTTTTAAAAATATAGATATGTGTAATTTTATATTACTGGTTTATTTTTAAATAAGGTCTATAATAAAGTTTAATTAACAGTTTTTAGCTCAAAATGTTAATAATTATCTTTATTAGTTCTTTAGCTTTCGGAACCTTTTCGGTTCCATTCTCAAAAGAATAATAAAACAATTTTACAAAAAAATTTTTTCTAAACAAAATAAAAACGAAATCAAGGCTAGCTAAAATGTAGTTATTTTCTGTAGATATCGTTAGCTACTAGAAAAAATAATTTGTTTATTTTAGCTAGGCAACATCGTATCTACAGAAAAAAACCTTTACAAAATAAAATATGACTTTAAAAAACGTAAATTGAAAATAATTGTTTCCATATTAAATAATATTAGAAAAGTGTAAAAGCAAAAAATCAAATTATAAAAATAGAGGGAATGAATTGCCAATATAAGCGTAATCGTTAATTTTGTTAATAGAATTGGAACTGGATTTTATATGTAGCATTTCCAAAATAGATCTTTTTCTGAAATTTGGTTCTAAAATGTTTACATCTTCGAAAATATTGTTATGGTTGGCACTTATATGATTTGAACTTCCCGTGGCACCAGGTATATGTTGAAAATAAATAGTATTATTAATTATTTCAACTATTATAATTTTAAATACTTTTCATTGTAAAATGGTTACTAATTTTTAGGCAAGACGTATTTTATGTTTTTTCTAATCATGTCTCTGGGGTTCTAAATTTGTACCACTTTGCTTATTGGATTTTTATAAAAATTAAACACTGTTGCGGGCTATCTTTCCATTATTAATTAGTACAATAATACGTAAATGTTTTGTTTGTGGACATTTGTTTTCTTTAAAATTTGATTATTTGTAATAACTTGCGGTACGGGTTGTATTATTCCTATTTATATTGAAAATTCATTAATCGTTTTTTCGTATTATTTTTTAATAATTATTCAAATTGTAAAATTAAAATCGGGTATTAACAAATTAGTACATTACACGCAAATAAAATTAGTACACATTCTTCGTTTATGTTAAGTGCGGCAACCCTAATTTAATGTCATTTTTTTTCTCATATTTGTCAGAAGTTGTCATTGCAATGCAAATAAATTTTCGCAATTGAATAATAAAGCATAAAAAATAGTTCTAATTGAAAAGAAAAAATTAATTTTATAGTTCTGATTACAAAATAATGTTTAAAAATATTTGACTGAAATGTAAAATGGGTGCTAAAGATTCGAAACCGTCTTGTATTAGTTATGATGATGCTGTTAAAAGAGGTTTGTAATTTTTTTTTCCATAATTTTTTTTTATTATTATTTTTTGATAACAAAATAACAAAAACGTAATAAATTTTATTTGCACTCCTATTAATTATTGTTGCTAGTTTTGTTTCAATTCCAATCTGTATAATTATTTGATGTTTTCATACGATTAATTTAATTATAACATCACTTATGAATTCTTAATTTAATTAAAACAAATAATTATTTCTCCAACTTTTTAATTTATAAAATTTGATATTACTAAATATACATCAAATTATGTGAAAAAAATCTTTAAAATTGTATTGGAATATGCAGGAATTCCACTGGCAAATTATTTAATTGTCAATTTAATTTATGGGGTCATGCAATTCATATAATTATTACTAATCTCTCTGTATTCTATTGTAATGGAAAATTCTAAATTTTCCTTTTTATTTTGGTTATCTATAATAAAAAGAATTACGGTATGCCTATTTTCTAGATAAAATACTGTAGACGACATTTCATAAGTAAATATTTAATAAAATGAAGTAAAAAAAAAATTATTTTAGAATTACAATAATTTTAATTGTTATCAATGTCGTTGAAATTTGATTGTGGTATATATACTCGTATAATAGCGCAAACACTATTACCATTTAATTGGATTAAAACAAACAAAAATCATACGTTATTCTATATATGGGGAACATACACACAGACACATTCCACCAGCAATATTTACTTTTGGTGTACGATGCGCGTTGATGGTTCCACCGCACACCGCACAACACACACCACATATAAAACATAATATATGAAAATTGCACGTGAGCCCAACGAATTTAATTGCCCGTCATTCGGAAGTAACAAATAGCTAAATATACATAAATAGAAATTAAATCATTTAAGAATAAAACAAAATAAACATTGTACACACAGTACACACATATTTCTTTGTCGGAAAGGGAAATATTAACGTAATAATTTTGTTTTAATTAATTTTTATTACAAGTTGTGTACTGGAGATAGAATACGAGCAAAATAGAGATTGTTCAGTAGATTATTATTATTCATGGTTATCAACCTATCACTAAAATGATATCAAAAACATTTTCTGTTTATTTATAGTCTCGGATGCTGAGCTAAGACGGATCAAAGAAGCTTTTAAGCGTTCAACAAGTGCAAATGGAACATTCCTAAGTAAAACAGCATTTAATCAAGATGTCTTATGTGAAAGTGTACCATCAGTTGTTGCCGATTGGTTATATGCCGCCTGTGGTGGAACCTCGAAAGGTATCCACTTTAAGGAACTTGTATGTGGATTAGTCCTATTGACACGGGGCACAACAGAGGAAAAGATAAAGTAAGCTTTTTTATGTGTTTTCTCTAATGTACTAAAGTGAGTCAGGATTCGCCTAATCAATAACTTGATAGCGGAAGCTAAAATATTGATTATATTGATTTGTAATGCGAAACACAAAGTGGTTTTTAAATTTTTGGTTTTCTTAGCGTTTTAATTAAATTGTTTACATGAATTTTATTTATTTATTTTATTCATTTAAGAAGACTACGGTTTTCATTTAACAAGAACAAAATTGGCTCAATAACTTCTAGGCGTGAGTTATCTTATCATCGAAAAGATTTAGCGTTAAATTTAAAATCTTCTATGATGCTATTGATATCGACATGACAATTGAACTCAATGTTAGGGATGAAGGCAAACAAATTATTTACAACATGAACTTACCCGTCAAGAGTGATTCAAGACCCCCCGCGTAATCAATAGCCCGCAAAACAATTTTACTTACTACATACATTGAATATTTTTTTTTGTGTATGATGTCATGAACTGTGAATACCCATTCTGTTAGAATTTATTAGGAGTGATTTAAACGTTTAGTGAAAAAGTAGGAGATACAAAATCGTTTGAAATTATAGCTGTTATTGATTTTTTGCGTTCCTTGCAATATATGCGATATCTAGCCGTCGACTCTTACAATGGGAATATATAGGTTAGAAATTTAATCGGAATTCCGAAATACCCCACATTACAACATTATGCAAATATGCAGTTTTTATGACGTAATTATTATCATTTTTAGTTTTTACATCATTAGATTTACTTGTAAAATATTAAATAATTTTAAAGGTCCCTCTTTTGGGTGACGCGAATTAAACCTATTTGCTGACCAACATTGCATGTTTAGTAAAAAAAAAGGTTCATAAGCGTTATTAGCGATGATATCATTCTAACCCGATCGAGTAACATTAATGTTTATATTTAAAATCGGTAAACAAGGTTTTCCCCAAGTAATCAAGCAATGTTAAGGACCATTCGGTTATACCTGGAAAATAAAAATATTAAAGTGCGAATGCGTAATTATTTGAGTAATGACTAAGATATAAAGGCGGGTACATTGGGTTTGTAGAGTGATAAAATATCCATGTTTAGGCTTCAATATGATTACTTTATTGGACTACTACTTAAATATATTAAGGACTTGTATTTATGATTAGTGTTGTTTTTTTCATTTGCTTAGGTTAAGATGAATGCCATCCTCTTAACCATTTTGTGTGAGATGTTTTTGCCTGTTTTTTTTATATAGTTTAGTTCTTAATCGATTAGTTTTTCGTTATTTAGCAGATTATATTTTGATCTTTTAGCATCATATTTTTTATTTTATTATATTGCATGTTTTGCAATAGTTATTGTTTTCTTTTCCTAAGATGTATTTGTATTTTTTGTTCCGGCGTGTTTTGTTCTAAGTCTAATCAGTTGTCTTAGTTTATAGTTGCCTCTATCGATTACGATCGGTGATGCTAATAAATACAACTAAGACCCTCTGATGGAGTGCAGAATTCCGTGTCACGCGCCGACCCACCGTCCATGTCAATGCAATGTACAGGTTGGCATGGAGCTTGCAATGTGCAGGTGGTATACTGTAGTTGTGTGAGTAGGTGAAGTAGGTGGGTTAATGATGTTGGAGTGAATGAGTGGTATCACAATGGGCCTAAAAATTGGCCTAAGTATGCAGTAAGCAACCACTGAAACCTAAAAAAAAACCCTAAACCTAGTTGCCTCTTAGTTTAGTATACTTGATAATATACATCGCGTTCTTTTGATAGGTTTAATATTTTGCACACAAACGTTTGTTGATTATTCTTCAGTCCGTTAGAATCAATATTTTCTTTGTTAAAGGGTGTTTTTTTAGAGGTTTTCAATTTTAAATTAAAATAGCACAAAGCAAAACATTTTGAATATCAGTAAAACTAGTTTTATTGGACACTCTTAATAAACACATTATATTAAACACTAGGAGTATCTACTCCTAGAGTAGAGAGTAGATACTCCTGATGATGACCTAAACAGTCGAAATCGATCGAGTAATTTTTTAAACTTTTTGGACAAATTTTTTAATTAAAATATTCAAAAAAATTTCTTTGCGACAATAACAAGTGTTTAATATAATGTGTTTATTAAGTGCTAGTGTGTTTCGCCAAGTGCCTACGGCACATAGTATTAATAGTTTTATTGGATATATAATTTTGTGCCTTTATTGCTTGAATATGATTTTAGTCGTGTGGCCGCCTCGGCTGGCGCGTACATGGCGTAATCTGGAGGCTCAATTTTCGATCACTCTTCGCAGCAATTGCGGCCATATTTCGCCGAATGTTGTGTTCCAAGTATTCAATCGTCTCTGGTTTATCGGCGTAGACAAGTGACTTAACATATTCCCAAAGGAAATAATCGAATGGAGTTAGATCACACGATCTCGGTGGCCAATTAACAGGACCATTACGTAAAATTGGTCTTTCATCAAATGTTTCTTTGAGTAAATTAATTTTTAAATCCCGCGCTATGTGGCATGTGGCACCGTCCTGTTGGAACCACATATCAGCGAGATTTATGCCAGCCAATTGGGGTACAAAAAGTTAGAAATCATGTCTCTATACCAATGATTCCGCCGGCCTATAATGCGCATTAAACAGTAATTTTCTGGTAATAATGGTGTTTCGGCAAAGGCTTGTGGATTATCTTCACTCCAAATCTGATTGTTCTGTTTATTCAACCAAAATTGAACTTCATCGCTGAACAAAATTTTGACCGAATTCTCAGCGTGTGCGATGGTCGGATGGCTTTAATTCCTACACAAGTTGGATTTTGTAAGCACGTAACCCAGATCCTTAGATAAAATCTTCCATAAAGTGGATGGACACATCTCCAGTTGCTGAGAACGACGTCGAATTGATTGATTTGGGTTATTCTGAACACTACGCTGTACAGCGTTTATCGCTTGTTCGGTATGCACTGATTGACGTCTTACTGGACCCGTATTATCATTTAGAGTATACCTGGTACGAAAACGATGCATAGTTAACCAAATTACCCGCTCTGATGGACGCTTATGACGACCACCGTAAAATGAACGTAATGCGCGATGAACGAACAGAACCATTATTTGATAAAAAATTTCAACAATTTGTAAGCGTTGCTCTGGCGTGAGTCTATTCATTATGAAATGGCAAATCAAGCTAATGACAAAGGAAATGTCAGCTGTCAAACAAGGAACGGCTAAAGTGAGCATACTCGCAGAAGACAAAGCCTCCCATGCCATTAGACTTCCACCACCAAAATTTTGCATTGAGAAGTATATTGGTTCCTTTCTAAGATCCCTCCAATAGTATTAAATACAATCTGGCCTATTCAGATTAAATTTTTTTTCATCGGAAAAAATCACCTATTGAACAATAATGGTTAGTTATAATAAAAATAGAACTAATTTTTTTCAATTACCTTTGATCAGTCCGGTCTCATATTGGCTTTAACAAATTCACGTTGTGCAGCTTTGTGCCGTGGCAATAATTTTAGTACCTGTTTCATGTTTATGTAATTCAAGTACACATTTAAAGCCTGACGGATCATGTTTTAGGACACATTTAACTGGAAATAGTTTTTCAGGAACATAATAGTTTTCGTGGAATTACTGGCGGCTTTAACCAGCCCTCGTATTTGTCGGTAAGTAATAGGATTTTTTTTTAAATATTTTGAAGCTTATTTTCTGAAACGAAAAACTTTCTCCAAAAAGGGCTTGAATTTTTGCCTTTTTCCTCGGCCGATAAGTAGTTTCGACGTAGCGTTATTTTTATACAACACTTGGCTATTTGACAGACCAAATAAAACTAAAATATTAGGCTTAGCGAGAAAAATATAATCAATAAAAATAAATACATCTTTTTGACCAACGTCGTATACTAGTAGATTCTCGAGAAAAACGGCCAAATATTTTTTGTGTAGCATACTTATTTGAATAAGTAGATTTCCTCAAATAAGTATTCGATTGGAAAGAGTGATGACAAGAGCGTAGCGTGTTCCAAACAATCCACACCAACGAAAGACCAGAAGAATGGCTAGTTTAGTTTGAATGAACTAGTTTACTGAAGAATAGTTTGTTTTGTTTTAGTTGGAAAGTCGAATTGGATCAATTTTATTTAGGTTATGAGTAGCAGCGGAGAGCAGTCTTTTTTGCTGCTGGGAGTGGGTCATTTAAAAGTTTGTTTTTAAAACCGCTATAAAATGAGTATACATTTTTATTTTGTGGAAACTTGTTTTTTATGTTGTAAGTTGCAGTCTCCGATTTTAGAATGAAAAACAATTTCGTTCATGTGGCTCCCTCTGCTGGCCATAGAGTAAGCCATCCTGTGAGTCCAGTTGTTAAGAACTTTTTCGATGATTTCGCGAATAACTCGGAATGTTATGTTTTAAAGTTGGAATTGTCTGGATTATCCGCATAACACCTATCCTTAATGAAACCCCATAGAAAAACTCCAACGGCGTTAAATCATAGCTCCGCGCAGGCCAATTGATATCTTCAAAGTGGCTGATTATTCGATTGTCAAATTTGGTGCGCAAGAGGTCGATTGTCGAACGGTTTGCATGGCATGGCAACAGTTTATTGAAACCAAAGGTTGTTCACATTCATAGCGTCGATTTGAGGCCTTAAAAAGTTAGTCAGCATGGTTTTGTAACGGCCGCCATTGACGGTATCGGCGTTTTCAGCAGTATTTTCGAAGAAAAATGGGCTAATTATGTCATCACTCCAAAATCTACATCAAACAATCACTTTTGGTGGATGCTTTGGCTTCTCTACGATTACGTGTTCCGAACCTCAAATCCGGCAGGTCTGCTTGTTTACATAGCCCCCGAGATGGAAATGCGCTTTGTCTGAAAAAATGTTTTTTCGACCAAAATCGACGTCATTATGAAGCTGGTCTATGAACCACGCAAAGAACTGATATCGAAGCGGATGGTCATTTGCTTCCAACTTCCATATTTGTGCGATGTTCTCCTCAGGCTGGCGCGACTAATGGCCAGTTGCTGCTATCGGCGTCGAATTGAGGTCGATGAATTTTGTCCGACACCATGGACCACAGCCGCATTATTCTCGGACGTGCGCATTGTCCGAGCTCGAGGACCATTGCTGTCATCCGATAGCAAGCCTTTTTCATGAACATTCTTCATCAATTTCACTACAGCGATTTCGCTTGGCGCTCTTTCATGACGCATATTTTCGAAATCCGCGCGGCTTCGGCTACACGACACTGACTTTGAAAATAAGTTTTCAATATTTTGAAATGATCCTCAAGCGAAAACATGATTGTTTCGTGACGTGGAATTCGTAGTTGACGAGCTTTCAAAATTTAGAGCAAATCGTTCAAAAAAGTGTTTTCATAGCTTATGAATTAAAACAAACCAATAGACTAAAACGAACCAATATACTCTGTATTTTTTTTTAAATTTAATTTTGTTTAATTTTTCTAATAAAAATTCAAAATATTTATTTGTTTTATTGCAAATGCCTATATTTATACGTAAATTATGATTTTGAATCAAATATGTATATAAATTAGCTGTTCGCTGCTGCTTCTTGGTTCATGGACAACCGGCTTAAGAATAAATAAAAACAAAAAAAATGTAATCGGTTAAGTTGGTCAACACAGACAGCGGGGGGATGTGTATTGGCACTAGTGCAAGTTTACACCTAGTGTGGTGTAAATGGAAATAACCGGCTGGCTAATAAGCCTTACTATAGAATTCCATTATAATTAACGAAAACCCTTTTTCGCCTATGCAAAGGAAATGTATTATAATTTTCCCTTAGGCTTTTACGCATCCTATAGACAAACGGTATCTTTTGAAATTGCGGTCAAATTGCATAGTAAGGTTCCTGATTTACGTTTCTAACTCTGGCAAAGTGTGATCCGATTCTATGAAATTTTATTAATTTCGTGAAATCCAATATCGTAAGTTTTGATCGGTGGCCGATATTCCTATACGAAATTTTAAATCTACAAAACAAAATAATGATGTTTTTCAATTTGTGTTTGCTAAAAATTTGTTAATATTCAAACATAATAAATTTATTTAAATATAAATTAGTTTATCTAATTTTAGTTGTATCAAAACTTCAATAAATATACATAAAAACATTTATTCATTTTTTTCTGTTATTCGTCACCTAAATAGCAAACGATCTTAAATACATTTTAGTAAAAGCCAATTTCGTTTACTTTTTCAGTTTTGTAATAGAGCGGATAACAAATTTAAGTTCATAATCGGAATATCCTTGGCACCGTTTTTTACAAAATCGAAACATTTTCATAATAGACCCCCGCAATGCACAAAATGCACACTTTTCTGCCTGTTATAAAGCAGTCGCATGAGTCATTAAATGGAGTATATGTTCAATTATTTTTAACTTACAATATGTTTAAATAATTGTTAAATTAAATTTATTATTTTTATATTATAACGACGTTATTAAAAAATTTACGTTTAATTTTTATGGTAATAAATAATATTTTGGTTTAAATTAATTAGAAAATTAAAAATGTAGTCCAATTACGATAAATCTGTGACGTATCGAATTTTTCGATATCGAAAATATCCAAATCGAAAAATTTCATTATGGTGCAGCTAGTGAAATTTAATTGAGTATATCTCGAAAACGAGCCGGACTGGGTTTTCACTTATAGTGTTTAGAATATTTTGTCGATTAAATTCAACATCGTGTGATAAATGTCAAGTTATCAGTCATCAGTCAAGTGCTGTTTCATATCGGATTTTTTTTTCCATTATAATATTACTTATCATTTTTGGATCATTAGAATTATAAATTAGATAATGTCTGGTTATAAATTTCTTTGAATATGCTTGTTAAGAATTACTGCTAAATATTTATTCGTTTGACATATTATGTCTTAAATAAAAAAACACAAAATAGTTTTTTCTAACCAAATTAAATTTATAATTACTTCAATAAAGTCAATTAAATTTAATGTATTGTCATTATCGCAGTAAATGAAGCAAACATTTTTTATTGTACATTATTCGCTCGAGTCAAGGTGTATTTGCGTTGTAAGCTTACAAAGTCATTTTTTACTTTCTGGAATAGTAAAATTAATAAAAAATAAGTTTTGCTGTATTCAACGTTACATTATTTAGAATATATTATTTTTAGGCAGTAATTCTTTCGAGATTTAACAAATATTTGTATTATATTTCGACCGGCGTAATTAAGTTGTAATGCATAATTATGAATTAGTTTCTTACACTCGATAACGAAAATCGCTCAAACCAGTTAAAAAAAGCCAGTTGCTACGGGTTTATCGCAGAATTTTATTTATCCAAAGAAATATTGGTACCCAACCTTCAGTTGGAATTATTTGCATTTTGCAGGTATAATTTAAATTTTTTTGAATTTAAATATTTGAGTTGACATCAAGGTAACTTCAATGTTTGAACCGAAATAAAATTCGGTCATTCGCTTATCTATAAAATATTACCAAGTTTAGTTTAGATTTAGATGAAAGCGTTTTAGATTAGTTAAGTAAGTTTCATTTTGTGAATTGAGTACAATAGCGTTATGTATAAAGAGTAGTGTTTGCTAACTTCTTCAAGTAAATGTAAGAAATAATTGCTGTAGAGAAAGATATTTACCGGTCCACGGTTATTACTAGGTATAGTATTTTAACATTTTAAATATATTTTATTATTCATTTCCGAGCAATTGCATATAGGCTGGTTTCGCTGTACGTTTCGCATGATTGTACTAAAATCTACTTATTTTTATTAATTCAATCAGATTCCTCTTTTTGAAGCGGATAAATGCATGCTGTCTTCCAAGCATCTGATACTTTCTCTTGAACAGGGGAAAAAATAACTTCCGAAAAATTTGATTATAAGGTTTTGTATTCTTATTTTAAAAGATTCATTCTTGCCATGTTTAACATGCTACTGGTACCAACTTCCGTTGTTTTTGTGCCACTGCATTAAGATAATGTAGTCAATGGCAGAATAATATGAAGAAATGTCTTGGTGTCTGTTTAATCTGACCAATCAGCTTTTGGAATGAAGATAATTCTCCTTCTGTCGGAATAGTTTCCAAAAGTAATACATGTTACATGGTAAAAATAGTTGTAGCAAGTTATCCTGAACGAAAGGAAAGTCATTTTGTAATTCAAATGTAAAGAGAATAAGAAATTAAAATACCGACCAAATGGCATAGTGGTTAAAGCTTTGGCGTTTGGATCGGGAGATACCGGGTTCGAATTCCGATAGGGGCAGGATGCAAAGGGAATTTTCATTAACAAATTACTGTTTCTATTTGTTTTCATTAACAAATTACCTGTCGGAGTGCAAAACTCTTGGGCCGACCCACATCTTCCATGCCAGTATAGGCTGGCAAGGAGCTATGCAATGTACAGATAGATGGTAATAAAATCCGTACGTCCTCGAATTGGCCAATACAGGCGTAAAGGTAAGGACGTAAATAAGCAAACCGCGAAAGAGTTGGGAGAGCCTTGGCCCCAGAACAGATAGCAGGGGGGGGGGGGGAAATTAAAAATTAAAATATCGAAAATCATTAGCCCTATAGGGTAAACCTCCATCGGGAGAATTAACAATAATGTCGTATGATCATAATCAATAAAAAAATCATCGATTTTCGTCCTAAAATCATCGTCGATAATATCGCAGCTGGGAAAATGAAATTGCAACTCCCCAATTCTCCCATAGAATTTCATATCTGTAGGAATAATTTTTAGCCAGAGTCCTGTTAACTGGCTTTATCTTTGAGATCTTACCAGTCTGTGTTAGGTATTTAAGGTCAAGGGACCGATTGTGTGTGCATTACGATTTTGAGCCTAAAAATTTTTGACAAATTTTCTATAAATACCAGTTGTATATCGAAATTATAAATGTGTACGATAAATAAAAAAGTTGTTTGACCTATTTTGTTTTATCGTAACTCGAAACTCGTAACGCAAGCATATACATAATCAACTCTTAGATGTCTTCATAATTGATCTCTACAATACTAAAAGGTTTTGTACCGAGGCTTTGATGTGATACGACTAAATAAAATTCTGTTTTTGTGACGATGCAACCAATTCAATGGTCTGGAGCAGTTCCAATCGAGAGACAATAATCCTAATCAGTTTGCCTCTTATTACGGTAAATTTTCAGAGGTGGTTTCTGATTAATTGTTACACCTGTGATCAGAGGCAAGAATATCATTAGTCACTAAAATCGTCAATTAAAAATTATTCAATACTAAGAGAAAAATCCCTATTGTCAATAATTTAACACCGAAGAGGAGGTGAGATACAATTATAAGGTAGATACAATGATGCCACTGTTTTTGTCACGAATTAGCATATTCAGCTGCAGTGCATCGGTCGAACTGCACTCATGTACTAAAGTCGCACTGATTTTATTAACAATAAAATGTCAGCACCAGTTGTTTCGTCGGAACCCTTATGAACGATTCAGGACCGTAACTGTATGGAAACAGCAGCATCGGTTAAACTTTCTAGGTTATAGATATATTTGTATGCGATGCACCTAGCAAGTATCAACTTAAAACGAGGTTATTAAATGATGAAGCTTATATAATTATTCGTTGGCCTATATTCTGAATGCACGTCTTGGCTTTTTGTAATTTTTGGGATAAAAAATAAATCTTTAACGCATGACAATCAAACAGGTGTGATGGGTATTGGTCTAGGAGAGGACTGTATACACGATAATCACCGAATCCACTGACTAAAAAATTGCAACTAGTGATTCCTCTTTAGCAATAGAATGTAACTGGGTTTTGGGACGTTTGTTGTATCGTGTTGATGAATATGATGATAAGCATATTGATAAAATATTTAGTTCGAGTTACAGACATCTTCTCTGTCGTTACTCAGAATAATATTTGGGATGGTTTACTATGTGGTGTTTGGAACTAACTGCCTGAACTATATTAGGTTTGAAATCTAGTTGGTAATGTGAGAACTATATTTGAAGTCTAAGGCACCGAATGGTGTCTAATCTACAGGGTGGCTGACACCAAGTGTTACGAAAACAAAACATAATTTTTATTTTTTGATGTATTTTATTGAATCAAAGTAAAAAACGTTCACAAATATTTAAATTTTCGAATTGCATTAGCAGTTTTCGATTTGGCCACCCTTAGCCGCGATTATGACCTTCAAACGGCCGACAAAGCTATTGCATGCAGCACGAAAGTGGCTCTGCGGTATTTTGGCCCATTCCCGGCGAAGCGCTTGCTTGAGCTGATCGACACTTTGAAATTTTTTTTGTCCCAACCTTGCTCTTCAAAATACCCCAAACCGAGAAATCTAGCGGATTTGCATCCGATGAATTTGGTGGCCATTGGGCAGTGGAAATGAACCGCGGAACGTTGTTTCTCAGCCAATCTTGATTAACGCGCGCTTTATGACTCGGCGCCGAGTCTTGTTGAAATGTTCAGGCTCTGCGGCCGAAAGGTTTTTGTGCCCAAGGCTTCAACGCTCCCTCCAATACATGATCCCGATACATTTGAACATTTATCTTGATTCATTTATCTTGGCCGTTACGGCGGCCCAAACCATCATCATCGGCGGCGCTTGGTTTCGAGTGGCAATCCGTTGTCCCAAATTTTTAGTAGAACGGCCGGGCAAGTGAATCCGGTCGTTTTGTTTGTTCACGTATTGCTCAATAACGAACGGTGACTCATCGGAGATAACCAAATTCGGCAAATCGCCACTTTCGTGCAAGCGTAACAACTTCTTTGCTCTTTCCACTCTAACTTTTTTTGAGCATCGGTGAGACCATGCGTTTTATGGAATTTCAAGACCTTTAGTTCAAGAAGATCTTTCAATGTGTGCTGCATCCGTTCGAGCGAAATCTTCGCTTCACGAGCCATTTTTCTGCCGCTTCGCTGCGGATTCCGAGCCAATTTGGCCTTCACCTTCCGAATGATATCCGGCGATGTTGCGTTTCAGTCCACCACCATGGCGTTTTGCAATGCTGCCAGTATCGTTACAACGATTTATGGTGCGATACACAAACATTTTATTCACATGCAGATGTTTTTACTGGTTAACAATCTGCGGCTGTGGTTTTCCAGCCAAATATAGAGCAATCACACTATTACGCTTGAATTCCATTGCGGATAACTTTTTTTCTGATTATTTCCCACTAAAATGCTTTTGTACACTTGTAAACAATGGAATGAACTATCATTAGTGTAAATTTGAGCGTTCTATCATCACTGGTTTGACAGCAATGACAGTATGAACTTGGTAACACTTCGTGTCAGTCACCCGGTACTTGCAGTAATGTTTAACATTTCCTTGGAATTTTTAATTAACCAAAATTAGTGCATGTACTTGGATCCTATCCTATTCTATTGCCACCAATTAATTTGTTTTTTTGAATATTGAATTTATTAAATAAACTTTTCATTCCTTGTCTTTACTCTTTTGTCTCTTATTTAATAGGCTTCTTTATGGCTTTACTGAAACTAAAAATTGTTTAGTTTTTAAGGGAATCAAAATTTATAAATAAATTGCGATTTTTCTAGACTTTACCAACATTTAAACGAAGATTATAGCATTTAGGCGTATAAGTAACACAAATATTTAAAAAAAAGTTATTAAAGCGTTATCAGTAGCGTCATCTAACTATTCATTTAGGAAGCTCCTATTGTTTAACTATTAACGTTTTATGCTATGTTACAAGTTAATGCACAATTTCGGTAATTTTTAAGTGTAATTGAATTAGTTTATTCACTGCCCATACTCTAAAATTTATCTAATTAAAACTTCAAAAGCAATAATTGGTAGAAAGAAAACCCGATATTAAGCGATTGACGATGAGATGATTAAAATAAACTAGAAAAAAATGTGGGTTAGATTTGTATGATATCAAAATATAAGGTAGTGTCGCCTTAATTAAAATATTTGTTTTAATAGTGCTGAATTGTACATGATCGACACATTCTATGTGCTTTCGATCATTCTGCGGAATCTCAACTGATTTAAACGAATTTTTCATTGGACGATAAAAATAATGATTTGTTGTAATTAGTTTGTAGAAACAAAATTGAAATGTAGAAACGCGACGAAGGGGTTAGTACCGGTAAAAAATTCGCTTTGTACGAGGGTTTACGTTTTTCCGGATTGTACCTATTTTGCTTTATTTTTTAAAATATATTAACTATAAAATTGAATAATCGTTACACAATTTTGTGCTTCTAAAGCATACTTAATATTCAGATACATAATTATCATAAGTTAACAGATAGCTTAAATATAAAATTACACTAAACTGTTATCTATTTACTTGTCGGTAACTAAAAATGTTCGTATTAAAATTGCTAAGCATATTATCAAGTTAATAAACAATTAAAAATCTTTATCTCAAAATTATTTTTATGTTTTGATTTTGTAATTTGTTTTTTACTTTTGTATAGATTTCTTTGGAATCTTTATTGCAATGATTCAGGAACACAAATAATAAAGCAAGATTTTATACATTCGCTAAATTTGGAGCAAGCTTATCATTCGACGAATATTTTGTTATCAACAAATACCAACAAATTAAGTCAACAATCGATTCGAACAATTTTAATATCGCTATTCGGACAAGCCGAGCGTGTAACATTCGAACAATTTAAATCATGGTTAACAATACAAAAAGGGGCTACCGTTTTATCGAGATGGCTTCTTGTCGACACAACTGTAAATTTAAGTTCCGAATTGGAAACGCCAACGTTCTATCAAAGTTTAGCGGGCGTCACACATTTAGAAGAACAGGTAAATAGGGTTTAGTTGTTTTAAAATACAGGATTTTTTAATGTTGAACATTTATTTAGGATATTGGAGATCTAGAGAAAGTATTCTGGCTGTTAAAAGGTTCGGCAAAAACGGGGCAGTTGGATCTTGAATCTATGGGCCCATTTTTTAGTCCGCCTGTTCCGATACTAGCATTGCCAGGTGTGTTTCTAGCATTTGATGAAAATCGCGATGGACATATTGATTTTAAGGAGTTGTGTTGCGGTGTGAGCGCAGCGTGTCGTGGACCAAGTGTGGAAAGATGCAAATGTAATACCAATAATTAGATATTATTAGGCAGTACTAATAGTATTATTTTTCTTTTAGTCTGCTTCAAAATTTTCGATACTGATCGTGATGGTATTTTAAGTTTTAATGAAATAAAGCAAATGATTGATATATTATTAATGGTCGCAAAGGAGTCCCCAAGTTCAAAAAATTTTCTAAATATTTCAACAAATAATATAATAAACGAATTGAATAGTAAATATTCGAAAGAGAACAATGTATTAGCGGAGGAAACCGTTACGAAAGATCCACTTGATAATGAAAATAAAGTTTCCGAACTTAACGATAAATTTTATATGACACAAGAAGATTTTCTTATGTGGACCGTTGAAAGTACGTTGAATTTGGTACAACCCTTTTTAGATTTGTTATTTGAAATGTGTCATATAGTATTAGGGCTTCGACCCCAATGTAGACATCTTGAGCATGACATAGGTAAGAACACATTTTATATGCCCAAGCGTTAAATCTTAAATTTGTTTATTTTCCAGTAAGGGGATGGCGATCTCGTGAAATTCGACGAGGCTACAAAGTTGGTCAATTCTGGTATTTAATTAGTTCGGAATGGTGGCAAAATTGGTTGCACTACACTCATACAACATCAAATGCTCAGTGTACGTATTGCAAATCAACATCAAATTATTTAAATAGTCGAATAGACGAGGCCATGGTGTGCGACGAAAGTTTTACATCAAACTCTATTGAATCCATGGGAGATTTGCTGGGCACTGGTGATTCGTCAAGTATGGGAAGCGGAAGTAGTGGCATCTCGTGTGGTCGAAATTCATCGAGTCCTCCTGGTCAAATTGACAATTCATCGCTAATTGCGGTTCCAATAAACAAGAATATACAAACCCTTACGGGTGAAGGGGGTCGATTAAAACGAGATTTAACGTTAGTTGAACATAGAGATTTTGAGTTGGTACCTGATTCATTATGGAAGGCACTTTCGCAATGGTATCGTGGAGTTCTTCCTTTACCAAGACAGGTTATTCAACCACCACATTCGGAAGAAGTCGAACTAGAATTATATCCTTTAAATTTGAGAGTCCTGAGACATCAAAATCCACCAGCAGCACAAAATAATGCTGCTTGGGGAGCCGCAGTTTCAGGTGGATATGGCGCACTTGCTTCTGCTGGAAGTTATTCAACAATGTCTAGTGTTCCACAAGTTTTACAGCCACCAAAACGGTATTTGGCTTACACAGCCGCGTTTAGTCGACTGGCAACGGTGAAGCAGGTTGCAGAATTTTTATGCCAACGATTAAAATTAAAAGTTGAAGACGTTCGATTATGGCATGTTATCGGCAATAGTATAAGCCCATCCTCTTCACTTCCTTCAAACGAAATTCCGTATTTGCTTGAAGAAGATAATATGACACTGCAAGAACTGTCAATTACCGATAATGATCAAATTCTTTTAGAAATACGAAACAAAGATTTAACATGGCCTGAAGAATTGGGTGCTCTTACATTAACCCAATCAACCGGTGCGATCAATCAAGAGAGGCGATCTACTATCGTTTCAATACATGCACCTGGGGCGACCGGTTTACATAATTTGGGAAATACCTGTTTTATGAACGCGGCCTTGCAGGTTTTATTTAATACTCTACCGTTGGCCCAGTACTTTAAGCAAAATATGCATATGTACGAATTAAATGTAACAAATAAATTGGGTACAAAAGGACAACTGGCATTAAAATATTCTGAATTGCTAAAAGAAGTATGGACAGCATCAGCTCGGTCAGTTGCCCCATTAAAATTACGATTTTGTGTAACGAAGCATGCTCCTCAATTTGCTGGTGGTGGTCAACACGATTCCCAAGAGCTTTTGGAATGGTTTCTAGATGCGTTGCACGAGGATCTAAATCGTGTTATGGAAAAGCCTTACATGGAACTAAAGGACTCCGACGGAAGAGCAGATGCAGTAGTCGCAAGTGAAGCCTGGTCGTATCATCATTCCCGAAACCAAAGTATTGTTATCGATTTATTTTACGGACAGTTGAAATCTAAAGTTAGTTGTTTGGGTTGTGGACGAGACTCGGTCCGGTTTGATCCATTCAGTTTGCTAAGTTTACCGCTGCCTGTAGAAAATTATACATATTTTGAAATTCTTGGTAAGTTAGTAAAGATTATTTACAAAATATCTTTCTAATTTTAATTGTGTTTGCCAGTTATACTCCTTGATGGATCAGTTCCTATAAAATATGGATTACGATTAAATTCGGATTCTAAATACATCGATTTAAAAACAGAATTATCATCAATTTGTGGTCTTCATCCAGACGTAATGCTTATTAGTGAACTATCCAGTTCCCAAATAAAATCAGTATTACAGGATCATCATAAAATTAGGTCATCCGGCGCAACGGAGTTGTATGTTTATGAAATTCCACGTGGATACGGACGGCGAAAATCGAATTCGGAAAATGGTGTAAATATTGAAAAAGGTTTAAAAGATATTCAACGAAATCCAAGTAAAATAAATTTCTGTTTTTTTTATTAATAACATTACTATTTAAGATTTTAATTTGTTATGTTAGATTTACTATTGTCACCAGATGCTCATCAGCTAACCACAACTTCGTCTACATCAGGCTCTTCCACGGAGGACACCACACAAGGAGCTCTATTAAATATGGATAAAAATAATAGAAGAACCTCCAAGGTAAGCCGGTGCTTTGGAAACACCATGTGCATGCCCCAGAATCTGTTGTGCTTCAAGGTACGGCTGTATACTTATAATTTTTGTAAATTTTTTGTTTAATGAATTTATTTATAGTTTATTTTTTGTGTATTTGCTTTTTACGTACAAATAGTGAAGTACTTGGTGGCGTTCCTTTTATAATCTTGTAAATTAAATTATACAATTACGGTATAGTTTTAATTTAATTAAAATGAGTAGTTTCAAAGTCATCAATTAGTTTTTGTCACCGGTTTTTAATAAGTTTTGTGTTTTATGTACACAGATTTGTTGTAATGCGCATGCAAATATTTTTTTTTAAAGAAGTTTATAGAATATCTATGTTTATATTACATTTTCTAATTTTTCAGTAAATGAAGACATAAAAACAATGTCTGTGCGAACGAATTTATACGATATATTTATCCGCTTTCTACACGTGCTAGTACTCTTTAGATCCTACACGTAACAAATAGTTTTTTTAGAGCATGAAATTACTGAATTTTTTGTACAAACAGTTTCGATTTATGTAAATTAGATTTTGAATTTTTGATTTATCAAATATTTAGCAGATTTTAAGATTCTTTTGATAATGTAAGTGAATTCTCCTAAATTACAGAGATTAGTGAATATGAAACAACTTGCCGATCAATTTTATCTATAAGGTTTTACGCTGGACGATACTTTAAACTGTATTCTCAGATTAATTGTTTCTTTCATTCCTTTCTCGATGACTGTTTCGAATATACCATGGTTTTTAAGTGTGTTTTGCTTTTAAATTTACTGGTGGAGCCCGATAATCGAATTCCGTTTATCCTGAAGGATTTAATTACTTCATCTTTATTGGCTAGGACTTTTTAGGATAATGCTAGTTTTGATTTTCTTCACAGAAGCCAAGTAGTGACTTTGGAGAATTCTACTATGAGTTCGTCATGATTTGTTCGTAGTGGACAATTATCCACTTAATTCAACAGGCGAACAGCTCCGTTTGTATAGGACGAATGTAATGTAAGTAGATTTATTTGTTTGTCGTAAACTAATTCTCAATTTTGTTTGTATAATTTTCCAATTCTTTCGCTTCATGCTATTAGGAAATACAGCATATAGTTGATATTACTTTACCTTTATGTCAAAGGTTTAATCAACTTTGTATAAAAAATATAGCAGAGGTCCTAAGAGAAAGGCTCATAGGACTATCATTAATATCGTATAAATCTTTGTTGAAGTGGCTACACATGGCTAAACTTACTTGGTTCAATCTTTTTTAAAATTTGAGGCTTTATTGAAACAGTAAATTTTTCAGTTACATGGAACTAAAATCGGTTTCACAGTATCATAATCCGAGGTAAAATGGTCGTGGGAAATGTACGAATTTACTATTGAATTAGATGAACAAGTACGCTCTATAGTTCGGTATTTAATAATCTATTACTGAACTGAAGTAACGTGTGAAATAACATACAGTTTCAAAATTTTTTTTAGAAAGTCGGAATAATGTAATTTTTGTTTGCGCCTGTTTAGTTTAAACAGGGTCGTATATATTTTAGTATCCACAATTTCGGCCTTGGTTAAAATAAATTATAAATTTTGAATTTCTTTTAATTATCCAATGTTTCAACCAAATGAAACTAGTGGCGCTGCTACTGATTTTACAAATTTTTATCGAAGCCATATGCCTCGATTATGGAAAGTTCCTTGGAAGTTCAATTATATTACTATTAGGGTATTCGATACTACTATTCGATACTACAAACGATTGTTGTGTGGCACGTAACGATATTTTGCTCACTAATTTCTGGTTAACAATCGATTCCGGCCAAAAAACATTTTAACTAAATTCAGTTTTCCTCAATTTATCCAAGATTAACATATAGTTCTAAACTAGCAGTTGGGCCAGCTCATCCTAAATACATTTGTTTTACTTAGACGAGAGAAATTTTAAATTTAAATAGTTTAAGGTATACTCTAGTAGAAATTAGTTGTGCTTGTTAGTCAGTTGCTACAATATCTATCGAAATAACTGCGAGCAAAATTATTATTTAATCCAGTCGCTCAATTTTTTGCTGATCAAATCATTTCAAATCAAGGCGTGTTCGAGTACTAAATATTCACATAATTGAGTAGTTGAAGAGAATCGCGCGTCCGCTTCTGACATATTTCAAAATGGTCTATTTTATCTTTTGAATACTTAAATAATTCAATAAATTGAAATTTAATATTTTTTTCACCATTACTCAACACAAAATACAAAAAATTGTAAGAACAGTTAAATAAACTTTTTATTTTTCAAAATTCCGCTTTTCAATATCCGGATTTTCAAAACTCGCTTTTCAATACCCGGCTTGACAAAATGCCGCTTTTTAAAATCCCGCTTTTGCTAGAATCTTAAAAAATCTTCCCAAATTTTTTTTAAGAATGGCTCCCGGATTCATAAAAAAAGTTCAAAAACTGGCTTTAAATAATCGAGATTTTGAAAAGCGGGATCAACCCGTATAAATAATTTAATTCAATCGAACTGAATCTCGACCGTACTTTATCACAGAAAAGCTTACTGATAGTTTTTAGAGGTATAATTTATAAACTCTCCACATTCACTAACACCACGATTTAGTCACAAAAATATTTCTTCAGTTTTTTTAGTTTTTGGTTTCTAATATTTTTTATTTATTTTTGACTGCATTTTTTAAAAACAATTCTATTCGATTATATTTTTTAACAATTTTCTTCAACTAAACAACCATGTTTTATAATTGGTTTTTCATTTTCCAACTTCGGAAAAGTGACCTTTCCATAATTTGAGTGCTATTAAATTTTAAAAAGTAACATTTAAACGAAACGGAATTAAAAAAATTGTAGATTGTGGAATTTTATCAGTCAAAGAACAATTTAAAAATTGATCAGGCATTCTCAATGGACAACCAAATACAAGTTCGACCAGAGTTGTTTTAAGCACTATAAGCTGATCTAAATCCTAAGATTACAGTCGGTATTAAGTTCATCCAGTCTGAATAGTCGTGGCCATCTCTCAATCGTGCCATTTGACTTCGGATTCTAGGGCATTGCCTTCCATGTGGAATACACAGCAAATGCAACAGTGGCCGCAGTAATATTCGGTACAGGCACTGCCTCAGCCTATCTTGTATATCGATCGATTAATATTACTCAGTATCGCTGATTGTCAGAATTAGGTAAAGCACCAATGATGTAAGTGAAGTTCTGCGAAGCGCTGCGAAGTTAATTTATAAGATCCGAGAGTAGAAATTTTTTGTTTTTGACATGCTACCCTACATTCAGTCATAGTTTTTGAATCTTTAGAGATAGATGGCCAGATGAAATTTTTTGTTAATAACTTAACAGATGCTTTAATGCCAGGGTGAGACAAATTGTGAAAAGCTACAGAAACTTTTTCCGAAACTCAATTGGTATAAAAGGCAGAGGAATAGCAGTCGAATAAATTGTTTTATAGGAATTGAAATTTAGTGGGAATGTGCATACATTTTAAAGGCGTATTTTCACGTAAATGTTCTCAATCATCGGTTTGTGCATCAGCATTTTGAGCATACTCTGATCGATAAAATTCAAGTGATAAATTGACGTGATGATGCCTTTTCCGGATTCTGATAAAAAGCATAGATTAATGGCTTGTGATCCGTGAATATGGTAAACTCTCGACCATACTCATTTACCAGGATTGATGATTAAACCGTTTTCTGATAATTTTTGAAAAATCATTTCTAGATGATCTCGATCTTCATAAGATTTAGAAGCTATTTAAGTATTATCTAAATAAACAAAAATAAAACTCAGTTGGAGGTCCGGACGTAGCCGATGTATAATTTGATATTTTACCGGTTTAATATTCAAAGAATTTGTCAAAATATCAGAAAATTTAGATAGTAAATTTTTAATTTGGGAATACATCTCTCACCTATCCAATGGGGTTAACTCTCCTTAGCTGACTAGACTATAATAGGTCCACATTAATGAACCCCCATTTAAAATTTCGAGGAAGTCTAAAACCTACATCCAAAAGATTTGTTCCGTATGCATGATTTGGTGCTCATTAGCTGCAAATAATTTGAAAGTCGTAACTGCTTATGGAATTTTACATAAATTAAGAGGGACTATCGACACATAAGCTCCCATATCTATAAAAAAAATTGCCCTTGATATAAGTTCTAAAATTAATAGAAGGCGTGGTATTTACTTCATCAGGAATGGTTACCACATTCCGATGAACAATTAATAATTCCTACTGTAGTTTTTTTCTGAAATAAATTCGTCGTACAATTTACAATCGACTTTACAATTTTTAGTGTTTTTACCATATCTAAAATGAAACTAGCATTTGTCGTATTTTGAATTTAGACGACTGTTTGATCTGGACCGTGATGTTTTTCTAAATCTAACCCGACAATTTGACCGACGAGATTAATTTACTTTCTGGCTGCACGATTAATTTAATTTCTGGTAATACCTGAATTTTAAATCTTTCAAATTTTATATTTAAATCGGGAATTTCATCGGTTAATTTTGAAAAGACGTGATCTAAAAAATTACCAGAATTGATTGTGTTCAATTTAATTTGAGGAATCACCTCTATCGTATTGTCAGCTCGTTCAGCCACAACGTTAAGTGTTACATATTTTCAAAAGTTGCTAGAACTACTTGAACTTGAAGTGGTAATCTTTTCATCAACAATTGTCTAAGAATTTTTTCATTGAAATTGTTACCGGCATTTAAACGTACTAAATACGTTATTTGTTATTTTTTCCGAGACAATTCGGATTCTCCTAAAACCCTGATTATTTACTGTTTAAGAACCGTATACTGAAGTGCACCTTTATCACAGAGTATCAGGTCTGAGAATTGATCATGCAATCAGGAGTCCCACGCTGCCACTACATGTGAAAAATTAATTGTTTCGGAACGAATGATTGCTATGAAAGAGTGAGACTCTAAAATAGAAAACCAAACCGTGGGATTCTGCCCATATAACGGTTGCGGTGGTTTGAATCGAATGTGTGTTATCAACATTTCTGAATTCTGGGAATTTACGTCACCAATATTCCCAAAAAATGGTTCTGAACTGGATTACTATCACTATTATTTTATTTTGAAAAATTTTGAAATTGAGGAGATGTTAGTTTTATTAGAGAATCTGCTATAGCAGCGTCAATAAAATGATCCTCATTCACTGGAGGGTTAACGGACAATTTTAATTTCGATAAATTAAATAAACTAAACTATGTATTAGCAGCCGTTGTCTTGATTATAGACCATCGTTTTATTGAGTGTCCCTTGATTTAATTAACGTGGCCATTTTGTTGAGACTGACGTACTTTATCGTCAGTAATTATAAATGGTCGTAAATGCCGTTGGTTTAATTATCGTTGATTAACACGGGCAAAATTAAAGCAAAATTATTCAGACAATCTAGACAATAGACTATTTTGACAGCTGCAGCGAATGACGAGGTAACTGGAATTAGTTTAATTTTACAGGTGTATCTATGTTCTGTCGGAACAACATAATACTCGATTGACTAGTTAGAAAGCAATTTCCTAGCCGAAAATTTTAAATTTTATTTTTTATACAAATTTTGTATATTTTTGCGATTGCACTGTAAAACATCGGTAATTTGTCCGCATTTTCCACAGCCGCAAATTTTAATGTCCAATCAAAGCTACATACAAATTTTATGAGAAATGTAATTTGCAATTAAAATTTACTTTGCAAAATGTATTGAGTAACCAGGATTTCGATTAGAAAATTGCTTGCGAGCTAATGCTCGCTTATATATATCAGTGGGAATTTTTAATTTTGCTTCACTTTATGTAAGTTCAAATGTAATCAAAGTATTTACAAATCGTTAATTGACAATTAGAGCATCAAACGATTTACATGGAGAATACTTTTTGAACAGAGCTAGATCTATCAAATTACAATTTTGAATCGTAATTCTATTGTTAAAGATTTTTACGAATTAATAATGCGATTTTCTGTTATTAAATTGATAAATGTGTTTGACCGCAGTCGATTTCGACCGCGTGTAGAGGGAAATTTGGCAAATAAAGTAAAATAAGGAAAATAGCAAATAAAGTAAAATAAAACATTAAAACATAAGTTAATGGGTCGTAGAAAAAAATGCTAACCCATTTTGTTGGCTTTATTAACTTGTGAGAAAAAAAAAATAAAATCTCATAAACATTAAACTCTCCTTAAAAATTGACTGATAAGGAACACACCACAATTAATTCTAATTTAATTATACTTTTTTATGACACACAGTAATTTTTTGAGCTATTTTGAGATTGAAGTTAAACAATTTTTTACAAGTAGCTAGATTGTAGATTTTAGTTTATTCATTATTCATTTAATTAAATTTTTT
The DNA here is from genome assembly GCA_963691935.1 of Nephrotoma guestfalica. Lineage (NCBI taxonomy): Eukaryota > Metazoa > Arthropoda > Insecta > Diptera > Tipulidae > Nephrotoma > Nephrotoma guestfalica. The sequence continues at coordinate 253,891,975 of OY829913.1, forward strand.
ATTTCAGTGAACTTTTGTAAATAGAATAAACTAATTAAATAAATTATGTATACGGCCGTGTGGTGATTTATTTTCGGTGATTTTTATTTTAACATTTTTACATTTAATATAACAATTTTAAAAAATTAACTTCTTTATAAAATGCTTATTTAACGAGCTATAATTATATAATACCTTTAAAATAATATTAGGTAAATAGAAATATATAATAATTATTAATTTCAGCTAACTATAATTTTATAATTTATTTTACAAGGATTTAAATTAATTTCTAATTTAGTAGTAATTTTTAAATGAGAAAAATATGCCACTTCATAAATTTAAACCAATTAATTGAGTTGTCTTACCTTTTTTGTATATATCTATTTTTTAAACGGTAAATAATTTACGAAAATTGGGTAAATTTTGTTTTTTGGTAAAAGGCTTTTTAAAATTGTCCATTGTAATATATGTAAATTATAAATAAATTTTTTAAAATAACGTACATTAATCTATTAGCCATGATACTCCACGAATTATTCTATATTTAATCTGTTTGATTTTACTTTGTAGCAATCTGAAATAAGTACAAGCCCCGTAGGAAGCCCATTCGTGCATACAATAAACAGTTCAAATGATGATAAAACTATTTCAACGATAAATCTACTAACAACTGATAGTGTGTCGGCGTGCAGTAGTTTAGACGATAATCTTCAAAATAATTTAAATACAATAAATACAGATGATATTGATGATGTATGTGATAATAATGATGATAAAAATTCAAGTGCAATTAAAAATAGCAATTTAGAAAATCGTACCAGTGGCTATTTAATAGCCGTTCATAGAAAAATGAGTCGGCAAGATATTTACTTTTTGTCGCATCATAAAAGCAGGCCAAGTTTATTTGGTGTCCCACTATTAATTCCGTATTATCAGGGTGATACAAATAAGGATTTATACTGTGCTGTTTGGATACAAGTAGCAAGGTTACTGAGTCCTCTACCTCCTACGCCACCGGATCAAGCAAATCATGCAACCGACTGTGATGATAGCCTTGGTTACGAATTTCCGTTTACATTGCGCGCTGTTGCTGAAAGTGGACGAATATGTGCAATTTGTCCGTGGTCTCGATTTTGTCGAGGTTGTGAAATACCTTGTAACGATAAACCAATTTTAAGCGGCATTGAATCAGATACCGTTAGTAATACATCTACACCAAACCTAACTCCGCGAAATAATCATTCATTGCTGTCTTGGGATAATGAGAATGGCAACGAAAATAATAATAAAAATTTTATAAATATAGCTATTGATTGGGATCCGACAGCCCTGCACTTGAGATATCAAAGTACTAGAGAAAGGGTAACTAAGCACATGTCAACAAAAAATTTATTAACTTTTAATAATATTAATTTATTTGTAGGTTTGGACGGAACATAGATCCGTTGAAATCTGTCGAAAACAACAAACTGAACCAGTCGACCTAGATCATTGCCTTCGCGCGTTTACATCCGAAGAGAAATTAGAACAATCATACCATTGTAGTCATTGTAAAGGAAAGAAACCAGCAACGAAGAAATTACAAATATGGAAACTTCCACCAATTCTAATAATACATTTAAAACGTTTCAATTGTGTTAATAATAAATGGGTTAAATCTCAGAAAGTAGTTAATTTTCCGTTTGATAATTTTGATCCTACGCCATATTTAGCATCAGTGCCCCAAGAAACAATACTGCGTCACCAAGAAATCCTAGAACAACAGGAAGCAACGAAAACTGAATGCAATCGTAATTGTAAAATAATAAATTATGATTGTGAAGAGGAAATAACCGAATTCGATCGTGGTTTAATGCAATCAAATCAATTAAATAATAACAATAATAATAATAATAATAGTGAAAATCATTATGATATAGTAACAAACGGTGATATTGATACAGTTGAGGAAGATAATGATGATGAAGAAAATAATGAGGGTGAATGTGATAATAATGATGTAGAATATAATTCTCATACAAATAAAGTAAAATTAAAATCAAAACGACCACCAACCGTTCATACACTCGAGAGGCGAAAACGTTTAGTTTCGACAAGTTTAGCAAAAACGCCTGTTATTGATGGAGAGTTTACAGATTTTCATAATCATCTCTTAAAACCAGGACACGATAAATTTGATTTGAAGTATAATTTATATGCCGTTGTGGTAAGTAATTTATTTTATTTATAATTTATGATTAATGGTTTAATTCAATGGAAATCTTCCAGTTTTATTTTTAAATGGTGCCTATCCCGGCTATCATTTCGCGACCTTAGAATGAATAAGTTCAATTTGCTTAAAACTTGTTTTACACAAGATAATTCATAACATAGAAATTATTATGGGTATTCTTGCCAGACTTAAAAAAAGACAAAGTTTGTGATGGGACCTTTCTCATAGTTATTGTTTCTATTAATTTAGTATAAAGTTCTATATGAAAGATAAATGAACCTCAAAAATATTTCTCGAGATTAGAAAATCTAGAAATTTTCGAGAGTTAAAAATTGCAAAACTTTCCCGAGATTCTCGAGACGAGATCTCTCGAGTAGACACTCTAAACGCAATTGATGCATTACTGTACGAGAGAAAACGTAACTTAACAAATTTTTTCATGAAAATGTTCTTTTTACAATTAATATTGTGATTTTAAATAAAAATGAAAAAAGGTTTTTAAAAAAGGTTCTATCTGTGTAAATATAACTCTCTTGTATTAATTGATGTGCGCAATGATTTGAATAGAACACATTTAAACTATTATTTCCGATAGAAACCTTTTCATCGTTTGGTCGCCAATATTATATTTAGTTTGTAAGTTTTTAATTCACTTGTTGGTCCAGCCCATTTTCCATGACTTTACAAACATAATTCCAGACTGTTTTACGATGAGATTCTGTGACATGATAACACGTTGGTTGTGAATCATCGGCAGTTAGGAAAGCTGTATTCTCTAAAATTATTTTATTAGTTTCTTAAATACTTTTGTGAGGGTTAAAACCATTGAATTAGTTGGTAATTTGGGGGACACTTTTAGCACTCTATGACTGGTTGCATAACTGCACTCTTTAATGCTTGTGGGTGTTAGTTACCTTGTAGAAAGGAGAGTTGAATTTTTTTAGTACGGGAGCTAAGTCACTGCGAAATTCGCAACATCTTTTAGAATAACGCAAACGCAATTTTATTTTAAGTTGCCAAAATAATTTTGGTCTTAAAAATAATAAAAATACATAAATGAAATTGATTATTTTATACTTTTAATATTTAGACATATTTTATTATTATTTATGTCTTATTACAACATTTTCATTTGTACAAAATTATTTTATATTTTTAAAACAATTAACAAATATTTCTCATCCAAACTTCCTCAAATAAACCATGCGATAATTACTGTTATTTACAACAAACTGTTATAAATAGACTAAACTAAAATTCTATTCCGTTTTTCCAAAATGAAGATTAGGGAAAAACCAAAAGAACTAGAAATTTGTAATTTTTTCCATTTTCCTATTCCTAAATAATATCAGGATCGACACTAGAATATCGGAATGGAGCTTATCTATCAAATTAGTCGTTTTTGAACTTACATTACGGATTTTGATCTAGAAGCTCGTTCATAATAGGATGTGTAGTCAAAGAAGATAACCGTACATCAACTATATTTAGACTTCCGGCAGGCATATGAAAGTATTAATCGCTAGACCTATCAGCCGTGCTCAGTTCTCACGGAATTCCAAAGAAATTCGTTTCTCTGTGTAAGTAACTAAATTTCCGGGTTTTTGAAAAATGAAAAATAGGAAATTTCATTAGAAATATAAAAAATGGTTTATTCAAAGAATTGTTCTTTGCTATCTACACATTTTTGCCATCTGTCTGGCAATACATAAATACGGTGTCTTGGACGATGGGAGTGCGATGGCATGGAGAGTTGTCCTGCTGCAATATCACTCGTTCGTGTCTCGTGTCCTATTCTAACCGTTTTTCGAGCAATGCATGGTTCAGATTGATGAGATGATATCGGTAGCGTTGCTTATTGACAGTGTTGCCCTGTTTCAGCAGCTCATAGTACACGATCCCTTTCTGGTCCCACCAAACGCAGAACATTGTCTTCTTTTCGAACCGATTTGGCCGTGCCGTCGATGTTGATAATTCGTCAGGTGAAAGCCACGATGTTTTGCTTTTGGGATTCTTAGAAAGATCCACTTCTCTCTCTTACGGGAGACAATTCGATGCAGGAAGCTCGTTCTTTCATGCCGTGAAAGCAAAATTTCGCAAGTGGCTCTTCGATTTTCCATCTGTCTCTCAGTCAACAAATGCGGCATTCATTTTCCATCCTTTTGAATTTTTCCTATATCATGTAAACGTTTGAAAATACGTTGGTGAGTCGTGTTTAATGACTCCGCAAGTTGATCTTGAGTTTGCATATCATCTTCATCCAATAACGCTTGCAGTTCGGTGTCTTCAAATATTTTTGGTCTTCCGGAGCGCTTCTTGTCGTCAATGTCGAAATCGCCACTTCTGAAATGTTTAAACCAATCTTCACAGGTAGTGTTCGATGGTGCATGTTCGCCGTAGGCCTCCTCAAGCAAATGACGTGCTTCAGCTGCATTTTGTTCAAGTTGAAGCAGAAAAGCAAAGCGTCCCGCAAATGCTGTTTGTTTGGCACAAAATTTGACATTTTTGTTCTTAGATTAAATTGTTTTTGCGTTGCGATAAGTGTTGGTATTACAATTGGTTATCGTTACAAACTGTCCACGCTATGAACAAAATACTCCTGACATAAATGATACATATATGCGTCGCTAGCACACCCGGAAATTTAGTTGCGCATCCAATAACAACGTCTGGGTCTGCATGCATTATCGTCTTTGGTCGAACATCGGATTCGTATCAACCACGAGATAAAGCAACTATACGGAGAATCGATATCATCGGATTCATCAAATCCAATCGAGTTAAATGGCTTGGCCATGTTGTAAGGTTCCCACAACAACAAATGATAATTAAAATGTACCAGATGAGGTACGTCGTAGAGGATGATTACGCTGGCGGGGCTACATCAAACAAGGCCTATATATAACAGGATGTTGAAATGAGAGTAAAATCCAATCATGTGATATGAAAGCTAGAGAGAGAGAGAGTCAAAGACAATTTTAATTGCCCATTTCTGTTCATCATTTTTTTCACGCTATTCAACAAACGGTTCGTTCAGTTAAACACACACACATCGATAATTATCATTATCAAAACAAAAAATACAAAAACGATTATTAATTTTATTTTTAATTTTTAATGTTTTTAATTGTTAAAATCAATTATATCTCGTTTATTATTTCGGAAAAAACTCTCAAAAAAAATATTTCAGTGGTTTTCTATATTTTTGAAGAAACGATATAAAGCAATCACAAAATGTTTTTGTACAAATACATAACGAAATGTGTATACATGGTTAACGAGTGCGACATCTTTGGGTTTGTTTTCGAACTAGTGGTTATTTCTAATGTCATCTGTCAAGTGACAGAAATTCAGTAGTATATTCCCGGTGCAAATGAGTCCAATGGTTGGAAGAAGATGAGCATTTTTACCAAAAACTCATCTTTTCCGACGAGGCTCATTTTCATTTCGGTGTTTATGTGAACAAGCAAAATTGCCATATTTGGGGCACAGAAAATCCACACGTAACAGTTGAGAAACCAATACACTCCAAACGAGTGACTGGTTGGTATGTAATATGGTCCAAAGCTTCTTAGGAGCATTTTTCTTTGAAAATGAACAAGGAGCTGCACTGACAGTCAATGACGACCGTTATCCTGCCATGTTAACTGTCTTGTTATTCCCTACTATTGAAGAGGAAGATTTGGCCGATATTTGGTTTCAACAGGACGCCGCTACTGCCCACACAGCCAATGATACCATTAATGTTTTACGCCCTATCTTTTAAAACGAACTAAAAGTTGCCGCATCTTTTATTTATAATAAGATCTTATACTGAATGAATTTGCCGCGCAATGAATCTTGCAGTATGATTTTTGGGCAGGAGCATTTTGTATTCTTATGTATTTTAATCTGTTTATAAGAAAGTATAGAAAGTTCAACTAGTGATTGAAATTCAAATACATTGAATTTGTATTTTAAATCAGAAAGGACATAATTGTGCTTTTAAATGCAAAATTTGTACCAAACCTAAGGGCGGAATATTTTGCATATTCATTAATTTAGTTGCTGTTTGCATGTCCATCTCAATTTTTTTAAATCTACAAATTGCTAAACTTGCTTTATGTTGTTTGCGCAGTTTTTGAATCGGTTGCATTGCTTACTGTAAAGTATTTAAAGTAAAATTGCTTACTGAACTCGTTTTGACGTATTTTAGTTTATCAGAAATGGTAAAAGTGTAAAGTGTATTTCAAACTTTACAGATAGTTATAAGTAACGGCCGAAATTTACTTATTGCCTGCGCGCCTTTCATTACTTGTTTTAAATAGTAGTGCACTTTTCTTTATCGTAAACTTTATTTAACGAAATTTTGAACTTTTGACGAAACGATGAACTATGATCTTGAAAATATTTAATGTCATAAACTGCGTAGCACTTTAATAATAAACGTCGTTTGATTATTTAATTTCTTTTTATTTATTATTTTGTTATTTTTAATATTTTATTATATTATTATTATTATTTTTTTACAAACACAAGAGAGTTTAAGGAAAGATTGCAACTACAGCATTTTTGAACAAACGGTCTCTTTATTTGCAACTCTCTCGAACTTCCAATAGTAAGGACATCAGCATATGTTACATTTGGTGTGACCTCAAATTTGCGGATATTGAGTCTGAGTTGATTTTTGGTCTGTTATTTATTGAATTCTGTCTTGTTTTGTTACGCATTTTTTTGTCACTCTTTTATAACAATACAACCTTTCAACCGCAAAATATGTCAACTGCGGAAACGCAATAAAGTTTATTTCAAAAATATTTACACCATGTTGATTCCACCAGTAAGCCTGGAAAATAACATCCAGGCCCCTCTAACAACATAGGGCCCACCAGGGGATAAGAGCCGCCTGTTATTACACAACTAAACAAACCAAATATAAAATCCATTCTAAAAGGCCGAGGAGGGGGAGGAGGAGTGTTCACTGAAAATGATATTATGATAACAAATTCATATTCTCAAATTTTCCTCATACTACCACTCATCACTCAGGTTAAAATACGTGCCCATAATATGGGAAATGATTTATTTTGAATTTTAATTTTCAATGTAGTCATTATGCTTGTCAAACCAGGAAAACTATTCGCGTAGTAATATTATATTGGCCCATTCTCGTTAGTTCTCGTCCAGTATTGAAAAGTCTTTCGACAATGGATAAAGATAACCTTTTGCAAGTACATAGAATAAATTAAGGTCATTGAAAAGACCGAAGAGGAGAAAAAGTTTAGATGTGGTGCAGACCTTTTACAAAGTTTGAACCGCAGGTTTTACCTATAAATTAAAGTAATTCCTTCCTAAACAGCAGAATCTTACATAATAAAAATATACTTCAGGGACCCCATTATGAAACAGATCGCCACAATTTTATTATATATTATTATTACGACAGCATATTTTTGTGATTTTTTCCTATTTTATTTTACTAAGTTTTCCCTTAAATCAATTGTATTCATCTAATCATTTTTAATCTAGTTTCGACTCGATTCTAAGATAATTTTCCACTATAAACGCCAAAAAGATAACTACAAGTTAACCTGAATTTAATTATAACTTTACTCGACTCGCATTGATTTTATTTTTTAATTCAACTCGGGCAAGTCGACTCAACCTGGGTATTGTATATCGAGCAAAGGTTGTACAGGGCCAAATGATCCGGTGTAATAAATTGTTTTTCACTTTTCACACTTCGTACACTGCCATTCAATTCAGATAAAATTTGAAAACCGGCTAAGCACTGTGTAATCACAGTTCATAAATAAAGACATAGTATGCAGATTAATATTACTATGGGGCGGCATGTCATAACATCACATTTCCGATAGTTTATGTCTCTTTTTTTCTAAACTGAAATTGACGACTGTTTCGTTTATGAATTATTTCTTTTCTATTGCTATCACAACCTACACTAATAAATGTGAACATTGGCTATATCCAGCTCATGTGGGTCTACATTTGAGAAGTCTCAATTGTAGATTTGGCTCAGTTGTAGAATTTTATTTGGGCTGGATGCAATATCTTCATGTTATTTTGGGTTTATGTCTAATATAGTTGATTTTAATAATTAAGTAAATATCACATTCCTTAATTTATTAAATTTCATACCTTGAAGATAAAAATAATAAAAACAAATGAGAATAGAACGAAATAAATTGTTAGTCAAATTACAGGCTCATACCAACAAATATCTACTCAAAAGTAGATAGAAATTTTTTAGTCCGTAATATGTGTGAAGCCTACTATTTTTTAGTGAGGCCTACACGGGCTGAATACACCCAATATCTCTCTCTAATTTCGTTTAAGGGTCGAAAACAAATTATTTCGTGATAGCAATGAGGTAAAAATATCAAATTTTTTTATTCTAGTAGGCTGGTAAATGACATAAAAAGTGAAATAGTATCTCATTTTAATCTAGAGAAGCGAGACATAAATTTCGATAATGTATCGAAAATGTGATGTTATGATATGTCACTCCATGGCTGGGATGTTGTACCATCACTTTTTTCGACTTTCGACTTTTCAGGAAACAATTAACATTCGATTTCGCGTAAACAATTATGTGTTATCGCGATTACAATCTCTTGATATAATTGTGAGCTTTCTCTCTTTTTTTCATTTCGATAAACGTATCACGACAAAATTATTTGGTGATAATTAGAGTCATCCAGTAGTCTTAGAAATCGTAGAAAAAAATAGAGTGATGTTTTACTCGAGCAAGCTGAGAACATATTAGAAAATGCGTAATTTTGGAAATGAAATAGCCTGCCAATTTACTCGTAAAAAATGAGACATGAACTAAGTCGAAAGTTAAATAACAGGTTGAATAAAAAACATAGTATTGACAGCGTTCTGCCTGTTCGGATAGAAATCAAACATAGACCCATTGTAAACAGTTTAAATTACGATTACATCAGATTCGGTTTATTTTACGCCATCTATTAATAACTGATATGAAATAACCGTCGAAGAAGGCTAAAGATACATAAAGAATATGCAGACAAAAGTTAGTCAACGCATTGTTTTTTTTTCAGAATGTATTGATTAGCCAATGGTTTAATGTCTAAACTATGTTAATGTTTTATGATAGACAAGTTTTAATTTTACTAAACAATTTGGTAATATAATATAAGTTTTGTTGTTTTGAGTGAAAAGCTAGAAAATTAATTATTACAATTTTTTAATTACAGTCACACTCAGGTATGTTAAATGGTGGCCACTATATATCATATGCAGCAAATTCAAATGGTTCATGGTACTGTTACAACGATAGTTCGTGTCGTGAAATACCGAATCGTCCAAATATTGATCCAGGTTCAGCATATTTATTATTTTATGAAAGACAAGGTCTTGATTATGGGCCGTATTTACCAAATGTTGATAATCGAACGATACCAAATGGTAATTTAGTGGAGTCGGAAGATAGTGATAATGATATTCGTAAACTATGCGTTTTAGCATGATTTTCCTTCTTGTTTGTATATTGTATCTTAACGAAAACAAAATCATTTTATGTTCACGCATAAATATGTAAAAAATAATTCAAAATTCCAAAAATTGTTTGTAAGCGAAAGGGCTTTAATTTTTTTTTTCATTTATTTTTTTAAATTATAATAAATTTATATTGTTATGTTAATATTATATTATGTTGATTATTCTTGTATTGGTTTATTATTTAGTTAATAATTATATTTTTAGTTTTATTATATACATACATATAATTCAAATCTATTTAAACAAAATATTTGCATGTAAAACCTAAATATCATTTACTATTATTATGTATATTTGATATAATTTATGTAAAAAGTGGCAAATTAAAATTTTATGTTATTTCTGTATGTATATTTTGTTATGCTTAACACCATTTGATAAAGGTTCTCTTTAAATATTGATGTATGCATTAAATTATTACTCAAATTTAAAACGTAACGCATGAGCATATGAATATTTACTTGCAAATTTATATTATATAGAAAAAAATGCGATAGAACACGTGCCATTTATATAATTCGATTACGAAAACACGGTTTTGCTTTAAATTACATATTGATTACCTATAATACTACTGAATAGCGTGATAATAATTAAATAAAACCAATTATCATAAATTTACATATTTTATACATTATTTATTAATGTATGTCTAAACAAATAACACACAAACAAAATAATAATCGGTGCTTCTGAATTTATTGTAAACATTTATAAACTTTGTAATTACACTAAAATATTATATTTACAAACTATAATATTAATTAGGGAAATATAAAACAAAAATACTGTCGTTAATTTTTTTGTCATAACTAAAATAAGAAATGAGCGAAAATCCGGGAAATAATTTAAAATATAAAATAAAAATCTACCAGTTTATATTTTGTTACTACACATACCTACTTTTAATTTGTACATACGATTATATTTAATCTTTAATATTACCTAGAACAACAATACTTACTACATACAGCTTTGTTAAAAACAAAATTTTTTGTAATTCTCCAATTGGATTTAATCAGTCTCTGGGTGTATGTCAAAAATAAAATAATTAAATTTACACTGCCCAATTTAAATATTTATATATTTATTTCATAAATAAAACAATAAATAAATTGATATTTTACTAAATATTAAACAGGTAATATTAATTATAGGAAAATAATTTATACTATTCAATTTCTAAATTAGAATAATAATTAATTTATAAATTTCTGAGTTGCAATAATTAGTAATATAATAATAATAAATTAATAAATTTACAAAATAATTTATTAAATTAAATAACAAACATTGAGATCAAAAAATAAATAAAATAAGACAAAATTAAAAAAAGTAAAAATTAATTATTTTAATCTTTGATGTATCCTTAAACTAAGTCGATTTTCAAAATCATAATTTTTTATTGAATCTGCTTTTTGGAGGAGTTCTTTTGCTTTGTGATGGTTTATCTAAAAAATAAAATAATAGTTATAATTAATATATTTAAAGTATAATATTAAAATTAATTTAAAATGAAATTGGCATTATAAAATAATATTAATTTAAATCCAATTGATCGATATGAATTTAAATTACCTACATACTACTTTATAAATTAAATTAAATTAAAATAAAAATATTATTAAAAAAAAAAATACATAAAACCAGAAATTATATAGATATATGTTATAATATATTACTTATTATTATGCTCATTTAATTGTACACGAAAGAAAATTGTAATTGTCAAATGTCAATATACATATTCAAATAAAACAGCAAAATATACATAAGTAAAATAATTTGTATTTTTACTCATAAATAATTTATTTATAAAGATATAGAAAATGGCGTTTGATTTCAAAATCCTAATGTTGGATACCGTGAGAAGAAACTTGTGCTCCAGCTGGCAGATCAATGATTAGCGGTTGCAATCGGAGGGTCGGATGCAAACCCGGGGATTAATCAATATGAAAATAACATAAAAATGGAATTAGTTCGGAAACAAACATTTTATTTTTTGTGTTTTTTATTTTGTTTTACAAGGTAACTAGTCATTTTTTACTAACAGCGTTTAAGTCTGACAATTTAATAATATAGCACTACACCATGCATTCTTTACATTAAGTGTTGTTTTGGTTAATTTTGCATTATGCGGAGTATTCAGGCAGCTCAAAACTGTGTCCATTCGGAGATCTCTGTGAAGGTCACTATTACAGATGTACCAAGGAGGATTTACAATCGCTCCGAGTACTTTATTTTCAAATCGTTGAACAATCTGTTGATTTCTGGATTGAGCACTTGTTTATAGAGCACACGTTTATTATGAATGGATAATTGAGAATTTCTTCCAATTAATCAGTACATTTTTCTATATTTCAGTTGAAGCTCTTCTGCTCTCTTTTTGACTTGCACTTTCCACTTTAACTTTGTATGGTTCATACCAAGGTATTTTGTGTGGTTTGCATATGATACGGGAATATTATTGAGAGTCACAGACTTCGATTTATTTACTTTAACTCTCCACTTGGCAAGCCAATCTTGGATATTATTTATGACTATTTGTAGTTTGAATGTGACCACCAGTAGAATTGCGGTGTCATCTGCAAATATGGCGGTAGTTGTATTATTCGTCTGCGGTAAGTCGCTTGTAAACAGTACGAAACAAATTACTCTAGCTTCTTTTATGCTGGAGTAAACCCCTTCCTGTTTAACTCTAAAATATCTTCTTTTCAGGTATGACTTCAGAATATCTCAATACTCAAATGGTAGAGTTTTCTCTAGCATAATATTGCTGAACAGGCAGAACTTAAGCTAGAAATATGGCTGAACAAATTTTTTTTCTTTTAAGGATTTGTATATTAGATCTGTTATTCTATCTTGATCGGTTGTGAGTGTTTCTCTCTAAAGCCAAACTGATGGAGCAGCTTATGATTTTACAATTTTAATTCGTTTTAATAAGAGTCTCTCACACAGTTTAGACATAATTGGAAGAAGTGATATTTTTCATATTTTCTTTATAGTTTTATTAGGTTCTTTATTTCTTGTTTCACTTCTTTACCATTAGTTAATGGCATTTCTTGCCTCCAGATAGTTGGTATGTTGTATGGTTTTCAATCAGTATATCCTGTTGATTCAGTGTTGTTGAATTGTGGTGAAAGGTACGCTCAAGGTGATTAGCGAAACGTTCTGCTTTTTCGTCTTTGGTTTTTTAACCAGGCGACCATTATTTGTTCTGATTGGTGGTATATGCGTAACTGATCTTTTCCAATATTTGGTTGCTTTCCACAATGATTAATCAGTATATTTTACTGACCAAACGGAACAGTGGTTAAAGCTTTGGCGTTTGGATCGGGAGGCACCGGGTTCGAATCTCGATATGCAGGATGCAAAAGTAAATTTTCATCAACAGATTATGGAGTGTGATTAAAAGGAACACAACCATTACGACCCCCTATCGGCGTGCAAAACTCAAACCCATATTCCATGTCCATTACTACAGGCTGGCATGGAGCTATGCAATGCGCAGATGGGGGTAACTTAAATCGGTTCTATAGCCGTACGTCTTCGAGTTGCCAGTAATTGCGTAAAATAAGCGGGAAAATGAACCGCGAAAGAACTGGGAGTGCATCGGCCCCGGAAAAGATGGTATGTATTAAAACAAAAATAAAATCAGCAGCTTTTACGTAGGTGAGTGATTCTAGATATGAGTTTGTTGATTCATTTCTAAATTCCCGTATTTCTCGGCGTATTCGTTGTGATAAATTATTTAATCTATTTTTGACGACTGAGTCTCGCATACGTTGCCATTTCCATCGGATACTTCTCTATAACTAGTAATTTTACTTTCATTGCATACCATTTGCTAGTTATTTCTTGTTTGTTGAATTAATACTATTCCACGTTGCTTGCTGTATATCTTTGATGAGCTTCTCCACCTCTTAGTCTAATCTTTCATCTGATGAAAGCTGTGTGTTTAAAATGGTGCTATTGTTTAGTTCATTTCTAAATTTTTTCCAATCCGTATATTTATTTGTTATCATTAGTTGTTTATCATTGGCAATTATTATATCACTTATTTTCATTAAAATAGATAAGTGGTCAGATTGGAGCCAAATCCTTCCTGATTCTTTGTTATAAAGAAACCTGACCTGGTATTTTTCTGAGATTAGGTCTGGTGTTTTATTTTGATTGCTGGGCCAATAAGTTGATTTTCCTGTAGAATGCCAGTTGCAGTTGTGTTTAATTATTGCTTCATGAAGCTTTTTCCGTTCTGTTGTTGTTAGTCTTGTTCCTCAGTCTGTGTGTTTAGCGTTGAAATAACCCGATTATGAATTTTTCACCCTGTTGCTCGAAGAAGTAAGTATAAGCATTCTCTTTAATGCTATATCTAGGTGGACAATGCAATATATTGCAGCTACCACTAATTTATGGTTGCGGGTATTAATGCTCACGCTAATTACTTGTATTTCGTCACTTTCACGTTTTTGTTGCAGATTGCCTCATCGTGCATTATTTTTAGGATGGACTGCTGAGCGAACATCGTAGCCACGTATTTTTATATGACTAAGTAGTAAGGTGTGTTGTTGTATTTCATGTTGTCATTGCAATATACCATTGCACTTCCATGCAATAATTTTTAGATTTTTTTTTGGTTATTCTGGGTGGTAGCCAAATATTTGCCTTGGTAACCTCATTCCGATATAGAACGATCGCTCTGAACTTTAAAAACTCACCACTTCAATGCATTTTCACAAGGAAATGTACTCGGACTGGTTCTTTACCTAATATCAGTATACTCGTGATATGTTTATGTCACGAATAAAAGATCTAATTGACTAGTATTTAGAACAATCAATAGTCAGAATATAACAATAAAAGATAAAATATAACAGAATATAACAAAGAAAGCCCTATGGAAAATTAAAGGCTAATTAAATGTAAATTTTCGATTCACGTTCAGTTATCTTTCTCTTGCAAAATCCAATGTTCGATCAAGAATTTGTCGATCCAAAAGATTTTTAAATCTATTTTGATCCTAGTTCAGCAAACTCTTTCTAAATCAACGGAATCTAACATTTTTTAATAGAGCCTTTAGTCTTTAACTTTCCATATTTTGTTATGTCCTGCTACACGGATTTGACTAACTTTAGAGACGTTTTCTTTTCTTAGCCATAATAAACCTTTTGTTTTTAGCGGTTCAGCTAAACAGGTTACTCTTTTCGGTAAGTCGATTTAGGTTTCCATCGCTAAAATCGATATAAACCGCCTATAATAAGAGCACAACCTGCAGAACCTTCTTATATCATGTAGGTTTCTTGGAGTTAACCAATGGTTTACTGTTGCTAAGTGCTGTGTATCTGTTTCACCGCCGCTGCTGGTATGACCAGGTAACCACCGTGTTTTTAAATATCCTTTATTACAATTGGAGAATTCCATGGGGAAGTGGTAAACGATTTGTGTTCTTACCGAATCGAAGCGCCATTTCTTGTGTCTTAAGAAAGGTGTGGTACCGAATAAAGTGAAATTACGTGTTCAGTTATAAAACCTAATCCGAAGATGCTTTCGTTAGTTAAGTTGGTAGTAATAAGACGATATTTGAATATTATTGGCTCGCCTTGTACTGTTCCAGTTTCTTCAGAGGTCATTCCCAAATTGTAACAACCTTTATTTTCCTTGTGCTTTGTTTTTATCAATTAATACATTCTTTTCAATCTCACACTCATTATCCATTAACACAATTTACACCATCTGAACGCATACTCCTTGTCAACCTGTACATTGACATGGAAGATGGAACGGATCTGAGTTCTATTCTCCAAGAGAGTCATAGTTGTGTTTACTAACAATCTATTTTGCATCCTGCATCTGTTGGGATTCGAACTCAGTACCTCCCGGTCCAAGGATGCATTTTCAAGTTAAGCAATTAGGGCGCGGTGACCTCGAGGCGACACACCACTGTTGGAATGATACCTTTATTATTGTACTATTAAACAAATCTAGCCACCATTGTTTAGTAATTCTAATACGGTTAATGTTTCGGGTACCAACCGTAAGAAATTAATGGCCAACAGATAATCAACATTCACAACAAACAGACATGGTCTTCCCATAACTTTTGTTAGTCCATAGCCATAGCTTCTAAAAAGAATTTGATTGTCAAGATCTTTGAATTGAAAGATTTTAATTGCGATTTGGAGCGTAATAGCATTTGGATTAAACTTCTTTAGAAATTGATCATCACCAAAAATTTCTTAAGCTTCTTTGCCATTATTGAAACTTTTGTACAGCCTTACAGTACCTAGTAATGGCTTCATCCCAGTAGACGTAATTTGTTAAGTATATCTCTGAAGACGACGACATACTTCGAAATGTCCATAATCTTGTTTGTTCGTTGGATGATTCTATCAGAGTATTATCTATGTTTAAGATAAAATCCAATTCTTGAAAACCTTTTGCTTTTATTTTTGAAATAAATCGGCCTAAATAACCAGGATGGTGTAACTATAGCCACATCAGATTTCTCGATTTTTTGTAACCGGTTGATAGCCGGAAACTTTTTTAACAAGGCTCAGTGTTTATGATCAGCATTGAATCTTGTTTTTTGATAAACTATCTACGTTTGTCGAAATTTCTCAGGTTTGTAAAGATTAATTTCGAAATTGTCAGTTAATCGGTCCCTAAAGTCGTCTACAACGTCGTATTACAACGGTGGTAGTAATTATTCATAATGGAAATATACTCTCTCTCTCTCTCTCTCTCTCTCCCAAATAAATTAATAGTATTCTGCTGAAAATTTTGCAGCAGAAAAATGTATAAACTCGCACG
Source organism: Nephrotoma guestfalica (assembly GCA_963691935.1). NCBI lineage: Eukaryota > Metazoa > Arthropoda > Insecta > Diptera > Tipulidae > Nephrotoma > Nephrotoma guestfalica. The sequence goes on from OY829913.1 coordinate 253,908,503, forward strand.
GTTAACAAACGTGGTGCTCGTTTGACCATCAGTTCCTGTACCCGAAGACAGCGAAGCTAAACATTTTTGGTACTGACCCAATGACCTTATTCTAAAATAGAAGTCTCTGCTTGATAGTCTAGTAGCTTAGGATTGGGAACCTTGTTCGACATTGTCTTCAGCATATGCGTGTGTTCATCTGCCTCCGCGCTAGGATCTGCCTTTGTATTAACATTTACGTCTCATCGTTTTTAAATGAAACCGTAAAATCTGTTTTTCCGTTTTGTTATGCCGGGTGAGATAATCAAGGTTCTACTGTAAAATTACTCACTTTGAATTTCACTCATAAATAAAAAAAATTACTCCCAAATTTCTCAAATAAACGTTTTCTCAGATCAAAAACACCCACCCCCAGCATGACAGTATGTCCCTTCCAGCAGATATGGGAGCTGGCTAGGATTCAACGGAGTAATCAATCATTAATTAGAATATAAAAATTCATTATGTAACTTTAGAAATCAGGCAGCCAAATCCCTCGATGGGATGTAGCACCAGCGACATAAATAAATTAAGGAACAAATTTTAGGCCATATTAAAGGAAATTGGTGAGTTGTTCGGTTTAAAAGGAAAACATCGCTTTTGTACCTTGAATCAGATGGTATGGTGGCAAGTTTAATGACACACCGGATAAATAGTTAGCAAATGAAAAAAGAACTTGATGAGATACTCTCATTTGTACGAGAGAAAATCTCGCTTAACAAGCGGTGAAAAGAATTCTGGGTGTGCAAAGAATAAAACTTTCGAAAAAGGATAACTGATATAATTTACAAGAAAGAAAAGGGTTTTAACTGAAGCTATCGGTATGGAGCGAGTCTTATACTGTCATCACTAAGATAATCGACGTAATTTGCAAAAGGAAAGGTAGTTTGGATGGTTTTCGGAACGAACAGGCCTAATAATGAGGGGGAAGGGAGGTTTGTAATGTCATGAATTCGTGAACTGGTCTGAGTGAACCTGGCCTAAAAGTTTATTTATTGAAAATTTGTCACTATAGTCTCGAACAGAATCTCCGCGAACATTCTGGTGGCAACTAGAATGTTCACTGCGGTATATAAATACTGACGAATAATATTTAATTTGAGAACGTTCGTAAAGATGAAGTGGTAAAATTTGTTAACTTTGCATTTTCTCTTTTCAAATTAGTTTTTGGAATATACCTAATAAGGACACATAAAGTAATGAATGGGGTAATAGGGGGTAAAAATAATTTAAATAACCAAAAATATTATCTACGGTTACCTGTTCGTTTTGTCTCAGCAACACATCCGCCAATTCGTAGTGGGCAAATGCTGTCAAATGTAAATCATTTGCGTTTCCATTTTCATTCTCGTACCTTTTCCGAATATCAATACATTCATTGTACGCCTTAATTGCCATTTCATAATTATTTCTATAAGCCTCACAGCATCCCAGCAACAGTTTTGAGAGTCCCACCATTGGATCTGTGACAATATTACCCTCAATCGCTTGTGTACAATCCGCAATGATTTTACTTAAATTCTCGAGATTACAATTAATAAGCGTATTCCATAGATACAGCATTTCGTATGCCAAAATTTTCCAATAAATTTCGTTAAACACTTTCGTATTACTCTCGTCATAAGTTTTGGGCAGTTTATCGATTCGGCGCACGATAAACTTTTCAATTTGAGCCTCTTTTTGGTTCGAATACGACAATATGTTCAAAATATTTACGTAAATTAAATTGTAATGTAAAAAATTACCGCATGCACCATGTAATATAAGGGTTATATAAAAATAAAAACTTTTTGAAAATTTACTATTACGGGCTAGAGTATAAAAGTTTTCTAATGATTTTCTAAAATTTAATTCAATTAAATGGCACCAGGCGATCTCGTGTAAACACAGTAATTTTATTTCGATTTGAACTGAAATATTATAGGCATTTTCGTAGGTTCGCAGCGATTCGGCAATGTTCGACTGTAATTTTTGTATACGACCTTTAAATATTAAAAATAGGGACGATTCGGGATACTGTTCAATTGATGAGTCGATTATTGTAAGGGCAAATGCTAAATCATTGGTGTAATTGGTTTTATCCTCGAGGCCAAACAGTTGTGATCCATCGGTTAGATACCATAATAATGCTAATCTGTAAAGAAAATTTGTACAGTTAAAAATATGGCGTAAGTAAATGATCGTTAAGTATATACGTTGCGAGTGGCGATCGAACATCGTTACTAAGGCGGCAGTATTTCAAGCAGGACACACCAAATTTACGGTCACCATCGAATCCAAAAATATTTATAAATTTCAGTATGTTTGGAGGGACCAGAGATATTGCCAAATGGAAAACGCCGTAACCGAAACATACGGCGCCCATTAGACGTTGAATTGTTTCTAATTCACTAGCGCTGCAATGGATAAAACAGATTAACAAAATTCTTAAATATTCAAAAATGTAATCTTGCCTAATCGAACTATTAAAATCGAACTTATTACAGCCATGTTTTGGTAAATTTTTGAAACCTAATTTGGACGGATTATTAATTTCATTAAAATTTATCGTATTCGATTTTGTTAATTGATTCCCATTAAGATTTATTAAATTGCTATCATTATTTATAAAAATATTATTAAATAATGCAGAATTGTTGTTACGATTTACGTTACTAAAATTATTATTATTTAAACTGTTATTATCCTTGAAAAATTCATCAAGTTTCTTGTGGATGATACTGGAGAGATTCGTTGTTGATTTACTTCGATTAATTAAGTATATTGAATTAAAATTGTTGTGTCCTGTTCCCATTGGTGTTGTCGCTGTTGTTAAATTTAAATTTAAATCATCACACGCCGATGTCGGTATAGACCATTCACAAGACGTCGCTGAAGACGATGAGGACGACATTGATGTGCTGAAAGTTGAAAAAAAAATATTAATTATAAATATCGCGAAATGGGTTTAAAGGTTTATCGGAGATAAACGGAATCATTTAGCCAATATTGCTGTCTAAGCATCGAGAATCATATGCCATTTAATTTCGGAAAAAAATCTCTGTCTTCACAAATTTACTAAGAGATGTCCCTTACATTTTTTTTCCATAAAAACCACAAAATTTATGAAACGCAAACTATGGGATGTTTGATTAATTGTATAAGGTTAGGTAATTTTAAATGAAATGGCGTTTAGTTTGGATCAAAACATTGCCCAGTTTTGCTTTTTATAAACGATTGAAGTTTTGATAAATGATCAAATTGAACCGCACACCAATAATCCATGCACCACATTACCGCACTCTCCATAAATAATCTGAGGAAATAATATGGAAAGCTCGGTTATTGAATGTTTTGTGTTTTAAAATGGTCCGGTCACATTCTGTAACCAAACCTGGACTGCAGACGAATAAGGCGACATATTGCAGCAAATTAAACGCAGATAGACTCAAAATTACATCATTAATCCGAAATAACCGAAACATACAGAATCTGTGACAATAAATTTTATCGGTTCAAAATCAGTAAGGCTAACCATCAGGGTTTTTCGCAAAAAATTGAAAATATTTTATTGTTGAAATTCCGGTTCAAAATGGTTATAGGTAACGGGAATGATACGTTTAGAAAGAAACTAACGGTATTTTGATTATGGAAGACGCGGTTATTGAAGTATCAAATTTTGAAAGCCGGTCACATACTGTAATCAAACCTGGCCTGCAGGCGAATAAGACGACATATTGCAGCAAATTAAACGCAGATAGACTCAAAATTACATCTTTAATCCGACATAACCGAAACATACAGAATCTGTGACAATAAATTTTATCGGTTCAAAATCAGTAAGGCTAACCATCAGGGTTTTTCGCAAAAAATTGAAAATATTTTATTGTTGAAATTCCGGTTCAAAATGGTTATAGGTAACGGGAATGATACGTTTAGAAAGAAACTAACGATATTTTGCTTATGGAAGACGCGGTTATTGAAGTATCAAATTTTGAAAGCCGGTCACATTCTGTAATCAAACCTGGCCTGCAGGCGAATAAGACGACATATTGCAGCAAATTAAACGCAGATAGACTCAAAATTACATCTTTAATCCGACATAACCGAAACATACAGAATCTGTGACAATAAATTTTATCGGTTCAAAATCAGTAAGGCTAACCATCAGGGTTTTTCGCAAAAAATTGAAAATATTTTATTGTTGAAATTCCGGTTCAAAATGGTTATAGGTAACGGGAATGATACGTTTAGAAAGAAACTAACGGTATTTTGCTTATGGAAGACGCGGTTATTGAAGTATCAAATTTTGAAAGCCGGTCACATTCTGTAATCAAACCTGGCCTGCAGGCGAATAAGACGACATATTGCAGCAAATTAAACGCAGATAGACTCAAAATTACATCTTTAATCCGACATAACCGAAACATACAGAATCTGTGACAATAAATTTTATCGGTTCAAAATCAGTAAGGCTAACCATCAGGGTTTTTCGCAAAAAATTGAAAATATTTTATTGTTGAAATTCCGGTTCAAAATGGTTATAGGTAACGGGAATGATACGTTTAGAAAGAAACTAACGGTATTTTGATTATGGAAGGCGCGGTTATTGAAGTATCAAATTTTGAAAGCCGGGCACATTCTGTAATCAAACCTGGCCTGCAGGCGAATAAGACGACATATTGCAGCAAATTAAACGCAGATAGACTCAAAATTACATCTTTAATCCGACATAACCGAAACATACAGAATCTGTGACAATAAATTTTATCGGTTCAAAATCAGTAAGGCTAACCATCAGGGTTTTTCGCAAAAAATTGAAAATATTTTATTGTTGAAATTCCGGTTCAAAATGGTTATAGGTAACGGGAATGATACGTTTAGAAAGAAACTAACGGTATTTTGCTTATGGAAGACGCGGTTATTGAAGTATCAAATTTTGAAAGCCGGTCACATTCTGTAATCAAACCTGGCCTGCAGGCGAATAAGACGACATATTGCAGCAAATTAAACGCAGATAGACTCAAAATTACATCTTTAATCCGACATAACCGAAACATACAGAATCTGTGACAATAAATTTTATCGGTTCAAAATCAGTAAGGCTAACCATCAGGGTTTTTCGCAAAAAATTGAAAATATTTTATTGTTGAAATTCCGGTTCAAAATGGTTATAGGTAACGGGAATGATACGTTTAGAAAGAAACTAACGGTATTTTGTTTATGGAAGACGCGGTTATTGAAGTATCAAATTTTGAAAGCCGGTCACATTCTGTAATCAAACCTGGCCTGCAGGCGAATAAGACGACATATTGCAGCAAATTAAACGCAGATAGACTCAAAATTACATCTTTAATCCGACATAACCGAAACATACAGAATCTGTGACAATACATTTTATCGGTTCAAAATCAGTAAGGCTAACCATCAGGGTTTTTCGCAAAAAATTGAAAATATTTTATTGTTGAAATTCCGGTTCAAAATGGTTATAGGTAACGGGAATGATACGTTTAGAAAGAAACTAACGGTATTTTGATTATGGAAGGCGCGGTTATTGAAGTATCAAATTTTGAAAGCCGGGCACATTCTGTAATCAAACCTGGCCTGCAGGCGAATAAGACGACATATTGCAGCAAATTAAACGCAGATAGACTCAAAATTACATCTTTAATCCGACATAACCGAAACATACAGAATCTGTGACAATAAATTTTATCGGTTCAAAATCAGTAAGGCTAACCATCAGGGTTTTTCGCAAAAAATTGAAAATATTTTATTGTTGAAATTCCGGTTCAAAATGGTTATAGGTAACGGGAATGATACGTTTAGAAAGAAACTAACGGTATTTTGTTTATGGAAGACGCGGTTATTGAAGTATCAAATTTTGAAAGCCGGGCACATTCTGTAATCAAACCTGGCCTGCAGGCGAATAAGACGACATATTGCAGCAAATTAAACGCAGATAGACTCAAAATTACATCTTTAATCCGACATAACCGAAACATACAGAATCTGTGACAATAAATTTTATCGGTTCAAAATCAGTAAGGCTAACCATCAGGGTTTTTCGCAAAAAATTGAAAATATTTTATTGTTGAAATTCCGGTTCAAAATGGTTATAGGTAACGGGAATGATACGTTTAGAAAGAAACTAACGGTATTTTGCTTATGGAAGACGCGGTTATTGAAGTATCAAATTTTGAAAGCCGGTCACATTCTGTAATCAAACCTGGCCTGCAGGCGAATAAGACGACATATTGCAGCAAATTAAACGCAGATAGACTCAAAATTACATCTTTAATCCGACATAACCGAAACATACAGAATCTGTGACAATAAATTTTATCGGTTCAAAATCAGTAAGGCTAACCATCAGGGTTTTTCGCAAAAAATTGAAAATATTTTATTGTTGAAATTCCGGTTCAAAATGGTTATAGGTAACGGGAATGATACGTTTAGAAAGAAACTAACGGTATTTTGTTTATGGAAGACGCGGTTATTGAAGTATCAAATTTTGAAAGCCGGTCACATTCTGTAATCAAACCTGGCCTGCAGGCGAATAAGACGACATATTGCAGCAAATTAAACGCAGATAGACTCAAAATTACATCTTTAATCCGACATAACCGAAACATACAGAATCTGTGACAATAAATTTTATCGGTTCAAAATCAGTAAGGCTAACCATCAGGGTTTTTCGCAAAAAATTGAAAATATTTTATTGTTGAAATTCCGGTTCAAAATGGTTATAGGTAACGGGAATGATACGTTTAGAAAGAAACTAACGGTATTTTGATTATGGAAGGCGCGGTTATTGAAGTATCAAATTTTGAAAGCCGGGCACATTCTGTAATCAAACCTGGCCTGCAGGCGAATAAGACGACATATTGCAGCAAATTAAACGCAGATAGACTCAAAATTACATCTTTAATCCGACATAACCGAAACATACAGAATCTGTGACAATAAATTTTATCGGTTCAAAATCAGTAAGGCTAACCATCAGGGTTTTTCGCAAAAAATTGAAAATATTTTATTGTTGAAATTCCGGTTCAAAATGGTTATAGGTAACGGGAATGATACGTTTAGAAAGAAACTAACGGTATTTTGATTATGGAAGGCGCGGTTATTGAAGTATCAAATTTTGAAAGCCGGGCACATTCTGTAATCAAACCTGGCCTGCAGGCGAATAAGACGACATATTGCAGCAAATTAAACGCAGATAGACTCAAAATTACATCTTTAATCCGACATAACCGAAACATACAGAATCTGTGACAATAAATTTTATCGGTTCAAAATCAGTAAGGCTAACCATCAGGGTTTTTCGCAAAAAATTGAAAATATTTTATTGTTGAAATTCCGGTTCAAAATGGTTATAGGTAACGGGAATGATACGTTTAGAAAGAAACTAACGGTATTTTGTTTATGGAAGACGCGGTTATTGAAGTATCAAATTTTGAAAGCCGGTCACATTCTGTAATCAAACCTGGCCTGCAGGCGAATAAGACGACATATTGCAGCAAATTAAACGCAGATAGACTCAAAATTACATCTTTAATCCGACATAACCGAAACATACAGAATCTGTGACAATAAATTTTATCGGTTCAAAATCAGTAAGGCTAACCATCAGGGTTTTTCGCAAAAAATTGAAAATATTTTATTGTTGAAATTCCGGTTCAAAATGGTTATAGGTAACGGGAATGATACGTTTAGAAAGAAACTAACGGTATTTTGATTATGGAAGGCGCGGTTATTGAAGTATCAAATTTTGAAAGCCGGGCACATTCTGTAATCAAACCTGGCCTGCAGGCGAATAAGACGACATATTGCAGCAAATTAAACGCAGATAGACTCAAAATTACATCTTTAATCCGACATAACCGAAACATACAGAATCTGTGACAATAAATTTTATCGGTTCAAAATCAGTAAGGCTAACCATCAGGGTTTTTCGCAAAAAATTGAAAATATTTTATTGTTGAAATTCCGGTTCAAAATGGTTATAGGTAACGGGAATGATACGTTTAGAAAGAAACTAACGGTATTTTGCTTATGGAAGACGCGGTTATTGAAGTATCAAATTTTGAAAGCCGGGCACATTCTGTAATCAAACCTGGCCTGCAGGCGAATAAGACGACATATTGCAGCAAATTAAACGCAGATAGACTCAAAATTACATCTTTAATCCGACATAACCGAAACATACAGAATCTGTGACAATAAATTTTATCGGTTCAAAATCAGTAAGGCTAACCATCAGGGTTTTTCGCAAAAAATTGAAAATATTTTATTGTTGAAATTCCGGTTCAAAATGGTTATAGGTAACGGGAATGATACGTTTAGAAAGAAACTAACGGTATTTTGCTTATGGAAGACGCGGTTATTGAAGTATCAAATTTTGAAAGCCGGGCACATTCTGTAATCAAACCTGGCCTGCAGGCGAATAAGACGACATATTGCAGCAAATTAAACGCAGATAGACTCAAAATTACATCTTTAATCCGACATAACCGAAACATACAGAATCTGTGACAATAAATTTTATCGGTTCAAAATCAGTAAGGCTAACCATCAGGGTTTTTCGGAAAAAATTGAAAATATTTTATTGTTGAAATTCCGGTTCAAAATGGTTATAGGTAACGGGAATGATACGTTTAGAAAGAAACTAACGGTATTTTGATTATGGAAGGCGCGGTTATTGAAGTATCAAATTTTGAAAGCCGGGCACATTCTGTAATCAAACCTGGCCTGCAGGCGAATAAGACGACATATTGCAGCAAATTAAACGCAGATAGACTCAAAATTACATCTTTAATCCGACATAACCGAAACATACAGAATCTGTGACAATAAATTTTATCGGTTCAAAATCAGTAAGGCTAACCATCAGGGTTTTTCGCAAAAAATTGAAAATATTTTATTGTTGAAATTCCGGTTCAAAATGGTTATAGGTAACGGGAATGATACGTTTAGAAAGAAACTAACGGTATTTTGATTATGGAAGGCGCGGTTATTGAAGTATCAAATTTTGAAAGCCGGGCACATTCTGTAATCAAACCTGGCCTGCAGGCGAATAAGACGACATATTGCAGCAAATTAAACGCAGATAGACTCAAAATTACATCTTTAATCCGACATAACCGAAACATACAGAATCTGTGACAATAAATTTTATCGGTTCAAAATCAGTAAGGCTAACCATCAGGGTTTTTCGCAAAAAATTGAAAATATTTTATTGTTGAAATTCCGGTTCAAAATGGTTATAGGTAACGGGAATGATACGTTTAGAAAGAAACTAACGGTATTTTGCTTATGGAAGACGCGGTTATTGAAGTATCAAATTTTGAAAGCCGGTCACATTCTGTAATCAAACCTGGCCTGCAGGCGAATAAGACGACATATTGCAGCAAATTAAACGCAGATAGACTCAAAATTACATCTTTAATCCGACATAACCGAAACATACAGAATCTGTGACAATAAATTTTATCGGTTCAAAATCAGTAAGGCTAACCATCAGGGTTTTTCGCAAAAAATTGAAAATATTTTATTGTTGAAATTCCGGTTCAAAATGGTTATAGGTAACGGGAATGATACGTTTAGAAAGAAACTAACGGTATTTTGCTTATGGAAGACGCGGTTATTGAAGTATCAAATTTTGAAAGCCGGGCACATTCTGTAATCAAACCTGGCCTGCAGGCGAATAAGACGACATATTGCAGCAAATTAAACGCAGATAGACTCAAAATTACATCTTTAATCCGACATAACCGAAACATACAGAATCTGTGACAATAAATTTTATCGGTTCAAAATCAGTAAGGCTAACCATCAGGGTTTTTCGCAAAAAATTGAAAATATTTTATTGTTGAAATTCCGGTTCAAAATGGTTATAGGTAACGGGAATGATACGTTTAGAAAGAAACTAACGGTATTTTGCTTATGGAAGACGCGGTTATTGAAGTATCAAATTTTGAAAGCCGGGCACATTCTGTAATCAAACCTGGCCTGCAGGCGAATAAGACGACATATTGCAGCAAATTAAACGCAGATAGACTCAAAATTACATCTTTAATCCGACATAACCGAAACATACAGAATCTGTGACAATAAATTTTGTCGGTTCAAAATCAGTAAGGCTAACCATCAGGGTTTTTCGCAAAAAATTGAAAATATTTTATTGTTGAAATTCCGGTTCAAAATGGTTATAGGTAACGGGAATGATACGTTTAGAAAGAAACTAACGGTATTTTGCTTATGGAAGACGCGGTTATTGAAGTATCAAATTTTGAAAGCCGGGCACATTCTGTAATCAAACCTGGCCTGCAGTCGAATAAGACGACATATTGCAGCAAATTAAACGCAGATAGACTCAAAATTACATCTTTAATCCGACATAACCGAAACATACAGAATCTGTGACAATAAATTTTATCGGTTCAAAATCAGTAAGGCTAACCATCAGGGTTTTTCGCAAAAAATTGAAAATATTTTATTGTTGAAATTCCGGTTCAAAATGGTTATAGGTAACGGGAATGATACGTTTAGAAAGAAACTAACGGTATTTTGCTTATGGAAGACGCGGTTATTGAAGTATCAAATTTTGAAAGCCGGGCACATTCTGTAATCAAACCTGGCCTGCAGGCGAATAAGACGACATATTGCAGCAAATTAAACGCAGATAGACTCAAAATTACATCTTTAATCCGACATAACCGAAACATACAGAATCTGTGACAATAAATTTTATCGGTTCAAAATCAGTAAGGCTAACCATCAGGGTTTTTCGCTAAAAATTGAAAATATTTTATTGTTGAAATTCCGGTTCAAAATGGTTATAGGTAACGGGAATGATACGTTTAGAAAGAAACTAACGGTATTTTGCTTATGGAAGACGCGGTTATTGAAGTATCAAATTTTGAAAGCCGGTCACATTCTGTAATCAAACCTGGCCTGCAGGCGAATAAGACGACATATTGCAGCAAATTAAACGCAGATAGACTCAAAATTACATCTTTAATCCGACATAACCGAAACATACAGAATCTGTGACAATAAATTTTATCGGTTCAAAATCAGTAAGGCTAACCATCAGGGTTTTTCGCAAAAAATTGAAAATATTTTATTGTTGAAATTCCGGTTCAAAATGGTTATAGGTAACGGGAATGATACGTTTAGAAAGAAACTAACGGTATTTTGATTATGGAAGGCGCGGTTATTGAAGTATCAAATTTTGAAAGCCGGGCACATTCTGTAATCAAACCTGGCCTGCAGGCGAATAAGACGACATATTGCAGCAAATTAAACGCAGATAGACTCAAAATTACATCTTTAATCCGACATAACCGAAACATACAGAATCTGTGACAATAAATTTTATCGGTTCAAAATCAGTAAGGCTAACCATCAGGGTTTTTCGCAAAAAATTGAAAATATTTTATTGTTGAAATTCCGGTTCAAAATGGTTATTGGTAACGGGAATGATACGTTTAGAAAGAAACTAACGGTATTTTGCTTATGGAAGACGCGGTTATTGAAGTATCAAATTTTGAAAGCCGGTCACATTCTGTAATCAAACCTGGCCTGCAGGCGAATAAGACGACATATTGCAGCAAATTAAACGCAGATAGACTCAAAATTACATCTTTAATCCGACATAACCGAAACATACAGAATCTGTGACAATAAATTTTATCGGTTCAAAATCAGTAAGGCTAACCATCAGGGTTTTTCGCAAAAAATTGAAAATATTTTATTGTTGAAATTCCGGTTCAAAATGGTTATAGGTAACGGGAATGATACGTTTAGAAAGAAACTAACGGTATTTTGCTTATGGAAGACGCGGTTATTGAAGTATCAAATTTTGAAAGCCGGGCACATTCTGTAATCAAACCTGGCCTGCAGGCGAATAAGACGACATATTGCAGCAAATTAAACGCAGATAGACTCAAAATTACATCTTTAATCCGACATAACCGAAACATACAGAATCTGTGACAATAAATTTTATCGGTTCAAAATCAGTAAGGCTAACCATCAGGGTTTTTCGCAAAAAATTGAAAATATTTTATTGTTGAAATTCCGGTTCAAAATGGTTATAGGTAACGGGAATGATACGTTTAGAAAGAAACTAACGGTATTTTGATTATGGAAGGCGCGGTTATTGAAGTATCAAATTTTGAAAGCCGGGCACATTCTGTAATCAAACCTGGCCTGCAGGCGAATAAGACGACATATTGCAGCAAATTAAACGCAGATAGACTCAAAATTACATCTTTAATCCGACATAACCGAAACATACAGAATCTGTGACAATAAATTTTATCGGTTCAAAATCAGTAAGGCTAACCATCAGGGTTTTTCGCAAAAAATTGAAAATATTTTATTGTTGAAATTCCGGTTCAAAATGGTTATAGGTAACGGGAATGATACGTTTAGAAAGAAACTAACGGTATTTTGCTTATGGAAGACGCGGTTATTGAAGTATCAAATTTTGAAAGCCGGGCACATTCTGTAATCAAACCTGGCCTGCAGGCGAATAAGACGACATATTGCAGCAAATTAAACGCAGATAGACTCAAAATTACATCTTTAATCCGACATAACCGAAACATACAGAATCTGTGACAATAAATTTTATCGGTTCAAAATCAGTAAGGCTAACCATCAGGGTTTTTCGCAAAAAATTGAAAATATTTTATTGTTGAAATTCCGGTTCAAAATGGTTATAGGTAACGGGAATGATACGTTTAGAAAGAAACTAACGGTATTTTGCTTATGGAAGACGCGGTTATTGAAGTATCAAATTTTGAAAGCCGGTCACATTCTGTAATCAAACCTGGCCTGCAGGCGAATAAGACGACATATTGCAGCAAATTAAACGCAGATAGACTCAAAATTACATCTTTAATCCGACATAACCGAAACATACAGAATCTGTGACAATAAATTTTATCGGTTCAAAATCAGTAAGGCTAACCATCAGGGTTTTTCGCAAAAAATTGAAAATATTTTATTGTTGAAATTCCGGTTCAAAATGGTTATAGGTAACGGGAATGATACGTTTAGAAAGAAACTAACGGTATTTTGCTTATGGAAGACGCGGTTATTGAAGTATCAAATTTTGAAAGCCGGGCACATTCTGTAATCAAACCTGGCCTGCAGGCGAATAAGACGACATATTGCAGCAAATTAAACGCAGATAGACTCAAAATTACATCTTTAATCCGACATAACCGAAACATACAGAATCTGTGACAATAAATTTTATCGGTTCAAAATCAGTAAGGCTAACCATCAGGGTTTTTCGCAAAAAATTGAAAATATTTTATTGTTGAAATTCCGGTTCAAAATGGTTATAGGTAACGGGAATGATACGTTTAGAAAGAAACTAACGGTATTTTGCTTATGGAAGACGCGGTTATTGAAGTATCAAATTTTGAAAGCCGGGCACATTCTGTAATCAAACCTGGCCTGCAGGCGAATAAGACGACATATTGCAGCAAATTAAACGCAGATAGACTCAAAATTACATCTTTAATCCGACATAACCGAAACATACAGAATCTGTGACAATAAATTTTATCGGTTCAAAATCAGTAAGGCTAACCATCAGGGTTTCTCGCAAAAAATTGAAAATATTTTATTGTTGAAATTCCGGTTCAAAATGGTTATAGGTAACGGGAATGATACGTTTAGAAAGAAACTAACGGTATTTTGCTTATGGAAGACGCGGTTATTGAAGTATCAAATTTTGAAAGCCGGGCACATTCTGTAATCAAACCTGGCCTGCAGGCGAATAAGACGACATATTGCAGCAAATTAAACGCAGATAGACTCAAAATTACATCTTTAATCCGACATAACCGAAACATACAGAATCTGTGACAATAAATTTTATCGGTTCAAAATCAGTAAGGCTAACAACCATCAGGGTTTTTCGCAAAAAATTGAAAATATTTTATTGTTGAAATTCCGGTTCAAAATGGTTATAGGTAACGGGAATGATACGTTTAGAAAGAAACTAACGGTATTTTGATTATGGAAGGCGCGGTTATTGAAGTATCAAATTTTGAAAGCCGGGCACATTCTGTAATCAAACCTGGCCTGCAGGCGAATAAGACGACATATTGCAGCAAATTAAACGCAGATAGACTCAAAATTACATCTTTAATCCGACATAACCGAAACATACAGAATCTGTGACAATAAATTTTATCGGTTCAAAATCAGTAAGGCTAACCATCAGGGTTTTTCGCAAAAAATTGAAAATATTTTATTGTTGAAATTCCGGTTCAAAATGGTTATAGGTAACGGGAATGATACGTTTAGAAAGAAACTAACGGTATTTTGCTTATGGAAGACGCGGTTATTGAAGTATCAAATTTTGAAAGCCGGTCACATTCTGTAATCAAACCTGGCCTGCAGGCGAATAAGACGACATATTGCAGCAAATTAAACGCAGATAGACTCAAAATTACATCTTTAATCCGACATAACCGAAACATACAGAATCTGTGACAATAAATTTTATCGGTTCAAAATCAGTAAGGCTAACCATCAGGGTTTTTCGCAAAAAATTGAAAATATTTTATTGTTGAAATTCCGGTTCAAAATGGTTATAGGTAACGGGAATGATACGTTTAGAAAGAAACTAACGGTATTTTGCTTATGGAAGACGCGGTTATTGAAGTATCAAATTTTGAAAGCCGGGCACATTCTGTAATCAAACCTGGCCTGCAGGCGAATAAGACGACATATTGCAGCAAATTAAACACAGATAGACTCAAAATTACATCTTTAATCCGACATAACCGAAACATACAGAATCTGTGACAATAAATTTTATCGGTTCAAAATCAGTAAGGCTAACCATCAGGGTTTTTCGCAAAAAATTGAAAATATTTTATTGTTGAAATTCCGGTTCAAAATGGTTATAGGTAACGGGAATGATACGTTTAGAAAGAAACTAACGGTATTTTGATTATGGAAGGCGCGGTTATTGAAGTATCAAATTTTGAAAGCCGGGCACATTCTGTAATCAAACCTGGCCTGCAGGCGAATAAGACGACATATTGCAGCAAATTAAACGCAGATAGACTCAAAATTACATCTTTAATCCGACATAACCGAAACATACAGAATCTGTGACAATAAATTTTATCGGTTCAAAATCAGTAAGGCTAACCATCAGGGTTTTTCGCAAAAAATTGAAAATATTTTATTGTTGAAATTCCGGTTCAAAATGGTTATAGGTAACGGGAATGATACGTTTAGAAAGAAACTAACGGTATTTTGCTTATGGAAGACGCGGTTATTGAAGTATCAAATTTTGAAAGCCGGGCACATTCTGTAATCAAACCTGGCCTGCAGGCGAATAAGACGACATATTGCAGCAAATTAAACGCAGATAGACTCAAAATTACATCTTTAATCCGACATAACCGAAACATACAGAATCTGTGACAATAAATTTTATCGGTTCAAAATCAGTAAGGCTAACCATCAGGGTTTCTCGCAAAAAATTGAAAATATTTTATTGTTGAAATTCCGGTTCAAAATGGTTATAGGTAACGGGAATGATACGTTTAGAAAGAAACTAACGATATTTTGCTTATGGAAGACGCGGTTATTGAAGTATCAAATTTTGAAAGCCGGGCACATTCTGTAATCAAACCTGGCCTGCAGGCGAATAAGACGACATATTGCAGCAAATTAATCGCAGATAGACTCAAAATTACATCTTTAATCCGACATAACCGAAACATACAGAATCTGTGACAATAAATTTTATCGGTTCAAAATCAGTAAGGCTAACCATCAGGGTTTCTCGCAAAAAATTGAAAATATTTTATTGTTGAAATTCCGGTTCAAAATGGTTATAGGTAACGGGAATGATACGTTTAGAAAGAAACTAACGATATTTTGCTTATGGAAGACGCGGTTATTGAAGTATCAAATTTTGAAAGCCGGGCACATTCTGTAATCAAACCTGGCCTGCAGGCGAATAAGACGACATATTGCAGCAAATTAATCGCAGATAGACTCAAAATTACATCTTTAATCCGACATAACCGAAACATACAGTTTCTGTGACAATAAATTTTATCGGTTCAAAATCAGTAAGGCTAACCATCAGGGTTTTTCGCAAAAAATTGAAAATATTTTATTGTTGAAATTCCGGTTCAAAATGGTTATAGGTAACGGGAATGATACGTTTAGAAAGAAACTAACGGTATTTTGCTTATGGAAGACGCGGTTATTGAAGTATCAAATTTTGAAAGCCGGGCACATTCTGTAATCAAACCTGGCCTGCAGGCGAATAAGACGACATATTGCAGCAAATTAAACGCAGATAGACTCAAAATTACATCTTTAATCCGACATAACCGAAACATACAGAATCTGTGACAATAAATTTTATCGGTTCAAAATCAG
The DNA here is from genome assembly GCA_963691935.1 of Nephrotoma guestfalica. Taxonomy (NCBI): domain Eukaryota; kingdom Metazoa; phylum Arthropoda; class Insecta; order Diptera; family Tipulidae; genus Nephrotoma; species Nephrotoma guestfalica. The sequence continues at coordinate 253,924,943 of OY829913.1, forward strand.
TAAGGCTAACCATCAGGGTTTTTCGCAAAAAATTGAAAATATTTTATTGTTGAAATTCCGGTTCAAAATGGTTATAGGTAACGGGAATGATACGTTTAGAAAGAAACTAACGGTATTTTGCTTATGGAAGACGCGGTTATTGAAGTATCAAATTTTGAAAGCCGGTCACATACTGTAATCAAACCTGGCCTGCAGGCGAATAAGACGACATATTGCAGCAAATTAAACGCAGATAGACTCAAAATTACATCTTTAATCCGACATAACCGAAACATACAGAATCTGTGACAATAAATTTTATCGGTTCAAAATCAGTAAGGCTAACTAACCATCAGGGTTTTTCGCAAAAAATTGAAAATATTTTATTGTTGAAATTCCGGTTCAAAATGGTTATAGGTAACGGGAATGATACGTTTAGAAAGAAACTAACGGTATTTTGATTATGGAAGGCGCGGTTATTGAAGTATCAAATTTTGAAAGCCGGTCACATACTGTAATCAAACCTGGCCTGCAGGCGAATAAGACGACATATTGCAGCAAATTAAACGCAGATAGACTCAAAATTACATCATTAATCCGAAATAACCGAAACATACAGAATCTGTGACAATAAATTTTATCGGTTCAAAATCAGTAAGGCTAACCATCAGGGTTTTTCGCAAAAAATTGAAAATATTTTATTGTTGAAATTCCGGTTCAAAATGGTTATAGGTAACGGGAATGATACGTTTAGAAAGAAACTAACGGTATTTTGATTATGGAAGGCGCGGTTATTGAAGTATCAAATTTTGAAAGCCGGTCACATACTGTAATCAAACCTGGCCTGCAGGCGAATAAGACGACATATTGCAGCAAATTAAACGCAGATAGACTCAAAATTACATCTTTAATCCGACATAACCGAAACATACAGAATCTGCGACAATAAATTTTATCGGTTCAAAATCAGTAAGGCTAACCATCAGGGTTTTTCGCAAAAAATTGAAAATATTTTATTGTTGAAATTCCGGTTCAAAATGGTTATAGGTAACGGGAATGATACGTTTAGAAAGAAACTAACGGTATTTTGCTTATGGAAGACGCGGTTATTGAAGTATCAAATTTTGAAAGCCGGGCACATTCTGTAATCAAACCTGGCCTGCAGGCGAATAAGACGACATATTGCAGCAAATTAAACGCAGACAGACTCAAAATTACATCTTTAATCCGACATAACCGAAACATACAGAATCTGTGACAATAAATTTTATCGGTTCAAAATCAGTAAGGCTAACACATCAGGGTTTTTCGCAAAAAATTGAAAATATTTTATTGTTGAAATTCCGGTTCAAAATGGTTATAGGTAACGGGAATGATACGTTTAGAAAGAAACTAACGGTATTTTGATTATGGAAGGCGCGGTTATTGAAGTATCAAATTTTGAAAGCCGGGCACATTCTGTAATCAAACCTGGCCTGCAGGCGAATAAGACGATATATTGCAGCAAATTAAACGCAGATAGACTCAAAATTACATCTTTAATCCGACATAACCGAAACATACAGAATCTGTGACAATAAATTTTATCGGTTCAAAATCAGTAAGGCTAACCATCAGGGTTTTTCGCAAAAAATTGAAAATATTTTATTGTTGAAATTCCGGTTCAAAATGGTTATAGGTAACGGGAATGATACGTTTAGAAAGAAACTAACGGTATTTTGCTTATGGAAGACGCGGTTATTGAAGTATCAAATTTTGAAAGCCGGGCACATTCTGTAATCAAACCTGGCCTGCAGGCGAATAAGACGACATATTGCAGCAAATTAAACGCAGATAGACTCAAAATTACATCTTTAATCCGACATAACCGAAACATACAGAATCTGTGACAATAAATTTTATCGGTTCAAAATCAGTAAGGCTAACCATCAGGGTTTTTCGCAAAAAATTAAAAATATTTTATTGTTGAAATTCCGGTTCAAAATGGTTATAGGTAACGGGAATGATACGTTTAGAAAGAAACTAACGGTATTTTGCTTATGGAAGACGCGGTTATTGAAGTATCAAATTTTGAAAGCCGGGCACATTCTGTAATCAAACCTGGCCTGCAGGCGAATAAGACGACATATTGCAGCAAATTAAACGCAGATAGACTCAAAATTACATCTTTAATCCGACATAACCGAAACATACAGAATCTGTGACAATAAATTTTATCGGTTCAAAATCAGTAAGGCTAACCATCAGGGTTTTTCGCAAAAAATTGAAAATATTTTATTGTTGAAATTCCGGTTCAAAATGGTTATAGGTAACGGGAATGATACGTTTAGAAAGAAACTAACGGTATTTTGATTATGGAAGGCGCGGTTATTGAAGTATCAAATTTAGAAAGCCGGGCACATTCTGTAATCAAACCTGGCCTGCAGGCGAATAAGACGACATATTGCAGCAAATTAAACGCAGATAGACTCAAAATTACATCTTTAATCCGACATAACCGAAACATACAGAATCTGTGACAATAAATTTTATCGGTTCAAAATCAGTAAGGCTAACCATCAGGGTTTTTCGCAAACAATTGAAAATATTTTATTGTTGAAATTCCGGTTCAAAATGGTTATAGGTAACGGGAATGATACGTTTAGAAAGAAACTAACGGTATTTTGCTTATGGAAGGCGCGGTTATTGAAGTATCAAATTTTGAAAGCCGGGCACATTCTGTAATCAAACCTGGCCTGCAGGCGAATAAGACGACATATTGCAGCAAATTAAACGCAGATAGACTCAAAATTACATCTTTAATCCGACATAACCGAAACATACAGAATCTGTGACAATAAATTTTATCGGTTCAAAATCAGTAAGGCTAACCATCAGGGTTTTTCGCAAAAAATTAAAAATATTTTATTGTTGAAATTCCGGTTCAAAATGGTTATAGGTAACGGGAATGATACGTTTAGAAAGAAACTAACGGTATTTTGCTTATGGAAGACGCGGTTATTGAAGTATCAAATTTTGAAAGCCGGGCACATTCTGTAATCAAACCTGGCCTGCAGGCGAATAAGACGACATATTGCAGCAAATTAAACGCAGATAGACTCAAAATTACATCTTTAATCCGACATAACCGAAACATACAGAATCTGTGACAATAAATTTTATCGGTTCAAAATCAGTAAGGCTAACCATCAGGGTTTTTCGCAAAAAATTGAAAATATTTTATTGTTGAAATTCCGGTTCAAAATGGTTATAGGTAACGGGAATGATACGTTTAGAAAGAAACTAACGGTATTTTGCTTATGGAAGACGCGGTTATTGAAGTATCAAATTTTGAAAGCCGGGCACATTCTGTAATCAAACCTGGCCTGCAGGCGAATAAGACGACATATTGCAGCAAATTAAACGCAGATAGACTCAAAATTACATCTTTAATCCGACATAACCGAAACATACAGAATCTGTGACAATAAATTTTATCGGTTCAAAATCAGTAAGGCTAACCATCAGGGTTTTTCGCAAAAAATTGAAAATATTTTATTGTTGAAATTCCGGTTCAAAATGGTTATAGGTAACGGGAATGATACGTTTAGAAAGAAACTAACGGTATTTTGCTTATGGAAGACGCGGTTATTGAAGTATCAAATTTTGAAAGCCGGGCACATTCTGTAATCAAACCTGGCCTGCAGGCGAATAAGACGACATATTGCAGCAAATTAAACGCAGATAGACTCAAAATTACATCTTTAATCCGACATAACCGAAACATACAGAATCTGTGACAATAAATTTTATCGGTTCAAAATCAGTAAGGCTAACCATCAGGGTTTCTCGCAAAAAATTGAAAATATTTTATTGTTGAAATTCCGGTTCAAAATGGTTATAGGTAACGGGAATGATACGTTTAGAAAGAAACTAACGATATTTTGCTTATGGAAGACGCGGTTATTGAAGTATCAAATTTTGAAAGCCGGGCACATTCTGTAATCAAACCTGGCCTGCAGGCGAATAAGACGACATATTGCAGCAAATTAATCGCAGATAGACTCAAAATTACATCTTTAATCCGACATAACCGAAACATACAGTTTCTGTGACAATAAATTTTATCGGTTCAAAATCAGTAAGGCTAACCATCAGGGTTTTTCGCAAAAAATTGAAAATATTTTATTGTTGAAATTCCGGTTCAAAATGGTTATAGGTAACGGGAATGATACGTTTAGAAAGAAACTAACGGTATTTTGCTTATGGAAGACGCGGTTATTGAAGTATCAAATTTTGAAAGCCGGGCACATTCTGTAATCAAACCTGGCCTGCAGGCGAATAAGACGACATATTGCAGCAAATTAAACGCAGATAGACTCAAAATTACATCTTTAATCCGACATAACCGAAACATACAGAATCTGTGACAATAAATTTTATCGGTTCAAAATCAGTAAGGCTAACAACCATCAGGGTTTTTCGCAAAAAATTGAAAATATTTTATTGTTGAAATTCCGGTTCAAAATGGTTATAGGTAACGGGAATGATACGTTTAGAAAGAAACTAACGGTATTTTGATTATGGAAGGCGCGGTTATTGAAGTATCAAATTTTGAAAGCCGGGCACATTCTGTAATCAAACCTGGCCTGCAGGCGAATAAGACGACATATTGCAGCAAATTAAACGCAGATAGACTCAAAATTACATCTTTAATCCGACATAACCGAAACATACAGAATCTGTGACAATAAATTTTATCGGTTCAAAATCAGTAAGGCTAACCATCAGGGTTTTTCGCAAAAAATTGAAAATATTTTATTGTTGAAATTCCGGTTCAAAATGGTTATAGGTAACGGGAATGATACGTTTAGAAAGAAACTAACGGTATTTTGCTTATGGAAGACGCGGTTATTGAAGTATCAAATTTTGAAAGCCGGTCACATTCTGTAATCAAACCTGGCCTGCAGGCGAATAAGACGACATATTGCAGCAAATTAAACGCAGATAGACTCAAAATTACATCTTTAATCCGACATAACCGAAACATACAGAATCTGTGACAATAAATTTTATCGGTTCAAAATCAGTAAGGCTAACCATCAGGGTTTTTCGCAAAAAATTGAAAATATTTTATTGTTGAAATTCCGGTTCAAAATGGTTATAGGTAACGGGAATGATACGTTTAGAAAGAAACTAACGGTATTTTGCTTATGGAAGACGCGGTTATTGAAGTATCAAATTTTGAAAGCCGGGCACATTCTGTAATCAAACCTGGCCTGCAGGCGAATAAGACGACATATTGCAGCAAATTAAACGCAGATAGACTCAAAATTACATCTTTAATCCGACATAACCGAAACATACAGAATCTGTGACAATAAATTTTATCGGTTCAAAATCAGTAAGGCTAACCATCAGGGTTTTTCGCAAAAAATTGAAAATATTTTATTGTTGAAATTCCGGTTCAAAATGGTTATAGGTAACGGGAATGATACGTTTAGAAAGAAACTAACGGTATTTTGATTATGGAAGGCGCGGTTATTGAAGTATCAAATTTTGAAAGCCGGGCACATTCTGTAATCAAACCTGGCCTGCAGGCGAATAAGACGACATATTGCAGCAAATTAAACGCAGATAGACTCAAAATTACATCTTTAATCCGACATAACCGAAACATACAGAATCTGTGACAATAAATTTTATCGGTTCAAAATCAGTAAGGCTAACCATCAGGGTTTTTCGCAAAAAATTGAAAATATTTTATTGTTGAAATTCCGGTTCAAAATGGTTATAGGTAACGGGAATGATACGTTTAGAAAGAAACTAACGGTATTTTGCTTATGGAAGACGCGGTTATTGAAGTATCAAATTTTGAAAGCCGGGCACATTCTGTAATCAAACCTGGCCTGCAGGCGAATAAGACGACATATTGCAGCAAATTAAACGCAGATAGACTCAAAATTACATCTTTAATCCGACATAACCGAAACATACAGAATCTGTGACAATAAATTTTATCGGTTCAAAATCAGTAAGGCTAACCATCAGGGTTTCTCGCAAAAAATTGAAAATATTTTATTGTTGAAATTCCGGTTCAAAATGGTTATAGGTAACGGGAATGATACGTTTAGAAAGAAACTAACGATATTTTGCTTATGGAAGACGCGGTTATTGAAGTATCAAATTTTGAAAGCCGGGCACATTCTGTAATCAAACCTGGCCTGCAGGCGAATAAGACGACATATTGCAGCAAATTAATCGCAGATAGACTCAAAATTACATCTTTAATCCGACATAACCGAAACATACAGAATCTGTGACAATAAATTTTATCGGTTCAAAATCAGTAAGGCTAACCATCAGGGTTTCTCGCAAAAAATTGAAAATATTTTATTGTTGAAATTCCGGTTCAAAATGGTTATAGGTAACGGGAATGATACGTTTAGAAAGAAACTAACGGTATTTTGCTTATGGAAGACGCGGTTATTGAAGTATCAAATTTTGAAAGCCGGGCACATTCTGTAATCAAACCTGGCCTGCAGGCGAATAAGACGACATATTGCAGCAAATTAAACGCAGATAGACTCAAAATTACATCTTTAATCCGACATAACCGAAACATACAGAATCTGTGACAATAAATTTTATCGGTTCAAAATCAGTAAGGCTAACCATCAGGGTTTTTCGCAAAAAATTGAAAATATTTTATTGTTGAAATTCCGGTTCAAAATGGTTATAGGTAACGGGAATGATACGTTTAGAAAGAAACTAACGGTATTTTGATTATGGAAGGCGCGGTTATTGAAGTATCAAATTTAGAAAGCCGGGCACATTCTGTAATCAAACCTGGCCTGCAGGCGAATAAGACGACATATTGCAGCAAATTAAACGCAGATAGACTCAAAATTACATCTTTAATCCGACATAACCGAAACATACAGAATCTGTGACAATAAATTTTATCGGTTCAAAATCAGTAAGGCTAACCATCAGGGTTTTTCGCAAAAAATTGAAAATATTTTATTGTTGAAATTCCGGTTCAAAATGGTTATAGGTAACGGGAATGATACGTTTAGAAAGAAACTAACGGTATTTTGCTTATGGAAGACGCGGTTATTGAAGTATCAAATTTTGAAAGCCGGGCACATTCTGTAATCAAACCTGGCCTGCAGGCGAATAAGACGACATATTGCAGCAAATTAAACGCAGATAGACTCAAAATTACATCTTTAATCCGACATAACCGAAACATACAGAATCTGTGACAATAAATTTTATCGGTTCAAAATCAGTAAGGCTAACCATCAGGGTTTTTCGCAAAAAATTGAAAATATTTTATTGTTGAAATTCCGGTTCAAAATGGTTATAGGTAACGGGAATGATACGTTTAGAAAGAAACTAACGGTATTTTGCTTATGGAAGGCGCGGTTATTGAAGTATCAAATTTTGAAAGCCGGGCACATTCTGTAATCAAACCTGGCCTGCAGGCGAATAAGACGACATATTGCAGCAAATTAAACGCAGATAGACTCAAAATTACATCTTTAATCCGACATAACCGAAACATACAGAATCTGTGACAATAAATTTTATCGGTTCAAAATCAGTAAGGCTAACCATCAGGGTTTTTCGCAAAAAATTAAAAATATTTTATTGTTGAAATTCCGGTTCAAAATGGTTATAGGTAACGGGAATGATACGTTTAGAAAGAAACTAACGGTATTTTGCTTATGGAAGACGCGGTTATTGAAGTATCAAATTTTGAAAGCCGGGCACATTCTGTAATCAAACCTGGCCTGCAGGCGAATAAGACGACATATTGCAGCAAATTAAACGCAGATAGACTCAAAATTACATCTTTAATCCGACATAACCGAAACATACAGAATCTGTGACAATAAATTTTATCGGTTCAAAATCAGTAAGGCTAACCATCAGGGTTTTTCGCAAAAAATTGAAAATATTTTATTGTTGAAATTCCGGTTCAAAATGGTTATAGGTAACGGGAATGATACGTTTAGAAAGAAACTAACGGTATTTTGCTTATGGAAGACGCGGTTATTGAAGTATCAAATTTTGAAAGCCGGGCACATTCTGTAATCAAACCTGGCCTGCAGGCGAATAAGACGACATATTGCAGCAAATTAAACGCAGATAGACTCAAAATTACATCTTTAATCCGACATAACCGAAACATACAGAATCTGTGACAATAAATTTTATCGGTTCAAAATCAGTAAGGCTAACCATCAGGGTTTTTCGCAAAAAATTGAAAATATTTTATTGTTGAAATTCCGGTTCAAAATGGTTATAGGTAACGGGAATGATACGTTTAGAAAGAAACTAACGGTATTTTGCTTATGGAAGACGCGGTTATTGAAGTATCAAATTTTGAAAGCCGGGCACATTCTGTAATCAAACCTGGCCTGCAGGCGAATAAGACGACATATTGCAGCAAATTAAACGCAGATAGACTCAAAATTACATCTTTAATCCGACATAACCGAAACATACAGAATCTGTGACAATAAATTTTATCGGTTCAAAATCAGTAAGGCTAACCATCAGGGTTTCTCGCAAAAAATTGAAAATATTTTATTGTTGAAATTCCGGTTCAAAATGGTTATAGGTAACGGGAATGATACGTTTAGAAAGAAACTAACGATATTTTGCTTATGGAAGACGCGGTTATTGAAGTATCAAATTTTGAAAGCCGGGCACATTCTGTAATCAAACCTGGCCTGCAGGCGAATAAGACGACATATTGCAGCAAATTAATCGCAGATAGACTCAAAATTACATCTTTAATCCGACATAACCGAAACATACAGTTTCTGTGACAATAAATTTTATCGGTTCAAAATCAGTAAGGCTAACCATCAGGGTTTTTCGCAAAAAATTGAAAATATTTTATTGTTGAAATTCCGGTTCAAAATGGTTATAGGTAACGGGAATGATACGTTTAGAAAGAAACTAACGGTATTTTGCTTATGGAAGACGCGGTTATTGAAGTATCAAATTTTGAAAGCCGGGCACATTCTGTAATCAAACCTGGCCTGCAGGCGAATAAGACGACATATTGCAGCAAATTAAACGCAGATAGACTCAAAATTACATCTTTAATCCGACATAACCGAAACATACAGAATCTGTGACAATAAATTTTATCGGTTCAAAATCAGTAAGGCTAACAACCATCAGGGTTTTTCGCAAAAAATTGAAAATATTTTATTGTTGAAATTCCGGTTCAAAATGGTTATAGGTAACGGGAATGATACGTTTAGAAAGAAACTAACGGTATTTTGATTATGGAAGGCGCGGTTATTGAAGTATCAAATTTTGAAAGCCGGGCACATTCTGTAATCAAACCTGGCCTGCAGGCGAATAAGACGACATATTGCAGCAAATTAAACGCAGATAGACTCAAAATTACATCTTTAATCCGACATAACCGAAACATACAGAATCTGTGACAATAAATTTTATCGGTTCAAAATCAGTAAGGCTAACCATCAGGGTTTTTCGCAAAAAATTGAAAATATTTTATTGTTGAAATTCCGGTTCAAAATGGTTATAGGTAACGGGAATGATACGTTTAGAAAGAAACTAACGGTATTTTGCTTATGGAAGACGCGGTTATTGAAGTATCAAATTTTGAAAGCCGGTCACATTCTGTAATCAAACCTGGCCTGCAGGCGAATAAGACGACATATTGCAGCAAATTAAACGCAGATAGACTCAAAATTACATCTTTAATCCGACATAACCGAAACATACAGAATCTGTGACAATAAATTTTATCGGTTCAAAATCAGTAAGGCTAACCATCAGGGTTTTTCGCAAAAAATTGAAAATATTTTATTGTTGAAATTCCGGTTCAAAATGGTTATAGGTAACGGGAATGATACGTTTAGAAAGAAACTAACGGTATTTTGCTTATGGAAGACGCGGTTATTGAAGTATCAAATTTTGAAAGCCGGGCACATTCTGTAATCAAACCTGGCCTGCAGGCGAATAAGACGACATATTGCAGCAAATTAAACGCAGATAGACTCAAAATTACATCTTTAATCCGACATAACCGAAACATACAGAATCTGTGACAATAAATTTTATCGGTTCAAAATCAGTAAGGCTAACAGGGTTTTTCGCAAAAAATTGAAAATATTTTATTGTTGAAATTCCGGTTCAAAATGGTTATAGGTAACGGGAATGATACGTTTAGAAAGAAACTAACGGTATTTTGATTATGGAAGGCGCGGTTATTGAAGTATCAAATTTTGAAAGCCGGGCACATTCTGTAATCAAACCTGGCCTGCAGGCGAATAAGACGACATATTGCAGCAAATTAAACGCAGATAGACTCAAAATTACATCTTTAATCCGACATAACCGAAACATACAGAATCTGTGACAATAAATTTTATCGGTTCAAAATCAGTAAGGCTAACAACCATCAGGGTTTTTCGCAAAAAATTGAAAATATTTTATTGTTGAAATTCCGGTTCAAAATGGTTATAGGTAACGGGAATGATACGTTTAGAAAGAAACTAACGGTATTTTGATTATGGAAGGCGCGGTTATTGAAGTATCAAATTTTGAAAGCCGGGCACATTCTGTAATCAAACCTGGCCTGCAGGCGAATAAGACGACATATTGCAGCAAATTAAACGCAGATAGACTCAAAATTACATCTTTAATCCGACATAACCGAAACATACAGAATCTGTGACAATAAATTTTATCGGTTCAAAATCAGTAAGGCTAACCATCAGGGTTTTTCGCAAAAAATTGAAAATATTTTATTGTTGAAATTCCGGTTCAAAATGGTTATAGGTAACGGGAATGATACGTTTAGAAAGAAACTAACGGTATTTTGCTTATGGAAGACGCGGTTATTGAAGTATCAAATTTTGAAAGCCGGTCACATTCTGTAATCAAACCTGGCCTGCAGGCGAATAAGACGACATATTGCAGCAAATTAAACGCAGATAGACTCAAAATTACATCTTTAATCCGACATAACCGAAACATACAGAATCTGTGACAATAAATTTTATCGGTTCAAAATCAGTAAGGCTAACCATCAGGGTTTTTCGCAAAAAATTGAAAATATTTTATTGTTGAAATTCCGGTTCAAAATGGTTATAGGTAACGGGAATGATACGTTTAGAAAGAAACTAACGGTATTTTGCTTATGGAAGACGCGGTTATTGAAGTATCAAATTTTGAAAGCCGGGCACATTCTGTAATCAAACCTGGCCTGCAGGCGAATAAGACGACATATTGCAGCAAATTAAACGCAGATAGACTCAAAATTACATCTTTAATCCGACATAACCGAAACATACAGAATCTGTGACAATAAATTTTATCGGTTCAAAATCAGTAAGGCTAACAGGGTTTTTCGCAAAAAATTGAAAATATTTTATTGTTGAAATTCCGGTTCAAAATGGTTATAGGTAACGGGAATGATACGTTTAGAAAGAAACTAACGGTATTTTGCTTATGGAAGACGCGGTTATTGAAGTATCAAATTTTGAAAGCCGGGCACATTCTGTAATCAAACCTGGCCTGCAGGCGAATAAGACGACATATTGCAGCAAATTAAACGCAGATAGACTCAAAATTACATCTTTAATCCGACATAACCGAAACATACAGAATCTGTGACAATAAATTTTATCGGTTCAAAATCAGTAAGGCTAACCATCAGGGTTTTTCGCAAAAAATTGAAAATATTTTATTGTTGAAATTCCGGTTCAAAATGGTTATAGGTAACGGGAATGATACGTTTAGAAAGAAACTAACGGTATTTTGCTTATGGAAGACGCGGTTATTGAAGTATCAAATTTTGAAAGCCGGGCACATTCTGTAATCAAACCTGGCCTGCAGGCGAATAAGACGACATATTGCAGCAAATTAAACGCAGATAGACTCAAAATTACATCTTTAATCCGACATAACCGAAACATACAGAATCTGTGACAATAAATTTTATCGGTTCAAAATCAGTAAGGCTAACTAACCATCAGGGTTTTTCGCAAAAAATTGAAAATATTTTATTGTTGAAATTCCGGTTCAAAATGGTTATAGGTAACGGGAATGATACGTTTAGAAAGAAACTAACGGTATTTTGCTTATGGAAGACGCGGTTATTGAAGTATCAAATTTTGAAAGCCGGGCACATTCTGTAATCAAACCTGGCCTGCAGGCGAATAAGACGACATATTGCAGCAAATTAAACGCAGACAGACTCAAAATTACATCTTTAATCCGACATAACCGAAACATACAGAATCTGTGACAATAAATTTTATCGGTTCAAAATCAGTAAGGCTAACCATCAGGGTTTTTCGCAAAAAATTAAAAATATTTTATTGTTGAAATTCCGGTTCAAAATGGTTATAGGTAACGGGAATGATACGTTTAGAAAGAAACTAACGGTATTTTGCTTATGGAAGACGCGGTTATTGAAGTATCAAATTTTGAAAGCCGGGCACATTCTGTAATCAAACCTGGCCTGCAGGCGAATAAGACGACATATTGCAGCAAATTAAACGCAGATAGACTCAAAATTACATCTTTAATCCGACATAACCGAAACATACAGAATCTGTGACAATAAATTTTATCGGTTCAAAATCAGTAAGGCTAACCATCAGGGTTTTTCGCAAAAAATTAAAAATATTTTATTGTTGAAATTCCGGTTCAAAATGGTTATAGGTAACGGGAATGATACGTTTAGAAAGAAACTAACGGTATTTTGATTATGGAAGGCGCGGTTATTGAAGTATCAAATTTAGAAAGCCGGGCACATTCTGTAATCAAACCTGGCCTGCAGGCGAATAAGACGACATATTGCAGCAAATTAAACGCAGATAGACTCAAAATTACATCTTTAATCCGACATAACCGAAACATACAGAATCTGTGACAATAAATTTTATCGGTTCAAAATCAGTAAGGCTAACCATCAGGGTTTTTCGCAAAAAATTGAAAATATTTTATTGTTGAAATTCCGGTTCAAAATGGTTATAGGTAACGGGAATGATACGTTTAGAAAGAAACTAACGGTATTTTGCTTATGGAAGACGCGGTTATTGAAGTATCAAATTTTGAAAGCCGGGCACATTCTGTAATCAAACCTGGCCTGCAGGCGAATAAGACGACATATTGCAGCAAATTAAACGCAGATAGACTCAAAATTACATCTTTAATCCGACATAACCGAAACATACAGAATCTGTGACAATAAATTTTATCGGTTCAAAATCAGTAAGGCTAACAACCATCAGGGTTTTTCGCAAAAAATTGAAAATATTTTATTGTTGAAATTCCGGTTCAAAATGGTTATAGGTAACGGGAATGATACGTTTAGAAAGAAACTAACGGTATTTTGCTTATGGAAGACGCGGTTATTGAAGTATCAAATTTTGAAAGCCGGGCACATTCTGTAATCAAACCTGGCCTGCAGGCGAATAAGACGACATATTGCAGCAAATTAATCGCAGATAGACTCAAAATTACATCTTTAATCCGACATAACCGAAACATACAGTTTCTGTGACAATAAATTTTATCGGTTCAAAATCAGTAAGGCTAACCATCAGGGTTTTTCGCAAAAAATTGAAAATATTTTATTGTTGAAATTCCGGTTCAAAATGGTTATAGGTAACGGGAATGATACGTTTAGAAAGAAACTAACGGTATTTTGCTTATGGAAGACGCGGTTATTGAAGTATCAAATTTTGAAAGCCGGGCACATTCTGTAATCAAACCTGGCCTGCAGGCGAATAAGACGACATATTGCAGCAAATTAAACGCAGATAGACTCAAAATTACATCTTTAATCCGACATAACCGAAACATACAGAATCTGTGACAATAAATTTTATCGGTTCAAAATCAGTAAGGCTAACAACCATCAGGGTTTTTCGCAAAAAATTGAAAATATTTTATTGTTGAAATTCCGGTTCAAAATGGTTATAGGTAACGGAAATGATACGTTTAGAAAGAAACTAACGGTATTTTGATTATGGAAGGCGCGGTTATTGAAGTATCAAATTTTGAAAGCCGGGCACATTCTGTAATCAAACCTGGCCTGCAGGCGAATAAGACGACATATTGCAGCAAATTAAACGCAGATAGACTCAAAATTACATCTTTAATCCGACATAACCGAAACATACAGAATCTGTGACAATAAATTTTATCGGTTCAAAATCAGTAAGGCTAACAACCATCAGGGTTTCTCGCAAAAAATTGAAAATATTTTATTGTTGAAATTCCGGTTCAAAATGGTTATAGGTAACGGGAATGATACGTTTAGAAAGAAACTAACGATATTTTGCTTATGGAAGACGCGGTTATTGAAGTATCAAATTTTGAAAGCCGGGCACATTCTGTAATCAAACCTGGCCTGCAGGCGAATAAGACGACATATTGCAGCAAATTAATCGCAGATAGACTCAAAATTACATCTTTAATCCGACATAACCGAAACATACAGTTTCTGTGACAATAAATTTTATCGGTTCAAAATCAGTAAGGCTAACCATCAGGGTTTTTCGCAAAAAATTGAAAATATTTTATTGTTGAAATTCCGGTTCAAAATGGTTATAGGTAACGGGAATGATACGTTTAGAAAGAAACTAACGGTATTTTGCTTATGGAAGACGCGGTTATTGAAGTATCAAATTTTGAAAGCCGGGCACATTCTGTAATCAAACCTGGCCTGCAGGCGAATAAGACGACATATTGCAGCAAATTAAACGCAGATAGACTCAAAATTACATCTTTAATCCGACATAACCGAAACATACAGAATCTGTGACAATAAATTTTATCGGTTCAAAATCAGTAAGGCTAACAACCATCAGGGTTTTTCGCAAAAAATTGAAAATATTTTATTGTTGAAATTCCGGTTCAAAATGGTTATAGGTAACGGGAATGATACGTTTAGAAAGAAACTAACGGTATTTTGCTTATGGAAGACGCGGTTATTGAAGTATCAAATTTTGAAAGCCGGGCACATTCTGTAATCAAACCTGGCCTGCAGGCGAATAAGACGACATATTGCAGCAAATTAATCGCAGATAGACTCAAAATTACATCTTTAATCCGACATAACCGAAACATACAGTTTCTGTGACAATAAATTTTATCGGTTCAAAATCAGTAAGGCTAACCATCAGGGTTTTTCGCAAAAAATTGAAAATATTTTATTGTTGAAATTCCGGTTCAAAATGGTTATAGGTAACGGGAATGATACGTTTAGAAAGAAACTAACGGTATTTTGCTTATGGAAGACGCGGTTATTGAAGTATCAAATTTTGAAAGCCGGGCACATTCTGTAATCAAACCTGGCCTGCAGGCGAATAAGACGACATATTGCAGCAAATTAAACGCAGATAGACTCAAAATTACATCTTTAATCCGACATAACCGAAACATACAGAATCTGTGACAATAAATTTTATCGGTTCAAAATCAGTAAGGCTAACAACCATCAGGGTTTTTCGCAAAAAATTGAAAATATTTTATTGTTGAAATTCCGGTTCAAAATGGTTATAGGTAACGGAAATGATACGTTTAGAAAGAAACTAACGGTATTTTGATTATGGAAGGCGCGGTTATTGAAGTATCAAATTTTGAAAGCCGGGCACATTCTGTAATCAAACCTGGCCTGCAGGCGAATAAGACGACATATTGCAGCAAATTAAACGCAGATAGACTCAAAATTACATCTTTAATCCGACATAACCGAAACATACAGAATCTGTGACAATAAATTTTATCGGTTCAAAATCAGTAAGGCTAACAACCATCAGGGTTTCTCGCAAAAAATTGAAAATATTTTATTGTTGAAATTCCGGTTCAAAATGGTTATAGGTAACGGGAATGATACGTTTAGAAAGAAACTAACGATATTTTGCTTATGGAAGACGCGGTTATTGAAGTATCAAATTTTGAAAGCCGGGCACATTCTGTAATCAAACCTGGCCTGCAGGCGAATAAGACGACATATTGCAGCAAATTAATCGCAGATAGACTCAAAATTACATCTTTAATCCGACATAACCGAAACATACAGTTTCTGTGACAATAAATTTTATCGGTTCAAAATCAGTAAGGCTAACCATCAGGGTTTTTCGCAAAAAATTGAAAATATTTTATTGTTGAAATTCCGGTTCAAAATGGTTATAGGTAACGGGAATGATACGTTTAGAAAGAAACTAACGGTATTTTGCTTATGGAAGACGCGGTTATTGAAGTATCAAATTTTGAAAGCCGGGCACATTCTGTAATCAAACCTGGCCTGCAGGCGAATAAGACGACATATTGCAGCAAATTAAACGCAGATAGACTCAAAATTACATCTTTAATCCGACATAACCGAAACATACAGAATCTGTGACAATAAATTTTATCGGTTCAAAATCAGTAAGGCTAACAACCATCAGGGTTTTTCGCAAAAAATTGAAAATATTTTATTGTTGAAATTCCGGTTCAAAATGGTTATAGGTAACGGAAATGATACGTTTAGAAAGAAACTAACGGTATTTTGATTATGGAAGGCGCGGTTATTGAAGTATCAAATTTTGAAAGCCGGGCACATTCTGTAATCAAACCTGGCCTGCAGGCGAATAAGACGACATATTGCAGCAAATTAAACGCAGATAGACTCAAAATTACATCTTTAATCCAACATAACCGAAACATACAGAATCTGTGACAATAAATTTTATCGGTTCAAAATCAGTAAGGCTAACAACCATCAGGGTTTCTCGCAAAAAATTGAAAATATTTTATTGTTGAAATTCCGGTTCAAAATGGTTATAGGTAACGGGAATGATACGTTTAGAAAGAAACTAACGATATTTTGCTTATGGAAGACGCGGTTATTGAAGTATCAAATTTTGAAAGCCGGGCACATTCTGTAATCAAACCTGGCCTGCAGGCGAATAAGACGACATATTGCAGCAAATTAATCGCAGATAGACTCAAAATTACATCTTTAATCCGACATAACCGAAACATACAGTTTCTGTGACAATAAATTTTATCGGTTCAAAATCAGTAAGGCTAACCATCAGGGTTTTTCGCAAAAAATTGAAAATATTTTATTGTTGAAATTCCGGTTCAAAATGGTTATAGGTAACGGGAATGATACGTTTAGAAAGAAACTAACGGTATTTTGCTTATGGAAGACGCGGTTATTGAAGTATCAAATTTTGAAAGCCGGGCACATTCTGTAATCAAACCTGGCCTGCAGGCGAATAAGACGACATATTGCAGCAAATTAAACGCAGATAGACTCAAAATTACATCTTTAATCCGACATAACCGAAACATACAGAATCTGTGACAATAAATTTTATCGGTTCAAAATCAGTAAGGCTAACAACCATCAGGGTTTTTCGCAAAAAATTGAAAATATTTTATTGTTGAAATTCCGGTTCAAAATGGTTATAGGTAACGGGAATGATACGTTTAGAAAGAAACTAACGGTATTTTGCTTATGGAAGACGCGGTTATTGAAGTATCAAATTTTGAAAGCCGGGCACATTCTGTAATCAAACCTGGCCTGCAGGCGAATAAGACGACATATTGCAGCAAATTAATCGCAGATAGACTCAAAATTACATCTTTAATCCGACATAACCGAAACATACAGTTTCTGTGACAATAAATTTTATCGGTTCAAAATCAGTAAGGCTAACCATCAGGGTTTTTCGCAAAAAATTGAAAATATTTTATTGTTGAAATTCCGGTTCAAAATGGTTATAGGTAACGGGAATGATACGTTTAGAAAGAAACTAACGGTATTTTGCTTATGGAAGACGCGGTTATTGAAGTATCAAATTTTGAAAGCCGGGCACATTCTGTAATCAAACCTGGCCTGCAGGCGAATAAGACGACATATTGCAGCAAATTAAACGCAGATAGACTCAAAATTACATCTTTAATCCGACATAACCGAAACATACAGAATCTGTGACAATAAATTTTATCGGTTCAAAATCAGTAAGGCTAACAACCATCAGGGTTTTTCGCAAAAAATTGAAAATATTTTATTGTTGAAATTCCGGTTCAAAATGGTTATAGGTAACGGAAATGATACGTTTAGAAAGAAACTAACGGTATTTTGCTTATGGAAGACGCGGTTATTGAAGTATCAAATTTTGAAAGCCGGGCACATTCTGTAATCAAACCTGGCCTGCAGGCGAATAAGACGACATATTGCAGCAAATTAAACGCAGATAGACTCAAAATTACATCTTTAATCCGACATAACCGAAACATACAGAATCTGTGACAATAAATTTTATCGGTTCAAAATCAGTAAGGCTAACAACCATCAGGGTTTCTCGCAAAAAATTGAAAATATTTTATTGTTGAAATTCCGGTTCAAAATGGTTATAGGTAACGGGAATGATACGTTTAGAAAGAAACTAACGATATTTTGCTTATGGAAGACGCGGTTATTGAAGTATCAAATTTTGAAAGCCGGGCACATTCTGTAATCAAACCTGGCCTGCAGGCGAATAAGACGACATATTGCAGCAAATTAATCGCAGATAGACTCAAAATTACATCTTTAATCCGACATAACCGAAACATACAGTTTCTGTGACAATAAATTTTATCGGTTCAAAATCAGTAAGGCTAACCATCAGGGTTTTTCGCAAAAAATTGAAAATATTTTATTGTTGAAATTCCGGTTCAAAATGGTTATAGGTAACGGGAATGATACGTTTAGAAAGAAACTAACGGTATTTTGCTTATGGAAGACGCGGTTATTGAAGTATCAAATTTTGAAAGCCGGGCACATTCTGTAATCAAACCTGGCCTGCAGGCGAATAAGACGACATATTGCAGCAAATTAAACGCAGATAGACTCAAAATTACATCTTTAATCCGACATAACCGAAACATACAGAATCTGTGACAATAAATTTTATCGGTTCAAAATCAGTAAGGCTAACCATCAGGGTTTTTCGCAAAAAATTGAAAATATTTTATTGTTGAAATTCCGGTTCAAAATGGTTATAGGTAACGGGAATGATACGTTTAGAAAGAAACTAACGGTATTTTGATTATGGAAGGCGCGGTTATTGAAGTATCAAATTTTGAAAGCCGGGCACATTCTGTAATCAAACCTGGCCTGCAGGCGAATAAGACGACATATTGCAGCAAATTAAACGCAGATAGACTCAAAATTACATCTTTAATCCGACATAACCGAAACATACAGAATCTGTGACAATAAATTTTATCGGTTCAAAATCAGTAAGGCTAACCATCAGGGTTTTTCGCAAAAAATTGAAAATATTTTATTGTTGAAATTCCGGTTCAAAATGGTTATAGGTAACGGGAATGATACGTTTAGAAAGAAACTAACGGTATTTTGCTTATGGAAGACGCGGTTATTGAAGTATCAAATTTTGAAAGCCGGGCACATTCTGTAATCAAACCTGGCCTGCAGGCGAATAAGACGACATATTGCAGCAAATTAAACGCAGATAGACTCAAAATTACATCTTTAATCCGACATAACCGAAACATACAGAATCTGTGACAATAAATTTTATCGGTTCAAAATCAGTAAGGCTAACCATCAGGGTTTTTCGCAAAAAATTGAAAATATTTTATTGTTGAAATTCCGGTTCAAAATGGTTATAGGTAACGGGAATGATACGTTTAGAAAGAAACTAACGGTATTTTCATTATGGAAGGCGCGGTTATTGAAGTATCAAATTTTGAAAGCCGGGCACATTCTGTAATCAAACCTGGCCTGCAGGCGAATAAGACGACATATTGCAGCAAATTAAACGCAGATAGACTCAAAATTACATCTTTAATTCGACATAACCGAAACATACAGAATCTGTGACAATAAATTTTATCGGTTCAAAATCAGTAAGGCTAACCATCAGGGTTTTTCGCAAAAAATTGAAAATATTTTATTGTTGAAATTCCGGTTCAAAATGGTTATAGGTAACGGGAATGATACGTTTAGAAAGAAACTAACGGTATTTTGCTTATGGAAGACGCGGTTATTGAAGTATCAAATTTTGAAAGCCGGGCACATTCTGTAATCAAACCTGGCCTGCAGGCGAATAAGACGACATATTGCAGCAAATTAAACGCAGATAGACTCAAAATTACATCTTTAATCCGACATAACCGAAACATACAGAATCTGTGACAATAAATTTTATCGGTTCAAAATCAGTAAGGCTAACCATCAGGGTTTTTCGCAAAAAATTGAAAATATTTTATTGTTGAAATTCCGGTTCAAAATGGTTATAGGTAACGGGAATGATACGTTTAGAAAGAAACTAACGGTATTTTGCTTATGGAAGACGCGGTTATTGAAGTATCAAATTTTGAAAGCCGGGCACATTCTGTAATCAAACCTGGCCTGCAGGCGAATAAGACGACATATTGCAGCAAATTAAACGCAGATAGACTCAAAATTACATCTTTAATCCGACATAACCGAAACATACAGAATCTGTGACAATAAATTTTATCGGTTCATAATCAGTAAGGCTAACCATCAGGGTTTTTCGCAAAAAATTGAAATATTTTATTGTTGAAATTCCGGTTCAAAATGGTTATAGGTAACGGGAATGATACGTTTAGAAAGAAACTAACGGTATTTTGCTTATGGAAGACGCGGTTATTGAAGTATCAAATTTTGAAAGCCGGGCACATTCTGTAATCAAACCTGGCCTGCAGGCGAATAAGACGACATATTGCAGCAAATTAAACGCAGATAGACTCAAAATTACATCTTTAATCCGACATAACCGAAACATACAGAATCTGTGACAATAAATTTTATCGGTTCAAAATCAGTAAGGCTAACCATCAGGGTTTTTCGCAAAAAATTGAAAATATTTTATTGTTGAAATTCCGGTTCAAAATGGTTATAGGTAACGGGAATGATACGTTTAGAAAGAAACTAACGGTATTTTGATTATGGAAGACGCGGTTATTGAAGTATCAAATTTTGAAAGCCGGTCACATACTGTAATCAAACCTGGCCTGCAGGCGAATAAGACGACATATTGCAGCAAATTAAACGCAGATAGACTCAAAATTACATCTTTAATCCGACATAACCGAAACATACAGAATCTGTGACAATAAATTTTATCGGTTCAAAATCAGTAAGGCTAACCATCAGGGTTTTTCGCAAAAAATTGAAAATATTTTATTGTTGAAATTCCGGTTCAAAATGGTTATAGGTAACGGGAATGATACGTTTAGAAAGAAACTAACGGTATTTTGATTATGGAAGGCGCGGTTATTGAAGTATCAAATTTTGAAAGCCGGTCACATACTGTAATCAAACCTGGCCTGCAGGCGAATAAGACGACATATTGCAGCAAATTAAACGCAGATAGACTCAAAATTACATCTTTAATCCGACATAACCGAAACATACAGAATCTGTGACAATAAATTTTATCGGTTCAAAATCAGTAAGGCTAACACCATCAGGGTTTTTCGCAAAAAATTGAAAATATTTTATTGTTGAAATTCCGGTTCAAAATGGTTATAGGTAACGGGAATGATACGTTTAGAAAGAAACTAACGGTATTTTGATTATGGAAGGCGCGGTTATTGAAGTATCAAATTTTGAAAGCCGGTCACATACTGTAATCAAACCTGGCCTGCAGGCGAATAAGACGACATATTGCAGCAAATTAAACGCAGATAGACTCAAAATTACATCTTTAATCCGACATAACCGAAACATACAGAATCTGTGACAATAAATTTTATCGGTTCAAAATCAGTAAGGCTAACCATCAGGGTTTTTCGCAAAAAATTGAAAATATTTTATTGTTGAAATTCCGGTTCAAAATGGTTATAGGTAACGGGAATGATACGTTTAGAAAGAAACTAACGGTATTTTGATTATGGAAGACGCGGTTATTGAAGTATCAAATTTTGAAAGCCGGTCACATACTGTAATCAAACCTGGCCTGCAGGCGAATAAGACGACATATTGCAGCAAATTAAACGCAGATAGACTCAAAATTACATCTTTAATCCGACATAACCGAAACATACAGAATCTGTGACAATAAATTTTATCGGTTCAAAATCAGTAAGGCTAACCATCAGGGTTTTTCGCAAAAAATTGAAAATATTTTATTGTTGAAATTCCGGTTCAAAATGGTTATAGGTAATGGGAATGATACGTTTAGAAAGAAACTAACGGTATTTTGCTTATGGAAGACGCGGTTATTGAAGTATCAAATTTTGAAAGCCGGTCACATTCTGTAATCAAACCTGGCCTGCAGGCGAATAAGACGACATATTGCAGCAAATTAAACGCAGATAGACTCAAAATTACATCTTTAATCCGACATAACCGAAACATACAGAATCTGTGACAATAAATTTTATCGGTTCAAAATCAGTAAGGCTAACCATCAGGGTTTTTCGCAAAAAATTGAAAATATTTTATTGTTGAAATTCCGGTTCAAAATGGTTATAGGTAACGGGAATGATACGTTTAGAAAGAAACTAACGGTATTTTGCTTATGGAAGACGCGGTTATTGAAGTATCAAATTTTGAAAGCCGGTCACATACTGTAATCAAACCTGGCCTGCAGGCGAATAAGACGACATATTGCAGCAAATTAAACGCAGATAGACTCAAAATTACATCTTTAATCCGACATAACCGAAACATACAGAATCTGTGACAATAAATTTTATCGGTTCAAAATCAGTAAGGCTAACTAACCATCAGGGTTTTTCGCAAAAAATTGAAAATATTTTATTGTTGAAATTCCGGTTCAAAATGGTTATAGGTAACGGGAATGATACGTTTAGAAAGAAACTAACGGTGTTTTGATTATGGAAGGCGCGGTTATTGAAGTATCAAATTTTGAAAGCCGGTCACATTCTGTAATCAAACCTGGCCTGCAGGCGAATAAGACGACATATTGCAGCAAATTAAACGCAGATAGACTCAAAATTACATCATTAATCCGAAATAACCGAAACATACAGAATCTGTGACAATAAATTTTATCGGTTCAAAATCAGTAAGGCTAACTCAGGGTTTTTCGCAAAAAATTGAAAATATTTTATTGTTGAAATTCCGGTTCAAAATGGTTATAGGTAACGGGAATGATACGTTTAGAAAGAAACTAACGGTGTTTTGATTATGGAAGGCGCGGTTATTGAAGTATCAAATTTTGAAAGCCGGTCACATTCTGTAATCAAACCTGGCCTGCAGGCGAATAAGACGACATATTGCAGCAAATTAAACGCAGACAGACTCAAAATTACATCTTTAATCCGACATAACCGAAACATACAGAATCTGTGACAATAAATTTTATCGGTTCAAAATCAGTAAGGCTAACCATCAGGGTTTTTCGCAAAAAATTGAAAATATTTTATTGTTGAAATTCCGGTTCAAAATGGTTATAGGTAATGGGAATGATACGTTTAGAAAGAAACTAACGGTATTTTGCTTATGGAAGACGCGGTTATTGAAGTATCAAATTTTGAAAGCCGGTCACATTCTGTAATCAAACCTGGCCTGCAGGCGAATAAGACGACATATTGCAGCAAATTAAACGCAGATAGACTCAAAATTACATCTTTAATCCGACATAACCGAAACATACAGAATCTGTGACAATAAATTTTATCGGTTCAAAATCAGTAAGGCTAACCATCAGGGTTTTTCGCAAAAAATTGAAAATATTTTATTGTTGAAATTCCGGTTCAAAATGGTTATAGGTAACGGGAATGATACGTTTAGAAAGAAACTAACGGTATTTTGATTATGGAAGGCGCGGTTATTGAAGTATCAAATTTTGAAAGCCGGTCACATACTGTAATCAAACCTGGCCTGCAGGCGAATAAGACGACATATTGCAGCAAATTGAACGCAGATAGACTTAAAATTACATCTTTAATCCGACATAACCGAAACATACAGAATCTGCGACAATAAATTTTATCGGTTCAAAATCAGTAAGGCTAACCATCAGGGTTTTTCGCAAAAAATTGAAAATATTTTATTGTTGAAATTCCGGTTCAAAATGGTTATAGGTAACGGGAATGATACGTTTAGAAAGAAACTAACGGTATTTTGCTTATGGAAGGCGCGGTTATTGAAGTATCAAATTTTGAAAGCCGGTCACATTCTGTAATCAAACCTGGCCTGCAGGCGAATAAGACGACATATTGCAGCAAATTAAACGCAGATAGACTCAAAATTACATCTTTAATCCGACATAACCGAAACATACAGAATCTGTGACAATAAATTTTATCGGTTCAAAATCAGTAAGGCTAACCATCAGGGTTTTTCGCAAAAAATTGAAAATATTTTATTGTTGAAATTCCGGTTCAAAATGGTTATAGGTAACGGGAATGATACGTTTAGAAAGAAACTAACGGTATTTTGATTATGGAAGGCGCGGTTATTGAAGTATCAAATTTTGAAAGCCGGTCACATTCTGTAATCAAACCTGGCCTGCAGGCGAATAAGACGACATATTGCAGCAAATTAAACGCAGATAGACTCAAAATTACATCTTTAATCCGACATAACCGAAACATACAGAATCTGCGACAATAAATTTTATCGGTTCAAAATCAGTAAGGCTAACCATCAGGGTTTTTCGCAAAAAATTGAAAATATTTTATTGTTGAAATTCCGGTTCAAAATGGTTATAGGTAACGGGAATGATACGTTTAGAAAGAAACTAACGGTATTTTGATTATGGAAGGCGCGGTTATTGAAGTATCAAATTTTGAAAGCCGGTCACATTCTGTAATCAAACCTGGCCTGCAGGCGAATAAGACGACATATTGCAGCAAATTAAACGCAGATAGACTCAAAATTACATCATTAATCCGAAATAACCGAAACATACAGAATCTGCGACAATAAATTTTATCGGTTCAAAATCAGTAAGGCTAACCATCAGGGTTTTTCGCAAAAAATTGAAAATATTTTATTGTTGAAATTCCGGTTCAAAATGGTTATAGGTAACGGGAATGATACGTTTAGAAAGAAACTAACGGTATTTTGATTATGGAAGGCGCGGTTATTGAAGTATCAAATTTTGAAAGCCGGTCACATACTGTAATCAAACCTGGCCTGCAGGCGAATAAGACGACATATTGCAGCAAATTAAACGCAGATAGACTCAAAATTACATCATTAATCCGACATAACCGAAACATACAGAATCTGTGACAATAAATTTTATCGGTTCAAAATCAGTAAGGCTAACCATCAGGGTTTTTCGCAAAAAATTGAAAATATTTTATTGTTGAAATTCCGGTTCAAAATGGTTATAGGTAACGGGAATGATACGTTTAGAAAGAAACTAACGGTATTTTGCTTATGGAAGGCGCGGTTATTGAAGTATCAAATTTTGAAAGCCGGTCACATTCTGTAATCAAACCTGGCCTGCAGGCGAATAAGACGACATATTGCAGCAAATTAAACGCAGATAGACTCAAAATTACATCATTAATCCGAAATAACCGAAACATACAGAATCTGCGACAATAAATTTTATCGGTTCAAAATCAGTAAGGCTAACCATCAGGTTTTTCGCAAAAAATTGAAAATGTTTTATTGTTGAAATTCCGGTTCAAAATGGTTATAGGTAACGGGAATGATACGTTTAGAAAGAAACTAACGGTATTTTGATTATGGAAGGCGCGGTTATTGAAGTATCAAATTTTGAAAGCCGGGCACATTCTGTAATCAAACCTGGCCTGCAGGCGAATAAGACGACATATTGCAGCAAATTAAACGCAGATAGACTCAAAATTACATCTTTAATCCGACATAACCGAAACATACAGAATCTGCGACAATAAATTTTATCGGTTCAAAATCAGTAAGGCTAACCATCAGGGTTTTTCGCAAAAAATTGAAAATATTTTATTGTTGAAATTCCGGTTCAAAATGGTTATAGGTAACGGGAATGATACGTTTAGAAAGAAACTAACGGTATTTTGCTTATGGAAGACGCGGTTATTGAAGTATCAAATTTTGAAAGCCGGGCACATTCTGTAATCAAACCTGGCCTGCAGGCGAATAAGACGACATATTGCAGCAAATTAAACGCAGATAGACTCAAAATTACATCTTTAATCCGACATAACCGAAACATACAGAATCTGTGACAATAAATTTTATCGGTTCAAAATCAGTAAGGCTAACCATCAGGGTTTTTCGCAAAAAATTGAAAATATTTTATTGTTGAAATTCCGGTTCAAAATGGTTATAGGTAACGGGAATGATTCGTTTAGAAAGAAACTAACGGTATTTTGCTTATGGAAGACGCGGTTACTGAAGTATCAAATTTTGAAAGCCGGTCACATTCTGTAATCAAACCTGGCCTGCAGGCGAATAAGACGACATATTGCAGCAAATTAAACGCAGATAGACTCAAAATTACATCTTTAATCCGACATAACCGAAACATACAGAATCTGCGACAATAAATTTTATCGGTTCAAAATCAGTAAGGCTAACCATCAGGGTTTTTCGCAAAAAATTGAAAATATTTTATTGTTGAAATTCCGGTTCAAAATGGTTATAGGTAACGGGAATGATACGTTTAGAAAGAAACTAACGGTATTTTGATTATGGAAGGCGCGGTTATTGAAGTATCAAATTTTGAAAGCCGGTCACATTCTGTAATCAAACCTGGCCTGCAGGCGAATAAGACGACATATTGCAGCAAATTAAACGCAGATAGACTCAAAATTACATCATTAATCCGAAATAACCGAAACATACAGAATCTGCGACAATAAATTTTATCGGTTCAAAATCAGTAAGGCTAACCATCAGGTTTTTCGCAAAAAATTGAAAATGTTTTATTGTTGAAATTCCGGTTCAAAATGGTTATAGGTAACGGGAATGATACGTTTAGAAAGAAACTAACGGTATTTTGATTATGGAAGGCGCGGTTATTGAAGTATCAAATTTTGAAAGCCGGGCACATTCTGTAATCAAACCTGGCCTGCAGGCGAATAAGACGACATATTGCAGCAAATTAAACGCAGATAGACTCAAAATTACATCTTTAATCCGACATAACCGAAACATACAGAATCTGCGACAATAAATTTTATCGGTTCAAAATCAGTAAGGCTAACCATCAGGGTTTTTCGCAAAAAATTGAAAATATTTTATTGTTGAAATTCCGGTTCAAAATGGTTATAGGTAACGGGAATGATACGTTTAGAAAGAAACTAACGGTATTTTGATTATGGAAGGCGCGGTTATTGAAGTATCAAATTTTGAAAGCCGGGCACATTCTGTAATCAAACCTGGCCTGCAGGCGAATAAGACGACATATTGCAGCAAATTAAACGCAGATAGACTCAAAATTACATCTTTAATCCGACATAACCGAAACATACAGAATCTGCGACAATAAATTTTATCGGTTCAAAATCAGTAAGGCTAACCATCAGGGTTTTTCGCAAAAAATTGAAAATATTTTATTGTTGAAATTCCGGTTCAAAATGGTTATAGGTAACGGGAATGATACGTTTAGAAAGAAACTAACGGTATTTTGCTTATGGAAGACGCGGTTATTGAAGTATCAAATTTTGAAAGCCGGGCACATTCTGTAATCAAACCTGGCCTGCAGGCGAATAAGACGACATATTGCAGCAAATTAAACGCAGATAGACTCAAAATTACATCTTTAATCCGACATAACCGAAACATACAGAATCTGTGACAATAAATTTTATCGGTTCAAAATCAGTAAGGCTAACCATCAGGGTTTTTCGCAAAAAATTGAAAATATTTTATTGTTGAAATTCCGGTTCAAAATGGTTATAGGTAACGGGAATGATTCGTTTAGAAAGAAACTAACGGTATTTTGCTTATGGAAGACGCGGTTACTGAAGTATCAAATTTTGAAAGCCGGTCACATTCTGTAATCAAACCTGGCCTGCAGGCGAATAAGACGACATATTGCAGCAAATTAAACGCAGATAGACTCAAAATTACATCTTTAATCCGACATAACCGAAACATACAGAATCTGCGACAATAAATTTTATCGGTTCAAAATCAGTAAGGCTAACCATCAGGGTTTTTCGCAAAAAATTGAAAATATTTTATTGTTGAAATTCCGGTTCAAAATGGTTATAGGTAACGGGAATGATACGTTTAGAAAGAAACTAACGGTATTTTGATTATGGAAGGCGCGGTTATTGAAGTATCAAATTTTGAAAGCCGGTCACATTCTGTAATCAAACCTGGCCTGCAGGCGAATAAGACGACATATTGCAGCAAATTAAACGCAGATAGACTCAAAATTACATCATTAATCCGAAATAACCGAAACATACAGAATCTGCGACAATAAATTTTATCGGTTCAAAATCAGTAAGGCTAACCATCAGGTTTTTCGCAAAAAATTGAAAATGTTTTATTGTTGAAATTCCGGTTCAAAATGGTTATAGGTAACGGGAATGATACGTTTAGAAAGAAACTAACGGTATTTTGATTATGGAAGGCGCGGTTATTGAAGTATCAAATTTTGAAAGCCGGGCACATTCTGTAATCAAACCTGGCCTGCAGGCGAATAAGACGACATATTGCAGCAAATTAAACGCAGATAGACTCAAAATTACATCTTTAATCCGACATAACCGAAACATACAGAATCTGCGACAATAAATTTTATCGGTTCAAAATCAGTAAGGCTAACCATCAGGGTTTTTCGCAAAAAATTGAAAATATTTTATTGTTGAAATTCCGGTTCAAAATGGTTATAGGTAACGGGAATGATACGTTTAGAAAGAAACTAACGGTATTTTGCTTATGGAAGACGCGGTTATTGAAGTATCAAATTTTGAAAGCCGGGCACATTCTGTAATCAAACCTGGCCTGCAGGCGAATAAGACGACATATTGCAGCAAATTAAACGCAGATAGACTCAAAATTACATCTTTAATCCGACATAACCGAAACATACAGAATCTGTGACAATAAATTTTATCGGTTCAAAATCAGTAAGGCTAACCATCAGGGTTTTTCGCAAAAAATTGAAAATATTTTATTGTTGAAATTCCGGTTCAAAATGGTTATAGGTAACGGGAATGATTCGTTTAGAAAGAAACTAACGGTATTTTGCTTATGGAAGACGCGGTTACTGAAGTATCAAATTTTGAAAGCCGGTCACATTCTGTAATCAAACCTGGCCTGCAGGCGAATAAGACGACATATTGCAGCAAATTAAACGCAGATAGACTCAAAATTACATCTTTAATCCGACATAACCGAAACATACAGAATCTGCGACAATAAATTTTATCGGTTCAAAATCAGTAAGGCTAACCATCAGGGTTTTTCGCAAAAAATTGAAAATATTTTATTGTTGAAATTCCGGTTCAAAATGGTTATAGGTAACGGGAATGATACGTTTAGAAAGAAACTAACGGTATTTTGATTATGGAAGGCGCGGTTATTGAAGTATCAAATTTTGAAAGCCGGTCACATTCTGTAATCAAACCTGGCCTGCAGGCGAATAAGACGACATATTGCAGCAAATTAAACGCAGATAGACTCAAAATTACATCATTAATCCGAATAACCGAAACATACAGAATCTGCGACAATAAATTTTATCGGTTCAAAATCAGTAAGGCTAACCATCAGGGTTTTTCGCAAAAAATTGAAAATATTTTATTGTTGAAATTCCGGTTCAAAATGGTTATAGGTAACGGGAATGATACGTTTAGAAAGAAACTAACGGTATTTTGATTATGGAAGGCGCGGTTATTGAAGTATCAAATTTTGAAAGCCGGTCACATTCTGTAATCAAACCTGGCCTGCAGGCGAATAAGACGACATATTGCAGCAAATTAAACGCAGATAGACTCAAAATTACATCTTTAATCCGACATAACCGAAACATACAGAATCTGTGACAATAAATTTTATCGGTTCAAAATCAGTAAGGCTAACCCATCAGGGTTTTTCGCAAAAAATTGAAAATATTTTATTGTTGAAATTCCGGTTCAAAATGGTTATAGGTAACGGGAATGATACGTTTAGAAAGAAACTAACGGTATTTTGATTATGGAAGGCGCGGTTATTGAAGTATCAAATTTTGAAAGCCGGTCACATACTGTAATCAAACCTGGCCTGCAGGCGAATAAGACGACATATTGCCGCAAATTAAACGCAGATAGACTCAAAATTACATCTTTAATCCGACATAACCGAAACATACAGAATCTGTGACAATAAATTTTATCGGTTCAAAATCAGTAAGGCTAACCATCAGGGTTTTTCGCAAAAAATTGAAAATATTTTATTGTTGAAATTCCGGTTCAAAATGGTTATAGGTAACGGGAATGATTCGTTTAGAAAGAAACTAACGGTATTTTGCTTATGGAAGACGCGGTTATTGAAGTATCAAATTTTGAAAGCCGGTCACATTCTGTAATCAAACCTGGCCTGCAGGCGAATAAGACGACATATTGCAGCAAATTAAACGCAGATAGACTCAAAATTACATCTTTAATCCGACATAACCGAAACATACAGAATCTGTGACAATAAATTTTATCGGTTCAAAATCAGTAAGGCTAACCATCAGGGTTTTTCGCAAAAAATTGAAAATATTTTATTGTTGAAATTCCGGTTCAAAATGGTTATAGGTAACGGGAATGATACGTTTAGAAAGAAACTAACGGTATTTTGATTATGGAAGGCGCGGTTATTGAAGTATCAAATTTTGAAAGCCGGTCACATACTGTAATCAAACCTGGCCTGCAGGCGAATAAGACGACATATTGCAGCAAATTAAACGCAGATAGACTCAAAATTACATCTTTAATCCGACATAACCGAAACATACAGAATCTGCGACAATAAATTTTATCGGTTCAAAATCAGTAAGGCTAACCATCAGGGTTTTTCGCAAAAAATTGAAAATATTTTATTGTTGAAATTCCGGTTCAAAATGGTTATAGGTAACGGGAATGATACGTTTAGAAAGAAACTAACGGTATTTTGCTTATGGAAGACGCGGTTATTGAAGTATCAAATTTTGAAAGCCGGGCACATTCTGTAATCAAACCTGGCCTGCAGGCGAATAAGACGACATATTGCAGCAAATTAAACGCAGATAGACTCAAAATTACATCTTTAATCCGACATAACCGAAACATACAGAATCTGTGACAATAAATTTTATCGGTTCAAAATCAGTAAGGCTAACCATCAGGGTTTTTCGCAAAAAATTGAAAATATTTTATTGTTGAAATTCCGGTTCAAAATGGTTATAGGTAACGGGAATGATTCGTTTAGAAAGAAACTAACGGTATTTTGCTTATGGAAGACGCGGTTACTGAAGTATCAAATTTTGAAAGCCGGTCACATTCTGTAATCAAACCTGGCCTGCAGGCGAATAAGACGACATATTGCAGCAAATTAAACGCAGATAGACTCAAAATTACATCTTTAATCCGACATAACCGAAACATACAGAATCTGCGACAATAAATTTTATCGGTTCAAAATCAGTAAGGCTAACCATCAGGGTTTTTCGCAAAAAATTGAAAATATTTTATTGTTGAAATTCCGGTTCAAAATGGTTATAGGTAACGGGAATGATACGTTTAGAAAGAAACTAACGGTATTTTGATTATGGAAGGCGCGGTTATTGAAGTATCAAATTTTGAAAGCCGGTCACATTCTGTAATCAAACCTGGCCTGCAGGCGAATAAGACGACATATTGCAGCAAATTAAACGCAGATAGACTCAAAATTACATCATTAATCCGAAATAACCGAAACATACAGAATCTGCGACAATAAATTTTATCGGTTCAAAATCAGTAAGGCTAACCATCAGGTTTTTCGCAAAAAATTGAAAATGTTTTATTGTTGAAATTCCGGTTCAAAATGGTTATAGGTAACGGGAATGATACGTTTAGAATGAAACTAACGGTATTTTGATTATGGAAGGCGCGGTTATTGAAGTATCAAATTTTGAAAGCCGGGCACATTCTGTAATCAAACCTGGCCTGCAGGCGAATAAGACGACATATTGCAGCAAATTAAACGCAGATAGACTCAAAATTACATCTTTAATCCGACATAACCGAAACATACAGAATCTGCGACAATAAATTTTATCGGTTCAAAATCAGTAAGGCTAACCATCAGGGTTTTTCGCAAAAAATTGAAAATATTTTATTGTTGAAATTCCGGTTCAAAATGGTTATAGGTAACGGGAATGATACGTTTAGAAAGAAACTAACGGTATTTTGCTTATGGAAGACGCGGTTATTGAAGTATCAAATTTTGAAAGCCGGGCACATTCTGTAATCAAACCTGGCCTGCAGGCGAATAAGACGACATATTGCAGCAAATTAAACGCAGATAGACTCAAAATTACATCTTTAATCCGACATAACCGAAACATACAGAATCTGTGACAATAAATTTTATCGGTTCAAAATCAGTAAGGCTAACCATCAGGGTTTTTCGCAAAAAATTGAAAATATTTTATTGTTGAAATTCCGGTTCAAAATGGTTATAGGTAACGGGAATGATTCGTTTAGAAAGAAACTAACGGTATTTTGCTTATGGAAGACGCGGTTACTGAAGTATCAAATTTTGAAAGCCGGTCACATTCTGTAATCAAACCTGGCCTGCAGGCGAATAAGACGACATATTGCAGCAAATTAAACGCAGATAGACTCAAAATTACATCTTTAATCCGACATAACCGAAACATACAGAATCTGCGACAATAAATTTTATCGGTTCAAAATCAGTAAGGCTAACCATCAGGGTTTTTCGCAAAAAATTGAAAATATTTTATTGTTGAAATTCCGGTTCAAAATGGTTATAGGTAACGGGAATGATACGTTTAGAAAGAAACTAACGGTATTTTGATTATGGAAGGCGCGGTTATTGAAGTATCAAATTTTGAAAGCCGGTCACATTCTGTAATCAAACCTGGCCTGCAGGCGAATAAGACGACATATTGCAGCAAATTAAACGCAGATAGACTCAAAATTACATCATTAATCCGAATAACCGAAACATACAGAATCTGCGACAATAAATTTTATCGGTTCAAAATCAGTAAGGCTAACCATCAGGGTTTTTCGCAAAAAATTGAAAATATTTTATTGTTGAAATTCCGGTTCAAAATGGTTATAGGTAACGGGAATGATACGTTTAGAAAGAAACTAACGGTATTTTGATTATGGAAGGCGCGGTTATTGAAGTATCAAATTTTGAAAGCCGGTCACATTCTGTAATCAAACCTGGCCTGCAGGCGAATAAGACGACATATTGCAGCAAATTAAACGCAGATAGACTCAAAATTACATCTTTAATCCGACATAACCGAAACATACAGAATCTGTGACAATAAATTTTATCGGTTCAAAATCAGTAAGGCTAACCCATCAGGGTTTTTCGCAAAAAATTGAAAATATTTTATTGTTGAAATTCCGGTTCAAAATGGTTATAGGTAACGGGAATGATACGTTTAGAAAGAAACTAACGGTATTTTGATTATGGAAGGCGCGGTTATTGAAGTATCAAATTTTGAAAGCCGGTCACATACTGTAATCAAACCTGGCCTGCAGGCGAATAAGACGACATATTGCCGCAAATTAAACGCAGATAGACTCAAAATTACATCTTTAATCCGACATAACCGAAACATACAGAATCTGTGACAATAAATTTTATCGGTTCAAAATCAGTAAGGCTAACCATCAGGGTTTTTCGCAAAAAATTGAAAATATTTTATTGTTGAAATTCCGGTTCAAAATGGTTATAGGTAACGGGAATGATTCGTTTAGAAAGAAACTAACGGTATTTTGCTTATGGAAGACGCGGTTATTGAAGTATCAAATTTTGAAAGCCGGTCACATTCTGTAATCAAACCTGGCCTGCAGGCGAATAAGACGACATATTGCAGCAAATTAAACGCAGATAGACTCAAAATTACATCTTTAATCCGACATAACCGAAACATACAGAATCTGTGACAATAAATTTTATCGGTTCAAAATCAGTAAGGCTAACCATCAGGGTTTTTCGCAAAAAATTGAAAATATTTTATTGTTGAAATTCCGGTTCAAAATGGTTATAGGTAACGGGAATGATTCGTTTAGAAAGAAACTAACGGTATTTTGCTTATGGAAGACGCGGTTATTGACGTATCAAATTTTGAAAGCCGGTCACATTCTGTAATCAAACCTGGCCTGCAGGCGAATAAGACGACATATTGCAGCAAATTAAACGCAGATAGACTCAAAATTACATCTTTAATCCGACATAACCGAAACATACAGAATCTGCGACAATAAATTTTATCGGTTCAAAATCAGTAAGGCTAACCATCAGGGTTTTTCGCAAAAAATTGAAAATATTTTATTGTTGAAATTCCGGTTCAAAATGGTTATAGGTAACGGGAATGATACGTTTAGAAAGAAACTAACGGTATTTTGATTATGGAAGGCGCGGTTATTGAAGTATCAAATTTTGAAAGCCGGTCACATACTGTAATCAAACCTGGCCTGCAGGCGAATAAGACGACATATTGCAGCAAATTAAACGCAGATAGACTCAAAATTACATCTTTAATCCGACATAACCGAAACATACAGAATCTGTGACAATAAATTTTATCGGTTCAAAATCAGTAAGGCTAACCATCAGGGTTTTTCGCAAAAAATTGAAAATATTTTATTGTTGAAATTCCGGTTCAAAATGGTTATAGGTAACGGGAATGATTCGTTTAGAAAGAAACTAACGGTATTTTGCTTATGGAAGACGCGGTTATTGAAGTATCAAATTTTGAAAGCCGGTCACATTCTGTAATCAAACCTGGCCTGCAGGCGAATAAGACGACATATTGCAGCAAATTAAACGCAGATAGACTCAAAATTACATCTTTAATCCGACATAACCGAAACATACAGAATCTGTGACAATAAATTTTATCGGTTCAAAATCAGTAAGGCTAACCATCAGGGTTTTTCGCAAAAAATTGAAAATATTTTATTGTTGAAATTCCGGTTCAAAATGGTTATAGGTAACGGGAATGATTCGTTTAGAAAGAAACTAACGGTATTTTGCTTATGGAAGACGCGGTTATTGAAGTATCAAATTTTGAAAGCCGGTCACATTCTGTAATCAAACCTGGCCTGCAGGCGAATAAGACGACATATTGCAGCAAATTAAACGCAGATAGACTCAAAATTACATCTTTAATCCGACATAACCGAAACATACAGAATCTGCGACAATAAATTTTATCGGTTCAAAATCAGTAAGGCTAACCATCAGGGTTTTTCGCAAAAAATTGAAAATATTTTATTGTTGAAATTCCGGTTCAAAATGGTTATAGGTAACGGGAATGATACGTTTAGAAAGAAACTAACGGTATTTTGATTATGGAAGGCGCGGTTATTGAAGTATAAAATTTTGAAAGCCGGTCACATACTGTAATCAAACCTGGCCTGCAGGCGAATAAGACGACATATTGCAGCAAATTAAACGCAGATAGACTCAAAATTACATCTTTAATCCGACATAACCGAAACATACAGAATCTGTGACAATAAATTTTATCGGTTCAAAATCAGTAAGGCTAACCATCAGGGTTTTTCGCAAAAAATTGAAAATATTTTATTGTTGAAATTCCGGTTCAAAATGGTTATAGGTAACGGGAATGATTCGTTTAGAAAGAAACTAACGGTATTTTGCTTATGGAAGACGCGGTTATTGAAGTATCAAATTTTGAAAGCCGGTCACATTCTGTAATCAAACCTGGCCTGCAGGCGAATAAGACGACATATTGCAGCAAATTAAACGCAGATAGACTCAAAATTACATCTTTAATCCGACATAACCGAAACATACAGAATCTGTGACAATAAATTTTATCGGTTCAAAATCAGTAAGGCTAACCATCAGGGTTTTTCGCAAAAAATTGAAAATATTTTATTGTTGAAATTCCGGTTCAAAATGGTTATAGGTAACGGGAATGATTCGTTTAGAAAGAAACTAACGGTATTTTGCTTATGGAAGACGCGGTTATTGAAGTATCAAATTTTGAAAGCTGGTCACATTCTGTAATCAAACCTGGCCTGCAGGCGAATAAGACGACATATTGCAGCAAATTAAACGCAGATAGACTCAAAATTACATCTTTAATCCGACATAACCGAAACATACAGAATCTGTGACAATAAATTTTATCGGTTCAAAATCAGTAAGGCTAACCATCAGGGTTTTTCGCAAAAAATTGAAAATATTTTATTGTTGAAATTCCGGTTCAAAATGGTTATAGGTAACGGGAATGATACGTTTAGAAAGAAACTAACGGTATTTTGCTTATGGAAGACGCGGTTATTGAAGTATCAAATTTTGAAAGCCGGTCACATTCTGTAATCAAACCTGGCCTGCAGGCGAATAAGACGACATATTGCAGCAAATTAAACGCAGATAGACTCAAAATTACATCTTTAATCCGACATAACCGAAACATACAGAATCTGTGACAATAAATTTTATCGGTTCAAAATCAGTAAGGCTAACCATCAGGGTTTTTCGCAAAAAATTGAAAATATTTTATTGTTGAAATTCCGGTTCAAAATGGTTATAGGTAACGGGAATGATACGTTTAGAAAGAAACTAACGGTATTTTGCTTATGGAAGACGCGGTTATTGAAGTATCAAATTTTGAAAGCCGGGCACATTCTGTAATCAAACCTGGCCTGCAGGCGAATAAGACGACATATTGCAGCAAATTAAACGCAGACAGACTCAAAATTACATCTTTAATCCGACATAACCGAAACATACAGAATCTGTGACAATAAATTTTATCGGTTCAAAATCAGTAAGGCTAACCATCAGGGTTTTTCGCAAAAAATTGAAAATATTTTATTGTTGAAATTCCGGTTCAAAATGGTTATAGGTAACGGGAATGATACGTTTAGAAAGAAACTAACGGTATTTTGCTTATGGAAGACGCGGTTATTGAAGTATCAAATTTTGAAAGCCGGGCACATTCTGTAATCAAACCTGGCCTGCAGTCGAATAAGACGACATATTGCAGCAAATTAAACGCAGATAGACTCAAAATTACATCTTTAATCCGACATAACCGAAACATACAGAATCTGTGACAATAAATTTTATCGGTTCAAAATCAGTAAGGCTAACCATCAGGGTTTTTCGCAAAAAATTGAAAATATTTTATTGTTGAAATTCCGGTTCAAAATGGTTATAGGTAACGGGAATGATACGTTTAGAAAGAAACTAACGGTATTTTGCTTATGGAAGACGCGGTTATTGAAGTATCAAATTTTGAAAGCCGGTCACATTCTGTAATCAAACCTGGCCTGCAGGCGAATAAGACGACATATTGCAGCAAATTAAACGCAGATAGACTCAAAATTACATCTTTAATCCGAAATAACCGAAACATACAGAATCTGTGACAATAAATTTTATCGGTTCAAAATCAGTAAGGCTAACCCATCAGGGTTTTTCGCAAAAAATTGAAAATATTTTATTGTTGAAATTCCGGTTCAAAATGGTTATAGGTAACGGGAATGATACGTTTAGAAAGAAACTAACGGTATTTTGATTATGGAAGGCGCGGTTATTGAAGTATCAAATTTTGAAAGCCGGTCACATACTGTAATCAAACCTGGCCTGCAGGCGAATAAGACGACATATTGCAGCAAATTAAACGCAGATAGACTCAAAATTACATCTTTAATCCGACATAACCGAAACATACAGAATCTGTGACAATAAATTTTATCGGTTCAAAATCAGTAAGGCTAACCATCAGGGTTTTTCGCAAAAAATTGAAAATATTTTATTGTTGAAATTCCGGTTCAAAATGGTTATAGGTAACGGGAATGATACGTTTAGAAAGAAACTAACGGTATTTTGCTTATGGAAGACGCGGTTATTGAAGTATCAAATTTTGAAAGCCGGTCACATTCTGTAATCAAACCTGGCCTGCAGGCGAATAAGACGACATATTGCAGCAAATTAAACGCAGATAGACTCAAAATTACATCTTTAATCCGACATAACCGAAACATACAGAATCTGTGACAATAAATTTTATCGGTTCAAAATCAGTAAGGCTAACCATCAGGGTTTTTCGCAAAAAATTGAAAATATTTTATTGTTGAAATTCCGGTTCAAAATGGTTATAGGTAACGGGAATGATTCGTTTAGAAAGAAACTAACGGTATTTTGCTTATGGAAGACGCGGTTATTGAAGTATCAAATTTTGAAAGCCGGTCACATTCTGTAATCAAACCTGGCCTGCAGGCGAATAAGACGACATATTGCAGCAAATTAAACGCAGATAGACTCAAAATTACATCTTTAATCCGACATAACCGAAACATACAGAATCTGTGACAATAAATTTTATCGGTTCAAAATCAGTAAGGCTAACCATCAGGGTTTTTCGCAAAAAATTGAAAATATTTTATTGTTGAAATTCCGGTTCAAAATGGTTATAGGTAACGGGAATGATACGTTTAGAAAGAAACTAACGGTATTTTGATTATGGAAGGCGCGGTTATTGAAGTATCAAATTTTGAAAGCTGGTCACATACTGTAATCAAACCTGGCCTGCAGGCGAATAAGACGACATATTGCAGCAAATTAAACGCAGATAGACTCAAAATTACATCTTTAATCCGACATAACCGAAACATACAGAATCTGTGACAATAAATTTTATCGGTTCAAAATCAGTAAGGCTAACCATCAGGGTTTTTCGCAAAAAATTGAAAATATTTTATTGTTGAAATTCCGGTTCAAAATGGTTATAGGTAACGGGAATGATACGTTTAGAAAGAAACTAACGGTATTCTGCTTATGGAAGACGCGGTTATTGAAGTATCAAATTTTGAAAGCCGGTCACATTCTGTAATCAAACCTGGCCTGCAGGCGAATAAGACGACATATTGCAGCAAATTAAACGCAGATAGACTCAAAATTACATCTTTAATCCGACATAACCGAAACATACAGAATCTGTGACAATAAATTTTATCGGTTCAAAATCAGTAAGGCTAACCATCAGGGTTTTTCGCAAAAAATTGAAAATATTTTATTGTTGAAATTCCGGTTCAAAATGGTTATAGGTAACGGGAATGATACGTTTAGAAAGAAACTAACGGTATTTTGCTTATGGAAGACGCGGTTATTGAAGTATCAAATTTTGAAAGCCGGGCACATTCTGTAATCAAACCTGGCCTGCAGTCGAATAAGACGACATATTGCAGCAAATTAAACGCAGATAGACTCAAAATTACATCTTTAATCCGACATAACCGAAACATACAGAATCTGTGACAATAAATTTTATCGGTTCAAAATCAGTAAGGCTAACCATCAGGGTTTTTCGCAAAAAATTGAAAATATTTTATTGTTGAAATTCCGGTTCAAAATGGTTATAGGTAACGGGAATGATACGTTTAGAAAGAAACTAACGGTATTTTGCTTATGGAAGACGCGGTTATTGAAGTATCAAATTTTGAAAGCCGGGCACATTCTGTAATCAAACCTGGCCTGCAGGCGAATAAGACGACATATTGCAGCAAATTAAACGCAGATAGACTCAAAATTACATCTTTAATCCGACATAACCGAAACATACAGAATCTGTGACAATAAATTTTATCGGTTCAAAATCAGTAAGGCTAACCATCAGGGTTTTTCGCAAAAAATTGAAAATATTTTATTGTTGAAATTCCGGTTCAAAATGGTTATAGGTAACGGGAATGATACGTTTAGAAAGAAACTAACGGAATTTTGATTATGGAAGGCGCGGTTATTGAAGTATCAAATTTTGAAAGCCGGGCACATTCTGTAATCAAACCTGGCCTGCAGGCGAATAAGACGACATATTGCAGCAAATTAAACGCAGATAGACTCAAAATTACATCTTTAATCCGACATAACCGAAACATACAGAATCTGTGACAATAAATTTTATCGGTTCAAAATCAGTAAGGCTAACCATCAGGGTTTTTCGCAAAAAATTGAAAATATTTTATTGTTGAAATTCCGGTTCAAAATGGTTATAGGTAACGGGAATGATACGTTTAGAAAGAAACTAACGGTATTTTGCTTATGGAAGACGCAGTTATTGAAGTATCAAATTTTGAAAGCCGGGCACATTCTGTAATCAAACCTGGCCTGCAGGCGAATAAGACGACATATTGCAGCAAATTAAACGCAGATAGACTCAAAATTACATCTTTAATCCGACATAACCGAAACATACAGAATCTGTGACAATAAATTTTATCGGTTCAAAATCAGTAAGGCTAACCATCAGGGTTTCTCGCAAAAAATTGAAAATATTTTATTGTTGAAATTCCGGTTCAAAATGGTTATAGGTAACGGGAATGATACGTTTAGAAAGAAACTAACGATATTTTGCTTATGGAAGACGCGGTTATTGAAGTATCAAATTTTGAAAGCCGGGCACATTCTGTAATCAAACCTGGCCTGCAGTCGAATAAGACGACATATTGCAGCAAATTAAACGCAGATAGACTCAAAATTACATCTTTAATCCGACATAACCGAAACATACAGTTTCTGTGACAATAAATTTTATCGGTTCAAAATCAGTAAGGCTAACCATCAGGGTTTTTCGCAAAAAATTGAAAATATTTTATTGTTGAAATTCCGGTTCAAAATGGTTATAGGTAACGGGAATGATACGTTTAGAAAGAAACTAACGGTATTTTGCTTATGGAAGACGCGGTTATTGAAGTATCAAATTTTGAAAGCCGGGCACATTCTGTAATCAAACCTGGCCTGCAGTCGAATAAGACGACATATTGCAGCAAATTAAACGCAGATAGACTCAAAATTACATCTTTAATCCGACATAACCGAAACATACAGAATCTGTGACAATAAATTTTATCGGTTCAAAATCAGTAAGGCTAACAACCATCAGGGTTTTTCGCAAAAAATTGAAAATATTTTATTGTTGAAATTCCGGTTCAAAATGGTTATAGGTAACGGGAATGATACGTTTAGAAAGAAACTAACGGTATTTTGATTATGGAAGGCGCGGTTATTGAAGTATCAAATTTTGAAAGCCGGGCACATTCTGTAATCAAACCTGGCCTGCAGGCGAATAAGACGACATATTGCAGCAAATTAAACGCAGATAGACTCAAAATTACATCTTTAATCCGACATAACCGAAACATACAGAATCTGTGACAATAAATTTTATCGGTTCAAAATCAGTAAGGCTAACCATCAGGGTTTTTCGCAAAAAATTGAAAATATTTTATTGTTGAAATTCCGGTTCAAAATGGTTATAGGT
Source organism: Nephrotoma guestfalica (assembly GCA_963691935.1). Classification (NCBI taxonomy): domain Eukaryota; kingdom Metazoa; phylum Arthropoda; class Insecta; order Diptera; family Tipulidae; genus Nephrotoma; species Nephrotoma guestfalica. Next base: position 253,966,333 of record OY829913.1, read on the forward strand.
AACGGGAATGATACGTTTAGAAAGAAACTAACGGTATTTTGCTTATGGAAGACGCGGTTATTGAAGTATCAAATTTTGAAAGCCGGTCACATTCTGTAATCAAACCTGGCCTGCAGGCGAATAAGACGACATATTGCAGCAAATTAAACGCAGATAGACTCAAAATTACATCTTTAATCCGACATAACCGAAACATACAGAATCTGTGACAATAAATTTTATCGGTTCAAAATCAGTAAGGCTAACCATCAGGGTTTTTCGCAAAAAATTGAAAATATTTTATTGTTGAAATTCCGGTTCAAAATGGTTATAGGTAACGGGAATGATACGTTTAGAAAGAAACTAACGGTATTTTGCTTATGGAAGACGCGGTTATTGAAGTATCAAATTTTGAAAGCCGGGCACATTCTGTAATCAAACCTGGCCTGCAGGCGAATAAGACGACATATTGCAGCAAATTAAACGCAGATAGACTCAAAATTACATCTTTAATCCGACATAACCGAAACATACAGAATCTGTGACAATAAATTTTATCGGTTCAAAATCAGTAAGGCTAACCATCAGGGTTTTTCGCAAAAAATTGAAAATATTTTATTGTTGAAATTCCGGTTCAAAATGGTTATAGGTAACGGGAATGATACGTTTAGAAAGAAACTAACGGTATTTTGATTATGGAAGGCGCGGTTATTGAAGTATCAAATTTTGAAAGCCGGGCACATTCTGTAATCAAACCTGGCCTGCAGGCGAATAAGACGACATATTGCAGCAAATTAAACGCAAATAGACTCAAAATTACATCTTTAATCCGACATAACCGAAACATACAGAATCTGTGACAATAAATTTTATCGGTTCAAAATCAGTAAGGCTAACCATCAGGGTTTTTCGCAAAAAATTGAAAATATTTTATTGTTGAAATTCCGGTTCAAAATGGTTATAGGTAACGGGAATGATACGTTTAGAAAGAAACTAACGGTATTTTGCTTATGGAAGACGCGGTTATTGAAGTATCAAATTTTGAAAGCCGGGCACATTCTGTAATCAAACCTGGCCTGCAGGCGAATAAGACGACATATTGCAGCAAATTAAACGCAGATAGACTCAAAATTACATCTTTAATCCGACATAACCGAAACATACAGAATCTGCGACAATAAATTTTATCGGTTCAAAATCAGTAAGGCTAACCATCAGGGTTTTTCGCAAAAAATTGAAAATATTTTATTGTTGAAATTCCGGTTCAAAATGGTTATAGGTAACGGGAATGATACGTTTAGAAAGAAACTAACGGTATTTTGATTATGGAAGGCGCGGTTATTGAAGTATCAAATTTTGAAAGCCGGGCACATTCTGTAATCAAACCTGGCCTGCAGGCGAATAAGACGACATATTGCAGCAAATTAAACGCAGATAGACTCAAAATTACATCATTAATCCGACATAACCGAAACATACAGAATCTGCGACAATAAATTTTATCGGTTCAAAATCAGTAAGGCTAACCATCAGGGTTTTTCGCAAAAAATTGAAAATATTTTATTGTTGAAATTCCGGTTCAAAATGGTTATAGGTAACGGGAATGATACGTTTAGAAAGAAACTAACGGTATTTTGCTTATGGAAGACGCGGTTATTGAAGTATCAAATTTTGAAAGCCGGGCACATTCTGTAATCAAACCTGGCCTGCAGGCGAATAAGACGACATATTGCAGCAAATTAAACGCAGATAGACTCAAAATTACATCTTTAATCCGACATAACCGAAACATACAGAATCTGTGACAATAAATTTTATCGGTTCAAAATCAGTAAGGCTAACCATCAGGGTTTTTCGCAAAAAATTGAAAATATTTTATTGTTGAAATTCCGGTTCAAAATGGTTATAGGTAACGGGAATGATACGTTTAGAAAGAAACTAACGGTATTTTGCTTATGGAAGACGCGGTTATTGAAGTATCAAATTTTGAAAGCCGGTCACATTCTGTAATCAAACCTGGCCTGCAGGCGAATAAGACGACATATTGCAGCAAATTAAACGCAGATAGACTCAAAATTACATCTTTAATCCGACATAACCGAAACATACAGAATCTGTGACAATAAATTTTATCGGTTCAAAATCAGTAAGGCTAACTAACCATCAGGGTTTTTCGCAAAAAATTGAAAATATTTTATTGTTGAAATTCCGGTTCAAAATGGTTATAGGTAACGGGAATGATACGTTTAGAAAGAAACTAACGGTATTTTGCTTATGGAAGACGCGGTTATTGAAGTATCAAATTTTGAAAGCCGGGCACATTCTGTAATCAAACCTGGCCTGCAGGCGAATAAGACGACATATTGCAGCAAATTAAACGCAGATAGACTCAAAATTACATCTTTAATCCGACATAACCGAAACATACAGAATCTGTGACAATAAATTTTATCGGTTCAAAATCAGTAAGGCTAACCATCAGGGTTTTTCGCAAAAAATTGAAAATATTTTATTGTTGAAATTCCGGTTCAAAATGGTTATAGGTAATGGGAATGATACGTTTAGAAAGAAACTAACGGTATTTTGCTTATGGAAGACGCGGTTATTGAAGTATCAAATTTTGAAAGCCGGTCACATTCTGTAATCAAACCTGGCCTGCAGGCGAATAAGACGACATATTGCAGCAAATTAAACGCAGATAGACTCAAAATTACATCTTTAATCCGACATAACCGAAACATACAGAATCTGTGACAATAAATTTTATCGGTTCAAAATCAGTAAGGCTAACTAACCATCAGGGTTTTTCGCAAAAAATTGAAAATATTTTATTGTTGAAATTCCGGTTCAAAATGGTTATAGGTAACGGGAATGATACGTTTAGAAAGAAACTAACGGTATTTTGCTTATGGAAGACGCGGTTATTGAAGTATCAAATTTTGAAAGCCGGGCACATTCTGTAATCAAACCTGGCCTGCAGGCGAATAAGACGACATATTGCAGCAAATTAAACGCAGATAGACTCAAAATTACATCTTTAATCCGACATAACCGAAACATACAGAATCTGTGACAATAAATTTTATCGGTTCAAAATCAGTAAGGCTAACCATCAGGGTTTTTCGCAAAAAATTGAAAATATTTTATTGTTGAAATTCCGGTTCAAAATGGTTATAGGTAACGGGAATGATACGTTTAGAAAGAAACTAACGGTATTTTGCTTATGGAAGACGCGGTTATTGAAGTATCAAATTTTGAAAGCCGGTCACATACTGTAATCAAACCTGGCCTGCAGGCGAATAAGACGACATATTGCAGCAAATTAAACGCAGATAGACTCAAAATTACATCTTTAATCCGACATAACCGAAACATACAGAATCTGTGACAATAAATTTTATCGGTTCAAAATCAGTAAGGCTAACTAACCATCAGGGTTTTTCGCAAAAAATTGAAAATATTTTATTGTTGAAATTCCGGTTCAAAATGGTTATAGGTAACGGGAATGATACGTTTAGAAAGAAACTAACGGTATTTTGCTTATGGAAGACGCGGTTATTGAAGTATCAAATTTTGAAAGCCGGTCACATACTGTAATCAAACCTGGCCTGCAGGCGAATAAGACGACATATTGCAGCAAATTAAACGCAGATAGACTCAAAATTACATCTTTAATCCGACATAACCGAAACATACAGAATCTGTGACAATAAATTTTATCGGTTCAAAATCAGTAAGGCTAACCATCAGGGTTTTTCGCAAAAAATTGAAAATATTTTATTGTTGAAATTACGGTTCAAAATGGTTATAGGTAACGGGAATGATACGTTTAGAAAGAAACTAACGGTATTTTGATTATGGAAGGCGCGGTTATTGAAGTATCAAATTTTGAAAGCCGGTCACATTCTGTAATCAAACCTGGCCTGCAGGCGAATAAGACGACATATTGCAGCAAATTAAACGCAGATAGACTCAAAATTACATCATTAATCCGAAATAACCGAAACATACAGAATCTGTGACAATAAATTTTATCGGTTCAAAATCAGTAAGGCTAACCATCAGGGTTTTTCGCAAAAAATTGAAAATATTTTATTGTTGAAATTCCGGTTCAAAATGGTTATAGGTAACGGGAATGATACGTTTAGAAAGAAACTAACGGTATTTTGCTTATGGAAGACGCGGTTATTGAAGTATCAAATTTTGAAAGCCGGTCACATACTGTAATCAAACCTGGCCTGCAGGCGAATAAGACGACATATTGCAGCAAATTAAACGCAGATAGACTCAAAATTACATCTTTAATCCGACATAACCGAAACATACAGAATCTGTGACAATAAATTTTATCGGTTCAAAATCAGTAAGGCTAACCATCAGGGTTTTTCGCAAAAAATTGAAAATATTTTATTGTTGAAATTACGGTTCAAAATGGTTATAGGTAACGGGAATGATACGTTTAGAAAGAAACTAACGGTATTTTGATTATGGAAGGCGCGGTTATTGAAGTATCAAATTTTGAAAGCCGGTCACATTCTGTAATCAAACCTGGCCTGCAGGCGAATAAGACGACATATTGCAGCAAATTAAACGCAGATAGACTCAAAATTACATCATTAATCCGAAATAACCGAAACATACAGAATCTGTGACAATAAATTTTATCGGTTCAAAATCAGTAAGGCTAACCATCAGGGTTTTTCGCAAAAAATTGAAAATATTTTATTGTTGAAATTCCGGTTCAAAATGGTTATAGGTAACGGGAATGATACGTTTAGAAAGAAACTAACGGTATTTTGCTTATGGAAGACGCGGTTATTGAAGTATCAAATTTTGAAAGCCGGGCACATTCTGTAATCAAACCTGGCCTGCAGGCGAATAAGACGACATATTGCAGCAAATTAAACGCAGATAGACTCAAAATTACATCTTTAATCCGACATAACCGAAACATACAGAATCTGTGACAATAAATTTTATCGGTTCAAAATCAGTAAGGCTAACCATCAGGGTTTTTCGCAAAAAATTGAAAATATTTTATTGTTGAAATTCCGGTTCAAAATGGTTATAGGTAATGGGAATGATACGTTTAGAAAGAAACTAACGGTATTTTGCTTATGGAAGGCGCGGTTATTGAAGTATCAAATTTTGAAAGCCGGTCACATTCTGTAATCAAACCTGGCCTGCAGGCGAATAAGACGACATATTGCAGCAAATTAAACGCAGATAGACTCAAAATTACATCTTTAATCCGACATAACCGAAACATACAGAATCTGTGACAATAAATTTTATCGGTTCAAAATCAGTAAGGCTAACCATCAGGGTTTTTCGCAAAAAATTGAAAATATTTTATTGTTGAAATTCCGGTTCAAAATGGTTATAGGTAACGGGAATGATACGTTTAGAAAGAAACTAACGGTATTTTGATTATGGAAGGCGCGGTTATTGAAGTATCAAATTTTGAAAGCCGGTCACATTCTGCAATCAAACCTGGCCTGCAGGCGAATAAGACGACATATTGCAGCAAATTAAACGCAGATAGACTCAAAATTACATCTTTAATCCGACATAACCGAAACATACAGAATCTGCGACAATAAATTTTATCGGTTCAAAACCAGTAAGGCTAATTAATCATCAGGGTTTTTCGCAAAAAATTGAAAATATTTTATTGTTGAAATTCCGGTTCAAAATGGTTATAGGTAACGGGAATGATACGTTTAGAAAGAAACTAACGGTATTTTGATTATGGAAGGCGCGGTTATTGAAGTATCAAATTTTGAAAGCCGGTCACATTCTGTAATCAAACCTGGCCTGCAGGCGAATAAGACGACATATTGCAGCAAATTAAACGCAGATAGACTCAAAATTACATCGTTAATCCGAAATAACCGAAACATACAGAATCTGCGACAATAAATTTTATCGGTTCAAAATCAGTAAGGCTATAACCATCAGGGTTTTTCGCAAAAAATTGAAAATATTTTATTGTTGAAATTCCGGTTCAAAATGGTTATAGGTAACGGGAATGATACGTTTAGAAAGAAACTAACGGTATTTTGATTATGGAAGGCGCGGTTATTGAAGTATCAAATTTTGAAAGCCGGTCACATACTGTAATCAAACCTGGCCTGCAGGCGAATAAGACGACATATTGCAGCAAATTAAACGCAGATAGACTCAAAATTACATCTTTAATCCGACATAACCGAAACATACAGAATCTGCGACAATAAATTTTATCGGTTCAAAATCAGTAAGGCTAATCATCAGGGTTTTTCGCAAAAAATTGAAAATATTTTATTGTTGAAATTCCGGTTCAAAATGGTTATAGGTAACGGGAATGATACGTTTAGAAAGAAACTAACGGTATTTTGATTATGGAAGGCGCGGTTATTGAAGTATCAAATTTTGAAAGCCGGTCACATTCTGCAATCAAACCTGGCCTGCAGGCGAATAAGACGACATATTGCAGCAAATTAAACGCAGATAGACTCAAAATTACATCTTTAATCCGACATAACCGAAACATACAGAATCTGCGACAATAAATTTTATCGGTTCAAAATCAGTAAGGCTAATCATCAGGGTTTTTCGCAAAAAATTGAAAATATTTTATTGTTGAAATTCCGGTTCAAAATGGTTATAGGTAACGGGAATGATACGTTTAGAAAGAAACTAACGGTATTTTGATTATGGAAGGCGCGGTTATTGAAGTATCAAATTTTGAAAGCCGGTCACATTCTGTAATCAAACCTGGCCTGCAGGCGAATAAGACGACATATTGCAGCAAATTAAACGCAGATAGACTCAAAATTACATCTTTAATCCGACATAACCGAAACATACAGAATCTGTGACAATAAATTTTATCGGTTCAAAATCAGTAAGGCTAACCCATCAGGGTTTTTCGCAAAAAATTGAAAATATTTTATTGTTGAAATTCCGGTTCAAAATGGTTATAGGTAACGGGAATGATACGTTTAGAAAGAAACTAACGGTATTTTGATTATGGAAGGCGCGGTTATTGAAGTATCAAATTTTGAAAGCCGGTCACATACTGTAATCAAACCTGGCCTGCAGGCGAATAAGACGACATATTGCAGCAAATTAAACGCAGATAGACTCAAAATTACATCTTTAATCCGACATAACCGAAACATACAGAATCTGTGACAATAAATTTTATCGGTTCAAAATCAGTAAGGCTAACCATCAGGGTTTTTCGCAAAAAATTGAAAATATTTTATTGTTGAAATTCCGGTTCAAAATGGTTATAGGTAACGGGAATGATTCGTTTAGAAAGAAACTAACGGTATTTTGCTTATGGAAGACGCGGTTATTGAAGTATAAAATTTTGAAAGCCGGTCACATTCTGTAATCAAACCTGGCCTGCAGGCGAATAAGACGACATATTGCAGCAAATTAAACGCAGATAGACTCAAAATTACATCTTTAATCCGACATAACCGAAACATACAGAATCTGTGACAATAAATTTTATCGGTTCAAAATCAGTAAGGCTAACCATCAGGGTTTTTCGCAAAAAATTGAAAATATTTTATTGTTGAAATTCCGGTTCAAAATGGTTATAGGTAACGGGAATGATACGTTTAGAAAGAAACTAACGGTATTTTGATTATGGAAGGCGCGGTTATTGAAGTATCAAATTTTGAAAGCCGGTCACATACTGTAATCAAACCTGGCCTGCAGGCGAATAAGACGACATATTGCAGCAAATTAAACGCAGATAGACTCAAAATTACATCTTTAATCCGACATAACCGAAACATACAGAATCTGTGACAATAAATTTTATCGGTTCAAAATCAGTAAGGCTAACCATCAGGGTTTTTCGCAAAAAATTGAAAATATTTTATTGTTGAAATTCCGGTTCAAAATGGTTATAGGTAACGGGAATGATTCGTTTAGAAAGAAACTAACGGTATTTTGCTTATGGAAGACGCGGTTATTGAAGTATAAAATTTTGAAAGCCGGTCACATTCTGTAATCAAACCTGGCCTGCAGGCGAATAAGACGACATATTGCAGCAAATTAAACGCAGATAGACTCAAAATTACATCTTTAATCCGACATAACCGAAACATACAGAATCTGTGACAATAAATTTTATCGGTTCAAAATCAGTAAGGCTAACCATCAGGGTTTTTCGCAAAAAATTGAAAATATTTTATTGTTGAAATTCCGGTTCAAAATGGTTATAGGTAACGGGAATGATACGTTTAGAAAGAAACTAACGGTATTTTGCTTATGGAAGACGCGGTTATTGAAGTATAAAATTTTGAAAGCCGGTCACATTCTGTAATCAAACCTGGCCTGCAGGCGAATAAGACGACATATTGCAGCAAATTAAACGCAGATAGACTCAAAATTACATCTTTAATCCGACATAACCGAAACATACAGAATCTGTGACAATAAATTTTATCGGTTCAAAATCAGTAAGGCTAACCATCAGGGTTTTTCGCAAAAAATTGAAAATATTTTATTGTTGAAATTCCGGTTCAAAATGGTTATAGGTAACGGGAATGATTCGTTTAGAAAGAAACTAACGGTATTTTGCTTATGGAAGACGCGGTTATTGAAGTATAAAATTTTGAAAGCCGGTCACATTCTGTAATCAAACCTGGCCTGCAGGCGAATAAGACGACATATTGCAGCAAATTAAACGCAGATAGACTCAAAATTACATCTTTAATCCGACATAACCGAAACATACAGAATCTGTGACAATAAATTTTATCGGTTCAAAATCAGTAAGGCTAACCATCAGGGTTTTTCGCAAAAAATTGAAAATATTTTATTGTTGAAATTCCGGTTCAAAATGGTTATAGGTAACGGGAATGATACGTTTAGAAAGAAACTAACGGTATTTTGATTATGGAAGGCGCGGTTATTGAAGTATCAAATTTTGAAAGCCGGCCACATTCTGTAATCAAACCTGGCCTGCAGGCGAATAAGACGACATATTGCAGCAAATTAAACGCAGATAGACTCAAAATTACATCTTTAATCCGACATAACCGAAACATACAGAATCTGTGACAATAAATTTTATCGGTTCAAAATCAGTAAGGCTAACCCATCAGGGTTTTTCGCAAAAAATTGAAAATATTTTATTGTTGAAATTCCGGTTCAAAATGGTTATAGGTAACGGGAATGATACGTTTAGAAAGAAACTAACGGTATTTTGATTATGGAAGGCGCGGTTATTGAAGTATCAAATTTTGAAAGCCGGTCACATACTGTAATCAAACCTGGCCTGCAGGCGAATAAGACGACATATTGCAGCAAATTAAACGCAGATAGACTCAAAATTACATCTTTAATCCGACATAACCGAAACATACAGAATCTGTGACAATAAATTTTATCGGTTCAAAATCAGTAAGGCTAACCATCAGGGTTTTTCGCAAAAAATTGAAAATATTTTATTGTTGAAATTCCGGTTCAAAATGGTTATAGGTAACGGGAATGATACGTTTAGAAAGAAACTAACGGTATTTTGATTATGGAAGGCGCGGTTATTGAAGTATCAAATTTTGAAAGCCGGTCACATTCTGTAATCAAACCTGGCCTGCAGGCGAATAAGACGACATATTGCAGCAAATTAAACGCAGATAGACTCAAAATTACATCTTTAATCCGACATAACCGAAACATACAGAATCTGTGACAATAAATTTTATCGGTTCAAAATCAGTAAGGCTAACCATCAGGGTTTTTCGCAAAAAATTGAAAATATTTTATTGTTGAAATTCCGGTTCAAAATGGTTATAGGTAACGGGAATGATACGTTTAGAAAGAAACTAACGGTAGTTTGATTATGGAAGGCGCGGTTATTGAAGTATCAAATTTTGAAAGCCGGTCACATTCTGTAATCAAACCTGGCCTGCAGGCGAATAAGACGACATATTGCAGCAAATTAAACGCAGATAGACTCAAAATTACATCTTTAATCCGACATAACCGAAACATACAGAATCTGTGACAATAAATTTTATCGGTTCAAAATCAGTAAGGCTAACCATCAGGGTTTTTCGCAAAAAATTGAAAATATTTTATTGTTGAAATTCCGGTTCAAAATGGTTATAGGTAACGGGAATGATACGTTTAGAAAGAAACTAACGGTATTTTGATTATGGAAGGCGCGGTTATTGAAGTATCAAATTTTGAAAGCCGGTCACATTCTGTAATCAAACCTGGCCTGCAGGCGAATAAGACGACATATTGCAGCAAATTAAACGCAGATCGACTCAAAATTACATCTTTAATCCGACATAACCGAAACATACAGAATCTGTGACAATAAATTTTATCGGTTCAAAATCAGTAAGGCTAACCATCAGGGTTTTTCGCAAAAAATTGAAAATATTTTATTGTTGAAATTCCGGTTCAAAATGGTTATAGGTAACGGGAATGATACGTTTAGAAAGAAACTAACGGTATTTTGCTTATGGAAGGCGCGGTTATTGAAGTATCAAATTTTGAAAGCCGGTCACATTCTGTAATCAAACCTGGCCTGCAGGCGAATAAGACGACATATTGCAGCAAATTAAACGCAGATAGACTCAAAATTACATCATTAATCCGAAATAACCGAAACATACAGAATCTGTGACAATAAATTTTATCGGTTCAAAATCAGTAAGGCTAATCATCAGGGTTTTTCGCAAAAAATTGAAAATATTTTATTGTTGAAATTCCGGTTCAAAATGGTTATAGGTAACGGGAATGATACGTTTAGAAAGAAACTAACGGTATTTTGCTTATGGAAGGCGCGGTTATTGAAGTATCAAATTTTGAAAGCCGGTCACATTCTGTAATCAAACCTGGCCTGCAGGCGAATAAGACGACATATTGCAGCAAATTAAACGCAGATAGACTCAAAATTACATCATTAATCCGAAATAACCGAAACATACAGAATCTGTGACAATAAATTTTATCGGTTCAAAATCAGTAAGGCTAACCATCAGGGTTTTTCGCAAAAAATTGAAAATATTTTATTGTTGAAATTCCGGTTCAAAATGGTTATAGGTAACGGGAATGATACATTTAGAAAGAAACTAACGGTATTTTGCTTATGGAAGGCGCGGTTATTGAAGTATCAAATTTTGAAAGCCGGTCACATTCTGTAATCAAACCTGGCCTGCAGGCGAATAAGACGACATATTGCAGCAAATTAAACGCAGATAGACTCAAAATTACATCATTAATCCGAAATAACCGAAACATACAGAATCTGTGACAATAAATTTTATCGGTTCAAAATCAGTAAGGCTAACCATCAGGGTTTTTCGCAAAAAATTGAAAATATTTTATTGTTGAAATTCCGGTTCAAAATGGTTATAGGTAACGGGAATGATACGTTTAGAAAGAAACTAACGGTATTTTGATTATGGAAGGCGCGGTTATTGAAGTATCAAATTTTGAAAGCTGGTCACATACTGTAATCAAACCTGGCCTGCAGGCGAATAAGACGACATATTGCAGCAAATTAAACGCAGATAGACTCAAAATTACATCTTTAATCCGACATAACCGAAACATACAGAATCTGTGACAATAAATTTTATCGGTTCAAAATCAGTAAGGCTAACTAACCATCAGGGTTTTTCGCAAAAAATTGAAAATATTTTATTGTTGAAATTCCGGTTCAAAATGGTTATAGGTAACGGGAATGATTCGTTTAGAAAGAAACTAACGGTATTTTGATTATGGAAGGCGCGGTTATTGAAGTATCAAATTTTGAAAGCCGGTCACATTCTGTAATCAAACCTGGCCTGCAGGCGAATAAGACGACATATTGCAGCAAATTAAACGCAGATAGACTCAAAATTACATCGTTAATCCGAAATAACTGAAACATACAGAATCTGCGACAATAAATTTTATCGGTTCAAAATCAGTAAGGCTATATATAACCATCAGGGTTTTTCGCAAAAAATTGAAAATATTTTATTGTTGAAATTCCGGTTCAAAATGGTTATAGGTAACGGGAATGATACGTTTAGAAAGAAACTAACGGTATTTTGATTATGGAAGGCGCGGTTATTGAAGTATCAAATTTTGAAAGCCGGTCACATACTGTAATCAAACCTGGCCTGCAGGCGAATAAGACGACATATTGCAGCAAATTAAACGCAGATAGACTCAAAATTACATCTTTAATCCGACATAACCGAAACATACAGAATCTGCGACAATAAATTTTATCGGTTCAAAATCAGTAAGGCTATATATAACCATCAGGGTTTTTCGCAAAAAATTGAAAATATTTTATTGTTGAAATTCCGGTTCAAAATGGTTATAGGTAACGGGAATGATTCGTTTAGAAAGAAACTAACGGTATTTTGCTTATGGAAGACGCGGTTATTGAAGTATCAAATTTTGAAAGCCGGTCACATTCTGTAATCAAACCTGGCCTGCAGGCGAATAAGACGACATATTGCAGCAAATTAAACGCAGATAGACTCAAAATTACATCTTTAATCCGACATAACCGAAACATACAGAATCTGCGACAATAAATTTTATCGGTTCAAAATCAGTAAGGCTAACTAACCATCAGGGTTTTTCGCAAAAAATTGAAAATATTTTATTGTTGAAATTCCGGTTCAAAATGGTTATAGGTAACGGGAATGATACGTTTAGAAAGAAACTAACGGTATTTTGATTATGGAAGGCGCGGTTATTGAAGTATCAAATTTTGAAAGCCGGTCACATTCTGTAATCAAACCTGGCCTGCAGGCGAATAAGACGACATATTGCAGCAAATTAAACGCAGATAGACTCAAAATTACATCTTTAATCCGACATAACCGAAACATACAGAATCTGTGACAATAAATTTTATCGGTTCAAAATCAGTAAGGCTAACCCATCAGGGTTTTTCGCAAAAAATTTAAAATATTTTATTGTTGAAATTCCGGTTCAAAATGGTTATAGGTAACGGGAATGATACGTTTAGAAAGAAACTAACGGTATTTTGATTATGGAAGGCGCGGTTATTGAAGTATCAAATTTTGAAAGCCGGTCACATACTGTAATCAAACCTGGCCTGCAGGCGAATAAGACGACATATTGCAGCAAATTAAACGCAGATAGACTCAAAATTACATCATTAATCCGAAATAACCGAAACATACAGAATCTGCGACAATAAATTTTATCGGTTCAAAATCAGTAAGGCTAACTAACCATCAGGGTTTTTCGCAAAAAATTGAAAATATTTTATTGTTGAAATTCCGGTTCAAAATGGTTATAGGTAACGGGAATGATACGTTTAGAAAGAAACTAACGGTATTTTGATTATGGAAGGCGCGGTTATTGAAGTATCAAATTTTGAAAGCCGGTCACATTCTGTAATCAAACCTGGCCTGCAGGCGAATAAGACGACATATTGCAGCAAATTAAACGCAGATAGACTCAAAATTACATCTTTAATCCGACATAACCGAAACATACAGAATCTGTGACAATAAATTTTATCGGTTCAAAATCAGTAAGGCTAACCATCAGGGTTTTTCGCAAAAACATGAAAATATTTTATTGTTGAAATTCCGGTTCAAAATGGTTATAGGTAACGGGAATGATTCGTTTAGAAAGAAACTAACGGTATTTTGCTTATGGAAGACGCGGTTATTGAAGTATCAAATTTTGAAAGCCGGTCACATTCTGTAATCAAACCTGGCCTGCAGGCGAATAAGACGACATATTGCAGCAAATTAAACGCAGATAGACTCAAAATTACATCTTTAATCCGACATAACCGAAACATACAGAATCTGTGACAATAAATTTTATCGGTTCAAAATCAGTAAGGCTAACCATCAGGGTTTTTCGCAAAAAATTGAAAATATTTTATTGTTGAAATTCCGGTTCAAAATGGTTATAGGTAACGGGAATGATACGTTTAGAAAGAAACTAACGGTATTTTGATTATGGAAGGCGCGGTTATTGAAGTATCAAATTTTGAAAGCCGGTCACATACTGTAATCAAACCTGGCCTGCAGGCGAATAAGACGACATATTGCAGCAAATTAAATGCAGATAGACTCAAAATTACATCTTTAATCCGACATAACCGAAACATACAGAATCTGTGACAATAAATTTTATCGGTTCAAAATCAGTAAGGCTAACCATCAGGGTTTTTCGCAAAAAATTGAAAATATTTTATTGTTGAAATTCCGGTTCAAAATGGTTATAGGTAACGGGAATGATTCGTTTAGAAAGAAACTAACGGTATTTTGCTTATGGAAGACGCGGTTATTGAAGTATCAAATTTTGAAAGCCGGTCACATTCTGTAATCAAACCTGGCCTGCAGGCGAATAAGACGACATATTGCAGCAAATTAAACGCAGATAGACTCAAAATTACATCATTAATCCGACATAACCGAAACATACAGAATCTGTGACAATAAATTTTATCGGTTCAAAATCAGTAAGGCTAACCATCAGGGTTTTTCGCAAAAAATTGAAAATATTTTATTGTTGAAATTCCGGTTCAAAATGGTTATAGGTAACGGGAATGATACGTTTAGAAAGAAACTAACGGTATTTTGATTATGGAAGGCGCGGTTATTGAAGTATAAAATTTTGAAAGCCGGTCACATACTGTAATCAAACCTGGCCTGCAGGCGAATAAGACGACATATTGCAGCAAATTAATCGCAGATAGACTCAAAATTACATCTTTAATCCGACATAACCGAAACATACAGTTTCTGTGACAATAAATTTTATCGGTTCAAAATCAGTAAGGCTAACCATCAGGGTTTTTCGCAAAAAATTGAAAATATTTTATTGTTGAAATTCCGGTTCAAAATGGTTATAGGTAACGGGAATGATTCGTTTAGAAAGAAACTAACGGTATTTTGCTTATGGAAGACGCGGTTATTGAAGTATCAAATTTTGAAAGCCGGTCACATTCTGTAATCAAACCTGGCCTGCAGGCGAATAAGACGACATATTGCAGCAAATTAAACGCAGATAGACTCAAAATTACATCTTTAATCCGACATAACCGAAACATACAGAATCTGTGACAATAAATTTTATCGGTTCAAAATCAGTAAGGCTAACCATCAGGGTTTTTCGCAAAAAATTGAAAATATTTTATTGTTGAAATTCCGGTTCAAAATGGTTATAGGTAACGGGAATGATACGTTTAGAAAGAAACTAACGGTATTTTGATTATGGAAGGCGCGGTTATTGAAGTATCAAATTTTGAAAGCCGGTCACATACTGTAATCAAACCTGGCCTGCAGGCGAATAAGACGACATATTGCAGCAAATTAAATGCAGATAGACTCAAAATTACATCTTTAATCCGACATAACCGAAACATACAGAATCTGTGACAATAAATTTTATCGGTTCAAAATCAGTAAGGCTAACCATCAGGGTTTTTCGCAAAAAATTGAAAATATTTTATTGTTGAAATTCCGGTTCAAAATGGTTATAGGTAACGGGAATGATTCGTTTAGAAAGAAACTAACGGTATTTTGCTTATGGAAGACGCGGTTATTGAAGTATCAAATTTTGAAAGCCGGTCACATTCTGTAATCAAACCTGGCCTGCAGGCGAATAAGACGAC
This sequence comes from Nephrotoma guestfalica, assembly GCA_963691935.1. NCBI lineage: Eukaryota > Metazoa > Arthropoda > Insecta > Diptera > Tipulidae > Nephrotoma > Nephrotoma guestfalica. The sequence continues at coordinate 253,981,943 of OY829913.1, forward strand.
ATATTGCAGCAAATTAAACGCAGATAGACTCAAAATTACATCATTAATCCGACATAACCGAAACATACAGAATCTGTGACAATAAATTTTATCGGTTCAAAATCAGTAAGGCTAACCATCAGGGTTTTTCGCAAAAAATTGAAAATATTTTATTGTTGAAATTCCGGTTCAAAATGGTTATAGGTAACGGGAATGATACGTTTAGAAAGAAACTAACGGTATTTTGATTATGGAAAGCGCGGTTATTGAAGTATCAAATTTTGAAAGCCGGTCACATTCTGTAATCAAACCTGGCCTGCAGGCGAATAAGACGACATATTGCAGCAAATTAAACTCAGATAGACTCAAAATTAAATGACGCAAAAAAAATGTCTTTTTATTCACAAATTTACCATTTATTTAAATTTACCAAATTTAATGTACCCCTTACCGTTTTTCCTGATTTTCTATTTATCGATATTATTTCAACGGAAAACTTACAGATTGAAAAAACTACGAAAATATTCGCTCACATTCTTATATGTTCATTATACTCGTCCTACTTTTACATAATAAAGGCTACATACACATTTTATCCGTGTTATGTAACATTTTTTCCTTACCTGTATAATCCGTGCTTATTATAGTTATAAATCGGATTATCACTTTCGCTATCATTAAGTATAAAAATATTTTTGTATAAATCATTTATTTGCGTATAGGTTTTCTGATAAATTTTCCATGATTTTCGCAGCAGCCAACTTCCTTTCATGTAACCGCGAAACTCTTGGGTCAGAAACGTTAATATGCCCAGACAAACTTGTGTATCGGCCAGAATAATTTGTTTTTCCAAATTTTCCAATAAATTTTCTAAATTATTTAAATTTTCATCCGATTTAAGAAATAATTTTGTTCGTATCGTTTTCAACCAGCCAATGTCGTTCGCACACTTTTTCTCTAGCTTGATCAGCATTGTTTGAGATTCCTCGATTTTATCCATTTCGTATGATATTATGCTGTTCTGGAAGTAAATCAAAAACAAGAAATATTTAACATCTTATTAGTAAAAAATAGTAAAAAATCAAAAAAAAATTTTAAATTATAAATGTGAACGGAAAATTTACGGGAATATACTCCTACTAGATTCATAACGTGGGTAAATTTCTGACATCCAAGGCAGCAGTGAAGGTTGAAGGGGGGAACTCCAAATTATCTACGAACATGATACATGAGGAGCCGAAAGGATAGGGAATTCTGAACGAGCTAGGTTTGACTAAATCTTTCACTAAAATTGAACAAATCATTAAAGCTCATTGCCCAAAACGATAGTGCAAAATAATTACCAACTTATCCTGTTAAATAAAGAAACATCGACGAAATTCTAATAATGTCTAGACCTCATGTCGCAACTGAATAATTTTATTGCTCTTTTTATGTTTCCTTATATTTTTTGTTGGCGAAAGCTTTATGCATAGAAAATATCTAAAAAGTTATTTGTTTGGTCTTTTTGGGAATTTGAATAATCCACTCTGTTTTGTTATGTTCATAATGTTCTGATGAGTAGGTTTGGAAAATTTGAATTTTTAGACCAAGCTCGAGATAGTGGCGGATTCATTCTGCTTCCCACAACAGTTTTTGTAAATGCATGAACATTTTTTTTACCCTGAACTAGTCTTTCTGGCTTCGGATTGATAAATTACCAAAAATCGTTTAGATTGGAAACAATATTTTTCCCACCCAAGCAAACTAAATCGATAGACGAAACTAAAGCTCATCCAAGCATCTGAGCTTTTGGTTGAGCAATATCAACTAATTTTTCGATTATGATGGGATTGTGTACGTTGAATGAAAAAGGGATTATAAAATGATTTTGGAAGAAGCTCTGAATATGGCCCCTTGGGATGTAACTCGGCCATTTCCTAACCGATTATGATGAGACTTGTTACGCTGGATTTAAATGGGTTTCTTAAATAATTTTTGAAAGAAGTGATTGAATAGAGCCACCTATTTGTCATCAAACGGAAAATCTCTGCATTTTAGCTCCTTGCAGTAACCGCATATACCATATTTGGATTTTGCTATCTTGATATCGATCTAGCTGAAATATGTTTTTTTTATTATTTGGCACTAGCTCCAAAAATTTGGTGCCATATGGCCCAGTTTCAACATTTACAATTTTTAATTTTTTTACATTTTTTACCATCATAATTTAATTTTAATTTCTTTTCATACACCTATAGCACACATCGATATACGTTCATCCCCCTGGGAGGTACTGGGTTCGAATCCCACCAGAGGCTGGATGCAAAGCGACATTTCGTCATCGATTACGATCGGTGATGTTAATAAACACAACTAAGACCCTCTGTTGGAGTGCAGAATTCAGCGCCGACCCACCGTTCATGTCAATGTACAGGTTGACATGGAGCTTGCAATGCGCAGGTGGTATACTGTAATATAGTGTGAATGGGTGGTGTGTGCGTGAATGTAAAGGATGTAAAAGGGGGTCATCAATGGAGAGGATTGGTATAATTTGTATATCATGTCATGTTCTCTCTTTGTGAGAACGCCATTAATACTATTTTCTGTATACGGCGTTAACATTATGTTTATGGAATTACTAAGTAAATATTTTATAATTGTTTTATTCGGAAAATTTTAACAAAACCAAACCAACATTTTTTATTTTTTTTTTTATATTTGGTGAAAATGCTAAAAATCACCCTATAATTATAAATTCATTTCAGACATGAGACATACGATTCGTCTATGAGTTCTCACATGTTACTCAACCCAAACATGTCGCAAACAATTCATCTCAAATGTCTCACAAACGAAAATTACTCCCCAATTGACTGTCACTGATGAGTCATTAGTGTGTCGTCAATGATTTTATAGCTGGGATACTAATATAGCTGGATACAATTTTAATCACATCCGGCAAAAACAAATTTTAGAACACAGTAATCTAAGCAAATTTCATACAATATTTAGCGGGTTCCGTTTGCGTAAACAAAGTATTCGCAAGCACTTCAAGCTATCCATATCCTCAAACAAAAATTTTCTTTTGTTATTTTTACTTCTCTCTAACAAATTTGCGTTCCATTAAACATCTACTGACAAGTGCTAACAAGTATTTTGCTAACGCTAATGGAACTCGGCTATCGAAACCAACAGAATGTTGTAAGTGGCGCCATGTAAAGAGTGATTAAATTTTAAGGGCCGATGTTGATTTTAAATAAAACACAAATTATTTAGGAAATTATTGTCAATTCTTTTTATTATGATAATATGGTGTGGTTCAATTATGTATGGAACAAAATATCGGCCAAATGGCCGCCGCGACTTCGGCCGCACACCTCCACCCGATGGTCCAAATTTTCGATGACGCTTAGGCATAATTGAGGTTCTATGCCGTTAATGTGCCGAATTATCTCATCCTTTAGCTCTTGAATTGTTGCTGGCTTATCGACGTACACCTTTTCTTTCAAATTACCTCAAAGAAAGAAGTCCACATGATCACATGATCTTGGCGGTCAATTGACATCTCCACCACGTGAGATAACACGGCCATTGAATTTGTCGCGCAAAAGAGCCATTGTTTCGTTAGCTGTATGACAAGTGGCACCGTCCTGTTGAAACCACGTATCGTCCACATCCATATCTTCTAAATCGGGCCATAAAAAGTTCGTTATCATCTCACGATAGCGAACACCATTCACAGTAACTGCCTGACCTGCCTCATTTTGGAAAAAATACGGCCCGATGATGCCGCCAGCCCATAAACCGCACCAAACAGTCACTCTTTGTGGGTGCATTGGTTTTTCGACAATCACTCTTGGATTATGATTTGCCCAAGAGGTGAAAATGTGCCTCATCACTGAAGATGATTTTCTTCGAAAATTGATCATCCACTGTTGCCATTTCTTGCCACCATTCTGACCATTGACGACGTTTGGAATGGTCAAGTGGCTTTAGTTCTTGAGTCAATTGCACCTTATAAGCGTGTAAATGCAAGTCTTTATGCATAATGTTCATCAACGACGAGCGTGAGAGATGCAATTGTTGGGCACGACGCCGAGTTGAGGTGGACGGCTCTTCAGCCACACTATCGCGAACAGCAGCAATATTTTCTGCTGTACGAGCTGTACGAGCATGCACTGGTGTTTTAAAATCTCCTACAGACCCGGTTTGCTCAAATTTTTGCACGATTTTTCCGATTGTACGCACATTTGGACGATTAAATTGACCGAAAACATCACGAAGTGCACGATATGCATTTTGATTTGAACGCCCATTTTCATAATATGCCTGAATAACTTTAACGCGTTGCTCGATTGTGTATCTTTCCATGGTTCAAATTGAGTTAGTCTGAAATTGAGAAATGTCAAATTAAATGCAGACAAAAACTTGACGTTTAGGTGTGGTTCACATTCAACGTCGGCCCTTAAAGTTTAACCACCCTTTACTACATAATAATTGGAACACCCTACAAAAACGAGAGACTTTCAACATTCTAGGCAACACAGCAAATGAACTATTTCACATAATGGGCATTCGTGACGCAGACAGTATGAAAAAGAAATATGGAAGGGAAAAGCAAATCAAGAGTATCTGCGCTAAAACTCATTAAAACCCAGACCTCTATTGCCGATACCACTCTCAAGATCCTAACAAGGAGCGAGGCTGAGATCATCCAACACTGGAATATCTTTCACCAACAAATTCATGAGATCGTTTATCTCAAAAATGGCAATCGGCCAGAAGCTTTGTCAATGCATACATTTATTTCAATGTTAAACTGTCAGTACCAATATCTCAAAACCAGCTCTGTTGCGATAAGAAATATAAAAAATAACTCACCATATGCCGGCCGGTGTGATGGTACGTGGACATCGTAATCCTGATCAAGAACTTATTTTATATCAAGTGATGCCTTGCGGGGGCAGACTGAGTGAACAAAACCTTATCTTTAAACTAGAGCTACCTCTGATACGCAGTGAAATGTTTCAATTATTCAAACCATTGCCATTTCCAACACCAGAAGCAACCTTCACACAACCCGCGATGGCGTACTGGCAACATCTTTGCATTACGACCAGTACTATATGATGTCAAAGCATGAGTTTCATCACTGCAAATTTACTGACGACTGTTATATTTGGAAACTTCAGCATCCGATCCACACTGCATATCAAAATAGTAGTATTTGTGAACTCCAATTATTTTAAGGACTGCCGGGTTTGAAAACAATTATCAAAAAATGCACAAGGTATTTGGATCAAATTAAAAAACAATAACTAGATATTTTCATTGTATCACGAACAGCTGGCTACAATAGTGTATGCGGAAGATATATTTTCAGTAATGCTTCCAATCTATGGCGAAATATCTCTCAAGGAAGGTTGTATATTAAGCGTTGGATTGGTCGCTTTAAAGAGTCACAAGGTAATAAGGCAGAATTGATTTGCCGTTTCTGCCAGCAGTAAACTCATCCAAAGAAGAGACGCCTATGAACTCGATTCGATGATATATCTTCTTGGCGGATTAATATTAATCGGAATCATTCTTTATATATGTAAGGCGAGGAAAACACCACCACACAAGGACGAGTACAATTTGGAAAACATGGGACAAAAACAACAAGGGGACAAACAACAAAGGGACAATCCTGCATTTAAACTAAGTGTTGCCTCGAAATATGTTCAGCCGTTGTTGTTAATACAAGGCGAACATTCCTTTCGTCAACTGTTTTGGCTAAACAAATTTCTACAAATTTGCCGATGGTCTAGTAGATTACGAGTAAGGGGCTGAAAGAATTATAATTTCATTTTATATTGTGAAAATTTTATTTAGTAAACACATACAATCTTTGAAACTGAATCTCTCTCCAATTCTTTAGATTTAGCAGTACAACGTTCATATACACTCGTATGCATTGCAAAACTTTATAAATTTATTTTAGTTATGCTCGTACTGGGAATTTTCAAATAAAAAATGTGTACATGAGGATATGGGTAAACCCTTTATGTCGGTAAATAATGTAAAACGACAAAACATACCAGTATGTACTCGTACATACATTACACACTACACTCGTACATATCGGTTATGCTTGTTAATTATTTGAGAACATTTGGGTAAAATCCCAGATTTCGTTCAGCAGAAATAAACTGTAGCATTGAATGAGAATTTTAATTATTTATTTCTCAGTATTAAACATTTAATGCGAACGATCATTCTTGCATCATCCTTCGAAATCGAGAGCACCAAACATATTTTATAAAAGGGTTTTCCATAATTGCGGTCAAAAATGTTTTCAGTAAATCCAAATATTTTGTGAAACGTTTCACACATTAGTATTATCCTAGTATCTAACCGAATCTCATTCTGATTTAGTATTTTATGTCTTCGAATAGCGATAAAATTTTATTTTAATAAGATTAATTAGCAGGCATTATATAGATGCAATTAATTATTCATAAAACAATATACGAATAAACGATAAAAGGATTGGGTCCACATTCATGTTATCTTAAATAAACAAATCTTTTAGGGCAAAATATCCACTTTATGCATGTTGCTATAGAAAATGTTTTACTCAGTGAACGTGACAAAAAATGTTATTATTTTAAGTCCCTCTTGTAACACAGAGAAAATCTTGATAAAACTTATCCAAGTCATATATCAAAATATACGAAAAATTCTTCTACCTTTGTGAATGAATGAATACGTAATTTTTACCAGGAAATCAGAATTTTCCAAAGAAGTAATATGCATATTTTTATATACTTTGCTACTGAATTTTGATAACAATTTTCTTTTTAATTAAAATGATGCTAGCAGAAGAGTTGAGCTTTGTATTTTTTGAAATAACAAGGCTTGGTAAAATCCATGAAAAAGATGGAAGATTTTGTCCCAAAAATAATACTTAAACGAATTTTTTTTGATAACGTGCTAATCGACATGCTTTAGTCAAAACAGTGACTCGTAAACCATATGTCATGATTGGAGTTACATAGTTGTTTATACATCCGTATTACAATAGAAAAAGGTAATCTGTGCTCACGAATAAATATTGCTAACATTTTCACAGCACATCGTTTTCGGATTGTCTCTGGACGGCTTAGTTCGGCAGTTATAAGAGCCTAAATATCGCAAAGTAGAACCAACATGAAAGTTTAAACCCCCTATCGTTTTTTTTTATTTAATTTTTATTTGGCACTAGCACCAAAAATTTGGTGCCATATGACCCGTTTCAAAATTTACAAATTTAGTTTTTAAATTTTTGCCATCATAATTTAATTTTAATTTCTTTTCATACACCTAGCACACATCGATCTTATTTCACAGTTGTATCCGATTTGTTCTAATAAACTCATACACATTCTTATATACGTTCGTTCCCATTCGTAATAATTCAGTCAAACTACTTGCACTCAATAGAACATCGAACATTTGTCTGCTTTGGTTAAATGCAGAACATTTCAGAATCAAATGTTGGATGTCCTCTACAACCAAACAGCTTTCACATAATTCACACATAACCAAATTGCGTTTCTTCAAAAATTCTTTCCAATTCCCATGATTCAATCTCACTCGTTCCATAGTTCTTAACATTCTAGTACCTCCTTTGAGCACCTTAAAGAATGGTTGCCTCAAAGGATACCTAACCATCTCAAAGTACTTCTTACCTTTCACCTGACATTTTTCAACAAACTCTCTCTCCCATTTTCTCCACAGATTCACCTTAAACATGCGAAGTACGTCTCTGGCATCCATGAATTCATATTCATTTACATCCTCAATCAAACAACCCCGTTTCGCAAGCATATCGGCTCTTTCATTACCTTCAATTTGTAGGCGTGAAGGTATCCATTGAAGGATGACCTCCCTCCCACAAAATTGAAGATACTTACCATAACCCCTATCAATTCTGCATTCATTATACAGATACTGTCATGCACTCTTACCATTTTCTCTTTCCTCATTGAAGGAATATAAATTCCCACACCTACGCGATCATCATTTACACTTGGATCTGTATATACTTCCACATGTACAACATAATTCATTCGTATTTTGCAAAATCCACTCTTAACCGATAACTCATTCATCATTGCTTTTGTTGTGTCATCAAACTTCAACCGTACTTTAGATTGCTCGGAGGGACTTTCGGATTTGCCGGACGAATCTTGGAGAATATGTTAATATTTTAAACGATTACCAGTGATCTTGTTGTCTTTTTGTAAACCGTTCCTCTTTGCAATCTTTCTTTCATTTCATTCACCAATTTATTATCCTTAGTTAACATTCGCACAGTCTCTCGCACGGTGATCCATTCCCTCTTATAATTAAGAGAGAGAGATCCAATACACCAATACACCAATACACACAGAGTGTGTATTGGTGTCCAATTGATCGCTCCTAATACCACTCTAGCACACGCATTCTCCACAAGCATCAACTTTTTATACCCAACCTTGGACCCATCACCATATATCATTCCATACACAATTTTAGTTGACACTAGCACCTTTCGTAACATATCAGTAACACACAATCTACTCTTACAATTATCGGCCAATTTTTCCATATGCACTTTGAAACTCATTCTTCTGTCAATCCAGATCCCCAAATACCTAGTCAATTTCACACACTCAATTCTCTCATTATATATTCGCACATCAACCATCCGATTCATTCTAAAACCTATACTACAATATTTACTCGAATTTACTCTCAAATTCAATTCACTCAAACATTCGGTTACCTGATTCACACATTCTTGAGCCCGACTCAAGACCTCCTCGAGGCCTGGGTTAAAGAGAGTCGGTGAGATTTTACTGCCTTGGGGGAGGCCAATAGTCACCGCTCCTTCCAACGCTCCTTTCACCGCATAAAACTAACTTTCTCTCATTCATGAAGTCATACACCCATTTGCAAATTTTCCACGGAAACCCCAAGTCCATAAGGATCTGATAAAGTTTCCCTGGAACCACGTAATCATATGCCCTTTCTATATCCAAAAATACCTCCACAGAATACTTATTTTCCTTTTGTACTTCCCACACAAACTTTTATACACCTTCATTAGTAGAGTGGTTGTGACGAAACCCAAAGGTGATTTCCGAACAAATTTCCCTAGTTCACAAATTTATCTATACGACCTTTCATCATACCATTCACAATTTTAACAAATACATTCAACATACATATTCCCCTATATTTTGTTGCCAGATTCCTATCCCGATCCCTTTTAGGAATAGGTACCACTCCGTTTTCCTTCCATTTTTCCGGTATCTGAATACTCATCCATAATTGATTGAGAATTCGAAGCAAGGCCGCCTTGGCTTCGAATTCTAATCTACCAATCATTTTATAACTCACTCTGTTAGTTCCGGGTGTAGTAGATATGGATATTTCTAAAACCCCTCGGAACTCTTCCCATTCAAACTCCTTACACATATCGTTCATAAATTCATTTTCATTATCAGGTAACAAAATTTCATACCTATCGCTCAAATTGCTACGTACGTCCGTAATCATTTGTAAAAAGACACCTCCATTCTCTCTGTCATCTAACACTGCATTTCTGCCTTGCGCTTTATATCCTCTCACTCTATTAAATTTATCCCATACATCCTTAGTTGTGGTTCTATGTGCCATATTGGACACATAGTCCCGCCAACTTTCCTTTTCGCTCTACGGATAGCCTTTTTCAATCTTGCATTCATCCTTCCATAATTTATTCTGCATTCATGACATACACACCTATTGAACTCTCTCAATGCTATCCGTTTCCTTTCATACCAATACTGGATTTCATTGTTCCACCAACCATTCACCTTGTATTCATTCCCTCTGACATTTATAGTGCACATTTCATTCACTCGCTCTATTTCTTCCTCAAGTTGGTTAACCTCATTTACTTCTTTCATTATGAGAGTCTCATTCATACGTTTGACCCATTTCTTACGATTTATAATGACCTTACGGTCTATGTCAACATTTATACCACCTGATCACTACACAAATTCTCATCTGTGACATTCCAAGTGACTTGGTCCGCCAGCCCGCTAGATATTAAAGTTAAATCTATCGCGCTGGCTGTCGACCCCACTCTCGGAATTCTAGATCTCTTCCATTCAAACAAAATTTGAAAATCTCGTTGACTTTTCTCTCTGTCAGACGTAGACAACACTGGAGTTGCATAGATACTAACAAATAACAAGTTTCTGTCCAGATTCCGAGTTTGGGCTGCGATGATTTCAATGTGCTCGAAACGCGGTTGTCGCACAGTACCAGGCTGATATTGGCACGTGTCAATATCGCCACCCCGCCGAAGCCATTAGCCCTGGGTCTGGACAGATAATTGACGTTTCACCCGAAACGTCTTACCCTCACGCTCCCAAGTTTCACACAAAATCATCACATTCACATCGTTATTGGTCAGATAATTCTGCAACATATCGCCATTGGCATATATGCGGCGAATATTTATCTGTCCAATTTTCACGGATTCGGTGGATCTCAGCATTCGCTCTACCATTCAAACAAATGAAGAAAGGAGAGGGCATTTATAAACGCAAATGCGTTCCCTCTCCTCCTTCCCTCATTCATCATCAATCATACTTACATGGTTAGTTCCAAATAGTGTTAATTCGTTTGGAGTTAAATTAGAATGTCTCATTGCTAGCCATGCTTCATTTTTTTTGATTGTCTCTATGTCCATTGCTGTATTACAAGTTGTTTGTTGATTTGATGGCGGTTGTTGTTGTAATCTTCCATGTTGTTGTTGTACTTGCTGTATTTGTTGTTGTAGTTTGTTCGTTTCTAGTAGTTGTTTTGGTTGTTGCGGCTGTTGTTCATTTTGTTGTTGTCGTACTTGATCTTTAACTTTGCTGTTGTTGTTGTGGTTGGTTTAATTGTGTATGTTGTTGCCTTGAAGTTGAAATAGTTTTTTGATATGATTGTGGTTTTGTCTGTTCTAGTTTGTTTTCTTTGTTTTTCGGCTTTTGTGATGTTTGGTGGGTTAAAGGTGGTTTTTAATGTATCTGCATATGTTGTCTGGTTAGCTGGTGTGGTGTTTGCATATAATCGAAAATATTTGGCTTTCGCCTCGGGAAATGTTAATCTATCTATAGTTTTAATTTTCACTATTTCTACTTCTTGTCTATATACTCGACATTCCTTACTGTTGCTGGTGTGTGCCACGCCGCAATTTATGCATTTTAGTGAAGTGCACGGCTGGTTGTGTGGTGTTACTTCACTACATTTCTAGCACTTAGAATCACTTGTGCATCTCTTTTTGATGTGATTAAATTTGTGGCATTCTGTGTACTTCAACGGATTTGGAATGTACAATCGAATGCTTAGTTGTATAAAGCCTGCCCTCACATATTCCGGCAATACTGGTGAATTAAAAGTCAGGATAATTACTGCTGTATCCGTTAGCTTGTTTTCCACCCTTTATTTTATATATCTCAATGACGCCGTGGTCCTTAAGCCCTTCTTTGATTTCGTCCTAAGTTAAACTTTTTAGGTCGTGGCAGAAAATGGTACCTTTGGAACTGTTTAATATGGGGTGTTCCGTCACTTTTATTTTGGCCAATTGTCCCAGAGATGTGGCCTTCAGTAATGCATCCGTCGCTGCCTGATTTTTTGTCAGAACCAACAGTCCTCCAGCTCTCGAGCGTTGCGCTTTTTGTATTCCAAAAGGAGAAAAATTTGACAGGTTTTGTCCCTCCTGCTCTTGCTTTAGATATTTTTCATTCACTCCATTGTAATCCATTATATCTGCACCGCCACCGAATCCTAATCCCTTTGTTCGCATTTCTTCGATCGTTTTCCTTTTGGAGGGTTGGGTAGTATTTCCTAACATCCTCAACGGAGCGAATCTATTTGGGCTTTCAAACATCTCCCCTTTTAAGGGCCGAAGCCCTCCTTTTGCCTACACCTGTCTTTACTTACTGTCTAAAATCACGCCGGTTAAATATAAACAAACACTTGTTGTTGTTGCCACCAAACAATAATCCACTTAAAACACTATATATTTTGCGTCCACCACCTTTTTTAATACTATAAAATTGTTCTTACACCACTATAAAACTATTTTAACTTAATGAAAACCCAAAACCACTTAAATTAACTATTTATCAATTTTTTTTTTTTTTTGTAACTATTGCCAACGGCTTTATTCTTGAATCTTTCTTTATACGAAACTAACAAGAAGTGTGAAATTCTTAAATACTATATATTTTTTTTTACTTAAGCCTTAACCTATGTTAGTACTTAATATTAGTATGCATTATTATTTTTAAATTATTATTAATTACTTAATTTAAGTGTGTTAGGTCAACATGCGTGTAATTATTAAATATTTCAGTTGATTAAATCTAGAGGATCTGCTCTGCGAAGCCGTTTGTATTTCGGTTGCCTTAGTAGTTCTCTAGCTAATTCGTTAGGGTGTGATTCCAGTTTCAGATGGTATTTTAGACTGCATGATTTTATTGTCTCTTTAACCGTTTTGATTCCTAGGTCTCTATGGATGTTGCTGTTTCGAATATACCAGGGTCCATTTGTAATGCTACGAAGTATCTTTGCTTGCGTTCTTTGTACAATTTCTATATTTGAGGCACTAGTTGAGCCCCATAGTTGGATACCATATGTCCATATGGGGATTAGGATCGCTTTGTATAGTAGAACCTTGCAGTCTAGAGAGAGTTTCGATTTTCTTCCGATCAACCAGTACATTTTAGAAAATTTTATTTTTAGTTGATTACGTTTTGTTTCAATGTGCTTTTTCCATGTCAATCTTCTATCGAGATGAAGACCGAGATATTTGACGTTTGTTTGTTGAGGAATTGTGATATTGTTTAATTTTACAGCCGGACATGTGCGTTTATTCAGCGTGAATGTTACATGTGTTGATTTACATTCATTCGTCCTTATCTGCCAAATTTTTAGCCAATCTTCGATTTTGTGCAGATGTTCTTGTAATTCTCTCGATGCTGTTTGAGGATTTTTGTGTGAAAACAATATAGCTGTGTCATCAGCAAAAGTTGAAGTGATTATATTTTTTCAGTTATTGGTAAGTCAGCTGTGAACAACAAGTATAGCACAGGTCCCAATACACTACCTTGCGGTACTGCTGCCTTTATCTCGGTTAAATCAGTAGTGGCCGTACCTTGTTTCACCTGGAACATCCTTTAGGCTAAGTAGTTTTCTAGAATTGCATGAAATTGTCTAGGCAGAAGAGTTTTAATTTTGTAATTTAATCCTTCATGCCATACTTTGTCGAAAGCTTGCGCAATATCCAAGAAAACTGCCGAGCAATATTTCTTTTCTTCTAAGGAGAGCTTAATTGTGTTTACAATTCTGTGCACCTGTTCTATTGTGCCGTGCTGCTCTCTAAATCCAAATTGGTGATCTGGTATAATGCGACCTACAGTTAATATAGGTATTAGTTCTTCTAGTAGCATCTTTTCAAAGAGCTTTGAAATTATCGGAAGTAGACTTATTGGCCTGTACGACGAGACTTGGGTTTCGTCTTTACCTGGCTTAGGAATCATGATAATTTGAGATATTTTCCATTTTTGGGGAAAGTATCCACATCTCATAATCGCATTAAAAATATATGTTATATATTTTATGCATCTATCGGGTAATTCTTTGATCATTTTTCCAGTTATTAGATCATGGCCTGGAGCTTTCTTAGGATTTATCCTGTTTTTGATAACCGTTTTGACGCATTTCCATTTAAATTTGACTGGATTTGGGTTCGACTCGTCCCTCGTAAACTGTGGTAGTACGCAGTCATTATTTTTTTCGTTTGGAGTGAACACTTTTTGTAGATGGTTAGAGAAAGCGATAGCCTTTTCTAAATCACATCTGGCCCAATGACCATCTGGTTTCCTTACCGGTGGGTTCGATAGTTCTGGCCTTTTTAAATTTCTTGCTGCCTTCCACAGTGAGTATTTATGAATTGAAAAAGAAATTTTACGCCGAGCTGTCAATTTCTATGTGTACGCTTGCCAATCTATAGCACTGGAAACGACCACCTATCGTTACGGTCATAATATTTTCATTAAATGGTCTTATGAGAATTTCAGATTTGCGTTCACTTACCTCTAAACCTAGTGAATGAAGTAGACTAACAAGCTCTTCTAGAATAGTAGACAATGTGCTTAAGTCATCACTAACGAGTAACAAATCATCGGCATAGGCTAATATTAATGGTAATTTAATAGCTTGATCTTGTGAAAGTCGTAAACCTGGAATAACTTCTGCGAGGGTTTGTAGAACGGAATCCAATATTAAATTGAATAAGGTAGGTGAAACGGGACATCCTTGTTTAAACCCCATACCACGTTGAAATGCCCTTGTTCTTTGTTTATACCATATGATTGATGTTAATTCGTGTATACAGGTTCGTATTATTCAATATGAGAGAGAATATTAGTTGCTTGGTTAAGATCAACCTTATCGAACCTGTTTTCCATTCCTCATCGATAACACGCCGCATAACAAACATATGGTCATCTGTCGATCGATTGCGGATAAATGCAGCCTGATATGATCCTATCTGAGTGTGTATTTCTTCGAACCTAGATAATAGGAATTTTTCATATACTCGATACCCAGTGTCTGAAAGAGTTATTCGTCTATAATCTGTGATGGTATTGGGTCGTTGTTTAATTGCCAAAACTGTTATAAAACATACATGAAAGACCTTCATTCCCTCTTCAGGTAAAGGTTGTAATAGCTAATTGAAATTTGTTCTAAACCAGGAGCAGTTCCTCTTCTAATGGAAAATATGATGGTTTCTATTTCTTCCCGGCTTGGAGGCAATCCTAATGGCCAATGGTCCTTTTCAGTTATTAGAGGAATGGCGGAACCCTAGGTAGTTGATAATAATTGCTCCCATCCTGACAAAGGAATATATGTACTTGCCATCTTATTAGAATTTTGTCTATATGAACGAATGAATTGGTAGGTTTGGCGGAGTCGACTAAAAGGATTTACATCGTTTAAATTTCGGAAAAATTCTCTACATTCTTCTGCTTTGGATTTTCTAAATTCTTGTTGAACATTATATCGACAATTTCTGATCAGATGAGGATTACGGGGTGTCCTTATCAGAGCAGTTTTTAAAGATGTTATTGCTGTTTTCTGTCCCTTAGTCATAGTGGCTTGCCTAGTTAAAATTAGGTCTGATGAAGCCTTTATAGAATGCACTAAAGCCCTCCAAACTATTTCAACTGTTGTTATCATTGGGAAATTGAGAGTACCATCTAATATACTGTTGGTTTGATACTGTACGGTTTGATACTGTTTTAGGATAGCTGGATCTTTTAATAAATCAACTCTCCATCTTCTAAAATTTTGACTTTCGTAGTCTTTATGTGGATACAATGCAATTCTAATTAGCTTCCGTGAGTCAGACTGTACTTTGATTACACGTCCAAATACTAATTTATGATCCGAAATAAATTTCTTTATTAGTTTACCTTTTTTTCCGAAAATTTTCCTCTTACATACTTTATCTCTAATAATGATTTTCCGGGGTTGAACAATATATGATCTAATTGGGATGATGATTTAGGACCCTTCCAAGTAGTAAGGCAGGCATCTACTACCAAAAATGGTACAAATTGATAAACTATTCTGCAGTGCAAATTCAATTAGTATATCGCCAGGTTCATCAGTTTCTTGATGATGATCTTCATGATGATTTTTTATGTGATAAACTCAATTGATCCAATCCTATATGAGCATTAAAATCGCCTAAAATTCAAACAGCTCGTGTTTTATTATACTTTCGTATAATTGTAGTTATTCTACGAGTTAAGAGATGTGAAAAAGTTGAATTAAAATTTGATCGAAAATGGGTACAAATTAGCAACACTTCACTTAATCGTCTAAATCGTCTTAATTGACAGTTTGAAGAAATTTCTTGCTCTGGCTCTAGTTTCAAACTGAACATTGGTTGGGGTACCTTCTCATGGTTTACTATATTACCAATAGATTTGGCATGGAAACCTTTCGCAGCAAGTCCAACGTTTTTCCAATTTATCGATCCGTTCTGAATAATACGATTTCTCCAAACCTTCAAAATAGGCGTTTGTTGCATCGATGATCTCCTCATTAGAGCCGAATCTCTTTCCGAAGAGCCATTTCTTCAAGTTCGGAAACAGGGGGCTAAGTCTGGAGAATATGGCGTATGTGGAAGCAATTCGAAGCGTAATTCATGGATTTTGGCCATGGCAACTAAACACGTGTGCGCCCGTGCATTGTCGCCAAACGCGGTTGTTTTTCTTTCAAAATGTCGCTGAAACGGTCCAATAAGTTGCAGTAATATTGGCCGTTGACTGTTCTCCCCTTTTGAAGGTACTCATGACCTTGTTGGTCGATAAAAGCATCTTAGCCATCTTAGGCGCAGATTCGCCAATAGAAATCCACTGTTTAGAGTGTTCTTTAGTATCCGGTGTATAGTGATGGATCCAAGTTTCATCCACAGTTATGAAACGACGCAAAAACTCCGTTTTATTTTGCTTGAACATCGCCAAACCTGCCTCGGAAGTTGTCACACGTGTGCGTTTTTGGTCGATTGTAACCACACGCGGCACCCAACGCGCGGATAGCTTTTTTCATTCTGCGGTCTTGCAATACCATATCATAGATTTTGTCAACCATTTTTGGTGTGGTGACTTTATATAGGCGTCCTGAACGTGCGGCATCAGTTGTGCTTGTACGACCACAACGAAAAACAGTAAACCACTTGTGAATCATTTTAATCGATGGTGAAGAGTCCCCATAATATTTATCAAGCTTTGTTTTGGTTTGCGTAATGGTTTTTCCACGCAAAAAATAATGTTTAAGGAACACACGAAATTCATTTTTTCCATGTTTGCAAAAAAACAATGGGTTGTCTGTTTTCAATGGCTGTCAAAACTGAACTAAATGACAGATCTGTCTGAAAATTTTGATTTGGTCTAGTGACAAATGGTATTGACACATGACATCTGGGATTTGCGATTGTGACGCCATCTGTTGCACTTTTACCAGACTTCTCACTACGCCCTCGGATGTGTAATATTTTTCACCAACTTCGTCAAAGTGTTTAACTAAGACTCTGCAGCCGGCGAATCTTTGTTTCATTTAAATTACCTCTTATATTTTACCTCTCTGCCCCGCAAGCAATATAAAATTTGGAATCTGTTAATGCTGCGATTTTAATAATGCGATAATGTCGTCGCTGTATTGAGGTCAGCGACCTCTAAAGTAGAGAATTGGTTGTCAAAAGGTATCTGGTTATCACCTAGTACAGTCCATGTCACTTTGCTCCTGTCAGCAAACTGGGCAGATCTCGGGCTACGTTTCCTTTTAGGTTGAACAGTGATATACCTAACCAATCTCGTTTGTACTAGTTTATTTTCACATTAACCACGGTCACTAGAGTTCGTCGCACTGAGTTCATTACTATCGTTTTCGTTTAGCATTTCTAAATTTGCTACTGAATTAATTTTTTCTTCGCTGTTTTTATTTTTATTTTTAAGCGGCGGTATAATTAATTCTGTCGAAGAAGCACTTTTATTCACTGGCTTAGTTGTTTTCTTTGGGCTGTGTTGAACTTTACCCGCACTTGGTTTGTACTTGCACTTGCAATACTTATATAGGGTTTTCCAATAAGCGGTTTCATTTTGAATAGCCTGCTATTTAGGCAGCTGTCAATTTTGAAGCTGTCATCTTTTGACATTTGACAAGTAAAAACTACGCCATTACTAAAAATGGTACGATACACGCTACAACAACGCATTGAAATAGCTAAAATTCACTACAAAAATGGTGAAAATTTTGCAGTCACAGTTCGCAAAGCTAAAGCACTTTTGGGTCGTCGTGAGGCACCTTCTCTTGGGACAAGTTAGTGATGTGGAGAATCGAAACCGTGTGCGTCGCTCAATAACAACTGAGAATATTGCTGCTGTAGCCCGTAATGTTGCCGAATCTTTGGAATTTGATATTCCACAAACGACATTACACCGTATTTTGCATAAAGACTTAGGTCTTAAGGATTTTAAAGTTCACAATAACTCAAGCCGGTCGATCACCATAAACGACGTATCTTCGCTGATTGGGTCCGTCAAATCCATCAAAATGATCTGGATTTTCATCGAAAAATCATCTTCAGTGATGAGGCCCATTTTCACCTCGGAGGCTACGCCAATAAGCAGAATTGTCGCATTTGGAGCTCAGAAAATCCAAGAATGATTGTTGAAAAGCCTCTCCATCCTCAACATTTTTGGGTTGGCGGTGTGATTGGACCTTTCCAAAATGATGCTGGTGCAACTGTTACGGTGAATGGATTGCGCTACCGAGCTATGATTTATGATTTTTTATGCGCGGAATTGGAAGATATTGATGTGGACGATGTTTATTTTCTGCAAACAATCACAATTTTGCAAGAAAAGTTTCTTGACTGTGTTATTTCTCGAAGAGGTGATCATAATTGGCCACAGAGATCTTATGATTTAACACCTTTAGACTTTTTTCTTTCGGGCCATGTGAAAGATAAGATCTATGCCAATGCTCCACAACCGCTTCAAGACCGTAAAGATGTAATTCGTGAAGTTATCGAGGACATACATCCGCAAATGTGCGAATTGGCGTAGTCGTGGCCGCCACGGCTGATTTCGTTTTCAAATGTTAATGGCATACCATTCTCTTTACAATGCAATAAACATTCATTGGTTTCTCTTAAAAATACTCGTTTTTTTAAATATCAAAATGAAACCTCTTATTGGAAAACCCTTTATTTTCTATATGAAAGTTTAGTTTGTTGTATATTGTGTTCAGCGTTCGATGTTCGAAGAAGTCTTTTTTGGGGGAAAAGGCCCCTCATAAAGAGATGAATAAAGGGGACCACTGTAATGTATTTAGGCCGAGTTTTCAAGTGCGGGTAACAAAGTGTCACATTTTGTTCTACAGAAAAACTTACACTTGTGCTGATTTTGTCGACTTCTTTTGAGCCTACCTCTGCCGTTCCACAGGGATTGATTTCGAACGTTTATCGATAACTGGTCAATCAAAAATCGATTACCGCTCAATGTTAAAAAATATGTCTCTCTGACCTTCGCAAAGAAATTTACTAAAGTTGATTTCACCATTATTAGAAGATTAAAGACTTAGGAGTTACGTTCGACCAAAAATTTGGTTTCGATAGGCATATCGATCTTATTTATCGTAATTCTTTCAAAATACTGGAGTATACATTCAGAACGAGTAGAGAGTTTAAGGGTCCTACAATCCTTTTCAAACACTGTCTTTCGTCAATATCTCCTAATTCAATGAGTTTCTAGGTGATTTAAGATCACAAGTAAACGTCCCCCCTTCAATCTAGCATCGTTTCCGAGAAAAAGCCTGGCATTTATTAAAAAACCCACCCTATATAATTATGGTATAACTCATTAAAATAATACGTAAGAATTATAATCACATAATCAATAAATTACGCAAATATCCTATAAACTGTACCCTGATTGGAAAAAATTGCTACATTTATCGCGCCATCCTGCTAACCTATGCTTCCTAATTAATTTACATCCTTTTACAATGATGAAAATTAATGATGCACCAACATAAGTTTACACCAATTTCCACCTATTTTCCACCCCATAACTTTTTATTTTCCTGATTATTGTTGTTACTTCGTTATTTTGTGTTTTCCGATTTACAATTTCCTCTCCTAACAAATAATATAGAAAACGTAGGAAAATTTCAAAATATTTAAAAATAAACTACGAGGTAGTTTTCCATATATTTTTATTTATTGATTTTTATTTAAATAAAAATAAAACTTTTTAGTTTGTAGCTTTCTACATATCACTAAAAAAACGACGTGAGAGTTAAATAATTCCCTGCTGTCGGTATTACTGAGAAGGTTAAATTTTTTGTTTCTATTTTTGTGTAAATATTTAATGTATACGAACCATGCCTAGATGTGCAAACAAAATTATGGTGGTATTAAACCTTGTGCGTTGTGCCTTGACCTAGCCTATTACTTTGTCCGTTGCTACTTATGGTTTATTTATTTTATTTCGCTGGCGCTACTTCCCATGTAGAGGTTTGGCCCATGTAGGGGTTTGATTCATAAGTTCATTGAATCCTAGAGCGGCTGAAGCTGGGGAAGGTATATATTTCTTGTGAGCAATTTTATTTTGTCTAGCAGCTTTGGCGGATTCTGTTGAAAACATTTTAAAATCTGGATTGGGATATATTTATTGATTCCATGTAACACGGTCTCAGTGAAATTTGAAACGGCGTGATCTATTGATTGTTATAGATACAATGGCTTTGAAAAAGATCGTAAACCATCATAGTCTGCATCGTTGAAATGCCAAAGACGCCTCGGCTGCTGTCTGAATTTCGGCGGAGTCCGACAGATACTTTTATGGTTATCAGCTTACAACTCGTATCTTGGTGACTCAACCATTCTTTATAGTGGGGAATAATCTATATAAACTAATATAAACGAGGGTCAACAGGGTCTATACAAACTAATTAAGAAAATGAGTATACTCTAGCTAGGTAGGGACATTTTAAGCACAATAGTTTGAGCGGCTTTTATGAAAATTTAGTACTTCTGATGTCGAGCGTACAGTGTGTAGTCTTTAATCAACATGGACACTCCACATTTCACATAGAATCCTTGTTTGAATTGTTAACGCTTGGAATAAAATTCGTTCTCGTAGATGTTATGAGATGCTTTTGCTTCCGTTAGTACTAACATGTCGGGTCTGCGTGATTCGAGATGTTGATGTAAACAATTTGTTTTAATCACGAGTAGACAATTATAAAACAATTAACGCGGGAAAACGAACGCGAAATCAGAAACTGAACTTAAATAACAATTATAAAGAAGAGACGTTTTACGGATGTGGGTAGAAGTCCAACAATCCAACCGTTTTAGCCATTTAATTCTACTTGATGCGTCATCATCTCGTTCGATCGATTTCACTTTGGCCTCTCACGTACCAAGTTCGAGGAAAAAATTACAACGTTTTTCAGACAAGCCTCTTACACAAGAAGGAAGTCAAATCTCGTGTGCGAAACGGATTTATGTTTCGTCTACTTGTGCACTGATCATTGTAGTAAGGCTTTCAGATAGGATACACCGCACACACGTATAACTACACGTTTTGAAGGCGAGTCCCGAATATCATCAACCGAATCATCATCCGCCGAATCGCCTTGAAACAATAAGATCACTGTGCAATATGTCGCAATCGCAATTTGACTTCTGTTTTTACGGAATTAAACATTTCTGTTTTAATGAGCCAGACAAATTTTGTTTGCAACATTTCAGTAAACGTGCGATTAAACTATTTGAGAGACCACATAAGACCCCTCTTATGAATAAATAAAATTCTATTTTTCAATAGAAAAAAGTACTAAAAATTATTCGAAAGTATCGAAGTACTTTTCAACTAACGACTTTTCAAAAATTGTGCGAGCCGAAAAAAGTTAAAGAAAGGAACCCGCGCCCACCAGACGACATCAAAATCGTCTAATGTGAAAGAAAATATAACAAAGGGACTGATATGAAAACACTAAATATATAAAAATACTGAAAATCAATATTATCACTCATAATAACTCCTCAAGTTCAAAGGAAATGCGCCGAAATGCTATTTATCCTCTAGAAGTTAGGGAACTGGTTGCAGCAAAATGAAAAGCAAGAAAGGCCTGGCAAAGAAGTCGAGCGCCAGAATATAAAACAACTCTTAATTTTTTATCCAATAAACTAAAGTTGCTAATTAAAGAAATCAAAAACGAATCCATTAATAAATACTTGAGTGGCCTTACTGGGGAAAAAGATACCGAGTACTCCCTTTGGAAAGCGGCAAAAAGTTTAAAACGACCTAAACTACAAATTCCACCAGTAAAAAATGAAGATGGCACATGGGCTATAAGTGCAAAGCAAAAAGCTTCGTTGTTTGCAACCCACCTCGAGAACACGTTTCACCAACTACCTAGACAAACTGCAGAGGAAAACATACCACCAGTATATAAAATGGATAACTGCAATATATCTCCTGTCACACTACAAGAATTAAAAGAGGGAATCAATCTCAACCTAAATACAAAGAAATCTCCAGGATATCACTTAATTACAGGACAAATAGTAAAAGCTCTTCCTGAAACAGGTCTACGTAAACTACTCCAAATAATTAATGCAGTGTTCAGACTTAAACACGTTCCAAATCAATGGAAAGTAGCAGAAGTAATTATGATACCTAAACCAAACAAACCACTTAATGACAAAAATTCGTATAGGCCGATTTCCTTACTCCCAATAATTTCAAAATTATTCGAGAAACTACTCCTAAAGAGACTAAAACCAATAATAGCAGAAATAAATCTTGTTCCTCCACATCAATTTGGCTTCAGAGAAAATCATTCAACAATAGAACAAGTACACCGAATTACAAACATAATTGAAGACGTACTTGAAAAAAAGAAAGTATGTTCAAGCGTCTTCTTGGATGTAGCACAGGCGTTTGACAGAGTATGGCATAAAGGTTTGAAATATAAATTACAGAGACTTACCAAAGCAGTTTTATGAAATTCTAAAATCTTACATATCTAACCGACACTTTCGAGCTAAATTAGATGGCGAATATTCAGAAATAAAGAAAATATCAGCAGGGGTACCACAAGGTAGCGTTCTGGGACCAACTTTATATGTTCTATACACCTCGGACCTGCCAACGATAGAGAATACTAACATAGCGACGTTTGCGGATGATACGGCCATCTTAGCAGTTGCTAATTGTATAGAAGAATCTACAAGCAAATTGCAAAGAGCTACTAATATTGTCAGTACCTGGACCAAGAGATGGCGAATAAAACTTAATGAAACAAAATCTGTTCACGTAAACTTTACCAACAAGAAGGTCAACTGGATACCAGTAGAACTGAATTCCCAGCAAATTCCCTATGCAAATACGGCAAAATATCTAGGCATGACTCTAGACGCGAAACTAAAATGGAAAGAGCATGTGAAAAAGAAAAAAGAGTTAAACATCAAATACAGAAAGATGGTTTGGCTCTTAGGAAGAAATTCTGAGTTAACTCTACATAATAAATTACTACTATACCGGCAAATCCTAAAACCTGTGTGGACTTACGGTATTCAGCTCTGGGGCTGTACAAAGAAAACCAATGTCAATATCATCCAGTCATTCCAAAGCAAAGTCCTTCATGGAATAGTTAATGCACCGTGGTACATAAGAAATGACAACCTCCATAGAGATCTGAAGATGGATTTCGTTAGTGAAGAAATAAGCAAACATGCGAGAAAACACATGCAACGTCTACACCAAAATGTCTGTCAAAAGTCTACACCAAAATGTTGAGATACGTCGTATGTTGGATGATTCAAACCTAGTAAGACGGCTGCGAAGGAAGAAACCGCATGATCTACAAGATCCAATCAGGATCGACTAAAAATATAATAAAATTGTAAAGGGGACTAGCCAAAGAGCTACAACCCTCCAAACAAGAATATAAATTATGAAAGATAAATTACTAGATGATTTGTAAATCAGTTGTAATAAATAAATATAAAAAAAAAAAAAACTCATAATAACCAATATCTTCAAAAAACGCGTTATCGCAATCACACAACATGTCATCGTAATGCAACCAGCACAACATGGTGTATTCCTCAATATAATTTAACATAACGACTGACATGTAACTGACGCAAAACACAAGACCCAAAGCGAAACAACATGACGCAATATGGTACAAATCGCACAACATGTACAACATCATACAACATGGTGCAACATCTAGCAACATCCTGCAGACTGCATTTCTAAACAAAATGCAGCATCACGCAACATGGGACAATATCACGACACATGATTTAATATAACGCAACGTGTTACAACATCTCAAACATAATACAACTACACGCAACATCCCGCAACATAACGCAACATTGTACAACAAGACGCAACATGGTGCAACATCATTCAACACCGAAATGGAAACTTATCTGGTATTCATAGTTTTGAACCTGATTATCTTTTCTCAAACGCGTCTTCCGTATGCAACATTTTTAACAAACGAAGATTTAGTCATATGTCAGATGCACAATTGAAGTAAAAGACTTCCGAATCCGTCACATCACGTAGGCTATGACAGGGTATCAATTTTCGTTTTTAATTTATATTCCTAATTATTGCTTTATAATTTATACATGAAATATTCCATTTATCCAAAAAAATTATTTTATATCAATATTATTTTAAAGGATTATACAAAAATTCATGAAATATAAATATTTAATTAAATTGGAAAACAAAATTGGGGCAAATTGATATTTTAAAACAACAAATTGCGTTGAAAGAACTCTAAAATGTAATATCCATAATGTAATTGTGTTGATTTAATATTAATTGAAAACAATTCATTCGTATAAAACAATTCTGTGCAGAGGATTATAGTTATTTTATCGGGTTGTTCCATGCGGGAGCTACATACGAGTATATGTACCGTTGTCGTTATATAAATAAAAAAAAATCCGTAAAATAAAAGTAAACGATTTTTTTACATTATCCCATTCTTCGAATCTACAATGTAACTATGTAAGTATGTAGTTATATATCAAGATCCTTTATGTACTTACTTTATGGTATGTTTGTTCATTCTATAAGCTCTTTATATATGATTACAACATGTATGGTTAGTTACTCTTATGTATGTTACATGCTCGATTCGAGTAAATAATTTCACAATCACAAAAGATAATCGATTTTTCTTGAAACATTTAAAGATGTGAAGGAGGAAGATATTTTATGATAAGAATGCAGACTAACTATGCAAATATGTGCACAAATATCACTTCATTTATGACAATAATGCTTTGTCGTAACTTATGGAATCTCAACTGCCATATTACATTTTATCCAACATAAACTTATAACACTAAACGCTTCGCGAATTAAAATAAAAGTTTGAAAGTTATCTCGTGATATTTTAAAATATGCAATCTTGAACAATAATTTTCTATCCTTGAAGACTCTTGTGGGAGGGCGACATACGAAGATTAATTATATGTTAAGTATTTTTACGGTTTGAGCGAACTTTGAATTTTTTTAGTTTTTGACTCTTCATGTAGCTGTATGATCAACAACAAAATTTGATCTTTCGTTTATTCTACTATGAATATTTCAATATTTTGCAACTGGCCCTCAGTTCCCGCTAATTATTTTAAATGAATTAATTTTCTTATTGTGAAGCACCGTGTATATTAGCATTCTAATATAATGTGAACCATGTTGATTCAATAATATATGCCAATTGAACAAGCACGCGCACACGACATGCGCATTCGGTCTAATTACCTTAACATCAAGAAGGACAAAATTTGCAGTTATACAAAGATCAGTAGATCACAGTAAATTCGTTAAAAAATTGTGCTCCTCACTAAAATAGCGAACTGTTATACCCAGTAGGCCATAATAAATTCGTGAAAAATTGTAAATTGTGGTACTCACTAAAATAGGCCGTAGTATACCCAATGGATCATAATACGCCTGTTCCTCTATTCACAAATTCTGTGAGTGTTTCGTACCATTAGTAAGCTGTTGTAAGCGAGCCAATATATACGCTTACGGCTAAACAGGAGAATCTAGAATATAGTTGTCTCGCAAGTGCACACCACCCGGAGTACACTTTAAAAACCTTCGAAAAAATTCTAATCCTCAAATCATCTCTACACAATAGGAGAAAGGGTATACCACGAAATCCCGGTTTTCAAAATTCAGGTTTTAAAATTCAGGTTTTCAAAATCCCGGTTTTCATAATCTCGGTTTCAAAATCCCGGTTTTCAAAATTCAGTTTTTCAAAATCTCGGTTTTCAAAATCCCGTTTTTAAAATCCCGGTTTCAAAATCCCGGTTTCAAAATCCCGCTTTTCAAAATCACGGTTTTCAAAATTTCGGTTATCAAAATCCCGGCTTTAATAATCCCGGTTTTCAAAACCCCGTTTTCAAAATTCAGGTTTTTAAAATTCCGGTTTTCATAATCCCGGTTTTCAAAATCCCGTTTTCAAAATCCCGGTTTTCAAGATTCCGGTTTTCAAAACTCAGGTTTAGAAAATCCCGGTTATCATAATCCCGGTTTTCAAAATCCCGGTTTTCAAAATTCAGGTTTTCAAATGCCGGTTTCAAAATTCAGGTTTTTAAAATCCCGGTTTCAAAATCCCGGTTTTCAAAATCCCGGTTTTCAAAATTCAGGTTTTTGAAATCTCGATTTTCAAAACCCCTTTTTCAAAATCCAGGTTTCAAAATCCCGCTCTCAAAATCTCGGATTTCAAAATTCAGGTTTTTAAAGTCTCGGTTTTCAAAATTCCGTTTTCAAAATCCCGGTTTTCAAAATTCCGGTTTTCAAAATTCAGGTTTTGAAAATCCCGGTTTTCATAATCCCGGTTTTCAAAATCCCGGTTTTCATAATCCCGGTTTTCAAAATCCCGGTTTTCAAAATTCATGTTTTTAAAGTCTCGGTTTTCAAAATTCCGTTTTCAAAATCCCGGTTTTCAAAAATCTGGTTTTCAAAATTCAGGTTTTGAAAATCCCAGTTTTCATAATCCCGGTTTTCAAAATACCGGTTTTCAAAATTCAGGTTTTCAAAATCCCGGTTTTCATAATCCCGGTTTTCAAATCCCGGTTTTCAAAATTCCGGTTTTCAAAACTCCGGTTTTCATAATCTCGGTTTTCAAAATCTCGGTTTTCAAAATTCAGGTTTTTAAAATCCCGGTTTTCAAAATCCCGTTTTCATAATCCCGGTTTCAAAATCCCGGTTTTCAAAATTCAGGTTTTTAAAATCCCGGTTTTCAAAATCCCGTTTTTCAAAATTCAGGTTTTTAAAATCTTGGTTTTCAAAATCCCGTTTTCAAAATCCCGCTTTTCAAAATTCCGGTTTTCAAAATTCAGGTTTGGAAAATCCCGGTTTTCATAACCCAGGGTTTCAAAATCCCGGTTTTCAAAATTCAGGTTTTCAAATGCCGGTTTCAAAATTCAGGTTTTTAAAATTCCGGTTTTCATAATCTCGGTTTTCAAAATCCCGGTTTTCAAAATTCAGGTTTTTAAAAACTCGATTTTCAAAATCCCGTTTTCAAAATCCCGGTTTCAAAATCCCGCTTTCAAAATCTCGGTTTTTAAAATTCCGTTTTCAAAATCCCGGTTTTCAAAATTCCAGTTTTCAAAATTCAGGTTTTGAAAATCCCGGTTTTCATAATCCCGGTTTTCAAAATCCCGGTTTTCAAAATTCAGGTTTTTAAAATTCCGGTTTTCATAATCCCGGTTTTTAAAATCCTGGTTTTCAAAATTCAGGTTTTCAAAATCCTGGTTTTCATAATCCCGGTTTTCAAAATCCCAGGTTTCAAAATTCAGGTTTTTAAAATTCCGGTTTCCATAATGTCGGTTTTCAAAATCCCGGTTTTCAAAATTCAGGTTTTTAAAATCTAGGTTTTCAAAATCCCGTTTTCAAAATCCCAGTTTCAAAATCCCGGTTTTCAAAATCCCGGTTTTCAATATTCAGGTTTTTAAAACCTCGAATTTCAAAGTCCCGTTTTCAAAATCCCGGTTTCAAAATCCCGCTTTCAAAATCTCGGTTTTCAAAATCCCGTTTTCAAAATTCTGGTTTTGAAAATCCCGGTTTTCATAATCCCGGTTTTCAAAATTCAGGTTTTCAAAATTCAGGTTTTCATAATCCCCGTTTTCAAAGTCCCGGTTTTCAAAATTCAGGTTTTCAAAATCCTGGTTTTCATAATCCCGGTTTTCAAAATTCAGGTTTTTAAAATCTCAGTTTTCAAAATCCCGTTTTCAAAATCCCGCTTTCAAAATCTCGGTTTTCCAAATTCCGGTTTTGAAAATCCCGGTTTTCATAATCCCGGTTTTCAAAATTCAGGTTTTCAAAATTCAGGTTTTCATAATCCCCGTTTTCAAAATCCCGGTTTTCAAAATTCAGGTTTTTAAAATTCCGGTTTTCATAATCCCGGTTTTCAAAATCTCGGTTTTCAAAATTCAGGTTTTCAAAATTCCGGTTTTCTTTTCTTTTAGTTCTAAACTCTTGTATAATTTTTCGGCCTAATGTAGCCGAAGTGCCGAATGTGTCGAAGGGCCGAAATTGTCAAAGGGGGGGTTAGGGTCATTTGACCGTTTCCGGAAACATCGAAACAAAATTATCGAATGATAAAATGTTGAAAAATTATTGATCTAAAATAAAAATGTCGAAAAAAATTTAGTCGAAAGAAAAAACATCGACTTTCTTTTAATCGAATTTATCGTCGAATTTCGGCTTTAATATTTTAAAATATTATATTTAAATATTATTTTAATATTTTGTTAATGCAACATTTTGAAATGCAATATTTTATGGGTGCCCAACTAAATCCCGGTTTTCAAAAGCCTGGCAATATCAAAAGCCTGGTTTTTCATAAAGCCTGGTCTTTGAATTGCATGGTTCAGAAATGACTTTTTAAATCCTGGTTTTGTACCAAAAAAAGCCTGGTTTTTCAAAAAAAGCCTGGGGTTTTAATTTTTTAAGTAAAATATTTAGTTTTTTATGATTTTTCTCGGTTTTTTAATTCAATTTATAAATAATAATGACTAGATTTCAAATAATTAAATAAATAATTCAAGTACTGAGCCCAACATTATAGGCAATATTTTTAAGATATTCTATTTTGCTCAGAATACCTCGCTGCTGCATTACATTCATTATTTTTAAATGGCTTTCCTCTTTAATTGGGATGAAATTCCAGCACGCATCTGACTTATTGTTGATTTTCCCTTCCAAGCTCAGAAATTAAGTGGTTTAAGCCAATATGTCGTTTTCCAACCACCAAAATATAACCGATTTCTCAACGAAGATAAATAAAGATGTAATTGAACTATCCGAGTAAGAAAACTCATTAACTCTCATAAAAGTTTGACCAGATACAACCTAAACGAGATATTTCATCCTTTGTAAACATACAAATTTAAGCTGTGTATACATTTGCACTGTGTTGCTTGATGTTGCATTTCGTTGAGGGATGTTGTGTTATGTTCCACTATGTTGCGTCGTGTTGGCTTGGGGCCTTCTTTTAACATTTTATTTGGCAAGGAGATTACAAGGAGTTCTGATTTCTAGATAAATCATGCAGCAGTCCTCTGGATGGGCCGATTGCATAATGTTGCATGATGTTACACCATGTTGCTTAATATTGCATCATGTTGTGGGATGTTTCTAGATACTACACCTTCGTTGTTTGTGTTTTTCGTTTATTAGTTATCTGGCTTCATGTTTCATCTTATTGCAGAATGTTGCACCATGTTATGTTTGTTGTGTTACGGTCATATTGGATGGTTGCACTTAATCGCGTTTTTTTATATGTTGGTTGCTATAAGCAGCGATATTGACTTGTAGCGTTCGCTACTTCATTAATGTTTTGACCTTGGTCAATTTTTCTCATTTTTTCCACCTCAAACAATTTTGATGTCGTCTGGTGTGGTCCGGTTCTTTTTATTTAATTTTTTTTTGGGCTAGCAAGGAATCGATTCCAATGGGTGTTAATTTCGGAAAAATAGGTTTTGGAAGCCCTTCTGTGGGCCAGGAGACTTTTTTTAATTTTCCCGTCTCAAACGATTTAGATCAAAATTGCCGCGGTAAACGTTTTTTAACGCCAGGAATGGATTGCGATGAGTCCTACTTTGGGAAAATTCTTTTAAGGTTTTTCGGGTCGAACAAGGGGATTCTTAAATAGGATCCGGGTCTCTATTTAAAAAACAGATCGGCTCGAACGATTTTGATAAAATTTCAGAGAAGATATTTTCAAACGGCAAGAAATAATTGCAATGGATCATGATTTTGGGAATGAGGTGCGTTTTGTTCCAAAATATAACAACTAGGTCATCTCAATCAAAGGTGGTGCAACTCAGATTAATGGCGAAAATGGAAATCTAATATAAATTTTGGACATGTCCCTGGGAAATTTTCAATTTTAATGAAACTAAACCTTAATCGATCTTACCGAAATCTTAATCGATTTAGTTACAACTTTCTTTGTATGTTAAACATAGAATAGGATTCCAAAATGGTTTCCGGATGTGATTTTGAAAAATGATTAAATAGGATGGAACGGACTGATTTCTGTTTATCCGCCAGCTACCAAGGAATAGTCTCGCTTTGCCATTTTATTTAGGAACCACTGCCACCGGGGCACTCCACGAGCTTGTTTACTCCTCGATTACCCCCAAGGACAACATCCTGTCTATTTTCCTATAAAGTAACTTGATTTAATCTGGTGTGATAGAAAGGTAGTTTTCCCGAGACCTAAGATTGTAAAGGAGGGAAACTCTTTAATGGCGTTAGAACGTTAGATCTCCTCACTTTTCGACAGAATGTGGCGGTTAGAATTGTTATCATCATTACTTCTGGCCGTGAAATGGTCTAACTTTGAGATCATTCCAGTTGCAATTCCGAACAATTTCCAATAATTCATTTCAAGGTAAAATTTTTGTTTCAATCCAGTTATTAGATAAATAAGCGTGGGATGATGCATTTCGTTGAAACTATCACCGCTCGGATTGACCACATGCAGCTTTGATCCTAGCAGGAATTGATTGACCCTCTATACGGAGTGTCATCAATTAACACGTCGGCATATGGTCGATTATCAGTTTTTTCCATAATGAAGGTTTCCGCTATAGTTGATCGAAACAGTTTCCGTCTCATCCACTATTTGCTTGACCCAAGAATTTTTCTACTTGTTTTACGTTCTGGGTTGAAATACGGTTTAGTAGATGTCGTAATTTCAGGAAGAAGCCCGAGTTTTATTGGATATTTGCTGGTAAATCAGTATCAGGAAGTTTATTTTCGTCGAAGGTTTTTTCTCAAGGGGACTAGGAAACACATTCCCAGGACTCTGAGATCTCCTTTTATCATTTCCCTGCGGCATCTAAAACAATTTGGTTTCAGGATATCAGGGCGTCCACATCCAAAACACAAAATCTTGGTTATTGGTTTCTAACAATAAAAAAGTATGACCTGGAATCATGACAATTCCAAAAAAAAAACTAATCTAACATTATTGGGATGATTCTGGAGCTATTAAGAGTGTGGAGCTTGTTTTGCGGAACATATTTGGGTAATAGACTCTTCGGATTGGTATGAAAACTATAGTGGCCTCAAGTTCACTAACACACTTCTGAGAGCATAACATTTCTGGCGCAAAGTTGGCTCGCTTCTACGAATCCTCGAGTGCAATACACTGTCTTACCAACTCGCTAATTGTAAGAGTATTTCTATCCGGTAGTCCATTTTGTACGGAGACAATGAAGAGTTTCACTATCTGATGATGATATACGATATTGCCAAATCAAGGACTGGCGAACGTGCGTATCAGTTCTACGGTCTAGGAACCTTTCAATTAAAGCATTTTTTTAATTCTGCTCATAATAGGACTCATCCTGCTCTATCTAATGTTGTAAATTTCCGGAATTGCTCGCATTGCTCTAAGCCGTAAAATTCTCTACAAGCCTTAACCCAAAATTGGATGATATCCGTGGCGGCATGTATACGTCTTAGTGGTGGCTGGTTGGTACCATACTGGGGTTTTGGGGAGCGCATATGCAGTCGCTCTATGTTCAATAAATTGATATCACTACCTACTATTTCGTAGTAATTTTCGGCCGTTGCTGAAAGGTGGCTTGTCAACTCAGCTGCACTTTTTTGTAAATACGACTTATACCACATATTTACTGTTATTGTTCCGATGAATGAGCTCAGTAAATATATCGTTGAGTGAGCTCAAATTGTCGTACTCCCCAGAGATGGTATGTTCAATATCGGTAGCTTGATTTTTGGGCATCTTGTTGTAGGTAGTAGTTCTATCTGGTATTATTGCAATTTAATAATTGTTGATGGCTTCTTATCCTACAAGGTGCCCTGGAAATTATTTTGAGTGTATTTAGTTGTTCGTCCATTTTTACGATAATTTCAGTATGCAACTGGTGGATTTCATCCATATTTTTTGAAGCTGTTTGATCTTTAGTTTCACGTATTCCCTTAAGCAATCTGCAGTATCTAATGCATATTTTGTGCATACTATTAATACGTCCTGCTAATTAAATGGCTTATTACTGCCGTTCCCATCGTCCATTGAATCCCGATCCTTGTGAGGTACTGATAAAGGCTGTTCATCATCATTTTTACTTGGCTTTGGGTTTGTCTAGTCGTTTGTTCAAATACCAAAACCCTGACTGGTGAGTGACGATGGTTGTGAGCGATCGGGCGGTAATATCGGAGTATTGTGCCAGTTGACGCATGCCACCTATGAGGGTGTCGTAGATCTCCACTATTTATTAACTCGTACAGAGATATTAATGATTTGGCTCCGGCGGCGGGATTGCTGCTCTAATTTTATCGCCTGTTGTTACCTGTATGCCGGGTGCCTCGAAGGACCAATGAAAAATCAGGCTTGATGAAAACTATTTAAATCATTTCTCGCAAAATACGCAGAGTGATTCGGGATCTTTAGTGAAACACCGGTTCATTTGTTTGGAAAACAGAGATTTAGGGGTTGCAAAACTTTTTTAAGGAGTTACGAACTTTCAAACTTATTTCTCATATGACGGCAACTAGTTTTTTCGATGCAAGGTGCAACGTTTCTTATCATTTAATGTTAAAAACCCTATGAACAATATATCAGATTTAAGACAAACTTTGGATGCACGAAATTAATCATTAAAAAGTTTTTTTTTGCTAGCAATCAAAATAGCAATCGTAGAATTTAAATTCCTGCCAAAGCTGAGTGGAATAAATTATATCTTACATTTACTGTATATTTTACGGTATCATTTAAAAAATAAACACAATGAAATAAGAAAATTTCGGAAACTGTTATGTTAGATTAGGCACCACATTTCACTGTGCGCGACAATAGTGTAAAATAAAAAAACACAACTTTATAGAACTAAAAAGGCGAAATAACACATTAATATTAGGAATCGATTTTATATTTCAAAATAATTTTTTTATTCAGCTTGATGTTTATCGCCACGAAAAGTTTTTGTGCTAAATTTTTGATAAACACCAGCATATTTTTTTAAAATATCTCTTCGGGTAAGTATATGTTCCAGAGATTAATGTACAACGATAAAGTTTAGAGAAGAATTTTTTATCTTTTGTCATGTAGCCATTTTATCTACTGTCTCACCGTAAGGCCCAACAACGTAAATAAATAATACAAGCAATAAATCGAAAATGCTCAAAAATTTCGGAGTTGCCTTGTGAGCGATTTATGTGCAGTACTGATTGTTATGCGACCCCTGGGGAATTTTTGATTTATTGTCAGCTGCAAAATTTTACTTCTATTACTAAAGATGTGCAACAACCAAGATCAAAACAATCAGAAAAGTTTCTATATGTCGAGCTAATCTCGTATAACCTCTTCCATTATTAGAGAGATTAAAGGTGGTTGGTCTTTGGATGGAATACACAAATATTCGAAAGTCATACACGATAGAGTAACCTTCGTTTAATGCCACTTCTAAAACAAAATATTTTAAGATTTGATAACAAATACTGAAAAGAATAAAATATTTGTGAACGCCAATATTGTATATGAAAATATAAAATGGACTGTTTACTCTAACAATTTAATTTTAAAGACATTGAACCTTTTTGTTGTTCAAAAATATTGATCTCTGTCTACAGCAATATTTTCAGTTAACTTTATTTATATGTGATACACTCAGTTTTCTACAACCATATTCAAGTGCTGCGTTATATTTGTTGCAAGGCCCGTTTTATAAATTGTTAGCTGAAAATGTATTGCTTATTAATTAAATTGTTGGTAATGAGTTAACGAGGAATTCGGTTGCACGACAATTTACCGAAAAGCAATTCACTGAAAACAACAATTTATTGAAGAACACCGAAATAATAATTAAATGAAAACGACAGTTTACCGAAAAAGATAATTCACCGAAAATAAAAACTGACCGAAAACGACAATTTTCCGAAAACGACAACTGGCCGAAAACGACAATTCACCGAAAAAACATTTCACCGAAAATGACAATTCACCGAAAATTCATTGAAATATAACTAACGGCGTCCCTCATCGAGAATTTGGTTTTTGTCTTTGGTTAGAACCCGAAGTTCTTGATTGACGACTTTATAAAATTCCATTTATTCATTAAATAGAGTTCCATATACTAAAACTGACTATACTGACTGACTAAACGACACTCTCGAACCTGGGACGGAACTAGACCATGTCTTAACCGATCATTATGAAATTGTTGGATATGTAAATGCGATTCCGGTAAGCTGGTATGACTCGATGAATCGAGATTCTTTGTCGTTTGTACAAGTAGTCCTTGAATTGTGAGAATTTTGCAACCAGAAGTTTTTACCTGCCACTATTCTAATGACTTAAAATTAAAATTTTGTAATCGCAGTTCAATGACATACTCGTTAAACAGATACAATCTGTGTGATTGGGCTGAGTAACAATATATTGAGTGAGGTAACCAACAGGAAAATATTTGATCTGGTAGGTATGTTTCAATTCCTGTCTAACTCCACAACTATGAATAAAAACTTAGTTTAGCAATTTATTTTAAAATTCAATTTCCATCCAAAATAAACAATTTCATCGGTAATAAAATTGACTCTTTCTATCTCAGTTTTTCCGTATTCTAGAATTCCTCCAAAATTTTTTTAGAATTTGTAACCTAAATCCCGAATTTGACCATGAGCCATTAAGAAACGGCTTCGTTTCGCCTCGATAGATTATATTCTATGCTACCAAAAAATATTTTAGAATCACATGTTCATGATACAGTCGAACCTCTTTTATCCGGTACGTCCGGTTCCAGATCAATTCTGGATAAACGATTTTTCCGGATAAAGGATTTCTCTGGTTTTCTTATAGTTTTGATGGAATACAAAATTTTGTTTATGTTTAAACTTATAATTTCAGTTATATTTCATTTCTACCTCATTTTACAAAAAAATAGTTAGAATATTTCACTAAAATATAAATTTAATAACAAAATTGATTTTTGACAATTTTTGAATCGACTATTTCTTAAAGAACAGATCTAGAGTTGTTTGTTTAATTAATGATAGTTTTCGTTTCTAAGAAGCCGATTAATGTCTCACAAGATTCTATTGCTTGAGCCATATCCATTTGGTTTTGTATTATTAGATCATCTTCAGAATCCTCAGAATGATCATTACTAACTTCAGCTAATTCCGGATTAAGGGGTGCATGAATAATTTCCTCGTCTGTCATTGCAGCATACACTGGTGCAGAATCATCAGAAGTAAGCCGTTCGTGACATCTTCACTATTGTAGCTTTTCGAGGACTAACCTTTTTCTATAAAAATAACACGACATGCAAAACAAAACACAAAAGTAGAAAATAAAAAGCTGCGTATAATGGGAAAAATTTAATTTTTACGGATAATAGAGGTTTTTCCTGATGAAGCATAATTCATTTATGACGAAAACAATTCCGGATATTGGAGTTTCCTGTTGATTGGATTACGCATAAAAGAGGTTCATATACATTCGACAATGTCAAATTCACAATGTCATAAGCATAACTATCGAGGAATGCCCTAGTTACGTTCCAGTTGGCCATATTTCAGAACTTTTTCAATAATAATCTAGTTCCGTTCTAGTAGGCCGCATTCCAGAACTACTTGCGAAACTAATTTTAAAATCACATATCCTTTATACCCTACTTCATCATGATCGCTTCAGAAATGGTTTAGTTCCATTAAAATTTTACGTTTTCCAGAGCTACATTTGGAAGTCATATTCAGATACAATTTTTACGAGTAAATCGACTCTTGGTTAACTCAATTTTTATCTCAATCGCTCAACAGAAATAAGATACAAAATGCAAACCAAAATTGAAACTGGGAATTGTTGCTTTCAGCAAAATGTCACTTTCGGTAACTTGTCTTACGATAATAAGCCGAAAGCAATGATGCACCGAAACCGGAAATTTGCCGAAAATAACAATTCACCGAAAAAGGCATTTATACATTTAGAACGACAAATCACCGAAGACGACAAGTAAACGAAAACGACTATTAACCGAGAATGGTAATTCACCGAGAACGACAATCCACCGAAAACAATAATTCACTGAAAACGACTATACAATCTTCCGATTGTTCCTTTAAAAGGCGGAATCTAACTGATTTGTAATAATAAATCTAACAGAAAAAATAAGTTTTATTATTAAAAATTTCGCTTCGAGATCGTACTGAAAAACCGAAACTTTAAATTCAGAAAACGAAGTAAAAAACCTGACAAAAATATTCCGCAAAATATTGAAACAAAAAGTACTGAAAAGAAAAATCTCGAAATTTAAAATACTTAATTCACTTTTTAATGTAATTTTAATCAAATTCCTTGAACCTCCCAATTTGTAAATTTGGTATCCCTTCCCGTCATGTTTATATATTCAACTGGCTTCTACGCCCCTACGAAGTTCTAGAACGAAGCCATCCTGAATGAAACTCGACCATTTCTTAATTGATCATGTTCAAATTTATTGTCTAAGAAAAATTCTAACAAGAGCTTTGATTGAGAATATGGAATACCTTTACGCAATTAACCCTGGTAGTTCTTAAGGGATTATGTACTCGTATTGTGAAGTTGTGTGAACACAAATGGTTAACGATGTTTTGGTCATATTGAATGAATCTCGACCATTTCTAGCCAAAAATTTATTTGGGAATAATTATTATTGCTTTTAACAAGATGGAGCCCAGTCCCACATAGCAAACATTTCCTAAGCACGGTGTAATTAAAATTTGATTGATTTTTAGCAAGCCTATCGGTTATTTTGTGTGGTCATAGATATTATCTAAGCTCCCAGGATAACAAATTCTTAAATTTGCAGAATTTGGTGCTAAATGCCGCTTGTAATTGGTCCACTTTAAGAATTATCTCAAAATATAATTGTTGCGTAGTAGCACAGTATCGTATAATCGTTACTGAAACCCCCATAAGAAGCCAATCTTTATGGAAGTTGATAGTAAAATATTGGGATTCAAGTAGTGCCGTTTTTATGATCCTGATCATCGTCTTAACAGGAAAATTGACGTATTATAGAACGCCAAGTACAGTTTTGTCCATACTTGGCTTGTTATAATAAACAGGTGAGAGTCACTCATCTTCTATGTTTCATTTACCAATTGCCATTTGTGGTTGCGAATTTCTTCGTTTTGTGTTGTCCAAGACGCCCGAGTGCCCAGGGCCCAAGAATTGCCCATGTCGAAATGATCGGGCAATGTTCAAAGCAATAGTAGCTATTTTAGTGTCTTTCAAAGTAGGAGGTACAACTGTTAGAAATTATTATGGAGAAGCAACTATGTCCTGAATGAGTTGTCTCATAACCCGGCTGATTTATATAGCTTAAGCCGCTTAGTGTCAACATGAACCGTTGCTCTTTAGTATGGTAATATCTACTGTAAATAGCAAAAATTGTCTACAAGTGATGAGTTCCATTCAGCTCTATTGTTCTATTGCTCTATCGCTCCATTAAGCTTACGGAAAAGTAGGTCCCGGTGAAAAGCTCAAAGAATACCCCACTTGAAGCTATTCATAAGGCACACTGTATTCACATGAGCAAGTTACATTGAGTGATCGCATTTGTAAGCAATCCACAAGCCTTTCTTTGTACCATCCTCAATTCATTTTTGTACATTCCTATAGGTTTTTCTTATAGAAATCTAATCGATCTATCTTAATGAAATCCGAGTTTTAGGTTCCAGGCCTTTGATTTCCGGAATTTTTTCAATTCCCGGGCTTTTGATAACACAGGATTGCCAGCCGCTTTCCTAAATGAATAGAGTTCCAGATTAAAATCAAACTAACAAAAAACTATTAGTTAAAAGTCCTAAAAGCCTATAAACGCTGCACGGATATGTTAGAATGTACTCAAATTTTATATGGAAAAGTAGCAATAATTCTACCGGTTGTGTTCTAATGTTCCAAAAAACCCTTTCGTCCTTGCTGACGAACTAATTAGAATTTTTATGGCTTGCTATTTGAATATTTTTGTGAAACAATGAAACAAAAACGATAAAACTGTTGTTGTATCCAATATAAATATTTACTACTGTTTACAGTTTGCGGTCGGCGTGCATGATTCCACTCCTGCACATTTCTCAGAAGAATGAATCGTAGATTTGGGGGTGACGTTTACGAAACAATAACTTGTTGAACAAATGAGATGGGTGTTTAGTTTAGAAGCTTAAAAATGTAAAGAAACGCACCACTCATAAAGTTTTCAAAACCCACTCTGAACCCCTGTTTAATATGATGAAATATGGTCGTACTTCCTAATACCATCAATAAATTGAGTATTTCAAAATATTTGTACCCTCACGAACCAAATTAACCGTGCCATAGAGAAAATGAGGAAAAAAATTAGAAAGAAACATTCGCTTTCCATACTGCCGATCAGCAAACCATTTAGTTTTATACAAACAACTAAATAAGTCAAATACCCTCTAACCGTATCCTTAACTATTTGGTCACCCCAGGAAAAAGATTTATGCAGATTCTACGTGAATCAAGTTGACACTTGTGTCAGCTCCGTATCTTGCAGCTTCCGCAAGTGATTGTACTACTTACTCGCGGCGATATTCCTTAAGGTGTTAATCGTACCGTGCTGGTAACCGGCCAGGCTGGAGCCCAGTATAGAAAAGCTCGGTCTCTAACGGTGTATTCGGATACCTGGAACGTTCACCCTATTCGTGAGATAAAACATAGATGAAACTAATAATACAAAAAAGAAGAGCCTGGCGTTCTTTAAAACCAGGAAACAGATGTCGGCCTGTAGGCCTGGTCCGCAAGACCTACGAAAACAAGAACAATACAAGACTTTAACGATTAGGCCTCCCCTTCAAGACGTAGCAAAAAAGGGGACCCAAACTCGAACAAGATAATGGAAACGCTGTTATGGGCTAAACAGAATACTAACATGAAGCAAGAGAGCTCGCCTGAAGGCTCTCTACACAAAAGGCAGAGATCGAAGGAGGAACAACAGAAGAATGCAAAGAAGACTAGAATGCAGAAGACTGTCACTAGGCCTTTCAATGAAGTGCTAAAATAGCACTTAGTGGTGGCTGTCATTGACAGAGCCGACGAAGACGTTTATATGGGAAGGAGGTAAAACCCTCGACTCGCTCCGGATTGCTGGGATGAGAGATAAGTTTCGCTTGATGCTAGACTAGAACTAGTCACTAGAGAGGTTATGCCGTGCAGACCTAGAGCTAAAGCTTGGATCCCAGCGGATCTCAGCGACCCGAAAGAAATTCTGGAAGTGCTAAAAATTAGCAACCCGGAACTGCCGACCGCCGATTGGAGAACGACCAAGTTGGAAAAATTAAAGTCTGATTATCGGCCAGATATTTTCATATTAAATGGAGATTCGCAGTCACACTCAAGATTTATAAGTAAGTTGAGGCGACATCTTGAGGGCGCCGATACCAGTAGAGGCCCCGACTGATTAGCTGAGCATAATGGAAATGGGTGAGGAAGTAGAAACACTCGATATAGACTCGGAGATGACCAGTTCTATGGGATAACTTTGTGGATCACTGGACGAATCACAATCAGGGGAGGACCTTGATGCAACTGTGGTGGAGGTTGAAGTAAAGGAGCAAACGTAATGTTGAGGTTCCTTCAGATTAACCTCCATTACTCCAATGCAGCCTCGGCTGTGCTCATGATCAAACTAAGAGCAGAGGAAATATATAATACATTGTTCTAGTCCACGAACCTCGGGTCAATGGTGAACGGGTACTTGAACTTAGGTCTCCTAAATACAAACTGCTATATCCGACGGAGATAGGTAAAATTCGTTCCTGTATTCTTTCTAAAAATAATCTGAATAACTTTCTGTTATCAAATATTAGTAATTCAGATGTGGCCACAATAATCATTAAGATGGATGGTCAAAATCTCTGGCTAATATCAACTGCACACGATATGGAGAAACACTGATATGAATGAACGAGGTGAGTTACTCCTTGATTTTATTCTTAGTACTAACCTATGTATATGCAATATTGGCTGCAAACCAACATTTATAACTAGAAATAGATAAAAAGTATTAGACATTACACTTGTCTCAGATATCATTATGGATAGTTTAGTGCATTGGAAGGTGTCGGGAGATCATTCCTTTTCTGATCATTGGTAGGACATATTAATTGTGTGTTCTCCTAGTAGACCTCCGGGTAAACCTCTACCGGGAAAAGCCTTCAAAACACCCGTAAAACATCCGTAAAAAACCCAAAGGACTGGGACTGCTACAAGGAAGTCCTCAAAACATATAAATGCGAATTCAAAGTGCTAAAACAAATGCTTGGAGGCTATACTGTAGTAAAATAAAGAAGTCCTCTGAGTTGTATAGGTTGCGTAAAGTATTATCTCTAAGTATCACCATTCCGACCTTTTTCAAACGACCGGGTGGTTCTTGGACCGTAACTAGTGCAGACTCCTTGAGTAGTATGCATTGTAAGCCAGGCCAGATTATAAGCAGAACAAAAATACTGTAGGCTATAAATAGCTTTAAGCCTTATAAATCGGCAGGACCCGACTGACAAACGACTGACTTAACCTTATCCTGGCGGGAAGTTACCTTCAAGGGCAGCCTAAAACTTTGTCACATTCCTGGCAGCAATTTGGTTACCAGTTGCGATTTTAATGTGAATCCACATAAAACTGAGTTGGTCCCTTTCTCCAGGAAATACAAACTTCCTCAGATCAACTCTGCGCTTAAATCGATTGCTCTTCACTGATAAAGCGAAGTATCTGGGTCTCATCCTAGAGAGCAAACTAAGCTAGAAACCTAACATATTAGAAAGAGTCTTAGGTATTGGTAGGACTCTTAGGACAACATTCTCTCAAGCACTGGATATTCTCTTATGGATCTTCTCCTCACATGATTATTGTAGTAGTTGCTAAAGATGGTTCGTTGAGCAGATGAGAAGAGAAAACAATGTGGCACGGCTACGGACCTGATCGTGATGTCAGTCCTTTAGAACAACCACCCTAACTTA
The DNA here is from genome assembly GCA_963691935.1 of Nephrotoma guestfalica. Lineage (NCBI taxonomy): Eukaryota > Metazoa > Arthropoda > Insecta > Diptera > Tipulidae > Nephrotoma > Nephrotoma guestfalica. Next base: position 254,023,087 of record OY829913.1, read on the forward strand.
ACCTAACCTAACCTTTAGTCTCTTACAGCACCTAGAAATGTGAAATGAAGGCCTCATTAAAACTAATAGAAGGAAAGGAAACCGTATCTGACGATTTTTTTTAAATAGAAGAGAGTAAGATTAGCATTTAAAACTGATCCGGTTAGAAATTATAGGCAAGCTATTTAAACGGCAGCTTTTATAAATTTGAATGTCCCTCCGGTTGAGGCATGTCAGAAGTAATAGGAACAAACTCACAAAGTGATTCGTTAACAAAAACTGGTCAACAAAGGCCTGTTTATTTATTTCTTTACAAAGAGATTTAAAACCGAAAATTCGACAGTAAATAGCACGTTTCTCATAAACCAATCTTTTCTTTGATTTTATGGGTTGACTACTCCTTGTCCTTCATGGATCGTCACTACATGGCGTCACTGGCTTCTGGTATCTTAAGCTGGGAGATTAATTTTTTATCAGCTTTGGTAAAAGTTACATAGAAAGTGTTATGTTACACAGGCAATGAGGATAATGTTGGTGGCAGGTTTATAAATTTGTTACGAAGGCGCTTGCATAGGGAAATTGCATACTGATATGACGTAACCTGTCAACATATGATATTTGGTTTTTATCACACAGAACATACATGTTAGAACATTTATGTATCCAGCATGCACCATCATGTACTCATCAATAAAAAATGTGTCGTAGGTTCGATTACCGTTTATTAGATACGAGGCAATCGTTTTGTAAAGGTTTTTCGTGTATATGTTTTTGACACATCACGCGTGATTTGCGACATCTGTTCTTTTTCTGCCACAGACAATGCAAGAACTGCCAAAATACCCAGAAAAAAACACTGTTTGGTGCGGTTTATGGGCCAATGATTCCATCGATTCGTATTTTTACAAAGATGATGATAACTGCAACGTTACCGACAATGTAGGACATTTTTTTGCCCAAAATGCATAAACTGAATCTGGTCGATATGTAGCGTCAGGCTTCGGTGAGCAATTTATCTCACGTTTCGGTCCGGTGAATTGGCCGCCTATAACGTACGTTATGGCGCCTCTTGACTATTTTGTATGGGGTTACGTCAAGCCTCACGCCTATGCCAATAAACCAACAACAATTGCAGAATTGAAAGACATCAGTAAACGTGTAATTAGCGAGGTACGAGCCGAAATGTTCGAAAAAGTGGTGGAAAATTGAACATCCCGCATGGACCACTTAAAACGTAGCCGTGGCCAACGGTTACATGAAATAATCTTTAAAAAGTAAATGGCAAACAAGAACAAGATCACAGCCCAGTTTATGGTTGTTTATAATCCAGGTAGATTACCCACAACCAGGTACGCCTTCAATATTTGTAATGTCCGGCATCTTTATGTTTTCCTTAAGATACTCGTAGATATTGTTTAACGAGTTTTAAGTCTGATGATCTAACATAGTTTTCGAACTCGTTGCCTCACACAATTGGACCGATTATTCCCATCAAAGCCAAACTGCTGTTTTATGGTCGGCTCTTCAAGATATTGTTTGGTGGCATTATCAAATATAAATATGTTCAATTGTCATAAGAAAGAAGCAGAGAATGGCAGTATATGGATGTTCTTGACGTAGTGCCCTTTAAGTGCGGCTTTTATTTAGGCTGTTTGAGTGTTCCATGTAAGAAATTATTTACACGATCGAATTTTTATAGCTAGACTCTGCAGACATCACCTTGTAAAACGCCGGAAATGTATAGATGGCGCAGATCCTTACAGTTCCTATGTGAGAATTTCGAAGGTTTACCAGCAATTCAACGGCAAGATAAAATTCTGTCATACCGAGGTGACATATTGAATGGAATATTTAAAACCTGTTCGTTGTTGCAAGTAAGATGTTGAAGTTTCTAGAGCGTAGATTAGATCACAACAATCAGTTTTACATTGATGAGTAACCACAATAACGTATTTACCCCCAAATTTATAAACCTTTGTAATGACGGATTTAATGTAGAAGTTATGTAGTTTAAGTCCGCTTCGCAACAGATGTTTTTTTAAGGTTACAATTATCCAATTTTTCTTTGTATTCCGAAAAAACGATTGCTGAAAAGGCCCTTTGGACAAACATCAGAATTTATCATAGAATCAAATTGTAGTCTTTGACACTTTGACACAACCGCATTTAAATTTACAATTTGCAGTTTATTAGTCTGTAATGGTACATCTATACAAATTCAATAAACTTATCGAAATGTAAAGGGTGTCCCAATAAGACGTTCAGAACCGGCTTTTTCAAATTTATTTTTTTGGTTGAAAGTACAATCCTCCTGGTTATTTATGGAAAATTATTTCATTCAAATGGGAGCCGCGGCCGGCCTTGGCGTACTCCATTCGATCGGTACAATTTCTGAGCACATTTGGGATTGTGTGCGGATCTATTTCGGCAATGATTGTGGTTTGTCCGTATAACACTTGTGCTTCACGGTACCCCACAAATAAATATCCAAAAGCGTCAAATCACAGCTCCTTGCCGGCCAATTCACGTCACCATTTCGACTGATAATGCGGCCATCGAATTTTTGACGCAGTTTCGCTTTTGTAACGCCCGATGTGTGGCATGGCGCACCATCTTGCTGGAACCAAAGGTCGTCCAAACCAATATCTTCAAGATATGGCCAGAAAAAAGATGTTAACATGTGGTTAGTGGGTCCTTCACGGGAATTCCCGGGAGCGAATCCCCGTGTTTTTTGTTGATATTTTATAGAGATTCCCGGGATTTTAACCCGGGATTGAAAAATAATTAAATTTTATCAAATTTGTTGTTTATATAGGGTTTTCCAATAAGAGTGATATGATTCGCAATAATTCAATTGTTGCACTTGCTGTGTGGCACGTAGCCCCGTCTTGTTGGAACCAAATGTTGTCAAGATCAACTTCTTCCAATTTCGGCCATAAAAAGTTGGTTATCATTGATTATACCGATCTTCATTGACAGTAATGGTGTTACCAGCTTCATTTCGAAAAAAATACGGACCGATGATTCCACCAGACCAAAAACCACACCAAACTGTCAATTTAGGTGAATGTAATGGTTTTTCATGAATAATTTGTGGATTTTCTTCGCACCAGAATCGACAGTTTTGTTTATTTACTGCATCACTCAGATGAAAGTGAGCCTCATCGGAGAAGATGATTTTCTTAAAAAAATCGTTATCGTTTTCAAGTTGTTCCAAGGCAAAATCAGCAAATCCTTTCTCAAAATCCGCCGGGTTGTGGTTTGACACAGTCCCAATTCTTGAGAACGTCTTGGAATCGACAAATTGCGGTCTTCAGCAACACTTGCCTGAACGGCAGCAATATTTGCATTACTTACAGCGAGTCTTTGTTTTATTGGCACTTCAACATTATTTAAAGAAAATGTACGCTCAAAATTTTCAACAATTCGACGAATAGCGAGCACACTTGGACGATTATTACGACTATAAAATGGCAAAAGCGCACGAAAAGTTGCAATTGGAGAACGATTTCGATAATAAAACTGAATAATCTGTAAATGTTGTTCTCACGTATATCTCACCATGATGAAATTGTAAACATTACTGAATACAATGAAACAAAAAATGACAGATCATGACATATTACAAATGGCCGAAACGTCACTTAAAAATCATATCATCTCTATTGGAAAACCCTATATAAATATGAGGATGATCAAATAAAATACCAAATGTTTGAAAATTGAAAACAAGAAAAAACAAAAATATTTCTGTCGGCGTATAGTGGTAGAGTGGAATCACATTTTAAAACAAGAAAAATCATGAATTTCATATTTGGATTTTACCAAAGGAAAGTCATAGTAGTAATTTGTTAAATTTAATAGTAATTTAAATTTATTGAACAGGAAATTTTGTTAAATAATAATTTAAATTTATTTAATATTTTTTGCTGTAGTTGGTAAGTAATAAAATCAGTGTACGTTAATTAATTATATATTTTATTTATATTAGAAAGATTTTTTATCAGACTATGTTTAAAAAAAATTCATCGGAGGTTTGGAACCATTTCAAAAGAGATAAAAGCAGTGAAAGGGGATTTGCAAATATTGTTCTGGAAGGATTGGATGCAAAGGATCTTCCACCAGTGGATTAATTCGTCATCTATTCGGCTGTTCATCCGGAAAAGGCAACACTAAACGATAATCTATGGTAGAAATAGTAGCTAGATTATGTGCTTTGGACGGGTTTTCAATTTCTGGTGTTTGTAAAAGTTTGTTTATAAGGGAAAGTTTGATGCTCGTGGCTCTCAATTGCCTAAGAACAAAACTAATGTTACGAAACTCATACGCGATTACTATGAATTAGTAAAATTGGAAATATCAAAAAAAACTAATTTGTACAAAAACGAAAATTCATTATTAAGTTTGACACTTGATGAATGGACTAGTTTCAAAAATAGACGGTATTTTAACGTAAATGTACATTATTCAAATGGCAGCTCCGATAACCTAGGTCTGATCAGAATTTATGGTACTTGTTCAGCTGAAGTATTAAAAAATCGGCTTCAACAAAATAACAACTGATGGAGGGAGCATCTGTGATTAAAAAATTTGGGAGGGAATCATCATTTATGGTTCACCAATTATGCTTGCTGAGAGTTTTCAGCTGTCGAAGAATCTGATAAAGATTTAGACTCATAAAACTGTGACAATGATTTTATAAAAGTAAAAGAGGATGATGATACTGAAATTATTTTGGAAGAGCAGGAAGATTTTAAGACAGCTTTGAACAATGTCTGCCAAATTGTGAAGTTATTTAAAAAATCAGCAGTAAACAACTGTGTGCTTCAAAAACATGTTAAAAAAAAAACTCAATCTGATGTTGGATTCCCAGACTAGATGGAACAGTACTGCTCCAATGTTGGAGCGGTATTTATTGTTAAAATCCTGTATTAGAAAAGCATTGATAGACCTAAATTCTCCAGTAAAATTAAACGAAGATGAGATTAAAAAGATGCAGGAATTGTTAAGTGCCTTAAAACCAGTACAATTAGCATAGTTGAAGCACTGGGTGCAAGAGATTGTAATCTTGTTACTTCAGAAGGAATTATAAAGTTTATCTTCAATTCTGTTCGAAATTTACCTAATACTTTAGCAAAAAACTTATTGGAAGCTTTGAAGAAAAAGCTATCACTTCGCAGCAACCGATACCGAATGTGAGTTCAATAGCTATGGAGACTTTTTTTGCTAAATCATCAATTTCGGCGATATCTAAATTAGCAAAACACTTGGTAGCTACAAATGATTTGTTGAAGAAGTCTTTGGCAAGTGCAATAATTACGTCACAGAAAACTATGGAGCCAGTAAAAGCGGTGACTGAACGAGGTGACTGGAACAATGACACATACTCTGAAACGTCGACCGAATCGGAGCGGGTTTTTTCAATTTCCGGCTCAATCGTAACAAAAAACGGGTGGGTCTATCAGACCATTCAATTGATGTGTTGTGTTTTTTAAAAACTTATTTTAAAAACTTAGAGGCTGAAAAATAGCTGCATTAAAGCCCGAATCCTGGGATTGAAAACAAATTGAGAAACAGCGCCCACTATGTGGCGGCCTCATCTTCGAAGAAATACGGCCTAATGATGACGCCACGCCACGCCATCCTTGTGAGTTTTCCGATCCCCAAATGCGAAAATTTTGTTTGTTTACGAACCCACCGAGATGAAAATGCGCCTCGTCCGAAAAGATGATTTTTTGGGCAAATCCTCGTTAATTTCGAGTTTGTCGCAGTCCCACACAGCGAATCGATATCGAAGCGGATGGTCACGGGCCTTCAATTGCTGGACCAATTGAACCTTATAGGGCCACAGACCGAGATATTTACGCAGAATTCGGTGCATGGGAGACCGGCTGATGTTCATTTCCGATGCACGATGACGAATTGATGTTCTCGGCCATTGGTGCATATTATCGGTTGGATTATCGACTAGGTAGCTCGTATCACGAACTTTATGCATAAACTTCTTGATACCGTTGAGTGTGACTGACAGAGACAAAATAACCGATATGTCAAATCTGAACCGGTTATTGTAACACCCTATATATTCGAAATCAAAATTATTAAAATATTTCTAATTTCTGTTTACCTCCAATACAAATCTATGGCTTTGCCTTATTTTCTGTTTGGATGTATTCGGCAGCAACCTGAATAATGAACCGAATTTATAAACATATCTTGCTATCTACCATATATACGAAATAAACCAGAAATAACTTGCTCCAAGCGAAAATAGCATGTAAAATCTAACTATTTTTTTGATTTTACAAGCCATTTTTGCTTAAAACTGCACCCCGTATATAACAAAGCGTGCGATCTACTTTTTGCTATTCCTAAACATTGTGGTTCTATAATGAAAACTGTACATTCATGTACAGAACGGAAAATAAATCCACATTAACGTTTTTCTTTCACAAAACAATATTTCTTCTAATTATCAGCAAGAAGGAATTACAAAAACAAATTGGCAATAATAGCTTCAGGATACTGCTGTAAGCAAATTAAACCAATTTACATTGTTTAACATAGCAGAAAACAATCAAACATTTTTATTATAGACAATAATATTTTCGAAATGTTAAAATAATTCTTGGAATTATCTTATTTTGCTACATGAATTTTATTTCCGAAGTAAAATTTTGCTTGCGGCAATAAATACATAAAATTGTATTTTATATGATTTTGATGTAGGGTAAATACATTATTTTATGGCTTATAAAATATCTAACCCGAAATTCTTTAGGTGTACCAGAATCCGTAAATTTAAATTCCTTTCCAATATTATGTCGATACTTATTTTCGTTAGACAGCATTACGAGATCGTTATAGCAATAAAACATCAAAATAACATTTTACAAATAAAATACTAAGTTATTTTGGTTTGTGATATGTAAAACCTTTGGTAAAACCCATAAACGTGACTTAAGAATCAACGACCGAAGTTTAATGTTCTGTGTGCTGTTTTCTATATACATTTTCATTGCAGATTATACATTTTTTATTTTATTTTTCATATTATTGTTTTTTTATTTAAATGTATTTTTCTATTTTCCGACTCTATCATTTTTATTAAGTAGAGCGAAGATACTCGTACATACATAAAATTCAAGGATGGTATTCTGCAACCAAGGATATAAAGTGTGAGGACCAGATAATTAAACGTTAAAGAGGAAGAATATATATATAAGGCTTACCACACATGTTAAAAAAGCGTATCCAGCCTCAATTTGTATGCTGCTACTTCGTTCACAATTTTTAAAATGCTCCTCGGCCTCCACTAATCTATTATTTAGCCACAGTTTTATACCTTCTTTTGTATAATCTAAATCATTCATTTTAAAAACTTTTCTAATTAGCTCAATTTATAAAATAAACTATCAAATATTCTAATCACACACAATTTGCTTAAACACCAGAATTCACAAATAAACACAAAATATTAGAATAAGCACATTTATGTACGTATTGGTTATATAATAAACTTCCTTATTTTTCACACATACATGCAACACAAAATAGATTATAACTTTTTCAAAAAAATATTAATTATTTCGAAAACTGACAATATCTCGAGAACTTTTCAATATATTTCTATAAACTCGACGGACAGAACAGTAATTTATGTAAGGATAATCACCCAGAGAGATTTATAGCCGAACTGAATGTCTAAAAGCTTTTATGAATGAAGATTTGTTGTGTTCAATTTGGCGCATGGCAATTAGAAAATTGTTTTTGACTTTTGAATCATTTGTTTTCTGTTACCAAGTTTTTCAATTTTGCTTTTGTTTTACACTCGGTCGAAAAATTGTTATCTTTTATGCAAGCTTATGTAACGTCTGATTCGTTTCAAGGGTCGGTTGAAATATTACCATCCAAATTTTTATTGTATTTTGGTGCCCTCATTCCGGTACCTCACTAAAATAATATTGAAAAAGTTGTAAGTTGTAAATAAAGGAAACACGTATACAAAAAAGGATTGGAGTTTATTTATCTAGGTCACTGAGGTGCCAATAATTTAGGCATGGAATGGATTGGTATCTTTAATGTAGGTTCTGAAATCTGAAATTAAAGAAAATCCGGACAAATGCTAGCCAGACTCGTACGCCAGGATTAATATTTAATGTCAATGTTTCTCAAATGAGAAGGACCGAAAAGGGGGGATTTCTAGGGGTTTAAACACGTAAAATACACCTCTCTTCATCCTATCGCCCAACGCCTAATGAACCAAGTATTCTCTGAGCCATATTTATGTAAATAAAAGGTAGAGGAAAAAGTTCGTGGCCTTTTTCCCGGTAGATGGCTTTACATTCATATACGAGTATCTCAGTAACCATTGATCATATCGAGCAATTCTTATGTGTGTTTGAAAGGTGACATTTTAACTTGTACTTTGACAACTGAAAACATTAAAAATGGTGGAGTGAATAAAAAGTTACCACATTTTAAACATGGAGATAAATAATGAAAAAATTCGATACATTTTACAATTTTATTACGACAAAGGTAAAAACGCGGCTCAGGCTTGCGAACAAATTTGTGCTGTTTATGGAGAAGGTACTTTATCAAAATCAGCAGCAAATAAATGGTTCAAGCGCTTTCGTTCTGGAAATATGGATGTCAAAGATGCACCTCGCTCTGGCCCACCAGAAAATTGAAGAAGACCGGAAAATAAGCAGCCATGCTATTGGCAAAGAACTAAATATTGATCACAAAATAGTTTTAAACTATTTGAAAATGGCTGGATACAAAAAAATGCTTGACGTTTGGGTACCACATGAATTAACAGATAAAAAATTTAATGGACCGGATTTCTATCTGCAAAACGCTGCTGAAACGGAACAAAACCGAGCCATTTTTAAAGCGAATGGTAACTGGTGATGAAAAGTGGATAAGATACGACAACTTTGTGCGAAAAAATTATGGACGAAACGAGGTGAAGCTTCCCAAACGGTATCAAAGCCAGAATTGACCCCAAGAAAGGTAATGCTGTGTGTTTGGTGAGATTAGAAAGGAATCGTGCATTATGAGGTGCTGCCACCGGACCAAACGATTGATTCTAATCTTTACTGTCAGCAACTAACGCGTTTAAGGCAAGCAATTCAGTTAAAACATCCAGAATTGATCAGCATAAAGGGCGTTGTGTTTCATCATGATAACGCTAGATCACGCACATCATTGATGAAAGTGAGGCAGAAACTGAGAGAGCTTGGCTGGGAAGTTTTGATGCACCCACCATATAGTCCTGATCTTGCACCATCGGACTACCATTTGTTCCGGTCCATGCAGAACCATCTTAATGATTTTACATTAAATTCAAAAGAGGACTGCAAAAATGAGTTGTTTCGATTTTTCGCCTCTAGAACTACAGAAGCTCTAGTTCTATTGATGGATCATGGCTCTACTCCTAAGAAAATTCTTTATTTAAATGTCACCCAAAAAAAGGCCTCGAACTTTTCCCTAACCCTATATATACCCAAGGCTCAACCGTTCATAACGATTTATCTCCAGGCCCTAGATTTTGATCAAGGTATCGACATGTATGTGAAGATAGCCAAAATTCCATCCCTGAAAAATGCGATGGCAATACTAATTATTGCTATCATGACATTTTATACTCTCAGCACAAAAAATCACCACATTTTTACTCTCAGCCCCGAAAATTCTTGCTATCACATGGACATAGTTTGACAGATGAATGTCTACGGAGCATGTACGATTTTTTTTTTAATTTTTTCAATGTCTAGGAGTTGAGATATAGTCCATAGAAGTCAGAAACTCGTACATGCTCCTTAAACTACCTTTAACTACTACCTAAACGAGCTCCTTAAAGTTCCTTAATTTGCCTATCAAACGATGTACACCGCTAGTTGAGTCAACGAATATTTCTTGAGCTCTTTGGACTATACCTCAACTTCTAGACAAACAAAAATTTAAAAAAAAAACGTAAATGCTCCTTAAACATTCAGCAATCAAACGATGTGCACCGCTAATTGGACCAACGAATAGTTCTTGACTTCTATGGACCATCTCTGAACTCCAAGATATTAAATTAAATCATACGTGCGTCCTCCTTAAACAGTCACCTATCAAACGACGTGCACCGATAGTTGGTCCAACGAATAGTTCCTGACTTCTATGGACTATATCTCAACTCCTAGAAAAACAAAAATTCTAAAAAAATCGTTCGTGCTCCTTAAAAGTTCAGCAATCAAACGATGTGCACCGCTAGTTGGACCAACAAATATGCCTTCTAGACATAGAAAAATTCTAAACAAAATCGTACGTGCTCCTTGAACAATCACCTATCAAACGATGTGCACCACTAGGTGGTCCAATAAATAGTTCTTGACTTCTATGGACTATATCTCAACTCTTAGAGAAATAAAAATTCTAAAAAACCCGTAAATGCTCCTAAAACATTCAGCAATCAAGCGATGCGCACCGCTAATTGGCCCAACGGATCGTTCTTGACTTCTATGGGCCATATCTCAACTCCAAGCCAATAAAATAAATCGTACGTGCGCCCTCCTTAAACAGTCACCTATCAAACGATGTGCACCGCTAGTTGGTTCAGCGAATAGCTCCTAATTTCTATGGACTATATCTCAACTCCTCGACAAACAAACATTCTAAAAAAACCGTAAATGCTTCTTAAACATTTACTTATCAAATGATGCGCACCGCTAATTGGACCAACGAATGGTTCTTGACTTCTATGAACTAAATCCCAATTCCTAGACATAGAAAAATTCTAAAAAAAATTGTACGTACTCCTTAAACATTCACCTATCAAACGATGCGCACCGGTACACATGTGGGCCGCGGTGACAACAAAATTATCGGTAGATAGCAGTAAGAGCACCTTGGGCAAAAATCAGAGAGGATTAGTTTAGACAAAAATTAAGAAAATTTCTTCCCCGTTCACAGTCTCTTTGTAAAATTTCAACAGGCTTACAATATCATACGGAGGAACACGTTGTGGGGCGTTCTGTGCTACCTAGCTAACCCATCAAAGGTGATATCTATGTGCAAATTAATGATGAACTTATTTCGCAGCTACCATAAAGTGGTTAGATTCGTTGTTGGCATCGCGTTTGGTCTTTTGTAACTCCATCATTTGATTTCCAATTCGCTTGTGTGCGTTGTATGTGCTGGCTATTACTATATTATATCGCAGAGCTAGCTCGGTGATGCGTATCCCGTAATTATTTGATGGAAGATGTAGGAAGGCTAGGCCGATAATACCCCGAAGAATACTGTCAGTATTTCCGATTTATGCATTATAGTCACCCAAAACAATCTTTACATAGTGTTGGAGTATTTTGTTTAAAACACTTTTGAGATGGTCGCAGAAGGTGCCATTAGCATGTTCCGATTTCACCTCCGTTGGGTATATACGTTCACAAGATCCGGTAAGTACGGGTCTAACATTCGTTACAAATTAGCGTAAACGATTGTTGATCAGAAAACCAACTCGGAACCAGCCCTATTTCTTGTAGTGCAATTCAATCGAGATTATACTAAGATGTCTGATCGAAGAGTTGGTGGAGGCCCTCTGGGCGGTTTAAGCTGAATAATGAGGTAACCGAGGTCGTTGTTGTAAATCCAAATTACTAATCCTATTTTATTTTAAGTTTCGTCGCAAATATTTATTTTCTAGGTTTGCTTGTAGACCCAACGCAAACCCCATATAGAAGGACCATAGTCCTCACACTATAGACTTACCCTTGATACGAGGTAGTCATCGGTGGTCGCCGCGGGGTGTCGGTGTAAGTACTTGCTGAAGTTGCATTCAGAGACGACCCAGTAGATGATTCCTGCAGCAATCGCTCTGTATGGGCACTCCATCCTGAACACCTACATAACATATTGGCTTATCATCAAAAACAATTGCAACGACCACAAACATGAAAAATGGCGCCAAGACTAACAAAGCACAAATAGCTACATTATTAAAGGGTGTTTTTAGAGGTTCACAGATTTAAGTTAAATAGAACAAAGAAAAACATTTTAAATATCAGTGAAACTAGCTTTATTGGATAAAGGCCGATTGGTGGCCGCCGCGGCTTGCATGTACATTGCGTAATCTGGAGGTCCAATTTTCGATCACTCTCCGCAGCAATTGCGGCCATCCTCACTAATAACTCGCCGAATGCTGTGTCCCAAGTGTTTAATCGTTTCTGGTTTATCGGCGTAGATAAGTGACTTAACATATCCCCAAAGAAAATATTCTAATGGAGTCGGATCTCGGTGGCCAATTAACAGAACCATTAGCCAAAATTAATCTTTTAACAAATGTTTCTTTGAATACATTAATTGTATCCCGCGCTATGTGGCACGTGGCATCGTCCTGTTGGCACCACATATCAGCAAGATTTATGCCAGCCTATACCGTTCACCGTTGACTGTAACATTCCGCCCATCATCGTTTTTGAAGACATATGGACCAATGATTCCGCCGAGCTTCGCCGCTGAACAAATATTTGTTTGGAAAATCAATATCAATTTGTGCTTCAGCCGCTTTAATTCCCGCACAACTTGAATTTTGTCCAAGATCCTTAGATAAAATCTTCCATAAAGTGGACGGACACATCTCCAGTTGCTGAGAACGACGTGCAGCGTCTATTGCTTGTTCGGTATGCACCGTTTGACGGTGCATATTATCATTTAGAGTATACATACATATTTGATAGTCAGCTGTCAAATCGGTTGTCAAACAAAACAGTGTTGCCAAATTAAAGATGTGAACCTCTAAAAAACACCCTTTGTAATTACCATTTTGCACAAAGTACGTTTGCATTTTATTTTTGGCAGCTGGCACCATGTTGCATCATTTTACATTACCATGCAGCATGTTGCACTAAAATGCTTCGTGTTACATTATGTGCGCCACGGAAAATTTTGGTTTTAATTAAATTCTGGTGAAAATGGCTGAGGTCAGTCGACAGTTGATTGCGGTGAGTTCTAATTTCGAGAAAAATTCGTTTAGGGAGCTCTTTCAGGTAGGTCTTTTTATAGTGTCTGCAACCGAATATAATGAGTTATAATTTCAAGAAAATTTTTAGCGGACTTTCGATGGAACTGTTCTGTTGTGTCATCTTGATCGATCATGTTGTGCAATCTAGCACTAATTTGGAATGGAACTTTGTGTGATTGAAATTTGAAAGACTAAGCCAGTAGCCGAATGAGGGCTCTATGTAATGGTTATTTTTGTTCTACGTAATTTATTATTTTTCAGTATAGTTGAAAGCACCGAGAGAGAAGATTTTCATTCTGGCTTCAATCAGTGCTCCATAGACATTCGTCAATTTTCTGCAAATATTTTCATACTACGATAAAAATGAGTAATTTTTATAAAAAACATTTGACGAATAAATGGATAGGAAAGATAAAGCTAAAATACTACTTGCTGTACCTACTGTATGCACAATATACACAGGAAATCCTATCTAGGAAATGCTTATGTACATAAAAGTATCTATTATGTATTTCGTATTTACTTAGTACATATACCGTTTAATGTATTATAGGGAAATTTAGCAAGGGAAAAGATGTTTATAAATTATCTAAATTGGAAAAATAAATTTACTTTAACATTTTTCTTGAACTGCTAAATTAAGATTTAAATTCGAAGATCCGAATGACAAAATTGTCATTGTGCCTTTCAGCCCATAATAAAAATTTATGTGTTTTATATGAGTGATAAGCAACGTTGTTGCTTTTTTTAAAGAAAAGCTAATTTTACTTTGTAAATTATGTTTGCTTGTGCTGTAAAATGAATTTTCGGCATGTGTTTTACATAAAATTATCTAACCGCAACATTTGAATAATACTTGGGATACATGCATGTGTAAATATATTTAGCGTACATAATCCCAAAACATATTATACGTTTTACATAATTAGATTGGCTAAAAGTATATGCTTTCAAAATATGTATAACATAATTAAATATTCTATGTTTACAAAACTCTTGTATCCTGTGCTCAAACTCAATTATTTTAGTTCCATTTGCCAAACAATACACACGTACAAAATATAAACCACCTGAAACCCGAAACACATCAAATTACAGGAGTATAAGAAGGAATGTACAAGACTCAAAATAAAAGGACTAAAACATAAACGAATGAATAATTAATAATCCTTACAGGAGCAATTAAGTACCGTCGATAATTATATTTTGGCACGCCATAGTTATATGAAACCCGGTACAGTGGAGGTACCAACATAAAATCTTATTCCTAAAAACTGAACCGATAATTGTTCACTCCCATATCGATAATCAAATTAATCTTATACCCAAATCTCACTCAAAGCCAATTAAAACCAAAACTTATTTTTGTATTAAGGATACATAATTTATATAATTACATAAATATGTTAGGTAATTAGCAAACATGAGAAAATATAACGCAAGGCCAAGATTAAATAAAACGGAAAATTTTTCCTATTCCAGTGTTTTAATTTTATATTACCGTATAATACATAAACCTGCGCCTACCCGCCTACCTCACCTCTATATAGTTTTTTCATTTTCCTTTTACTCGTACAAGTTATTCGTGCATATTTTCATTCACAATGACCTTCCTCGTTGGTGGAATTAAATTTTCATGAAAACATGCAAAACTTCAAACAACTATATCAAAACAGAGAGGAGTGCAGAGGAATAACCAAAGCATAATATTTACAATGGCATTCAAATTTTGTATTTTGCTAGGGGCAGATTTTTGTTATGCTCGAGCCATGCACATGATACGTGCGTTAAGCCCATTTAAATCTGCAAATATGTTGTTTTAATTATTTATGTATGTCATATTTCGTTTAATGACGGAATTCTCAGCATTGTTTTCAAAGCGTTCAGAGAAGTCGCATGAATGATTTTTGTATGTAACTTAAATAGGAGGAAAACTCTGCGACCGAATATTACGATATTCAACGGCACTGCTCAATTTAAAATTAATCTAAAGTTTCCAGTCGAAAATAAAAAAATAAATCGATTATGGAGATAGTGTCTCGACAATTTCAGCATTTATATATTAAATTGAGCCGAAAGCAACTACCCTACAAAATTAACCGAAATTAATGAATGTTCATAACAAACAACAATCAGCACAACGGGCCCAGCAGTTGTAGATTCCCTATAACATGAAGAATTTCCATCTTGAACCATCAGTTCAAATACGAAAAGTAAATTATATCAACCGTCCCTCTCCTCAAGATAATCCGGTAGTAAAACGGGAACATTCTCATCTCCACGAGCCAAGAAAACAACAACGAATTAACCACTTGGAAACACAACTCAAGGAGGACTATTATAGCTAATTGGCATACGACGGCATCGAAAGCGAGATAACCAATGATAAGCATGATATAGAAGATAACTCGGAAGTAAATTTTATTGTTGTAAGCCTGTCTAGCGTAACATACCTAAAGCACTATGGGTTAATAACAGAAAGATACTAAAGTACCTCATCGACACCGGAGCCAATAAGAACTTTATAAAATCCGAGTTAGCCGTTAGGTGACATCAAAATCAGTCACACAATCAGCGGCCCATTCTTCAAAAGAATTGACATCGACAACACCATAGACTTTTTCATTCAACCAGGACTGAAATCGTTTGATGGCATCATTGGAGATGTCACATGGAAGGATCTCGACATCAACATACAGATGCCGTTACGAGAAAAACCTTCATGCCATATCGAAATTCGCAATACTCTTTGGACCCGTTAATATAACTTCGAAACCCAGGCACGCGCTGAAATCAAAACGCCAAGTGACACTATAATTCCTCAATTTGCATTGTGGAATAGAAAATGGATGCCTCACATTTCAAGAGTTTGAATACAGTGACAATATCAGATTACTACCCAGTCATAATATCTCAAATACACTAGCAAATCTCGGAAATTCCAAATATTTTGCCACCATTTGATTTAACTTCAAGATTTCACCAAATTAAAATGAAAGAGGCTGAGATTCCGAAGACCTCATTTTACACCATGACTGGAAAATATGAATTTCTAAGGCGCCCGTTGTGATTAAGGAACGTACCCGCAACCTTCCAACGGATGATAGATAATGTTTTGAAGAAATTCATTGTCGAACCCTATTATGTTTATACAGACGACATTATTGTATTCGGAGGGAAACTGCAGAAGAACATTTAACCAACGTCGAGAAAGTATTTTTGAAACTACAGAAGGCCAACTTGCGCATGAATATTAATAAAACAGAGTTAAAAAAAACGAATTTCCGGATTATCTCATAACAAACAAAGGCATCAAGCCGGACAAAAAAAATTATTGGTTATTCAAAGCGATTTATCCGAGACTGCACTCATAGCTAAACCGTTAACCACAATTTAACGAAAGGAGAAAATGTGCAAACCAAAGCATCGGAATCCGATAAAGTGACGATTGACCTGAAACAGAAAGAGTTAGAAACATTTCGCAATATCAAAGAGCTCCTGCCTTCAACAGAGATTTATTTTTTCCAAATTGTTACAAACCAATTACCTACATCTCTAGGTCACTGAATAAGACTGAAAAACATTATGCCATAAATGAGAATGGATGGGCATTGGATAACTTTCGCAACTACTTATAAGGGGCCCGTAAAATCAAACTTCTGACCGACCACCAATCGCTAATGTTTACACCAAGTATTAAGAAGAACAACATTAAGTTGAAGCGCTGGAAAGCTGGATTGGAGGAATATAATTACGAGCATATTTACAAACCTGGCTGTACCAATAAAGAACCTGACGCTCTGTCAGACTGGAACTCGAAGATTCTACCACCTTATTTCGATACTGTTGGGCATCACAATGTCTTCAGGAACCTACTGATGTTTCAGAAAGCACAGGACATTTATATCAATGAAGAACCCCGCCCTTCTTATCACAGCCACTATATTAGTTTGCCGGAGATAAACAAAGGAATTTTATGCAAGGCATAATTGCATCCAACCGTCATCAACTGAATCAAAAATCTGGAGGGGTATATTCAGCTTCTGCAGTTAAGGTTTAAGGAGAGTTTTTCTAGTTTCAAAATACGCCTAACGTAAAGAGAAGACATTCAGAATGAAGATAATAAGTTTTCCATCATAAAGGAAGAACTCAAGCGGGCACACAGAAATCACATGGAAAACCGAAAGCAAAATTTCGATCAAAAAGTACATTCAAATCTGCGATACCTCCAACACAAATAAATATGACATCCTTAACGAGTTACTCTCCAAGAAACACCTATTCCAACATACTCGATAAATTTTCAAAGATCGTAAAGTTCTTTCGCAGTAAGAATAATCCACTTTTGCATGTACGGGATAAAACCATAAAGACGCTAAATTATTTTACTGTACCATGCATACTCGTGGATGGATAATGAGCTTAAAGCTTCTTTGAACTTTCTACTTCAAACAACTCAACCGAAAAGATCACTGGTATCTGATTCATAATACTCAATGAGGCTCATGGTAATAATGACATTCATTCAGCAATAAAGTACTTAGTCCACAAATATATACCACGCATCCGAAACAACCAGACACTAATTAGGAAAAACGAGAAGAATAAAAATGTAACAGTGACCATCTATTGCGTATTGAGTTCCCGCTAGGAGATATATTCGTAATACCATTTGACGGAAATCGGTCTACCGAGTCTGTAGATAGAATCAATAAAGAACAAAGGATTCAAAATTAAATTTGCAACAAAATTAGTTCACTCAATTTAGTCTTTAAACCCCAAACACATGACATAAACCTTTTAGTGGATATAAACTAATTAGAAGATGCTTCTGGTTCCTTTTCACGGTTCGCGTTCGATGTGTAAACAACCAGCGTCATATGAAAGACAGGGAGATCGATATGCAATCGTTATTTTTTGAATAAATTCTGTAGTTTTCTTTTACTCATCTCTAGTCATCAAGTGCAGCGTACCCACGATTTACGTACATTCGTTGTAAAATAAGAGTAGAGTGTTGGCCACAACCAAGAGTGGAAATTAATAAATACATCTAATTTGTTTTCCCCGTTAGGGAGTTTTTGGAGTTGAAATGTTACTTTATTGTGACATAATTTTTTCCGGGATGACATTCAAAACTATCGCGATATTTGTATTTTAGTGTTGCCATCGCATTATTGCGGGATCATTTCTGGGTGAAAATCACAGACTTCTGAGGTCTGTGAGAAGTGTTTTTTTAGAACGAGAAAAATCGTTGCTCTTCATATTGTGTTTATTACATTAATGTGGTGAATGCCGAAAATGAATTGGACAATGTGGTCAAAACGTCGTAATTGCCGGGAAACACGTTCTGGGAGGTTTGATGCATTTAATAGAGAAATTTCGGTCTTTGAAGAAATGATGAAAATGTTTGATTGCAAAATTCATGTTGGTTTTTGGAGAACGTAGAGGATTTAATTTTTGTATAGAAGAGATTCTTCGGAAAGATTTCCAATGGTGAAGTGGAAGGAAAGGATTGGCAGCAGCAAAACAATATTTAATCTTTTGGATGCAGTAGAATCTTCTGTCCAATAGAAGTTTCGTCTGTATTTGACATTCTTAAGAATGGCAAATAAAATGGTCAAGGTAGTCAGGTAATCAGGTAGTAGTAGCAAATTCTGATGATGTAAGATCCTACTGAAGTTAGCCGAAATTTTTCGCTTGTTTAACGTTAAATTGAGCTGGCCGAAGTTTGACGTTTGAATTCGTAAATCGTTGTATCCCATATGTTTATAGTTTGTCGTTTTAGAGAGCAAAGAATTTGATGTGGTGTTAGTGCCACATCTGTTTAAAAAATCAGAGAATACTTTATGTAGCATCATAGTCAAATACATTAATAGCTGGCCGGATGTTTAATAGTAATTTGAACTGAATGAAGTTAGACCAATTCATAAATGGCTGGATACTACGTTTATAACTCGTCGCGGCCCGATTTTTGGCATAGGTGTTCACTATTAGTGCTACATCTAAAATCCTTTGCTTTCTAACACAACAAATTGGCGGCGTTCAGAAGGTTCATAGCTGTTTTTGTACTACGGTATTCACGGAAAATGGCTCGAACTTTAGAGGCGCTCAAGGAAAACTGAAGGAATTAAACCAATTTCTTAAGGAGAACACAAAGCTACTCGCTAATCAACTATCGCGGGAACATGAAATTGATTGGCATTCCATTATGGCCCGCATTACGGAGAATTGTGGGAAGCACGCATATAATCGATGAAATTGCAATTAAATAGAATCATTGGCAACCTGATCTTAACGTACGAGGAATTAGGAGCTCTATTGATCCAAGTGGAAGGCATGTTAAACCAAAAACCATTATACAGAGCCAGTTCAGACAATGAGGATGTTTTAACATCCGCCCAGTTTTTGGTAGGGCAGCTGTTAATACCAGTAACAGAACCGGATATCGAAGATGAATGTCATCGTTTAAAGCATTGGCAAGGCATTCCAAAGATGCTGTAATCATTATGGAAGCGATGGTACCGGGAATACATCAAGAATGTGCAGATTGTGATCATAGTGATGATTAAAAAGAACAATCCTTTATTCAATCAATGGAAGATGGGAAAGATAACAAAGATTCATCCTAGTTATGATGAATTGATGAGGCTTGTGACAGTCAAAACAATCGATGGTGAAGTGGATCGAACAATAACCAAATTGCCAACTACCGGTGGCAGATCCCTGAAATTTAAGATGTTCACGGGCAGCGGTATGTTCAACAACATTAAAAATAAAACAAGCTAAAACGTCAAAATATAACATGCTTACAGTGCCTTTATACCAGTTTACCTATTTGTATTATGATTGCAGTGTAGGTATCAAAAGTTACAATTCTGGCGGTGCAGATTCAATTGTAAGCTAAACCGACCATTCGTTCCTCGATAACGATAACTATCAAATCGGAATTTATTGTAATAAATGTGTAACAAATTATGGTATAGGTTTCATTGAGACGGGCTTATTTGGTAGGTGTTTGTTTAAAGCTCTTCCTTGATCCTGCCAGTGAAATAATTAATAAACTCTTGATCTTTTCTGGCCAAAAACTCAACAAATATCATCGAACAACCACCGTATTCACCTGATATGGCTCCGGCTGACTTTTCCTCTCTTTCTTTTGTTTTGTTCGAAATTTTTATTCACTAGAAAAATCGGGAAACACACTTGGGAACACGGTCCAAATAAAGCCCTGTAAACATACTAAGTGACAGATCGTGCTTACACGTCAAAATAGAGGACAGTTGCACAGAAAATACTACAGAAACGACAGTTAGAAACCATAGTTTTTTGACATTACCCCTAAAGTAGTTCCTACGCAAGTCAATAGATGGCTCTAATTTAAAAAAAAAATCAATAATTTTAGCAGTGTAAAAATAAATTCTTTCTCTCCGACTATCTGTCAAATTGTTTGTGTCGTCATTTGTCAAACAGTGAGCGAATCAGTACCAATGACATTTATGATAATTTGTCGGAAAAATACGCATTATGTAAAATATGTGAACAATTTTTACCCAAATCAGACCACTTCAAGTACATTTGCAGAGTCACACGGATATAAATTCCTTTTAAATTGTGAATCTGCACGCGAAACATTTTATTCGATTTAATCAAATTACACCAAACCGAAGATCACGATACATTAATTCGATACGTTATTAATGAAATCAAATGCAATAGTTCATTCATACAAAAACCATATGTTTGTGGAATATGTGGGGATCGGTTTATTCAGGATAACGCATAAATAAATCGCAGTGAAAATAATCCTAATCGGTATACAAATGCGAATCGAGTAAATAGCATTGGATACATTCCAATAAATACTTCAACGGCATTGACTACAAATTCCGTTATAAAGCCATATCAAATTTCTTGATATTAATGGCCGTACCAAATATAAAAAATTTACCTGAGTCTAGGCATAGTGCGAAATCTACCACTATAGTCGACTTCACCAAACTCAACAACTCAACTCTAGGATGGACTGTTAATTGGGTGTGTAAGATCAGTTCTCATATCATATTTTTGTCAACATATTAAATTTTGTCAGAGGAGACCAACCCTTTTTATATGTACGGGCTATACTAATTTGAATAAGCCCTAATATCTACTATTCGATAATAGTAGTGACTATATTGCGGAAACTCTGGGATGGACTGTTAATTGGGTGTGTATGATCAGCCCTCATATCATATTTTGGTAAAAATATCAAATTTTGTCAGAGGAGTCCAACCCTTTTTATATGTACGGACTATACTAATTTGAATAGGCTCGAATGTCTACTATTCGATAATAGTAGGGGCTATTTTGCGTCAACTTTAGGATGGACTGTTAATTGAGTGTGTATGATCAGCTCTCATATCATATGTTGGTAAAAATATCAAATTTTGTCAGAGGAGTCCAACTCTTTTTATATGTACGGGCTATAGTATTTTGAATAGGCCCTAATAGCTTCTATTCGATAACAGTAGTGACTATATTGCGGAAACTCTAGGATGGACTGTTAATTGGGTATGTATGATCAGCCCTGATATCATATTTTGGTAAAAATCTCAAATTTTGTCAAAGGAGTCCAACCCTTTTTATATGTACGGGCCTAATTTGAATAAGTTGTGTAGCTACACTTTTTATTAACGTTAGAAACTTCACACAGGTTTTTAAATGTCGTTTTAATGCATAAATTACGCTGTCGAGCATCTCTTCGAACAGTAAAAAATACACCATCCACTCCGACATAGGAAGTTCACAATCCTCAAGCCGACCCTTCACCAATTTAAAATTCTTAAATTTATTTCGTCGTATAATATCTATGACCTGATAAATAATAACAGAATTATCAATGCCAATTACGGTTTCAGCAGCCTTTGATGAGAACATTGAGAGAATGAAGATGCCACATCCTAGATCTAAAACAATTTTATTTGTGAAATACTTCGATATTATTGAGGATCGCGTCCCGGTACGTATTCGTTCGTACTTCATCCGTTAACATATCGTGATGAATACCGTAAAGAGCATACGTTTACGCAGACAGATTCTTCTAAATCGTACATCAGCAATGTCTTAATTTTTTACCAATAACAGCAATACGGTTGATGCAGCCAAAGTTAAAGTGACATTTGAAATTGAGAGAGCCAATTGAGAGGAAATTTTAGTGTGTAGAAGATTTTATAATGTTTTTAATTTTTTGAAAACTACTAGCGCTATCTATTATCGACCTGGAGTTATGTCGCTTCTGTATATATTCTGTAACAGTTGTGCCAATAACTTAGATACAAAAAAATTTTACAATCCCTTTAAGCGGGCTTTTTAAATGACCAATTCCCGTTACTTTTTTGATAGAATGTATGTCTGCACAAAACATTTCCCCAATAAAATCAATCATTTGATCTTCTGGCAAATATTAAAAAACTGTTTTGATTATTGAAATTAGTACATTTTATTATAATACTTCATAAAATAGTAATTTTTAAACATAAGTGTTAGCTCAGAACGCAATAAATTAGATTATAATTAGTAATGAAACCATAAACTATCTGTATGGTGACTCACAACAACAATTTACTATCAAATTGTGCTCATAGCAGGTATTTGCGTGTAAGGCATGACAATTAGAAAACTGGCATTGATAGCTTCCTAGCCCTAGCCAAAAAAAAAAATATTCATAATTAAACGTGACATACATAATTTATATCGAGAAACTTACCCGGTCCATAAGATGTGCCACAGCAACACGCATCATGAAACATTTTGTGTGAACAATACGAGTATACGGATGAATCGCATAGTGGGCAGCCCGAATTTCTAAAAAATGGATTTTGTCTCGATGACGGCACTAAATTTAAACTGTTTATGTTTCCAGCTGCAAATAAAATATTCATATTTATTCTCGCACACTAAAACTATATCGTATGAATTCTAAAACGAAATTATTAAGGTGAATCTAGTTCAATGAACTAATTTATTTGAAACAAATCAAGATGCTTAAAAGTAGTAATTTCGTTCTGTATTCAAAGTGAAATTCGTAATTTTTGTTGACCAAATATAACACAAAATGTTGTGGGAGTCACATATGAGAATTTGTGCCAATCTTATTTACGTAATAAAACACAGTGTACGTACAACTCATGATAATAAAAATGTAACGCTGCCAATTAAAATTTAATTTATGCAAATTCACAAGAATATAGTTTTTTTTACTGTCTTCTAAGAATTGTTATAATCGGTCGTAAGTAATTCATTACAAAGTTAGATAAAATAAATCAATTTACTCACCGGTATTAGATAACGATGCACATTCTACATCGATTACAAGCACTGCCCCAAACAAAACGACCAGCAATAATTGCATTTTGATCCTTTTGCTAACAATTAATTATATTCACAAATTGTTGGAGATTAAAATTTCTCTATTACACCGACTGAATGTTCGAATGGTACTAAATTTATAAAATCATTTTTATTAAACATCATACCATGAATGTAACCGTTATTTTACGCAATGATATGTAAATATTGGAGGAGTATAAAAACAGAGTTGCTTGGTAAGATTTACCTTAAGAAATTGTCTATAAGCTTAAGATGTATAAATACATCGCGTGGTGAAAGACTAGAAGAGAACAAAATTAATTTTTTTTTATAAATGTAACGTTTTTGCTTTGATCAAAAATCCAGTTAAAATCATTTAATCTTATATTTCCATTTTATGCATAGTTCTATAGTCTTAAGTTCTAGCACATCGTTTTGGATTTTATGACAATTCAAAATGATGAATTTGAATGCCCGAGGCTTTTTTATAAAAAAAAACCCAGAAACCAAAAAGAAGTTTAATCAGATTATGTAATTATTGTCGGCTGCTAATCAAAGCAGTTGTACGACCAACTGAACGTTTGTTTTAAAAAGTTAAAAAATATTAGAAGGGTGTGCATGTTAAGTGTGTGACATTTACCCAGTATTTCAAACCAGAAGAATAAAAATTGTTCATCAGGCAATCCTAATTTTTAAAACCATTCCAGAAAATTTGGAAATGACACGAAATATGATAATAATTGATCTAAATAAAGTGTTTATTGCTCAAATTAAACGATTCAAAAGTGGTGGTTTTGCTGTCAGTGATAAAGAACGTTCTGGTCAACCAAAAACATTCGAAGATGAAGAATTGGAAGCATTATTGAAGGAAAACTCAGCTCAAACAGAAAAAGACTTGGAGAATAGTTTAATGTCACTCAAGCAGCTATAAGCAAACGTTTACATGCCATGAAAATAATTCAAAAGGAAGGAAAATGGGTATCACACGAACTGACTGAAGCCAACATTGAAAATCGTTAAATGGTTTGCAATTCTTTGCTTACAAGACACCGAAGATGGCATTCTTTGTCTCAAATTGTGACTAGCGAAAAAAATTGATTTACTACAATAACCCTAAACGCAAAAAATCATAGGTTGGCGAACCATCCGCATCAACAGCAAAACGAAACATTTATGGAAGTAAGGTTATGTTGTGTATTTGGTGGGATCAGAATGGTGTACTATGAGTTGCTAAAACCGAACGAAACTATTACTGCTGAACGTTACTAACAACAGTTGATAGATTTGAACCATGCATTGAACGAAAGTAATTTTCAAACGCTGGAAGTACTTAAATAAATAAATAAATTGCCAGAAAGATGGTCGAAAGTTATAGATAACGATGAAAAATATTTTGATTAAAAACAAATTTACCATTTCTTAGAAACAGACGCGTTTTTTATGCAAAAAAATCCAAAAAAATAAGTTATACTCCCAATAAAATGGGCCATCACAGGATGCCATATAGCACCAATTTTAACATAAGGATCGTTATGTGAATTTTATTTGGAATAGCGGACAAGAGGTCATGTTGAAATCAGAAGAGATCGGTTACGACACTCCTGGTTCCTGCGAACCATTAACTTAAATCAATAATTCATGCATAAACTGAATGGGTCATGCACATATGGGTCTATCGCGCCAATCTCAACATACGCTTGGTCTTGGAATTTGTTTTGCAGATAGAGGACATCATGTTGTATCGACATCAGAAGCGATCGACAACGATATTTCACGTTCCTTTGGACCATTAATTAAAAACCCGAATTGTGTTCTTACAAATGATCCCAGAGCACCAATCGTAACATACGGATGGTATTAGACTTTTACTCAATAGTGCACATTATGTCCAATCGATGTCAAATGGTATCGGTTACGATACTTTAGGTTCCTTCAGCGAACCATTCGTTTAGATCTTGAATGTATATTTTACCTTATTTAAAATTGGTCATCCCAGGATCGGCAATCTCCACATACGATTCGTCATATAAATTTTATTTTGGATAGCAGACTTGATGCCGTGTTGAAATCATCATCCCAACCAAATTGCTCGCGCTTATATTTTCTATCGTTGTTCAAGATTATTCTGATGATTAACGCCGTTCTCAATTCCAGTATTTTCCATGGTGATTATTGCTGCCGTTTACAATTTCCTTTTCATTATCTCTATACTCGCCTGAACTTGAAATGCTACTCTAAAATCCAATTCCCAATCAGTATTGGAGGAATACTTGATTCGACAGAATAATCATCGCTTAATTTAATTATAGTCTTCAAGAACTGGGTTCGAACTTGCAACCTTTGGGTGATGTATAATTTTGCCACTCGACCACCGAGTGAGATACTTGTGTCGAGTAGAATTCGTAACACGACCCCCACCGTAAATCCGTTCGTTCCGAGCTGACGCATGCAATGTCATATCGCTTCAATTTTTGAACCTGCATAACTTTTCGTCCACCTCTAAAATGTATCCGAAACACGTCGTTGCTGATCCTCTTGAAAATTTTGTACAGACCTTTCCAATCTCGTTGTGCATTTTCCGATCAGCTTTTCCGCTTTGACATCTGCTTTTTCAGACAATTAAACGGGAAAGTATTAATTGTCACTATGCTTGACAAACGATTGTAAAGTTCTCGACAAAAACAACAAGTTATACAGGTTGAGGCGAAAGTAAATGCTGGATAATGTTCAGAGTGACACAGTCGAGTGAACAAAGTTTGATGAAATTGCGAAATGGTTTTGTGAACGGAATGAGCTTTGTCTGTGATCAACAAGACAAGTGTGAAATTTGTATCAAAGAAAAACAAATTTGCCTTCCGTTCAAGAACTGCAAAGCTCGGGCTTCAAAACTTCTAGAACTGATATACACAGACTTGTGTGGTCCAAAATTTCTGTATATTTCATCAAGAACAAATAGAACACCTTGAATGTTTTCAAAGAATTCAAAGCATTTGCGGGGAAAATTAAACGGGTCAAAAACTCAAAATGTTGCGTTCAGATAATGGCACAAAGTATTGCAGCAAGCAGTTTTCTAAGCTCTTGTAAGATTCGGGGATATAGCATCAAACATCTGCACTGTGTACGTCAAAACAGAATGACATGGCAGAAAGGATGAATCGAACGTTCGAGCATGCGAGATGTAAGCTTTCGACACAAAGGTCGACAACAGATTTTGGGTTGAGGCTGTCAACACTGTTAACACAGCGACTTATTTTGTGAATTGATCACCGTGTTGTGAGACTACCGACAAAACACCTGAAGAATTTTTGTCTGACAAAATGCCTGATTTGTCTGACTTGAATGTGTTCGTATGCAAGGCCATGGTACATGCTCCGAAACAAAAGCGCTAGAAATTTGATTCTAAATCCAAGGAGTACATCATGGTCGATTGGATCGGGAATTGTAAAGGCTATCGAGGTTTTGATTTGTAGAAATTACGAGTGGTAGTCGTGGTATCGTTTTTTGGAGGACCAACGCTGTGAAAATGAGATAACAGATTGTAATTGTCTAATCATTTTTATCCATTCGAAGATGATAACAATGAAGTGGAGGATAAGGCCATTATTACAACAGCAAGTAATAGTCAAAACGGGGACGCTTATGACTCAGAAGTTCGTAATGTTTATGATGTTTCGAATAGAAGTGGTAAAAATGAGATTTCGGGTTCTGCAAACGTATCTGGTTTGGAAAATAGTGAGTATCTGATGAACGAAGGTTCAATTGACGCTTCTGGTAGTATTTATGAACCGTCAGATTAGCTAACCGTCAGTGGCAGAAGCTATAATCAATTAAAATGCGTCTCACTGGAGTATTAGAGCTTAGCAGCCCGTTTAATACTGAAATGTTGTGTCCAGCGTAAGAGTATTGACTATGAAGAGACGTTCTCACCTTTAGTTCGCTACTCGCGTTTTCTGATTGCGAAAGCAGTGAGATGCGATTTGGAGATCGATCTGATGGATGCGATTCTTCATAGCGATTTAAACAAAGAAATCTGTATGATTCAGCCTGAAAAGTAAAATGGTGGTAGTGAAAGTTTTTATTGTCTGAAGAGGTCATTATAAGGGCTCAAGTAACCGAGTTGTGTTTGGAATCAGAGTTTAAACACTGCATTGAAGAATTGCTTGCCGATTGTACCGATAAGCCTGTGAAAGCTGATTTGAAATCGCGTTTACAGAAACAGTTTAAAACGAAGGTCATTGGCAAGGGCAAATGTGTGTTGGGCATGCAGTTTACGCAAAATCGCAAATCGGGGACGATTTCGATAAATGAAAGACAGTTTATCCAAAAAGTATCTGATCGTCTTCAAATGGCCGATTGCAATAGTGTGAGTATACCACCGAAGAAGATTGTGAATCAATGAAAAATGTGCCTGATCAAGAAGCAACTGGGAGCATGTTGTTCACTGTCCAGGTGTCGCAACCAGATATACAGTTCGCGGTAGGATCTGTCAGTAAATTCAATTATAACCTAAGCGTTGCTCTTTGGTTGGGAATGAAGCAGATCATGAGATATTTCAAGAGTACAATCGATATGAAATCGACGTATTCAAACATGGAAGTGAAGTTGTGCAAGTGATTCGGTTATTGTGACTCAGATTTAGCAAGCGATTCAGTAGATCGACGTTCGTGTTCGGGAACAGGATATGTTTTCAAACTGCAAGGTGGAGAAATTTCATGGATGTCAAAGAAGCAATCGAAAGTTGCCGGAGAAGACAGCGTTTTCTCCTAGAACAAAGCACAAAGATGTTCTTCATCATTTTCTGTGCGAGAAGTAATTAAATTCGTTTACGACCACATAAACGAAATGCTAGCAGATATTCTTAGCAAACCGATTGCAGCAGAGACGCACAAGTTCTGTTCGATGGGAGTCAATTTTGTGAAACCTTAATTTAACTTTTATCATTCGTTGCTTGTAGCGCTTATCATTGTATTCTTGCTGGAGAACTAAACCGGGAAACGTTTGCAAACTGACAATAGAGACGAATACATAAACCGCAGGTTTATGACAACATTTTGCGAAAAGTTGGGATATGTCATCAGACCACAGTTTCATATACGCCGAGACAAAATGGAATACCCGAAAGAATGAATCGGGCAATTCAACTTACAGAACTAACCGATCCCTTACACAAATATTAAAGGCTACATAAATCCCGAAGAAATTTGGACGGGACGAAAGACCCAACATTAAACAGTTACGCGTTTTTGCATGCGTATAGTAATGGTTCAAGAGCCGAAGCAAAAAAGAAACTGAGTTCAAAATCAGCGAGATGTATATTTGTTGGTTACTGTGAAAAGTCGAAAGGTCGTCATTAGTAGCGATCCATCAAATGAAATCAGTGATATATCTACAGAAAATGCAATCGTTTTAAGTGATGTACAAACCGTAGATCAAATGACGTTGGATTTTGAATATCTTCCAGCAACATCAACAGAAAAAATACTTACGGAAACAGTACTGAGAAGGGCTGATGCATTAATGTGGGAGAATGCAATGCAAGCAGAATGAGTCTCTTATTGAAAATGGCATGTGAGGAGAAGTCACCGATCTGCCACCCAACTAAAAACCTGTCAACTGTAAATAGGTTTTTAAAACGACACGTAACGCTGGTTGCCTTGGGATCGGGAAAATATATGGATAGATCAGACAGTATATGAATGAAATATTGCGGCGATTCAATATGAGTGAATGCAATCTTGCAACGCCCATGGATCCAAATGTGAAACTCTGCAGATCAATGTGTACCAAAACAAATCGTGGAAAACATTCTGTCCGCATCTCAAGTATCTCGACCAGGCATTAACTCTACAGTCAGCAGTTCAATAATGATATCTGTAGTGCGCGTTGGTTGGAAGTGAAAAAAATTCTACGGTATTTAAAGGGAACTGCTAGCGCAAAATTAAAATTTTGTATATTAACAATTTTAAGTATCACTGGTTATTGCGATGCTGATTGAGGCAGCGATGAAGGCGAACGCAAATCCATCACCTAAATTCTAAAAAAACATGGCTTAAATCACGCGAGAAGGATATTTTGACGCGTACATATCTCGTAACTGTCATGCCAAAGTAAAACATATAAACATCACGGTTTGGCTGTCGCTACTGATTATGCATTACATATTGTCGTGCTTTCCGTGACTGAACTCAATACACAACGGATGATCATTGTTATATTTTTATTCTTTTCGTTTTTCCTAATTAGTGTCTAGTTGGTTTGGAGATGTGGAATATATTTGTGGACTAAGACACTACCATAAGCCTTATTGATCGCTAAGTTATTTATTTGTCCAATCTTCATTCTTTTGTCCAATCTTGTCCAAAGGGTGTTTTTTAAGCCCGATAGAACTTGTAAAAATTGACACAAAAAATTAAATTGTAATCAAAATTTTTTTTTTATTCGAAAGATCAATACATGGCATTAATATTTGAAAATGATGTCGGATCGGCACCGCGGCTGTTATTGACGAAACACATTCTGGACGTCCCATTTTGGGTCACTTTTTTGAGCACTGCTGGCCGTATGTCACGAATAACACGAACAATGCTGGCCTCCAAGACGTCAATTGTTGCTGGTTTATCAACATAAACCAGTGACTTCACGTATTCCTACAGGAAATAATCGAGAGGTGTCAAATCGCACGACCTTAGAGGCCAATTGACAGGTCCATTTCTCGAAATCAACTTATCGCCAAATTTTGATTTTAATAAGTCGATGGTTGCGGTCGCCGTATGGCACGTAGCGCCATCCTGTTTAAACCACATCTCGTCCGGATCAATGTCATCCATATTTTCAAACAAAGAATCATTGATCATGGTGCGGTAACGATCCCCATTGACCGTAACGCGATCCTCGGCCTGATTTTCAAAGTAAATTTTAATAATTTTGTGAGTCTGTTCATGATGTTTTGCCAGAGTATACTGAGATCTGCCAGAGTATATTTTTCATAAAAATTTAAGTGTTTGTTTTATTTTTTACGATTTCAAGTTCTATAAGGCTTAAAAAACAACCGTTAGTTGGATATTGTTTTAATTGAGTTCTTCATTTTGAAATTACTTACATTAATTTTTGATATTCTCTTATTCTATCTTGGTGCCACCTAGGCGTTAAACGCCGTTTTAACGCATTAAAATGCTTTGGATGATATTCAGGTTACTCGCCGGTTTAGTACAACACCACAGCTGAATACCAGCTGAATGCCCATGTATCC
Source organism: Nephrotoma guestfalica (assembly GCA_963691935.1). Lineage (NCBI taxonomy): Eukaryota > Metazoa > Arthropoda > Insecta > Diptera > Tipulidae > Nephrotoma > Nephrotoma guestfalica. The sequence goes on from OY829913.1 coordinate 254,053,677, forward strand.
ATATGGGTTTTAATATTTGATTATGTAGCATCAGATTATTATGGGTTGACAATCAAGGAGAATTGCTGAGCAGATTATTTTTTCTTCTTGACTTGATCTATTGTAGTGTCTGTCACGAAATCGATATTTTGACATAACAGGTAGTAGTGATATTGGCCGTATTCGTTATTTAGTTAGGTTGTTTCCCGGCTTGAGTATCATGTTTGATTCTGAAGGCTGCGTTGATTGGTCGTGGTGGTCAATTTTTTTTTACTGTTTTTAAGAAGCTTAAGATTTTGTTCTGTTATCAGGTCATATGCCTGACGCTTTTCTTGTGCGTATTTATTTTATTTCATTAGCCACTTCGGCAGGGTAGGTCAGGGCAATTTCTTGATTGTCAGTTTCTAGCATTTCTTGTATGTTTTCGCGCTCCTGTACCTCAAGAAGCTGGAATACACCTTTTAGGTGTTCAGCTTAGCTTCCATTGCTTGTACTTATAGGTGAAGTCTGAGTTATTAAGTTTTTTATTCATTATTCTTCCACATTAAATAATCAGAACATTTTGTTAATGATCGTAAGTCTGAGTGAATTAGCAAATTATTCAGTATATTTTTAGCCGCATTTTCTTATTCTCGTTTTGATTTCGCATCTATTATTCCATGTTGACTGTTGTTTGTATAGTATAAACTTTTCAACCTCTTCATCAAGCTTTTTTGTCCTTTTTAAAGCCACATTCAACTTTATTCTATTACTTAATTCTTCTTTGAATCCTTGCCAATCTGTATGTGTTTTTGTTAGAGTAGAATTACTTGTTTTAAACATTATTTTACACTAAGTAGTATGGAAGAGTTAGTTAGTTAGTTACTTAGTTGAAAATAGTATTGATCCAAAATGAGTATGTTTTGCATTAAACGGTTTTCCAACAATGAATTTTCATCCTAAACTTTTAAGGAATTTAAAAAAGTCATCTCGCTTTAGGTTGTCTCACAGTGGACAATAAACTGCAGTGATTTTTTGTATTAATGTTAATGCTGGTTGCTTGTATTTATTGTGTTTCATATTTTTGCGCTTCGTATTGGTAAATATTGTTTATAGCACTTCTACCTCATGCAATGGATATACTTGATATCCTGAAATTTTTTTATGAGAAGTGTGTTTCTAATTTGAGGCAAATATCAATTTTTTAGATGTCCTATACCATTTTAGAAATGCCATGCTAATACTGAGCTGTTCTGACGCTGTTTTCCAATTTTGTGGCTCTTTGGATAAAGGAAAGCACCACTTGTACTGACAGTAGCTTTGTCTTGTTACTGCACTCGTGTCCCCATTCTGTCTTTAAATTTGCAAGATTCGACTTTAGTGAAAAAAATAAAACCTATTTTTTTGGTTTTCTTGGCTCTATAGCTTTGTCTTTTACTATTCACGGACGTGAAGTAATTTTCTGAATTGCATAATTTTTTTAAAAATTTACACAAATTTTATTATGAATGTTAGTAATTTTTCCCTCGTACCAGATTTTCAAAGTAGCGTTTGTTGATTGTTGTTTTAGCATTTGTCGTACTAACTCATTCATTCTTCAAATACAGATTCAGTTTGTTGTAGATTCATTGTGAACAGCAGTCACATCTTGTTGTTGCTACCCAGATGAGCATCATTGATCGAATTGATGTGTATTGATTGTTCTGATAAAGTGGGTAATGTTAGTACGTGCATGATTAACTATTATTTAATAATAAAATTTGCATTTTTCAAATTCATATTTTTATTTCATATATTTTTAGTAAAAAAATTGATTTTATATATTTTATTATATTGAAATACAATACATATTATTATATTTTTTAATTTTGTTAATTTATGAAAAAGTTTTACTTCCAATCTTATATCATTAAAAATTGATTTTATTTAAATTTAACATTTGTTCTTTGTACAAATATTTTTTTATAAACTCCGAAATAATTATGATCAATTTAATTAAATATTTTATTTATTATATTATATTAGTTCTATTGTATAGAATAAAAATGATAAATAATTGGGCCCCAAAAGTTTTTTTATAGTTTTCGTTTGAATCTGTTTAAAATAATTTTAATTTTTAGAAATATATCACCAGTTAAACTGCCAATAAGATATGTGTTTAATTTAATAATTTTTCAGCGATCATAATTATTTCATTTATTCAGTATGAAAATATATTATAATTCTACATTACACACAAAATATTATTTAACATACATCCTAAAAAAATAATAAAATTTTTAATTTTTTTATTTTATTGAGCTGCAGCTGAACCATACTATTTTAATAATTTTTTGTTTTATTTTGTTATAATTTTTTGTAATAATTAAAAGCAAGTTATTCTCAACTGTCAATCTTAAATTAATATAATTTTCGATTGTTTAATTCAATCCATAAAATATTTTTATTTTATTTCAGCACATTTTTACACATTAATTTATCAATTTTTTTGTTTGTTTGTTGGTTTGTAAAGTTTTTAAATTGTTTATAACATTCTTTTACGCACATATTATAAAATACTCATTCACCCGTTTTAAAAATACTAATCATATATGATTTCTGTTTCAAATTTTTTAAATATATTATACAACAAAAAAAATTAAAATATCTTAAATTTTAATGCACCATCATATTTCATTATTAATAAATAAATTTCATAAATTTTTATTTCATTATTGTAACTGCAGCTTGATTTATACTAAAATAGAGAAATAAAGTAAAAATAGGTAGTACACACGAAACTAATTCCACAGCAATTCGCCATACAACAATTTACAGAAAACCAATTCGAAGAAATTCGAATTCACTACATCCTACAGTTTGAAAAATATTTTTAATATTTGTATTTCTGAAAATTATTTTGTGGAAAGATATTTTGAAAAATTGACGGAATACCGACGACACATTATTAGGCCAGTTGAACCGAAATAGTTTCGTTATTTAAATATGCAATATCATCTCGCTTTATATGTATAAAAACAACCAAATCACATCGATAGATTAATAGAAAATTTAGTGTTACTCCACTTAAATTTGCATTAGGATTACTTATATTTATTGTGTATTAATTAAAAAAAACTATTTTTAAATAAGGATTATGGATTTAAGTAGAAGTACTTGTTTTTTTTTTACCGAATATCAGATATTATAATTAAACTATATTGTTTCAAGCAGTTAACGTTTATACAGATATCCGTATTACGCGGACAATTATCTTAGAAAATAAAATTAGAAAAAGCTACTTATATTTAAACGAAATAATTATATAGTAATAGATCAAATATATCATCATTTCTCATTCATCCTCGTCATCTTTCCATTTTTCCTTTGCCTCAGTTCTGGCATCCGGAACAAGTTGATTTCTAACGCCACCTAACACTTTAGATGTGGCTTGCGTTGCCAACACAATTGGTCGAACAACAGTTGGTGGAATTTGTCGTACGACAGCACCAATAGCACCCGTGTATCCTTTTTGATCGTGTTCGAGAGCTGCCACCTCAACAATTTGATGGGCCGTTTCTCCAATACCTTGTTTTACGATTTGATACGCAGATGCTACACCCTCACGAATATCTTGCGGTGGATTAAAACGTTTTCGCTTACCTTTACGATTGCCGCGGCTACGGCGAACTGACGGTCCTGGTGACACCATATCATATGCGGTTTCTGCTGTTATCTGTTTTAATACAATTAAATTTATAAAAGCAAATAAATGTATTATGGAATATTTTTACTAGGAGATACAATGTAGGAGACTTACTTGTAATAAATGAATAATTCTTGTGGTAATCTCTAATGCCGCTAGTGCGGTACGAGCCGTAAAACTCTGAGCACCTAGCTGTAAACCTCGTACTATTCGCCCATCCTTTTGATACTGCTCGATGGGCAACCAAAACAAGTCACGAATTCCTTGGACTGCAATGAATATTAAACAAAAGTTTAGATTGGCAGATTTAGACTAGCAAATTATAGTTTCGCAGATATCGTTTAAAGTAATAGTCAACTCTAGTAGACAATTAATGCGACTTTCGAAAAAACGACTTTCGAACGAATTCTCTTCGTAAATCTAATGTATTGTCTAATATCGTACACAGCACAATACAATTCGATTGAAATATATCATGACATTTTTTTACTATCAGTACCGATAATATTTACTTTCATGTCAGTTGAAACTATCATGACAAAAAAATTGATCGAAGAAAAACCCAAGAAAATCACAAAAATTACTTTAAATCTTTCTCTATCGCCAGACATAACATATTTTGAGCCTAAATAATAAAGATGGCGTTACTCTTCAAACCCATTATCGCACTGCAATAGATAGTGCCTATACAAATTTCGGCCTTTTAGACACTCAGTTATAATTGCTAACTTAGTCGAAGTAGCTATTTTTGTAAAAATGGCACAAATCGAATACCGTGTATAATGCCTGTCCTGTGGAATCTACCCCATAATTTGCCACTGGGAAAAGTTAGACATCAGCATTTAAAACCGGCGAAGCAGATTTCATCGACAACCACTTAAACAAAGATAAAACAATAACGGGGTCGTTATCAAAGCGACCCCCTTTCGGCAAGTTTTTTAAGTTAAACAATTTTATTTTTTACTTATCAATTCGTTTAAATTCTACACACTGTGGTACACTTCGACGATCGCCATGGACACAATACAAGTACCAGTGGCATATCCAAAACTCTGGATGTTGTCAATGAGTAGGAAAGAAACCATGTGGCCTGCCAAAACACGTCTAAACACAGGCAAGTTGATGCAACTCTTTTCGTATCATTCGTTCTGATAGAAATCTTTCAACGTAGCCCAGTCATCTAACTCGGCTGGATTTACTAAATCCGATAAGTTGAGTTGCTTAATTTCGTGATTCATTCGAATCCGGTACTCAATATTCGTAACCTTAAGGGGACGAGGGCTGTTAGCCAAAATACAACACTCACTTTTCCGAAAGTTAGGGATGCTCCTTGGTATTGATATCAATTTTGTTAAGCAGTATTAAACTGCCCTTGCTATCATTTGGTCTTCAATTTGGTCAATTTCAAACCACTCTCCCTTATTAAACAGATGACATTCCTTTTCACCAACACATCTTATTAAATTTTGCGCCAGATTAAACAGCATAAGATCATAAAGATAAGATGCAAGAGTAGCTCCTCCGTGCTTTAACAATTCTGTGAAGATTCCGTCGAGACCGAGTGTTTTTCCATTTTTACACTTACTAATAGCTGCGTCTATGTCCTCTACTGTGGATTATGGGACAAATACCTCCTCACCTGGTGGAGCAACAGCTCGAATAGGGGTCACTTCGTCAGTACGACTTAGTAGATTTTGAAAGTAGGTTTACCATACTGAGAGAACATCAGCCACATTTGTTCTCAGTGTTTTTGATGACTGTGGATCTTAAATTGAAGTCTTTTGTAAGATTTCTGGGTTGGCCGAACAGTCGTTCGAGTTTCCGTTTTCCGCTTGGAAGCCGATGTTTTCGATGCATTTCTTCATATATTTGCGCGACTTTTGTCAGAGGAATTTGTTTGCAACTCTCTTCACGTAGAGATGTTTTGTCTAAAAGCTCCTAGTGTTACGAGTCAACCATTTTTCACGCAGCTTTCATTTGTTTTCGACGAGTTGTTGGGACTGATTCTCAACCCAATTATTACGTTATCTTGAACTGAATAGCTTGCCAATGCTCCTGGATATTTGATTGGGGCCCATGGAATTCATTATGCTGGTCTACATTTTCCCACGCAATTACCACACGGTCGCCTTTGCTAGTTTATTAAATGTGCATGATGGTTTGCACTTATATGTGCAAATAAGAAGCGGATGATCAACGTCAATATCAGCGCCTCTCCCAGGTACGGATATCAGGTGATGGTATCAGGTACGGGATGTTCCTGATGATGTCTTCCAGCTCAACAAATAATAAATCTTTCACATCATCTGATTTATGTTCAATTGGCACAGGCGCATTGACGATCGTGATATTGAAATTGTTAGTGCATAATATAATCCTCTGTATTCGCATATTTGCACGGCAAAAATCAATAATATGCTGCTCACTCGCCGATGAACACGAAATCAGACTGTAACCATTGGTGCTAGTATGGATCTCACTCTCATACCATCTAAGCTCTTGTAGTGCAAGCACGTCAGTGTATAAATTCCCATTTGGTTCGAAAGGTTCTGGAGATCACCAGGGCTAGAAGGCTTAGCACATTCCATGTTCTCATTTTTATAGTGTGTGGGTCACGTATTGGCGTAGATCTTAAGACATCCAGTCGTGTCTTGAACACGTTTATATTAAAAGCTCATTTGTTGATGAGTTAAAAATATCATATTATGCGACTAATTTTAAAGTGAACAACCAAAAACCCCTCGAAAAAGTAATTTACTCTTTAACACCAGTGTTATCTGCGGAGGTAAACAGTGACAAAGCCGCAGTAAGCGAAAAACACGCGTTTGCGTTCCGCTCGAGCCGATAAACCAGTATTAGTGTTGCTAATTCATCAAAATGAGGAGTGGGTGGAGTTTTCATATTCACTGACACAAGAAGTTGAAAAATTACATCATAAATGTTTAATTAAAACTTTCGAAATAATTAATGGGTCAACCAACTTCAAATCTAATAAGAGGCGGAAATGCGTTTATATAATTTTTTAAATTCGCTGAATATTAATGCAAATTTACTTCATGGCCATTTTACGCAAGAGTATTTTCAAGTATTCAGATGCGGTGAGATATCGTATGTATTTTAAATCTGCGAATAGAGGCCCCACCACTCGGGTATCATTTGGATCTCAAACCATTTGGATCTCGACGAAGAGATTCTTCTAAAGGCTTTTTTTATAAAACAGAAAGCGTTATTTATCCAGTGCATTTAATGTCCTTTGAAAGACAATTTTAATACCCCGTTTTCATTCACGCGCACACACATCATCCATTCACCTACTCACACAATTACAGTATACTACCACCTCCAAATTGCAAGCTCCATGTCAACCTGTACACTGACATGGACGGTGGGACGCCACTGAATTTTGCACTCCAACAGAGGGTCCTATAGTTGTGTTTATAAGTAATCGATGTCAAAAGTTTGCTTTGCATACAATCGAGCCTCTCTAGTGGGATTCGAACCCAGTACCTCCCGTACCAAGTGCAGAAGCTTTAACCACTGCACTACTTGTCCGGTAAGGTGATCCGGTAAGGTGATCCGGTAAGGTAAATGAAAACATTTATTTAATATGATTTGAAAGAGATCAATTTACAGACGTGCATCATCCTCAGATTTACCGACCAAACGGTACAGTGGTTAAAGCTTTGGCGTTCGAATCAGGAGGTACCAGGTTCGAATCCCGATAGGGGCAGAATGCAAAAGGGAATTTTCAGCAACAGATTACGATCTGTGATGAAATGAAAACAACTATAGCCCCTGTCTCATGGACAAAACTCAAGGATCGACCCATCTTCCATAGCTGGCATGGAGCTATGCAATGTGCAGATGGTGATAAAATCGAACCTATAGCCGTACGTCTTTGATTTGGCAGGCGAATGCGTAAGGAAGCGAACTGCGAAAGAGTTGGGAGCGCTTTGGCCCCAGAACAGATTGCAAAGATTAAATAATAAAAAAAAATTCTCAGATCTAAATTGTATTTGATTTTTAAGTGAGGCGAGAGAAAAAGGAAGCAGAACTAACTAACTAATGGAACAAATACAAAATACCAGAAATAAAAAAATAAGAAATAAAAATTCACCCCCAATTATACATACATATGGTTTTTGTGTCAAAATAATCAACCTTCTTCATGGATTCGCGTACCAAACCGGAACAGTCTGTATATAAAACACACTAGAAGTCAGAATTGATAATTCCTATAATATTTTGGTGATCCAACATAACAGACAGAACGTCTACCGTCATATTTCAAACATTCTGTTCTTTCATTTATTTTAAAACAATAAAATAGACGAGGCTGTTTTAAATTACAGAGACCATGTTATTTGTAATACGAATATTTATTCTACACATTAAAGTTTAAAAATTTAAGATCATTTTAAAGATCCGAAAGGACTTTGTAAGGAAACAAAACGATAGCAAATGTCTTATGGGATGTAAAACGAACCGACCAAGTAACGAGTGAAAAATATCCGATCGGTGCAGATGATATTTTGGCGGTTCTTAACATGTAATTCATGAAGATAACCCATCGATTTCTCGATGCTGTTGCATAGGAAATAATTTCAAGCGAAAAGTATTTCTGCTATTCACCGCTAGGAGTGGCTCTATCACAAACTTTTTTTGCTGAGGAGACAAAATCAGCAGAAAATTGAAAATCAAAAATATTAGGCTTCGTTGGTTTCGACGATTTACAATATGAAATTTCCCTATAGAGATACTAGAATGACGAAGAGCATCGTAGGAAAAATCGAATCGGTAGGGCATCAAAGATTTTTAAAATAATTTTAATATAACATGTTTTCAATTTTTTTTACAGATGGCCTAGAAAAATCCAATGTAAACATGTTTGAATCGCTTGATTTTGCTTATGTAGATGAATTATGATCTCAGCTATCATTCAACTATAAATTCATGATATTTATAAGGAGTTCTAAAACTATTGGAAAAAACTGAAATCATTTGCGATCTAGGCCATTATTCTTATATTGTCCGCTAGACGGAATGTGATCCTAGATGTGAAATGTATTTATGTAAATGCTCCCTCCTCTAAATCTGGACAGGATAATTTGGCAAAACTTACAAAAGTTCTTGATAGCCCAAAGTGCAAAAGCAAAAACGTTGGTGAGTGTTGTGCATTTGATTTTCTCGCTGTAGTTGAAAGTGTCGCTATTCGTTAATAATAAAAATGCATACAAAAACATAAAAAAAATTCTACTTACACAACTGTACGAGCGAATGCATTGGTCCAACTCCACTCAATATCGAGGGCAACTGATTCCGCTTAATGTCATGCAACCATTCCTTTAACATAAAATTCAACAGACGATCCACACCAAGAATGCCATGCCTATGTGAAATGGCTTTCAATTTAATTTCTGAGCACTGTAATTGTCCCAATCCCATAATAAGACCAGCGACTGGGCCACGATTAAATTCAACACGTTTGCCATGATAATCAAGTCGTATGGGTACCTCAGGTCCAAAAATAATATTTCGGAAATATATTGGCGATGAATCTGTTGATATTTCACTTGAAGTCTCAACGGTATCACTATTTTTGCCATCTTCCTCTTCCATTAAAAGAAGTAAATTTTCGGAAACCATTTTCCGAGCTTGTAACTCCTGGGCAGCTTCCGGAATTTCAACCATCATTACAGGCGGTTGGTGTGAAGGCGTACTCTGAGGTTTAGCCGAAGCCGTTTCTTCTGAATTATCACCAGCCAAATCAGTAAAAAATGATACTAAAAATTCTAGAGAATCTTGATCTATGTTTAATCGGAGCGGTAATAATGAAATACGAAGACAACATTCTTGCGCCGGTAATGTCGGATCAGGGCGCAAATGTAGTGCTTTTAATACAACCATATGTCTTGAACCATGTTTTGCTTTAGGTCCAACCGCAGGATGATATAAAAATTTATTTATATTAGATACTTCCAGACGATCACGAATTTCAAGCTCTGTTACTAGCAATACTTGGCGTGAAGCCTGTTCTGTATAGCTTGGATACGTTTCATGAGAAAACCGCACTTTATTGATTTGTATTTCCATTAACACTTCGTGCCGCCGTTCATCACCGCCTCGAGTTTTCCAAGTCAATTTTTCACCTACACCACCAATATGAACTTTTGGCGATCCTTTCGAAAATGAAACGCCCATTTTATATGCCTCGGACATTGGAAGGGTTTGATATCTGGCAACTGGTCTGGTACGATCCGATTTTGATTTATTTTGTTTTTCCTCGTCCGTTAGAAAATCATGCCCTCCGTACAGGTGCCAACATAAAGACATTTCACATAATGTATATCGAGCGACTGCCATAGGAAATTCTTTTGGTGCTTGCAACAAATCGGGTTTCCCATATGGCAAACTAAAATGATTGTCAATAATTCTAATCGGTTCTTCACACATTGCCACTTCTTGCATTCGCCCGGTGTAATCAACCTTTTCTTCTTCCGCAATAAAACAAAAATCATCATCGGTGTCCGAACTAATTTTTCTCGATTTGATAACGGTTGGTGCATCTTTACCGCCTGGAACTGTTGTTATTTGTGTTATATCACCTAAGTCACGTGCTACTTGTGGAATTACTTCAACCGCTTCTACAGCACTCGGTTTCATACTCATTACGCTTGCCTCAAAATCTAAAAGTTCCCGAATTTCAGTATTTATACTATCGTTATCACCGGTCGCTTCACGACCAAACATATTCGTGAATAAATCATCATCGAATTCTGAAGTGGTCGGTAGGTGCTTTGGTTTATCGTCCTCCTCAATACTTTCAATCGAATCCGCTAACTCATCACTCGGTTTAATTTGGTCTAATCGTTGTTGTTGTAATTGTGCCATATTAGTTTCGTCCGGGAAGAAAAATATTTCAACCCCTTCGACTGTTGGGGTGGCATCTTCTGTATTAGCCGCCGTTAGTATTCTTAAACTTTCTTCCATCGCATCGGCCATTAATGAATTTACTCTTTGCTGTTGAGAATGAGTTACTTCCGGGATATTAGTAGTGGACGATTTTACGGATAATAAATCACTTTCATTTTCCGACGCTATCGACATTGTGTCTGATTGACGTGATGATTCATCGTCAATTTCTTCTAAATCACCTTCCGCCGCGATATACGCAATAAACTGTGCTAGTGCTCGACCCGAATCCGAACACGTTCGTATGTGTATATCACCAATCGATGTTCGCAAATCAAATTTTGGAAATGCTGTTGTTGCCTTTTCGTTAAGCCGCAGTGATATTTCGAGTAGGCCGAGATCCAAAATACATACGAGATCTTCCATCGGTAATACCGTTATTTTATTATTTTCTGTGCTATTTCGTTGTTTTGATTTGATTGAAACACTTTGTGGTGCTAAGCTTAGTGTACAATCTTCAGCTATAAAGCGTAATGTGCAACCCGTAGATGATGTAACTATGTTACTACTAATCATGAAAGTGCCTACTGTTAATATTGCACGGTAATTAAAATAGAGCGGCCTATAGTCTATTGCACAATCCCAAATATGCAAATGTAATTCGGTTAGGATGTTATATGGAGTGTATCCTTGAACAGGATAATCTACGACATCGAACATGTCCGTTAATTGGGTCAACCATGTATACTGGGATGCTGTAAAATAATGTCGTAACGTTGCTAATTGTACCCCAGCGGTGACTTTAATTTTTTTTCTACGCTGATCAGGATTAGCCTTTATTTGAACAGCTAATGAAACCATCCCGCGATCACCAGAACCCTTCATTTCTTTTTGCACTAAATTTTTCGGCGTTGGATACATGGTTGATTGTAAATAATGCGGAATACTCGAATTTATTGTGTAGAGTGGTTGTTCCTCAGACGGAGTTGGTATTAAACCTAGAAATAATCGAATATGTAGTAAAATTATCAACGATTTAAATCTAATTACTCACCACAGTGATAAAGTTCGGCAGATTTAGTTTGCAAACAAAAATAACCAAGATTTTCATTTCCTTGATACCCCGCCACTGAAAATACGTACGCCGTTTTAAATTTTACTAAAAATTCTCCTAACTGTCCTGGTATCACATGATTTAGAGAATCTCGTACGGGAGTAAACATCGATATCACTCCTTGGTTTACATTTAATCGAAACGCGAACGTATTATTAGTTTCTTTTTGTGATGTGGCGGCGGCGAGCGGTCGTTTAATATTTTTCTTATCTAAAATCGAATAGTAAATATCATTTTCACTTTCCGATTCTGAATTGGTCGACGAACTAGATTCACAATTTAATTCGCTTGTGTACATATTAAAAGGCATGTAGATGGAATCCATCATGCCTACATTTAACAGACTATGCGAGGTTGGTGTTTGCTGTAGATTGGAAGGCGTAAAACTAGGAGCTCGGGACTCCCACATAATTAAATCCGAATTTAGCCGATTGTAGAGTACTTCGTAAATATGTTTTGATCTAAAATGAAAATGCGGTAATATTTTCTAAAATACTTATCCGTTTCTACTCACTTTAATTGTAAACTGACGACGGGTAAATAAATATGCAACTGGATTTTAGAATTTTTCATTGCGGTATGACAAAAGTTTTCCATCTCTGTTGCATCGCCTGGTATTAGTAGTGGTTCCGTTTCATCATCATTCGATTTATTATGGGGCGTGTCACTTTCACGGCATATCCGTTTTGATGTAAATGGCGTTGGATCCAATTTTGAATCGGTCCCGAAATTTTCACTGTTTAATTCGTCACATTTTGATTTTTTACTGTTCACTTTTGTTTCCGTTATAAATTCCAAAACACATTTTGGATAATCTAATATAGACGACTTAAACCGGGCCCCTGTTATTTCTTGTAATCTTGTTTGGGCTAAATGTATATCACCACTATGCTCATTTTCACAGTAGTACACATTTATTTCATTTGCGGTCAACTCATATTTCAGAGTCGAGTTGGTGGTAATTTTAATTTGCTGTAAAGTTAGTAGCAAATAATCAGGACGGATATTACGTTCCCACCAAGGAACACGTTGCGGATCGTGGATTGGCCGCAAATCAGCTATAGGAAATCGGAGCTTAAAATCAACGCTAGTAGACTCCAAATTTATACTAAACGAATTTTCATTTGATTTTGGTGCAGCGCCTTCACCAATTTTACACGGGAATGGCGACGGATTTACTATTCCGCTAATACGATCTATAATTGAGATATCAAATTCAAATTGACACGCAGCTAACAAAAAATTTAAATCTACTTTGGGTGGTGCAAATTTTCTACCATTAGTACCCCGAATCGCTTTTTGTAATTGCATAAAATTTATTATCACATCAGGCCGTATTTGTTGATTATCATGACGATCACGTGGAAAATTAAGCAACGGAACGCGCACTTCATTTAAAATTTCACGTAAATCGAGCCGCCCAACTGAATTTTTAATTTTCAATTGAATCCCATTCGAGTTACGTTGATCCTGGCCATCGATAATTACGGGGCCGGCTAGTAATCGTAAATGATGACTGTTACAAGCTTCGTCAATAATTTGCATCGCATTCAGTAGATCATTAGTACCAAGACCAATTTTTATAAATCCTATTTTACTAAAGTAATTATTTGCTTTTAATTTTAATGTTTGTACACTAGTATCACTTAATGGGGTTTCAGCTAATGGTGACGAACATTCCATTAAAATGTCCTCATGCAACAGAACCAAGGTTACACAACCGATTTGTATTGTAAAATTTGATATATCGGCATTAGAATCCAAATCGATTTGTCTTCGACGAGATTTGCGTGTATAATTGCTGGTAGAAGATGCCATTGAACTTGACATGGAGCTATTGGTAGACATAACGGATTCACTTAGGCCCATATGGGAAGATGTATTAAATACGGAGTTATCATAAGGTTCACCTAGAATGGTAAAACGATTAGTTACAAATATTATTAAAAGACACAGTTTTATAAAATACGTACCATTATTCGCGGAAGACCATCCTTGATTCAGTCCTATTTCCCCAGACATTGCATTAAATTTTCTCAATCCGAATTTTTTAAAATCTATATCCATCGGAGACTGTTGCATATTTGAGTGTTCCATATTAGGAGGGGGCTGGGATTCCTCAGTCACCGCACCATCATTCAATAAAACATCACATAAAGCTATTACCAGATGAAGTTGTCGTGGCGACAAAAACAATGATACGGTACCTAATGAAACTTCCAATTGTACTTTTGGACCAGGCACCGTATCCGCTTGTTTCATTTTTATTCGTATTTCTTGTTTCCCTAGTATTTTTCCTATTATAATTGGATCAGTGTGAAATATTTCAATTTCACTATCATCATCACAGTTTTCTGATTCACTACTATTTGTTTCATCTTTTCCCGAGGCCTGGGTATTTTTATAAAATTCCTCATTTTCGGGTAATGTTGATATTGTACTAAAATATTGATTACTTGACATCATATGACTCTGCTCATTGACCGGGGTATTTTTATTTTCTCCTAAGTGTACACGAAATTCTTCTGAATAAAGTGTTATCCCCTCCATTACTATATTGTGTATCGCATATGTGGATATTAAAATATATTTTTGTTTAATTTTACTACTAGTGTCCGCATTTTCATCGTCACTTATATTTTCTTTGTCTGGTGGATCATTACCCGCCTCATTTTGATATTCTATATTTGATATTTTAATTATAATTGCAATTCCACGATCTGAATCAGGTGGGAGATATTCCAGTCTTATTTCGGTATTTGTTAGTCGTGCTTTGACGCGGTTTAATACATTGTCTATTGTTTGTGCAAATCGCTCTAAACCTTCCATTATATTTGATTGTGCGCTAGCTAGTCCCCCTTCTTTTTCTAAGCATTCTTGTGCTAATTGCATTGAACTACTCATCGATGACCATACCGATTCTAACATAGACGTTGTCTCATCTTTCGGACGAACGTGCGGTTTCAATGCTATATGCAAATCTGTAACGTGTATAAAACTATCATCTGTCATAAGTGCATTCCAGGGTACGGTCACTGTTACTGAACCTATTCGACCGCCGATAACTTCAATACCCCATTCATGGGTTTCACATAATTCATTTAATGCCTGCAAGTAAACAAAATAAAAATCATTAGTGATAAGACTGTACATTGTCTGTCAATAAATTAATTCAATGAACGTGTATTTAAAAACGACAATGTGCTTGTTATCAGTATCCAGTGGCATTCTCTGCTTTGATATTATAATTGACCAGCAAAATAAATTATAATTGCACTTTGCAATTCGTCGTAGACAAAATGACGACAAAAACGTATAAATTCTATTCAATAAAACAAAACAACTAAAACAAAATGTATTTCCTATTTGGGTGCACAAAGAAATTTCAATTGTACGTAGGTACTCATCAAATGAACGGCGTTTACAAAAGGTTGTGCATATACACATACCTAGTTTGATGTGTTCGAATGGAGCTCATTTTAATTAAATCGTATAGAGGCGAAATGAACTCAAGTGACATATAGAACACGTTTTGCAAATGAATTTATGTTATGAAATTATCATTTTACAAACATATTACTTCACACTTGCATGAAGATGAAAGCATGGCACGTTGCCTAATTTCGATACATTTCGACGAAATTCAACGAATTTAAGACGTCTTTTTAAAATCACTTTTCACAACAATAACAAAACGAAATAAACGTGCCAGTAAGATTCACTTTCGTTCGGACGATTTGGTTAATGAGGTATTGAAAGTATGTAGGCGACATATTTATATTATGTACAGACATAATTGTTTGTTAGTCTTTCCTTATTTTAAAGATCGTGGGTGTTTAATAATATGAATGTAAATTCATGAAACGGTAAGTTGATTTTCCCACAGTAAAATGTTTGGATGCTAATTGGCTTGGGCCTTGGTTGGTTGGTTTAGTGATGTCATGCATAAGAAGGAAGGGAAGGATTTTAAAAATGTGACCATTTAGTATAAACGTGAGGAGGAAATGTGCAGGAAAATAATTCACAAGAAAATAAATTTTCGCGGTGTTGTGAGGGTGGTGGTTTGTGGATTTGGCATTTTAAACTAATTCTTCACTGTTAGATGATTATTTTACGTTTATTATTAATTTTATTTTAAATTTACACATCAACTTAAATTTTAACTGTTGAAGCTTAACAACAACTTTCGCGCACATAATGAGTTTTACTGTTAATGATTACTGATTATGACTATCTCATAAAACTAAAATGTTCGCATTACGGAAAACAAATGTACATTTTCCAAGGTTGCAAAGTTGTATTTTCAAATTTCTAACGCAATTGTATTTATTTAACAATGCGGAAAATAAAAATAAATAAATGTATTGAGTTTTTCTGGTATATTACACAACATTCCTCCCTTTTTGAGAGAAGTAAAATCTTCTGAACTTAGAAAATAATTAAATAAATTATTTCGTTTTCGATGATGTCATTTGACTGAGAAAAAGGTGTTTGTAACGAAATTGTGACATTTTCTTATCAATTCCGTTCCTTTTCTTCTCACTCTCCTTTAGATGCAAGAGTTCTTTATGCGATTGCAGTTATAATTTTTAATTTTCTTAACGTACCTTACCAATTCGATGAGTATATATGCTCATTGGACGAATAATCGCTAATTGTGAATTATCTGGTTTCGTTGTGTTTTGTCACATTTCTTGAGTGTCTGATGAGTTCAGTTTAATAATTAATTGCTGAGGTTCTGATGTCACTGTTTTTTGTTGAATTTCTGGGGCTTTTTATGTTTGATTTCGTTTCGTCTAGGTCAGGATATGGTTTACTGTTATGGTTTGGTTTGTTTAAAGAATGGTTTTGGCCTGTTAGGTGCTTAATAACTACTGTTGAGAATCAGGCTTTCTTTGCTTATAAACTAGACTTGTGGATTTAAGGTTTTGATTTGCTTGATTTTGGTGAGATTATTGAATGATTTCTAAATGGATTCGTTGGCTTCGAGATCTGAAGAATGATCTTTTCAATTTGTTTGATTTATATGTTGTTAAGTGCGTTTTGTGTTTGTTTTAAATTATTTGTTGCCAATGATTTAGTTTTTGTTTGTAAATTTTTATCCTCCTTGTCACTGTAATGTTGTCGTGATTTAATTTGAGATCAATTAATTTGAAGAATGTCTGGATTTGTTTGATTTGTATTTATGTTGTATGAGTATAATTGGTTGAATTGGGTTTTTTCGTTAATGTGATGAGTGTCTTCGCCTAGTTTCATAATTACCAGGATTGACGGTTGGTTGTCATTGCTGATTTGTCTGTCAATATTGAGTTTTTTTGCTTCTGTTGGCGTTTGTTTGAAATTTGTTTAATTGTAAATTTGAGTGTTGTCATTGGTTAGTTCTGCTCCGGTATAGCAAAATTACCACCATTTTAAATGGTTCAGTTTTCTTTGAGTGTTGTTGCGATACAATATTGTAATTACATTGGATTTATAGGACGGTGGTTGGAATATTTGTTTTTTTCTCCGTGTTTGTTCTAGTATGGCAAATGTTCCAAGAATGATTAATTTTTTGACATTAGTTGCAATTAATTTGGTGTAATCTTGGATATACTTGTTGATCTTCGATCGTTGGTTGTTGGTATGCCTATTATCGAGTAAAATATATGCTCAGTTTTTTCTGTTTCGTTTATAATTTCGGTGATACTTTCGGCTTTGCTGGTTATTATGTTATCTTTTACTATGGCATTGTATAGACCTCGGTTGAATGTTTGCACGGCTTGTAATTCAAGATGTTTGTTGTAAGTCTTGTCAATATTTCTGTATTTGTTTTTAAAGCTTGTCTTATATTGATCAATTTGGCCTGTATCCGTAATTTCTGGTTATCTCCCAATAATTTTGTTTCGTTTCCAAAAATTTCCGTTTCAGTTCTGTTACGAAATATTTTGTTAAATAAATTTCAATGAGCATTTTCGCAATGTTGAATAGTCGTTTATCTGTCTGTGATCAATTCTTGTGAATGCAACTTTTTTAGTCAGAATTTTATTAATTTGTCGAATTATTTTATTAATTTGTCGAACTTTTCTGTCTTGAAATACTGTCTGCAATACCCAAAAAACGATTGAGTTCAATTGGTCTGTTTAATATTCGTCGTATTCGATGCTCTTTAATATTCGTAGCTGATCCCTTTTATAATATTTTTGGTGTGTCGAAGTTCGGTTTCGATAAGAATGCACATTAAGCTGGCGATGATTTTGTTTCCATTTTATTATTTTTGGTTGGATCAACTCAAATCAACTCACACCATTGATTTGTTGTTTTTAAATAGTGTCGCTGATTTAAGTTTAGAATGTTGTACACAATTTGATCAACTAACATCAAATAACAATTCCTAAATAAGGTTAGAAATTAACTAGAGGGGATTTATTTTAAGAAATATTTGTGTTAAATTTTGAAAGTGAATTTTTTACCCTAAAAATTCTGCAGTTTTGCAAGAATTATCTAAAAAATGCTGAATAGCTCAAACCTCAAAGTAGTGAACTGGGAGTGTTTATGAACAGGTTACAATTATACAACAAATATATTATAATTTTAGGAACAACCAAAAAGATCTAAAGGAAACCGCAAATCAAAATGGTAGGCTACCTAGTAAAAAAAATAAATCGAGAGCGTCCCATGGTTTCCACAAATCGTGGTCCCTCAAATAAAACTGGTTCAGTATCCTGCTAACAAACAGTAAATCCTGACTTACTGGTTCATTTCAAACCGTACATTTGTTCAGCTTTAAAGGTTAAAGAACAACATTCTCTCGAATTAACGACGGCTTAGCAACCATTCAACTTCAACCAGTTACATATAACATTTTTTAAACAAATATGAAAGTATCAAAGTCACACAAAGGGTATAATTTACCTATGCCGAGGTTGGACCAGTGTTTGCTTTAATATTTGGTATCATCAATATATGGTATCGAGTTTCAGTCGTAATATATTTGGCTGCCTATGAATTGTCTCAATAATTAATCGCGACAATTAGTTATTATTGTGACATAACTACAGAGTGGGTCAACTTAGACCGACTGATTGAAAATACATATAACTTACAATTATAATTTTATAAAATTTTAGAATGTCTAAAATTGTTGAATTTAATTTTTTCCGGACGATCTATTGTTACAACACAATGAAAACACCGCCAGCATTTTAATACTGCCGCAGCTCCCAGTGCAAACATGATAAACAAGTTAATAACCCATTTTGAAATTTGGTCTAAGGATGTTACCATACAAAATTCAATTGGCCCAAGAACTATTGAAGAGGGATACAGCACAACAAGTCAGTTCTAGTTGACCGACCCTGTTTTAGGACGTTTACAAAAATAAAGAAAAGGTAGCTCCCGCTGCAGACCACTTTCGTTTTAGCTAGTGTTCAGCTAGTTCTCGAAATTTTCTGAAACTAATTTCTCGGGATTTTGGTATAAGATAAAAATTCAGATTTTCCGGAAATTAGTGTTTTTATCGAGAACTATTTTTTAGTTTTACAAAGTGTAATTTTTACGAGAACGAACGAACACGAGAAAATAATTGGAAATTTGGGAACATTGCAAATTTCCACTAAGGAAATTATTTGCAAAAACACTCAGGAATAAGCTCAACACGAGCTAATCTACATTGATTTTGTAAAAAATTTGTAAAATTTGTAATTTGGTCAAAATTCATTTTTCAGCAGCGGGAAAATCAGACCAATTTTCACCTTTTCCATAATACACAATGGGGACGAAAAATTAAAACTGATTTGTTTTGTTTGCAATTTGGTATATAAAAACAAATCTAAGGATATAAGCTTTTGCACCATCCCGGAAATTTCCGGAAAATGCAGAAAAATTGAGAATTACTAATCAAAAAATTCGTGGCAAAACGACTCAGGAAATTTTGACCATCCTTCACTGATTTTTCAAAAATTTGGTTTTTATTATCCGCGATGTTTGGATTGGATAAATGGAAATAAATTGGAAATTTTCTCAGAATATTTTTCTTTAACTACATAAACCAATTTCAGGTGTGGCTTTTGGATTTAAGGCCACCATAGAGATACATTTACCACCACAACCAAAAAGTGGATTTGAGAGAATGAGAGAAAAATGAATTCACCTGCAGTGCTTGAGCAAAGATAGAGGAAGCATAAAGAATTAAAGAAACACAAATTAGTGGTTTATGTCACCCTTGACCAAACAAGGGCTAACGTTCGGCATTATTCGAGAGGTTTGTTAGTTTTGGTATCGATTTATTGTACCCCATTGTAGAAATCGAAGCCATTACTGAATTTTATCCACATAATATTTGCAAATGCTCTCTAATTCGTCCTTGGGCTTAGAAACAACGACAATTGGGATATCATCAGCTAAGCTAACTACCTTCACCTCCTCGGGGACTTTGAGTATGAGAACATCGTCGGACATAATATTTGTTTACCGAATACAGCATAATGATGGACCGCAGTGGCACTATTCTGGTAATTCTCCGGAAATAGGGAACTGGGAAAATAATTTATATGTAATTTATGTTCAAATATTTCTTTTCTGGCCGACTGAGGAGTAAAGTTTGATGTAAATATTTATAAATTGGGAATAATTTTTCTTTACCTAAATTGGCAGGGAAAATTATTCCAGAATTAAATTTGCTTTCAAAAAATTAACACCTTTTTACCTCAGTATGCCAGACAAATTTTTTATAAATAAAAATTACATGTAAATTTTTCCCCAGTTCCCTATTCCCGGGGAATTACCAGAATAGTGCCACAGGAGTTACTCCTTCGTTTTCCCTTGTTCGTTTTCTGTATAGTACTCAATATGCAAGGCATGTTCTGGTATTAAGGGCGCTCATAATCGGTTTCTATTTTGCTATGGTAAATATGTTTTTAATAATTAACTTAGCAATGGGGCGGTTTTACGGGCCACTTTTCATCTATTACCGCTGTTTGCGTTTTCACGAGCTGAATAGCAAGAATCGTTAAACGTGTCTTCAGGAAATCATATGAACGATATGTGAGATCTCCAGATCGTTCAGACTCATCTTCCAGCCGGTCGCAGAGAAGCATTTCGAGAAATTTTTCTGCTCCAACCAACAGGCAAAAACAGTTCAAATGGGCCGCATTTTTTTGATGGAAACTGCTGACTGGCATTTTACGTTAAGCGATTTATTACTTACTGTTACGTAGTAAAAGAAAGTTTAGTAATCAAGAAAAATTTAGACCTCGAGATTATTGCAGATTTACCATTTGATACATAAGTCCGAAAAAGGTTTTCACAAAGATCTATGTGTGTGTGGTGATGCAGACTAAATGTTTGTGTCCTCCTCCTACAGCCCAGACGGATTAACTGATAAAGGTGAAACAGCTTTTTCCATAAATTGGGAGATCGTGATGTTTGGCCGAAATCAGTTCACCGGCGGTGGCAGCTTCCATAATAGTTTTTCGGTTTTTGCAAATATTTGGAGAAGTATATAGCATTTACGATACAACAATTAAAAACAAGCAGATTGTAAATTAAATTTTAAACAAATTTAGTTCAAATAATTTGATGACTAGTTTTGACAAAACACCTTTATTGAATTTCAATGCTACTGAAAGGAGGAAGTTTAGTAGACATTTGTTTATACAACGTTCTCATTTCGTGATATCATCACAGCGCTCTTTACAACATTAGTACGTCTTTGGTTAATTTTTCACTTGATCTGTTCTTTTAAATTGCATAAAATGTTAGCGCAGCGTGTACCCTGATAGTGGCACCCTTAACTTTAAAATCGGTCACCTATCCAGCATAAACAAAACCTAAAATTTTAAGGGGAATCTGGGTTATCATGATGCACCTAAGTTTCATCCTCAGTGATAATTATGTTATAGCATTTTTTGGATTCCGGTTAATAACAGGGAAAATAACTCCCGGCAACTTCAACCCGTTTTTGTTTTTGTAACAATGTAAGCATTATTAGTATCTATTTGCATTAATTTTAACGTTTACCATTCTTTTCATTTATGCGACAATTCTCCCTTATGCTATCAACAACATCTATGGGAATTTGATGAGTGGCATCACTTCTCCTCGTTGAAATATGACTAATGTCAAATCTGAATTTTCAAATTTAGCTCAATTCACATGACTTTAAGGAAGTATGTTGGCATCCCAAAATCCTGGCCAAAATTTCTGACTATTTTTGCCTTAGATGTTTTTTACTACATACAGTTAAAGATAACCTGAAAATGTCGAGTAAATTAGATAGCTGGTCAAGAGTTTAATCAGTCTCAACTCGTAAACTACCGGCCTTTAATAATCAAGTGACTCTTCAGTGTAGCTAATTGGCCATAGGCATAGTTTTACAGTAACGTGGGAGTAAATCGAAGGGGTTAAAATTTGTAAAATCGAGTTGGTCATCGATCTCTATAGATGACTATTCGATGTACCATCAAATGTTCTCCGAGGCATATTGTAAGTATGATTAAAGTAAGTTTAAAGAGCTTGAGAGGGTTTACATTAGAGAATTTTTATTGATAAAACGGGAACAATGTCAAGATTTTGTGTAAGTTGATTATGACTATTCGACGTAGGCTGGATCTAAATTAACTTAATTGAGTGGTCGAGATCATGAACACGGTATGTTAGTAGATATGAAATTTTATATGAGAAACAACAACAATTTTACCTCTTTTCGGATGAATTTTTAAGATTTTTGAAATCTCAGAATAAAAGAGGTAAAGCTGTTGCGGCATTTCATATAAAATTTGACTACCGCCAAAAATTTCCATGCGGCATTCATGATGGTAAACTGGAAAACTATACACTTGCGAGCAACTAATCGATTCAAACCTCTGCGCGTACAAAAAGGCGTAACAACTTTTTTTGACAGCTTAGTATTTCATCTTTACAAGGACACCTTTATCATTAAAATCTATACAGTACTTTTCAAATTAAAGCAATCGTAACAAAATGCGATGTTTCGGTGAAAACAATTGGCGTGCTGTAATCTCCTATGTATGTCACGTTGACCGATATTTGCTATCAGTCACTTATCAGACGTTGACCTGAAGTTTCATTCGTTGTTTCCTCAAATTCATAGATACTACTCCAGGAAAAGCCGCACAAGTTGTTGCCGATAGATTTATCATCCTAATTTCACTGCGAAATCGCCATCTCACGGGCGTCGATGTACAGCAGAAGCAAAGAGAAATTCGAGATGAGGCTGTTAGTCAATGAACAGTAAGAAGACGCTAGAACGAAGCCAATCTCACTCCAAGATGGCCCGCTACAGGTACAAAGTTGATAGCACGCCACCGCAAAGAGCATCCCGAATTTGCTCGCGAATACATCAATTGGAGCATCGATTAATGAAAGTTCGTTCTGTTTATTGACTGGTGCAGAATATGTGTCCATGAGTGCGATTTTTGCAATGCTGTTTTGCTGAAACAGTCTCGTACGGCGGCGGTTCGTGCATTGTGTGGGCATGGCATACCGCTTAAAAACATTTTGTTTTCGTACCTGGTGGAGGCCGTAAAGGAGGTCTGACCACTGAAAAATATATCGAGTACATTTTTTTGGGATCATGTAGTTCCCTACGCAGGATATACAGGCGAAGATTTCATATTGATGCAAGACAATGCCCGGTGTCACACAGCGCGATGCACTTGGCAGTTCATGGATTAGGTTGGAATCGAGACGATGAAGTGGCCAGCCCTCAGTCTAGACATGAATCCAATTGTCCGAACCAGAAATCCGGTACCATCTAACATCAATGACTTCAAGATGGATGAGGAGTGGGGTGCGATTCCCCAAGTCTTTGTCAAAACCTTAATAAGGTTCAATGGAGAACCGCATGCGAACTGTTGTAGACGCAAGAGGGAGCAATAAATAAAATTATTTTTGTTTTGCTTGAATTTTCTGTTGTAATTTAAATTTAAATATCCTATAATGTCTTGTGAAAATCGGTTAACCCATTTTTTAAAAAAATCGCCTTTTTGTGAGCGCTGAAGGTTTGAGTAGATTTAGTTGCTCGCGAGCGCTTTCGATAGCTAAGCTTTAACGTTTTTAGTTATAAAAACGTAAATACGGCCCTCAATCCCTATAGACTTCACTTATTCGTTTGTGAGATTTGGAGATTCGTTTTGTCCTTAATTAACCATAGAAAATTCAAAATTATGCCACTGTCATAAATTATAAATTACACCACTGGCAAACCTTAGAAAGTGTAACAGTGTATCAGTAAATAGTATAGATCGATGACAAATTAATAAAATCTCATAAGAGAATTGTAAATTATACCCTTAACTAGCGGATTCGTTTTATCATTAACTAATCAGATTAATCAACATTGGCATACCACAACCGTACTATTAAATTACGCCTAAATTCTTAATAAACCGATGGGCATCATAATTGCTCTGAACATTTGTTGATACTCAACAAATAAACTATTTTACAAAACAGAGCCCTAAAATAGTAAAAACCATATATAAATAAGATAAAGGTACATATTTCGTAATTCATATTTCGTAATACAAATGTTGTGTGATCTAAAAGCATTGATAGATGAAAAAAAATACTGATGTTTCACGAATACTCTTAAAAATTCATTAAACACATGCCATCAATTGCCTATAGGGTGACGCTTAGCTCTTTGCCACAAAAATTTAAATAATTACACAGAATATTCCCCAGGACTGAACACATTAATTCAAATCAAAAGCATTACGTCATGTTTGTTTTTCAAATTTCGGCGTCTAAATTTATACCGCCTTGTCAGAAAAGAAATCAATAATTTACTATCACGATGATAGAGCTATACTAAAGCATGCACAGAATTAATTAATAGTAATATAATTTTGCAATTAATAATAATTTATAATATGCTTAATAAAACGAAGAAGAACGATAAAAACTAATATCAATTAAATTTATTCCACTTGTACTTGATAATAATATTATTAAGTGAGTGATACATACGGTAGTCGTTACAGAAGGCACGGTTTTTTAAAAAATATTTTTATTCAATGAAAATTTAGTATTAATTGTGTGGTGATTCACACCTCTGTGGAATAAACGCAGTAACTGGGCCCTAAAGTGTTAAATAAAATAATTAAGCAATTAAGCTAAATCATTCATTCGGTACGAGCTAATGTGCACTTGTGTGTAACAAATGAGAGAACACACAGTAAAAAATATCAACATAAAATATATTTTCTAAAAATCTAAATTGATTAAAATAATAGATTAAGAGATATGAGTACATAAAATCAATTTGCAAATCGCAGTAACGCCACCGCACAGATAAAATAAATATCAACGTATATTAAGATAAAGGTTACAATACTTAAATTTTAACGAATTTGAAAACAAAACATTTTTTTGTCCTGTGTGGTATCTTATAAATTTTAATTTTTTTTATACAAAATACAACAAAATTTTAAAAATTTAGCATCTAGATAAAAAATACCTCATCCGAATTGAGTTTCATCATCACTCATAAAAAAGCAAAACACAAATAATACGAAACTGTTTAAGTCACTTCTCGTTCATGTGCTGCGATAGTAAAATACAAAATTTTTACATTGAATTTTATGAATGAATATTAAAATAGTAATGTAACAATTTATGCCTTAACAGCTGCCATAAAAATACACAAGCATTTTATGAATAATCCAAAATTTAAATTCAATATTATTGTACGAGTGGGAAAAAAGTTGCCTAAGTTCGAAAATATTGTAAACAATGAGATTTGTTATAATCTGAAAAGAAGAACAGCTCAGGTATATGATGAATTTTCTTGAATAGGGAAGGACTTAAACCTTTAAAGATTATAGGACTGATAGCGGTGTTAATTGGTTTTGCGGTCGTTTTGATAACTATTTAAAAGTTACTATCTGTTATAAACCGTTGGCAATACGTAAAAGTTAAAACGAAAAACAAACAAAAATGATTCTCGAAATATCAGTCTCATTTACGTCGAAAATTATTGCTAAATCTAAAGATTTATGACAGTCGATTAAGAAATAGTCGATGTTTAGAATTTCCTCTAACATTCGAGTTATAACACCAATTTTCTTCTAAATATCAGGTCAATTACAACAATTAAAATTTAACTAAAATTGATTTAGAAATGGCCAAGTTTCAATCTGCAGTTTCACTCAACAGGTCAAAATACCAAAATTTGGTATAAAATTCATGTTAGAGCCCTAACTGGATAAGAAATAGTCGAATTTAATGCACCTACGTAGTGAAATATCAAAAAAACGTCCAATATTCTTAATAGAACACTAATCCCATCCTACAATCCATACAAGAGGTTAAACCATATTTTTGTTATGAATTTTAATTGTAAAATCAGAAGTACGGAAATACAGGGTATTCATAAATTGGATTGTGATTAACCAAGGGATTTTGATTTCCAAGATTTGGAATTAAGACATTTTGGTTTCTGGGATTCCGAGGGTAATTTGTGCTTGATATTTTGATTTTTATTCATCCAGAAGCTGAAAAGCCTAGTGATGGTAAACGCAATTTTTTTAATAACGGTTATGTAATGCAATAAAATTTCGTTGCGTTATGTTATATAAGAGATTGAAAATAAATCACCTCGATAGCAGATTTATTTAAATACAGTCACTCACAAAAATTTGGGTACACTCTAAAATCGAACGGATTTCATATTAAGATCAAGAACTAATTAACGGATTCTGTATCTTGCGTTTACTAAGGCCTAAATAATAAGGACTGTGTTTGTTTAAAAAAAATATTTACTTCAATAAATAATTCACGTTTTTCCATAATACAAGGTCACAATAATTAAAAACAAAAATTTGATGGAATATAAAAAAATCAGTACTTTGTTGAACCTCCTTGGGCTTCCAGCACAGCTCTCATCCTCGAAGGAATATGATCACTAAATTCCATTCCTCTTTTAAAGCCAGTTTTAATTGTTCTTTTGTAGTGATCCTATGCTTGTAGACTCTTCTACCTAGTTCTTCCCACACATGTTCTATAAGTTCAAATTTGGTGATTAAGATGGGTGATTTAGTTGTTTAGGGACGCTATAGAGCAGCCATTCTTTTACTATTCCCGCCGTATGCTTTGGATCGTTGTCATGCTAGAAGTATTACGTAGAAGAAAGACCCAATTTCTCGACGCTAGTCAGGATATTTTTTTTAAATATCTAAATATATCTCAGCAGTCATGTTTCCGTCCCGATACCATGACAGACTCACTCCGTTTAATTGTTGGTTTTACAGTTTTTTCCTTAAACGCCGTAATAAGCGTCCTCCACACTTTCTGATGTTCTTTTGATCCATAAATTTTAAATATGCTTTCTCGGTACAATTTTGCAAATTTTGTTCTTTGTTTCTTATTTACAACAGATATAAATGGTCTTGATGATTCGTCCAGTTCATCAGCTATTTTAGAGGTACTTCTGTCTGGATTGGTTTTACCATCCTTACAATTGTCCTTTCGGTACGACAATTTACCTTCCGAGGATGGCCAGTTTGTAGTTTCCGTGCTGTATTTCCATGTTCTTTGAAATTATTAACAACCCTTTGGATTGTAGAATGCCATTTCTTAACGATTGCTTCAATTTCCCTGTATGATTTGCCTTCCTTAAATAATTTCACTATCACATCTCGTAATTCTACTGACGTTTTTCGTTTTACGAAAGGCATTTTGTTAAAACACATCAAAATTTGAAAAATCGGTAAAACTGTTGTCTCACGTAGATCACTTAAATAGTTGTATTTTGATTGATGCCTAGAAATTTTACTCAGTTTTTTTAACGGTAATTAAAATGAAAAAAGAAAAATAAAATGTAACAGGGTGAACGAAAATTTTTGTGACCTTGTATAAGGTGTACAAAGGAGTGTACAAATGTATTTCCGACCTTTTTTAGTGAAATAACAGACATTAGTTTGTGTAGAAAATGAAAGAATGTTTTATTCAAAGTATGCTCCTTCGGAAGCTATAACCTTCGCCCATCGTCCAGGCAATAAACGGATTCCCCGAAGGAAGAAGTCTGGTTGTTTCGAGGTGATCCAGTCATTGACCCATTTTTCACGTTTTCATATGAAGTGAAGTGCTGCTGTGACAGAGCTGATTGCATCGACCGAAACAAGTGGTAATCAGAGAGAGCAATCAATGTCTGGTGAATACGGCGGTTGGGGTAGAATTTCCCAGTTCTGCATGGGTCATTCCGGCCGTTTTGCAGCTAGAGCTAGCTTTAAAGCTATCAGTTGTCGTCGATAAACTTGTCCCATAATGGTTTCACGCTCGTTCAGCAGCTCATAATAAACGATACCCTTCATATCCCACCAAATACAAAGTCACCTTCGAACCATGGTTATTTGCTTTTGGCTTCAGCCACCCTGGTCCACCTGGCTTAACCCACGCTGGTTTGCGCTTTGGATTGTCATAATGGATCCATTTTCAACCTCAGTGATGATTCGATGCAAAAACCCCTTCCTTTGTTGTCGTTGAAGCAACAATTCGCACATGGTGCGGTTGGTCTGACAAGGGTGCACATCAAGCAATTCTTCCAATTCTGTATCTTCGAATTTTCTTGGTCGGCCCGCCTTCACGTTCTTTGTCTCTTACGTCAAAATCACCAACTTTGAATCGTTGAAACCACTCTTTGCATGTTGTATTCGATGGAGCATGTTCGCCGTAAACTTCCACAAGCAAACGATTCGTTTCCGCTGCACTTTTCTTCAACAAAAAATAATGAAGTAAAACTTTCCACAAAATTCGACATTTTCAATTACATGAAAATAATTGTGGTTTACGCTTTGAACAAATGTCACTAGTAATTATTCAAGCTTGACATCTAACCTCCAAAAACCTTGTATAGCCCGATTGAATAATATGCAAGCATTGATACTAACGCCACCTCTATAAAAAAGGTCGGAACTACATTTGTACACCCAATATTATAGAAAAACGTGAATTATTTATTGAAGTAGTAAATATTTTTTTTAACAAACACATTCTTTCTTATTATTCATGCCTAAGTAAACACAAGATACAGAATCCGTGAATTATTTCTTGATCTTAATATGAAATCCGTTCGATTTTTAGGGTGTACGCAAACTTTTGTGAGTGATTGTAAGTCAGTATAAGCAAATAAGTCGATGTTTGGAAAATATCCTAAAATTAAAACGAAGTACTATAGTTATGACACTGGCTTGAAAAATATGCAATAAAGGCTGCGGACCAATTCTCGGGAAATCGTTTAGTACAGTAAATTAAAATTTTAGTACAAATTACTTAACAAACCGTACCAATTCTTTCTTGAAAAGTTCTAATGCATTTATTGTAATAAAGAGTGTAGAAATGGAGGTTATGTATGGAACACAATACCCGATAAATGGCCACTTCTTCACTGATGACACTCGTTGGTCCTTTAAGCAAAATTTTCGATGACATTCCGTCGAATCTCGTCCTTCAATTCAGGTAGTGTTTTTGGGTTATTGGCATACTAATTTTGTTTTAAAAAACCCTAAAGAAAGAAATTCAACGGCGTAAATCCGCATGATCTTGGTGGCCAATTCACATCGCCGCGGCGCGGGATTACTCTGCCTTCAAATTTCGTTGTCAACAAATCCATTGTTTGGTTCGCTGTGTGAATTTGAGGCCAGAAGAAGTTGTTTATCATCTCACGGTAACGAACGCCGTTGACGGTGACGACATTGCCAACCGCATTCTCGAAATAGAACGGTCCGCCAGCCCACAATGCACATCAAACAGTGACTCATGGTGAATGCATGGGACGCTTAAAGATCACTCTTATATTCTCAGCTCCCCAAATGCGACAATTCCGTTTGTTGACAGAGCCATCAAGTTCGAAATGCACCTCATCGTAAAAGGAAATTTTCTTCGAAAAATTACCATTCACTTGTTGTTGTTCAAATATTGTGTCAAGTGAATCTTGTAAGTATCCAAATACAGATCTTTAGAGTCAAAATTCGCTGTAACGTGAAACGTTCACTGCTTCGTGAAATTCTCAATTGCTGAGAACGATCGCGAATCGAAGTTACCTCCTATTCAGGTTCACCTACTTCAACTCTTTCGATTATCCACAAACTTGGAACAGATGTAGAATTATTTTCTTTCCTAAAGGTGGTAGATCGAAATCACGAAATCGATATTAAAGATTAAAGTGGGACTTTTCAAACAGATATTTTTTAGAACGGTAGAAGAGTCAAGGCAGTATGAGGTTCATAAGCTATGCGTCAAAACTGGATTTTTTTAAACGACTTAATATGTACCAGTATATGCACATAGTTGTAATGTGGTTGATAGGACGTGGGTCTCTAATCGATTGTGATGAAATTTGCTATATGAGATCAAAATCGATTTCTAAAATGTTTATTCTAAACCATTTCTGGACCGATTTTGATAAATTCCGTAGAGGTTTAATTTCATGAAATTCCGGAATATGGCCAACCGATTAGGACTAAGCCATTTTTTTAACCAATTTTGATGAAATGTGATTTATGAGATCAAAGTGAAATTCTTAAATGATTTTTGGACTATGCTCTGGACGATGGCTATCTGGTACGGAAATAGGCTATTTCTTAACTGAATTGGATTACATCCGGTTCATTAAATACAAATTAAATTCTAACAATTTTTCTAAATGAGTTCTGGATATAGAAAACTGACTTGGTTCTGTGATTTTTTAACTTAATTTTGAATTTACAATATGTTCCTAAATTTTTGTTATATTCCAAGAACTAAACTCATTTTACCAATATTATGTCTTTTCCGCCGTTTTGAAAAATCCCATTTTGAGAAAACTCGCATAGCAGATTTTCTATCAATTTCTGTTAATGTTGTCAAAAGGTGCGAAGAAGTGTTTTGCCATCTCTCTTGCAGATTTTAATTATTGGTGAAATACTTGTAAACTGCAGAAATTTATTTTAGTTAGTTCAGGTAAACATGGAAATAGAAAAAGTGGGATATCTATTAATTCGTGGTCTGTAGTTAAATCGCCTTAGATTCTTGCATCGCATATCATTATGTTCTTACTCGGTTTGATTAGAGGGTATAGACAAATTTAAAAACGATCTCTGTATCAAAAATCAATATGGTTAAACACATTTTTACAAGAATTTAATTTCAACAATTCTTCTCATGGTGGTTTATACATCGAGTGACACGCCGCAATTGTGAATTGGTTTTAGACTCGTGGGTTCTTGAATTGGGGATTGCTTGATCGGGCTTATCTTATCTAGATATAATATATTTTGTTTGATAGTCACCCCAATGAAGCTAAAACTGTTCATTCCGCTCTAGAAAGGAGAAGAACTAGTTATTGTGCGTCATCGTCCCCTGATATTCGAATCGCTTGAAAACAACTCAAATTCAGGAGCATCTAAACACTGCTGAACCAAAGCGTCCCAATATTTTGCTTCTTAGGGCACCTGAAACAAATTTTGCAGCTCGAATACACTAGCCTTAAAACAATCAAACTAGCACTTTTACATTACATTGAGATAACTATCAATTTTGAATAAATATTTTTATGAGTGACTGAAAACTTTAACTTATATCTAATCAGTTACATTTAAAAATCAATTAGAGCTGGTATTTCAAGTCGACTTATATAAAGGGTGTTTTTTTAGAGGTTCACAATTTTAAATTAAAATAGAGCAAAGAAAAACATTTTGAATATCAGTGATAAATGCTTGAATATGATTTCGGCCAAATGGTCGCAGCGGCTGACGCGTACATGGCGTAATCTGGAGCTCAAATTTTCATTCACTCTTCGCAACAATTGCGGCCGTATCTCGCTAATAACTCGCCGAATGTTGTGTTCTAAATGTTCAATCGTCTTTGGTTTATCGGCATAGATAAGTGACTTAACATATCCCCAAAGGAAACTAATCTAATGAAGTTAGATCACGCGATCTCGGTGGCCAATTAACAGGACCATTAAGTGAAATTAGTCTTTCATCAAATGTTTCTTTGAACAAATTAATTGTATCCCGCGCTGTGTGGCATGTAACACCAGGACCACATATGAGACCAATGATGATTCCGCCGGCCCATAAAGCGCACCAAACAGTGATTTTCTCTGGATGTAATGGTGTTTCGGCAAAGGCTTGTGGATTATTCACTCCAAAAGTGAGCTTCATCGCTGAACAAAATTTTGTTTGGAAAATCAATATCAATATCAATTTGTGCTTCAGCTCATTGGCGGCGTGTGCGTTGGTTGGATGGCTTTAATTCATGCACAAGTTGAATTTTGTAAGCACGTAAACCGCAAATCTTAAAATCTGATTTGGGTATTCCTCAATGCTGCGCTATACAGCGTCTATCGCAGGATGCGTATTATCATTTAGAGTATACGTGGTGTGAAAACGATCCATAGTTAACCGAATTACCTGAAACCGAATTATTTTAAAAAAAAATTCCACAATTTGCAAGCGTTGCTCTGGTGTGAGCCTATTCATTATGAAATCACAAATCGAACTAATGACGAAGCAAATGTCAGCTGTCTTGTCAAATAAAACAGTGTTGCCAAATTAAAGATGTGAACCTCTAAATAAAACACCCTTTATTTGAAATAAAACGCAATTATTTGCCTAAAATTTTCCGAAATAATAATATTTTTGTTTTTTAATAAATATTAAGTGATAAAAAGCTTTTTATTGATATATCTACAAGTACAGGAAATAAAACGAGGTATTTGAAGGTCTTCGAAATATATTGTATATAAAGGGTTATCCAATTCAAGCTTGATAAAGTAAACTTAAAAAAAACACACAAAATATTCGGAATGTATTGTAATTTTTATTTCATTTTACAGATTGATCCTTGCCATTTTTAGTTAAACAAGATATCATTCAAATGTCCTCCACGGGACTTCTTACAGGCCTTGATTCTTTTGCGATAATTTTCAATGACTTTTCGGCACATTTCGGGCGGTATCTCGGCCATTACCTTACGAATATTAGTTTTCAATTCGTCAAGAGTTTGAGGATTGTTTGCGTAAACACGATCTTTCGCGTAGCCCCACAAAAAGAAATCCAAAGGCGTTAAATCACAGGATCTTGGAGGCCAATTGACATCAGCCAATCGCGAAATCAACCGTCCAGGAAATTTCTCTTGCAAAAGATCTCGATTTGCTCGTGTTACGTGACTGGTTGCTCCATCCTGCTGGAACCACATATCGTCAAGATCATAATGTTCGATTTTCGTAAAAAAATAATCGGTTAACATGCGGCCATAGCGCTCAGAATTGACGGTAACGGTTCGTCCATGGTTGTTCTCAAAAAATACGGCCCAATCACACCACCAGACCACAATGCGCACCAAACAGTGACTTTTTCCGGGTGTAATGGCTTCTCTACAATCAATTGTGGATTTTCTGAGCCCCAAATTCTACAGTTTTGCTTATTAACGTATCCACCAAGCGAAAAATGAGCTTCATCACTGAAGAAAATTTTGTTCGAAAAATCAGCATCGACGGCCTGTTTTTCCAACACCCAATTTGCGTATGTTAAATGCTCCAATGGCAGAATGTCAACTAAATAAATGACAGCGTACTTGACGTTTATCTTTGACAGATGTCGGTATACAGATTTCTACTTTATCAACCTCGAATTGGATAACCCTTTATCTTACAAACTCACAATATTTTCTTACATACGAATTAAATGAGTTCCAACTTTATAAAATTTTGTCAGTTCAACAAAAGTATTTTGGTTGTTTTGCTCACGCTCTCCCAGTAAATCAAGTTCATGAAATCACAATATTTTGGTACATTTTAAAACGTTTAGACATGTGCTCGAAAAGTGTAGTAAATAAAATTTTTACAACCTAAAAAAAAATTTACCAACCACGATTTCCACTGCGTCATGAAATTTAAATCGGTTATTCACCGCGACGATTAACAGCGTGATAAAAAATTATTTTTGGCCGAATTTCAATAAAAATAAATTTTTGTAATATGTATGAACCAGAGCAAATTACGTATTGTCAATTCAAAATTTGCTAAAAGTTAATAAACACAAAAGAACTAAAATATTTAAAACTGTTCAATATGATGACTCTGAAAATTAGAAAATCGATTTTCCGCCAACTAACTGCAAATACACGAACTTATTTGATTGTATTGGTCTTGGACAATTTATATACATGGACCGCTAGTTAGCTGTTTAAATACAAGTTGAAAAAATTTGAAAAGCGACAGCTTATGACATCTGTGTGAAAAAGTAGAACTAAATTTACGTGTGTAATTTATTTGTCCAACTAAGAAGAATTTAGGTTTTTATTTGATAACTTTTATTTGAGATAACCATCACTATACCTCCCTCAGGGCCACTTGCTTTGCACGGTGGAAAAGATAATAAACTCCAAGGGTTAACAGAGCCGTTTAATTGCTCAGAAACAACAAAATCAGAGTGGATGATGCCGCCACTAGGAAAATAAGAGAAAGTAGGTATTACCAAATTTCGTTATTGGATGAATACCTACCATCAGCAATAAGTAACAATGAAGTTGGCCGGAATCATTTTTAGCCAGATGCCAGATAGAATGTAATCGAAAACATATTTTACGTATTTTAGTGATGGTGGGTTAACGAGCGAATAACAGAATAATAATTTCAAATCAGTAACATAGATTCACCCACCCGTTAAACGAAATATGCGAATGATTTAAAAATGGTAAAGAAAACGTTTCTAAATTTTAAGAGGGTTTCGGTCGGTATTTTCGGTACCAAGGGGTGCTAAAGTACCCCATCTCTGTTAAATGGTGCTATTGGGTATTTCAGCCCGGAATACATTTTTTCATATTGAATTACTTTAAGAACACACTAAAATCAATGCGTAAGTGATTCGTTAATAATAGAACGGAAGGCATATGTTGCATTTTTCAATATGAATTAGGAACTCTCCAAAATTAAAAATGCTATCAAAATAACCTTCAATATATTTTCATCAAACATAAGTTTTGATTATATTTTTTAACAATCATTCGAAACCTGAAATGATAGGAGTCATAAAGAACGTCATAAAACAACAGTAAAAATTTCTACTTTCAGTCTCAATTTTCAACTAAAATCCGTGCACTGATATTTGAACTTCGGGGACTAGAATTGCAAAATAAACCACTGTGCAATAAAAATGTCGATTGTTTTTTTTGACCATCTGAAAATTTTTTTTTTATCACTATGCATATACTAGTGTTCGGTGGCTACGATTTTAAAAAATTATGCACAACATCTCCCTACAGACAAACGAGTGTTTATGTTCTGAGCTTAGGCCGTTCTGAATTTTTGTTTAAAAAGTCCACTCCTGAACCTGGTTCTCCTTTTGGCAAGGAGTATTTTTTTTTGGCCGAAGTATTTGGGAGGTTTTTGTTTAGGAAGAATCTTTCGGGAAATTCTGTTAGTAAATGCATAGTGTTTCTCCCATATTTTGTACTTTTCACGCAAGGTTCTAGTTTTTTGGGGATTTTCTTAGCCATTAACATTTACACAAGTTTCATTTTTTCATTGTTTGTAACAATGGAAAAAGAGCAATATCCGTCACTGGTCCGATTCATTTTTTTTTGAGTGAGAATCTTACCATTTGGCATTAGTTCAATGAATTCAAGTGTGGAGGAAGTGACTACGGAGAATATGGTCCAAAACCAGACCATCGGATGCAGATTGTAAATATTTCAATTAAACATGTATAAAACATGCTTTACAAAAAATTGGGCATGATAAAGATATCGATTAAATTCGCTCGGCGTTTGCTCACAGTGGAACAAAAAAACGAATTGCGGTATCATCCACCTGTTTCCCCAACATGAAAAATTGCTTGACAGAAAGCGATTCACATCAAACGAGGCGGCCATTGCCAAAATACAAGCCTATTTTGCAGAGTTCAACAAACCATATTTTTGGACTACTTAAAAAAGCTTATATATCGCTGGATTAAATGAGCTGAACAGATACGATGTCGACAAGTGAAAACAAAAATGAAAATTTGTTTCCTTCTCTGACAAGGACAACGGAACCTATTATGCAGCCGTCACATTTAGTTAAGAGTTATAAATATTTTTTTAATAATGACTATTTGTTTATTGATGAACTTGTCAAAAATGAAGGTGAAAATTGTACATTTTTGTAAAATTTGATTTGTGTTAACAGAAACTGAACCAAGAAGAGAATAAAGTGGTAACAAGTCCTCGAGATTGTTGCGTCCAAACAAATATTCTGCTTTAATATTATTTAACTAGTCCCACGCATATTTTACTCGTACATAGATCTAAACCAAAGATTTTTCAAAAAAATATTACTTATTTTATCCTGATTTATCCACTGGAAACATTTTTATTTTGTTTTGGCTCTCTTGTAGCGTTTAATAAATTAAGTAAATACCTTTAATGGAGCCATTTGAAAATGTGTATCATTAACATCTATCAATCTAAACTATATTCAAATAAACCAGTCAGGTAATATTCTCATCTTTTCAAATTACAGGCGGATTTCAAAGAGATTTGTTTTGGCTTGGTGGTGTCGAACCAAATATGTAATCGAAACATCCATCAAACACAACTTAAATTTGATGAACAACAATCATTCGGTTTGGCTCAAATATGCGCCGTTTTTTCGATAACTCGTTGACAAAAATAGATGATAGTTGCTTGGTGCCAGATCCGCACTATAAGCTGCGTGCATAATAACCTCCTAACCAAGCTCCCGGAGCTTCTGGCGGGTTATCACGGACGTGTGAGGCCTGGGGGTAGATTCTGATAAAGTGGCAATTTTTCATGACTTTTTTTATTAGAACAAAATATTGTCACAGAAAATTTGCGATTCGAATGAAATAACATGACTTTTACAGCAGTTTTTAGTAGTTACAGTTGCATTACTAAATTGAACTCAACTTTAAATTGAATTTGAATTGTTTTTTGTAAAATACTTGTAAAAAATTTTCTTTAGAGTGACAATATTTATTGATTTTATTATTAGGAAGATCGATTTCGAAAATGTATTTCTTCTTCAGTTCCTTTTTTACAACTTTTTACCATTAGTTGTAAAAAAGGAACTGGAGAAGAAATACATTTTCGAAATCGATCTTCCTAATAATAAAATCAATAAATATTGTCACTCTAAGGAAAATTGTTTACAAGTGTTTTACAAAAAACAATTCAAATTCAATTTTATAAGTGACAAAAGTTAGCAGTGGGGCTAACAAATGGATTTCAACCATTATAGCACAAATCAACTTTAAACATATTTCGCCAAACATACAACATTCATTACATTCACAATTTTTTATTACATGAAAATTGCCAAAAATCTGCAAATTTGCAATAATCCATTAAACAAATTTTATAAATTTTTTATTTAATAATTTAGTTTTGAATTTTGTAATTTCGATTAATTTCAATACAAAAATCGTTTTAAAATTGTATTCACTCTAAGTTTATAAGAAAATTTAAAGTCACGGAAAACGAAATAGGAGTCAATTTTGTACCATTTTGAAAAAGTCATCTCATCAGCATCGCTTTCTAGAACGCACAACTAAATCGTCATTTTACTGCAATTACCATTTTAGCACAAAGTTACAAAAAAATATCATTTGTCATTTGATCAGAATTAAGGTCCTGGCGTCATCCTGGTGGAACACGATAACTTTGCTATTGACTAATTCTGGCCTCTTCAGCAAAACCTTCTTGGCCCTCAATCATGGTTTGGCCACTGATTGAGCAGCTTTGCCAGCCTTCGACCATGCTCGTTTCCGCTTGACATTGTCGTATGTGACCCATTACTTGTCGCCAGTTACCATCCACTTCAGAAAGATATTTGATTCCATCTGCCATCAAAAACCACTCAAGAGTTTATTCGCATTTGGGTTTTCACTCGATTACATACATTGGTTCAAGTCTTATCTATCAAACCGGCGACAATTTGTAATAAAGTATTATTAAAGTTACGTCTGGTGTTCCTCAAGGATCTCACATCGGGCCGTGGATGTTTAGAGCTTTCATAGATCAAATAACCGAAATAATGAAAACCTAAAAAGTGCTCATATTTGCTGATGACGTGAAAATTTTTCGAACTGTTAATGGAATGCTAGATACGAAGAAACTTCAAGAACACGAAGTATTGCAAAGAGTCAATGAGATCATTGATTTAGGTGTTACATTTGTCGAAAATGCCAGTTTTAATAGGCATATTGAAAATTGTATTGCGACAGCGAATGCCATGTTTGGATTTGTTAAAACATGGACAGGTGAATTTAGAGATATTCAAACCTTATGTTCACTCTACTTCGCTTACGTTCGATCTCAACTGGAATACGCTGTATCAGTCTGGAATCCATACTATGCTGTACACATTAAAAGAATTGAAAGCATTCAAAAGAAGTTTCTGGTTGTTTCTTGTTAAAGAAAAGTGATTGGGATTACGATCACAATTTACCATTCCATGAAAATGTGGCTCGGTTACTCAACAAGATGCACGAATTAGAAAATATGCACGCTTGAAAATAGACGATCTTTTTTAGGCGCGGCTTTTATTAGTAACGTTTTGCTTGGTCACATTGATTCAGATTACATTTGGGAAAACATATCAATTCATGTGCCTTGCAGAACCTTTCGAAACCATGAGTTTTTAGCACTAGACCACAAACTATGGAGGAAATAATCCAAATCACAGAATAGATTTCTTTAAATAAAAAAAAAAATTAAAAAAAATAAAGAAATGGTTCGATTTTACGGTGCATCAAGTTTTTTTACGCCAACTCGTGCGGCAACAAAACATCGAGGTTCTTTTTAAAGCCAGCCTTATGCAAATGGTTTAAAACTGTTTTGTGATTGATCTTAAGCTCCTGGGCGATTCTATGACAGCTCGCATGTCGGCCTACTTCGATAGTTTCCAGGATTTTATCGACATTTTCGACGGTAGACCTTCCAGTGCGTGGTGCGTCTTTAATATCGAAATTACCGAAACGGATTCGACGAAACCAAATTTGCGCGTGATTGGATAATTTTCTATTTGGTTACCTCCATCCTTGACACGCTATAATTCACAACTAAATCGATCAATCACAACAATGACAATGGATTTTTCAAACGAGTATAAATATGGTCTACTGCTGGCCTATATGTGAGACATTGAGATATATGTGACTAAAGCCATCTAGCCTATGGATTGCCTTTTTCCCATTCCTTTATGTGATTGACCCCAGCGATCGACCACCGGACACTTTCAGCATAAAGTACACATCAAGACCATCAGAAACAGAAAGATTATTAGGGGGAAAAAATTTCATTGAATCTTTGATAACCAATCATCCCAAATATATCCTATTATTTATATGACCGACCAATGGAATCGATCTCTTGGCGCTTTCTGCATATGCACATCAAAACATTTTTAGAAACCACTGTCGATTTTTTAGAAAAAAAATTTGTAATGAAGTTTGTTGAAGAATCGTTTTAAGTACTGCCTGTTACTTATATGGCTGACCACTTATTAGGCCAACCTAAAGTGTTGACTATTTGGCATGATTTTACAAATATCAGACCAAGCTTGAAGCAGAAAATTAGAAAATTAACTTTCTGGATTAATTTAATCGCAGGAATATAAAGAATTTTTGTTGTTATATATTTTACGGTTGTGGTACCCAATCCCTTGGTAGTAGTGAAGCAGAATAGGAAATTAGTCAATCAAAACTATGCAATGGTACAAACAAAAGGAAATAATACCCCAGGTGGTACACCAATATCAACATTGGTAAATCCACTCTCTGTGGAGACTGGCTCTATGAATTCTGGGGAGGGCCATATATTGCATTATCAGGGAACATCAAATCGGTTCCAGAGAAGACCAAATTTACAAAAATCACCTATAAAGAAAAATAGGAGCAACTCAGTAGCTGACCAAGGCGATACAACGCTATACCTAGACAAACATTACACGAAATAAGTGATGAAAGTTTACTTTGCAAATAGCCGAATCTAGTAAAACAATTATTGACCTAGAAAATGAGAATATGAATCTCTTGGTGAGGCTAGAGCATATGGATCAATTACTTGCCAAGCTAAGCGAAGAAATTGAGTATCTAAAGCAACCTAAAAATGAATCGGGACGAAGATGAATTACAAAGAGAGACGGACTGGATCCTAAAGAAGAAAAAACAGTCCAGGAAGAGTAAGAAAAGAAAAGCTGAATCGTCAACTGAGGCTGAGCAATTAAATGGTAGGGGACAATCTAGTCCAGATTTATGCCCCTATTATGGTTTTCGCCTACGCGTCACTAGGCGACGATGAGTCGCCGTATTTATCTTTTGGTATTATGATTCTCGCCGTGAGAGCGATGTGAGAGAGTGATGTGTTAAAAACGATCGCCTAAAATTTTTAGGTGATGAATGTAATGTAGTACGAATAAAGTTTTTGAAGGTTACAGGACAAATAGAAAATAATGGCTACCAGCGATAATGTAAGTTTTTTTCAATAATTTTTACGCTTATAAATAATTTGTTTACCAATTTTATATATATATTATATATATAAATATAAATATAAATATATATATATATATATATATATATATATATATATATATATATATATATATATATATATATATATATATATATATATATATATATATATTTATATTTATATATATAATATACATATATATAAAATTGGTAAACAAATTATTTATAAGCGTAAAAATTATTGAAAAAAACTTACATTATCGCTGGTAGCCATTATTTTTTATTTGTCCTGTAACCTTCAAAAACTTTATTCGTACTACATCACATTCATCACCTAAAAATTTTAGGCGATCGTTTTTTACACATCACTCTTTCACATCGCTCTCACGGCGAGAATCATAATACCAAGAACAAATAACGACCAAAAATAATGCGGCGACACATACTCTCTCGCCAAAATAAAGGTGAGAACCATAATACTAAAATATTGCTCACACGAATCTAAGTATCACGGCGAAAGAGTGGTGAAGCGATGGTGAGGCGAGAACCATAATAGGGGCATTAAACGATGCTCTACCCAAAGCCAATCAACCAAAAGATAATAAATCTACCAAGAACATTACACAAAATTTGGTGCTACCGAAAGAAAAATCACCCCCAACCAATAAATATTATGGGTGTAACCAGTTACCCAGAAATTAGGCCACTGATGAAATCGGTTACTAACAAAGACTATAAGGTAAGAGCGTTAAACAATTACGTTTGGAAAATTATTACTCTGGCATTCATAGAGTATCAGTGGTTCACTTACGAGAACAAACAGGCTCGACCTATAAAAGTCATGGCAAGAGGTTTGCATCACACTTGCTCAAGCAAAGAAATAATGGAAGACTTACAAAATAAAGGTCTTAAAATACTAGATGCTGTGAATATTGTTAAAAAAGAGAGAATAGAAATCCAGGAAGGAAACCCAATTATCAGTAAAAGGGGGCTCACTCTTTTTATGCTGGTATTTGACAACAAAGAGAATGTTCAAAACATTTATGGAATAAAAGGAATCCTTCACATGAAGGTGAAAATTTAACCAATGAGGAGAACCACAACACGCATACCCCAATGCAAGAAATGCCAGGCATTTAATCACATACAAAGATATTGCGGCCGGGATCCAAGATGTGTAAAATGCTCAGGTAATCATTTTACCCAGGCATGTACAATAGGGAGAGATGTGCCAGCCAAGTGTACAAATTGTAAGGGCCAACATCCGGCTAATTATCGAGGCTGTGAGGTTGCTAAACAACTACAAAAATTAAGGGATAAAACAAGAAATGAACCGCAGAATCACGAAAATCGAAGGGTTCAAATATAAAACCAGCTGGATCAAAACCCACAACCAAGCAATACAGGGCAAAGAAGTTCATTTGCGCAGGTAGTGAAAGGCTTGGGTTGAACCAAACATATGGGCTCTGAAAGTAACCAAATAATGGAAAACATTATGAACAGCATGGCAGCTATAACCAAGCGGCTAGATGACCAAAGTAATCTGAACTACATGATACTTGATCAACTGAAAAAATGCAACTCCCTCAAGGCAATCCAACAAAAAATGTTAAGTAAGAACACAACTTTCAAAATAGCAATCTGGAATGCGAATGGCAATATGCAACATATTCCAGAATAGAATATTCCAGAAATAGAGATTTAGAATCAAATATCGAAGAAGAAACAATGCAAGTCACTACTGTAAGGTTCCAAATTAAACACAGACAGCTTACTGCCTCTGCAAATATTGTCCTCCCCGGCATAACTTGAAAGGGGAGGACTACCTTAAACTATTTAAACCGCTTGGACATGATTTTATTATTGGAGGCAACTTTAATGCGAAAAACACCTATTGGGGATCTAGACTTACGACGACAAAAGGTAAAGAATTGCTTCAAGCAGGGCAGACATCAAAATGTGAATTTTACTCTGGTGGTTCCCCAACATACTGGCCCAGTGACGGAACGAAGATACCTGACCTATTAAACTTTTATGTAGCAAGAGGTATATCCCAGAACTACATTCACATTGAAGACAGTAATTCTCTAGTATCGGATTATTCCGCGGTTATCATGACAGTCAGTGAAATGGTAATTCAAAAGGAGAGTGCGCCCAGATTACCAAATTCAAAAACAAAGTTGATCTCTTTCGTGAAGTTTCGGAGGAAAAATCAATCTTCAGGTACCGATAAGAAATCCCCACCAGTTGGAAGATGAATTAGAACAACTCAATGACGCAATTCACTATGCTGCTTTGGCAAGTACCCGCATTATACAAAATAAGAAGAAGCTTAACATATCCTACCCAATTGAAATTAGAGAGTTGGTAAGACAAAAACAACGGGCACATAAAAACTGACAAATAACTAGAACACCGAAGAACAAAACAATTCTTAACAATTTAGGTAACAGTCTCAAATCTCTTCTTAAAGAAGTTAAAAATGTATTAATCAA
The DNA here is from genome assembly GCA_963691935.1 of Nephrotoma guestfalica. Lineage (NCBI taxonomy): Eukaryota > Metazoa > Arthropoda > Insecta > Diptera > Tipulidae > Nephrotoma > Nephrotoma guestfalica. The sequence continues at coordinate 254,096,298 of OY829913.1, forward strand.
CAGATATCTAGTTAGCCTAACCGATGAAAACAAATTCTAATTATTCTCTGTGGAAGGCGACGAAGGGACTCAAAAGACCCAAAATTCAAGTGTCTCCACTTAAAAAGGAGGATGGAATCTGGGCAAGAGGTCCTAAAGAGAAGCCAGATCTATTTGCGGAGTATCTCGACGATACCTTCCAACCACTACCAAGGCAAACGGCCAATGAAAATATAATGTTAATCCAAAAGCTAGATGATTTTGATATACAAAGAACAAAGAATCATCATCAATCTCAAAGAATTAAAAGAAGAAGTAAAAAGCAACATGAGTGTTAAAAAAGCCCCAGGATATGTCTTGATTATCTGACAAATAATCAAGGCTCTACCAGGTAAAGGATTTCGTAAGCTATTACACATAATCAATACAAGCTTTCGGGTAAAATATGTTCCGTGGCAATGGAAAGTATAGCAGAAGTAATCATGAAACCTGATAAACCTAACGATAAAAAATCATACTAAGACTTAAACCAATAATTGAGGACCGAAAATTAATTCCTCCACATTCCTGAATTTGGATTCAGGGAAAAACACTCCACAATTGAACAGGTGCATAGAATCACCAACGTTATTGAAAGAACGTTAGAACGCAAAAAAGGATGCTCCAGCATATTTCTGGACGTCGCCCAAGCATTCGATAAAGTTTGGCACAGTGGACTGGAATTCAAGCTCCACAGAGATCTACCGAGGCAATTCTATGCCATACTAAGAACTTATTTATCCAATAGACATTTTGGTGTGAAATATGAGAAGGAATACTCCGAACTAAAGAAAATCTCTGCAGGTGTCCCACAGAGGAGTGTCTTAGGACCAATCCTGTATTTATTATATACAAGGGATATTCCAACACCAGATGAAGGAACCATAGCCACCTATGCAGATGACACAGCAATTATGGCGATTGGAAGTAATGTCGCTGATACACCGGGCAAACTCCAGAAGATTACCAATGCGGTTTGTAACTGGAAGCGCTGGAGAATCAAGCTTAATGAGACGCAATCCACGCATATTCATCCACGCATAATACATATCAAAAGGCTTCCCATCTACCGATAGTAATTAACTCACGACCGGTGCCATATGCAAACAAAGCTAAATATCTGGGCATGACTCTCGATGCTTGGCTCAAGTGTAGAGAGCATGTCAAAAAGAAAAAAGAAGACCTTAATATTAAGTTCAGAAAAATGTATTGGCCCATAGGTAGAGGCTCTGAGCTTACAATATACAACAAGCTGCTGCTATATCGGCAAATACTGAAGCCGATATGGACCTACGGTATTCAACTCTGGGGATGTACTAAGCAAACAAACGCCAAAATGATACAGACGTTTCAAAATAAGGTTCTCCGTAGTATCGTAAATTCTCCGTGGTACACAAGAAATGAAGAACTTCACAGGAACTTACAGATGGAATACATCAAAGATGAAATAAAAAAGCAAGCCGCCAAACACGAAATAAGGCTCCAGGAACATGAAAACCTCTATATTCGCCATATATATAATAGATAACCCTGTCGTTGAAAGAAGACTTCAAAAAGCGAGGGCCACTTCACCTAGTAAACATAAAAAATTAAAATTATATTTTAAATAGGTTTAATTAATTTTGGGACTAACAATTGGGTTTCACCCCAACAAATCAGAATTATTTAAGAAATGTAAAATTTGTAAATGTGAAAGATAAATTGCTAGATGAGCACAGTCTCAGTTGTAATTAATAAAGAAAAGAAATATTTTACATAAATATACTATAATTTTTTCTAAATGTTCGCTATTTTGCGTATAAGCAGGACTTAGGCGCACGAATAACCACTACATGTATAAGGATGCTCATATACCAAAAATTTTGTTAGGTATTTTACATCCGTTAAAAACAGAATTTTCAGAAAAAATTGCAGGCGGAATAAAGTTGATAATTTTTTACAATCCTTTTCCCGTCATGCTCTTTTGAAGGATCAACAACTGCAGAAGCCGGACCTAAAGAATTTGGGCGCACCTTTATACTCCGATTACTTTCGGGAACCAACCGTATTCAAACGGCCTGTTTTTAGTACTCTAACTAAAATTGAACAGCTAGTTACCTTAAAGTGAGCTCCCGATTACTCTGACATTCTAGGAAACGAGGTGTCACCGATTCTGCAATGTGACGTGGGAAACTGTCCTTAAATAACAAATTTCTCAAGGTCTATATTTTATAATGACCCAATAACAAACGTCCCGTAATAGGCCAACTGGGATGCTTTATAGATATAAATATTGCAGTGCTAGGCGAAACCTTATTCATGGGATTCTAATAAATGTACTATGTACTTAAATATTTACAACTTTAAGATGAAAGCAATTCGTTTCGCCGCTCACATATGTTCTATTATGTTTTCTTAAATATATCGATAAAATATAATCGGAATTACCAACAGACTTAAAGCATTTCTAACCATTACAACGCAAATAAAATTTAACACCACCAACAATTTTATTATTTTATGTGCCTTAATCCCGTTTAGATAAATCAGCAGCCAAATTAATCAGTCAAGTAAATTGTTAAATATTTTATTGGAAATAGTGTTTATAATTAAATTTAAGAAATAAATCTGTTTACATTGAAAACTATATAAAAAAATTGAGATATTATATCGGTTGCCAACTATAAATAGAATGAAGGAAACACGCTATAATCATGTATAACGAAAACGATTTCCTAATAGCGAATACCATGAAAACTATATCTAGTTTTTGAAAAGAATATTGAAAATAAATAATACAGATAATTTATACAGGCCTTAATTACGTGTCTTAAGAGTTAAGAACACTTGTGATAATTGATAATTAATAAATATTAGTTCTACATCAAGTTGTACAAAACACTCTAAAGTGTAAAATATTAAGACGATAGATATCTAAATTTGTCACATGAAATTATGAAAAATATCGTTTAGAGCGATGATCAATATTCGTGCCATAAGAAATACAAAGAAGTCATTAAAATATTATAAATCATAAAATTTTGTGTGAGTTTAAAAAATATAACCTTTTTATTTACGATTTTTAATTCAATAATCATTACCAGTTGCGGCAGTTTAAAGGTTATCCAGTAAAAAAAAAATGTAAATAACTATACATAGTAATAATTTATTATAAGAAATCAGAGTAAGGAATCTACTTTGAGATGGCATTAAACTCTTGCAAATTTTTTTAAATATCAGCTGTGACACTGCTTATGACTCGATCATAAATAAAAAATTACGCCTCAACGTTAGTACAACATGATGAAGTACAAGTGCATTTGATTAGAAATTCAACTTTGCCATGCACTCGTCATGTCGTATCTTCTAAAAAAAAAAATTACGAGATTAGCACGTATTTACCAAACCTATCATATAATACTGGGTGGCTCATTATTTAGTGGAGTATCCTGTATACAATTGACCGTGATATTACCGATATTTCAAAACTATTGTATTCTTGAAAATGTCGCGTGTTACCTAGTTAAGAAACGTTTAACGTTTCTTTATGTTTATTATATCACGCGAACTGCCACATTTTCTGCAGTTTTATTGTTATTATTATTATTTTAATATTGATTGTAAATAAATACAAACAAATAACATAAGCATGTCTAATGTCTGATTGTGCATTGGTTGCAGGAAAAATGTTGAATTGTTTTATGTGGTTTGTGGTATAAAGATAGTAGAACGCTCTCTCTGTTTGTTTAGATCCAATTAAGAGAAAGTGAATTAGCATTTTTTGACAGTTGTCAAAATAGAAGGAAGCGAGATCATCCCTCCCCCTTCCAGTAATTCTAGACTCTGGCTAGTATTCAATGGACCAATCATACATTAATCCGAAGATAACCAGTTAACCAATCCTTATTATCTGAGTTATTATTTGACTTTTATTTTAGATATTGATCATGTCGTATTGAAATCACACGATATCAGTAACGACGCTAATAGTGTCACGAATGTGAAGTTTTCGACAAAATTAAAAAATAACAAAACATGGCGGACTACAAAATTTGTCGAAATAACAAAAATGCACATGGATTAGTAAAACAGTTGACAAAAGCAATGTTAGGATTATTTAAAAAATTTTCTCTGCAAATCAACTGCTCGTTAATATGCATTTAGTAAACTAGCGAATTCCGCAATCAAAATTAATATACAAAATTCGAAATGTTCAAACAAATAAAAATTATATCCATTTTAATACGATGACGTAGACCCATTTGTTATTGACACCGAACTTGATCAATTTTTGCAAAACTAAAATAAATGGGATTTAGACGTTCACTGTATCGATAATTGGCCAGCTCCCAGAGATGTCCCACGAACATGGTATGCATGCTTAGTTAGCTTATGACATGCTAAACAAATAAAAATTATTCCCATTTTAATACGATGACGTAGACCCATTTGTTATTGACACCGAACTTGATCAATTTTTGCAAAACTAAAATAAATGGGATTTAGACGTTCACTGTATCGATAATTGGCCAGCTCCCAGAGATGTCCCACGAACATGGTATGCATGCTTAGTTAGCTTATGACATTTTGAACAAATAAAAATTATCCCCACTTTAATACGATGACGTAGACCCATTTGTTATTGACACCGAACTTGATCAATTTTTGCAAAACTAAAATAAATGGGATTTAGACGTTCACTGTATCGAGAATTGGCCAGCTCCCAGAGATGTCCCACGAACATGGTATGCATGCTTAGTTGGCTTATGACATTCTAAACAAATAAAAATTATCCTTATTTTAATACGATGACGTAGACCCATTTGTTATTGACACCGAACTTGATCAATTTTTGCAAAACTAAAATAAATGGGATTTAGACGTTCACTGTATCGAGAATTGGCCAGCTCCCAGAGATGTCCCACGAACATGGTATGCATGCTTAGTTAGCTTATGACATGCTAAACAAATAAAAATTATTCCCATTTTAATACGATGACGTAGACCCATTTGTTATTGACACCGAACTTGATCAATTTTTGCAAAACTAAAATAAATGGGATTTAGACGTTCACTGTATCGATAATTGGCCAGCTCCCAGAGATGTCCCACGAACATGGTATGCATGCTTAGTTAGCTTATGACATGCTAAACAAATAAAAATTATTCCCATTTTAATACGATGACGTAGACCCATTTGTTATTGACACCGAACTTGATCAATTTTTGCAAAACTAAAATAAATGGGATTTAGACGTTCACTGTATCGATAATTGGCCAGCTCCCAGAGATGTCCCACGAACATGGTATGCATGCTTAGTTAGCTTATGACATTTTGAACAAATAAAAATTATCCCCACTTTAATACGATGACGTAGACCCATTTGTTATTGACACCGAACTTGATCAATTTTTGCAAAACTAAAATAAATGGGATTTAGACGTTCACTGTATCGAGAATTGGCCAGCTCCCAGAGATGTCCCACGAACATGGTATGCATGCTTAGTTGGCTTATGACATTCTAAACAAATAAAAATTATCCTTATTTTAATACGATGACGTAGACCCATTTGTTATTGACACCGAACTTGATCAATTTTTGCAAAACTAAAATAAATGGGATTTAGACGTTCACTGTATCGAGAATTGGCCAGCTCCCAGAGATGTCCCACGAACATGGTATGCATGCTTAGTTAGCTTATGACATGCTAAACAAATAAAAATTATTCCCATTTTAATACGATGACGTAGACCCATTTGTTATTGACACCGAACTTGATCAATTTTTGCAAAACTAAAATAAATGGGATTTAGACGTTCACTGTATCGATAATTGGCCAGCTCCCAGAGATGTCCCACGAACATGGTATGCATGCTTAGTTAGCTTATGACATTTTGAACAAATAAAAATTATCCCCACTTTAATACGATGACGTAGACCCATTTGTTATTGACACCGAACTTGATCAATTTTTGCAAAACTAAAATAAATGGGATTTAGACGTTCACTGTATCGAGAATTGGCCAGCTCCCAGAGATGTCCCACGAACATGGTATGCATGCTTAGTTGGCTTATGACATTCTAAACAAATAAAAATTATCCTTATTTTAATACGATGACGTAGACCCATTTGTTATTGACACCGAACTTGATCAATTTTTGCAAAACTAAAATAAATGGGATTTAGACGTTCACTGTATCGAGAATTGGCCAGCTCCCAGAGATGTCCCACGAACATGGTATGCATGCTTAGTTAGCTTATGACATTTTGAACAAATAAAAATTATCCCCACTTTAATACGATGACGTAGACCCATTTGTTATTGACACCGAACTTGATCAATTTTTGCAAAACTAAAATAAATGGGATTTAGACGTTCACTGTATCGAGAATTGGCCAGCTCCCAGAGATGTCCCACGAACATGGTATGCATGCTTAGTTGGCTTATGACATTCTAAACAAATAAAAATTATCCTTATTTTAATACGATGACGTAGACCCATTTGTTATTGACACCGAACTTGATCAATTTTTGCAAAACTAAAATAAATGGGATTTAGACGTTCACTGTATCGAGAATTGGCCAGCTCCCAGAGATGTCCCACGAACATGGTATGCATGCTTAGTTAGCTTATGACATTTTGAACAAATAAAAATTATCCCCACTTTAATACGATGACGTAGACCCATTTGTTATTGACACCGAACTTGATCAATTTTTGCAAAACTAAAATAAATGGGATTTAGACGTTCACTGTATCGAGAATTGGCCAGCTCCCAGAGATGTCCCACGAACATGGTATGCATGCTTAGTTAGCTTATGACATTTTGAACAAATAAAAATTATCCCTACTTTAATACGATGACGTAGACCCATTTGTTATTGACACCGAACTTGATCAATTTTTGCAAAACTAAAATAAATGGGATTTAGACGTTCACTGTATCGATAATTGGCCAGCTCCCAGAGATGTCCCACGAACATGGTATGCATGCTTAGTTAGCTTATGACATTTTGAACAAATAAAAATTATCCCCACTTTAATACGATGACGTAGACCCATTTGTTATTGACACCGAACTTGATCAATTTTTGCAAAACTAAAATAAATGGGATTTAGACGTTCACTGTATCGAGAATTGGCCAGCTCCCAGAGATGTCCCACGAACATGGTATGCATGCTTAGTTAGCTTATGACATGCTAAACAAATAAAAATTATATCCATTTTAATACGATGACGTAGACCCATTTGTTATTGACACCGAACTTGATCAATTTTTGCAAAACTAAAATAAATGGGATTTAGACGTTCACTGTATCGATAATTGGCCAGCTCCCAGAGATGTCCCACGAACATGGTATGCATGCTTAGTTGGCTTATGACATTCTAAACAAATAAAAATTATCCCCATTTTAATACGATGACGTAGACCCATTTGTTATTGACACCGAACTTGATCAATTTTTGCAAAACTAAAATAAATGGGATTTAGACGTTCACTGTATCGAGAATTGGCCAGCTCCCAGAGATGTCCCACGAACATGGTATGCATGCTTAGTTAGCTTATGAAATTCTAAACAAATAAAAATTATCCCCATTTTAATACGATGACGTAGACCCATTTGTTATTGACACCGAACTTGATCAATTTTTGCAAAACTAAAATAAATGGGATTTAGACGTTCACTGTATCGATAATTGGCCAGCTCCCAGAGATGTCCCACGAACATGGTATGCATGCTTAGTTAGCTTATGACATTTTGAACAAATAAAAATTATCCCCACTTTAATACGATGACGTAGACCCATTTGTTATTGACACCGAACTTGATCAATTTTTGCAAAACTAAAATAAATGGGATTTAGACGTTCACTGTATCGATAATTGGCCAGCTCCCAGAGATGTCCCACGAACATGGTATGCATGCTTAGTTAGCTTATGACATTTTGAACAAATAAAAATTATCCCCACTTTAATACGATGACGTAGACCCATTTGTTATTGACACCGAACTTGATCAATTTTTGCAAAACTAAAATAAATGGGATTTAGACGTTCACTGTATCGATAATTGGCCAGCTCCCAGAGATGTCCCACGAACATGGTATGCATGCTTAGTTGGCTTATGACATTCTAAACAAATAAAAATTATCCCCACTTTAATACGATGACGTAGACCCATTTGTTATTGACACCGAACTTGATCAATTTTTGCAAAACTAAAATAAATGGGATTTAGACGTTCACTGTATCGATAATTGGCCAGCTCCCAGAGATGTCCCACAAACATGGTATGCATGCTTAGTTAGCTTATGACATTCTTAACAAACAAAAATTATCCCCACTTTAATACGATGACGTAGACCCATTTGTTATTGACACCGAACTTGATCAATTTTTGCAAAACTAAAATAAATGGGATCTAGACGTTCACTGTATCGAGAATTGGCCAGCTCCCAGAGATGTCCCACAAACATGGTATGCATGCTTAGTTAGCTTATGACATTCTAAACAAATAAAAATTATCCCCATTTTAATACGATGACGTAGACACATTTGTTATTCACACCGAACTTGATCAATTATTTTAGTTTTGCAAAAATTGATCAAGTTCGGTGTCAATAACAAATGGGTCTACGTCATCGTATTAAAATGGATATAATTTTTATTTGTTTAGAATGTCATAAGCTAACTAAGCATGCATACCATGTTCGTGGGACATCTCTGGGAGCTGGCCAATTCTCGATACAGTGAACGTCTAAATCCCATTTATTTTAGTTTTGCAAAAATTGATCAAGTTCGGTGTCAATAACAAATGGGTCTACGTCATCGTATTAAAATGGATATAATTTTTATTTGTTCAAAATGTCATAAGCTAACTAAGCATGCATACCATGTTCGTGGGACATCTCTGGGAGCTGGCCAATTCTCGATACAGTGAACGTCTAAATCCCATTTATTTTAGTTTTGCAAAAATTGATCAAGTTCGGTGTCAATAACAAATGGGTCTACGTCATCGTATTAAAGTGGGGATAATTTTTATTTGTTCAAAATGTCATAAGCTAACTAAGCATGCATACCATGTTCGTGGGACATCTCTGGGAGCTGGCCAATTATCGATACAGTGAACGTCTAAATCCCATTTATTTTAGTTTTGCAAAAATTGATCAAGTTCGGTGTCAATAACAAATGGGTCTACGTCATCGTATTAAAGTGGGGATAATTTTTGTTTGTTAAGAATGTCATAAGCTAACTAAGCATGCATACCATGTTTGTGGGACATCTCTGGGAGCTGGCCAATTATCGATACAGTGAACGTCTAAATCCCATTTATTTTAGTTTTGCAAAAATTGATCAAGTTCGGTGTCAATAACAAATGGGTCTACGTCATCGTATTAAAGTGGGGATAATTTTTGTTTGTTAAGAATGTCATAAGCTAACTAAGCATGCATACCATGTTTGTGGGACATCTCTGGGAGCTGGCCAATTATCGATACAGTGAACGTCTAAATCCCATTTATTTTAGTTTTGCAAAAATTGATCAAGTTCGGTGTCAATAACAAATGGGTCTACATCATCGTATTAAAATGGATATAATTTTTATTTGTTTAGAATGTCATAAGCTAACTAAGCATGCATACCATGTTCGTGGGACATCTCTGGGAGCTGGCCAATTATCGATAAAGTGAACGTCTAAATCCCATTTATTTTAGTTTTGCAAAAATTGATCAAGTTCGGTGTCAATAACAAATGGGTCTACGTCATCGTATTAAAATGGGGATAATTTTTGTTTGTTAAGAATGTCATAAGCTAACTAAGCATGCATACCATGTTCGTGGGACATCTCTGGGAGCTGGCCAATTATCGATACAGTGAACGTCTAAATCCCATTTATTTTAGTTTTGCAAAAATTGATCAAGTTCGGTGTCAATAACAAATGGGTCTACGTCATCGTATTAAAGTGGGGATAATTTTTATTTGTTCAAAATGTCATAAGCTAACTAAGCATGCATACCATGTTCGTGGGACATCTCTGGGAGCTGGCCAATTATCGATACAGTGAACGTCTAAATCCCATTTATTTTAGTTTTGCAAAAATTGATCAAGTTCGGTGTCAATAACAAATGGGTCTACGTCATCGTATTAAAGTGGGGATAATTTTTATTTGTTCAAAATGTCATAAGCTAACTAAGCATGCATACCATGTTCGTGGGACATCTCTGGGAGCTGGCCAATTCTCGATACAGTGAACGTCTAAATCCCATTTATTTTAGTTTTGCAAAAATTGATCAAGTTCGGTGTCAATAACAAATGGGTCTACGTCATCGTATTAAAATGGATATAATTTTTATTTGTTTAGAATGTCATAAGCTAACTAAGCATGCATACCATGTTCGTGGGACATCTCTGGGAGCTGGCCAATTATCGATAAAGTGAACGTCTAAATCCCATTTATTTTAGTTTTGCAAAAATTGATCAAGTTCGGTGTCAATAACAAATGGGTCTACGTCATCGTATTAAAATGGGGATAATTTTTGTTTGTTAAGAATGTCATAAGCTAACTAAGCATGCATACCATGTTCGTGGGACATCTCTGGGAGCTGGCCAATTATCGATACAGTGAACGTCTAAATCCCATTTATTTTAGTTTTGCAAAAATTGATCAAGTTCGGTGTCAATAACAAATGGGTCTACGTCATCGTATTAAAGTGGGGATAATTTTTGTTTGTTAAGAATGTCATAAGCTAACTAAGCATGCATACCATGTTTGTGGGACATCTCTGGGAGCTGGCCAATTATCGATACAGTGAACGTCTAAATCCCATTTATTTTAGTTTTGCAAAAATTGATCAAGTTCGGTGTCAATAACAAATGGGTCTACGTCATCGTATTAAAGTGGGGATAATTTTTATTTGTTCAAAATGTCATAAGCTAACTAAGCATGCATACCATGTTCGTGGGACATCTCTGGGAACTGGCCAATTCTCGATACAGTGAACGTCTAAATCCCATTTATTTTAGTTTTGCAAAAATTGATCAAGTTCGGTGTCAATAACAAATGGGTCTACGTCATCGTATTAAAATAAGGATAATTTTTATTTGTTTAGAATGTCATAAGCCAACTAAGCATGCATACCATGTTCGTGGGACATCTCTGGGAGCTGGCCAATTATCGATACAGTGAACGTCTAAATCCCATTTATTTTAGTTTTGCAAAAATTGATCAAGTTCGGTGTCAATAACAAATGGGTCTACGTCATCGTATTAAAATGGGAATAATTTTTATTTGTTTAGCATGTCATAAGCTAACTAAGCATGCATACCATGTTCGTGGGACATCTCTGGGAGCTGGCCAATTATCGATACAGTGAACGTCTAAATCCCATTTATTTTAGTTTTGCAAAAATTGATCAAGTTCGGTGTCAATAACAAATGGGTCTACGTCATCGTATTAAAATAAGGATAATTTTTATTTGTTTAGAATGTCATAAGCCAACTAAGCATGCATACCATGTTCGTGGGACATCTCTGGGAGCTGGCCAATTATCGATACAGTGAACGTCTAAATCCCATTTATTTTAGTTTTGCAAAAATTGATCAAGTTCGGTGTCAATAACAAATGGGTCTACGTCATCGTATTAAAGTGGGGATAATTTTTATTTGTTCAAAATGTCATAAGCTAACTAAGCATGCATACCATGTTCGTGGGACATCTCTGGGAGCTGGCCAATTCTCGATACAGTGAACGTCTAAATCCCATTTATTTTAGTTTTGCAAAAATTGATCAAGTTCGGTGTCAATAACAAATGGGTCTACGTCATCGTATTAAAATAAGGATAATTTTTATTTGTTTAGAATGTCATAAGCCAACTAAGCATGCATACCATGTTCGTGGGACATCTCTGGGAGCTGGCCAATTATCGATACAGTGAACGTCTAAATCCCATTTATTTTAGTTTTGCAAAAATTGATCAAGTTCGGTGTCAATAACAAATGGGTCTACGTCATCGTATTAAAATGGGAATAATTTTTATTTGTTTAGCATGTCATAAGCTAACTAAGCATGCATACCATGTTCGTGGGACATCTCTGGGAGCTGGCCAATTATCGATACAGTGAACGTCTAAATCCCATTTATTTTAGTTTTGCAAAAATTGATCAAGTTCGGTGTCAATAACAAATGGGTCTACGTCATCGTATTAAAATAAGGATAATTTTTATTTGTTTAGAATGTCATAAGCCAACTAAGCATGCATACCATGTTCGTGGGACATCTCTGGGAGCTGGCCAATTATCGATACAGTGAACGTCTAAATCCCATTTATTTTAGTTTTGCAAAAATTGATCAAGTTCGGTGTCAATAACAAATGGGTCTACGTCATCGTATTAAAGTGGGGATAATTTTTATTTGTTCAAAATGTCATAAGCTAACTAAGCATGCATACCATGTTCGTGGGACATCTCTGGGAGCTGGCCAATTCTCGATACAGTGAACGTCTAAATCCCATTTATTTTAGTTTTGCAAAAATTGATCAAGTTCGGTGTCAATAACAAATGGGTCTACGTCATCGTATTAAAATAAGGATAATTTTTATTTGTTTAGAATGTCATAAGCCAACTAAGCATGCATACCATGTTCGTGGGACATCTCTGGGAGCTGGCCAATTATCGATACAGTGAACGTCTAAATCCCATTTATTTTAGTTTTGCAAAAATTGATCAAGTTCGGTGTCAATAACAAATGGGTCTACGTCATCGTATTAAAATGGGAATAATTTTTATTTGTTTAGCATGTCATAAGCTAACTAAGCATGCATACCATGTTCGTGGGACATCTCTGGGAGCTGGCCAATTATCGATACAGTGAACGTCTAAATCCCATTTATTTTAGTTTTGCAAAAATTGATCAAGTTCGGTGTCAATAACAAATGGGTCTACGTCATCGTATTAAAATAAGGATAATTTTTATTTGTTTAGAATGTCATAAGCCAACTAAGCATGCATACCATGTTCGTGGGACATCTCTGGGAGCTGGCCAATTATCGATACAGTGAACGTCTAAATCCCATTTATTTTAGTTTTGCAAAAATTGATCAAGTTCGGTGTCAATAACAAATGGGTCTACGTCATCGTATTAAAATGGATATAATTTTTATTTGTTTGAACATTTCGAATTTTGTATATTAATTTTGATTGCGGAATTCGCTAGTTTACTAAATGCATATTAACGAGCAGTTGATTTGCAGAGAAAATTTTTTAAATAATCCTAACATTGCTTTTGTCAACTGTTTTACTAATCTATGTGCATTTTTGTTATTTCGACAAATTTTGTAGTCCGCCATGTTTTGTTATTTTTTAATTTTGTCGAAAACTTCACATTCGTAATAGTGTCTGGGAAGCATTAATATTAATCAATAATTAAAACATAAACTGAATGGGTCATACAAACTGTATATCATAAACTGATTGAGCATACATTTGAGCTCATTGTGTCAATCTCAATTTTCTGGAATTACTTGATGGACGTTTTAATTTTTTCTGGGTAGAAACACTGCGATAACTTCGTAGTCTTGGCCATATCGAGGCTAGTTGAATGTGCCAATAACAAAAGGCTGATTCCAGAGAACTAGGCAAACGGATAGAGGACCGGGCCAAATTTGTTTTTGATTTTAGATGAAACCATTTTTTGATATTTTTTCAAAAATTTTAGTAACAGGTACCTAAGTTAGGACCGGCAATAATTCAAGGTTTCGGTTTTGGTAAATTGCTAAACATTTTTTTAATGAAAATATCGTAACGCCTTCTAAACCAGGACAGTTCATAATGAAATCATTGTTTATTACGCATACATACGGCCGCATTAGCCTGCGTATGGCGGATCACTGCACATTTGGACTCTTTTCCTTCACTTCTCGTAGGACATACTTACAATATTATAGATAAACATGAAGAGACCGCCACTCTAACAAATTCGGAAACTACTACTGACGGAACTTTGGCCCGTAGACCTGATCTCCAAGGCGGGAAAACATACTGGAAAGCAAGCATAATAATGCTGGTTCCTTAAAAACAACTCAATCGTGTCCGTCCATTAAAGTTGGCCCTCATGCGCCAAACTACCAGACGATTAGAAGGGCCTACAGCGTACAGTAGTACAGCGCACACAAATTGGAAAGGTGGACTAGTTTAAGCGCCACCTACCTGGGAAACATGAAGGAAGAGACTAGGTCGGCTCCACTCTGCCGCATTCCAAAATGTTATCGGAATCAAATAAAATTGACAGCAAAGGCAAACAATAGTCGCTGAAACTCTATAAGGAGGCTGGGGAAAGTATTGGTAAATTGTCGTGGATGTGCTTTGATCTCAGAAGAACCTAGCGACCTAAGGGTAAGATTCTGGAAATGTTTTAAATTAGCAATCCAGACCTTCCAACTGGAAGATAGTTAAATTAGAAGAGCCAAAACCTGAATATAGACATAATTGTTATAAAGAAAGGGTCGGAAACCGACTACTACCGACTTGATAACCTAAAAATTATATGCCACAAAATTACCACAAAGCTGATGTTGGTTTGTATTAGCCTACCGTCTACATGACTAGGAAGATAACTCACCTGGAATCGTATGAAGAAAGCAAGAAAGTTTAGATGCCTCTGATTTAAAAAGGACAATGTAAAGACCTTAAGAACAGGAGGAAGACAGGCTGGGATATTTGTTCCAAAACCCCTGAACCTATATAGGAACTTGATGACCTAGTGGACAAGCAGACTGATGCTTGTAACAAAGCCATTGTAAATGCATTCCCCTTAGTAGATCTTTGAATAAAAATCAGCCACCTCGGTGATTGAAATAACTCAAAACTGAAACTCTTCAGAAAAAGCACGAAAACAAAAGTTGCGGAAGACTGTACTCCAATAAGGAATTCTTTAGAACGTGCAACTAAGAAGACCAAGAACCATCGTGTGAAGGAAATTTTATGATAAAATACGGGAGTCTGCGGAAGTATTAGCTACTAGTCCAACCGTTCCGAGTTACTTTCAACAACCGGATGGACTCTGGAGTGCAACTAGCGTTCCAGGCCTCGTAAATCATGACTTGATGCTATATATACAAATTCAACCGATAACTTGGTCACATTCCTAGGAAATGGACTGAACCAATTGTTATAATTATTCTTAAGATGGCAAAACCTGCCATTGCAATCCCAAAGAACTTAAACCTCAGCTGCAATACTGTATTTTGTATACGAAATTCTCCGAATTCCGGTACGTTTCTGGGTATAGAGGGGACCTCTAACAACATTAGGGCGGAGGCGATAATTAGTACTCTCACAGGTCTGGGCATGGACGAGTCACTCATAGGCTAGATATATCAGATGCTGAAAAGTAGGATCGCTATTGCTGGGTTAAGTAAAAACTTGAGCAACAGAACTGTGAGTAGAGGCGCACCACAAGGTGGGGTGTTATGCCCCCTCGAACTTGATCATTATCGAACTATTACTGAACGTGGAAGAGTGTGGTTTCTGAGTGGTTGCATATGTGGATATTGTTGCTATATTAGTATTCGGTAAACGTTCTAGCAACCTTTATTTCTCGGTAAATATCATAGCAAACTGAGCTGGGTTAAAAAAATCACTACAGTGCTATACTCTTGCAAAAGTGGCAGTGGAAAAAGATGGAGTTGAGAGACTCACACGGACCTCTACATTCAACCATTAGGTCAGGTGGCCGGGTTTAAATATTCTGGCTGGCCTTAAATTTTTGATGAAACCCTAAAACTTCCGATTATACGCTCCCTTGTCATGACCCTATGAGAAGAGGTTTAGAAATTATATTTCTACCAGAGGACTGGGTGATGAAATCTGTTCTGAACCCTGAAGGAGTTAATTTCTCCATGAATAATTAAAAGATGGATGGTAAGACTAGGATAGTGTTCTGTGATGCATTGAACTTATACATTGCATTGATGTGGATGTCAGAGCATTTCAAAATTTCAGCATTTACGAGAAATTTAGGGGCTGTTTTAAGGGTTGCTATTACAGGACACTGTCTTATAGATAAACCGACGACAACATAGTAATCACATTATTACTGTTGTTGCTGTGAAGAGCAGTAAAGACCCGCACACCATTTGCTTTACACCTGTTTCCGTAATGGGGCCCCGTCTGCATGAAGCATCCACAAAATCCTGGGAGCTCCACTGTTAAATCCTCTATTAACTGCGAATCAAAATGAATCTTCACCAATTCGTCAGGACATCCATCATAACCTAACTTAACCTAATCATTAGCGATTCAGGAGCTTGAGAACAGACTTGTGCTGCAAAATGGAACTTATACATGATCAAAGTAAATTATGACAAGTATCTAACCAAATTAAAGAACACCGGTAGCGCCAATTTCGGAATTGTTGTCCGCAATTCCGTTTTAAAGATGATTTAAAACATCTTTAACCATTACATTTTCAATTCAGGCACGTACAATTGCAGTTCGTATTGCAACCGATTACAGTGTATTTCATGCACACTTGAACTTATTACGATCATAACGTTTAGTAACCTTTCTACGTCGCACTATAAAGGAGCTAAACTATTAGTATAGTTGGTGATAATTTTTAGAAGTGATTTGATCCTCAATCATCTTCGACAATAAAATGTTATTTGCATTACGAAAATTTTTGTAGAATATAACCAATTCAATTTAAATTTTATTATTAGTTTTCGAAATATTTACAAAAAATAAAAACGCTGCTATGTAATCTGTCACTTCTGGGATCCGGACCATGAATAGGGCACCGACCATTAAGTCTGGTCGGTACCGCACACACACACACACACACATACAGAAGTTTTTGAAACCCACTTTTGATTTACGATCCAATTAAATTGGATTAAATCAATACTGGATTTGAAAGTTACATAGTCGAATTTATCAAATCCAATCAAATTAGATGGTTAGGCAACGTGAAAGTACCTCAATACAATGTATGACCAAAAATATATACAATAAACTATTGTAAGCTTAGAGAAAAGCGCTGATACCCTGCCGGTCAATAGTGGATGCGAAAAAACCCCAGTAAGGTAGCTAAACCATTAGAGACAAGGATTCTGCTGACTGCATTTACGGTCTTGATTAATATTGAAACAATTATACGCTCATATTTGGGGGACCTAGTTTATCAAAGTCCTGTTGTGAGAGATTTATATGATTCTAAACAGATTTATCGCGAGACAAGGAGCTTCCTAGTAAAAACTTATTTATAAGGGCAGTCGAAATGATTGGAATCAATTCAGTTTTGTTTGCGATAGAAGCATGCTTTCATCCTTATAAACGAAATCGTCTTTCAGCAAATTATTCCCCTCAACTAATTAAAATTACATTAATTTTAATAGTTGTTAATAAATAATAAAATAATTTTTGCTTTATCATCGCTTATATCGGTGCCGAAAAACCTCTAAACATTTTACTGCCATGACCAGTTGATATTTTAATGTCGTATTATATTATCGATGTCGTATCGCTATCTCGTCGCCAAATGAAAACGCAACCTAATTCAATGAAGTTCGAGTATATCACTATACTGGTGTGTGATCAATCAACGAAATTCATTCCACTACATCTCTATAAAGATAGTAAAGTAGTATTTTACAGAAGGCATTATTGTCAAAAATCTGATTTCATTTTGAAGTTTGAAATTTGTTATCCTATTTGTTTACATATAGTTTACATATTGTTTACAGATGAGATTCGATTTTCAATGTATCCCAAATTTTTTGTTTGTTTTGCATCATTTTCAGGGCCTGCGTAGTTTGTTTCATGATAGACGAAGACGACACCCAATTAAATATTCGACAAACTGTCAATAAAAAAAAATATTTTAATTACAAATTAACTGATTTATGTTATTTGAATAATTCCGTTATCAAGAACAATAAAAATCTATTATTATATCTAACAACAACAAAAATGCATAAAATTTTATTCACAACATAAGTAAATATTGATAAGAAGACAAATCCAAAATAAAAATCTTAACCTTATATCAACTTACACAGCCATACCAAAATTTTAATCAATTTGTCAACAAAAATGTGAGTGTTGACCCAATTTACGAAATTCCTATTTTAGTACTTTATTTTTAGTCTCGAGTAAAATAAGAAAACTTCGATTATATGAATCATGTTTTGCTTTTTTCTAGCGCACATCAAAAATAATTTCATTTAGAAATTTAAATAAAGTAAGATTATTGAACAAAGGATATTTTCTGAAAAAAAAAACAACATATTACTACTATTTCAAGATTCTGCCATTCAGCAATCACGTGACCATTTATTACCGGCTAAATTATTTATAGATCATCCAATTTCATTAAAACAAATTTGGTACACATGTGTACATGTAAATGTCTACTCAGTTTTGGATGTTTACTTTATAATTCGTAAAGGCATCTGCACAACTAGTAATAATTTGTATTTAGAAGGCTTAAGACGAACGCAAACGCATTAAACACGATCGTACAAGATTAACTCGGCACAGACCTATATTTTCTTGTCTGATTAGTCACTTTGATTCTAAAAAGATTTTTTATATTTAAAACGGTACGAGGCGAAACATGCAATGTGCATTAAAAATAAATATTGTTTAGTTAGCGTCTTAGCTTGACGCTCTCTTATCTCGCAAGTTACGAGTAAACAATTATTTGTAGTTGAGCGTTTTAATATTATCTTACCACGTGTGATAGTTTACAGTTTACACCAACGCTCACAGTTGATAATATATGCTCTTGCTTAGATTTTGATTTTACGTAAATTATCATAGTCCCAAGAATGGGGTTGATTAGGTTGACGTAAAAATAAGTGTACGTTAAATTTTAATCAAACATCTTTTCGAGATTTAATTAGACTGAAAGTTCATCACGTCGTGATTTTTGTTAAACGCGTGTTTCTAATCATTCGAAACGTCCCCGTTGCCGAGTAATATAAAAAATGTGGATATAATTGTGAGCGCGACTTGTAATTTTCATTAGACAAATTTGAAAATGAATAACTGAACGCTTTGAGAATAATTGACCGTGTGACGAGTTTCAGGGAAGGAACGATATCTTTGTTCGGAATGATATATCGAAGAGTTTTTCTATCAGGTGACTGACACGAACTGTTACCAACTTCAGACTGTCATTGCTGTCAAACCAGTGATGACAGAGCGCTCAAATTTTATTCACTAATGACAGTTCATTCCATTGTTTACAAGCGTACAAAATCATTTTAGTGGGAAATATTTAGAAAAAAAGTTATCCGCAATGTAATTCAAGCGTAATAGTGTGATTGCTTCATATTTGGCTGGAAAACCACAGCCGCAGACTGTTAACCAGTTAAAACATCTGCATGTGAATAAAATGTTTGTGTATCGCACCATAAATCGTTATAACGATACTGGCAGCATTGCAAAACGCCATGGTGGTGGACCGAAACGCAATGCAACATCACCGGATATTATTCGGAATGTGAAGGCTAAATTGGCTCGGAATCCGCGCCGTAGCGGCAGAAAAATGGCTCGTAAGGCAAACATTTCACTCGAACGGATGCAACACATATTGAAAGATCATCTTGGACTAAAGGCCTTGAAATTCCATAAAACGCATGGTCTCACCGATGCTCAAAAAAAGTTAGAGTGGAAAGAGCAAAGGAGTTGTTACGCTTGCACGAAAGTGGCGATTTGCCGAATTTGGTTTTCTCCGATGAGTCACGGTTCGTCATAGAGCAATATGTGAACAAGCAAAATGACCGGATTTACTTGCCCGGCCGTTCTACTGAAAATTTGGACTCGTTTTTTTGGACCGTGGCATTAAGATAAATTCTCAAATTTATCGGGATCATGTGTTGGAGGGAGCGTTGAAGCCTTGGGCACAAAACATTTCGGCCGCAGAGCCTGGAGATTTCAACAGGACTCGGCGCCGAGTCATAAAGCGCGCGTCAATCAAGATTGGCTGAAAAACAACGTTCCGCGGTTCATTTCCACTGCCCAATGGCCACCAAATTCACCGGACGCAAATCCGCTAGATTTCTCGGTTTGGGGTATTTTGAAGAGCAAGGTTGGGATACTGTTAAAGTTAGCCAAAAATTTCCAGCCGAAAGATGATAATGCAGATAGTGTCTTTGATACCTCGCCGAAAGATGGTAATGCAGATGTTAAATGTTGACCCTACGCGGAAATGCCGAAATATACCGATAATGCAGATTGTGTCGATAAAAAGTTAATCTTCAATATTCAATCGAAAAATCCCGGCAATACAGATTTAAAACTAACAAATAATTCATCAATTTTCCAAAACAAAAATGTAAATAACAGACATATATAGAAAGTTAGCGAAAAGTTGCCAGCCGAAAATGAAAAAATCGATAATACAAATAGTGTCTCGACTACATCAGCCGAAAGTTACACAAACCACATATTAAATTGAAATATCCTAGCCGAAAGTGACTAACCTACAAAAAATATGTATCATAACAAACAACAAATACAATTTACAATTTCACCGATATCATTTTATTGTTTCATGTGAACATAACAGCACACGGCCAACTTTCAAAGTTTATTATAACTTAACTAGATTTTGATTATAGGTTAGGGGTAAGTCTGATGGGGGTTATAGGGGTGAAATTTGTATTTTTCCCTTCTTCTGACGAGAAAATCGTCCATCATTCGAGATTTTGCAACATGGACACCAATCTGACTATGCCAATTCGATAGCCCATAATCATAAGTAGATTTTGATTATAAGTTAGGGGTAAGTCTGATGGGGTTATATGTGTCAAATGCCATATCTGTTTCATACAGCCGAAAAATGTCGATGAATAAGTTTAATGATTATCAAGCAAAGTCGTCCATCATTCGCGATTTTGCGACATCAACACCAATCTGACTATGCCGTTTCGATAGCCCATGACCATAGCTAGATTTTGATTATAGGTTAGAGGTAAGCCTGATGGGGGTTATAGGGGTGAAATTTGTATTTTTCCCTTTTTCTGACGATAAAATCGTCCATCATTCGAGATTTTGCAACATGGACACCAATCTGACTATGCCAATTCGATAGCCCATAATCATAAGTAAATTTTGATTATAAGTTAGGGATAAGTCTGATGGGGTTATATGTGTCAAATGCCATATCTGTTTCATACAGCCGAAAAATGTCGATGAATAAGTTTAATGATTATCAAGCAAAGCCGTCCATCATTCGCGATTTTGCGACATGGACACCAATCCGACTATGCTGATTCGAATAACTTTCGGCTGAAGTAGTCAAGACACTATCTGCATTATCGATTTTTTACTTTCGGCTAACTTTAACAAGGTAAGGTTGGGACAAAAAAATATCAAAGTGTCGATCATCTCAAGCAAGCGCTTCGCCGGGAATGGGCCAAAATACCGCAGAGCCACTTTAGTGCTGCATGCAATAGCTTTGTCGGCCGTTTGAAGGCCATAATCGCGGCTAAGGGTGGCCAAATTGAAAACTGCTAATGCAATTCGAAAATTTAAATGTTTGTGAACATTTTTTACAATTTGATTCAATAAAATTCATCAAAACATAAAAAATCTGTGGCGTTTTGTTTTGGCAACACTTCGTGTCAGCCACCCTGTCTAATTATAGTGCGATACACGCCTTCTACCGCGTTCCAGACATCATAGATGGCAAAATTGAGTTAGAGGCTCAGATTCGTGATAAAAGCGTAAATAATATTTTAAATTTTGGAAGTTTGGAGCAAATAGTTGAAAGAATGCCCACGATTGCCAACATGGTTATGATCTTAGCCCATCGACCGTGTTGGTTTATCTCAAAGAACAACTGCTTCTCTTGTCTCAGGAAGTTATGGTGCTTACCAAAAGTATCAATGATGGGTTTTAAAAAGTAGCTCAGGGGATTTCGGAGAAGTTCGACATGCTGATGTCTCACCTGCTTCTATGACTCATCGTATTCCAGTACCGCGGTTGGAGTGTATTATTGATTCATGCAATGAAATTGGTGAAGCTTTTAAAGCCGTTCCCAATAGAAAATACATCTGCACTTTCAAATTTTCCAACGCTACTGTGGCCAACTCGAGGTTCCTGTTGAGGAAATTAATTGCCGTCTGTTGATTCCAGCAAACAAAGTTGTTAGTCGTTTCAATTTTGTTTCTTAAAGTTGAAGTTGATCCAGGCTTATACTATAAATTACTAGACCCTGACATATGGAGTTTAGGTGAGAGAGTATACTAACCGTCCAAAAAACTTAAAGCCACCACTCATGATTTAAATTCAATACATCAATTAATAGTTTATATATATAATGGGTTGGGGAAAAAGAAATTTATTATTTTTTCGCTAGATGGCTTTAGTGACATATACCTCGTTATGTATTTGTCGCAGTAGACCATACTTATTTATACCTGTTGGAAAGAGGGACTCATGTACTAAAAAAATATTTTGTCATTGTTTTGTTTGATCGATTCAGTTGTGAGTTATAGCGTGCCAAGAATGGAGGTAAACAAAGAGACAATTCGCTATATTTTACAATTTTGCTTCAATAAAGGCAAATCAGGCGGCTGAAATTGTAAATGATGTCTATGGACCCGATAGCGTCAGAGCCAATCGAGAAAATTATTGAAGTAGACCGGCATGCGAGCTGTCGTAGAATCACCCAGGAGCTGAAGATCGACCACAAACCAGTTTTAAACCATTTGTATAAGGTTAGCTTCAAAAAGACCCTCGATGTTTGGGTGCCGCACGACTTGATGGACCGTGTTTCCATCTGCGAATTCTTGGCCAAACGGAAAGAAATCGAGCCATTTCTGAATCGAAACGAGCATGGTCGTTTTGGCGAAGAGGCCCAAACGGTGGACAAAACCAGGACCAGGAAGGATTTACTGCGTGTTTGGTGGGATTGGAAAGGAATCATCTACTATGAGCTGCTGCCCAATGGCCAAACACTCAATTCGGAAATCTACTGTCAGAAATTGGTCCAACTGAAGGCAGCAATCGACAAGAAGCGGCCAGAATTAAGCAATAGGAAAGTCGTCGTGTACCACCAGGATAACGCCAGGCTTCACACGTCCATGATGCAAACGGCAAACGCTCTTGGTGATGTAAAAATGGCCTCAAGAGAGGCTTGTGAAAACTGGATAAGGCGTTTTGGAAAACCGGCATAATGAAATTGCCTTTTAAATGACAACGAGTTATTGAGAAAAACAGCGCAATAATGGGTTTCTTTTTCCCCAAACTTATATTATCACAACAACAGTGGAATGCGTATTAAAGCACAACAAATTGACTCTTCATTGTTATGTAACGATTATGACATTATTATTCGGACCGAAACTTGGTTGAGTGATGATTTCAAGTCTGAAGAATATTTCCCACCATGCTGAATAACATTTCGTTTTGTCACGATCGAGCGCCTGATACTATCAACGTCGGTGGAGGAGTAATTATTGCGGTAAATAACGACCTTAAATCTTCAATGTACTTGTAGGGAGTCTATGATATTCAAGGTTAAATGTAGCTCATTTTGGCTATTTATTATTTGAGTTTACATACCTTATGGAAGTGCTGTGGACGTATACCAAGATTTCATTCAATTCATTGACAATGCAGTCCTACCGTTTTCCCACCGTTGTGCGAGGAATCTGACCAAGTGTTGGTTTCAGGCTATTTTAATCTACTTAAAATTCGTAGGGCTGGATGTGACTTTGTGGGCTTCACAGTAGATATCCTTTCTAACTTTGTGTTGGCTTCGAGGGTTATGGGATGCGACAATTTAACGCCGTTTTCAATGAGTATGGGCGCATTTTGAACTTGGGTTTTTTCAACGTTACATTTTATTAAAGTTGAATGTTGTCCGGATTTAGCTGGACACTCTAGTATACACGCCACTTTTAATTAAATTTTATTTTTTTTGATTGTGTTTAGCTGATTTGGTTAAAGATGATTTTAAAAAGAGCACGCTCAACTTTTCTCGAGCCCTGGTTCAATTGTCAAGATATTTCAGCGTTCTGTAGAGAATTATGTAGAGTTTAAGTTTCTTAAATCATTTTCTTTATAAAATTTATATTTTGAAAGCGAAATTTCGCTTAACCCGAAACGTTTTTTTTTTCATTCATTAATAATAAAAGAAAATTACATGATTTTCCGAGCATGATGACACTTAATAATGTTTCTTTTTCGGGTTCGATTGATATATGTAACGCATTCGCAAATTTTTTCAAAAACTATTTTGGTCTTTCTGATTTGGTTAGCTTGCCAGGTAATCTTGTAGACTGCGGTAATTCTAATACAGTTATTTAATTCGATACCTTAAAATTATAATTGGCTTAGAAGGTTTAACCACGACAAGTGGGTCAGGTCCCCATGGTATCACACCATGTGCTCGCTCTTTGTGGGAGCTTTTATTGTATTTGATTAATGTTAGACCTCTCGAGCGGAGTGTTTCCCAGTAGAAGCGATATTACTTGTTATTTTCGGCATTTCGTTCCTTTCCGCGATATCTAAGCTTTGAATCATTAGTTAAATCTAGAATATAAGAGCTTTTCCAACGATGTATTTATCACTGTTGGAAATCGTGGTCAGGTTGATGTTATATACACCGACTTTTCAAATAAAATTCTGAAACAGAAGCTAATCGATTTCGAATCCTACTTCGAAAGCAATTTTTTAATATCTCCCTAATTTGCTCCTTTCCATTCAACATACCTTCCTGAGTTCCACAAGGTAGTCATCTTGGACCGTTACTTTTTACAGTATTTATTAACGATGTCATCCAATATTTCGAGTTTTACAAGTGTCTTATGTATGCCGATAACCTAAAAATTTTGTGCTAATATCAATTCTGTGATGGGCATTGAGTGTATGCAAGATGAGCTGAACATTTCTTGTGATTTGTCCACGCGTAATAAATTGCCCTTGAACACAAATAAGTGAAAACTTATTTCGTTTAGTAGATAACGATTTTATTGCGTGGAAGCTCCGTATTTTTTATTAGCTACTCAAATTAGCAGTGGTATTCGTGACATTGGAAAGCATTCAAAAGCAATACCTGATTTATGCTTTAAAACGTTTACGAGCCTTACGTAAACCGTATATTATTGCTGCTATCTATCTAAAGGGCGCGAAATTATCTTTCTGGTGATGTCTGAACAAATTTTAAATACCGCAATGATACTCGAAGGTACTAAAAGTAAATTGCTAATGTTTAACAAGGAATGGTGTATTTATGTTGGAAAAGCTATATAAACCATTCTGTTTTATTTCCAGAGCAAGAATGCTGCAATAAAGGCTGAATTATATTATTATTCCGGTGAGGAATGAAATTAAATAAAATTACTCGTGATTTTTTGCAGAAACTTAATTGTGATTTACGAATTGCCTAGATTTTATTTATAAATATTCTCCAAAACATTTGTGATTAGATTACCAACTTAAGTCACACATCTTTCTCACCTAGACGATGATTATGCATAATACATGATTTTTCATACGCAAATGAAATGGTGGACCTCAAAAATTTCTTTAGTTTCAAGAATCAGATTAACGGATCCATCGAATATCCAACTCAGCATGTTCCAAATTATCTGAAATCTTTATGAAGTCGCTCCATATCGTTATAAATTGTAACAAAATCGCTCCAAATCACTTCAAATCTTCATAAATTCGAAACAAAACGTCTCAAATTGTAATTAAATAGTTCCAAGTCGTCTAAAAAACCGTTCTAGATCTTCTCAAATCGTTCCAAATCATAATAGAATCGTTTCAAAGTGTCTCATCGGCCTCAAAATCCAAACCACATCAATCCAAATCGTTTGAAATCACCTCAAATTGTAGTGAAATAGTTCCAAGTCGTTCTAAATTGTAATCAAATCGCTCAAACCCGTTATAAAAATTTTATAAAATCGCTCCAAATCGTTTCAAAATTGTTATCAAATCGTTCCAAAATCCTCTCAAATGTATATATATAACATCATTGCAAATTCTCTCAAATTGTAATCAAATCGTTCTAAGTCTTCTCAAAGAAACAATTTGAAACGATTTTATTACAATTTGGGTCGATCTGAGATGATTTGGACCTATTTGTTCATAGTGGAACGATTTGATTACAATTTGATTACGATTTGATTACGATTTGAAACGATTTTTATATAGATTTGAGATGATTTTGAGACGATTTGGTACAATTTGATCCGATCGTTCAAATCATTTCAAATTGTAATCAAATCGTTCAAAATCATCTCAAATCGTTCCCAATCGTCTCAAATTATAATCAAATAGATTAAATCATCTCAGAATGTCTCAAATCATTTCAAATCTACATAAATTCGCCCTCAAATTGTTATCAAATTGTTCCAAATCATCTCAAGTTGTTTCAAGTCATCTCTATCGTCACAAATCGTAATGAAACCGTCTCAAATCGCCGAGTTGTTACATCAAATCATTCCAAATTGTCTCAAATTGTAATCATTTACGATCGACGATTTGAGATAATTTGATTATAATTTGAGACGATTTGAGATGATTTCATCCGATTTGATTATAACAAATAGTTCCAAATTGTCTCAAATTATTAGATGTGTGAATATGAATCCGCCCTTTTTTTATTCAAATAAAACACATTTGCTTGTTTAGAAAACGACAGAATTATTTATTGAAAGTATGCTTCATCTGCAGCTATAACTTTCTCCCGTCTTTCAGGCAATTTACGGATTCCCTTTCTGAAGAAATCTTGGTCTTCGGAGGCGATCCACTCAATAAGCCAATTTTCGAACTGCAGAAGTTGCAGCATCATAGGATCTTTTTCGTTTTTTGCAAATATCGGTCCAGATCAGCTTTAAAAAATGAAAAAAATTTTGTATTTTGAGAAAACACTGTTTTTCAACAAAAATCCGCTTAGGAAGTGACGATTTTTGACAGAAAAATTTTTCAATATAAATGTGGCCTCTGGCCCAGACGGATTGATTCGTCGGAATGAAACTTCATACTTAAGCTTCTTCTAATAATTGGTAGATCTCAGCGATGTTTGGTTCACCGGAAATGTTATCTTCCATAGGAGTTTTTAGTTGTTACAAATATTTTGAAAAATACATGAAATTTTTAAAAAATAATTAAAAACAAAAAAAATAAAGTTTTTAATTTTACCGGAAATGACGAGTTTTGATAAAATAAACTTTATTTCGCCAAAATTCGGCATCTCTACAGTCCAGGCGGATTGGCTATTCGGAATCAAACTTAATACTTAACTTTTTTCCATTAATTGGGAGATTCCTGCGCAATTTGGTAGAAATCTGTGTACCGGAAGTGGCAGCTCCCATGAGAGTTCCGTCAATTTTTGCAATGATGTTAAAAATTTTAGCAACTACAATAAACGACAAAGAATTAAAAGATTCAAATAAATAAATGTAAAGGTTAAATTTTCAACCAGGCTTGATCTTGATGGTTTTCAAAAATTTAAGCAAGAATAATGATTTTTGATTATACAAGACCGTTTTACCAAAAGTTCGGTGGGTTAAATTTCTCGCTTTAGAAATCAAGTGTCGTGTATTCGAGATCTATTTATAAATTAAAAAATGGGTTGGGCTTAATTTAAAATACGGAATTTTGAGCTGCTCCCGTAAAAACAGAGAAATTTTTTTTCAACAGAGGAATCCTTTAGTTTGTTTATTTGACAGACATTAAAATATGATATAGAATTTCGTTGGCAAAACGTAAATTGGAAGAATCTTTAGTTTCTTGTTAATTGGATTGGTTGAATAGCCTGGTTAAGTGAAAATAAAAAATAGAAAATACTTCCTGAATTTCTACATTTTTCATTTGAACTAAAAAATTATTGCCGACCATTCCAATGTCATCGTTGTATCTGTGATTTTTCGACAAAAAACAAAATATTTTTGATTTTATGTATCTATTTACATAAAATATTTACGCTGTTTACATTTTTACGGTATGCGATCAATTATCCTCTAGAAAAATTATTTCGCGTCTCAGGTCGAAAAGTTCTTACGGCACTAGCGCGTTATAGAAATTACTTGAATATTTCTGAAAGAAAGCGTCCCGCCAGCCATTTACCAGTTTAAGTAGTCAATGCCACACATATCAAAAGTTGTTAGTTTTTTAAAGATGAATGACGCAATATTTTAAGATCATTGTGTTGTGTCAACTCTGTCATTTAAATCGGGACCTGTTAGCGCTTAATATAAACCACAAACCAAAACAAATCTAGTCTTATAGTTTTTTCATCATTCAAAAAAAATGATTTGTGAATAATTTGTGTAAAAAACAATTACTGAACAAAGACCAATTCAATAACACATAAACGGAAGCATAAAAACGGGTAATATTTAAAACTAGAATGGATATGTAGAATCACCGTTCGTTACATTCGTTTCAAATTACGACCCTACTTATCGTTCCATTAAACAAACTACAAATCTTATCTTTTTATGTGACTAGAAAATATTTATAAAGAAAGTTTCTTTTCGTCTAACATTACTCGAACAGAAAGTATTATAATATTACGATTCACATTTTATTGTTGTTAGTGAACAAAAAGACAGTTTAGTATCTCTAACATTTAAGTTAAATACTACTCATGATACGGGTAAAGCAACTACATAAACACCCACTACACATTATGTTTAACGAATTGAAATGTCAATTCTTACTGTCCCACTGAAACCAAAGATTGTTAATTTACGATTTACTTAATACTTTTTAATTTATTAAACCTATTTTTATTGAGCTTTTTATAAATCGTGATATTCATACCTTCAACTAAATAGATTTTTTGTTATGCTAACACTTTGGCTACCTAAATACAAACAATGCCGAACACACATGTTAAACTATCAGGAAGTATACTCATATTATGTGTTAGCCTTCATAATTTGAATAGTTTAAATATTTTACTACTAGTTATGTGTGACTGTATGTATTTCAATTTAATGCTTAAACTGAACAACGCGATAAGACACTAATTTTGACTAGGTTTTTGTGTATTCACGATTACAAAATTATGGAAATCGTTCATTTAATCAGCTAACGATTATTTTATTTATTGCGGCAAGTTCTATTTAGTCTACATTTAGTAATCTATAATTAGGTCTTTACGAGTTATTAAGCATAGAATACTACATACTTAAATACTACACGAAAGAACCCCGAAATTTATAATCTTTTACACATTAATATTTTTTTTGGTAAACCTTGAAATTTCATTTAGACGTTATAGAATTGTATTTTTTTGAGTGCTTTGAATTTTAAGCATACATTCACTTAGAAGACGATTTTTTTTTAAATAAAGATGATCAAAAATTTAACTACAAACAAACAATAATAAATTAGTAGAATGTCGTATTTATCACAACATACTCGTACTAATATAAATAATTATTTTGTAAATTAAATTTAAAATTTTAACAATCAATTATTGTACATAATTTAATTGTCATTACGATTTTCGATATATAATAAGGCGTAATTAAAAAACCCCATCTAATTTAAAATCAGACCGTCAAAAATTTCTTCACAATTAATGTCTTTTAATACAAAGATATTGGGGTTATTTAAATTATATTTTAGTAATAAAGTCTATGCATTAAATTAACATTGATTTGCATTTGATTCGCCTATTTGATGAAATATAATGTATGACTAAATCTAATTAATTCTATTCGGTTGCCTTCGATCTTTTTCTATATATGGAAAAAATATGATGATTTGAAAGCTTAATTCTTTGTTGTTAAAGGAATTGAATTTCAACAATTTCAAACAACGAGCACGTTGCTCGCACCATGACCAAAAAGTTTCTGCCATGACCAAAATGTTTCTAACTAGCTTACTAAATAAACTAAAATGGTGTTAGTTCGTACCAGTCGACAACAGATGGCATATGATATTGTGTATTTGACAAGCTGTGATTTTCATAAACCGCCATTTAGTTTGTGATTTAAAATTTTAAGTATGGGACAAATTCAATTTTATGAGCTATTAGCTAAAGCTGGATACCACGGATTGGACTTCTTCGACCTATAAACACTCCGATTACGCTACGTTTCAAGTGACTCTATAGTGAGTCAACCTATAGTGAGTATAGAATTTTATTTAATAATTAATTTGTTTTAACTATTCATCTAATAAAATACGAAATGCAATTTCAATGGTTTTCCGAAACTTAATTAGTTGATTTTGTGCTTTATAAATTAAATAATTAATTAAATGAATTTAATAAATACGAGGGCGGAGTGAGAAGTCTGGTAAAAATGAAACAAGGAATAATATTTTCGGCCAAAACAAAATCTATTTTTCAACG
Organism: Nephrotoma guestfalica; assembly: GCA_963691935.1. Lineage (NCBI taxonomy): Eukaryota > Metazoa > Arthropoda > Insecta > Diptera > Tipulidae > Nephrotoma > Nephrotoma guestfalica. The sequence goes on from OY829913.1 coordinate 254,126,630, forward strand.
TAGTCGCCTTTTAGCTCGATATACTTGGTCCAACGTTTTTCAAATTTTTCGATCAAAATAGGCGTTTTTTGCATCGATGAACTCGTCATTAGAGCCGAATCTCTTTCCGCCGAGCCATTTCTTCAAGTTCGGAAACAGAAAATAGTCGCAGGGGGCTAAGTCTGGAGAATATGGTGGATGTGTGCACCCGTGCATTGTCTTGATGGAAGAGAAATTTTCGTCGTTGAAACGGTTCAATAAGTTGCAGTAATATTCACCGTTGACTGTTCTTCCCTTTTGAAGGTAATCGATGTGGATTATGCCGCGAGCATCCCAAAAAACTGTGACCATGACCTTGTTGGCCGATAAAACCACTTTAACCTTCTTCGGCGCAGATTCGCCAGTAGAAATCCACTGTTTACACTGTTCATGCAAAAACTCCCTTTTATTTCGCTTGAAAATCGCCAAACCTGCATCTGAAGTTGTCACACGTGTACATTTTTGGTTGATTGTAAGCAAACGCGGCACCCAACGCGCGGATAGCTTTTTCATATTCAAATGTTCGGGTAATATATTGCGCACACGTTCATCTGAGATGCCTACTATCTCAGCTATCCCGCGCACTTTCCCTCTGTGGTCTTGCAATACCATATCATGGATTTTGTCAACAATTTTCGGTGTAGTGACTTCATTTGGGCGTCCTGAACGTTCGGCATCAATTGTGCTTGTACGACCACAACGAAAATCAGTAAACCACTTGTGAATCATTTTAATCGAGGGTGAAGTCCCCATAATATGTATCAAGCTTTGTTTTGGTTTGTGTAATGGCTGTCAAAACTGAACTAAATGACAGATCTGTCTGAAAATTTTAATTTGGTCTAGTGACAGATGATATTGACACATGACGTCTGGGATTTGCGATTGTGGTGCCCTCTTTTACAATTTTAACAGATTTCTCATTACGCCCTCGTATTTGGGAATTTTAAATAATATATTTCGCTAAAACATTGAACATAATTGGTAAAGTTCTTGGTAAGTTTGTTAAAACATCTTAACATTATTTGTTTTCTACTAATTTCATTAGCAGTTGTTATTTTTTTTTTTGCCTCGCTTTTATTTCTATAAAAAATATAAAATAGTTACAAAACGACATAAAAATGGTTTAAAGTTAATTATTCTCAGCACTGCTTTCTGAACGGACATCAACGGTTTAATATTGGATAGGTAAATTCGGCCCCACAAGTAATTCCATATTGCAAATGCGAGTCAACTAGTGCATAATATATGCATTTTAGGAATTCCGGAGTACAAATATTGATAAGATAATAAAAAGTTCTTAGTGACTTCCGTAATTTACTTTTTAAATTATATCCATGCCGCTTAAAATTTAGTTTTGAGAGTCCAAATGCAACCCGAGATATTTTAAAGAGTACACGGTTTCAATTGGATTGCAAAGGGAGTCCCAATTGATATGATTGCAAGATAACGAATGATAAATTAAACAAGAATTTAAATCACACGTTGTGCCACCTATGGAAAAATTCATTAGTTTAGACTGGCAACTCAGTTGCAAGTGCACACTTTTTCAACAAGACGACCTCTTGCTTAATATCATGTTCTAGGGAATCTATATTAGAACCAGAGTACAGTAATGCTATGTCATCTGCAAACGCAAAAATATTGCCACGTAAATCCAAGCTGAAAATTGAATTACAATAGATTAAAAATAGCAATGGTCCCAGCACTGATCCTTGTGGAACTCCAACATTAACAATTTTCTCATCACTGAACTTCCCATTAACACATAATACTGTGGGCAAAAAATTGTTCTTAATTTTAAAATTCTTTATTTATTTCTCTAAATCTACTTCGTCTTCCTCAAAGTAATTCTCTCCGGTCTCAATACACTTGTGCCAACGTTTTTTCCAATTCTCGAAACAGTTGTTAAAGTCAATTTCCAGAATAGCCTCCAATGCGCATAGCGATTCACGTTTAATGTTTTCAATTGACTCAAAACGGTTTCCCCGGAGCGGTCGTTTGATTTTGCTGAACAGCCAGAAGTCACTCGGAGCTAAATCAGGCGAATACGGTGGTTGCGGAACGATATGGGTGGAATATTTGGCGAAAAAATCACGTAAAACCAATGCAGTATGAGAAGGTGCATTATCGTGGTGCAAAAACCAAGAGTTGTCGACCCATAATTCCGGCCTCTTTTTACGAATAGCTTCGCGAAAACGACGCATAACACTCAAATAGTATTCCTTGTTGACAGTTTGGCCGGTCGGAAGGAATTCGGAGTCGATAATCGAAGAAAACTGTCAACATCACCTTGATTTTTGACTTGCTTTGACGTGGTTTTTTTGGCTTCGGGTCACCTTTGACACGATATGCGGCCGATTGATCGTCTATTTCCCGGTCGTGAGCATAGATCCAAGACTCATCGCCAGTTATAATACGTTTCATGACATCCTGCTAGTCGGAACGCATTGTTTCACAGACGTCAACGCGACGCTGTTTTTCCAAAAAATTGAGTGGTTTTGGAACCAATCGTGCTTTCACTTTTCTTAGGCCCAAATGAGCTTTCAAAATGGTTTTCACTGATCCTTCCGATATTTCAACGATGCCAGTAAGGTCTCTGGCTGTTAATCGTCGATTCTCGAGCACCAATTCCTTGATTTTATTAACGTGTTGATCATCAGTTGCTGTTGATGGCCGTCCTAGACGTGGTTCGTCGTCAACACGTTCTCGACCCTCTTTGAACAATTTATACCAATCAAAAACACTTGCTCACGACATACAATTATCACCGAAGGCCTTTTGCAACATTCTGAACGTTTCGGCACCACAAAATTGATTCCGCACACAAAATTTAATGGAGCTTCTTTGTTGAATAATTTCACTTATTAAAATTCGCTGAATGCACGTTTTGTACTTCAAAAAGACAAGCTTATACTAAACACTAATGATTATTTTGATGTGACATTTGGCACAGATCTCACTGACAGCCTTACCAACATAGAAAAAAAAATTTCGGCGAATGGTTTTCCGCGCGAAATTTAAATTAAAAAGTCTTACTACTTTTTGCCCACAGCATGTTCGCTAAACTTTTCCCATGTGGGTGTCTCAGTAAATTGCATTTCTACCTCCACTCAAAAGAGCTGGTGACGTTAGAAGACGCGAGGCCAATGCAATGCTATTTTGTGAGCGAATAGTCGCCAAAATCAATGATAACAGAAATGTTTTGCCTATTCCACCGAGAATTGCATTGAGCAAAAACAAACGGCCAATTTCTTGTGAAATTGCATTCATAATGCGGTTATAAGCATTGTGTTGTTGTATCGTCAGTTTTTGCAGATTTGTTTGAATTAGTGCTGCTCTCCTATTGGAGAAAATACCAAAATTTCGAATTGAGAGTAAAATTGAAAATGAAGAAGTTGTAAATTTTGGAAAACATGATGAAAATCATCATTCGTGTCCCATTTTCAACCCATTATAGAAAATTGTCTGACCTATTCGAATATATAAAAGAGATCCCGTGAACATTTCTGGGTGGGCGATATAACCGTAAACGTAAAAATGTCTCTGGACTAGTTAAAAATCATCATAATTAGATCCCGTTCATTACCCTCATAAGGATTTGACTGATCTATCTGGCCATGTAGATGAGACCCCGTGAATATCTGTAGGATCGGTGAAATAAAATTTGAAAATTTATTCAAATTCATGAAACTTCTAAGTCGTATATGGCCCAGTACATATCATCTCAATTGGACCGTGTTTGGAACTATCGAAAGTCGAATCTTTGAGCTATCCAAAAGTATAAACGTGACCCTGTGAACATCCATAGGATTTTTGTTATTTGATTGTTTTCACAGTAAATCGGGTTCGTAGCTTATTTGGGAATGTCCATTGGGTAAAAATCCTATTGGGGAAAATACCAAAATTTCCAATTGAGAGTAAAATTGTAAACGAAGAAGTTGTAAATTTTGGAAAATAGGATGAACATCATCATTCGTGTCTCATTTTCACAATGTTGATAGAAAATTTTCTGACCTATTCGAATATATGAAAGAGATCCCGTGAACATTTCTGGGGTGAGCGATATAACCGTAAACGTAAAAATGTCTCTGGACTAGTTAAAAATCATCATAATTAGATCCCGTTCATTACCTTCATAAGTATTTGACTGATCTATCTGGCCATCTAGGTGAGACCTCGTGAACATATCTGGGATCGGTGAAATAAAGTTTGACAGTTCATTTAAATTCATGGAACTCCCAAGTAGCCTGTATGGCACAGTAAAAATTTTCATAAATTAACCATGTTCATTTCAATGTTAGAACTTTGTCTGTGCTATCCTAAACACATTTAAAATTATGAATATCTCAAGGAGCGGGAATTTTATTCACCACACATGTGAGGTTTTGACTTAGCTATTCAGCCATATAGGTGAAACCCCGTGAACATCTCTGGATTCGGAGATATAAAAGTAGAGACAGTGTCTAAAATAACCTTCTTTAGAATCAAAAAAAACTTTAGTAAATTGTATCACAATTTTCTCGTGTTTACCTAGAATTGTTAGAAAATTATTTGATCTTTACAGCGACACTATTAGGGATTCAGGGACGTCTCTAGTATAAATGTTAAAGATTATCTAAAAATGTTTCAATTTCACGACAAACCAAATCCAATTGGAATATTTTTCAATTTAACAGTGTACATTTTTGGTATGTATTTCACAATCTTATAGAAATCATTCATTTTGTGGTAAAGAATATAAGAGATATAAAATAAGAGATACTATTTTGCCAGGGTCAGGGTCAAGAAAATACCTTTTAAGTTATTGATAAATTTTTAATCAACTCCGTTTATTACATTTTGTTCACAATTTCCCTCCCCTACTCCGTAAGGACAACGGTTGTTGTGTGTAGTTGCATTTCATGTTTCATTTTTTCAAATGCGGGTACCTCTGTTGTGTACACCAATTCCTTAGCACGTCCCCAAACGTTGAAATCCAGGGGTGTGAGGTTTGGGGACTGTGCGGGTCAAGGAATAGGGCCACTGAATCATCATGAATTTGAGAATGAATCATCCAAGTATTCTCTTACCGTTCATTGGTTATGTGCCGGACAGCCGTTATTTTGAAAAACAATCGGCGCATCTTCTTCTAACACTGGTAAAATCAGCTCAGGTTGCTAATTTTGAACAAATTGAAATAAATATCCGACTTGAGGCAGACACAATTTGGTTTATAAACCATGTAGTTTATTTTCCGCTAACTTTAACTAGATAAAAATATGGGTATCTAACAATTTTGTCGTTGGGTGTATATAATTGTATTACTAAGCGAGCTAAACTATATTAACAGACTCAAACTAGATAATCGCGAATTGCATCATTATTACGATAATTTTCCAGTACGTTATTTTTGTCAATATTATAAGAAAAAGGAAATGGATTTGTATGAAAGATAGCACTATAATCTTCTAAAAGACAGTTGTTGATTTGAAATTCAATCACGATTAGAGATAATTACGAGGATGTTTGTGTGATGAAACACTGTACTAAACCGATCAAACTCCAGTAATATAGCAGACTCCTTTGTTTGTATTGTGTGCTTCACACGTTTTGTTGTCTAAATTTCCAACGAAAGTTCATACCAGTTATGGATAGATGTCGGTAATTTCCATAAACTAAACTGTGTCTAATATTTAGTTTTAAACTGCCAATTTTGTTCAAATTTATAAATAGCTGATCATAAATATGTATATGGGCGATTGATTAACAAAAATTTGATTAGCAAAGCTTAATTAATCATTAGACACAATTTGTTTTGTGCCATCTATGATAATATGCATGAACTACTCATTCACTTACTTGACAATTTTGATGACAATTTTAATAAAATTCAGTCAATACAAAATTTCGGAACGAATTGGTTTTAATTCCAGTTATTTAGATTTTTTAAATTTTTGTGAGACTTTTTCGATTTAAGAAAATATTAATTGAGATTTTCCATAGGTTTGCCAACTTATCCAATCTAGAGGTAAGTTATCCAATCTAGAATAAAATGTGCAAATTCTTACGTATTCGCTGGGTGAGGCATAAGCAAACGCAGTTATCTTTGTATGTCGTTCGCTTCAACGCAAAATATGAATGACACAATTTTAAAACACGAACCGGACGAACTTACCTAAATACTTGACAACTTGCATCGAGTGCTGTCATTATTCATATGTGTGACTTTTTAATTGAATCGAACGACCACTCTAACCGTCTATATCGAAATAAATAAGACATTGTTTACCGTTTAGGTATAGATGCTTATATCATTAACATCAGTAATCTAATTAGTAAACAAATAATAAGGGGATGGTACGATAAAGATGGTTGTAGTACATAAATCATTTATTATAATTTACAAGAAATTTGTACACCCCAGTAAACAATGCGTTAACTAATCTAACACATGTACTATTTTGTGTTAAACATGTTTAATTAAAATATTTAAATTAATTTTGTTTAGCGATTTATAAATGTTTCAGGTAATTTGTATGCTGTCATTTACGGCCAGATCTCAGCCAAACAAAATTTTTAACGACTTGAACAAATTTTATAGAAAATTTATAATAAAAAATGTAATTTCCAATTACACACGAATTATTATTTAATCTAATTCTGTGAAACATTTTTTTTCTATAAATATGTTCAATAAACCATCAATGTTTACTTCTTTGTTGTCTGATATTAGCATAAATTCAATGTAAATAATGAGAAATACGTACAAGAAAAAGAAGTTAACAACAAAAAATAAAATACAACAGAGCGAAAAAAGTAAATATTGTGCTGTTTTGTTTGTACATTTTCACAAAAAAAAAATTAGTTTTTCCGCACATATGATAAAAAATGTATTCTTCTTTGTGCGATATACACACACACATATATAAAATCAATATTTATGATATGAAGTTACGATATACTTAGTTTTTATGCGAAACTTTAAATAAATTGTGTAGTCATTAAGCTTCACCATTGATTTTCAGTTAATAGTTTTGTCAATGAAAGAGACTGCAGAAATCATTTCCTTGTTTAGTTTTCGATGTACACTGGGATATTAAACATTTTTTCCCAGACTTGAAATTTACCAGAAATACCCATAGCTTCTCTTATTTCGTTAATTGAATTACAATTTATACCAGATATTTCCGATCGGATAATCGATACACGTCCAGGTTTTTTTTTAAATACTCTCATGTAAGGCAGTAATTGCAAAAAGTAAATACAATGCTCGGGAGTGAGATGTGTAAACACGGTGTGTTTTAATGATCTAATAATCATGAGATCATCATTAATTTTACATGCATAAACTACTTTTCAACAAATTTTAAATCAATTTTAAATAAGTCAGCAAATCAATAAAGAAAGTTTAATAATTTGTAGTTTTACTTTCATAAGAGTTTAAATATTTAATTGTTGTTTATAACTTACGGTGTCCATTCACCATATATGTTAGAGTGCATCGTCTTATTATGGGGCGATTTGTGCAAGAATAAAAAAAATTTGAAACCTTCAGAACACAATTTTCTCGGCAGACACAGGATTTTTTTCAATCGGTAATTTAACTCATGACAACCAGGCAAACATTACTCTTTCTGCTGAACTGACGTGTAATACCTTTTGCATCTAACTGCAACCAACAGTTTCTTTTACTTTTTAAAAGATACTTCAATATTCCACTGTGATTCCATTTTTAAAAAGTAGTGATGGAATTAAATTTTGAACCTGCATTATCGATTTTTTTCTTTAACCCACTTCCTACTTCCACAAAAGCATATCGGAATTTCTTTTTTAACGGACTTTAATTAGAGCTTTTAGGAATTTAATATTTTCATTGTATTAAAATTTTAACTAATTTAAAAAAATTTTTTTTATTTTGCCAATTCCAGATCCAGACTTTTTTATTAATGATGCTCGAAGTCATTCATAAAAATCCAATCCAAAATTCGAAACAAATTGGATATAATTAAAATAAACATTTAAGAAAGAAAGAATAATTTTTCTTGAGGCTGTGGAAAGCTATCAAGAAAGAATCACGAGTGACAAGCGATATTGCTGGGCGTCTCGAAAAACTAAATCAGAATTATGGAAATTATATTTCCATTAGAATATTATATTTGTTATTATATTTAGAATTCCAAGACAAATTGTTAAAAAATAAATTAGTAATACTTACATGGCCAATTAAGGCCAGGAAGGAAGGAATTTGAATAAAAAATCCTGCAAAAGCTTGACGATTAAATTGGAGATTTGAAGGTATCTGGAAAACAGTTTGTCACAACAATGGCTTACTTAGGTCTGCAGAGTAAAAAAGCGTAAGAATTGTTCCAAACTGCTACCTGAATCAGAAAAATTACTAAAGTTAAATTTACTAATTTTATTAATAAAGAAGAACTTGAGCTTATAATTCTCAGAGCAACAGAAGACGGTGGGGTGCGTTGCAAAGAGATAATGCGACAAATCTACCTCCAACCGTTGCTTTTGTTATCATAAAATAAGTCGACCGCATCGACCAAACGGGGAATCGTACGTCCTTGAGTTGGCTGATAACGGCGTAAAAGTAAGGACGGGAAAAGCGAACCGCGAAACCCTAGAACAGATTGCAAATCAAAAAAAGTAGAGTATACCTAATCCAACGGCAAATTGATTATGCAACCTCAAAATGAGGCGGCCAAATCCTGAGACGAGATAGATGAAATAATAAAGGAGGTAATTTAGTGTTTGGTTATGTCGCTTTAGGTTTCACCAATCTGGAATCTATAACAGATTACAAAAACAACAAATGATTCGACCTAGACAGCTAACACCAATTATTACATCAGTGAGCAGCATGAGACTAAAAAAAATTTCAGAGATTTTGTGGTTCCTTCTTAATGTGCAGTATTAACATGGAATTTTGCGCCTCATTAAAAGCAAATTGGACGGAATATGAACCAGACAATGTTCACTAATTGGTTCCAACGGATTTTAACAAGACATTCGATAGTGAAATTAGGTAGCAAGCTCGGTTTTCTACTTCGGCGATTAAACTCTTTCACTCTTACCTTACTGGTAGAGTTCAGATAGAAGAGAGATTGGTGATAAACGGTTGCCTTTTCAATAGTAGACGTTTCGCAGGGTGTCATTATTGTACCCCTCCTGTTTAGTCTTTTCATTTTTAAACTCTCTTAAGCATTATCTCGCTGCTTGCTGCACCTATTCGAGAGCGACATTTAGCTCGTCCACTCGGCTGATTCGGCAAACTGCGTGTCACGCACGTTGCAGTTTAAAAATCAAACTAGCTTTCTTTCTTTCCTATGTCAGCAAGTGCCTCGACCCAATCACGGTTAATGATCTACTGATACCGTATTCTCTTAGCGTTGCTACATCCTGGCAGCGATGGTTTGACTAGGGTAGTTACAGTAAAAGGGGGGAATGGTTCCATATTCAAAAGACCCATTACCAAAGTAAGAGTCCTACTTTTCGACATCGAAAAGTCGCAAAATAAGTCAGCGAATGAGTCCCATACCAAAGGAGTTCCGAAGCACTATGCAGTAGGAGGAATTTAAGTCAAAAAAACTAAATTATCCGGAGCAGATGACGACTTGTTCCGGTAAGTCTCAAAAATGTCGCCTTAAAATCTACGATAAATCATCGAATAAAACATATTTAATTGACTCCGGGGCGGACATATCTATCATGCCAGCAGCCAAGTCGATCAGAGGAAACACAACCGAAACTTAAAACCTTCGGAAATCAAAGAATCAACTTAGACCTAGGTCTCAGGCGACAATTCACTTGGACATTTGTGGTGGCAGAAGTAACAATGCCGATCATTGGGGCCGATTTCTTGAACCAGTCAGGATGTACACCTACTGTTCGTGTAATCAACTCCAGTGTCATCGACACTCGTATTCTTCCACTATTAACCAAATTCAAGGAAATCACTCACGAGATTCAGGCACAAAAACCGATAAAACATAAAGTCACATAGTGACTCGTGGACCTCCGGTTTTTTCCAAACCTCGACAATTGAGCAAACAGAATTAGCCAAAACAGAATTCGACTACATGATCAAGCAGGGAATCTGTAGACGTTCTGACAGTCCTTGGGCAAGCCCGCTGCATCTCGTTCCGAAGAAAAATGGTGAATGGCGACCCTGCGGAGATTACAGAGCTCTAAACAACGTCACAGTACCGGACCGTTACCCGATACCATACATACAAGATTTTACGCATCAATTGGAAGGATCCAGTTAGAGCGTTAGAGCGTATACCATCAAATTCCAATCGAGGAATGAGATATTGCTAAAACTGCAATTTCCATACCTTTTGGGTTATACGAATTTACTTGCATGACGTTTGGTCTGAGAAATGCGGGCAATTCTTTTCAACGTTTTATGCATTCCATCTTACAAAATTTGAGTTTCTGTTTTGTTTATTTGGATGATCTGCTGGTAACATCAAAAAATACAGACGAACACTTGGAACATTTAGCGATTTTTTTTGCTAAATTGGGCGACGCAGGTCTCGTGATTAACACAGAGGAATGTCAATTTTTGAAAACATAAATCAATTTCTTGGATCATGAAGTATCAGCCTAGGGAATTAAACCACTTCCGGAACCGGTTGCGGACATCGTACAATTAAAGAATTACGACGCTTTTTGGGTGTTCTAAATTTTTATAGGTCTTTTATTCCAAATGCGAGCAGAAGTCAAGCTGTTCTTAACGACTATTTAAAGGGTAGCAAAAAGAACGATTCCAAAGCCATTGAGTGGTCTAAGGAAGCTGAAGAAGCGTCTGTTCGATCGAAAATTCAGCTAAGCGAAGCCACACTTTTAGTCCATCCTTGTTCAACATCTAAATTAGCACTGATGTTTGATGCATCCGACACGGCAATTGGAGCTATAATCCAGCAAATGAGTAAAGGTGACGACAATGGCGAATGGCAACCACTGCAATTTTTTTCGGCAAAATTATCAACCACACAGCAACGGTACAGCGCATACGTCAGCATATCACTGGATGTGATAATGCTGTCGCCGATACTCTGTCTCGGTTGGATAGCATCGGCTTGCTTGAATCTATCAATTACGACGCAATTGCAGATGCACAGCAAGTAGACAACGAACTAAACGAATTACTGGCATCACCAACCGGTCTCCAGTTTGAACAAATTTCCGTAACGTTTAATACCTCTAAATTGTTGTGATGCGATTTTTCCTCAGGCAATACGCGTCCATATAATGCAGTGTTTGAAGCTAACCACAACTTATCGCATCCAGGACTACAGGCATCAGTGAAAGCCATGTCGGATCAGTTTGTGTGGGGTAGCATTAAAAGAGACGTGAAACGAATGGCTCAGTGTTGTTTGGCGTGCCAGCGGTTGAAAGTGGCAAAACACACCAAGAGTCCCTTGGGGAATTATATATCGGTGGTAAAAAGATGTTCAGAGATTCATCTAGATATTGTTGGTCCGTTACCAATGTCGGAAGGGCAGCGATATTGCGTTACACTTATTGATCGCTTTACCAGGTGGTCTGAAGCAGTCCCAATTCAGGATATCAGGGCCGAAACTGTGGCAATCGCCGTATTCAATAATTGGATTTCTCGGTTTGGTGCACCTTATTCGATAGTAACGGACCAAGGATCCCAATTTGAATCAGAACTTTTCGCTGAATTTTCCAGATTATTAGGGTTCGAGCACAAAAGGACTACAGCATATAACCCAAAATGCAACGGATTCATTGAAAGGTGGCACAGGGCACTGAAAGCGGCTAACATGTGTCACGGTAGAAGCGATTGGACACGAGTTTTACCAACCGTGTTATTGGGACTACGAACACGGAGGATTTAAAAACTAGCTCTGCCGAATTAGGTTTTGGTGAGCAGATTTGCATTCCTAGCCATTTGCTAATATAATCAAAAAATCCCACAAATCAGTCAGATTTCGTCAAAGAACGGTCGGATTGCGGCCAAAAGATTTTTGTGTTACAGGAATTGAACAAATGTACACATGTGTTCGTTCGAACTGACCTATGCAAAAGATTGCTACAGCCGCCATACGAATGTCCTTTCCGTGTTATTAGCCGGAATGAAAAATCATTCATTCTGGAAATAAGAGGAAAAACCAGTAATATTTCAATCGACAGATTCAAGCCGTGTTTCATTGAAGATTACGCAACTGAAACATCAACAGATAATCAAGCAAATTTCAAGACCAATTAACCGGTAGAGGGATTGCCCGATAATTCGCGCTCAACAAAGGTACAATTCAACCTCCAACCACAACCACCAGTCAAAAGGAACGCAATCAGGCCACAGAGCAATAAGAAATCATGCTTGAAAGCCGACGAAACAACCAACTTCATCTCAAAATCATCAGTAACAAGAGCAGGAAGATCTACGAAAGTACCAGCACGTTTCGCAGTATCGTTCACCAGCGATTCACTGGTAAGGGAGTGATGTGGCGTTCCACCTTCAAGATTTAAATCAGAATTTACTTTCTCCGCGTGCTGCCATCCAATTTAACTCGTAATCCAAATTAACAAATGATTTTGTCGTTTTGTGAATAAATTTGGTGAACAATGTACTTTGGTCGCGATAGCAGTGCAAAACAATATAGCGGATATAAAAGGAAATTTTCGTGAAAATAAATAATAATCGTTTCCAATTCATTCGCGAACTCACAATAGTCTCACGTTGCGATAAAATTATTTAACATTTAAAATTGAATCCCCAATTAAATCAATATTAAATAATTCATATTACCTACCAGGATCCTGAATAAGCAGCTTTACCATCTATAAATTTTATAAATATTGTGTTATTTTAAAGCATATTTTGATTTTAGCTCCAAATAGCTCGAAAGTATACTGAAGATCATTGGCTTGCTGTTCTTAATGAACTAAGCGACTTAGATGAGATAAAAGAACATTCTAATGAAACGTTTCTGGTGAGAATTTTATACAATTCCGGAAAGTGGTTTTGACACAAATAACACAAAAAAAACACTGGAGTCGAGGTAGAACAAGCTGCTGAAGATAATCAAGCCTTCATAGAAGAACCGAGTGAGTCTAATATTGCAACCGTTATCGTACATTTATCAAGCGAAGGAACTGTTACTAAGCAGACAATATAAATTTTGAAATCATCGATCGAATGCAAGCCGAAGAAAATACATTTTTCAATATTACTAACTGTTCGTCTATAAAATGGAAATTTTCTGGTTTTGTACGGTCGGAAATAGAATATCAACCTGAACCAAACGTTTTACAATATGAAGATGGAACTCCGGCACTATATTTTAAAAAATATTTTACTGACCAACTATTTGAAACAATGGCAGAGTTCACAAATATATATGCACTACAAAATGGCCAGTCATTTAGACCAACGGACATTAACGAAATGAAACGGCTCGTCAGTGTTCATACATTTATTGGATGTACAACATTTTTACAAATTCGCTTCTATTGGAGCCGGCTAGTTGGCCTGGTTCAAGTAATCCGATCACCAAATACAGTAAGAAAAAGATGTATGCGATTGCCGCTGGAAGAAAACCTCTTCATCGATGAGCAGATGATATCTTTCAAAGGAAAATTCGTTGCGAAGCAGTATATGAAATGCAAACCAACACCTTGGGGTTTAAAAATGTTCGTACTTTGTGGTAAATCTGGACAGCCTTATGATTTTTTGATGCATCAAGGATCTACTACAGAAATCTCCGATTATCACCGCAAGTTTGGCTTTAGAGCATCAGTTGTACTACAGTTAACTCAGCGAATTAAAGAAAATGATTATAAACTTTTTTCGATAACTATTTCACTAGCTATAATTTATTAGAAGTTTTAAAAAACAGAGGTATAAACGCTGTTGGGGCTGCCCGAATCAATTGGTTTTACAAGCCAATATTTTCGGATGACCGTCAATTTAAAAAACAGAACCGCGGATATTCAGAGCAATGTATGAGTGTGATGGGAATATTGCTCTTGTAAAATGGCTTGATAGTAAACATCTTGCGCCCAATTTTATGGGAACAGATGATACATAGAGGTTGCACAACCCGAAATCGTTAGCTCCTATAACAAGTGCATGGGCGGAGTTGACCTTTTGGATCAGCTTATCCAATACTATAGAGTAGTAGAGCCTTTACGAGTTTTGACCAATTATATGGATTTCTCTATAAGCGCCAGCTGGATTGAATATAAATACGAGATGCGGAAACAGAACATCCCATAAAACACATATTACATTTGTTAGAATTCAGGTTACAAGAGGCGCATATTTTAATGAACGCAATGCACAGTACTCGTAAACGAAGACGCCCTCCATCCGATATTACAAATGACTGCTAATCAAATTCTCCAAAAAGTAAAAGCGAAGTTCATCTGATAACCGATATTCGATATGACTGCATTGATCATTTTCAGAGTTTAGCCAAAATAAGGAGGCAATTAGATGTAAAAACGATGGATGAGGATTTCGGACACATGTTTTCTGTGGTAAATGTGCTGTCCACCTTTGTTCCTTAAAGGATCGCAATTGGTTTTTTAAAATTTTATAAAAAAAATTGATTGTGACATTGAAAATTGATAGAGTAAACGTAAAATAATCTTTATATTTATGTTATACTAAATTAGTAATCAAGTATTTCTTTATTATACGACTATGTCATTTATATATTCCTTTATTGAATTTGTACAAGATTTTATTTTTATTTTATTTTTAGAGTGTTTGATTTCTACATCTGTATGGACATTAGGAAAAACCTATCCAGCCCTATTTTCTTTCGTTTTTCAATATTTTTACATTTTTTGACTCCTTAGGATAACCAAAATCAATTTTACAAAATTCTATCTATTGTATCCATAATTCAGGATTGAAAGGGTTAAGCAGACAAACCTCCCCGATTCTGATGATAAGACTACTAAGATCATCTTAGCTAAGACTTTCTTGTGAAGACTTTTTTTTAAGACTAAAGTCTTCATTGAAATTCTGAAGGCAGTAGTCTTAAATAATATATTAGAAACTCTCCAGTCTTTTGTAGAGCTGTCAAAACGAAATATTCACCATATTGTTTCAAATTTATGAACGAAAAGCGACAATTCAATTCGAAATTCTTAAAAGAATCCAAATTTATGCTATATAAGATAAGAGTGTATTATAACCAATATAAAATAGTAGTTTACTTTGAATAATTTTTCTGTTTTTAAAACCAATTATAATTATTGCCTGTTTAAATGTCAAAATTATTAACTGGCAACAACAAAATTATGATTACTAAGACCACCTATTTCGCTGATATTAACGAAGACAATTTTTTAAGACTACTGACAGATAAGACTAAGAGCAGAATACGAATTTAAAGTCTACGGTCTTCGTTCAGACAAAAGTTTTTGCTAAGACAGAAAATACGTCTGTGACTGTACGTCAGAATCGGGGGTGAAATTAACGTAAGAAACCATAATCAAAAGTTCAGTTATAAAGCAAAAACCATTTAATATATTTGTGAGCCCTCACCAGTGGTAAGCCACAAATATAAAATACCACAACGATACGAACAGTCACTGAAAACAAAACAAAATACTAAATATATTTTTGATTCGGTAACTACAGACAAAATTGCACATAATCTAATTTTTATATTAAAATTTATGACCTTGGGCATTTAAGGGTTAATGAAAATACACATTTCAATAAAATCGATAAATGCACTAACATTTCAAACTTGTAATTGTTTTGTTTTTAAAACTGACGTAATGTCAATAGACATTCTTCAAACGAAAGGCTTAAAACAAAACGTTTATATTTTTTTGAGGTTTTTGCGTTTAATTAATTTCATGACAATTGCTTTAGTTGTATATATATCGGTTCAAGACAACATAATATGTTTATACATAAATCAAAACCATAACTAACCGAAATGGAATATATAAACAAAAGAAATACAAAATAAAGGTAAATAAGTAAAAAAAAAAATCTTCCGTCTTACCTGGCAATACAAAGTAACATCATTTACAGTACCAGTACCATTTGTTATATCAACATTGAGCTGCTCCAACGTGAGTTCCTCCTCTAAAAATTGTCCCAGATATCGCTGCAGTAAATATCTGCACACCTTTTTCTTAAAAATATCGGGCAAAAGGTTCTGTGAGAACCAAGACATTTTTAACATATTTGCTCCTTTGTTAGAACTGAAGTCAACCAAAAATGTTTTTAGGTAAACTTTGAATTATAAAATTCAAAGTATTATTCAATTGTAAATATTTTGTTTGTTTTTTTTTATAAATTATAATATTTTATATAGAACACTTCAGTAATTTACGCGAGACACAAAAAAAAAATTATAAAACTCGTATGTAGAATACGCAAACACGCAATAAATTTTTTGTGTTGTTGAAAACAAAGAAACTGTGTTGCAATAAAAAAAAAATGAAAACGTCAAAAACACTTTAAATGTCGTTTCTTCATGTTCAACCTTATCATTTCTGTACACGAGCACACTATTAAGTATATTAACAAATTTAGTTATTTTATTGATCCGTGAATTATAATTAAATCTTAAAAATTAAAATTTCCAATCAAAATATTTTTTTTTTTTCACTGTTCACTGTATTTTAGAAGGGTACGATTTTCTTCTATTTCCGTACTCGACGAGTTTTGACGATTGTATGAGAGAATTACATGAATGGTAGGTGAATTGTGTATATGTAAGAAAGAAAGAAATATCTTCAAAATGATAATATTTAAGTGCTGTTTCACTCAGTTTTTGTTGTGATGATGGAAGTTTACGAGTGTTGTTGTTGTAAAAATCATATGTTTTTTGTATGGTTCAAACAAGAAACGACGTACGTTTATTATGTTATTGTTTTTCTCGTTTTGTTTATTTTGGTTAAACAGCACTTTGAACGGCAAATGAGATAACTACCACAATTATTTGAACGGGTTGAGATTTTTTATTCCAGAATTAATAATTAAACTCACATTATAATTTTCGAGTACTATTATTGAATAACATTTTTTATTTCCTAATTTAAAAACATTTTTTTTACTTTATTCAGTCCCTTCTTGGATCACTGGTGTATTTTTCTTCGGTTTGCACTCTGGATACTTGGCCGTATGGAAACTCTTTAATTCGCCTTGATGCGTTAGCATATACATTCGGATTTTATCGTGATTCCTAACCCGTTCCTTTTTGTGCCGATAAATGTCCCAAGAACGGAATTTTGTATAGAATGGTGGAAATTTTTTCTTCTGTAGCACAATTTTTCCACCCATTACGTACTGATTGAAATCCATGATTTCATCTCGTTTTATTTCGTCGGCGGTGCGACACACTGCCGGACTGGCTATAACGTTAGGAAAATCATCGTGTTCCTTACGTAATTCGACCAAATGCAATTGTTTCTCTTCGGCCAATTGTTTGTGGCTCTTCTGCTGGAGCAGTCCGACAAAAAATGCTTTAACAACATGCTGGACGTTTGTTGAACCTTCAACTTTAGCGTATATATCCTTAATACCCAATACTTGGCAAATTGTTTTTATAGCACGATGGCACACCAGTCCATACCCCTCCGGTTTCTTTTTTACATAAATTTTCGTTGACCCAAACTGACAGAAAAAATCATGAAGCACTGTATGATTATTAGATAGTTCGATGTGCATTAGTTTTTGGGCTGATCTATTTTTCGCTTTTCTGAGTGCCGCTTTCGTCTCCACCGCTTTTCCGAGCGCAAATCCAGCTAATCCATTCCCATTGCCGCACACCACAAAACACGATAATCGTCGTTTTCGTCCTAGATTGCCT
This sequence comes from Nephrotoma guestfalica, assembly GCA_963691935.1. Taxonomy (NCBI): domain Eukaryota; kingdom Metazoa; phylum Arthropoda; class Insecta; order Diptera; family Tipulidae; genus Nephrotoma; species Nephrotoma guestfalica. The sequence goes on from OY829913.1 coordinate 254,144,455, forward strand.
TTCATGATGAAAACCGTTTTCAACTCTATAACGCGAGTATCAAATCCGTCAAATCTATCCTCACCGATTGGATCGGGTGGTCCAATACTGCGACCGGGCATACGACTCCCGGTCCAACCACGATCAATTGGATTTATACGCATTATACGAAAATTACCCATTTCATCGCGAATTTTACGCAATTTTGCGTCATGATCCGGATCTTCTGGCAACTTTTGCTGTTGTATTAATTCGCGGCCTCGTATAATGGGCGAATTCAAACCGGGCCATACGATATTCGATCGGCCGACACCAATAACTTGACCCTTATTAAGATCTTTTGCAATCCGTCGACCAACACCTTTACCACGTCCTCGCTTTTTACCCGCGTTACTAACCGATGTAACACCCTTCCACAGATCATCGGCCGGCACTAAAATGTCGAACAGAAATATATTTGGTTATCCATTCGTATTGTCCGTCAATGAGGTTATGTAAAATAATCACTTACGTTTATTGAAAAAACTTGTATTTCTAAATGCGGTTATGCATGGTAATGCAGTTTGAGTTAATTTATTAACATTTGTAAAACTATTGACACTCGTTAGTTTAAGATTATTAAATGATTTAATAAGATTTGCGGATAAAATTCTTGCTGCCATATTTTATGGGTGGCCGTAAGAAATAAAATTTCGATGTGTCAAAACTGACAGGTATTGAGAAGTTTGGTTTTCTAAACCTAGATGACCCTATTAACAAAGGTTATGTTATTGGATATTTCAAATTAAATGACGAACAGCAGGTGGCGGTACCAATTTTGGTGTTTGTATTAGATAAATTATTTTTATGGTAAAAAGTAAAAATTTTCATTGTAGGTGTCACTGTAGCCATCGTCGGAACCATAAAGTAATCATAATAAGAGTTATTATGAACAGGGGGTCGATATTGTTCAAAATCCGACACGAAACACGATGTTTTTGCATACGTTTCGATTTTTAAAGCAAAGTAGCTGACATCGGTCGAATAATTTTTTAGCTAGAGACAATCTGCATAATAAAATAACGTCTTATATCAGTAATTTGCAAATAATTAATTTGATAAAAGAATATATTTACCAAAATAGTGTTAGTTGCATTATAGCCCAAACAGTAAACAGTACTCATTAAATATTTTGTGTTTTTCTACCCGTAGTATTTATTGGAGTATGGCAACTAAAAGTAAAAGAATATGTTCTGTGACTGAGTGTCATAATTATGCTGACAAAATATACAATATTACATTACATCAATTCCCGAAGAATGCCCGTTCAAGAAAAATATGGTTTATTGGGCACTTAATTTCAATTAATATTTTTTTAGAATGAATGTTACCATCAGGACTACAACCCATCCAGGCGGCCGCTGGATTTACCACAAATCCTAAACTTGTTATTTGGTCCTTTATAGAGCTGCAATATTTTCTAAATGCTAACTTTTCCGTATCTTACCATATTTACAATTTTTATTATCTTGTTTTAGCCTAGTGTGGGAGGGAATTTACACTACCATTGGCTCGGGCGACTACAACGCCTCTAACGGCACTTTAAAGGTCAATAAGGAGTGTAGCATACAATGCATCTTTTCTGTGAATGGAAGCATCAAAACGTATGAATCGGTTTAGTTTTTTTTGTGTTTATATGTCGCTTTGTTCTCTCTCTTTTTAGATATCTCCCTTGTTTTTGAAAAGGCGAGTTAACATGTTCGTGCAATTGACGGCAATAGCAGACATACAATTTTTTCGTTTTTTAACTCGTTCGTGCAAACAACTTTCATTTTTAAGGAATAACTCGACATATTTCTCAATTCTCAACATTACATTCCTTTCTGCGACGAAATATCATTGCAATTAAAAAGTTGTCAAATGTGTCATTTGGAAAGTGTGCGTGAATGTGTTAAGAAAAAAAAATTTAACTACACATTTTTTCAATGCGATGTCGAATAAATGTTTTTTTAATTAAACTAAAATTGAATAATTAAATAAATTTAATTTTATTTGAAGCATATTTGCGTTTACAAATTTTAAATTATAATTGGAAATGTTATCTAGAAATGTCATATCCAAAAAATTTAAATGACGTACATCTAATTTTAGAAAGAGTGATTTGAATTGCCATATTCCTTTCCTTTCGTTTTCTATTGCATATTTAATTATAACTTGAGTGTGTACTTGAATGAAATAGCCGGTTCGAAATTTTTCAAGCAGGATGACCATTAAAATTATTTATAGCATTGACCGCGCACACCTAGAATTGAACATCTATAGTTATACCATTCATTTTCGATTAAATTGCAAGTGGAGGTAAAATAATATTTACTCATTTTTCCAATATATACATACAATGCTCTACTTTACTTATATATTTGGGATTAAAACAATATGTTTATTTATTTAATTTTGTTTTAATTACTTTAATTTTATTTTAACCTCCAAAAAATTCTACAACACGCGCTTTTATTTGTACGTCCGTCCCTATTGCTAATTTCTCTCTATTTTGTTTTTTTTTATGTTTTTATTGTAGTTTTCCACTATTGATATTTTTATTGTAGGTTGCACAATTTTTGGATAATTTGAATTTGTATCTTGGCTACGTACAGTACCCCCGGCTATGCGAAAGTCGGTGTTTATTAAAATCTCCCCGGGAAATGCACATGTCGACCGGATCGTGTAACTTTCGACGATTCTGGTACCGTAGGAATAGTAGTCGGTCCCACCTTCGTGGATTGATTTGGATCTGTCGGTGCTTGTCGGCAGATAGGCTGACTTAAGGCGATCAATTGTAATGTTCACTTCGCGCTAAGGCAGTCGTACGCGGAAATATTTTGGCGTTCGTGCGAGCACCTCAAATGGTCCATTGTACCGATGCATCAGGCTCAGGCGAACCGAATCGTCTCGCAGAAATACGTGGGTCGCTGTATGCAAATCTCCATGTACGAATACTTTTGGACTGCCGTGCCACACCGTTGTTATTGGACGAATGTTGCTCATTGCATTTCTCAGGCCGATGACTGTTTGTGTTTTTGTCTTCTTTGACGGCTGCTTGTCGAAAAAATCCCCTGGAATGGGAAGCGTTGTACCGAACACGAGTTCGGCCGGTGTTGCATTCAAATCCTCTTTTTTGTTGGTAAATGCGTCGTCCATTTCTCGGTGTTGTGGCAGAGAATTAATGCATTCAGCGTGCCGTACCATCTTTCGATTGGGACATTTGCATGTGGATGATACGCCGTTGTCCTGTAATGTCGAGTTCCCAGAAATCTCATCAGCTCGTCGAAAAGGTGTGACTCAAACTGAGAACCTTGGTCGGTGGTGATTGCTTTTGGCACACCAAATTTTGCTATCCACTCCGAAATGAGTGCGCTTCGGATAGTGGGAATGGTCCCACTAGATCAATTTAACACCTTGTGCCTCGTACACCTGGGTGCGAGATGTCATGAATTGCCTGAATCAACTACTTCGCAATTTTTGAGTCACGAATGGACGAATGTCACTCGTGGAGTAACCAATATACTTCCTGGAACGGTAAAAAGTTTTAATTTAATCGAAATGTTATTACCTTCCGCCAGTAGAGATTTTAACTCTGCATCGTTTCTCTGGTCATCCGCCAATTTTTCGTAACTGATTCCCGTCCTCGAGTGGATACTTTCTATGCGTGATAAAAGATCCGTTGCTACGTTTTCAGCGCCCTTAACGTACCGGACATCGGTGGTTAGCTGTCCGATGTAATCGAGTTACCTAGCTTGACGATCGTTCGCTTTTTTGGGTTTCTGTGCGAAGGCAAAAGCGGTTTATGATCGGTGTAGAGATGACAAGTTCTTCCTTGCAGCATGAATTTGATATGTTTAACGGCCAAATACATTGCTGTGAGCTAACGATCATACGTGCTGTATCGAAGTTGCGCTTTATCAAATAAATCCGTTATCAATAACTTGATGCAGTACTGCACCAGCCGCGATATCGGAAGCGTCCACATTTCTCGTTGGAGAAATCGAGTTTGCATTTGTCAAATGCATTTCTCGCTTCATCCGTCCATGTTAACAGCGTTCGATCGTTCTTATTATTTCCAGGAATCATTTCCAGTAATTTCGCTTGAGTTTCCATGACTTTTGGTAAAAACTTGCGATAATAGTTGATTGTCGCAAAAAAACTTTTTAGTTTATTTACCATTGTTGGAAGTGGAAATGACTTGATGGATTCGATTTTGTCGGGCAACAGCAAAAGTACTTCGGATGAAACGCGATGTACAAGGAAATGAATCTCCTGCCGGTCAAATCCGCATTTGGCAACATTTATCGTTAAATCTTATTGTTCCAATCGCCGGAAAAGGATTTGCAAGTGTTCCCGGTTCCAGGTGCTCTTCGGGCGTTGTCGAAACGATGTACACATCGTCGATGTACGCAAACACAAACTCCAGATCGCGTCAAAATTCGTGAATTAATCGCTGGAACGTATGTGCAGCGTTGCGTAGGCCAAACGTCATAAACTTAAACTCAAAAAGTCCGAAAGGCGTCGTAATAGTCGTTTTTTCAATGTCCTTTTCTGCGATTGGAACCCGATCGAAAGCTTTTTGCAAGTCGATCTTTGAAAAATGGTCTTTCCTTGCAATTTTCGATTCCTTTTTCGACACGCTTTTTCGAGTTTATCGAGCTCCAATCGTCGAGGTCGAGCCGAGCGTATACAGGATGTCCTGTCGTGATAATTCGATGTACTGTATGTTTTTTATTCGGTCGTCTCGTCGACGGTGACGTGCATACAATTTGAATTTAGGCCAGTGAGCGGGTCGATTATTTTTTTCCATTCAAATCAATCAGCAATCCGTATTTTGTAATGAAATGTGCGCCGAAGATTGGGATTGTTACGTCTGTGATTAAAAACGTCCACGTGAAGTCACGTCGTAATCCGAGGTTTACCTTCAGTGTTGTAGTTCCAAACGTTTTGATGTTGGTGTCGTTTGCTGCGAACAATTTGATTTCCGATGGTTTACAATAGCTTATTGATCTACTAGGTGGCATGATTGATACGTCGGCGACTGTATCAATCAAAATTCCGATGTTCGTAGTATTGTCGTAAATTTTTAGTCGATTAATGAATTTTGATTTAGGCTGTTCGTAACCTAAATCTGACGCAGGCTGTTGGCATCACTTACTATTTGACTGCGCAGCTTTCACTGTGTCAAAATTGCACGGCATCGGTTTGCTGTAGCGCCCAAATTCCAAAACGGAAGAGAGTTCACTGACATACTGCTACCGCGGAATTTGTCGAATTTTTGTTCAAGCTCAGCCACTTGAATAGACAACTTTTGTGATTTCGGACGATGCCGCCTGAATAAATAGACCACCCGCGCCCTGGACAGCCTCGAAAGTTTGAAGATGCGGAATTGCGAGCTTTAATGGATGAAGAGTCAACGAAACATGCAACAAGGGCTTGCAACTCAGCTAGGTGTCATCCAAACAGCTATTCCAAGCGTTTCTACCAATTGGGAAAAATTCAAAAACTTGGAAGGTATAGGTTCCACATGTGTTGACCGAACACAATCTAGGTCAACGTATGAACACATGCCTTTCGCACTGCTTTCCCGGCAACAAAAAAGGACTTCTTGTGGAAAATTATGACGAGAATCCCAACCGTAAAAAGCCGTGGATAAATCTCGATCATAATCCAGTAAATCGACGCCAACACAGAACATCCACTTACAGAAAGTTTTCCTGTGTATCTGGTGGGACATGAGGAGTGTGCTTTATTACGAACTCCTGGAAAATGATCAGACGGTGACTGCAGAACGCTACAGTGCACAATTGAACAAACTAAGCGAAGAACTTGATCAGAAACGTTATTTGCGTGTCTCAGAATACCCTCTTGAACTTGGGATGGGAAGTTCTCCCGCATCTTTTACCAGATTTTGCCCCATCCGACTACCATTTGGTCCGGTAAATGCAGCACGCCTTAGTGAATAAACTGTTCAAAACGCTGGACTATGAGCGTAAATTGGTACTTTATCGCTCAAGAACATGAAAACGATGGCCAATATTTCCGAGATTAAATTCCTTGTAAAAATTAAGTCATACCGATAGTTTCATTTTTTCTATAAAGCCCATTTTTGCGATGCGATTGAAATTGAGAATTAGACAAATGAGGCTTTTTGCCGAATGTGGATCTTTTCTACATAAATCTTAGAAATCGACTTCGAGTTGGATTGAATGGACCAATAATGACCAAAATGGAATTTAATAGTTTAACTTCCTTTTATTTTTATGACATACATTAATTATAAAACAACGGAGGTCAATAATCGGGAGATGTGTGTTAGCAATTTATATGCAATTGAAAAATAATACTCGTAGTTGTAATTAAATTACAGATTTTTAATTTTTTTTTTGGATGATGATTGATGTGAGCAAAAATTATTTATATTTCGGTTTCATATAAAATACTCGTACATCATAAATTTCATAAAATTTAAATTTATCGCATTCATGGTGAATTGTGGTCAGTAATAAATTATTTTAATTTTCAAATGAAAATTAATGGAAAATGGTTGAATTGGAAATGAAGGAGTTATTCTCGATGGCGTATTACTTTAATTAGCGTAAGTTAAACCGTAACATTGCATTCCTTCAATATTGATTGGGGAATGGATTTTAAAATGGCATTCCTTTTGAAGGGGGGTGGGATAGTACTGAAAAAATGAGAAAACAACTGTAAACGATAGCGATAGTCGTCATTGAAAATACTGGAATTAATAAAGGCGATAATCCTCAAGACATTGTAGTTGGTGAAGTGGAATGTTCGCTAATACAACATTACAACTTGTAACGTAGGCCTTGGGGTTACGCCGTGGTGTGAGTGCACATGCTGGTTGCGAGTGGCTCAGGGCTAGGGAGAGTTCGCCACCACGTTAACGAGTAACCAGTCTACTGTTCCAAATAAAAACAAACTCATGTGCTGTAAACAAAACTAAAACCCTCCAAAAAAAACAATAAAACGGCTTTAATTCGCGTGCCCATGTTGACTTTTCAACACCCTCGATCTCCCCTTAAATGATTGTCTATCTCATATTTATAAATTTTAATAACACCGAAAACAAGAAAAAAGAAATTACACTGAACGCTGGCGCAAGAAAACGTTTACCAAAAAAGATAGAAATACTTAATTGCAAATCTTTAAATTTATGTCGCCTAGGTTAGTAAACAAGATCAATTTCTTCTTGAACATGTGAGGAACCTTCTTTTATTACTTATGCAAGTTCCTTTGTAAATAAACGTTAGTTTAACAAAATAGGAAGCAAATTTATTCTACTGTAACTTATACCGCTCAAAGGAAATAAAAAATTTTTTTCTTTTGAAATATATATAATAAAAAAAAATAATAAAAAAACGATTTACTGTTTGGTCCGTTGCTGGTTGACGGTGTCCACCTTACGTTTGGTTCTTGTTCCTTAGGGCACGCTTAGTTCCTTCCGTAAGATCAATGCGGTTTGTACAGGTACAAATGTTTCACCCGCTTTAGTTGTTATGAGGCCCGACGATTAAAATTATGAGCTTGCAGTACACGTTCCGCTGATTTTTTTTTTTTTTTTATTTTTATTTTCCGCCACGTAGTAATAGGTATATTGAGCCACAATTGCAAATATGCCCAATACCAACGCTCACCGTTAATATCCACCAACTGTTATAATCTCGTTGATTCGACGCGCTTGTACACCTCGCGTTTTATGTTTGTCACCTTTTCTTTTAAAAATTCGTAGCGACAAAGTGAATGGGCTCCAATTTTTACTATTTTATTAATCGAGTATTTTATAGTTTTTTTTTTTTTTGAGGTATTTTTTTTTTAAGTTATATAAGTTTTAATAAACAACACTATATTCACTTTTGCTCTCCGTTATACATTGCCGGTTGTGAGGTTTATCCACTACCGATGAATTTCTTTCAATCAAAAACATGCACCGTTTTCTTAATGTTTATAAACTTTTTATTGAAAAATAATATTTTTTTTTTTTTTTTTATAACGAGATGAACAATAGTTTTTACTAATTATTTTTATTGTTATACTTTTGTTTATTTATATAAAGCAAAAACTCTTATCACTAATTTTAATATTTACATTATTTGGGTAAACTCCCCACAAGTTTTCTCAAAAATTGAAATTGTTTTCTTTATTCGGCTCAATAATATTTGCAAGCAAATATCTTGTATTCCGCTTGAATTTATATTCTTTGTTTTTCTACCATCCCCCAACTACACCAGCCGCGCGCTTTATATACTCCCGATCGACCCCCCACCTGTCAATCTTGCTTTTCTCGTGTTTTCAGTTATTTTTTTTTTATATAATGTATATAGACAACTCTTTCTAACCAACACTACCGTTCCCTTTCCGTACTATAATTATTGATAAAATGTATTTTGTTTTTTTTTCGTTTTGCTTACTCCTATTCCATCTTTATTCATAAATATCAGTTAAATATATGGTTGGAATCCGTGGAATATTAAAGTTTCGAAATTTGTACGCTTCACGTATATAAAGCGTTAAAAGGAATTGATCAGAGGAATGATGTATGCCCGAAATTCGTAAGCCCAACCGTTACAAACTACATTCAAGTGTTTTACAATTGCAATACGCATACATTGGCAGATACAATAAAAGAAATAATCTCGAACAGCAATGGCCGAAGTAGGGAACAATACAAGTTAAGAAGTGAAATAGTGTACAGTGATACTAAGTAGTGAAATAGTGAATTTGTTGAAGAAGGTAAAGGGGTTTAAGAAAGAACAAATTAAAAATGTCCATCTGGGCCGAGATGAATTTCGACAATACGAACAATTTTCCATTATAGTGGTGCTCCATTTTATTCCTCGATGACGACAATTGTTCCTACTTTTAAATCAGGTTGCGTTTCTGGCCAAAATTTGCGTTGTTGGAGTTGACCAGGACACAAAAAATTGCTTATATAAACTCCACACTATCTCCTATTTTTTTAGTATAAAAACCTTTGTATCAAACTCTGCAGATTCAGAAATTGACTTCAACTGGCGACCAATCAATAAGTGGACAAGAGTTAGAAATTCCATAGTATCACAAAATAGTGGCACCAATGGCCTCGAATTAAACATGGCCTCAAATTTGTTTGATTAACATTGTTACGATTCTGCTCTGTCAAATCCGGTTCGTATCACTGGATGAATATCGTTATAGCTAGCATTTGACGGTTACAACAACAATTCTCGTATTTCACACCGCTTCCGACATATTCGCGAAAATTTATTTCCGAAATTTATATTCTCTAACCGAATATTGTCGAAAATAACAAAACGCCTAATACAACACACGAATTTTCCTAAAATCCACTAATCACTAAAACACCACAACAAATAATTGTAATAATAATTATTTATTAATTCATCATTTACCATTTACAATATTTTAGTTACTCCGCACTATTTCCACTTTAACGCTTTTTAAAATTTCGCGTACCGAATCTCCTGCATGCTGCATCACTGACTCATTAAGTTCATTGCACCCGTCTTTATAAGATATAAGATATATATTTCGGAGATTCGTATATTCCCAATATGCAATGCCGACGGAATTCCGCTTACATTCGCGCTCAAACCACACTCTTTCTATGGAACGAAACATGTAAAATACACGGAAATCCATACTACTCGCCAAAAAAATGTCACAAAATTTCCGGTGTCGGTGTGAATCTCGACTAAAAAGAGACAAAAACCAAAGTGGAAATAAGGTCGTTGGAACCTCGGGTATATTCCATATATATTTCCATACTAATTTAACACCCTTTATCGCACGCAAGATTTAGATAGAGCAGATCTCCATATCACTTTTAGACGGATATTCAATACATATTTATTTTTTATTTAAATTTTAAAAATCCGCCTATATAGGGTATTGATTAACATTTTCACGCACCATTCACTTGTTAGATTTTCACACAGAATCTTAAAAAAATAAAACAAGAATATTTTACGTAAAAAATTTGCGTTGATATGTAAATGGCGACGCCATTGCAAAACTGTTTTTATTACCTCTTTAGCCCAACCCGATCACAAACTATTAAAATCTTTATTTTTTATATAAACTAAATAAAATTAAAGTTACTATAATGATTAAAACTCATTAAAATAAAACACAACAAGGGAAAATAAAATAAACAAAAAGTGCATGCACAATAGTGTGCGTATTCACGCGTCGACTTGTCACATGAAACTGAACATAAAAGATACAACTAAAAATTATAAAACGAAACAGAAAGAGAAAGAAATTTATTTTTCTCCAAATCGATATTTTTGTGTCTTCGATATTTTGTAGTATGGAATTTAGTGTGGAATTGGAGCTGTTTTTTCACTGCATGCTGGGTTGTGCTGAATATTCGAGATTTTTGCGGACTTTAGGTTCTGTTCCAGGCTAACTCGATTATTGTAGGTTATATCACTAAACTGTTATAAAACTACCTAAAATGCTACTACTTAAACCTAGATGTCACTAATCTCACAAAATAAGGGAAGGCATTTTGTAAACCTCAAATGTGCTATTTTCTCTGAATATATGTCTTGCCCACTAAGGTTGTTCGTCCCAAACATAATTTCAACTACCACCTCTGCAGTTTATTCCGTATAGCTCCAACCAATTCAAGTCTTCTATTCCCACCTCCTAACACCATTCCACCTGGCAGTCATTTTCTATGTCACTGTCCATTTCTGCTTCATCCTCAATGATAACCCACTTCAACTTTACTCGCAACTCAGCCATGTCATGTCGGTCCACACATCTCTTTGACCAGCATTTCATAAGTGATATTTTCCGCCTTCGTCTGCTCTTCAAATTTCAGACCGACTGTGTATCTGTTACATCGTACGTTTTTCATAGCGATCGTTCTTCACATAGCTTTTGCCAGTCACTGCGCTCTGCTAATTCCTTCAACAACCTTGACATATATATTCCAACAATTTTCCTACTGGCGGTATTCTTTTCAAGCAATCTCGATCCTTTACGAAGATTGTGCAGGATCCCTTTCTGATGTTTGCAACTTCTGCACAAACCTCTATTCTGTACACGGGCCATTGCAATATACATACCGCCCACGCGGGACTAACTTCCTGTGAATTGTATATTCAATCACTTGCAGTTCTCACTCGCTTTGGCCGGTATCTCCTTTAGATACATATCAATATTCTATCCAACGGAACTTCATTCGATCATAATATGATCGCTCCAATAACGATCTGGCCAGCATTCGTACAAGTTATGTCTCTCTATCTCGCCCAAATCTGGATGCGTTGCAATTTGTGTTTAAATTGCTCCGTCACCTCACCACCTCAAGCATCAGCATTATCACTTTCATCAAGTTTGCTGCACGACACTGGCTTACTGTCGTTCTCTGTTATATAAGCAATCCTTGCATCGAAACTATTTTTGCCAGGTGATCCGTTGTCATCCCCATTCACTATGCACACCAACTCTCCTGGTTCTTGTTGACTAATAAATGGCTCACTATTGGATGTCTATTCTGCATCCTGTTAAGCATCCAAAATCTCGAGTAGTTTGTTACTTCAACTGTGGCAATGGACCACCACTCGATTACACAAAGCTCACTGATTCCTCTTTACCAATGACACCCACACCACGATCTTCATTATCCGGATCCACCTTTTTACAGCCAACTATCCAACATCTGTTCCCCACCGTTATGTGAATGCTCGATCTTCTGATCGCGACTACTAAAACAACAATTTTCAACATGTTCATGGTGCTACGAAATTTTCCTGTGAAATGTATGATCACCACCGCGGCGCTTGTTACAGGCCTGCATCCGAACATCAAATTTTTTTATGACTTTTTCCAATAAAAGCAGTTCAATGGCCTCAATTTCATTTCGAATGTTGTTCTTCAGATCGTGAATTGTTCGTGGATCATTGTTATACACTTTACTTTTCCAAAAACTCCAAAGAAAATAATCTAACGGTGTCAAATCGATCTTGAATCGAAATTTCTTGAAATTATGCGATCATTGAACTTGGTTGCAAATAAGTTGAGTGTTGTGGCACCCACCGTCTTGTTGAAACCCAAGATCATCTAAATAAATTTCTTCCAATTTTAGCCACAAAAATCCAGTGAACATGTCACTGCATCTTCATGTTCACTTTCGAAAAAATAAGGTCCAATGACGCCATCAGCTCACAATTCACACTAAACAATAATTTTTTTTGGATGAATTTGTTGTTCGACAGTTTTGTGAAAAGATGATTTTTGATGAAAAATTCTCATTTTATTCTAGCATCCAATCAACAAAACGACGATGTTGCTGATGGTCCGCTGACTTCAATTCTTGAATTGTTTCAATTTTGTAATTTTGTACTTTGCTGTTACTGTTTCACGTCGATGACGTTCACAAGCTCCACGACCTGCAACTGATCCAGTTTATTCAAAACATTCAAAAATATTGCGAATTTCAGGCACTGTAGGGCGTCCATGTTGACCAAAATCATCACGTCATTTACGAAATGCTTTTTTTACAGAACGACCATTTTCGTAATAAGTTTGGGTAACCAAAACGCGTTGTTGTGTTGTAAACTTTTAATTTGTCAAAAAATTTTCAGGTTGCCACCGCACAATAAATATTTTTTTTGAGCTTAGAAGAAAACCATCAGATGGAACTCCCTTTATTTACCATATATGAGTTCAATACTGCAACAACAAGTTGATTTTACAGTAACTATTAAATCCGTTATTAACGACGAGTCATTATCATTGTGTGTGTAATCATCAGTCGTAAATTGTAATTGCATATACAAAGTGAGTGTGTCAATTAAGTGAATTTTGAAAAATAGTGAATAAATAATATTTGTAGTGTTTAGTGTTAATGCAAATTATAGAGTAGTGAGATTTAAGTGTACAAATAGTGTATACAAGAAGTGAACTATCGGTAGCGGTGGTTTATGAAATTTGATGTAAGTGGTAAGTAATTTTTTTGTTTTGATGATTTCTAAGTCGATTTCTAAGTCAAAGTGAAAATTTTTGGTTTCTTGTGGATCTAAAATATTTTTTGTTTGTATTTTTTGGATGTGAGCCTCACGCGATAATAAAATTTCGTAAAATTGTCGGTGTTCTACTGTCTGATCGACGGGCCACTAAGCATATTTTTTTACAGAATCGCGCTGTCATTTTGTTTATGTTTAGTGGTTGAATTGATTCTTTGTTCTCCTGAGGGCATAAGGGTTGTCATTTGATTCTTTGATTAAGTTGTTTGTAATTAATTTTATTTTTTTAAATTTACCTAAATGTTTAATTTTTTATTTAACACGAAATGTTCAAACTCGAAATTGCTGCAATTTTGATAAATAGGCTTGGGTTAGATTACAAGTCGTCGCACATTTTAACTTAACAAACTAACAATGTTTTTCCGGAACAGCTTTAGTATTTAGAACCGTTTTAGAATAACTAATAGTTTTGCGAGTGAAGTACACTACAGGGTTTATAGGTATTCAGAAATGTTTAAGAACGGGTTTATAGAAGCTAACGACTTTATTTTTTTAAATTCCGCAATACTTAAATGTAGAAAACATATGTATAGGAGATATACCTTCGCCTGACAATTATTTCATTTCCAAGCCTGGAAAATTATTTTTAAAAGAATCTAATACGTGCCACAATTCCGGTTTATATTTCGTACTCTTCGACTGGTTATTTTAATTACAATAAATAATTTGGGACATTTTCAGGAGAAACGAACGACGAGATCTTAAGCAATAAACGAACGTTTAAGGCTCCAAACTTTATGTCCTTTTCAGGCCTCCAAACTTTATGTCCAAAATGAAATAGGCTTCCTTTATCTTCCTTTCTCTCGTACCACGTAAATCATCATCTCATTCGCCAAATATTATATCTACCATTTGATCCAGTTTCTTCTCGAATCTTTCATTGTCTATTTTAATTTCTTTGATCTCTTCTTTCATTTCTTGCGTCAAATTTTTACTTGGGTGATCACATTTTCGATTCATTTGTTGCGGCAAATCTTGTATTATATGTTAAGGGGTTCATCTTTACCTCCTTTACTTCCAGGTGATCCGGGAACTGCTTTCGCCATTTTACGTTTATCATCGAGCTTTCTATCATTACCTCGTTGAACTCATAATTATCCATATCTAGCCCTTGCACCTCCAGAGCATCACTTAGTCGCAATATTAATTCATTTTTGTAACCACCTAATGGTAAACTACGGTGATTTAACTCGTATTTTACTAGGCAACCTAGTCAAATTTTCTACAACTATAATCTGATATTCGCAATCCCACCAATTTTCCCTGTTCAATCCAATTCGTATCACTGGATTGTGAATACCGAATAGAATTTGGCGGTTACAACAATAATTCTCATAATTCACACTACTTCCGGAATATTCGCAAAACTACCGGAAATAATCTTTGAATAATTTGCTAATATTAACTTAGATTAGGTTAGGTTAGAATGGCTGCTATCGCACCCTTAGACCAATAGTGGCCCATTGTCATACCACAGGATCCTATCTCCCCTTTACTCCCGTTGAAACCATCCAGAGCTACTTATGTAGCGTAAAATATCTCGCACGTTACAGTCAGCGAGTTCCAAAAGGCTGTCCATACCGTACACACCTAAGTACTTATGCCTAAGCACTTTTGTCTGATAGTGCCGGACACGGGCATAGGAAGTGATCTAAAGTCTCTTCATCCATACAACTTATACAAAAGCCATATTCGTCTGTAGACCCAGCCTTCTCACATGTTCCCCAAAAAGGCAGTATGCTTTCAGTATCCCTACAACCAATCCTACTTCTCGTTTTCCCAGGGATACTAGGTCCTTGGAGCGCTGCAGTTCAGTTTTGCCCAAACCTGTTTTGCTACTCCGGACGTGAGAGTGTTGGTCCACTCCTCATTTGTCGAAGCGATTGCCTTTTTACTGAGCGTCAATTTGAGCCCTGCTATAGGTCTCCCAGACCTGCTCTTCCCGACTGCATCTGAAGAGTCGTACCATACCTAGTTAGTTCGTCTGCCCTGCAGTTTCGCGTGACGTCCGAGTGACCAGGGATCCAGCATATCTGTATATTGAAATATTTGCTCATCTCATTAAGAGATGATCGGCAATCCAGCGCCACTCGTGACTTCAGACAAACCGCCTCTAGTGACCTGACCGCCGCCTGACACATAAATTGCGATATCCCTCACGAATACCACGCTATGCTTCAACCATATCACGCCGTTCTCGATCGCCACCATTCCAGCCTGGTACACGCCGCAGTAGAGGACTCCGGCCCTTACCCTGCCGCCTAGCTTAGAGCCGTCCGTAAAAAATTGCTCTGTCTCGTTTTCCAGTATTGATCCGTTCCTTCAGGATTCTCTCGAAGGACAGATGGTGCGAAAACCTTTATCGAAGCACAATGGTGGTTTAATATAATAGATTCGCTAGTTCTTCCCTTAGTGATCTAACTCTCGTCGAGTACCCCGCCTGAAGACACTTCCACTGAGAGACAGCCGAGAGTCTCGTAGCCACAATGGCTACCATCTGCTTACCAAAAAATTCGATTGGAATAAGGTAGAACATAACCTCTAAAGCGCGTGTAGGTGTTGTCCTAAGCGCCCCGGTGCAGCGGTGTTGTTATAAGGCGTTTCTATCGTATATTCGTATATACGTATATATACGAATAAATGGCTACATTAGCATTATTCACCCTTTCCATAATGTTAGCCTTCCAGCTGAGCTTAATGTCCAAGATTATGCCCAAAACACCCTGCTCTGTCAGCAAAAGCCAGACTTTCTTAGTAAATAGTACCAGCTCCGTCTTGGAAGGGTTGAACCCTATTCCACATTTGCTGGACCCATTTCGTAACGATGAGGAGTGCATTCTGCATAACATCCCAAATCGTATCCAGATATTTGCCTGCGACAGCTATCGCTACACCATCTGAATACGCTACCACCCCTGTCCCCTCACTCTTCAGTTCCAACAGCAATCCATTCATCACTACACTCCAAAGAAAGGGGGACATTACCCCTGCCTGCGGGGTTCCTCTAACCACCTGTCTTCTAATGATGGACTCCCCCAGTTCCGAGGTAATAACCCTGCTTATAGGGTAGTCCACCTTCAAAAATGACAATCCTTCCATGATCGCCTCCGTTTTTACATTATTAAAGGCACCCTCAATGTCCAGAAATGCGACCGTATAAATTCTTGCGAGTAGATTGATTTCTCAATCGTGCGTACTAGATTGTGCAAAGCTGTGTACACCGACCTTTCCTTACAGTATGCATGCTGCGACATTGCCCAATTTCTTGGCTCTATTTTTGTTCGAATAACTATATCTATGAGCCTTTCCAAGGTTTTCAACAGAAAGGATGATAGAGTTAAATGCCTCTGGCTCTTTGAATAAGCTTGTGAGCTCTTTCCCGATTTCGGGATAAAGACTACCTTTATTAGTCTGGCCTCCTTCCATTTCTTAGGATTATAGACCAGTTTCAGATATCCCCTGAAGAAAATCGATAAGATGACTGCCGAGTTTTTTTGGCTCTCTGCTGGTATAATCCGAGGATTCGTTCCCTATCCACGATGCCCTCCATATCGATTGAAGGTGTTCCTCGATGAGCTCCAGGCTCTATCGTGTCATCAAAGCTTTTCGGAAAATGGGTCTCCATGAGAAGCTCCAATGATTCCGCACCTGAAGCTGTTCATGACCCGTCCGGTCTAAAATATTAACATCACTAATTATTTATCGCACTGTTCACTTTCACTTTCCGTATTTATATACCGCGCTGAATATTCGAAATCGCTCGCATACTTTTGGTTTCGTTCCAGGCTATTTCGAATATAATCTGCAATATAACTAAACTATTATAAAATTACCTCTAATTCTACTACTTAAACCTAGATGTCACTAATCTCACAATTTTTTTAAAAAGTAACTGTCTAAACTTCAAATTTGTTCTCTGAATAAATGTCTCACCCACGCTGAATTGATTGCTAATCAAACCATTAGACGAGATTGTAACAACAACACGCCCTTAAATGATTCCGTTGATACTGCTCATGTCAGTATTGGCCAATAGTTTTACCAGATAATTGCTGATAGTCCTTGGGAGGAAGCACCTAGATCACCTGTCACAAAATGTGTTGGATGTAACAATGCAGAATATGGCGGAGGATGAAGTGCTAGATTCATACCTCCTCGTGGTGCTCTCTTGATAACTCGAAATTAATCATCTTCTCAGTGGAGATGAGTAGAGGAAATTCTATTTACAGGTAAGAACACTACATGTTACGGCGAGTCATTGGCACCATAAAACCAATACCAAATCAGCGGTTGTAATCCTGGTTAGAGGTGGCTGAAGCGGGGGTCTGTCTCTTATCAAGGGGCTCGCTATATAAATGTGTTAAATGCAGGACTGGATGCCTTAATATTCTTCACCAGTACGTGGTCCACACACGTAACAAGCGGGTTGAGCGGCAGGGTTAAAACCTTCTCTCATAAAAATAACCAAGTTATGAACCCTCCAGGTGGCAAAATGCCCTCATGGAATGTGAAAGCTAGAGAGAGAGAGAAAATGCAGGATGTTTGGATGTGTATAAAAGACTTTATACTTTAGTGCACTTTCTAACCTTGACCGCTAGATAAATAAGCCCTATTGGGACACAATGTTTCATTTGGTCACCTTGATGGAATTAGTCGATGGTGAGACTTTAATTCGAGAGAAATCCTCTGTTGAATGTCAATAATGGCCCAAAGATTTTATGGATTTTATTTTTGTCGAAAAATTGCAAGTTTTCTCGTTCGGCTGACCCAATAGCATCTAAAACCCTTTCTTCGGATGTATAGCATCAGTTAGAGGTTCTCCAGTCAATAATACGTGGACATACATGTCCTGGCGTATGGACCCGATGGTAACAGTCTTTTGAACTTCGTTTCTCTTAGCTATAGCTGCAACAAACATCTGGTTGCCAAAAAAGGAACTTCTGAAGCGCATTTGAATATTTGACAATTCGTTTTTGTTCAATTTTGAATACGCAATGTTGCGGCAGATAAAAGTGGTCTCTAGATGCATTTACTTCTATCGACATGTATCCTAATTCGATATATTCTCCCATGAATTTATTATACGCGTTTCACAGTTAATCATTCTCCAATCAGTTCTTCAGGTGAATGAACTGCCTTAATGTCATATCTGAGGACTGTCCTAGATTCCGCTTCAGAAGATTAAATGGTAAGCGTACCACAAAGCGACCCTGTTTGTTTATCTTATGAGTTGATATGAAATGTTTTTCGCAGAAATTGTCGTTGATGTCGCTGTAATTTTCCATTACATCAACTTCCTAAAAACGCTTCAGTAATTTGTTTAAGCATTCAGGCGAGTTCCATTCGGTAAATTAATTCAAACCTTCGGCCTTGGTGAACATATTTATGCAACCGGATACTACCCATCCAAGCTGAACCGTTACATCAGTTATGAGGTTGTTGGATAAATTACAAGCTAGACATCAATGATTTGATAGCTTGACTCGGGCAGTTGCAAAAGCTCCAATGTAACTGAACGCGAATACTTTAGTAGTAGCAAGAATGACATAACTTGCCGTCGAGACGTTCGTTGTAAGTGATGACGTCAACAATTGATGTTGATTGTTACAATGTCAACAACTTCTTGGTTCGGTCAATTGCTAAAATCATGATTGAAATATCTTTACGGTTTCAAGACGATCGTCGACCGACATTACCAAAGATGTATTGCAGCTGTATGTTTGCTCATTGGTTTAGGCGAGGTTAAAATAGAGCCCAGTAAATCATTAAAGTTTTCCATAGCAATGTTTATATCGTTAACCGTCAATAGGCAAACTGATCAAGTCGATATGCGAACTGATGTACACCTTGAATTTCAACCAGTTCGTGTTCTTTAAATTCTTGTTTGTAGAACATGGCTTTTGGCCAGCCTAGTAATGTAGTCAGACCGAAGAGTGGTCAGACTATAATTCTAAAAGTGGTTTACCCTGGATTATTTCTTGGTCTATTTTACTTGTGACTGCAAAATCAAGGACGTCAGGGATTTTTCGACGATCAGTAGGCCAATAAGTTGGATGGCCACCAACGGATGGGCCAATAAGTTGGATGGTAATTGACGTCCCCTTGGGGTAGTTAGTCTTGAACCTCAGTAGGTATGTTTGGTATTAAAGTCACCAGCGACCATAAAACATTCACCCAGGGTTGCAAAACATTTTTTGTAGATATCTGCCGAAACGTTATTATTTGGACGGCAATATATTGAAGCGATGACTAAGCTTTCTTTATCGAGGTCAACACATACAGATGTTGCTTGAATTTCTTCAGAGCTATATTCAGTTCCTCATCGACTTCTGCCCGAGGGATGTTTCGTGTCATAGACTTTGGAAGATTAATTTTGTGTTTTGCTAGGAAATGTTGTAATTCGAGTTTGTGTTGGCTTATACCATTTGCGTTCCAGAGGCACATCTTCAGATAATTTATCGGAAACATTATAGTTTCTGGATGATAATGGTTTGATTTTGTAGCTTTGCTTATAGTATATTTTGTATTGTCTTATAGTATATATTGCATCATCGGTTGCATTCTTATTTAGGATAGGTTCAGCACTTAAGAATTCACTTTGGAGAACGCTTGCATATGTTGGTTTGTTGGTTGATGTTCTGGGCGAACGAGAGTCATTTGGCGTATGCGAAGGTATATTATTCTGCGCATCTGGTGTAGTTTTATACTGCCGCCTGAGACGTGCCAATTGAATAATATTTCTGTAGGCTGGACATCCCTGGTAGTTTAGGGGTGTAGGGTGCAGTTTCCACCGCAATAGTTGCATTTCTTTTCTGTTGAGGAGTTCTTTGGGTTTGGGCAACGTTTGGTTTTACCGCATACAACCTACACTGATATCAACTTGCAATAAGCCCTTAACTATATTGGTCCAGACCTTTTATTTGGTTCTTTAACAGTTATGCTTCTGTATATGAGTTACTTTAGGTTATATATTGGATGAACTTCTCCCTTTTTCAAAATGTTTTCGGATGGATCCAGTCAAACTTTGACCATTGATTGTGTTGGCTTCATGATCCCATAAACATTCTGTATCTTAAATCTATCTTCAACAAGCGCATTAATGACTTCTCTATAGTCATTGACTTCGTGTGTTTGAATTTTTATTTCTTGTATTTTGCCACGAAGTAAATTTGTTACGTGAAATGTTTTTCCATTCGTTAGCACGCTTGATTTGAGTTCTTGCCCCACCTTGTGTGTATCGGTTTCATGCAAGTAGATTGGAGGTGGCTTGTATTTTCGATTATAGACTAGATTATATTAGATTTTCGACGTTTCCGTCTTACTTGTCAGTAGTTTCTCAATTCGTGGGCTATCCATTTTCCGTTTTACAGTAATATACCGCGGGTCGTTGCCAGTTTGTGTCATATGTACATTGCGTTTATTAATCATTTTAAGGCTATAGTGCCGCTACTGTGCTTTTCGAGGAGTATATTCATCGCGTCATCTACCACTTCTGGCTTCATATTTAACATTGAAGTTGAAATTGATCGTTTGACAGTATTGGCAGCGGACATTTTTTTGATGCAATTATGAATTATTATATAAAGTAGTATTGTCAACCGATATCAGTGCTTTGTATATTTAGCCGTTTACAATTGAAAAATTGTAACACCACATCCGTAGTCGCATGGAGACATGTACAGTCTGGGTTTCAGGTCTACCATAACCCACTATTCCGTTCTTTTAGGATATTGGTTAGTTCAGTACAATGAAGTTGTCGGAATTTTGGAAGAACTTCGTCGCTTAGTAATGATGGCAGTGGTATTTCGTGAATGTTCATATTAAACGTAGCCATTTTTGTATTTCTTGTCCCTCTAAAACAATTTTAAATTTTTTGCTTCTTCGTTTCTTTCGGTCTGGTATGTTCTTCTCTTTCTTCCTAGGAATTGAGTTATTGCAGACACTGGCTAACTATGTTGAGATCAGTTCCACACGAGCATCAATTGCATCGATCGAGTTAATTTCTGGAAAGACTCTACACCGTCTAGCAAAATAGACCCCAGCCAGCGATCTTAATGGCAAATCTCGGAGTTTTGCTACTTGCAAGCGGACTATTCTCTGGCTGGGTTGTAACTTAATTGTGATGACTCTATCGTCACTATAGATGTCCAATTTTCTTTTACACACCACCCAATATTGGAGTGTTTCCATGTTGGGTTTCCTGTCAGTTCACTAAGAAAAAACACTAGGTCCTAGACACGAAGTCCACTATTTTTCTTCCGTTTTCATATGTTAAACGATCATGCCGCTTTTTACTTCTAGCATTGAAGTCTCCAGTGATCTTTACCATTTGGTGTTGACCCGATAAAGAGCCTAGGATCATTTCGATTTTGTACATATGTTACTCGAGTGGTTCACTGTATTGGACATATATTGAAAATATAATATTTAAATACATGTGCAGTGGCTAGCCTATTGCTACTCTGGCTGTAGAAGGCATGCCGCTGATTTGACCATTACCCGAGTGTGGTTCTTGTACACATAAGATATCTATCTTGTTACAATGTCTTAAATGTTGACTAATCATCATGTTCATGCGTTATAGGAAACTCGACCTACTCGTACTTGGTGATCTTGTGGTTTTTGCATGTCCTTGAAGCTTGTGCAACTGGCAGGTTTTTCTTTATTTGGACAATCCTTATAACCATGGCCATGTTGTGCATAGTGAGGGCAGCTCTCTAAGTGCACACCCTTCAACTCTTTGCAAAATGACCGTATTGCTGGCACCTAAAGCACCTAGACAGAATGACAAACTCCTCACGTGCGGCATCGTCTTTTTATTTTTCTCACCAGATCTAAAGAACCATAAAAACTTTTTGATCCAGGCAGTTTTGATTAATATAGCAATCTGGACCATGTCACCACCAAGCTCAGGCTAGCATCAAAGATAATAATTACCTTAGGTAATATCTTTATAGGCACTGGTTCGGTGGCTACTAGACCCCCTTCCAACTCTACGTTTTCTGTAAATACCTTTAAATCCAAGGAAGAGTTAACTATAACCGCAACACCAGCGGTTAGGTCAGCGCTTGTTACGTAATTTTGTAAATCTCGTTTGTCGACAGGCTGGAATTATTATCTGATGCTGAGATAATTATCCGTTTTGTTTTTGTCTTATTTTGTCTGTTGGATTAGTTACAACTCTCCCTGTATTTCCTGAATTAGCGCTAAGATCTGAATCCTGTGCAGCTACCTCTGGTGTCTTTTCCGGTTGGTTGGTTTCTGACATCTAGGGTTGCGTGCTTCCTCCAGTTTACTAGTTTAGTTTCCACCATCACCTCTAGAATATGAATATTTATATTTATTTTTAATATAATTAGACAATTCCCTAAACTTAGGTTCAGTAAGTTTCGTATTCTTTGTTTGCTCAATCATCGTTTCAAGAGAAACGATTTCTATCATTAGGCTCTCATGGGGCCTTTCGCACGTTTATGGTACTTTACCAACATTGCTTGGCGAGGTGATTACAACTTCAGCTGTGTCCTCATCATCGCAGACGTGCTCGATATCTGAAATCGAATCGTTAAGATTCTTATCATATTTCACCTTTTTAAGTGCACGTTGACCGTCAGCTTCTTCCGAAGACTGCGACCTGGACCACATCTTGATCCCTTACCCATATATCTGGGTAATTTGCTAATGAAGATTAGGTTATGCTTGTAGTTGTTTAAATATTTATGATCTGGGTTGGATTTCCCGGGTGGTATGTGATGTAGTAACCAAGCGTTGCATCACTACATCACTGCGGTCGATGAATCTCGATGAATGGGAGCCCGCTTGCTCATTCCCGAGAGCTCCAGAACCGAAACGTTGTTTTTCATGGTTGGCTCTATTGTGTATTTAGATTACGGGTTCCTTCCCTTAGCCTTCTATACCTACTGCAAGGTTTTTGCGCAGGCGAATAAGACAAGTATAGGGTTTTCCAATAAGAGTGATATGATTTCTTTAAAAAAAAACACACTAATTGTTAAGGAAATTGAAATGTTTTTTATTTAATGTGAAGTACAATCGATACAATTAAGATCTGATAAAACGTCATTCAAATGGCCTCCACGACTTCTTCTGCAGGAACGAATTCGATGAACCCAATTTTCGAGCACTTTTTCCACTAAATCATGTCGTATGTCCTAAATAGCACGTTCAATATTGACTTGTAAAGCTAGAAGAGAGTTTGGTTTATTGCTAAAGACCAATGACTTCAAATAACCCCACAAGAAATAGTCTAATGGTGTTAAATCACAACTTCTTGGAGGCCATTCAATATCACAATTTCTTGAAATAATCGAATCTCCAAACTTTTCTCGCAATAATTCAATTGTTGCACTTGCTGTGTGGCACGTTGCCTCGTCTTGTTGGAACCAAATGTTGTCAAGATCAACTTCTTCCAATTTCGGCCATAAAAAGTTGGTTATCATCGATCTATACCGATCTCCATTGACAGTAACGGTGTTACCAGCTTGATTTCGAAAAAAATACGGATCGATGATTCCACCAGACCATAAACCACACAAAACTGTCAATTTAGATGAATGTAATGGTTTTTCATGAATAAGTTGTGGATTTTCTTCGCACCAGAATCGACAGTTTTGTTTATTTACCGCACCACTCAGATGAAAGTGAGCCTCATCGGAGAAGATGATTTTCTTAAAAAAAATCGTTATCGTTTTCAAGTTGTTCCAAGGCAAAATCAGCAAATTCACGACGTTTACTTTCTCAAAACCCGCCAGATTGTGGTTTGAGAAAGTCCCAATTATTGAGAACGTCTTGGAATCGACAAATTGTGGTCTTCAGCAACACTCGCCTGAACGGCAGCAATATTTGCATTACTTCGAGCGAATCTTAGTCTTATTGGCACTTCAACATTATGTAAAGAAAATGTACGCTCAAAATTTTCAACAATTCGACGAATAGCGAGCACACTTGGACGATTATTACGACTATAAAATGGCAAAAGCGCACGAAAGTTGCAATTGGAGAACGAATATTTTGATAATAAAACTGAATAATTTGTAAACGTTGTTCTTGCGTATATCCCACCATGATGAAATTGTAAACATTACTGAATACAATCAAACAAAAAATGACAGATCATGACATATTACAAATGGCCGAAACGTCACTTAAAAATCATATCATTCCTATTGGAAAACCCTTTACATAAATTATTTTCAGGAACATAAATTTCCGTATGACAAACATCCTTCAGTAACGTTCTCGAAAATAGTATAATGTTTTGAACAGTCTAATTTCCAAGTCAATTCGTAATTCTATTTTTAATTCGATTTAAATAGGAGAAAGCTCTTTCGGCGGAGGCACTGCTATGAGGCAACGAAAGCAGTAGTAGCATATAATCTGCTAATTCGGTATAAATGGGTTCACCTAAATTATTTTTAAGGTTTCTTATTCTTATCCAGTTTTGAACGACATCAGCTGATAAATCAATTTCGGGAAAAAATTCTTTAGTTCCGATTAATGCACACCATTGATCGTTTAAAACTTCAATTTTTACCTTTTCTGTGAGGAAAGGAAAATTATTCACTAATGGACGAATAGAAGGCATACGGCCGGATACAATTTGATCGACATTGCAGAATTTTAACATATCTAATTTTTTATCGTTAAGTTGAAATCTTTTCTTTATTTGACTGCACAATTCAATGTAAAATAATGCTAAAGTTTTTTTAACGGGGAAAATTTTAAAATTTTCTTCCTCAAGCTCTTGGAAATTTAATGAAAAATACATCGACGTTAAAGGAAGATGATTATTTTCCTTTCCTTTCCTTTGTCCTTCACCTCAAAACAATATAAAATAAAATAATTTTTAAGAGCTTCCCATTGTTCTAAAATTCTGGTAACCACTACTTCGAAGCACAACCACCGTGTCTTACAAAATCGTAAAATTTTATGATTTTGCAAATTAAAATCATTTTGAAATTTCGAAAAGCCCGCGTTTCTGCTGCATTATCAGTAGCTAGCCCAATAATATTTTTCATATTAATGTTGTAGCTATCGAAATGATTTTCTAACGCTGCGACCATTTTCGAAGCTGTGGAATCCTCCAGTTTCAATAAGCCAAAAAAATTATCGACAATTTTAGCGGACGCTTCATCAAAATATCGCACGATTACAACTGATTGTTTGCTAGTTGATACAACGGTCGTTTCATCGATTATAATAGAAAGTTGACGATTACGTAAAGTTTTACATATCTTTTCGGCAGCGTATGGGCCAATGATGGTATTGACATAAGCTGTTGCTTTAGTACGGCAGCATTTCATTTGTTGTGCCGGTGCGGAAGTGGGCGATATGGTTTGAATTAATTTAGGCAATGAATTCATTATGGTGAACGGTAATTCATGCTGTGTGACGTAAATAACGCTCATCATTTCGACTTGATACTTTTGCAACACTTTTTGATCCATAAACGCAACATTCAATTTTTGGACATCATAGTTTTTCTTTATGAAGCCTGGAGATCTTATACCATGTCTGGTGATGTGCGCTATATTATTTACCATTGTTTTATTGCATGACTTGCAGTATGCCTCGCCATTCAAATTTTTTATCCAAGGATACTTAATTTGACATTCATCTTTAAACTTCGGCGCATACTTTTTCTTTTTAGGCTGTTCTATACGCTTGAATCATTCTGTTCTACGCTTGAATCATTAGTTGCATCATTTGCATCTTGTTCGCAATTCATTGAATTAGTAATGGCAGGGGCAGAGGTTGATCGTTCCGTATTTCTATATAAAATTAGTAGCAGATCTACTACAATTGTACTAAGGTGACATCACTGCACGCAACCATTCAAGTTTCTCTCATTCTGTCGTTTGGTTGTTTTCTTTAATTTGACTTCTCCTCGTTTCGGTCTGTCTTTGTTATTCGAGGTAGTTGCAAATCATTTATAGGAACAATTTTGTGAAGTAACCTTGGCAGTCCTCTTCTTCCGTCGTGTACTACCTTATCAGCTAGAAAGCTTCTTATTCTGTCTCTTGCGATGAATTCGTTAAGATTTGGCACTCCTTTTCCGATGCTTTCCTTTTAATCATAGCGAAATTATCATAGTGTGCAAATGATGATTCTGAAGTATTCTCATCGCTTCGGCTAAAAATGAGTTAACTCTAGTAGCTGGGCCGTATGTGTATGAATGTCAGTGTGTGTTTGATTCAGGCCGCTTTATTTAATCGATGTCGATCGAGCTTAGAGACATTTCTAGTGATTCCGACACCAACGAACACTATTTTCTGGTTATTAATAGTTATTTTGACATTTAAACACGAAGCATCCGCTTATGGGCAGAAACATAATTGCCTTAATAAAATGAAAACGAATAAATATAATTTAAATGTTCAAAATTTTTAAGAGACTCTCTTTGCGCTAGAAAGGGCATTTAAAATCGAATAAATAATCTTGCAGTTGTTTATTGTGCTTGTTTATTCCTTTATTAGCATAAAGCTCATGAGATGATTAATGGATTGACATTCTGCAGGAAGGCAAAATGTTGTGACAAGATACAAATAAATATGTCATCACGAGTACTTACAACAACAAAATTTGTAATTGTCCTTAATCCATCATCATCTTTGTACAAATTCTAATCTAATTTAGTTTAACAATATCTAACAAGAGTAACAAGACCAAAAGAAGGACGATAAAGGAAAACAGTAGGATATACAAAACAATCAAAAATATAACAACAAGGATAATGTATAAATTGTAAAATACTTTTTTGGTTTTGTATTTTGTGTAAAAATGAATTTTAATGCTTATCATCACATTACCATCATCATCGTCATCCTCATCCATGAGAAAATTTCCCATTTATATTCCGACATTGGGAGCCGGGGACGACGTCGGCAGATATAATGTAATTATAGGGTTGTTGTAAACAGATTTAGATTATTGATTATGATAGATACAGGAAGGCGTTATGTTTTCAATTTAAGTATATTTGAGGGGTTCCCTATCTTTGGAATATAATTTTCAATGTTTCTGGTTTTTTTTGTTGTTACTCAAATAAAGGTTGACATTTATTTTAAATGTGATTATATGTCCATTATACTAACTAATTTGGGTTTAAACGTATTTGTACGTACAGTTTTTACGTAGCCTAAGGTACTGTCATTAATTTAATACCGACAATCGCACAATTACATTTTATTTCGTTTGTGTTTTGTAATAGCGACAGCGGGCCATTCAACGTTTGTAATTTCTGCTAAGTAAGGCTGGAGGTAGGTTGTCTTATACTAAGGAGTCGTAGTAGATCTCTACCGTGCTGGTAGCATGGTCTCATGTGATTTATAGACTCCTGTATTATCTCGATATATGGCCGTTTGGATGCGCGTGAACTTTTTCCTAAATCTATCCTAAAAACAAAAACAAAAAATTAGGAATAGTTTAGGAAATACTTCACAAGCCTCTTTAATACAGTGAATTTTTTCCTAAAACTGATAATATGTCTAAGTATTAGTGAATATGCTATACGAAAAAAGATGAACTGCACGATCAAATAATTGATTTAATATTGATCAATAAAACATTATCAACGCAATTTCTTTTCTCTATATAATTTATCTTATTAAATAAATTTATATCTTAGATATTAATATGAACAACAACTACAATTACTGTTTTTATGTTTTGTATTTGAGTTTCGAAAACCACTCGAATGATTTTCTGGAAAAAATTGGTCAAAGTGGGTCATCGAGCAACGATTGTATATCTGGTAATGCAGATCAGATAAGAAAATTAGAACAAAATCAGGACCTATCGCAAATGATTTCGTACTCGTAAACCTCCTTTTAGTAATTTTTATGATAATCGGTCGAGTTGTTTTCGAAATCTTTTGACAAACATATATATATATATATATATATATATATATATATATATATATATATATATATATATATATATATATATATATATATATATATATATATATATATATACATAAAATCATAATAAAGGCCGCTTATGATTGTTTCACATTTTATGTATTTTTGTTTTTTATGCACATACATATTCATATACATAATATATATATATATATATATATATATATATATATATATATATATATATATATATATATATATATATATATATATATATATATATATATATATATAATTTCGTAATAAAAATAAAGAAGCAACTAAAAAACTTATTTTATTGTCACACATTTAAGCAAGGTCCAGAACCATTTTACCTATAACATCTATAAACGTTTTGTTGTAGGTTTTTTTTAGTTGCAAGTCAATACATAGATAAATAGTAGTATTGGTAAAACAACAAAAAAAATTGTTTGTTCTAATTTTCTTATCTGACCTGTATTACCATCTTTCGATGTGAAACTTTCGGCTAACTTTAATACGGTCAATGTATAGAATTACACGTTATATTTATCAACGTCATCCCCAATATAATACTCTTTTGGCCATACGTGTGCCTAATATTTTTAGATCACGATTGGTCCATTCAAGATGCATATACAGATTGAAGAAATTCTCTTGGAAAAAACAGGGTACCAAAAAGATAAAAACCACCCCATGTGACCATGTCATATGTTGAACGGACACATTTCAAAATATCCGTTCCAGAAACCACTCCAAGCTCTTGGCCATAGATGACACTGATATATTTATATCACGGTTGAACCATTCAAGAAGTACACACAATTTGAAGAAATTCCCTTGGCAATAACAGGTTCAAATAAGACAAAAACCACCCCATGTGACCATGTCATAGGTTGAACGGACCCGTTTAAATATATCCGTTCAAGAAACCACTCCAAGCTGTTGGCCATAGATGACACTGATATTTTTAGATCATGGTTGGTCCATTCAAGAAGTACACACAATTTGAAGAAATTCTCTTGGCAATAACAGGTTCAAATAAGACAAAAACCACCCCATGTGACCATGTCATATGTTGAACGGACACATTTCAATATATCCGTTCCAGAAACCACTCCAAGCTCTTGGCCATAGATGAGACTGATATTTTTAGATCATGGTTGGTCCATTCAAGAAGTACACACTGTTTGAAGAAATTCTCTTGGCAATAACAGGTTCAAATAAGACAAAAACCACCCCATGTCATATGTTGAACGGAAAAAATTAAACATATCTGTTCCAGAAACCACTCCAAGCTCTTGGCCATAGATGAGACTGATATTTTTAGATCATGGTTGGTCCATTCAAGAAGCACACACAGTTTGAAGAAATTCTCTTGGCAATAACAGGTTCAAATAAGACAAAAACCACCCCATGTCATATGTTGAACGGAAAAAATTAAACATATCTGTTCCAGAAACCACTCCAAGCTCTTGGCCATAGATGAGACTGATATTTTTAGATCATGGTTGGTCCATTCAAGAAGTACACACAATTTGAAGAAATTCTCTTGGCAATAACATGTTCAAATAAGACAAAAACCACCCCATGTGACTATGTCATATGTTGAACGGACACATTTCAATATATCCGTTCCAGAAACCACTCCAAGCTCTTGGCCATAGATGAGACTGATATTTTTAGATCATGGTTGGTCCATTCAAGAAGTACACACTGTTTGAAGAAATACTCTTGGCAATAACAGGTTCAAATAAGACAAAAACCATCCCATGTCATATGTTGAACGGAAAAATTTCAATATATCCGTTCCAGAAACCACTCTAAGCTCTTGGCCATAGATGAGACTGATATTTTTAGATCATGGTTGGTCCATTCAAGAAGCACACAGAGTTTGAAGAAATTCTCTTGGCAATAACAGGTCCAAATAAGACAAAAACCACCCCATGTCATATGTTGAACGGAAAAAATTCAATATATCTGTTCCAGAAACCACTCCAAGCTCTTGGCCATAGATGAGACTGATATTTTTAGATCATGGTTGGTCCATTCAAGAAGCACACACAGTTTGAAGAAATTCCCTTGGCAATAACAGGTTCAAATAAGACAAAAACCACCCCATGTCATATGTTGAACGGAAAAAATTCAATATATCTGTTCCAGAAACCACTCTAAGCTCTTGGCCATAGATGACACTGACATTTTTAGATCATGGTTGGTCCATTCAAGAAGTACACTCAATTTGAAGAAATTCCCTTGGCAATAACAGGTTCAAATAAGACAAAAACCACCCCATGTCATATGTTGAACGGAAAAAATTCAATATATCTGTTCCAGAAACCACTCTAAGCTCTTGGCCATAGATGACACTGACATTTTTAGATCATGGTTGGTCCATTCAAGAAGTACACACAATTTGAAGAAATTCCCTTGGCAATAACAGGTTCAAATAAGACGAAAACCACCCCATGTCATATGTTGAACGGAAAAAATTCAATATATCTGTTCCAGAAACCACTCCAAGCTCTTGGCCATAGATGAGACTGATATTTTTAGAACATGGTTGGTCCATTCAAGAAGCACACACAATTTGAAGAAATTCCCTTGGCAATAACAGGTTCAAATAAGACAAAAACCACCCAATGTCATATGTTGAACGGAAAAAATTCAATATATCTGTTCCAGAAACCACTCCAAGCTCTTGGCCATAGATGAGACTGATATTTTTAGATCATGGTTGGTCCATTCAAGAAGCACACACAGTTTGAAGAAATTCTCTTGGCAATAACAGGTTCAAATAAGACAAAAACCACCCCATGTCATATGTTGAACGGAAAAAATTCAATATATCTGTTCCAGAAACCACTCCAAGCTCTTGGCCATAGATGAGACTGATATTTTTAGATCATGGTTGGTCCATTCAAGAAGCACACACAATTTGAAGAAATTCCCTTGGCAATAACAGGTTCAAATAAGACAAAAACCACCCCATGTCATATGTTGAACGGAAAAAATTCAATATATCTGTTCCAGAAACCACTCCAAGCTCTTGGCCATAGATGAGACTGATATTTTTAGATCATGGTTGGTCCATTCAAGAAGCACACACAGTTTGAAGAAATTCCCTTGGCAATAACAGGTTCAAATAAGACAAAAACCACCCCATGTCATATGTTGAACGGAAAAAATTCAATATATCTGTTCCAGAAACCACTCCAAGCTCTTGGCCATAGATGAGACTGATATTTTTAGATCATGGTTGGTCCATTCAAGAAGTACACACAATTTGAAGAAATTCTCTTGGCAATAACATGTTCAAATAAGACAAAAACCACCCCATGTGACTATGTCATATGTTGAACGGACACATTTTAATATATCCGTTCCAGAAACCACTCCAAGCTCTTGGCCATAGATGAGACTGATATTTTTAGATCATGGTTGGTCCATTCAAGAAGTACACACTGTTTGAAGAAATACTCTTGGCAATAACAGGTTCAAATAAGACAAAAACCATCCCATGTCATATGTTGAACGGAAAAATTTCAATATATCCGTTCCAGAAACCACTCATATTTTGAAATGTGTCCGTTCAACATAAGACATGGTCACATGGGGTGGTTTTTGTTTTATTTGAACCTGTTATTGCCAAGAGAATTTCTTCAAACTCTGTGTGCTTCTTGAATGGACCAACCATGATCTAAAAATATCAGTCTCATCTATGGCCAAGAGCTTGGAGTGGTTTCTGGAACAGATATATTGAATTTTTTCCGTTCAACATATGACATGGGGTGGCTTTTGTCTTATTTGAACCTGTTATTGCCAAGAGAATTTCTTCATATTGTGTGTACTTCTTGAATGGACCAACCATGATCTAAAAATATCAGTGTCATCTATGGCCAAGAGCTTAGAGTGGTTTCTGGAACAGATATATTGAATTTTTCCGTTCAACATATGACATGGGGTGGTTTTTGTCTTATTTGAACCTGTTATTGCCAAGAGAATTTCTTCAAATTGTGTGTACTTCTTGAATGGACCAACCATGATCTAAAAATATCAGTGTCATCTATGGCCAAGAGCTTGGAGTGGTTTCTGGAACAGATATATTGAATTTTTTCCGTTCAACATATGACATGGGGTGGTTTTTGTCTTATTTGAACCTGTTATTGCCAAGAGAATTTCTTCAAACTGTGTGTGCTTCTTGAATGGACCAACCATGATCTAAAAATATCAGTCTCATCTATGGCCAAGAGCTTGGAGTGGTTTCTGGAACAGATATATTGAATTTTTTCCGTTCAACATATGACATGGGGTGGTTTTTGTCTTATTTGAACCTGTTATTGCCAAGGGAATTTCTTCAAACTGTGTGTGCTTCTTGAATGGACCAACCATGATCTAAAAATATCAGTCTCATCTATGGCCAAGAGCTTGGAGTGGTTTCTGGAACAGATATATTGAATTTTTTCCGTTCAACATATGACATGGGGTGGTTTTTGTCTTATTTGAACCTGTTATTGCCAAGAGAATTTCTTCAAACTGTGTGTGCTTCTTGAATGGACCAACCATGATCTAAAAATATCAGTCTCATCTATGGCCAAGAGCTTGGAGTGGTTTCTGGAACAGATATATTGAATTTTTTCCGTTCAACATATGACATGGGGTGGTTTTTGTCTTATTTGAACCTGTTATTGCCAAGGGAATTTCTTCAAACTGTGTGTGCTTCTTGAATGGACCAACCATGATCTAAAAATATCAGTCTCATCTTTGGCCAAGAGCTTGGAGTGGTTTCTGGAACAGATATATTGAATTTTTTCCGTTCAACATATGACATGGGGTGGTTTTTGTCTTATTTGAACCTGTTATTGCCAAGGGAATTTCTTCAAATTGTGTGTGCTTCTTGAATGGACCAACCATGATCTAAAAATATCAGTCTCATCTATGGCCAAGAGCTTGGAGTGGTTTCTGGAACAGATATATTGAATTTTTCCGTTCAACATATGACATGGTGTGGTTTTTGTCTTATTTGAACCTGTTATTGCCAAGAGAATTTCTTCAAACTGTGTGTGCTTCTTGAATGGACCAACCATGATCTAAAAATATCAGTCTCATCTATGGCCAAGAGCTTGGAGTGGTTTCTGGAACAGATATATTGAATTTTTTCCGTTCAACATATGACATTGGGTGGTTTTTGTCTTATTTGAACCTGTTATTGCCAAGGGAATTTCTTCAAATTGTGTGTGCTTCTTGAATGGACCAACCATGATCTAAAAATATCAGTCTCATCTATGGCCAAGAGCTTGGAGTGGTTTCTGGAACAGATATATTGAATTTTTTCCGTTCAACATATGACATGGGGTGGTTTTCGTCTTATTTGAACCTGTTATTGCCAAGGGAATTTCTTCAAATTGTGTGTACTTCTTGAATGGACCAACCATGATCTAAAAATGTCAGTGTCATCTATGGCCAAGAGCTTAGAGTGGTTTCTGGAACAGATATATTGAATTTTTTCCGTTCAACATATGACATGGGGTGGTTTTTGTCTTATTTGAACCTGTTATTGCCAAGGGAATTTCTTCAAATTGTGTGTACTTCTTGAATGGACCAACCATGATCTAAAAATGTCAGTGTCATCTATGGCCAAGAGCTTAGAGTGGTTTCTGGAACAGATATATTGAATTTTTTCCGTTCAACATATGACATGGGGTGGTTTTTGTCTTATTTGAACCTGTTATTGCCAAGAGAATTTCTTCAAACTGTGTGTGCTTCTTGAATGGACCAACCATGATCTCAAAATATTAGTGTCGTCTATGGCCAAGAGCTTGGAGTGGTTTCTGGAACAGATATATTGAATTTTTTCCGTTCAACATATGACATGGGGTGGTTTTTGTCTTATTTGAACCTGTTATTGCCAAGGGAATTTCTTCAAATTGTGTGTGCTTCTTGAATGGACCAACCATGATCTAAAAATATCAGTCTTATCTATGGCCAAGAGCTTGGAGTGGTTTCTGGAATAGATATATTGAATTTTTTCCGTTCAACATATGACATGGGGTGGTTTTTGTCTTATTTGAACCTGTTATTGCCAAGGGAATTTCTTCAAATTGTGTGTGCTTCTTGAATGGACCAACCATGATCTAAAAATATCAGTCTCATCTATGGCCAAGAGCTTGGAGTGGTTTCTGGAACAGATATATTGAATTTTTTCCGTTCAACATATGACATGGGGTGGTTTTTGTCTTATTTGAACCTGTTATTGCCAAGAGAATTTCTTCAAATTGTGTGTGCTTCTTGAATGAACCAGCCATGATCTAAAAATATTAGTGTCATCTATGGCCAAGAGCTTAGAGTGGTTTGTGGAACAGATATATTGAATTTTTTCCGTTCAACTTATGACATGGGGTGGTTTTTGTCTTATTTGAACCTGTTATTGCCAAGAGAATTTCTTCAAACTGTGTGCTACTTGAATGGACCAACCATGATCTAAAAATATCAGTGTCATCTATGGCCAAGAGCTTAGAGTGGTTTGTGGAACGGATATATTGAAATGTGTCCGTTCAACATATGACATAGTCACATGGGGTGGTTTTTGTCTTATTTGAACCTGTTATTGCCAAGAGAATTTCTTCAAACTGTGTGTGCTTCTTGAATGGACCAACCATGATCTCAAAATATTAGTGTCGTCTATGGCCAAGAGCTTGGAGTGGTTTCTGGAATAGATATATTGAATTTTTTCCGTTCAACATATGACATGGGGTGGTTTTTATCTTATTTGAACCTGTTATTGCCAAGAGAATTTCTTCAAACAGTGTGTGCTTCTTGAATGGACCAACCATGATCTAAAAATATCAGTCTCATCTATGGCCAAGAGCTTGGAGTAGTTTCTGGAATAGATATATTGAATTTTTTCCGTTCAACATATGACATGGGGTGGTTTTTGTCTTATTTGAACCTGTTATTGCCAAGAGAATTTCTTCAAATTGTGTGTGCTTCTTGAATGAACCAGCCATGATCTAAAAATATTAGTGTCATCTATGGCCAAGAGCTTAGAGTGGTTTGTGGAACAGATATATTGAATTTTTTCCGTTCAACTTATGACATGGGGTGGTTTTTGTCTTATTTGAACCTGTTATTGCCAAGAGAATTTCTTCAAACTGTGTGTGCTACTTGAATGGACCAACCATGATCTAAAAATATCAGTCTCATCTATGGCCAAGAGCTTAGAGTGGTTTGTGGAACGGATATATTGAAATGTGTCCGTTCAACATATGACATAGTCACATGGGGTGGTTTTTGTCTTATTTGAACCTGTTATTGCCAAGAAACTTTCTTCAAACTGTGTGTGCTTCTTGAATGGACCAACCATGATCTAAAAATATCAGTCTCATCTATGGCCAAAGGCTTAGAGTGGTTTCTGGAACAGATATATTGAATTTTTTCCGTTCAACATATGACATGGGGTGGTTTCTGAGTTATTTGAACCTGGTAATAGCAAGAGAATTTCTTCAAACTGTGTAGGCATGTTAAATGGACCAAACATGATCTAAAAATATTAGTCTCATCTATGGCCAAGAGCCTGTAGTGGTTTCTAGATCAAATTATAACTAGTATTTTTTTTAATTGTCATATTCAATTATTTTGTTGAATGCTTTATTATAATCACTAATTGAAAGATTCACTAATACTATCAAACTGTTTTAAATTTAGGAAAGTTTTAGGAAATTCTTCATCACCGTGCCGTTTGGTCCATATTAGGGATAGATGTTGATATGTTATTAAAACTCTGAAATGGTCTAGTCCCCTGAATAAGTGTTGACATTTGGTACGCTAGGATTCCTATAGGTTTTGTTTATCGGCCTAGTTCAGAATTAGACACTTAACTATTTCGACCCAATTCAGTAGGTGTTGTAGGATTCCAGTGTGATATCTGCCTGGCCTACAATTTTATTTCTTAACACATTTAGTATGCCGTAACATATAGGGGTTCCTCTTAGGTCTCTGTATACTGCCAATTTTTGGCGACGCTTTTCTTCCAGGAGTAAAATACTTCCAGCTAATTCCCTAATGGTTTGGGCTCATACATAATACGATTCCACTTTCTTTTAGTTCATTAATGGGACCTATAACAGACATTTTTACATATATTTTAATCAAGAAACTCAGAACATATTTCAAATCAGTAGAGAACTTACACAGGTATAAGCAGTATTAACATAATACGTAGGCGGGATCACTACTTGGTCACTGCACAGCTTCGATAAAACTCGTTCGCTTCTGCGGTTCGATTATGGGCGGGTCGTCCCATAGTAAGATCCCCAAAAAATCCGTTTAGCCCACACAGAAAGAGCAGCTAAATGAGTTTATCGTCGGAAGGGGCATAAATGGTGGAAGGCTAAGGTTCTGAAAATATATATTTTATCTATATACAATGGGCGCAGATCGCCATTCGCAACCGGGATGGAAACCCCTATGTTATCATTACTAACAAATGTAATTTATAATTATTACAACTTAATAGGTCAAAAAGGTTGCGCGGTACACTTGGATCTAAAGGCTTATTGTGATAAAATGATAACACTTTATTCACCTATACAATCTGAATCCATATTCACCTACTCGCACCATTACTGTATATCATCAGTTTGTAACCTGGCACGAGAGATGGGTCGGTGATAAGATCTGTACTCGTCCAGAGTGTCTAAGTTATGTTTATCATCGTAATCAGATTTTCAGCTTTCGGAATGACAGTATCTACCACTTGATAATACATTTATAGACACATGATATGTTTTTCTCTTCCGGCGTTATACATGATTCATCGAGTAGATTTTCGCCGACCGTCTCCATTAGAGATTTTAGTGACTTTTTTATCTATTGATCACAATTGACAAAAAACCCACTGGCGCTCTTCCAAGTTTACAGTAAAATTTAAATATATTTTCTCGAACCTGATGTGGGGTACTTTCTCATAACACCGCAATTCGCACTTTTCCGTAATTTTTTTGCGTATCTTTGCGGTAAGTTTGTGGCTTGCCTCATTTTGATAGGCAACGAAAGGTTTTATTCTTAGAACATAAAATAAATAATCACTTCCTCGACTGCTTAAGTATGGGCGATCAGGAATTCGACGAAGAGATTAATACACACTCGTTTTGTATATATTCAGAATCTCAAAGGCGCTCAAGTTCCTTGTAGAGATTCGAAGGCACTAAATTCTTTCGGCCTTTATAAATCTGAACATGGGGATGAGGGTGCTGCCTTCATCTTCTTATCAACGAGGTATAACATAATACAACCTTTACTTGTTAGATGGTTAGGCTGCACAGCGCCAACTACTCGTCAATAATACGGGCTAAGACGCTGAAGAGACCTACAAGCAAATTACATACCGAAGGAAGAAACTCTCGAAGACATATAGGTTTAAAAGCCTAACGTCATTTATTCCCGGTTGAGATGCGTATCAGTGTATCACACATCGAAGATACAATTTGGAATAAAGAAATATTGATTATGCCTCTGTTGATATATAAAAAGCTAATGACGATACCAATTTGGAAGTATGTAATTCAAACACAAGCCTCAATCCTAGGATGAGCTATTAGCCATTAGAAACGAGTATTGACTACTATTGAACAAGGTTAAGTTGATAATATTATATTCTCTCTTGCCCGTCTTGCGCCTATATATAGTACACTGACGGATCGAAAACAACTGTGGGAACTGGAGTTTGAATAGTCGGGCGTATGTTCACACTCAGCATACCCTTAGGGAAACCAAAAACAGGTCTGTAGACCTCAATTTATTTTATTAGCATTACTTGTTCTAGCCGGCCAGGTGTCTTTCTTAGTCTAGAACTAACAGGAATACGCAAGTGATCCAATAAAAAATCTATTTCAGCCAATCCTAACAACGATAATGGATCCCAGGGGTCAAAACCAGAAGGGGTAGAGGTACGGTTACATTTGGAAACTTTAGCTGCAACGTCAGTCGTTATAAATGGAGTGAAGAGAGGCACTGTGGTTTATCACATTTCTTCGTGGTTTGAAAGAGAACACCAGGAGTACAGTGACGAAGAATAAAATGTGTAGAGCTACAAAGTATTTATTGTTAGTCGTTTTTGATTTATTATAATCAAGTTTATAATTAATATTCATCGGCCCGAGAGCAACTCATCGAATGCTCTCAGTATTGGATACTCGAATATTTAATTCTCTTTTTGCTCTCGCACATTACATACGATCGTTATACCACATAGTGGCGGGTATCAAAAATCTAATAATCTAATGATAGTGAAGTATTTCCTAAACTTTCCTAAAAATTAAAATCCGCCATTTTTGTTTCAATGTATGTTTCAAAAAATGCAAATAAGTACGGTGACTATAATAAAACTTGTTAAGATTGTTTTTCCGAACAATTTTCCCAATTCTAGAAACACCGCTACAAAATACTAAGCACACTTTTGAGTTGTTCTGAATCAAAACTAACAGATAAACATCATTCCATGGAAAAATCTAGGGGCCCCGGGTGGTTTAGGAAATTAAATTTGTAAAGAGGTCAATTTGCATATCGTATGGTTTTTCCGAGCAATTTTCCCAATTCCAGAAACACCGCTACCAAATACTAAGCACACTTTTGAGTTGTTCTGAATCAAAACTAACAGATAAACACCATTCCATTGAAAAATCTAGGGGCCCCGGGTGTTTTAGGAAATAAAACTTGTTAAGAAGTCAATTTGCATATCGTATGGTTTTTCCGAGCAATTTTCCCAATTCCAGAAACACCGCTACCAAATACTAAGCACACTTTTGAGTTGTTCTGAATCAAAACTAACAGATAAACACCATTCCATTGAAAAATCTAGGGGCCCCGGGTGGTTTAGGAAATTAAATTTGTAAAGAGGTCAATTTGCATATCGTATGGTTTTTCCGAGCAATTTTCCCAATTCCAGAAACACCGCTACCAAATACTAAGCACACTTTTGAGTTGTTCTGAATTAAAACTAACAGATAAACACCATTCCATTGAAAAATCTAGGGGCCCCGGGTGTTTTAGGAAATAAAACTTGTTAAGAAGTCAATTAGCATAACGTATGGTTTTTCCGAACAATTTTCCCAATTCTAGAAACACCGCTACCAAATACTAAGCACACTTTTGAGTTGTTCTGAATCAAAACTAACAGATAAACACCATTCCATTGAAAAATCTAGGGGCCCCGGGTGGTTTAGGAAATTAAATTTGTAAAGAGGTCAATTTGCATATCGTATGGTTT
Organism: Nephrotoma guestfalica; assembly: GCA_963691935.1. Lineage (NCBI taxonomy): Eukaryota > Metazoa > Arthropoda > Insecta > Diptera > Tipulidae > Nephrotoma > Nephrotoma guestfalica. The sequence goes on from OY829913.1 coordinate 254,183,682, forward strand.
TTCCGAGCAATTTTCCCAATTCCAGAAACACCGCTACCAAACACAAAGCACAGTTTTGAGTAGTTCTGGATCAAAACTAAGAGATAAACACCATTCCATGGAAAAATCTAGGGGCCCCGGGTGATTTAGGAAATTAAATTTGTAAAGAGGTCAATTTGCATATCGTATGGTTGAAACACAGAGGTCGTGAGGTCGAGAGGTTGAAACACCCGGGGCCCCTAGATTTTTGAATGGAATGGTGTTTATCTGTTAGTTTTGATTCAGAACAACTCAAAAGTGTGCTTAGTATTTGGTAGCGGTGTTTCTGGAATTGGGAAAATTGCTCGGAAAAACCCTACGATATGCAAATTGACCTTTTACAAGTACTTAGTCACCGTACTTATTTGCATTTTTTCTTAATTTATAATTTACTCGTTTATACGAAGTTTTACGCATACATTGAAACAAAAATGGCGGATTTTAATATTTAGGAAAGTTTAGGAAATACTTCACTATCATGAGCAAACACGTGAAGTTTTTCCTAAATAATCCTAATTCTGTTTTTAGGATAGTTTAGGAAATAGTTCCCACGAATATAATCTAGACGTCGCATCGCATGCGCTTTTGTTTATTTACAGTTAACTCAACAGTCTTTCGTGTTATCTCGTGGAAAGTCGTTGCAAGGCCGCTTGCTTTTGGAAATATACTCTTGGCAAGTGGATTGCCCCCACCAACGTTCCTTCGATCTTAGGGGTGCTGTCTCTATTTTATAATACTTACCCCAAACACATACATAACAATCTCTTGCACCTCTTGAAATGACTAATTAATTTAAACTACGATTTTAATTTAACTACGAATTATAAAAACCAAAACCGATTAAGTGTTAAATTTACGGCAAAGTTACGAACTAGCGTTATAAATAAATGCCCACACACTCAGATTGTGACTGGATTACATCTGCCGCCCGAAATGGTAGACATGGAGCTCGCTGTATGCCTAGAAATATAAGGAGTGAATAATAATTATGATATTACTGTAAATGAGAACAAAAATGTACTAAATGTGATGATGTGCATAATCACTACAATATCAGGAACTATCGAGAAAAATATTCCTGTCCGACTAAAATACCGATGTCATGGGACCTAGTCACCGTACTCCTCCGCTTTCTCGTAGTAGTCTGATCAACGTTGTGCCGTATTGTCTACACCGCGTAGATAATTAATATTCTACCTGTGTAGAGAATGTATGTAAACAGTTAAAACAGTGACGTTGAGAACATAGGGAATGTAGGCAATATCGAAAATGATTGTTTCTGTTAGAAATCAGCAAAATTCTATGATTTACTTGTTGTTGGAGCCATTTCGCCTCGATGGAGATTTATTTCTTTTTCACGTTTGAAAAATTGGAACCCAACTTAACATGTGTTGCTATGTTCGAAAAATGGAATGATAAGCAAAAATTGATATTTCTTGCAGAGCCTCCAGATACTGCCCAGCACACGTTATTTTAACACAGTACTAGTTTTGCCTGTTCGCGTACTTCTTTAAAATTTTACTAGCATTTTTTTTGCATTTTTAAATTCGTTTTCCGAAATGAAACGAACCAATTAAATTGTTTGATTTTCTTTTGTTTTGCTTGTTTGTTACAGGGCGGTGATGATTTATTTTGATGTTTGTAGTCGATGACGTTTCGTTCTCTATTACTCCTTTTCTCTCATTATTTGTGTTGTGCAGTACAAGTAAATAATAATATAGCCAAAGAGCTATTAAATTTAAACAGTTGGTTTTTAATTTTTTGTAATTTGCTTAATTTATTTCCAAAAATAGTTCTTGACTAAACGCATTCTGGACGTCCAATTTTGGGCCACTTTTTCGAGTGGTCGCTGGTCGTATACCACGAATAACAAGAACAATGCTGACCTTCAAGGCGTCAATTGTTGCTGGTTCACTTCAGGTAGCCCCACCGGAAATAATCGAGGGGTGTCAAATCGCACGACCTTGGAGGCCAATTGACAGATCCATTTCTCGAAATCAAGTTATCGCCAAATTTTGATTTTAATAAGTCGATGGTTGCGGTCGCCGTATGGCACGAAGCGCCATTCTATTGAAACCACATCTCGCCCGGATCAATGTCATCCATATTTTCAAAAAAAAAAAAAAAATCATTGATCATGGTACGGTAACGATCCCCATTGACCGTAACATGATCCCCGGCCTCATTGAAGAAATAAGCTCCGATGATGCCACAAGCGTGTAAACCGCACCAAACGGTGCTTTTTTCTGGATGTAATGGAGTCTGTAGCGTCTCTGGTGGATTGATCTCACTCCATATGCGGCAATTTTATTTATTAACAAACCCGTTAAGCCAAAAATGAGCCTTATCGCTGAACACTACGATAAAATAACGCGTCATTTGCCAACTGCTCTAGAATCCAGTCGATGAAAAAACGACGCTCATAATAGTCTCGTGGCTTCAATTCCTGCACCAGCTGGATCTTGTACGGGTGTAGGCCAAGCTCGACGACGAATCGATAAATTTGGATCTTCCTTCACACTTACATTTACAGTGGCGATCTTCTCTGTACGCACACTCCTTCGACGTGTTGATGTTATTGCATCCTCTAGAGAGAATGTGGTACGAAATCTATCCACAGTTCGTCGGATGTCGTCTATAAGTTGTGCGAATCGACGACTGATTTTCAAAGTAAATTTTATTAATTTCGTAGCGTTGTTCAAGCGTGAGTCTATTCACGATGATTTGCCATATTTTTCATAAAAATTAAATTTTTTGTTTTATTTTTTTACAATTTCAAGTTCTATCAGGCTTAAAAAAGCACCCGTTATATCCCGACAGATTGGGCATGTCGATTTATTGCTGGTATTAAACCATTTGTACTGAAAATACAAAGAACAATTAGGATCTTGTATACGTAAAATATAGTTTGCAAGAGATTTCGAACCATATATTGTGTTTTAACCACATCGCGACTTTGTAATAGTCTCCCACCTGTAGATTACACTGTATCGTCACTTGGCCGAGAGGATGGTTGATGGCAAATTTAATCATTAGTTCCATTTTCGTATCATCGACGTTACATCGGCCATAAATTTCATAAAAGCTTTGTACAGCTTGAATACGCTTTCCAAAAATATATTAACTTTCACATCGTTGAAACGGCCAACTGACAGACGCCGATACCACTCATGAACTAAGCGATATTCGTATAAAATCATAATATTTTAGCACCAATCTACACGGGTACAATGTAAGCGAATTAATCACAAAATTTATAATTCCACTAAGAAATAATAGACCGTCAAGGGATTCTGTGGCGACATTTCTGAAATCAAAATAATGTTAAATCAAATGTAAACCTAAATAGTTATTCAGCAAATCGTTACATGGCTCAAAACATCTATAATTACCGGACACTTAAACCGTAGTAAATCTCCACTAATTTTTTAACCAAAGTTGAATTATATTAGCGTTATACATTTACCAGCATTTCCCGCATCCCGGCTTAATTTTATATTTAGCTCGGTTAAGAATTTGTATTAATTTGTTTCTGACATAATAGAAGATAAAATTATTTCACTAATTACAGTGACGAGAAAAAATATAAAAATCGTCAACCACCCTATGCATATACAAAAAAAAACGTAAACAAAGAGATAATTGGTTCACGTGACTAGCGCTGCACAAATAAAAACGCAACAAACGCACTTGCCTGTCACTAACACCAACTCAACGATATTTGTTTATGTTGTCATGGCGATTTATATACTGGATCTGTTTCTTGCACCTTAGCTGTCTGTGTTAGTACAATTTTAAAATAAAGGGTTAGGGAAAAAGTTCGTGGCCTTTTTTGGGTGACATTGAAACAAATAATTTTCTTATTTCAAATGAACTTTATCAAACCAAATATGTGCCATTTTGATCGATGACCTTTTGCCATTTTTCTGGTAGAGCCATGATCCCATCACTATAGAATTATGTAGTTTAGAGGCGACAAATCGAGACAACTCATTTTCGCAGGCTTTTTTGAATTTAATGTAAAATCATTAAGATGGTTCTGCATGAACCGGAACAAATGGTAGTTCGATGGTGCAAGGTCAGGACTATATGGTGGGTGCATCAAAACTTCCCAGTCAAGTTCTCTCAGTTTCTGCCGGGCCATCAACGATGTGTGTGGTCTAGCGTTATCATGATGGAACACAACGCCCTTTCTGCTAATCAATTCGGGACGTTTTACCTGAATTGCTATAGCCTTAAACGCGTTAGTAGTTGAAAGATTAGAATTAATCGTTTTGCCTTGTGACAGCACCTCATAATGAACGATTCCTTTCCAATACCACCAAACACACAGCATTACCTTTCTTGGCGTCAATCCTGGATTTGATACCGTTTGGGAAGCTTCATTTTCATCACCAGTAATCATTCGCTTTAAAAATGGCTCAATTTCGTTCCGTTTCAGCAGTTAGAAATCCGGTCCATTAAATGTTAAATTTTTAACTGTTAATTTATGTGGTACCCAAACGCCAAGCTTTTTGTATCAAGCCATTTTCAAATGGTTTAAAACTGTTTTGTGATCAATATTTAGTTCTTTACCAATTGCATGGCTGCTTATATGCCGGTCTTCTTCAATTTTCTGGTCGACCAGAGCAAGGTGCATCTTTGATATCCATATTTCCAGAACGAAAGCGCTTGAACCTTTTCTTTGCTGTTGATTTTGATAAAGCACCTTCTCCATAAACAGAACAAATTTTTTCGAGATATATGAATGTAAAGCCATCTACCGGGAAAAAGGCCACGTACTTTTTCTCCTACCTATTAAAGTACATCGGGATGAGGTTGCCAAGATGTTGGAAGTTTGGTTTCGATCTAATGAAACTATGAATTCTTTGAAAAATATTTTGAACTTACATACAAAGTATAATCACAATGCTTTAGCGAATTATAATGTTTCGCTACGCAACTGTTACCCTCTTTATAACCTTTATAAATAACATCTGGTTATCACCCAGAGTAACCCAAAATTTTTAAAATATTTGAAAAAAGTCCAATATCTATATGAAGCTGTAAATCCAGGCAAAAAAATTCGATTGACACGGTTCGATTCGTATATAACGACCTGTATGCTACCCTTTTGCTTAAGAAATGGGTGCTGAACTTGGGTAATAAAAGTGGATACAGTATTCGTTTCGAAGGTGTATACAGACTGCACAGAGAATTTCATTCATAGCTGCGAATTTAGCATTGTACTGTATTTTATTTGGTCTCGTTAAAATAAAAGAAATGAACTCGATTCCGACTAGATGTAAAATTTAAATTTTTTTTAATGTAGCGCCGGATGCAAACAAATTCTTTGAACCTTACTATTTTTCGGGTTCCTTCAGGATCGATGTGAAACCTTAACAGGACATATATTATCTCTTCGGATATTACCCCCACCGACAATACCCCGCTGCTATTACTCTCGGGCGATTACCCCTAGCCTTTATCCCTCGGATATCGTCGTAAATACGTGAGTTTTGATATCAGATCCCACTAGAAACATGATGGTTGACAAAAAATGGAAACAAATTTCACTACATTGAAACGTTTGCAAAAATTAACTGATTACGGAACAATATACCATTTCGTACTCCTTACTTACTCCTTAATTTTGCTTTTTTTATTATTCGTCTATCTACAGAGATAAAGATAATACAAATAGAATAAATTATAAATTTATTTTGCAACCCCTTTTATCAAAACAGCTTAATAGGATCTTTAAAGTGATCCTTATGTTCTCAAATTGGTTGACCTATACGAAGTCAAGAAACACCATACTGGAAATTTTAAAATGTTAGATAAATCCATCATTTCTTAACGAATTTTGATGAAACTTGGTTAGAAGCATTGTAACAAGGAATCTAGGGTCAGTTCGTGTTGGACCCAACTCCGCCATTTCATAACCAATCATAATGAAATTTTGTTTCTAGGATTGATTTTGGATTCAAACATAGATGAAGAAAGTTTTTAAATTTGACTATTCTGGATAGAACTTGGATAATTCAATAATTGTGTGAATCGTATAGGTCTGTGTTGTAATTCTAATAAGTATTTTGAACGCAGTTCTAAACAACGAACAAAGCTTTGGAACATTTTAATTTCTGCTTTTATTCATTAATTAGGTAAGCCAACAAGTTTCGATAATATTTTATTTATTCAAATATCGATAACTAAACCAGTGTTGGAAACCGTAACTATACTTTGGGTGTGGTGGTCCCTATTTAGATCTCATTGACATATTTCACTTATATGGTCGGCAATTGTAGTACGCATAGTTATCTGATTCTTATAAAACCATATTGATTGTTAACCAAATGTGAAGCCTTTACACGTGCTTAATCATTTCCTTTATATGAACGCATCACATAATCGGAATCGGAAATCACCTCGCACCAATCAAACTATAAATAACACATATCCTAATTACAATTTACAATTATAATTACGGCAAACAAATGATATGAAATTGTACCCGAACAAACCGTTCCTACACCATAAAACATTTTCATCCATTCATCAGCTGTTATATCATTTTATTGATTTCTCTCGTAAGAGCACTTCAACATTTCATGCACGTGCAATTATTAATTTTTTTTTATTGCCATGTCATTAAAATTCATTCATCTCATCGAATTTAATCAAAAATCAACTATGCAGCACATACAAAATATAAAAATGTCAATCTTACAATATTCGGTTTGAATTGGAGTGGAGGTTCTCCTTGTACGAGTATATAACGGGTGTTTTTTTAGGAGGTTTGTTTTTCCGATAGATGTCGTTTTATTTTATGACAGTTGTTTTGACAGCTCAAAGTGGCATTTCTACTCAGTATTGTTTGGCAAATCATTATGAATAGGTTAACTCCAGAACAACGTTTTCAAATCGTGGAAATTTATTTTCAAAATCAGTGTTCAATTAAAAATGTTTATAGAGCACTTCGTGAATTTTATGGTGCACATAATCGTCCGTCAGAGACCACCATAAAGAACGTAATTACCAAATTTCGGTCTACATTCACTCTTTTGGATGCCAAGCCACCGACAAGAATGAGAAGAGTTCGTACAGAAGAAAATATTGCTGTCGTTGAGGCCAGTGTCGAAGAAAACGACAATTTATCGATTCGTCGTCGTGCTCAGCAAATTGGACTTTGTCCATCGACTTTATGGAAAATTTTACGTAAAGATTTGGGTTTGGTGCCATACAAAATTCAATTGGTGCAAGAATTAAAGCCACACGACCATCGTTTGCGCCGTGAATTCAGTGATTGGTCGTTAAATCAATTGAACGAAGATCCATTTTTTTACCGTAAAATTCTCTTCAGTGATGAGGCGCATTTTTGGTTAAATGGATACGTCAACAAACAAAATTATCGCATTTGGAGCAAAGATAATCCACACGCCGTTCTAGAATTACCAATGCATCCTGATAAATGTACTGTTTGGTGCGGTCTATGGGCTGGTGGGATCATCGGTCCATATTTCTTTAAAAATGAGGAAGGACGACGCGTTACCGTGAATGGAAATCAATACAGAACCATGTTAAATGAGTTTTTGTTGTCAAATCTTGAAGATATGGATATGAATGAAATGTGGTTTCAACAAGATGGTGCCACTTGCCATACAGCACGTGAAACAATCGACTTATTGAAAGAAACTTTCAACGACAACATTATTTCGAGAAATGGTCCGGTGAATTGGCCTCCGCGTTCGTGCGATTTGACGCCACTCGATTACTTTTTGTGGAGATACGTGAAGTCATTGGTTTATGTGGATAAACCTCAATCGATTGACGCTTTGGAAACCAATATTCAACGTGTCATTGCTGACATACGCCCTCAAATGCTTGAAAAAGTGCTGGAAAATTGGACCTCCAGAATGACATTTGTGAAAAATAGTCGTGGTAGCCATATGTCAGAAATTGTGTTTAAATGTTAAATGCCAAAAAATTATCTACCAAATAAAAAAAAATTTTGGTCATTTCATAATTTTATATGTGTTTTATTCAAAAAAAAAATCGGCAACCTCTTAAAAAAACACCCTATATATGCCATCCATGCTCTCTAGTGGGTCTATAGTGTTTTATTTATATGTGCGTAGACTATAGAGGTTATTGTTCAATACACTGAGCGATTAATAATTTAATATTTTAATTCAATTCTGCGTGATATTGAATTCTGTGTTAGCAATTTTTAGGTTATTCGCATTTGAAATTGATCGATTTTGCTCCTTGCGCAAAGGCCCATGTAAAGGTTCTGGAAAACATAATTTATTCAAGTTGGTAAATTGACCTACCTAATCTATCATAATTTTTGTGTATTTAAATACTTTTCACTTACTTTTCATGGAGCAAGCAACCAAAAGCGGAAAAGTCGTAGGATAAAAATAAAAATAATTTTCTTTAGAAAGTGAATTCATCTTAAAAAACATAAAAGTAATAACAATTGTCTTTTTTACATTTTTTTTATTACATTATGTATGTAGAGACTATACATAGAACCATAACCATAAAGAAACAGATCTAGAGAGTGCTTTTCTTAACGGTCAATGGCACTCATCTAATTTAATGTTTGGAGAGGAAGCTTTCAATATGAACTTGAAATTCTAAATAATACTTGAAGCGCTATTATATTGGTGAAAAATCATGTCTTGTTCATTATTTGTAATGATATCCTTTGTTAGTTGATTGTTTTGGGAAATAATAGTAAAAAAATGAGAATAGAATATAATCGAATTCATGTACAGAATGCATGTAGTAATTGGTATTCATACGGAAGATTCTTAGTAGTTGAAATTGGTACCCTATCTAATAAAAATTTTACTACTCGTAATTTTAAAATTGGATGTATGTGAAGTTGGCCCGTAAAAGCGCAGTGGCAACACGAAAACTATCTATCGGTCATATATGAACCAGCCCCAAAAAAATCGTATATCATTTTATTATGTCAACCCAAAAATCAACAATATCTGTCGTGATAGATTTTTGAAGTCAGCCCCCCATTTTTTTGCTTGGTAATCAATTGTCTCGAAACCCATAATCTGTTCGAAAATGTGGATGGGAGCCTGTGGATATCTCTACGATCGGTGGTATAAAAAACGGAAATTTTTTGTTCAGGGTTTGTCAATATATTTAACTCTCTGTTTGTTGAACTTGAAATATTTATCAAAATTGTGAAGTTTCTAACATCTTTAAAATATAGCAAAACCCAACATAATTTTATTCTATTCACTATAGACCCAGTAGATTGGATGATCTATTTGAAAATGTTAGTGAAACTCCGTGGACATCTCCCGAATTGGCTGGAATATTATTTGAGACTCGTCAAAAATGCTCAATTTCTAAATATAATTTTTAATAGAACGAATCTCAAAAATATACTTTACTTAAATCTTAGGAATAGGTGTGTGCTTCACCTTCTCTAAAATGCCAGCTAGAATCTGTAGATATTGCTAGATTCAACGGCACAACATTTAGAATTAGTCCAATTTTATAATTTTCTTTTGAAAATAAATTCTAATAGGAAAAATAACTTAATCACCGACCGTTTGGATCGGGAGGTATCGGGTTCGAATCCCGATAGGAGCAGGATGCAAAGGGAATTTTCATCAACAAATTACGATTTGTGATGAAAAGGAACACATCTATGACCCCCTGTCGGAGTGCAAAACTCATGGGCCGACCCATCTTCCATGCCAGTATAGACTGGCATGGAGCTATGCAATGTTAAGATGGTAATAAAATCGGACCTATATCCGTACGTCCTTGAATTGGCCAATACAGGCGTAAAGGTAAGGCCGTAAATAAGCAAACCGAGAAAGTTTGCCGTAAATAAGCAAACCGAGTTGGGAGCGCCTTAGCTCCAGAACAGATAGCAGGAAAAAAAAACTTCACTATCATTATAAATTTCATAAAAATTCAAATATTTTTCAAAACACTTGCCTCACTATGGCCAATTCAGGAAAATTCAGCGATGTTATTCAGCGATGTTCAGCGGTGTTGTAACAGTATAAACGATTCCAATCATCTCAGAGATGTTACAAAGTGTGGGCATATTTCGCTTAATATTGCACGGATTAAGCAATCAAAAATCTTTTTACCACATTAAACATTAAATTTTTCATTTTTTCGAACAGAACGGTTCATCCACTTTCAGAAAATATATGGAAACGGCGTATGTTAAGTTATCCCCGAAATTAAAAAAAATTTATCTTGGGTCCAAAACATATTACATGGAAATATTTTGTTTGGAGCCTAATTTCGTTAGGTTGCAACGGTACGATTTTTTAGTGTTAATAATAAAATCAGAGCTAACTTCATATATGAAGTGTATTTGGAATAAAATATAATATAAAACGGGGCGGGAATAATTTCAAACAAGAGTTAGAGGAATATATTATGTTAGTGTTGTCTGATTAATTTTTTTTAATTTCGGGGAGAAAATCCGGGGATTTTTCATTTCTACACTTTTTAGAAATTACACTTTTTGCTAATTTGTGTAGCTACACTTTTTATTAATTTGCGTGGTACACTTTTCGTTAAAAACTTCACCCCGGTCTGGTTGCAGCCTTTACGATTAAAAGTTTTAGGAGGTTGTAGTGAGATCCTCATACCGAGAATGACCCACATTCAGCCGCTTTAAAAACAACCATAATATTCTTATTGGTCATCGGTCACACTATGATTTTTTTGATTTCTAAGGCGAAAAATACAATTTACCAAAATTTAGGTGAAAACTCTTTCGTTAAGTCAAAAATCTTCATTGCTGTTTAAATTTCAGAAAAACTTACATTGTCAACTTTTCTGGGAAACTTAATCTTTAAATTTTATAGAATATTTTAATTATTAGTCGGTTTTCGTAAATTTTATTTATTTTAACATTGCAAAAATTGAAAAGCCTTCTACGAAAGGTGCCACTCCCGGTAAACTGATTGTCACCAAATTTTGGAAAAACTGACGTAAAACGTTTAATACCGATGAGTCAACTTGTTTGAAAAACACGTTCGATTAAATTTTGTACCAATTTTATTTTAGAATTATAATTAGAATATTTTTGTGTATAAAAGTTTTAATTTGGAGTTGCTGCGAATTACGGTACACAGATTTCGTTTACATTTCACTATGGTCTTTGAAAACTCTTAAGTGCTTAAATTTTGAAAAATGATGTAGACCGATATAAAAATATAAAATATTTAAGTTCATAGTTGTTTCGCTACGGTTAGAAACAGAACTATTCGATAATCATAATGAAATCGATGGCCAATATCCAAAATTTCAACTTCCGCCAAGTCATTATGAATCATATTCGTGGTGTATGGATCCCATTACATCCTCCTGAACCATTTATTATAGTTAAGAAAAGAACCAGAACTGTCCGAAAATCATAGTGAGACGGATGACCAATACCCAAAATGTCAACTTTCACCAATCTATTATGGTTGTTCTTAAAGCGGCTGAATATGGGCCATCCTCCAGGAAATACTGGAGCCAAAACTATCCAATAATCATAGTGATACGAATGACCAGTACTAAAAATCACAAATACCTTAAATAAGTATTTATTTAGTGTTAAAAAACGAGCGCTTTCAGATCCGCCAATCGGTGGCAACCTGTTGCATAAAATCACCATTTAAGAGTCTGAATGCATTTGACACGTCATAAAACTATATAAACACTGATATTATTTTGTCATGCATTTTTGGCATCTTAAAATTTCTAGATTTTGGCCCAAATCCACAAACGTTAAAATTGGGAGTTGTACATTTTCTAATCTGGATGTTTGGCGGCGACAGGCCATTTGAATCTAGTTAATGTCATGAAGTCACTCTAATGCTACGCGAGAGTATTATATCACATAATTGTGAATGTGTTCGTCATTTCACCGTTTCTTTATCTTCTGGTCCAGTACAGTATCTATAGAGTGTTAATGGGGAAAGGTAGCTGCGATCTTGGGAATGATTTAGGTTCGTTGCGCGAATTGTTGATATGTTAAATGCTGGCTAGAGAAACCATCGCTATATTTCTAAGTATTGTACGATTTCGAGTATTTCGAGTATTATTTTTCTGGAAATATTAAAATCAAAACAGAAATCATACACATTTAACGCATTAAACATTTATAAGTGGTTCCGAAATGGAAACAACAACACAAAAAGGAATACGGAAAATGGCAGGTCGCGATCTAATTGCTCTCTGAGCGGCGTAAATGCAAAGTTTCTCAAACAACTCAGGACAATCGATTCTAGAGCAGAAAATATCCCCCGCAAACATATCGGAAGCAATTTCGCGCTTACTAGATAGAATTTGTAAATTTAGCAACCATAGAAGGTTTACGTAAGGCTCCCTAATAAATCCCTGACTCAGATTTGATAAACGTCGTAAAGTATAAATCGGGAATTACTTTTGGATACGTCCCATCTGATAGGATGAACACTTGATAATATGGATTCCATATCACTGGGGCATATTCAATTGACCTAACGTACGAGTAAGTATCATACGAGGCTTTTAAGGTGAAACGATCGCAAAATACGCTCAATTAAACCCAATAAAGAGCACCCATTATTTATTATATGTTAGGTTGGATGACATTGTTAATAAATACCGTTAATATATACCTTGTGGAACTCCGGAAGGTATATTAAATGGAAAGGAGCAAACTTGGGAAATATTACCACATTGTTTTCGAGAAGTAAGTTAAGACGCAATTCAGAAATCGATTAACTTCAGAATTTTATGTTCTAATCTATCGAAAGCTTTCGAAAAGTTTGTGTATAAGTGTTAACACTTATCACAGTCCGAAATCGGTAAATGTACGAAATTTTAATTTTTAAATTCGTTTACACGATTAAACACCGGTTGCCCAGAGGTCACATGGTTACGAAATGTTTGTTGACTTTCTTTTGCATCCCTGTAGTCTCACTTAATCAGAGCGAAATGAAGGATACAATTAGCTCCCGCAAGCCCGTGAGAGTTAGTAGAGCCGTTAGTTCCTATTCGTAGCCCGTATCTCCAGAAAAAATACACCGTGGGGTGAAGGGTGAACAATTTCGAGAATATGTAATTCTCATTTGATATATTTCAAAGCAATAAAACAATTTTTTCCAATTTTTATCCCGACATTTATCGATTTCGTATTTTACCGTAACATGTATAACACCAACCTGGCCAAGATTTCCAACCAAAACACCTTCAGATTAATAATTGTCGATTTACCCGTGGTAAAATCATGTTGACGCTAACTTAATTTATTTTTAACTATAATGATTGTAAAAGCTTTTTCCACCCGATTTATACATATGAGAATAACAATCGATGTTTTTCAACTGTCAGGAAACACTCGGCTCGACAGGCTAACATTAAACAAATACAATAGAGGTTCCTACAAAGAGCGAGCACATTTATTCAAGATCCTGTTGTTGTATATCGATCGAACCTGAAAAAGAAACACTATTAAGCATCATAATCATCGGGAAACCCAGTGATTTTCTTTTATTATTTATGAATGAATCGTTTCGGGTTAAGCGAAATTTCATTTTCAATTTGTAAAATACACATTTTATACAGAAAATCAATAAGAAATTTAAACTCTTTACCTAATTCGCGATGTTTACGGTTGTCAATTTCGCTTCCAGAACGCTTGAAAGACTAGAAAGGCCTAGATTTACGGCAATATTTTTGCCGCGCCGGAAACAAATAATTCGAAACCGCTCCCAACAATTCTATAAAACTCCGAGGTAGGTAACGAAATGTTCAGACCGTCAAATAACACTATTCAATTGAAATTTTCGAGAAAGTAGTTTAACATAAGAAGATTTACTTTCCAAAGTCATATCTGAAATCTAAAATCTAAAATTTAACTAAAAGTGGTGTGGTCGGTATATATTAGAGTGTCCAGCTAAATCGAAGCAAGATTCAACAGTAATAAATTTTAACGATGAAAAACCAAGCCCAAAGTACACCCTTAATCTTTGAAAACAGCATTAAATTGTCGAATCTCTAAACCAAGGTCCAATACATAGATGGAATATACCCAATCAATACCTGATCACATTCCTCACATAACGATAGAACTGTATTGACAACGTATTGAATAACACCCTGGTAAACTATTGGCTATTTTGGATCCTCAATCAGATGCAGAATCGGCTTCTCATAGTGAGCCATTTGTTGGTCAGTGGGAGCCAGGGAAGCAGTGTTCATTGTGAGTGAGGTTGACGGTGGATCACCAGGGTGGTTCATGACGAATAGGCTTAGGTGAGGGGTAATGTTACGATCTCGTCTATTGAGCGTAATTCATCGTATAATACTTATTGTTAAATCATTTTAATAGACAGGCAATTTAACTGAATTTCTTCACAATTAAGTCGAAGTTGACCAACATTATGGCCTATCAAATTACCATAGTGACATCAATGACAAAGCAAGTTAATCTTGAACGACCGGCCATTCAATGCATTTTCGATATATTGGATTTGTGAAATTTTGCTAAATTATACCCTTGCATCCCCATCCGAATTTCTCCTCAATCGGGCCGAAGTTGACCAACATTATGACATAGTGGAATTCCTACCAAACGTTGTGCTCATTTGAAGCAAGGTTAACAATGTTCTTATCAAATTATGATTGATTGATTTAAACATTTGTATTTCACAAGGTTAAATATAATTAGTTTTTAAAACAAAGTTCGCCTAATAATACGTTCAAATTGGTTTCTGTTGATGTGTTGTTGAAATAAATTTTTTCGTCTGAAGAATGTTGATCAAAGGTGACGTATTTGTTTACTTTCGGCTGAGAAAGCGAAGACACTATCTGCATTATCGATTTTTTTAAATCTTTCGACTGGAAACTTTCGGCTAACTTTAATAGTATCAATTTTTGTTTAATTTAAAATATATTGTTTCCATCTCGCCTTTTGGTTTAAGTGACGTCAATTCCGCGTGGATTGGACTTGGGCGAGACATCAATTAAGCGTAAATTGGACAATCAAGGGTTTATACTTTAATGACATTTATAAAATTTATAGTGACATCTAGGTTTAAGTAGTAGCATTAAAAGTAGTTTTATAATAGTTTAGTGATATTGCAGATTATAGTAGATTAGTAGCGATTGTTCGCGGACAGTCTGGAATACCCAGCGCGATATATATAAATACGGATGCGATCACGTATTGCGCTAAATCGTGTAAAAGTAAAATTAGTGGTGTGATTAAAAAAATAATGGTGGAAATTATTTGTTGTGGTCTTTTAGTGCTGTTGGATAATAGTGTAGAAAATTATTGTAGCGTAGGAATATTTCTGGTATTTTCGGCAAAATTCTAGTATAGTGTGGCAAGTGTTCAGTAAATATTAGGAACTTAATCAGAGATTGTTTTCTATATATAGTCGGGAATATTTCGGAAGTGGTGTAAATTATGACATTTGTTGTTGAAACCTCCAAATTCTGTAACGGTATTCACAATCCACCCAGTGATACGACCCAGATTTAACTGGGCATATTCGTAACAAAATAATAATAATTACTATAAATTGTAGAAGATGATTAGTCGACGGATAAATCTTTGTCTCATAATCTTGTCATCTTTGTATCAATATACACAAATCAAAGATGTGAGTATTATTTTGGTTGACCGGAACTGTCAACATTTCATAGAGGTCGCATAATTTTTTAAGTGCATCTAATGTATTTCTAGAACTATGAATATTAATTGTTGGTTTAAGAGATATGGCAGTACACAAGGTACTTCGGTGGGAGTTTTTTTTTAAACATTTGCACTTTGATAGAGAGGCTTCCAATATTTCAACAAAAATGCCGAAAACCTTGTAATCATATCGCTCCACCTCAACCTTAATCAGATAGTTTTTTTGTATTGAAACGGGACCGAAGTAGCTTGCCTGTTGGTGCAACCTTAGAAATTATTTGATCTAGTTTTATCGGCCGCCAATGACATAACAATAAATACATATGGAATAAAGTTACTCCATATAGAGCTCAGATTTAAATGTTCATTCGCATAAGCTTTCGGTCAATAGAAGTTGTCCGATCATTGGTTTCGATGTCTTAAATAAATTCGGCCTACTTGTTGATCTAAAGCTATACTGGTTGTTTCTGCAACGCAGCTGTCAATCATTGCCACGATGGTTCAGGTTAATACACGTATACCGATACACTACTCGACCAACGGCTGTTACTCACTGCTAAAAAGTTGTAACGAATACGACACTACGTATCGTAGTGTTATAGAAAAAAAAATAATAATGAAAATCCTACTGAATTAGAGCTCTTAAGTAATGGGGTGGGATGTTTAAGAGATGACTCAGTATTTTCTACAATTGAGTTAAAACAATCTATCGTCAAATAGGATATGCCGAAAACAGCGATTTCGACTCCGTTCGGTTTGTTCGAATTGTGCAGAATAACCTTTGGTCGACGATATGTCGCACAATCATTCCAGCGTCTAATGAATATCACCCGTCAGCACCTTTCCTATAATTTTTCAAGGAATAGTAATTTTCAGTTAGGTTAGATCCTTTAGTAGGGATGTATGTGATCCTTTAGTAGGGTATTTTTTGTAGATTAACCTGAAAGTATATTTATTATTTGGTGGGGGTTTCCTAGGGCATGATAAAATTAATGAAAAACCGCTTCCAACGAAACTTTATTGTATTGCGAATCGAGCATTATAAACACCCTTAGCCCATATAAATTTTCAAAAGTTGATTATTTTCGGTTAACTTGGATCCTTATTAACCCGGAAAACTACTTAGTATTTAATGGCGTTTTTCCTAGGATTTAGGAACATTTTATGGAAAACAGCTTACAACGTAAATTTAATAAATTGCAAATTTAGCCTATAGTAAACACACTTAGCCCTGATAACTTTTCAAGGGATGGTAATTTACTAGTGCTAGTTTGTATCCTTATTAACCCAAAATTATACTTAATATTTGGTGGGGCTTTCCTAGAATCTGGGAAAATTTCATGGAAAACAATTAACAACGTAAATTTATTGTATTGCTAACCACCGGGATTCGAAAGAAGATTGCGATATAGGAAGCATTGAATTACCAGACAAATTCATCTACTCCACTGATGAAGATGAATTACAAAGGGAGACAAACTGGATCCTAAAGAAGAAAAAACAGCCCAGGAAGAGGATTATCTAGTCCAGATTCAAAAGATATTCTACCCAAAGTCAATCAACCAAAAGGAAGTAAATCTACCAAGTTACATTACACCAAATTTAGTGCAACCGACAGAAAAATCATCTCACCAATAAATATTGTGGGTGTAACCGCAGTTACCCAGAAATTCAGTCACTGGCGAAATCGGTTACTGACAGACTATGGGGTAACAGCGCTAACCATTGACATTTGGAAAATTAATACTCTGGACTCAGATACTTTTAGAACCTTACCTATGAAATTGAATGCCGGAAAGTATTAGTGGTTCACTTACGGGAACAAACAGATCCGACCTATAAAAGTCATGGCAAGAGGTTTGCATCACACTTGCTCAAGCAAATAAATAATGGAAGACTTACAAAATAAAGGATTTAAAATACTAGATGCTGTGAATATTGTTAAAAAAGAGAGAACTGTAATTCAGGAAAGTAATCAAATTATCAGTAAAAAGGGACTTCATCTTTTTATGCTGGTATTTGACAATAAAGAGAATGTTTAAAACATTTATGGAAAAAAGAATTTCACATGAAAGTGAAAATCGAACCAATGAATTGCGGCCGGGATCCAAAATGTGTAAAATGCTCAGGTCATCATATTACCCATGCATGTAAAATAGGGATAGATGTGCGAGCCAAGTGTACAAATTGTAAGGGCTAACATCCGGCTAAGCAACATAGGGCAAAGAAGTTCACTTGCGCAGGTAGTGAAAGGTTTGGGTTCAACCAAACATATGGGCTCCGAAAATAACCAAATCCTAAAAAACATTATGAATAGCATTGCAGATATTATAAAGCGGTCAGATGACCAAAGTAATCTGAACAACATGATACTTGATCAACTGAAGAAAATGCAACTCTCTCAACGCAATCCAACAAAAAATGTTAAGTAAGAACACAACTTTCAAAATAGCAATCTGGAATGCGAATGGCATTATGCAGCATATTCCAGAAATAGAAATATTTTTAAATTCAGAAAAAATCGACATTTTTTTAATATCTGAAAGCCGTCCAGTTAAATCTTCGTTTGTTAAAATACGGGGTTATAACTTATATCACTCCATTCATCCAGCGGAAAGAGCAAGAGATGGTTCGGATCAAATATCGAATAATAAACAGTGCAAGTTATTACTGTAATGATTCAAATTAAACACAGACAGTTTACTGTCTCTGCAATATATTGTCCTCCCCGGCATAACTTGAAAAGGAGGGACTACTTTAAACTATTTAAATCGCTTGGACGTGATTTTATTATTGGAGGTGACTTTATGCGAAAAACACCTATTGGGGATCTAGACTTACGACGTCAAAAGGTAATGAATTGCTTCAAGCGGGGCAGACATCAAAATGTGTGTTCCACAACATACTGTTCGAGTGACGGAACAAAGATACTTGACCTAATAGACTTTTATGTAGCAAGAGGTATATCTCAGTACTAAATTCGCATCGAAGACCGTAATTTTCTAGTATCGGATCATTCCTCGGTTATCATGATAGTCAGTGAAATGGTAATTCAAAAGGAGAATGCACCCAGATTAACAAATTCAAAAACAAACGGGGATTTCTTTCGTGAAGTAATGGAACTAAAAATCAATCTTCAGGTACCGATAAGTAATTTTCACCAGTTGGAAGATGAATTAAAACAACTCACTATGATGCTTTGGCAAATACCCTCATTGTACAAAATAAGAAGAAGCTTAACATATCCTAAGAGACCGGAGAACAAAACAATTCTTAACAATTTAGGTAATGGTTTATGGTAAAAATGCAGCAATCAACAGATATTTAGTTAGCCTAACCGATGAAAAAAATTCTGATTATTCACTGTGGAAGGCGACGAAGGGACCAAAAGACTCGAAATGCAAGTGTCTCCTCTTAAAAAGGAGGATGAAACCTGGGCAAGAGGTCCTAAAGAGAAGGCTGACTCCGCTTGCGGAGTATCTCGAGGATACCTTCCAACCACTACCAAGACAAACGGCCAATGAAAATAGAATGTCAATCGACAAGCTAGATGATTTTGATATATGCCCAGTAACTCTAAAAGAATTAAAAGAAGAAGTAAAATGTAACATGAATGGTAAAAAGCCCCAGGGTATGACTTGATTACTTGTCAAATAATCAAAGCTCTACCAGGTAAAGGATTTCGTAAACTATTATACATAATCAATGCAAGCTTTCGGTTAAAATATGTTCCGTGGCAATTTGAAAGCCTATTGATAAAAAATCAGACAGGTCAATTTCATTACTGCCAATAATGTCACAACTCTTTGAAAAATTATTACTAAAAATACTTAAACCAATAATTGAGGACCGACAACTAAACCACCAACATTATTGAAAGAATGGTAGAACGTAAATAAGTAAGCTCCAGCATATTTCTGGACGTCGCCCAAGCATTCGATAAAGTCTGGCACAGTGGACTGGAATTCAAGCTGCATATAGAGATCTGCCGAGCCAATTCTATGCCATACTAAGATCTTACTTATCCAATAGACATTTTCGTGTGAAATATGAGGATGAATACTCCGTGTCCCGCTGGGGAGTGTCTTTGGACCAATCCTGTATTTATTATATACAAGAGATATTCCAACAACAGATGAAGGAACCATAGCCACCTTTGCAGATGACACAGCAATCATGGCCATTGGAAGTAATGTTGCTGATGCAACGAGCAAACTCCAGAAGCTTACCAATGAGGTTTGTAACTGGACTAAGCGCTGGAAAATCAAGCTTAATGAGACGAAACCCACACATATTAACTTTACATATAAAAAGGCTTCCCATCTACCGATAGAAATTAACTAACGAGGCTAGGTTAGGCTCTGAGCTTACAATACATAACAAGCTGCTGCTATATCGGCAAATACTGAAGCCGATATGCACCTACGGCAAACAAGGTTCTCCGTAGCATCGTAAATGCACCGTGGTACACAAGAAATGAAGACCTTCACATAGTAAACACGAAATAAGGCTCCAGGAACATGGAAATCCCTATATTCGCCATATGATAGATAACCCTGTCGTTGAAAGAAGACTTCAAAGAACGAGACCACTTGACCTAGTAACCATACCAAATTAAAATTACTATTTTAAATAGGTTTAATTAATTTGGGATTAATCATTGGGTTTCACCCCAACAAATCAGAATTGCTTAAGAAATGTAAAATTTGTAAAAATTTGAAACATAAATTTAGGAAGTAGTTCATGGAATTTCATTTATTCCGAACCGAAAATGATTCAAGGTTTTTTTAAGAAACTGTCTTTTATTATTGTACAACCATAATTATTTTTTAAACCATCCTTCACAATTTTCAACTTTTAATTAATTTCACAGTTAAATTTTAGAATAGAATAGAATAGAAATATTTTATAATTAATTTAAAAATATTTATTGTTAAGTTGGGGCAAGCAAAATCCCTGTAGAGCAGAAAAATGGTTAATTGTCTTAAAACCCCAATATAACTGTCACCACATTATGATGTTGTTAAACCTCACTGTTATGCCAATTTTTATTAGGCAAATTAAAAATTCACTAAAATAACACCACACAACTTTTGCACCACATCAAATTTGGTATCCACATTAAGGTGTATAATTTATTACATTTTCACTATAAATAGAGGTAAAAAAACGAAACAATTTTCTAACACAGCACAAAATTTGAAATAATTTTCCCAATCATTTATTTTGTCGAGCCACAACTATTTTCCAAACAACAAAAAAAATAAATAAAATCTTTACAATCAGCAGTATGCACGAAAGTAAACTAATACCGCCCGTATATTTATATATATAGAGATGTAAGTAGGTGAAAATTCAATCTATATAACCGTAATTTTCTTATCATCACATTTTTATAGTTTAAACATAAATGAAAAGAAAATTACATTATTATTATTGTATTTTAATCAAATTTATATTACATAGACATTTTAATTCATTTGAGATTAAAAAAAAAAGATTCGCAAAGTGTTTGTATTAGAAAAATAACAGACAGGCGAAATGATGAAAATCTAGAGGAAAAAGAGTCCATAAAAAAAAGATCCGCACACAACTATATAACGGTAATAAAATTAATTTTCCACCTTTTTTGTTTCCTTATTTGTATACGTGTGTATGAGTGTGTGTGTGTGTGTGTGTGTGTGTGTGTGTGTGTGTGTGTGTGTGTGTGTTGAAAGATCATCCCTATATATTTATGCAATTAGTAGCTTTTTATTTCATTTTTGTTTTGCGCGCACACAGCCATACACAGATTTTATAATTCGTACGTAATGATAATACAACCATAAACCAATTGTGATATCAAAATAAATTTCGTATAAAACCAATTTGGTTGGATAGTTTAATTATAAACTCCGCCCCCCCACGTATACTTAATGGTGAATTAGACATTTTTATCCAATCGTAAAATTTATACGTATATAAATATGGGCTGGGCTTATTTAAATTTATATGGGTAACGCCTTTTTTAGTTTTCTTTCTTGCTGGATGAAGCTGTATGCTTGTTGATAGACATGTTTATGGGATTTCTTGTTTCTCTGTGTAAAAAATGTAAGATTTTTATGTTTGCGTTAAAACGAATAAGCAATGAGTCAAGTGCAGTCACAATATTATCGTCATCATAAATGTGTGTTGCCATAAAAAAAAGTAAAAAAAAAAAAACAAACGAATTTAATTTTACTTTTTCTTAAGTTTTTTATTTTTATTATTAGTTTTTGTTTTATTTATTAGTGTGTTGTTGTATTTTGAAATAGCGGAAGGAAGGAAAATTGTGAATTCGGATTTTTTTACTTTTATTAATTTTTTTTTTTGAGGACTATTACATGCAGCCTCTGAAAAGCACTCATCAGTTATAGTCTAGATCTCTTGTTTCATTTGACGGTTTCGTGTCGAGTGGATATCGTCCACACAATAAAAAATATAATAAAATAAGTGTAATAATAATAATAATAATAATAAATATAAAACAGCCATAAAATTAAATAATAAATAAATATCTAGATATAGAAAGAACAATAATAAATAAAGTTTAATTATTTAGTGTGCCATATTTTATTTTATAGTTTTAATCGTTTTTTAAAAATAAGTGTAAACTATTTTATTTATCTGAATTAAACATATAGTTTTTAAGTGCTTAGTGTAAATTAATTATTGTAAGCATCCGGTTTAGTGTTTTATAAATGTGGAATTGGAAATTTGGTGAATTTATTTATGCTAAAATAAATGTATACGAATTGTGATATTTAAAAAAAAATTATAGTGATTTTTATTTTATATATAGTTTTGTTTAAATATAGAGAAAAAGTTACTAAAATAAAAAAAAAATAAAAATATTGGTGAATTGTGATTGGTTTGTTTGTTGCGTGCGCGTATGTCAGCGACACTAGGACAAAATTCCGGAACCTTTTCGGAGGATCCTGAACAAGAACACGGTATATTACCCGAATTAAATGGCGTTGATTTGGTTATGAGCTTATCGCCCAAGTCAAATTCTGGTCTAACGAGTATACATCATTTACAAAATTTACAGCATCATAATTCATTACACAATCATTCGACACCATTTAGTGTAACGGATATATTAAGCCCGATTGAGGAATCGTATAGAAAATTGGAATTGAACGCTAATCCACCGTCACCGTACCGGTAAGTCGCTATAAATATATCGCTATATATATATTTATTTATTTTTATATACCAACGGTAATTTATATATGTATCATTGAATTCGTATTTTGTTTTGATTGTAGATCAAATTCAAGCGGTAGCAGTGTTAATTCACCGAGTACGTTAGGTACAAGCGCCGGTATGGCAAACCCTTATGCAATGGGGCCATTATATCATAGCCCCGGTGTACAAAGCTATTGTACACCAACTGATAATTTATCGTTAGCCGGCCATTATACCGATATGCGAAGTTCGGCCGGATGGTATGGTTCAACAGCAAACGATCCAAGATTTGCGAGTGAATTTAATTTAGGTAAATACCAATCATTTTATTTAAAAAAAAAAAAAAAAAATATAATATTTACACAAATCATTATATTGTGTGACGCAAGTAAATCGGTAGCAAAACGTACCGTTTAAAAAATATTTATGCAAACACATTTTCTATATTTATTATATGTTTACAATATATAAGTACATATATAGATAAAACTCAATCCCCTTCAAAATCGGTTTTTTTTATCTGTTTATCACAGAAAAACAATTTTGTATCAATTATTTTTCCGTACCCATAAGGGTAACGATCGGATCGTTTCATATATAAAGATTATGATCTACTATTAGGTACATAAAAAAACATATTATGCTGCATTTATATGCTTCCCAATACAAAATCCCATGTATAAAACATGTGAAATAATTTCAATGCGCTCTATATAGAAAAGTTTTCTTTCGCCTCTGTCTATCTCTTTCGCAGATGCGGATGAAAAATGAAATAAAAAATCAGAAAATGGTGCTTATAAATTTAAGGGTGCTTATCAATTTTTTTCTAATATTCTTCACAAAAAAAAATTGAAGAGCATATTTTATATATTTAAACCATTTTTATTTTGGTCAAGGATATAATTTGCAATTCTCACTTAAATATTAATTACTGCAGTGTAAAAAAAATCTTAATGTAGTGCACATAGTAATGTGGCATTCAAATGGTGTTTGATAAAAGTTGTTAGTTGGTTTTTATTTTGATATCGTATTGTTTACATGCAATTTTTCACAAGTGCTTCGAAATGTTAATGACTTTGAGGTGAAATTTTTGTTATCCCTTTTGTGTAATTGGTGCGGAATTGGTCATCGTGATATTTTTTTGAAGTTGTTTCACTATATGTTTTGCCAAGTGTATGCTAATTTTTGAACTGATCAGAACATAATTATACGTAATTAAAGTTGATAGCTTCTGTTAGACTAGACTATTTAATTTTTTTGTACCCAAACCGCAAAGCGCATGGAAAGCGATACCCTTTCGTTATGAGATAACTAATCATAATCAAGTCGGTTTAATTTTTTTCCTGTTTTATCCGGTATCGATGTCCGGTTTTCACGCCATAATTGTTAACCATTAGCGTAATCGGTATTTGAAAGGATTTTTCTTGGTTCATATTTGTTTTAATTTTTTTTCATGCAAAAACAAAATTACAATACCAAATTACAGTTCTGGCTTTGCGTGGGCATAGGAAATTGGGAAAAATATGTTCGAAACATTTTTGTTTGAATTATTTTTTGGCCTACTGATGGAATTTATTTGGTGTAAAAAATTTAAATTTTATTCTTGTTGGGCAAAATAATTCCCAATGCCGTGTGCTTTACGGATCAAGGCAGGTTTTGGTAACTACAAGAGAATGCGTTTGAAAATCAAGTTGCGTGGAATATTTCTGCGAATTTTTGGATTTCGGTTTAATGATTTTTACCAGATTACTGAGATACTACCGGAGTGACATATAAAAATATGGCATAAGAGGTACGCTTTGGAATAAAATTTGTTGCTTTAAAAACTATGAAATATTGCCATTTGTTGACTAATCTTATCTCAAAGAGCACCTTCGATGGCTTTGATATACGAGAGTAAATTAATATATTTTAAATTTTATTTTTATTTTTGAACATAATCTCCTCCAACATTAATGCATTCAAATAATTTATTTAAACCGTCGAGAAAAAAGTATTGTTTTGGCCTTCAAAATAACCTTAATTGTTTTTTTAAATTTGGAAACAGAAAAAATCACTAGGAGCCAAATTTGGACTTTAGGGAGGGATTTCTTCAAAATTTTAGCCTTATGTACTTCTAACTTTACTATGCCGTTTCTCCTTAATGCCAGTCTTCAATTTGTATAAAATTTCCGCATAATAGTTGCCTGTGATAGTGGTCTTTTGTGGAATATAATCAATTAACAAAATTCCTTCTACATCCCAGAAAAATGTGGCCATAACCTTCCCGACTGTTGAGTCTTCAACTTCTTAGAGGGATAGTTGAAGTTAGTTAGTTTGGATTTCGGATCCCATAATGATTAATCCATCTTTCATCGTCCGTCACGATACTATTTATGAAATTATCAGGATCATTTTCTTTCATATTTAAAATGTTGCTTGAAGTTTCGACACGAATTTTTTTCTGTTCCGGGGTTAACAACCGGGGAACCCATCTTGCACTAACTTTTGAAAGATGAAGATGATCATGCAGAATTGTAAATGTGTTACCAAAAGAAAGCCTGAGATGTCTCGATAATTCTGCAATATTTACACGGCGGCCCTCTAATACCAAATTTTCTGCCAAAATAACGTTTACATGCGTGATGGCGTCCTGTAGCCTTCCCTGGCGCTTATCATCTTCTAGCGATTCTCTACCACTTTTGAATAATTTAACCCACTTCGTTACTTTAGAATATTTTGGTCCATAATCACCATAAATTTTTGACGTAGAATCAAAAATAAATTTAGCGTTTTTTTCATCTTTACAAAAAAATGTAATTACCGCACGATATTCAATATTTTTCATTTTCTATTTTTGTCTAAAGACGTGTTGGAATATTGACGTCCAGAAATAAATTGAACAAAATAAAACATAAGTTGTTAAAAACAAAATGAACAAAAAAATATGGTTTTCTCTTTCACTCCATAATTACATACCAATACTACGAATATATTGATTTGCCCTCGTAAATAACTACCCAGTAGTATTTCTGTGATCTGGCCAATAGTTAATACACTTTTGTCTTGCTTAATTTTTAATTAAAGTAAATTCGTTTCTTGTCAGGTTTCCATTGATAGCATGGCGCTTTTACCGACCGTTTGTTTTTGTTAATTCTGTTAAAACTTTACATCCGTCAAACTTTTCGGATTGTAATTTTTTATGTTGTTCGGGGCAGGACCATTTGATTCTTGAAGCCTTTTTTAAATCAAACCCTTTACCAAATCCAACAGTATGTGCGGGGTTGTGGAGGCGTAATAGGTTACATACAGCGAGACTAATTTGAAAAAAAATTAATAATAATTGCAACCTATATAGCTTACACACATGGAGCATTGTTGGAAAATCAATAAGGCTAGGGGTATCCAAAATCACGTCGCTATCATTATAAATTCGAGTTATCCAAATTTATTTACAACAGACCCCGACTACACAAATAAATAAATTGCCGGAGAACAAAATCAGTAGGCCAAAGTTTTAGGAGCGAATTAGTTTCAGCGCAAGCAAATTTCTCCAACTCGACACAAAGTGAAGAAAATCACAAACTAAGTTGTTATTTGGCCGCACAAAAGCAAGGTCGTGTACACTTAATTTTAAATATGAATGGGAGAATTTTCAGATCCTTTGACAGTTGTTGAACAATTTGCCACTATTACTGGCTTTTAACCCTATTGTAATAAACGGCATGAAAACTGAAAGCCCTGAGTTGCACAGTCGCTACTTTGGTGTATAGTTTAAAATTTTGGATGATGCCTTGATCAAGTGGTTAACTTACACTCGTAGCATTTGCAGGCAGAAATAATAATTTAATAGCTTTGAGCCTTTGAGAATAATTTGATAGCTGTAAGTCGGTTGAATGGCTGCTACATTGTTCATTACTAAGATAACTCTTCGCTTCTCTTCGATCATTTTTTTAACAAAATTTTTTAACCACTCATCAAAAACAACACGATCATCCAAGCTGTTTTATTTGAGCGCCATTCCACTCCTAAAGTATTCATATTGGTCTCTTTGGCTAGGAGAGATTTTGTTGGCAACGCTCGATAAAAAAGGCCAGTTTCGTCGAGGTTATACAAATTTTTTGGATTCATAATTTTCTATCATTGATGGCAAACGTTGCTACCAACTCGAAATAAGGTCACTATTTACTGAACTACTCTCGCCACTCAATGCTCTAAACACAATATTGTTTCTGACACAAAATTTATTGAGCAACCCGTTCTGGCTACAAAATTATTTTTTTAGAAAAAATTAAAAAATATTGAAGAGTGGTCGTTTCGATGAGTGTGGTTGTTTCTCGATGCACTATTAAATCATGGTCGAGGTCATAGAAGGGGGTCTTCTCCTAGAGGTGGTCGCTTGTAGAAGTTTTACTATTGAAAAACTTGAACATTACAGGCCGCGTTGAGTAAAAATATATACGAGATATTAACCAAACGTAACTCTAACAATTACCAATTGCTAAATCAAGTGTCAAATTATCAATCAGAAGAACTTCTTTTGCTGATTTTATGCTCGGAGAATAAATGAACCAAAATCTTTATAGAAAAATGCGGAAATTTATAATGTGACAGTGGAGTACGAAATGAATTAGCAGTAGTACCGAACCGATGAAAATAGTAAAATATTCCGATAGTATCATGTTCGACAGGAGTGTTTACGTATAGCTCTATGTCAGTCTACGATAAGAAAATAAGTCCGGGTGATATGGAAGTCCGGGTGATAACCATTGCTCTCAAGTGGGGATTATATACTTGGTGATGGATAATTCATTTACATCTCGCCGGTATGTGTATTCTACCCCAAATCCTAAAATCCAATTTCTTATATACAAATGGCATTGAACCGAAAAAATAAGATGCGATGTTACAAATGGTTCAAAATGTTAGTGGATTTATAATTCGCTAAGTAAATGTGTTAATGTTTTGGATTTACGCACCAAGTTTGATGAAAAGGTCAAATATTTCAAAGTAGTGAAAATTCCAACGAAAAATCAAAATTCAAAATTCCAATTGAGAGAATTCCAAAATTTATTTATTCATTAGTTTAAGCATTTCGCCAAAATTCTAATTGATTTATTTAAATTAATTTAATTATTATTATTTAATTACTTTAAATGATTAAATATTTAAATATTTATTATTTAATTATTTAATTTTATTGTTCTTACAAATTGTTTACCAGAGTGATTATTGCTTATTGAAAACAGGGCTAGGTTTTTTGGAATACCGAACCGGTCCCCTACTAGCATACCAATATATACTAACAAACTTGTGTATGGTACAGTCATTAATAAATTAGTACTGTAACGGTTTTAGCAAATTACAAGATATAAATTCCATTTTATGCCCACGCGCGCCTTTCGTATTTCCATGGGCATAAAACGAATTTTTTTTTGAAATTTTTCATTTTGTATAGGAATTTTGTATTTTTTTGGAATTTTATTTTGTGGAATTGTTTTTATTGGAATTTTGGTTTCTGGAATTTTGTTTCTTGGAATTTTGAGTTTGTAATTTCGTTTTTGGAATTTTAGATTTGGCAAATCGTTCCCGACGCTCCAAATGTTGGTGGTGCAATCACCAAATTTAAAAGACAAATTACACATACTCGTACATCTTTTACTGTGTAGTTTAGTAGGTAAAAATCGGAATGATTGATTTAAACATTTTACTAAGTTGGTAAATTTAAAAAAGGTTTGGTGGGCCAAAATAAATGTTTTGCAAATCTCAGGTCCCACGTAGAAAAGTTAATCCAAACACGATAATGTATTTATTTATTGATAGATTGACATAACAATTTTAGTAGAGGAAAAGCACATATGGAAGCATTATAAATGAACATCAACAACAAAAAATACTCCCATTAGGCATAAAAACCTCAGATTTTTCCAAAAAACAAATCCACTCCATGCTAATACCCTCCATGTTGAGCTCAAGCTCATTTGTTACGGAGGATACTGCAAGAAGTGAATACTTACAAACTACGTACAAAAACAATATCAAGGAAGCACTGTTTAGGAAGCAATGTTTTATTAATTTCTAATAGTTAACTAACGCAGTATAATTTTATTTTAGACATCAGAATTTGAAGCTGAAAATATCTGAAAATTTAAGGAATTATTGTTCAACCTTGTCTCGCTTCACTAAATAAATTCTAAAACCCTGGTGTACCCCAATAATATTATTTTTTTAGTTGCTTGCTCTAACTCAAGACGAGTTAAATAATATTTACTATGGTAGGTACTCGAGCCTCTTGAGGTAGAGATCGGCAAATGCATTTCAATTCACCGAATTAAAAACAAAAGAAGTTTGGTGAAAAAAATGGATTGCTTATACCGTTCTTGAGATATCAACGGTACAGACAGGCACCCATCCGGACGGATGGACAAACTTTTTTTTTGCATTTATGGACCTTCAAAACGTCGTGAAGAGTGATTTTAGACCAGCGTCATTTTGTATCATTTTCATCGTAACTTGTCTTGCAATTTAACAAAATAATAATTTTGATATTATTGTAATGAAATTTAAAATTTGAATCTATACAATCGAGTTGATACTAAGATCTGATATAAAGAGTGTTTTTTTAGAGGTTCACAATTTTAAATTAAAATAAAAGAAAGAAAAACATTTTGAATATCAGTGAAACTAGCTGTATTGGATAGATAATTTTATGCCATTAATGCTGGAATATGATTTCGGCCATGTGGCCGTCTCTAGTTTATCGGCGTGGACAAGTGACTTAACATATCTCCAAAAAAAAAAATCTAATAGAGTTAGATCATACGATCTTGGTCGCTAATTAACAGGACCATTACGTGAAATGAAAGTCTTTCATCAAATGTTTCTTTGAGTAAATTAATTGTATCCCCCGCTGTGTGGCATGTGGCACCGTCCTGTTGGAACCACATATCAGCAAGATTTATGCCAGCCAATTGGGGTAAAAAAACCGTAAGAAATCATGTCTCTATACCGTTCACCGTTGACTGTAACATTCCGCCCATCATCGTTTTTGAAGACATATGGACCAATGATTCCGCCTATAAAACGCACCAAACAGTGATTTGCTCTGGATATAATGGTGTTTCGGCAAAGACTTGCGGATTATCTTTGCTCTAAATCCGACAATTTTGTTTATTAATGTACCCATTCAACCAAAAGTGAACGTCATCACGGAACAAAATTTTGTTTGGAAAATCAACATCAATATCAATTTTTGCTTCAGCCTATTGGCCGAATTGGCGGCGCACGTAAGCCAAGATTCTTAGATAAAATTTTCCATAACGTGGATGAACACATTTCTAGTTGCTGAGAACGACGTCGAATTGATTGATTCGAGTCTTTCTCATTTAGAGTATACGCGGTACGAAAACGATCCATATAGTTAACCGAATTACCTTCTCTGATGGACGATTACGACGACCGTAAAATGGACGTAATGCACGATGAGTTTGGCTATCAGAACTATTATTTTGATAAAAAAATTCAACCATTTGCAAGCGTTGCTCTGGCGTGAGTCTGCTTATTATGAAATGGCAAATCAAACTAATGACAAAGCAAATGTCAGCTGTCAAGTCTGTTGGAATACAATACAGTGTTGCCAACTTAAAAATGTAAACCTCTAAAAACGTCTTTATTAATATTATAAATATTCAAACCATATCTGAAATAAAATTTTTTTTAATCAATAACTTACGAGTGTGTATACGCGCCATTGCCATGTGGAAACTTTAATTCAAATTTTTAAAATGTGTGGTATGAATGAAATTCTCCATCTGGCTCCATATATGAGTGCGCCGCTTTTAACAACAAATAACACCAATACATAAACAAATCCAATAAGAATTCTTTGAAAGCTATCAATCTCCGTGATGTCTTGTTATTGTGACAATAAATGAGTGTGACTCAAACATAAAAAAAACCGTTAACTGGTTTACTCAAACAAATATTGTGCAAGTCGATTGTGTAGTTAGCCCATTATTAAAATCATCATCCCTTGAAAAGTTATAAGGGCTACGGGTGTTTAGTATGCTCAATTTGCAATACGATACATTTACGTTGAAACGGGTTTTCCATAAAAATTTTCCATGTCATAGTAAAACCCCTACCAAATACTAAGTGTACATTCGCAATTCGATAAACTTACGTTGTAAGTGATTTTCGATCAAATATTCCCATGTCCTAGAACAGCCCCACCCAATAGTGATTATACATTCGAGATAATTAAGATCTAATATAACCGAAAATCATCATCCCTTGAAATGTTATAGGGGCTAAGGGTGTTTAGTATGTTCAATTCGCAATACGATAAACTTACGTTGTAAGCGATTTTCCATAAAATTTTCCATTTTCCTAAATTAAACCTAAACCAACAAAAACAAAAATCAATGAGAATGGATTGGTTTAAAGCAGTCATTTAGGCAAAGTCAGAACACAACAAATATTTCTATTAAAATAATTATATAAATATTTATTTATTTATTTAATTCAGAGTTTTAATATAAAAGCAATATCATTTACATATAACTATAGATGTAAATGAAAGTCTCACATCAATAAAAACTTAACAATACAGCTAACTATAATATTTTAGTAGACCCATAGAGTGCACATCTATGTGCCAACTCGACTAAAATTATAATGGAGCCCGCATACCTAAAATGAAATTCTTGTGAAAAGCGGAATTTCTTAGAAATTTCGATTCTAAGCAAATTAATATCTCAAAATTTTCACCGGTTGGCAAACTTGCCACGAAAATATTTTTGGACATCATTATGTGCATTCTACTTGTGCCAATCCGTTTAAAATTATAATGGAGCCCGCATACCTAAAGTGAAATTCTTGTGAAAAACAGAATTTCTTAGAAATTTCGATTCTAAGAAAATTAATATCTCAAAATGTTCACCGGTCGGCAAACTTGCCACTACAATATTTGGGTAGACTTATATGAGCACTTGTGCCAATCTGCTTAAAGTTCTAATGGAGAATCAAAATTTCTAAGAAATTCCGTTCTTCACAAGAATGTCATTTTAGGTAAGCGAGCTCCATTAGAATTTGAATCGGCTTGGCACAAGTAGAGGCCACATATCGGTCTACCAAAATATTTTAGTGACAAGTTTGCCGATCGGTGAAAATGTTGAGATATGAAATTTTTAAGAATCAAGATTTCTTGAAAATGCCGGGTTTCACAAGAATATCGTTTTATGTATATGCAAGATCCATTAGAATTTTAATTTGGTTCGCACTAGTTGTGCAATTTAAATCATTTGGTATTTCTCATATTTCTTTAATTTTGAGTACTTAGTAGGAATTAAATGCATAAGTACTTAACGATTATTGTTTTCCGATAATTCGCACGCTTATTTGATCCTATTTTAAATTTTTTTTTCTGATAAAATCTGTGATATGATTAGTTAATTCTGGCGTAAAATATTTTCTCCACAATTTTACGGTTAATAGAATAATGTATTTTAATTAAATTGATCCTAATATAGAGTTTTCCAATAGGAATGATATGATTTTTAAGTGACGTTTCGGCCATTTCTAATATGTCATGATCTGTCATTTTTTGTTTCATTGTATTCAGTAATGTTTACAATTCCATCATGGTGAGATATACGCAAGAACAACGTTTACAAATTATTCAGTTTTATTATCAAAATAATCGTTCTCCAATTGCAACTTTTCGTACGCTTTTGCCATTTTATAGTTGTAATAATCGTCCAAGTGTGCTCGCTATTCGTCGAATTGTTGAAAATTTTGAGCGTACATTTTCTTTACATAATGTTGAAGTGCCAATAAGACAAAGATTCGCTCGAAGTAATGCAAATATTGCTGCTGCTCAGGCAAGTGTTGCTGAAGACCGCAATTTGTCGATTCCAAAACGTTCTCAAGAATTGGGACTGTCTCAAACCACAACCTGGCGGATTTTGAGAAAGGATTTGGGTTTGCATCCATATAAAATTGTTCTCACTCAAGAACTGAAGCCATTGGACCACCGTTTTGCCTTGGAACAACTTGAAAACGATAACGATTTGTTTAAGAAAATCATCTTCTCTGATGAGGCTCACTTTCATCTGAGTGGTGCGGTAAATAAACAAAACTGTCGATTTTGGTGCGAATAAAATCCAGAAATTATTCATGAAAAACCATAACATTCACCTAAATTGACAGTTTGCTGTGGTTTTTGGAATCATCGGTCCGTATTTTTTTCGACATGAAGCTGGTAACACCGTTACTATCAATGGAGATCGGTATAGATCGATGATAAGCAACTTTTTATGGCCGAAATTGGAAGAAGTTGATCTTGACAACATTTGGTTCCAACAAGACGAGGCAACGTGCCACACAGCAAGTGCAACAATTTAATTATTGCGAGAAAAGTTTGGAGATTCGATTATTTCAAGAAATTGTGATATTGAATGGCCTCCAAGAGTTGTGATTTAACACCATTAGACTATTTCTTGTGGGGTTATTTGAAGTCATTGGTCTTTAGCAATCAACCAAACTCTCTTCAAGCTTTAGAAGTCAATATTGAACGTGCTATTCATGACATACGACTTGATTTAGTGGAAAAAGTGCTCGAAAATTGGGTTCATCGAATTCGTTCCTGCAGAAGAAGTCGTGGAGGTCATTTCAGAACTTTTATTCAGAACTTAATTGTATCGATTGTACTTCACATTAAATAAAAAACATTTCAATTTCCTTAACAATTAGTGTGTTTTTTTTAAAGAAATCATATCCCTGCATAAACATTGTGTTTATTTCCTAAAACACTCGGGCCCCTAGATTTTTCAGTGAAATGGTGTATGTCGGTTAGTTTTGCTCCAGAACAACTCAAAAGTGCGCTTATTATTTGGTAGCGGTGTTTCTGGAATTGGGAAAATTGCTCGGAAAAACCCTACGATATGCAAATTGGCCTCTTTACAAATTTTATTTCCTGAAACACCCGGGGCCCCTAGATTTTTCATTGGAATGGTGTTTATCTGTTAGTTTTGATCCAGAACAACTCAAAAGTGCGGTTAGTATTTGGAAGCGGTGTTTCTGGAATTGGGAAAATTGCTTGGAAAAACCCTACGATATGCAAATTAGCCTCTTCACAAATTTTATTTCCTGAAACACCCGGGGCCCCTAGATTTTTCATTGGAATGGTGTTTATCTGTTAGTTTTGATCCAGAACAACTCAAAAGTGCGGTTAGTATTTGAAAGCGGTGTTTCTGGAATTGGGAAAATTGCTCGGAAAAACCCTACGATATGCAAAATGACCTCTACGAATTTTATTTCTTAAAACACCCAAGGCCCCTAGATTTTTCAATGGAATGTTGTTTAGCTGTTAGTCTTGATCCAGAACAACTCAAAAGTGCGGTTAGTATTTGGAAGCGGTATTTCTGGAATTGGGAAAATTGCTCGGAAAAACCCTACGATATGCAAATTGGTCTCTTTACAAATTTTATTTCCTAAAACACCCGGGCCCCTAGATTTTTCAATGAAATGGTGTTTATCTGTTAGTTTTGATCCAGAACAACTCAAAAGTGTGGTTAGTATTTGGTAGCGGTGTTTCTGGAATTGGGAAAATTGCTCGGAAAAACCCTACGATATGCAAATTGGCCTCTTTACAAATTTTATTTCCCAAAACACCCAAGGCCCCTAGATTTTTCAATGGAATGGTGTTTAGCTGTTAGTCTTGATCCAGAAGAACTCAAAAGTGCGGTTAGTATTTGGAAGCGGTGTTTCTGGAATTGGGAAAATTGCTCGGAAATACCCTACGATATGCAAATTGGCCTCTTTACAAATTTTATTTCCCAAAACACCCAAGGCCCCTAGATTATTCATTGGAATGGTGTTTATCTGTTAGTTTTGATCCAGAACAACTCAAAAGTGCGGTTAGTATTTGGAAGCAGTGTTTCTGGAATTGGGAAAATTGCTCGGAAAAACCCTACGATATGCAAATTGGCCTCTTTACAAATTTTATTTCCCAAAACACCCGGGGCCTCTAGATTTTTCATTGGAATGGTGTATGTCGGTTAGTTTTGCTCCAGAACAACTCAAAAGTGCGCTTATTATTTGGTAGCGGTGTTTCTGGAATTGGGAAAAATGCTCGGAAAAACCCTACGATATGCAAATTGGCCTCTTTACAAATTTTATTTCCCAAAACACCCGGGGCCCCTAGATTTTTCATTGGAATGGTGTATGTCGGTTAGTTTTGCTCCAGAACAACTCAAAAGTGCGGTTAGTATTTGGTAGCGGTGTTTCTGGAATTGGGAAAATTGCTCGGAAAAACCCTACGATATGCAAATTGGCCTCTTTACAAATTTTATTTCCCAAAACACCCGGGGCCCCTAGATTTTTCATTTGAATGGTGTATGTCGGTTAGTTTTGCTCCAGAACAACTCAAAAGTGCGCTTATTATTTGGTAGCGGTGTTTCTGGAGTTGGGAAAATTGCTCGGAAAAACCCTACGATATGCAAAATGACCTCTACGAATTTTATTTCCTAAAACACCCGGGGCCCCTAGATTTTTCAATGGAATGGTGTTGTTTATCTGTTAGTTTTGATCCAGAACAACTCAAAAATGCGCTTAGTACTTGGTAGCCGTGTTTCTGGAATTGAAAAATTGCTCGGAAAAACCTTACGATGTGCAAATTGGCTTCTTTACAAATTTTATTTCCTAAAACACCCGGGGCCCCTAGATTTTTGAATGGAGTGGTGTTTAGCTGTTAGTTTTGATCCAAGAACAACTCAAAAGTGCGGTTAGTATTTGGTAGCGGTGCACAATGCACTTATTTGCATTTTTTCATATAATTTATAATTCAGTCGTTTATACAAAGTTTTACGCGTACATTGAAACAAAAATGGCGGATTTAAATTTTTAGGAATGTCTAGGAAATACTTCTCTATTTTCCTAATTTTAATTTTTAGAATAGTTTAGGAAATACTTCATGAAAATAAGAATTGTCTAATTAGCATGATTTTATATACCGGCCCGCGTAGACATCTCTGCGATGCCTTGCCATTGACCATCGAACCACCACTACGCTTTTTACTATAGCAAGATTTTAAATTTAAAAAAAATGTATGACTGCCCCACCGCCCCATAAATATGTTGGTTTCTATGAAACTATTGAAAGTTTATGGCTCATTGTTGTGGCTAAATTAGCTTGACATTGTGAACTTATTTTTATTAGCAGTTTATTTTATTTTGCAAAA
This sequence comes from Nephrotoma guestfalica, assembly GCA_963691935.1. Lineage (NCBI taxonomy): Eukaryota > Metazoa > Arthropoda > Insecta > Diptera > Tipulidae > Nephrotoma > Nephrotoma guestfalica. Next base: position 254,219,784 of record OY829913.1, read on the forward strand.
CAAGTTTTTTCGTAAGAGTAAGTTTACACTTTGCGGGTTGTTGTAAAGTTTTTGTAATTTTTAGTTTGTCGGAAACTTCACTATAGTGAAAATGTTGATTCTAACACGTTTAGCAACTTCGGTAAATAATGGCCACATTTTAGCCTTGCCATTACTAATGAACGTACAATGGCGAACAAACATGTTACAGTAAACGCAAGTACTTTTTCAATTATTATTCACAACAGGTACTTCACAGTTTTTATAAGTAAGTACTAGTATAGACAATAGAAGTAGTTATCGTAAGTGTGGGTGCGTACTTTTCTAATCATAGTTTTTCGATATAACACATATTTTATGGAATATTCATTAGAGAGCGTATCAATCGCTGTAATATTTATTTGAATAAACCCCCCCCCACAATAAATTTAATCATATTTTTTAATTCAATAACCAAATTGCATATTATGTATATGTAATTTTATGAAAAGTGGAAAGCAAACAACAAACAATAATAATATTATAATATTTATTTTATAACGATTAAGTAATATTTAAATATTATTAAATTGATTTTGTAAATTATGTTTTTGGCTTTCGGTTTTAGTTAATCATCCCACTATAAATAATATTTTGACCAAAAATACCAAACGTAAATTAATTAATTTTATTTTTCTATACATAATGATTTCATCCTATTTAAATTATTATTAATTTTATGATGTAATTAAAATCGTTTGTTGTTTAATGTAAATTTTAAATAAACACAGACAGTATAATATGCACAGATACGAGATGAATAAAATATTTTTATTATATTTACTATTAAATAAAAAAGTTTAATAGTTTATTTATTATATTCGTATTTATCTATTATATAAAACTATGTACATTTATATTTTCAAGGCTTTGCAAATTATGTATATAAGCGCACAATATTTTATATTAGATTTTATTTATTTATTATTTTGTATGTGGTTAGATTTTTTTGTTATTTTTATTTAAATTTGTTATTTGATTATGAATAATTAATATTTGTAATTGAACACTTTAAAATATGCAGTTTTTTATTGCTATTAATTTTTTTTCCCTATAACATTAAAGTGTAAATAGAGAATTGAATTAAATTTTAATGAGAATTATGTAATGTTCGTACTTGTTATGCTGTGTGCCCTTAACAAAAATTATAATAAACGTGCAGCGCTTCTCAATTAGTGATTAATGAGTGTTTTTCTGTTAAAATCCGGAATTAGCACTTTTAACTCAATAAATCGACGACACGATGAATGCATTAAATAAATATTAAATTATTGCTGTTTATCATGTGCGCTTAATTTAAATTATACTTGCGTGGACAATGTATGTAGATAATTAAAAAATGGCACCGGCAATGTAGAAAATGTCGAAAATTACATTTTTTTTGTTAGCAATCCGCAAAATTCTATGATTGGTTAATTAGTATGGAGATGAGCGTGCCGTTTTTAACAAAGAATGTGTTGGAAATCGCATTGTTAAATATTTCTGAATCAAAATTCTTATTGGTTTTTTTTATTTATATTTTTATATTACAACTGATTTGACGGGCAGTAACCCAATGGTTACTCCCGTTTGACCGTTTGAATTTACATAATTTATTATATTTTCCTGTCCTAATTAAGTACAACTGCTCAGTTCTAAAGGTTTCTGCCTTTAAAGTCTTCTTACTGCATTGGTGGTGTCCAACAAACTACGTATGTCTGCACTTTGGTGCCGAGATATCCGCTGAATGGGTTTCTTCGCATGGTTTTATATTTCTTCACTAACACATTCCATGTTTAAGTCCCTATATGTAGGTTATAATTTCTGATGTACCATGGTGCGTTGACAATGCCGCGCAGCACTTTGTTTTGAAAATATTGTATCATTTGTGTATTTGTCTTCTTGGTACAACCCCAAAGTTGAATACCATAGGTCCATACTGGTTGAAGTATTTGCCGATACAATAGCAATTTATTGTGTATTGTAAGCTCAGAATTTCTACATATTAGCCAATACATTATCCTATATTTGATATTCTTCTTTTTTCTTTTTAACATGCTCTTCTAAGAGCATCCATCTAAGTTTGCAATCAAGAGTCAGGCCAAGGTATTTGGCTGTAATTGCATTTGGAACCTGCCTTGAATTAAGTTCCACTGGAATTCAGTTAACTTTCTGGTTTGTGAAGTATACGTGAACAGATTTTGCTTTGTTTAGGCTTCCCGGTTGCCAGAATAGCTGTATCGTCTGCAAATGTTGCTATGGTAGCACCTTATGTATTTGGCATATCTCTGGTGTACAGGATATACAATATAGGGCCCACTACCTTGTATAGTATGCCTGCTGCTATTCTCTTTAGTTCAGAGTACTCTCCGTTATATTTTACAGGAAAATGCCGATCTACAATGTAAGATTTAAGAATTTGATAGATCTGCTTAGGTAGATCTCGATGCAATTTAAATTCAAGTCCTTGGTGCCAAACTTTGTCGACATCTAAGAAGATACTGGAGCATATTTTCTTTTCCTCAAGTGCGTCTTCTTTTATGTCCGTTCTTGTGTGAACTTGTTCTACCGTAGAGTGATTATCCCTAAACCCAAATTGGTGTGCTACAATTAAATTTCGTTCTTCTATTAATGGCTTGAGCCTCTTGAGCAGTAATTTTTCTAATAATTTTGAAATGACAGGAATTAGTGAAATACGAGTTTTTGTTGTTTGGTGGTTTGCCTGGTTTAGGAATCATAATTACTTCACCAACCTTCCACTGTCGTGGGACATACAAGGTTATCCAATTCAAGCTTGATAAAGTAAACTTAAAAAAAAACACACAAAATATTCGGAATGTATTGTAATTTTTATTTCATTTTACAGATTGATCCTTGCCATTTTTAGTTAAACAAGATATCATTCAAATGTCCTCCACGGGACTTCTTACAGGCCTTGATTCTTTTGCGGTAATTTTCAATGACTTTTCGGCACATTTCGGGCGGTATCTCGGCCATTACCTTACGAATATTAGTTTTCAATTCGTCAAGAGTTTGAGGATTGTTTGCGTAAACACGATCTTTCGCGTAGCCCCACAAAAAGAAATCCAAAGGCGTTAAATCACAGGATCTTGGAGGCCAATTGACATCAGCCAAACGCGAAATCAAACGTCCAGGAAATTTCTCTTGCAAAAGATCTCGATTTGCTCGTGTTACGTGACTGGTTGCTCCATCCTGCTGGAACCACATATCGTCAAGATCATAATCTTCGATTTTCGTAAAAAAATAATCGGTTAACATGCGGCCATAGCGCTCAGAATTGACGGTAACGGTTCGTCCATGGTTGTTCTCAAAAAAATACGGCCCAATCACACCACCAGACCACAATGCGCACCAAACAGTGACTTTTTCCGGGTGTAATGGCTTCTCTACAATCAATTGTGGATTTTCTGAGCCCCAAATTCTACAGTTTTGCTTATTAACGTATCCACCAAGCGAAAAATGAGCTTCATCACTGAAGAAAATTTTGTTCGAAAAATCAGCATCGGCGGCCTGTTTTTCCAACACCCAATTTGCGTATGTTCTTCGTTGTCCATGGTCAGCAGGCTTTAGCTCTTGTGTCAAATGGACTTTATACGGATGAAGATGCAAATCCAGATGCAAAATGCGCCATAATGAGCCATAAGATAGGCCTAAATGTTGAGCTCGACGAGGAATTGACAAATTTGGATCTTCTTCCACACTTTCAGCTACAGAAGCGATATTTTCAGCATTGCGAATGTTTCGATGATGCACAGACCTTACAATATCAGTAACAGATCCAGTTTGTTCAAATTTATTCACTGTATTCAATATGGTTTGCTTTGTAGGACGATTATGACGACCATAATCTGCTCGTAAAGCGCGAAATGTGGATACGGCAGAATCACTATTTTTATAATAAGATTTAATAATTTTAACGCGTTGGTCGATTGTTAAATGCTCCATATTCTTAAATGGCAGAATGTCAACTAAATAAATGACAGCGTACTTGACGTTTATCTTTGACAGATGTCGGTATACAGATTTCTACTTTATCAACCTCAAATTGGATAACCCGTTATTTTAGTCTGAAGGCAGCATTGCTTATTTGAACCAATTTTCGTAATCCCTACTCGGGAATGGCGTTTACGACTTGGCCAGTAATTAAATCATAACCTGGAGCTTTTTTCGCATTTAAATTGTACTTGATCTCATCTTTCAATTCCTGCGGTGTTACAGATCGTATATTATGGTAATCGATCTTGCTAATTGTTGTTATGTTTTCATCTGCAGTTTGCTTATAGGTAACGGTTGGAAGGTTTCTTCCAAGTGAGCCGCAAATAAAGTAGCTTTTTGCTTGTCACTTTTGGACCAGATTCCTTCCTCTTTTTTAATAGGCAGCACATGCATTTTGGTCCTTCTTAATCCCTTTGTTGCTTTCCAAAGAGAGTACTCAGTGTCTTCATATTCGGTGAGACCACTTAAGTACTTGTTAATTGTTTCGTTCTTAATTTCTTTTATAAGTTGTTTTAGTTTATTGCACAGATAATTGAGAATTTTTTTGTTTTCAGAGGCGTGTGTCCTTTGCTAGGTCGTGCCTTCCGTTTTTCTCTAACTAATTCTTGAAGACAAGAGAATAATTTTGATTCCTATTATCTAAATTTAGAAAAATGTCTAACTCTGGAACATACTGCTCTAGTCCGTTTGCATTCCAAGTGACAATTGTTAATGTCCTTCTCGTTTTAATATAAAAGAGCTGTTGCCCCGTTCGTGGTTTTTTGCTCTTCTAGATGCTTATATAAAGCTTCTAGACCACGTTCTTGCTTTGCTAGCCTAGCATTTATGGCTTCTATGCTTCTGCATATCCTTTCAAGAGAGTCATCAGTAATAGAATTAGATGTAACAGAATTAGTTGTACAATTTGCGAGTAGGTTTTTCGCTCTGTACCTATTACTGGTGGATTTGACTCCGCTTGGTTTTACTTGATTTCTCTCTGGTAAGCTTAGAGTTTTGAAGAAACTGATATATTTTGTTCGGCTAAGGAGTTCTTTGACTACTTCACATCCTCTGTAATTCGCATGATGATGCCCTTTACAGTTTATGCATTTGGCAGGGTTGTTTCTACTTTCCTTACACTCTTTCGCGTTTTGTATTCCAGCACATTTTATACGCATCTAGGCTGCCGACCTATAGGTATTAGCCTCGTGTTTTTCTATAGGGATTCTATTTTAACTCTCATATCCAGAATTGCTTTGATGTTAAATTTTTTTTCAACTTTCTCCTTTTTATTAAAAGTTAGCATGAAAAGTGGGAGCCCTCTTTTTTTTTCACTTCATTGTTCTCACCTCTCTCTCGTTTTAGGATATGTACTGCATCTTCTATTTGCAGATCTTTTGCCTTTAGGTCTTTCATCATATTCTCCTTCTTACACGTTGGATAAAGGTCTCTGGCCATAACATTAATTGCACGGTTGTTTTCTTCGTATGTCAACCATTCTTTACCTTCCTCATTGAGCTTTATGGCTAGTGCTCTATTATTGTTTAGTGAAACTACTCTGTACTCCTTAGTGGTCACTGTTTTCACTATAAAGAGTGATTCAATAAGACCTTCCGCAAGTTTTTTTGAAATAAAACGCATGAAAATCAATTTAATAATCAAAAATTGTATTTGTGACGTAAGTTCAATTTATGACATTTAGTGTTTGAAAATAGTTGCTTTAAATGTTGTCGGCACTCTTAGATGATCCATTCAATGGGTCCAATTTTCGAGCATTTAGGCCGATATTTCGTTAATTATGCGTGTTATGTTCGCTTCTAATGCAGGAATCGATTGTGGTTTATCGATATAAACAAATAATTTCAGATACCTCCATAAAAAGTAATCTAACGGCGTTAGATCATAAGATCTTGGAGGCCATTTCACTGGTACGTTTCAAAGCCCATAAACCAAATCGTTGACTCAAAGAAAGGTCAATCGGCTTCAATTCTTGAACAAGCTGTATTTTGTATGCCTTCAAACCAAGATCTCTCTTCGAAATACGCCACAATATGCCATACGAGAGACCCAGAACTTGAGAACGGCGACGAATTGATTGATTGCGGTCTTCACGTACACTTTCTTTCTACAGCAGATATATTCACAAAAGATTGAGTTGGACGCACCCTAGTCGGATGAATATTCAATAATGAAAAAGTGGTTCGAAATGTATTGAAACCATAAAATGGTCGGAGAGCACGAAAACAATTTTTCAATGAACACTGATTTTTGAAATAAATTTCCACAATTAGTAAACGTTTTTCTCTCGCAAGTCTATTCATGGTGAAATTCCAATGAATACTGAACACAAATGTCATATGAACATGACAGTTGTGACGCATCGCACAAATGAGAATCCCAATTGGAAAAAGTACCTCCTATTGGATCACTCTATAGTTTGTATACTAGCAAATTCTGTTATGCCGAATACATTAATTGGCGGCGGAGCCTTTACTTTCGGTGCAACCTTTTCTTGTTGGGTGCAAAATTAAATTTTATGAAATTCAAAATAGAATAATATTAAATAAATTAGTTATTCTAATACCATGACGTGAATGTATAATAGAGGTTTTTTTAGGAAAACTCCCATCTTGCTCAGAGATGTTTTTTAAGTTAAAACTATCATCGGCTCCTCTTAAAATTTTTTAATTAGTGAGAACATTTTCTTAAACTATCATAAAAGAAATATATAGTTAGGAAAAACTTCACGTGTTTGCAGAATCGTCGGAAGTTTTTCTTAAATCCTAAAAATCTTTATAGGTGTGCGTGAGTATATACCTTTTCGGATAAAACCATTGAAAGTTAGTAAAGTTATTAAAGCCAAGCGGAAAATTTAATATAATTTAACAGAATTTTGTTAAATTTAGTTAAATCCATCAATAGAAGATTTTTTATTTTTTTATTTTATTTTAATGTATGCAATCTTTTCTGGAGCCGAAGCACTTCCTGCTCTTTCGCGGTTGATTTTTCCGTCTTAATTTACGCAATTCCTGCCAAATCGAAGACGTACGGCTATAGGACCGATTTTAGTTACCATCTGCGCATTTGCATAGCTCCAAGCCAGCATATAGTACTGAAAATGGAAGATGGGTCGGCCGATGAGTTTTGCATGCCGATAGGGGGTCGTAGTTGTGTTCCTTTTAATCACGGATCGTAAATCTGTTGATGACAATTTTCTTTTGCATCCTGCCCTTATCGGGATTCGAACCCGGTACCTATCGCTCCAAACGCCAAAGCTTTAACCACTGTGCCATTTGGTCGGTAGATAGAAGATATTTATACGTATAGCTACTCGATGCTCTCATTCAAACCAGTTTATATAAGACTAAAGGAAAGCAAAATTCTGACGGCTTAAATAATTCAGAATTGGTAATATACATAACAACGTAAGGTTCTTTATATTTCTGAAAATGAAAAACCATTCTGAAAAATATCGCATTCAAAAAATTCAAAACCCAAACCAATTCAGAAAACTATCCAAGATTTATTGTTTAGTGAATTCCAAAATATAGTTTGGACTTTTATCTGTTGTTAATATTATTTTACAAAAACGCACTAAAATTTTGAATATATTATGAATTTTGAAAATTTTGAACAACTGTTGTTATAATTTTAAAAATCCATCAAAATAGTTTATTCAATCTGCTTAATTTAAAATGTCGATCAATTTCTAAATGACAACTATCTGGCACTTGGTATCCCTCCTTATCTTATCTTGCTAACTTATATCCTTTAAGAGTATAAAAGGTCAATCTTGCTTAGTTTCAAAATATAACAAGAAAAATAATTTTTAAACATTTTTCCCAATTACAAAAAAACCTACTACCAAATACTAAACGCACTTTTGAGTTGTTCTGGATCAAAACTAACAGGAATGAAATTAGGAAAAACCCTCAGAAAACCCATACGATACGCAAATTGACCTCTTTACAAATATTATTTACTACAACACCCGGGCCTCCAGATTTGTCAATGTAATGGTGCTTGTCTGTTAGTTTTAATCAAGAACAACTCAAAAAAGCGCTTAGTATTTGGTAGCGGTTGTTCTAAAATTAGGAAAAATGTGTGAAGTTTTTACTAAACTATGCTAAACGTGTATATGTGTTGGTGTGTATCAAAATGAAACCTGTATAAAGCGAAAACAATTTAACTTTTAATTTATTAACATTATTTGAAATATTTGGCAGTTAACTTTAGAAAAACCGAAAGAAATTAGTAGCAGAATAGTAACACACGTTACTCGCTGAACTGCGTGGGACGAATTATTGAAATCAAATGAGATCACCGGATAAATTAAAATTCAACCTCGGGTAAAACGGGTGGGGTAATAGACAAATATAATACTAAGCTACAAAGGCAGGGAAGTTCCTTTTATTTAAAATTAGAAGCAAATTTAATGATAATTCTTAGGGCTACAAAATATATATATTCATAGAGAGCTAAACACAACCTGAGAAAAATAAGTGATGACATCCTCATCTAGGGATGTTGACAGTTTACTAAATTTTGTATTATAACCACATATATTAAGAATTCTTAAATAAACTGAGATATCCCTAGAGATACTAATCCAACCTCAGTTATATCGAGTGTTAATTGAAGACCATGTCGGTTAGAAAATATATTCAGTTGCTCTCCATCCAGTAAAGGGGGCCTTTAATAAAACTTTGTAATATGACAACTTAATATATTTCAGAAGTTAGTTGGAGACGATGCCAGTTATAAAAAGCTCTCCATCCAGTGGTGGAAACAATTTATAGCATTTTCTATTATGAACAAATATAATAAAAACTTTTAGACCAACTGAGATATGCCCAGAGATATTATAACACAACCTCAGGTTGGAAAAATAATCAGGAGCTCCCCAACCATGGGTGGAGATAAATTAGAGCATTTTATTATATGACCAAATGTAATAAATTTTTTTAAGGCCAACTGTTATATTTGTAGAAATCTTAACGCAACCTCAGATATTATTATTAGGCCTAAAATTTTTTATTATTGTATATTTGGTCAAAACACAAAATTTGATAAATTATCTCTTGCTCTGGATAGGGAGTTTTTGAATATACTTTCTAACTGACATAGTCTCTAACTTACACTCAATGTATGTGAGGTTGTGTTAAGGTCTCTACTGATATCTCAGTTGGCCTTGGAATTTTTATTATATCTGTTCATAATACACAATTGAATAAAATGTCCCCATCCCTTAATGTGGATCTCCTGATTATTTTTTCTAACTGAAATGATCTCCAACTAATACTCCATACATCTTAGGTATGTTAAGATGTTTAGAGGCATGTTAAGATCTCTAAAGTTCGTCAGTTGGCCTAAGAATTTTTATTATATTTGCTCATAATACTAAATTGTATAAACTATCCCCACCCCTAGATGTGCAGCCCTTGTATACCTGATGTTGTGTAGAGATCTCTACGGGTATCTCAGTTGGTTTGAGATATTTTATTATATTTGGTCATAATACAAAAGCCTGTTAATTGGTCATGGTCTCTAACTAACACCCCATATACTTGAGGTTTGTGTTAAGATCTCTAGGGATATCGCAGTTAGCCTAAGAATTTTTATTCTTGTATATTAAGGTTTAAATAAAAAATTCTTTAAATTGTCCCCACCCCTGATACCATCATATTTAAAAGTTGTAGAGGTAAAATTTGAAGTGAAAACTCTCTGTCCTAAGATACTTCTAACAGGTTATAACTTTTGGAATTGGTGTTTCCACTTTTTACTAGACCCAATCCAACTAGAAAACATGAATTTCCAAAAAAATTAGGGGAACACTGGGTTTAATATTCAAAAGTTGAAGAGGTAAAATTCGAAGTAAAAACCTTCTGTCCTAAGATACTTCTAAGAGGTTACAACTCCTGGGATAGGTGTTTTCAAATTGTACTAGGCCCAATCCAACTATATAACTATAACTATCCAACTAACTATATATTTTGTAGTTCTAGTTCTAGTTTTCCGGAAAAATTAGGGGAACACTGGGTTTAATATTCAAAAGTTGTAGCGCGAGTGCTTTTATGGTGGCAGATGGAATCAAATGCTTTACTGAAATCCGTGTACGCTACATCAGATGATGTTTTTCTATCTCTCTCATCACCTCTCTATTGGTGTTTTTTGAAATTTTCCATTTTTCGAGAAACACGTCGGTCCTTAAGGAGTGGTTGAATAGGTTACATAATGGAATTGCTAAAATGTCAGGGTACTCCTTCAGTTCTATTCTGGGGGTATATTGTCAAGACCACAAATCCTTTTAAAGCCGATAAAATGTTATCCTCAAAAATAACAGGAGGAGTTATTGATACGTTGTTATTGCTGGGTTGGTTTATAGACTGATTGGAAAAACTTCGCGAACATGTCAGCTATATCTTTAAAGTTTGAGGAGCTGGTATTGTTATCGGTTGTTTTCGATTTACTTTGATTTTACCTTGAATTTGATCGAGATACGACCTGTATTTTGATTTGAAATAAATTTCAAATTCGTTACTATGTTGTAGAAGCATAGTGTTGCTCGCTTCTAACCCGCTTTTCAACATTTTGGCATACACTTTCGACTTCCGATTTTTTAAGTTAACTAGTCTATCATTGAACCACTGAGGGTGAGCATTTTGTGGTTTACCACATATGTAGGTACATACAGTTCGAAGCCTTGCTGCATAATGACATTAAATTTATCAACATTTTCGTTTAGATCATTGGAATTGAGAGTTGTTTGTCAGTTGATAGATTCTAGGTAACTGTGTAGCCCTCGTTCGTAAAAAACAAAAATATACGTAAGGACCTTAGCATCATTTGTATCGATATTTTAAATAAATATCAACGCCCTTTTTTATAACGCTTACTACAGTAAAAACTGTAAATGGCGGAAATTACGAAAGTCGGAATCCCATCATACACGGAGAATAAAAATTTAGGTTCAATTTTTAATATAATATCAACCTCCTTACGCGGAAAACTCTAATACGGTGACGGAAACCATTTTTTCGTAATTTTTAATGTAAATTTAATGAACTTTAATTTGTCAAAGACGGAAAGTAAGATTTATTTAATTTTTTTATTTGCTTGTTACATTTTTAAACGCGGAAAATGTCACGAAAAAATGAACCTTATGGTATAGAGGGTTAAATTTTAAAAAACTTGTTTGTTGGATTTTTTGATTGTCAAAGTTTGAGGTTATGAATTTAGTGTATATAGCTTTTCAAATGGTAAGTTGTGTAGAACGAAAGACTGGTTAAGTAATTTTTAAATTAATTGAGTTTGCTACTACAGAAGAAAAAATGTTTATGTTGAACGGAATGTGAAAAAGACGGTAAAAAGTTATGATCCTGTACGTACGAAACATTAAACATGTTAACATTCAAATGGTTCTGCAAAGCGCGCACAAAAAATATACCAATTTCTGGACCAATTTTACAAGAAGCAGCCTTAAATATTGGACGAGAATTGAAAATTGACGAGTTTAAGGCGTCGAATGGATGGTTATCTAGTTTTCGGTTGAGGTATAACATTACATTCAACATTGAGTGTGGAGAATCAAACGAGGTAAATAGCCGTACGGTTGAGGAGTGGAAAGAAAAATTAGGGCGAATTATCGAAAACTATAATATTAAAGATCCATAAAGCTTTGCCTAATAGGACATTGCACCTAAAAGGACTGAAATGCTCACATGGCAAATTATCTAAGGAACGATTAACGTTGCTTCTGATCGTATTCGCAGATGGAACAATCGAAAAGTCGGCCGTAATAGGTAAAAGCCTTAATCCAAGGTGCTTCAAAAATTTAAAACAAAACCTCTCTTCCCGTTTCTTACTACAAAATCCAACGGCATAGACGTCTTCAGAAATTTTTCAAACAGTTTTTACCCAGTTGAATGCCAAAATGAAAAGCCAACGAAGAAACATTTTGTTATTTGTGGACAATGCTGCCTGTCATCCACACTTAACGTTTTCTAATACAAAATTGATCTCCCTACCACCAAATACGACGTCTGTGCTTCAGCCACTCGACAAATGTGTAAAACCAACCACTATTCAAAAATGTTTTAAAAATTGTGGCTTCCCTGCTAATTTAAATGATGAAGCCAACGAAGAATCAGAACTAGGAGTTATGGAGATTCAAAACCTAATAGGTGCCATTTATAACGATCATTTGCACAGCGCAATAAATTTTGTCAATATGAATGTTGAAATCGTCACTGAATCCAGTAATATCGACATAAACTGGTACAACAACATATTTCGGAAGGTGTTCACCCAAATAGATTTTCAAAATATCCAAAATTCAAAAATAACCTTGAGACGCGGAAAACTTGTCAATGGTGGAAAATTAGATCGGTCCCTTGAGATTCCGGCTTTCGCAGTTTTTACTGTATATTATTTAAAAGCGTATTCCACTTGATGTTTGGATGGGGAAAGATTTATCTAATACCTGATCCATCTATGATTCAAGTGATGAAATTTATTGTTAATAGCTCTGGTAATCGCCTTAGGTGGTAATAAAATTTCGCAGGGAATCAAAGAGTTTATACAAGTTTGATTGAATTTCTGGAAGCGCCAATTAATAATTACGTGGTAGAACAGTTATTTTAGAATTTTGAAATACTGTTACTTAAAAAAAATATTTTCACAAAATGGTTGTAGTATCTACTAAAAAATAATATATTTTGAATTATTTTCTAATTTAATTATTTTCCTGCAGATATCGCTAATTAGTTACATTTTTTACCGTAATTAATAATTTTTTACATTATTTACGTAAAAAATGTAAACAAATATTTTTACGCGTAATTGCACAACACTGCCTATAAGTCTTCACGATTAAAGAAGACAACGATGGCTGTAACAACATAGATTACAGAATTATAAAGTTTACTTTTTGATAAGAAGTAGATTCGGCTCCCGTAGATTTACAAAATTACCTTAGCGATTAAGACTTGACAACTTATTGTTATTTTCATGTTTGAAAGATTTAACAAATATAATATTAGGTAATAAAATTATTAATTATTAAGGTTAATTATTTGATGATTATTACAACAAAAGCAAACATAATAAATACATAAACTTAGAACACGAGAAACAAAGAAAACACGTCTAAGGTGGGCTTTACACCTAGTTGTATAAAAATACACGTATTTTACGTTCTCTAATTTGCCGTCGGTCCATAAATACTAAAATGAATCTGGCAAATTATGGGTTAGATTAGATTAAGGAGCCTTGTCTGATGAATAAAATGCATTATACGATTTTAAATCAATACGAATTACTATACTTGTGAATTACAACCCATGTATCAACTATTAAATGTGTGTGGCTGTAACATACGATTATATTCCTCCATGCACTATAGAAACGCTTTAATGCTTGTTGAATTAGCATTAAAAGAAATACATACAAGTTTCTTATTATTTGTTAAAAGATTTAAAATCGATTTAGAAAAATAAACAAATGTGCGGAAAAACATTAAATGGTGTGAAAATATTTTCAATTTATCATATGGGGTACAAAGCTTTGTATACACGAATTATTTATTTTCAAATCCTGCATATACCGATGAACCAGCATCCAGCATCTTGGTCTCCATTTTAAACCAATTCTTTTGTCCAGTTCAACAGCAACGACGATTTAAAGAAAAAAAATTCTGTCATCACAATAAATACAAAGAATTATTTTAATATTATTTATTTATTTATTTATTTTGTATTTTTGCAAACGCAATTTTCATGTGTGCAGAATATAAAAAAATTTAAACATGTATTTATTAAATAAATATTTACAAAATGTCCAGTTTTTCAATCTAAAAAATTGAAAAATAAAATAAAAATGTTTATCTTGGAATATTTTCCTTTCGTCTTAAGAATTTTTTGTTTTCGTTTAAAATGTACCAAATTTCTTAGAATTGGGTTTCTGTTTATACGACGTACGGTCTGTAGCATGTTACAAATTTTTACCAAAAATGTAAAATGGCTTAAAATTTGATTAATTTTATTTCAAAGGAATAAAGAAGGTAAGAATGTTGAAAACAATCCCTATATTCATGATACATACGAGTATACTGAAATTCTTTTTTGATTTGTTAGCAGACGATATAAAAGGACATACAAAAATTCGGGGCCTGATGATCAGATTTTGATATCTTGAAATTCCTTATCGACTGAGATCCAATAAAAATCCATAAAAAATATATTTTTAATTAGAATACTTTTGTGGATCCTTCTATAGTGTACCGGAGTATCCTAATTTGATCAATATTCACGTTATCACTAACGTTATATAACTAACTAGCAAAACGAGTCGGGCTAGTGATCACTTCGCGCTTATGAATTTAAAACAATGATGTCTGACATAGTCCCGAACCAGTTGGTCGTATTCTATAACTCCTTCTAAAAATCAGTTTAGAATCAAACTTCTATCCAGCACAGAAGATTTTATCATAATTTGTTCACAAATAGGCTAACTCCGTCCCATATTATGGAAATCATTTTAGAGCCTCACTTCAAACTAGCACACCAGTATTCATCAGGATCGTTTAAGAAATGATTTAGTTCCGTCCCGCAGATTGCCGCATATTTCACAAATTCTTAATCAATTCATAATTTGTTAAGATATATCCTAGAAATTTCTCGAAAAATCGTTTGAGAATCTCATTTACTTCTCCCACCACACTCAAGTGCATTACGATCGGTTAAGAAATGACTTAATTTCTTTCGGCCATATTCCAGAACTTCTTTTGAAAATCATTTTTGAATCTCATTTCCATTCAGCATTGAAAATTTCATCATAATATATTCAGGAATAGCCTAGTTCCGCCTATGTTGGTCATATTCCAGTATTTCTTTCAAAAATAATTTTATAATCCTATTTTTGTCCACCATACCAAATTTCATCAGATTCAGTTAAGATTTCTTAATTTTCAGCTTACTTCCGTCCCAGAAGGCCATTTATCATAACTTCTCCTAAAGAACATTTATGAATCCGATTTCTATCTAGCATAAACAATTTCATCATAACATGTACAATTAATAATCTAGTTCCGTCACAGGTAGCTCATTTCCATTCATGATACCTAAGTTCTGCTAAAAATCGTTTTAGAATCCTCTTCCGTCCAGGATAAACAACTTCTTTCAAAAATCATTTTATAATACCATTTCCATCCACTACATATTCAATTTCATCTTGACAGTTACGAAATGGTTTAGTTCCGTCCTAGTTGTCCATATTCCAGAACTTCTTCTAAAAATAATTTTTGAATATTCCATTTCCATCCAACATAAAATTTTTTATCATAATCTGTCCAGAAATAATCTAGTCCCGTGAAAGGTTCCAGAAATTCTTTCAAAAATCATTTTAGGGTCCCATTTCCACCCACCATATCAAATTTAATCACGATCGATTAACGATCTAGTTCCGTCACAGCGGACCAATATACCAGAACTTCTTCCAAACATCATTTAGGAATCCCATTTCCATCCAGCATATAAAACTTCATCATAATCTGTTCAGAATTAACCTAGTTCCGTCCCAGTTGGCCATATTCCAGAACTTCCAAAAACCATTTTAGAATTTCATTTCCATCCACCATCCCAAATTTTATCATAAAACCATTGTTATTAGACCAAAGCTTTGTAGCTATCAACATATTTTTGTGTCTGTTATGAACAAAATGGCAAGCCACAATGCATGCAATTTCGATTTTTATGTTAGACCTTGCAAGGTCTAATACCATGGTAATAGTCGTAGTTCTACGCCGAAATGTGTTAAAATTGCTAAGTTGCCCTTTTTATACATTTTACAACAACATGTTTCTTAATTACTCAGCCCTTGCATAATATAGGACCATGTCGCTTGGGCTCTAACCTTCGCGTTATTAAATAAAAGAAAACAAACAAATTTTGTGAAAATCGCGTTATTAAATAAAAGACAGCAAACAAACCTTCAAAGGTTTCCTCTTGAACTATTTGCCTATAGTCTTTACAGTGGTTTCATGCGCATACTGTCAAAGAGATTTACAGTTTAAATTATGCATTTCAACGAAGCGTTTTCATTTTGTCCAGATTTTTCAAAATATGTTTTTCATACTTTAAGCAGAAGGGTTTGCTAAACTCCTAAATTTTTTGCATGTGCCTGTACATTTTCTTTTCTTTTACGTAAAAAAAGTATAATAATCATAAAAATTTTCGATCTCCATCGTGGCTTGCGTTGTGTGGCAGGTAGCGCGGTCATGTTAGAACCACATGTCGTCGGTTCTCATATCATCCAGTTTATACAACGAGAAGTTGATTATCATCGATCTATAGCTCTCGGCATTGCCGGTTTCGGAAGCAGTACAGACCGATGATTCCTCCAGACCAAAATCCGCATCAAACAATGACTTTCTCTGGATTGGTATCACTCCAAATCCGACAATTGTGCTCGTTCGCATATCCGCATTCATCGAAAAATGGGTCCCGTCGCTAAAAATGATTTTGTTGGCGAAATTTGGAGTAACTTCCACAATTGCTTTAGAGTTCAACCAGCAAACACACGACGTTGTCTATGGTCGTGTTTACTCTAAGTTAAAATTTACAGTCAGTTGGGTTTTACACGAGTCGAGGCCTAAGCCTCGATGCAAAATTCGTCAAGTTGAAGTCACAGAAAGGCCAAGCTCTTGTGAACGATGAGAAATTGGCTGCCTTGGGCTTTCCCGTACACTCTCACGCTCAGCGGCGACGTTTTCAGCAGAATTTGCGTTTTGATGACGTACGGGTGTTGCCTGATTATTTATCGAACCGATTGACTGGAATTTTTATACCAAACATCAAATGTTTCTCGAACGGAGCACTGATTTTGAAAATAAAATTTAATGATTTGCACACGTTATTCAACGCTTGCATGGTGATTTGCCATACACTACTGAACAATTCACAATAAATTTGCCAGATGTTGCTTTAACAACATGGCTTAGGTTATAACAAATTTCGAGCGTCCCTATTGAAAGACCCTTTGCTTTTCGCTATATCGTCGAAGTCAAAATAGTAGTTTTTAAAAAGATTTCTGTGTGTATGCATGGGTGTGTGTGCGTGGTTCCATGCAGACTAAATGCCTGGGTCCTTTCTACAGCCGAGATGGTTTGTCCGATCGGAATGAAACTTCATACTTAAGTTTATTTCATTAATTTGGAGATTCTCGTGATTTTCAGTCGAAATTGGTGAAACTTCGTCGTTAAGGTTTTTTTTCACAAATAGGGAGATCCCAGTGATTTTTGGTCGAAATTGTTTAACCAGAAGTGGCAGCTTCCAATGAAGCTTTCTCGTATTTTGCAAATAGTTTGGAAAGTATAGCATGTACGAGAAAAACGTTATGAACTACAGATTCTAAATAGTATTTAAAAAATATCCTTCCAGATCAGTTTTTCAAAATTGAATCGAAATTGACATTTTTCACAAAAACCGTTTCCAACAAAAATTCGGCCCTTGTACAGCTCACATGGACTGATTTATCGGGATGAAGCTTCATACCTAAGCTTTTGTCCCAGTGGATTTTGGCGAAATCGTTTCATCGGAAATGACAGCTTTTGACTGTATTTTGTAAAGTATATCATTATCATCATCATCTTCAAAGGTTAAGAACTGGCAGCTTCTATATTATTTTTGCAACAATATCGGTCCAGACCAGTTTTTCAAAATTTAAGCGTAAATTACCATTTGGCCAAATTAAAAATTCATTAAAAATTGAGAAATGTCCAAATTACAATCCTAAAATTCCTCAGAACTCCCCCAACCCATACTACGTTGCGCACATCCATGCTACCTACCTTGAGTGCGGAACCATTTTATTATTAAAAATTGAAATTTTTTAATAAAAGAAAGTATTAATGGTCCAGTGGACTTAATGTCCTTTGAAGAACAATTAAAACCCTCCTTTTCTTTTACGCACCGATTCACACAATTACAGTATACAATCTGTAACCTGTACACTGACATGGAAGGTGGGTCGGCGCTGAATTCTGCAGTCCAACAGAGAGTCTTACTTGTGTTTATTAACATCATCGATCGTAATCGATGACCAAAACTCGCTTTGCATCAAGCCTCTGGTAGGATTCGAACCCACTACCTCCCGGTCTAAGTGCCAAAGCTTTAGCCACAGCACCACTTGTCCGGTGAAATTCATTAGGTTCAATATATAAAATAGCAATAACACACTCTACATTATCGACGATTTTATTTCGGCTGACACTTTGCGGCTAACTTTAACTAGATTAAAGTGACAGGTTTATTTCGGAGTGATCAACATTTCACATGTTTCACTATTTTTAAATATGTTTTAATTTTTTATATTTCATATTTTGTAACTTTTATACGTTTTTTAAATTAATAAATTTCTTTATTTTCCCTATATAATTCAAACAAATAGTAGAACTTGAACCAAGAGGTTAAAAGATGATTTGAACTTGCCTATCGAAGTTCTACATGACTTAAAGATTTTCGTAAGTGTACATTTAAATTTTAGTAACGCAATTAAATTGGATAAATCTTGGTCGTAAATTGGTTTAATCCTCTCCCTCTCTCTCTCTCTCTCTCGCCGCCTGCACTATGAACCTCCATTAGTCTCGATCCATCGCTCTCGATCTCAAATTTCGACTTCGGTCTTGTTCGAGCGCAGTCGAGGTCTTCCTCTACGACTCACACCAGCTGATCGTTAATGGAACACTTTTTAATCATCCGTTGTTGTAGAGGCTTTGCAGTGTGTCCAATCCATGTAATGAACCTTCCTTCTAGCTCCGATGGAAGCTCTCATATCTGCCAAGAGAACTCCTTCTGGCCAACGTGTATGTCTATCGATTATAGTGAGGATATAAACCTTTTCGTTTGACGGAGTTAATGGTCCTACTAGATCCAAATGTGTATGTTCAAACCTGCCAGAAAGAATATTAAACCTTCCGTACATAGAGTGAGTATGTCTGTAAACTGTTGGATTTCTGTCAAGCGATGCATGTTTTGGACCAGTACCAGTACGTGTAGCACAAACTTTTGAAAGAGAAAGTCCGTGAAGCATCTTTTGCACTGGAAGTTTCACACCAAAGAGAAATACCTGATCTAAAATCGAGTACGAGCTCAAGGTTATATCTTATATACTATGAAAGTTTTTGTCTTGTTTTAAAAGAGTTTTAAGCTCATCGTCCTTTGCTTACAGTGAGGTTAATTTCTCTAAATCGAGCGCAGTATGACTAATCGTAGATATTTCGGATTCATTTGGCCGTGACAAAATATTTGCCACAACGTTACTTTCACCTTTGACATATCGTATATCTGATGTTAATTGAGATATGTAATCGAGTTGGCGACTTTGTCGAGGGCTGCATTCCGACTTAGATGTGATTGCGGTGGTCAAAAGTTTATGGTGAAAAACTCTCTACTTTCGACAAAACAGCGAAAGTGTCTAATGGCGCAATATATAGCTAAGAACTCTCCGTCAAAAGCAGAATATTTCTGTTGGGAAGGTGAAAGCTTTTTGGAGAAGTAGGAAATAGGTTCCAATTTCTACCATGTAACTGCTCCAATACCGCGCCCACAGCAGCTCCAGAAGCATCTGTGCTAATACGAGTGGATCACGATTCGTATAGGGTGGATAAGAAGTGTATAGCCTGAGAGAGGGAACTAAATGACTATGTATTGGAGTTAGATTTTTGGCTAAGCGATAATAATAATTAATCATGCCCACAAAACGCTGCATTTGCCTGATAGAAGTATCGGGGTTGGGGAAAAGATTGGATTGCCAAGATTCTTGGTGGCTAAGAGAGTTTAAGGAAGCTGCACCAAATTCACATTTTGATATAAACATATAGAAAATCGAGACCCTGTTTGTTACTTCATCCATTAGTCGTTTAAACATCTGTGCTGCGTTGTGCTCCATCCATATGGCATTCTTGTAAACTCGTACTTGCCAAGCGGTGTGGTAATGGCGGTTTTGCAGATATCCTCTTTCGCTACTGATATTTGGTGATAAGCGCGTACTAGATCAATTTTTGTGAAAATGGTACGGCCTTGAAGGTTAACGGAGAACTTATGGATATGTGGAAGGGGTATCTGTCTGGTATAGTAATTACATTTATTCTGCGGTAAGCGCCGCGTAGTCGCCAGTCGTTGTTGTCACGTTTCGGTACTAAGTGTAAAGACGAAGCAGCGCTGGAATCGTCTTGGACGTGAAAATGGAAGAGTATTGGCGATGACGTTCATATGGACCATCAATAGAAAACAATCGAAGTGTAGTCTGGTCGAAGACTGTTTCATTTACCGCGCTGACTGATATGTTGTGTGGAAGTATCCAGTAACCGTCTCTGTTTCAAGTCAGCCACCAATCCGAACTTTACGAGATGACTAGCGACCGCGGCTACAATAAAGGGTGTCAGTATAGTCACGACGTAAACCTAAATCTATAAGTAGCACGTTTTTCCCGTATGTAGTAATAGTGAACCCATTAGCTGCGACTACTCGAATCTCTGAATCGTGCGGAAGGTTTTTATTATTAATTTTTGGTACAACTGATACGTCCGCGCCAGTATCGATGAGAAATCGTAACTTAGTTTTGTAGGTCTAATAGTTAGGCGACGTTTGTGAAACGTCCCATCGCTCGTCGCTTGTACTACGGGACCACTAAGTTTCTCGCATTGGGCCGCGCCTGCGAGTTAGGCTCTTCCTCATATGTATACCACATTTCCTGGCTCGGTGACAAACTAAATTAGCTACTGAACGTAGTGCGAGCCAACCATTTTTCACGAAGTTTTTGCTTATTTTTGACAACCCTGCAACATTGATCATCGACCGAATCATTGCGGGACCTCGGAGGTCTTTTTCCGATGGTATTTTCTGTCTCGGTATAGTTAGTGACGACTGATTGGTAACTCTGCAGTGCCGCTTGGTCTTTTTTCAAGCATCGACCTCTCTAAGATCTAACGTCGGATATGCTGGTGGAGTGTCTCTTAGACACCATGGCGTGATCGATTTAATTTTCCGTTTTTTCATCATTCGGTGTCCATGTTACTTTCTGGATTTTATTATGTGGGAAAAACGTGCTTGGTACAACTAAGTTGTATATTATTGTCAGGCCGGTGACCCGTTGACCGTTTCGGTTACTACACCTAACTACTACTGTAGTTAGGTGTAGGCTGTTAGGATCGATGTGCAATGTAGTTTCTCCACTTCCACCGATTTTTGCATTAAAGTCAGAGGGGGACTAGGGTTGAGAAATTTCTTCTGCAGTACCACTGTGGCTTATGCTAGCTAAACATTGAATTAAATTGTATCGGGTAAATTGAATCCTTAACTGGTTAAAATTAGAAATGTAAACAAGTCTCAATATATTTCAAATTTTTACATGAGGTTAACAATACCAATCGGGTGTTATGTAGACAGGCTTCATTCCATGGGTTTGAATCGGAGTGCGGCAGTGTCATACCATGATACCTTGTATCAAGAAACGATTGCTCACGAGTATCAGTAAATTTGATTCCCGCCTCGTGTAACTCTAAATCCTGCTCTCTTTCAGTCAGAGTGTCGCAGTGTATTCGTGATAATGCATCAAGCATAATGTTTTCACTTCCTTTTTGGTGAACTATATACAAATCAAAACCCTGCAACTTTAGGCTCCACCGCGCCATGCGTTCATTAAGCTCTTTTTGAGACATAGTCCATTTCAGGCTAGCGTGATTCGTAATCAGTAAAAATTTGTAACCCTCAATGTAAGGTCTGAATTTTTTGATACTAACTACGGCTGCTAGGCACTCGAGTTCTGTCACCGTGTAGATGCGGTGTGCGGCGTTTAATTTTTGTGAAATGAAGGCGATTGGTTTTTCATTCCCTCTGTATCGTTTTGGAATAACACGCCTCCTATGCCTTGCGTGCTTGCATTACATCGAATAAAACAACTTTGTGTAAAGTCGGGATTGTGCAAGACTGGCGCGGTAGAAAATAACAATTTTAATCTAGCGAACGCTGCTTCTGCTTCATCCGTCTATCGAAATTTTATTCCCTTTTTTAGTAGGATTGTAGTTGGAGTGGTCACCTCGGCATAATTACAAACAAAACGACGGTACCAGCCGGCTATTCCTAATCGGCAACACGTCTGATTTATGGATTTTGGTGCTGGGAAATTCGTTATTGACTCTACCTTGGTCGGATCTGTTTTTAAACCTTGCTCACTGATCAGAAACCCCAGATATCTCGCTTCCTTGAGCACGAAACGACTTTTCTCGATGTTTATCGTCAACCCTGCTTTGGACAATAAATCCGATACAGTTTTTGAAGCTGAGATTATCAGTAAGCCGTTGGTTTGAAGTGCATTACACAACCCAAATGGCATGACATAGAACTGATAGAGAGGACGACCTGGAACTGTAAAAGCCGTCATCTCTTTCGCGCTCAAAGAAAGAGATATCATGCCTTAATCCATCTTTGAGGTCTAAGCTCGTTATATGTTTAGTTTCTTGCGGCCTGCCTAGAAGACTATCAATGTTCAGAAAAGAATACGCATCTTTTTTGTTATGGCGTATATTTTCCTTGATTCCAAACACAGGCGTGATTTTTTAGTCGTTTTGCGCATCAACACCAAGGGGGAACTCCACGGACTTGTACTCGGTTCTATTACTCCAAGCGAGAGCATCCAGTGTATCTCGTTAAAAATCAAATCTTGTTCCACATAGAAAATTGAAAATTTGAGAGACCGCTGGTATATGACATATAGACTGTTTCATAGTTAGTATCTAGAGCTATTGTAACCTTCTGATGATGTCATAGAAGAATCCCTGTGATTATCATAATCATATATAGTCGACATATAAACCACTCAAATATGTGAAAGCGTTATGTCATACAAATTAAATAAAAAAATTAAAATTGGGGAGACCGCTGGGACATGGCATATAGACTGTTTCTTACTTAGTACCTTGGGCTATTGTAACTTCCTGATGCCGTCTTAGAAGAATCTCTGTGATCCTCATAACCTTAGCCGACATATAAACCACTCAAACAGGTGAAAACGTTATATATACCGGGTGTTTCTTTTAAACTGAGACGATCAAATATCTCGAAAAATAGCCACTCTACGGAAAAAATGTCCACAATCAAAATTTAATCATACCGCGGGGGAAATACATTAGTACAAAAAAAATAGTCCCCACCCCCCGCTTTGTAGGTGGGGCAGGGGTAACTTTTAAACTAAGATAGGAAGCCATATTTTTTTATTGCAGATACGAATTCTACGACTAAAAGTACGTATGATTTGAATGAAATATTTTGTTCGGTTCATGATAGATGGCGTTGTAATCGACGAAATTCAATTTTTTCAATTTGTCCTTCTTAGAACACATGCATTCGATTCTGCAATACGTTTGAAATAAAAAACATCACGTTTTCATTGGAAATACGCGAAATTCGTCATCAAAACAATTTATTAATGTAAATGGCAGGTGAATAAAATAATTTTAGCTTAAAATAAGTGTTCAAAATGATGGCCTGCGGCTTCAATGCACTTATTAATACGCATTTCAAATGATTGTACACAACTGAGAAGTGAATTTCGAGTATTTCCAATGAAAACGTGATATTTTTTATTTCAAACGTATTGCAGAATCGAATGCGTGTGTTCTAAGAAGGAGAAACTGAAAAAAATTGAATTTCGTCGATTACAACACCATCTATCATGAACCGAACAAAATATTTCATTCAAATCATACGTACTTTTAGTCGTAGAATCCGTATATGCAATAAAAAATATGGCTTCCTATCTTAGTTTAAAAGTTACCCCTGCCCCACCTACAAAGCGGGGGGTGGGGACTATTTTTTTTGCACTAATGTATTTCCCCCACGGTATGATTAAATTTTGATTATGGACATTTTTTCCGTAGAGTGGCTATTTTTCGAGATATTTGATCGTCTAAGTTTAAAAGAAACACCCGGTATATGGCATATGAGCCGGTTAGTTTTTATCACTTGAAACTATTTTATCGACTTGATGGCATATTGTAACAATCCTTTAAACTAAGACATGTTTTTTTGCAAAAAATTCTACTCAAAATTCTCATTAGAAATTAATTTAACAGTGTAACACTATACATTGATATATTTGTTATTTGTTAAAAACTTCACGCCCGTTTGGAAGGTAATTGTTAAAAATTTTTTTAAATCAGCGTTCATTTACGGTCCTTTTAAAAAGCAAAATTTATATTTTGGAAAAATGATCTTAGTTGTTCGTTTTCTACTGAACCTATTCGTAAATCCAATTTACAATTGAGAATATTATCCAAAATACAAATGCAAATCACGGATACGTATTTGTCATTTAAAACCAACATAAAAAATGTTATATTCCGTTTTTCCATATTCAGCTTAGTTTTTAAAAAGCAAATATAATTTTAAAATTACAATAAAGTCAATATATTGGAACTAAAAAATAATAATTTTAACACTTGCACGTCGAAATGATTTTAGAATGTTTGCCATACACATCGTCGTCATAACTTCACAACATAAATTAAAGAGATTCTAAATGGATTAAACTACATCTATGTGCTCGTATACGAGAGCATCGTGCACTTATTGTTTTTAAGTGATTAACAAAATAAATATTTAACAAACAACAAAGCTACTTACAATCACTTAACATTATACTCCAATAAAGGGTTAATATTGTGACAACAACAGAATAAAACTTGTAAATAGATTGGTACGCACAATGGAAGGTAGAAAATATTATTATTACCTTGGATTGTAATTAAAAAAAAATTGACTGTGTGCACATTTTAGTATTGCAAATTTGCATTGTGCATATATTGAAATTGAAATATATTTTAGTAATAATGATAAGGTAAAAATGGCAGGGTTTAGGCCAAGTTAAAACTTCACGCAATTATATAATCCATATGTACACGAGGAGTAATTACAAATAAACCATTACTTCAATAAATGCATATACCATAAAATAAAATTTATGTACATATTTGACTGCATTAATATAATTTATATTTGCTTAATGAAATTAAATATTTGTTAATATTAAATTTATATAACAAAACAGAATTTTATTTCAAAGTACGTACACGTTTCCATAAAGTTTTAATAACCGCGCGTATTGTTGAACTGCAAAATGTGCAAAGTTGTTTGTATCAAAATTTAAGAAAAGTTAAATATTTATTTTACACATACAGATGTATTTGTAATAAGATACCGCAATAATGTCGGGATTCTGAAGATGACATGTAGCCGAAAAAATCAACAACCGCAAAACATAACACAACCCAAAATATACTAAAATACAAAAAGAGTTTGTGTTGGACCGCAAATAAGTCTTAAGAAGCATCCTTTAAAAAATACACAAAAACAAAACCGCACCACCTAACAAGAGGTAGTAAAAGTTTTAGATTTCAATCCAAGAATATTATTAAAATAAAATACAACAACAACATCCAACAACAAAAGGCAAGCTGTTGAACAAGAAAGTTTTTCCGTGATATTTGTTTTGAAAGTTTGGATAAATTAAATTGATTTATATTTATGCAATAACGCAATTCGTGAGTGGGGGCGGTCAATACTAAGTTTTACAATAATATTTTATTTGTATATATTTCAAGATTGTAAATTTGTATTTATCTATCATGGTTCAAGTTTTTATTTATTCACCCATGTTGCGGATGCTAAATGCTTTTCATAAAGATGCGGATCGAAATACAGTGAGACACAGTCGAAACAGTACATTCCAAAAAAATTTTTTTCTACCAAAGGAAACATCTTTGTAATTTTGGTGAAGTAGGAGTCAAAAGAAAAGAAAATCATTGGTGGGGAGTTGGTAAAAGGAAAAATCGTATCATACTTTATTATGAATGAGCTTCAAGCTCACAATTCTATCGTGTTTGTTACATTTCCCTTAGGTGGTCTGACAGTGATTCATTGTCTTTTGATTCCAGGTATAGCCAGGTTTTTAATTGCCACACATTACTGCTCAACAACTTCACCATCAACGTCTATGAACCGTTGCATGGGTTAGTATAAATTTGGGTGAAATGGAAGGAAAACGTGTTTATCTACCGCGGTAAGCCACAATGCCTTATCCAGTAGCAGTATGCGCCTTGCAGCAGCCCAGGAGTGAAGTAAAAGTTGCATCTCGCCTAATGAGTCACAAAGATAGATTGCACTCCTGGGATTGCCTATACTTATTTGTTCTGTGATACAAATTTGAGTAAAAATGACATCAGTACATCTAGAATATCCAAATTCGTAGCAATAAATCCGAAGTTGTGCATTATTAAGACTAGGCGGTTTTGGTTGAAAATTGGGGGGAGTGATACACGTGAAATGCAATACACGTGAAAACTTCAAAAATTTATAAAAATTGAACGTTTAAAGTGTTATTAATGGAAAAGACCTTATTTCAATCAGTTTGTCGATGGTTATTTCTGAAAATTTTCCAGATCAAGTTTTATGCTGGGAGCTCGAGAAAATTAAGAGGAGTGAAATAAACGTGCAAATTTCAAAAATTTGTAAAAACTTAACGTTTAAAATTGTATCAATGGAAAAGGCCTTATTTCAATCAGTTTGCCGATGATTATAGCTAGAAAATTTTCCAGATTAAATTTCATGTTGGGAGTTCGGGAAAAGTAGGAGGAGTGAAATACACGTGCAATTTTCATACATTTGTAGAAACTTAACGTTTAAAGTATTATGTCTGGAAATGGTCTTATTTGAATTGGTTTGTCAATTGTTATTGAAAAATTGTTCACATCTTGTTTCATGTTGGGAGTTCGGGAAAATTGGGAGCAGTGAAGTTCACGTGCAAACTTCAACAATTTGTAAAAACTGAATGTTTAAAGTGTTATTAATGGAAAAGGCCTTTTTTGAATCTGTTTGTCGATGGTTATAGCTAGAAAATTTTCCATATTAAGTTTCATTTTGGGAGTTTGGGAAAATTAGGAGGAGTGAAATGCACGTGCAAACTTTAAAAATTTGTAAAAACTTAACGTTTAAAGTGTTATCAATGGAAAAGGTCTTATTTGAATCGATTTGTCGATGGTTATAGCTAGAAAATTTTCCAGGTCTTGTTTCATGTTGGGATTTGGGAAAATTAGGAGGAGCGAAGTTCACGTGCAAACTTCAACAATTTGTAAAAACTGAATGTTTAAAGTGTTATTAATGGAAAAGGCCTTTTTTGTATCGGTTTGGCGATGGTTATATGTAGAAAATTTTCGGGGTCTTGTTTCATGTTGGGAGTTTGGGAAAATTGGGAATAGTGAAGTTTACGTGCAAACTTCAGCAATTTGTAAAAACTGAATGTTTAAAGTGTTATTAATGGAAAAGGCCTTTTTGAATCGGTTTGTCGATAGTCGACGAACTTATAGCTAGAAAATTTTCGAGGTCTTGTTTCATGTTGGGAGTTTGGGAAAATTTGGAGGAGTCAAGTTCACGTGCAAACTTCAACAATTTGTAAAAACTTAATGTTTAAAGTGTTGTTCCTGGAAAAGGTCTTATTTGAATCGATTGAACTGAATGTTTTTTTAATCGATTTGTCAATGTTTATATCTGAAAATTTTTCCAGGTCTTGATTCATGTTGGGAGTTGGGGAAAATTACGAGAAGTGAAATACCCGTCCAAACTTCAAAAATTTGTAAAAACTTAATGTTTAAAGTGTTATTAATGGAAAAGGCCTTTTTTGAATCGGTTTGTCGATGGTTATAGCTAGAAAATTTTCCAGATTAAGTTTCATTTTGGGAGTTTGGGAAAATTAGGAGGAGTGAAATGCACGTGCAAACTTTAAAAATTTGTAAAAACTTAACGTTTAAAGTGTTATCAATGGAAAAGGTCTTATTTGATGGTTATAGCTAGAAAATTTTCCAGGTCTTGTTTCATGTTGGGAGTTTGGGAAAATTAGGAGGAGCGAAGTTCACGTGCAAACTTCAACAATTTGTAAAAACTGAATGTTTAAAGTGTTATTAATGGAAAAGGCCTTTTTGAATCGGTTTGTCGATAGTCGACGAACTTATAGCTAGAAAATTTTCGAGGTCTTGTTTCATGTTGGGAGTTTGGGAAAATTTGGAGGAGTCAAGTTCACGTGCAAACTTCAACAATTTGTAAAAACTTAATGTTTAAAGTGTTGTTCCTGGAAAAGGTTTTATTTGAATCGGTTGAACTGAATGTTTTTTTAATCGATTTGTCAATGTTTATATCTGAAAATTTTTCCAGGTCTTGATTCATGTTGGGAGTTGGGGAAAATTACGAGAAGTGAAATACACGTCCAAACTTCAAAAATTTGTAAAAACTTAATGTTTAAAGTGTTATGTATGGAAAAGGCCTTATTTGGATCGGTTTGTCGATGGTTGTAGCTAGAAAATTTTCCAGGTCAAGTTTCATGTTGGGAGTTTGGGAAAATTGAGAGGAGTGAAGTACACGTGCAAACTTCAAAAATTTGTAAAAACTTATCGTTTAAAGTGTTATGTCTAGAAATGGTCTTATTTGAATCGGTTTGTCAATTGTTATTGAAAAATTGTTCAGGTCTTGTTCCATGTTGGGAGTCCGAGAAAATTGGGAGAAATAAAATACACGTGCAAATTTCAACAATCTGTAAAAACTTAATGTTTAAAGTGTTGTTCCTGGAAAAGGTCTAATTTGAATCGGTTGAACTGAATGTTTAAATTGTTATTAATCGAAAAGGCCTTATTTGAATCGGTTTGTAAATGTTTACCGCTGACAATTTTTCCAGGTTTGTTTCATGTTGGGAGTTCAGGAAAATTAGGAGGAGTGAAATACACGTACAAACTTGAAAAATTTGTATAAACTTAACGTTTAAATTGTTATGTCTGGAAAAGGTCTTATTTAAATCGGTTGATATGAATGTTTAAAGTGTTATTAATGGAAAAAGTCTTATTAGAATCGTTTTGACGATGTTTATCGCTGAGCTCGGGAAAATATAGAGGAATGAAATACACGTGCAAACTTCAACAATTTGTAAAAACTGAATGTTTAAAGTGTTATGTCTGGAAAAAGCCTTATTTGCATCGGTTTGTCAATTGTTATTGCTGAAAAATTACCGACCAAATGGCACAGTGGTTAAAGCTTTGGCGTTTGGATCGGGAGGTACCGGGTTCGAATCCCGATAGGGGCAGGAAATTTTCATCAACAGATTGTAATCTGTGATTAAAAGGAACACAACTACGACCCCCTATCGGCGTGCAAAACTCATGGGCCGACCCATCTTCCATGTCCAGTACTATAGGCTGGCATGGAGCTATGCAATGCACAGATGGTAACTTAAATCGGTCCTATAGCCGTACGTCTTCGATTTGGCAGGGATGCGTAAAGTAAGACGGAAAAATTAACCGCGAAAGAGAAGGGAGTGCTTCGGCCCCAGAAAAGATTGCATGGATTAAAAAAAAAAAAAAAAAAATTGCTGAAAAATTGTTCAAGTAATGTTTCATGTTGGGAGTTCGGGAAAATTGAGAGGAGTGGAATACACGTGCAAACTTCAAACATTTGTAAAAACTGAATGTTTAAAGTGTTATTAATAAAAAAGGCCTTATTTGAATCGGTTTGTCGATGGTTATAGCTAGAAAATTTTCCAGTTCAAGTTTCATGTTGGGAGTTTGGTAAAATTGAGTGGAGTGAAATACACGTGCAAACTTCAACAATTTGTAAAAACTGAATGTTTAAAGTGTTATTAATGGAAAAGACACACCAGGCACCAGGTAACACCAGCGTACATTCGATCTTACATGAACATTTAAAGGCGTTGAAACTATGTATACACTGGATTCCACATTTGTTGACAGACGCACAAAAAAAGTTCGTGTTGATTGGTGCCACCAAATGCTTGAAAAATTCGTTCGAGGTACTTCCAAAAAACGTATACAAGATCGTGACAGGTGACGAGTCATGGATATATGCGTAAGAGCCGGAAAAAAGGGCAAGTTGTGCGTGCTCCGAGCGTTGGGAACCAAGTGGTACCGTGTTTCTTCACGAAAACCGGTCATATGGCTACTGCGGCTCTTGAAAAGCATGTGAAGGTATCCCAGTTTTTCATCCAGGATTTTTTTATTATTATTTACACGAAACTATTCTATTCCATCCCAGTTTTTTCATTTCGTGACTAGCTCCAAGCGAATGTTCAAATTTGAGCAATTGGTCAAGTTCCAAAATCTGAAGTTAATTTAAATAAAAAATTGTTTCTGAAATGATTCCTTAGGTGTTGAGTTGGTAATGATTGACCCCATTGCCAGCCGTATGTTAGGATTGGCACAATCTTCCAACTTCGATATGGCCCCAAATAAATTTATATGAAAACCGTCTATAACTTCCAAACCCTTCCTTGGCCGAAAATACCGATTGATGTTTTAAGATAGTACGTAATTAATTGATTGCTGACCAAGTGGCTAGCACCAAGCGTTTGTTCAAATTTGAGTAATTGGCCAAGTTCCAAAATCTGAAGTTAATTTAAATAAAAATGTGAATCTCTTAAGAACATTCCCGGCCGGAAAAGATTCCTTAAGTTTTGAGTTGGTAATGATAAGGGCAAACTATGGTGAGCGCCCCAGGGCCAGCCGTATGTTAGGATTAATACAACTTCCTTCAATTGCCTTTTTTTGGTATACAACCATTTGTTTTCCCGAGTTTTTCAACATAAATTGAGAGAAAACAACCCAAAACGGCGAATCATTTTGCATCACGATAATGAAAGCTTATACACATCACATCAGACAAGCGAGTATTTGAGCACTCAATCGATCAGATTTATGGATCATCCGCCTTACAGCCCCGACTTGGCACTTCTTCCTGTTCCCAACAATCAAAGATAAGATGCGTGAACAACAATTGTTATCTCCTGAAGAAGCGATTGAAGTGTTCGAAAAATATGTTTCGGAGCTATCGTCTTCGGACTGGCAAAAGTGTTTCGATAAATGGTTTGAACGCATGCAAAAGTGTATAGATCTTAAAGGCGGATATTTTGAAAAGCAATAAAGCAATTTTTGATAAAAAAAATTTAATTTTGCATTACTTTTTCTAAAAACTTTTACAGCAGTCCTCGTATGTTTTTTGTTACGAATGTATACATATTTTCGGCTGATTTTGTTAGGTTAGTTACTTGCTGCTGGGATTTAAATTTAATACATAATTTTTAACTTTCGGCTGAATTAGTCGAGACACTATTTGCATTATCGACCGTTTCATTTTCGGCTGGCAACTTTCAGATAACTTTAACAGTATTTATTGTGCCAGAATAGACGGAATTGGCTTGAAAATTTTCGTTCCTCGAAAACGGTAACTGCAATAAAGTCGTATAGGTTGCATTGAGGCGGGCTAATTTGGTCGGTGCAGATTTAAAGCAGTAACATAACGTAAGATTTGCAATATTTTAAAATATCGAATTTTGTTTTTCATGTTTAATTTGATAATTCTTAGTTTGGTACACCCAAACTATAAAACCACTTGTTATACTCATATTAAGCAAACAAATGTGAGTATCTGAACACATAAAAAATAAATTCCATTTCAACTGGTAAATATTTGATGCACCGTAAATTTCAACAAACATTCAAAAAAGGGAATCAAATTTCGTTTGAGGAAAATTTATTTTTATTTGTCTTTCCAAATTCCAAAGATAGTACCAAAATACCACCACCATTCACTGTGTAAACATTGTGCATCCGCAAACAAAATATTTCCCGATAAAAATCGGACGGATATAATCAAAATTTTATGAACCTCAATAATATGAAGCATTAAAGCGATAGACCACCCAAATAGAATGGCAATGAAAGGAAAATTTTATTTAACCCTCATATTAAAATTTTACTATAACCACTGTGTTGTATAGTTCCCGGTTTCAACACACAATAAAATATTAACTCTATTATATTTAGATATTTATACAAAATAACATAATCGACATACAAAAGGGGTTACAATTTATAACATAAAGTTGTATTCAAAAAACAGGATACAATATAATCCGAAAATTAACCCCTCAACGAGCGCATATGAAAACAGTAATCAATTGGCATGTAATTTAGATTACATTTTCATGGGCCGATTAAAAAACAATAAAAATTTATTGAGCTGTAATAATAATGATTTGTGATGATGTCATATAGAGCAGATCCTGCCCTGAAACACTATCGCTAATTGATACGCGCAGAAAATATTGGGTTTCCGTTTACACATTTCGGCAAATATTTATGACACTCACAAGTTTAAAACTTTAAACATACAACATTTTGATTTTAAAGTGGTGATATGTAATTGATATAATAATAACAGTTCGCCCTCTTAAAACCATTTATAAAAATCACACCTACTATTTGATGTATGGCACATTATATACGTATGCCTGTATATGTGGAGCACTGGTTTGGTTTAAATTAAAAATCATTTGCAATACACAAAGCCGTAATTTGATACTTTAATTTTATATTATTCGTATTTTCGACAGAACACAAAAGCCAACAATCAAATAAAGTAAAATACCGAATATGATCTTGATTCAACAAAAGGAATGAGATCTTTGTACGGCCTGAAAATTAGATGGATTGGTTTTTATACAAAATTAAATGTGAATCATGTCACAACAGTTTATTGATTTCGTGTTAAATTTTATTTGGATATTCAAATGGCGTGTACGAACAATAGAAGTAAAACCAATTGCCGGATATTGGTGGCATTCTGATGTGTGTCCTTTAGCAAGTTTGTTAATCTGTCCAAATATTGTACCACTATGATAGAACATACTTTGTGTCTAAGGTGACTAGACAATTTTATGACCTCTCAACACCCATCTTAATGTGTGTTTAAAAATGGCATACATGTGCTTGTGACAATAACAATCTATTAGTGAGTTTTTTGGTATTTGGTATAAATTTACTTAAAATGAAAAAGTATCGCGAAGCGGATTACAATGCAAAGCGAGTGTTTTGATTGTACAACTGATGTCCAATTTTAGTGCAGTTAGATTCACGATCCAGTTCCTAATTGTAAATTCCCCTTTAGCTAACAGTTCAAACATCTCTCTATAGATTTGGCCCTTTGATGCAGTGCCTAACGGCTAAAAATGATATGCTTGAGATCCCGTAAGTCCCGTCGTGGAATTATTTCTCCCAACAATGCGTTGAAAATTGTTGTCATCATTCATAATTTTGCTTTCCTAAACTACTTTAGAATTCGAATGCATCAATAAGCGAATTTTTATAGATAGATATTGGTCAGTTTAAGCTCTGCATAAAGTTTCAGGAAATTCCCTTGGGGATTTGGGACTAAAACTTGATTAAAACCTGAAGAGTTGAATTGTAGGTCAGTTGAATCGTTTTCCGTTCATGATTTTGCTTTCCTCAACCACTTTAGAATTCGAAGGCATCAATAAGCGAATTTTTGTAGATAGATATTGGTCAGTTTAAGCTCTGTATAAAGTTTCAGGAAAATCCCTTGGGGATTTGGGGCTAAAATTTGATTAAAACCTCAAGAGTTGAACTGTAGATCAATTGAATCGTTTTCCGTTCATAATTTTGCTTTCCTAAACTACTTTAGAATTTGAAGGCATCAATAAGCGAATATTTGTAGATAGATATTGGTCAGTTTAAGCTCTGCATAAAGTTACAGGAAAATCCCTTGGAGCTTTGGGGCTAAAATTTGATTAAAACCTCAAGAGTTGAACTGTAGATCAATTGAATCGTTTTCCGTTCATAATTTTGCTTTCCTAAACTACTTTAGAATTTGAAGGCATCAATAAGCGAATATTTGTAGATAGATATTGGTCAGTTTGAGCTCTGCATAAAGTTACAGGAAAATCCCTTGGAGCTTTGGGGCTAAAATTTGATTAAAACCTCAAGAGTTGAACTGTAGATCAATTGAATCGTTTTCCGTTCATAATTTTGCTTTGCTAACCCACTTTAGAATTTTAAGGCATCAATAAGCGAATATTTGTAGATAGATATTGGTCAGTTTAAGCTCTGCATAAAGTTTCAGGAAAATCCCTTGGGGATTTGGGGCTAAAATTTGATTAAAACCTCAAGAGTTGAACTGTAGATCAATTGAATCGTTTTCCGTTCATAATTTTGCTTTCCTAAACTACTTTAGAATTTGAAGGCATCAATAAGCGAATATTTGTAGATAGATATTGGTCAGTTTAAGCTCTGCATAAAGTTACAGGAAAATCCCTTGGAGCTTTGGGGCTAAAATTTGATTAAAACCTCAAGAGTTGAACTGTAGATCAATTGAATCGTTTTCCGTTCATAATTTTGCTTTGCTAACCCACTTTAGAATTTTAAGGCATCAATAAGCGAATATTTGTAGATAGATATTGGTCAGTTTAAGCTCTGCATAAAGTTACAGGAAAATCCCTTGGAGCTTTGGGGCTAAAATTTGATTAAAACCTCAAGAGTTGAACTGTAGATCAATTGAATCGTTTTCCGTTCATAATTTTGCTTTGCTAACCCACTTTAGAATTTTAAGGCATCAATAAGCGAATATTTGTAGATAGATATTGGTCAGTTTAAGCTCTGCATAAAGTTTCAGGAAAATCCCTTGGGGATTTGGGGCTAAAATTTGATTAAAACCTCAAGAGTTGAACTGTAGATCAATTGAATCGTTTTCCGTTCATAATTTTGCTTTCCTAAACTACTTTAGAATTCGAAGGCATCAATAAGCGAATATTTTTAGATAGATATTGGTCAGTTTGAGCTCTGCATAAAGTTTCAGGAAAATCCCTTGGGGATTTGGGGCTAAAATTTGATTAAAACCTCAAGAGTTGAACTGTAGATCAATTGAATCGTTTTCCGTTCATAACTTTGCTTTCCTAAACTACTTTAGAATTTGAAGGCATCAATAAGCGAATATTTGTAGATAGATATTTGTCAGTTTGAGCTCTGCATATAGTTTCAGGAAAATCCCTTGGGGATTTGGGGCTAAAATTTGATTAAAACCTCAAGAGTTGATCTATAGGTCAGTTGAATCGTTTTCCCTTCATAATTTTGTTATCCTAAACTACTTTAGAATTCGAAGGCATCAATAAGCGACTATTTGTAGATAGATATTGGTCGGTTTAAGCTCTGCATAAAGTTTCAGGAAAATCGCTTGTAGATTTGGGGCTAAAACTTGATTAAAACCTCAACAATTGAATTGTAGATCAATTGAATCGTTTTCCGTTCATAATTTTGCTGGAAAACGATTCAATTTATCAACAGTTCAACTCTTGAGGTTTTAGTAAGGTTTTAGCCCCAAATCCCCAAGCGATTTTCCTGAAACTTTATGCAGAGCTTAAACTGACCAATATCTATCTACAAATATCTGCTTATTGATGCCTTTGAAATCTAAAGTAGTTTAGGAAAGCAAAATTATGGACGGAAAACGATTCAATTGATCTACAGTTCAACTGTTGAGGTTTTAACCAATTATAGCATGCGCGTTGTGAATGGCGTGTATATGCTTTATTGTCGTCATTTGATCCATTGTCCTTCGACAAAACATCAGTTTGTGTTGCCAAAACCACTGACATCGTGATCTGGTCGCAAGCAGTTAAATCAGGGTTGATTATCTGTTAAGAACTGCAGTCTCCCTGGGATCTTCAATCTTTTGAAATTGGAGCGTGAGAACCGAAAATGGCTCTTCTTGCACATTAAGCACCCAATTCTACCCAATAAACCGCTATGTGGATTAAAACTAGAATTCTGGCGAGTTGGCATGGTTATATTTACTGATGCACAGGATTCAAAGTCATCACAACGATCGATTAAGAACTTTATTAGCGTTCCATCGTGTTTATCCGCAAATGATGGTAATTATACGAATTTTCAACAAAAACTTCAAGTAATAATCTCGGTAAAGGTAGTCCATTCGAAAATAATGAGCGTTCTTCGGAACCACTTACATTCCTTCCTAACAGTTCTTTTCCTTTAGCAGTCGTTAACCGTGATCTCCAATAGATATTTTTTGCATTATAGTCACCTCCAATTAAGAAGACACTTCCTAGTGTTTTGAGAAGATAAGTATAATCCACTTGTTTGAGATTGTATCTTGGAGGGCAGTATATTGCTGAGGTACTACAAGTTTTAATATTGTTTAATTGTATTTTGATTGTTGTGACTTGCAC
The DNA here is from genome assembly GCA_963691935.1 of Nephrotoma guestfalica. Taxonomy (NCBI): domain Eukaryota; kingdom Metazoa; phylum Arthropoda; class Insecta; order Diptera; family Tipulidae; genus Nephrotoma; species Nephrotoma guestfalica. The sequence continues at coordinate 254,255,922 of OY829913.1, forward strand.
GGAGAGTTTCTCGACTTTATAAGTTCTTCGTTATGTTTTATATAATCTTTTATGAGGATCGCTGATCCACCTCTAGCTTTGTTCTCTGGATGTAATGCATGGTGGCATTTGTATCCTTTTATTTGACAGAATGAAGTTTTGGTGAAATGGGTTTCTGATATAAGACATATGCATGTTTAAAAATATATCTACTTCTTGCATGTAATGCAATAGCCCGCTCATTGGCATTCCAGGCTACAACTCGTATTGTTTTATTCAATTATTTTGTTAATAATTCGATTTTATATAATTTATATTTTGATACATTTTATTGAAATTAGTTTGTGATTTCATTTCTTCTAGTGTGTTCTGCAGACTCATTTCCGGTGAGATAAGTGTTTTGTTGAGGTTCTCTAAATTTCTCAGATGCCCTGTAAAACGAGATCCACTTTTAACTGTTTCTGCTCTGTTTACTGAATTATTTGTGCATAAGTAACGTTTTCATTTACTCGCCCTCTTTGTATGTTGGGATTAGGAGTTGACGATTTAGGCTCCGTGTTTTTTTTATAGATTGTACATATCTCTCATTTTCTGTAGTTCTACTGCTACTTTACATCCTCTGTAGTTGACTGGATGCTAGCCTTTACAGTTGATACACTTCGGTGTTGTATTTCGGAGAACTGTGCAGTCGTTTCCAGCGCGTTTTTCTGCACATTTAAGACATATTGCTTCACGATGGCAGTTTTTTTGTGTATGATTATAATCTTGGCAGTTTATACATTGAGGTATTAGTCGAGTGACCTTTCTCGGTGTTCCTATTTTGACTCTGAGGTTGAGGATAGCCTTAATATTATAAATATTTTCGATTTTATTTTTGACTGTCGAAGGTTAGCATGAACACGGAAGAAAAAAGCCCATTAGATTTAAATAAAAATTCCGTAAAATCAAATGAAATGCGACATTATTTTTCGCCAAAAGGTTTTTTATTTAATTTAGAAAACATTTTACTTTTATTTTAAAAATCATTAAAGTATTAAAAATTAGTTTTTTAATTCAATAATTTGAGTATTAGAATTAAAATTTTCAAGTCAAACGAACTTTTTTTATTTCAAAAATCTGTAGGTATTTATAAATTAACAATCTCATCTTTTTATAATTAAAATCTTAAACTTTTATTTTAAAAAATGACATTTGAAATTAAAATTAAAACTTTTATTTTAAAAACGTGAAATTTTTAAAGCAAATAAATTACTCTTCATTTAAATGTTGAAATACATTTGTTTTAATAAGAAAGTGACATTTGAACTAAAAGTAAATTTTTAATTTAAAAGCTTTTATAGTTACGCCAAGATTTTGAATTTTAAAGCAAATGCCAAACATTTTTTAAATCAACAATAAACGTTTTTGAAATAAAATACAGATATTTTAATTCAAGAAATTAGGATCTTTGATTTTAAGGGAGAAATTTGTGGAAATGAAAACCATTGTTTATTACTTTTTATTTAAATCAAATTTATTAAAAATTGGACGTTATTAAATTATTCTATAAAACTATAACACTAATATAATTTGCATTTCAAATAATTGCATCACGTATTGTTTGCTAGTCTAAATAGTCTAAATCTTTATGTTTTATAAAATTTGGAAATAAAATTATATTTTCGTTACATTTAAAACAGAAAACCAATTAATTATTAACCAATTGAAAACTTTTAGTTACTAAAAGAAAATAATAAGCATGACACGCTTGAAATTACCTCATTGTACTTTGTATCAAAGTTGAAAAAGTAGTTCCGAATAAAAAGCCAAGCTGGGAAGCTGTCTAATGGATATTTTAAGTTGAAACTCTAAAATTCCTTAAAGCACGCCGACACACAAGTTGTGAAATTGTCAAAAAAAAATATATTTAAGATTCAACGCTATTTATATCACCAATAGAAATAATCATTGGCGGCTGAACGCTCGTTTTATTCTCCTACGCATAATTTTGTAACACTTGCACCAAAAACTACTAAACTTACATTGGTTTGGATAAACCCAATTTTCAGGAAAGTTCATATTCTCTGTTGGAGCAATTCAACATAACAAATACTTACCTAATATCTCAATCTGAAATATGTCACTCTGAAATACATTTAACCTAAAAAACAAACAAATGCAAATGCATAAAATAATCAACTTTATACTTACCCTTTATCATTGTATAAATACCAATTTGATCCTCCTAAAATAATTAATTAAGCATTAATTCATAATTTATAATTGTATAATTTATATTTATATACTTACTTAAAATTATTTGTATTACATCCAAATGTCAAAACGTCACCTATCCAAGTGTCAATTGGTGGACGAACTCCTGTGCTGCATCTTCAGTTCAGTGCATGATTCAATACCGAATTTACGTTCGATGCGACACCTGCGTTTGAGCGCTTTCACTAAACGATATTTTTCGGAGTCGTCTACGCTAATAAATACGAGCCACCATTTTGACATTTAGATAGTCGAATTTACACTCCATCAACATAACTTCAAACAACAATAAAAAATTATAAATAAATTTATAATTAACAAAAAACCAACTTGGGATTTACGCAGTTTATTATTGCCTTCGTTTCGCAACATACAAATATCAACGCAATAGCAAATTGCCTCAACCACATCGGATATTTGTATCATCGCAACACTAAACTAGCCCCAACATATGGTCCTTCGAGCCGGATCCGGACAAGCGGATCGCAAAAACACATAGAGGAAAGCGCTCGCTTCATCCAGTAACGCATCGTGGTCAGCAATTCGAGCAATTTAACCACAATTTTGGAAAAAAACTTGGCGCATTGAGTGGACATTGTGGAATTTTCATCACCACGCGACATCATTCCAAGTTAAGTAGCCATTTTGAATTTTAAAATACAAGTGTAAATTCAATTCTTTAAACATTTATTAAAATCAAAGCCACTTAATAAATCGATCTATAGAACACGTGAATCGCGTTAGTCCCAAAAAATTGTTAATAAATTAAGTGATTTTAAAGTACTCACGAATTTGCGTACAATCAGCCGCCAATATAGTTTACTGATACATTTCGAAGCGAGTAGTTATAACTATTATACAACGATTGCAAACCGAGTTCTATTAAAACCGCGTGTTCTTTCACAAATCAAAAGTTAGTGAATTAAAACTAAAGTGAATATAGTGAGTAAAAATTCCTGTGATAACCTCAAACATTAAAAGGTGCCGTATATAGTTCCAAGATTATTCTATCAAACCGTTGACTGATTGGTATTCAATAAGTGCTACGATCATTAAAATGGCTGACCTCGCTTCACTAAAAAAACAACGTGCCACCAATAAGGGCCGACTAACGAATATATTGAAATTCATCAATGGAGCGACCGAAAACTTATCAATTGAAGATGTCCGAACCCGTCTAGCCCGAGTCGAAACACTGATGTCCGAATTCACCGTGATCGAGAGCAAAATCTTCAATATAGATCCCGAGGAAGAATCGGATGTGTTATATGAGGAAAACTATTACAACGCTGTCACGGCCTTGAACAAATTCATAAGAGCGAAAACAATGATCGTTGGTAATGGAGCACTAGATATATCGTTTAATGCCACGAACGCTGATCATGTTCGCGAGATAAAATTACCAAAGATCAATATACCGCCATTTTCGGGCGACTATACCGAATGGCAATCATTCCATGATCTCTACGCAAGCACCATTCATGAATCGACGTCTTTGAGTCCCGTACAAAAATTCCAGTACCTCAAAGGACTACTCCGAGGCGAGGCCGCCATTTTGCTAAAGCATATTAGCGTCACAGAAAGTAACTACATAGGCGCATTGAATAAGTTGAAAGAACGGTACGATCGAAAAAAGCATATTATCAACTCATTCATACGTACGTTCATTGAACAGCCTTCGATTTCTACAGCCAATTCCTCTAACATCAAAAGGCTCATGGATACCTCGGACGAGGTCATACGAGGCCTGAAGGCTTTGGGAGAAAACGCCGAGGCACGCGACCATTGGTTGATTTTCATTCTGGTCCAAAAGTTAGATGATAAATCGAAAATGTTATGGGCAGAAACAGTTACCGACATTGAAAATCCACAATTCTCAAACTTTGTTGAATTTTTATCGCGACGAATTGACACCCTAGAATCAGCGAACGTATCCATTAAAAAATCAATTCCCAAGCATAACATCAAGAGCCACGCCATAACCCGCGAAACAAGCTTTTCCTGCGATATTTGCCAGCAAAAGGATCACTCCCTATTTTCCTGCAAGCAGTTTAATGAAATGGATATTATCAAAAGAAGGGATTGGGCAAATACTAACCTCAGGTGTTTTAATTGTCTAAGCAGCTCACATCTAATTCAGAAGTGCCGGTCCAATCGCCGTTGTCTTCACTGTAGGAAAAAGCACCATACGATGCTTCATTTGCCAGAAAATACCGAAACCGCTGCGGCTCCTGATCCATCACCACCACCTAACAAAGGCGTGACTCGCAAAGAAGTGAAGGCCCTCTGTTCGCAAAACGTAGTATCGCATTCCATACTTCCAACCGCTTTGATCGACGTAGTAAACTCTTCGGGCAACGTAATAACATGCCGAGCTTTACTGGATTCCGGTTCACAAGCCAGCTTTATTACACAGGAATCAGCACAGCGACTCGGCCTTAAGAAACGAAATTCAAGATTATCGGTTGTCGGATTAGGAGGTGCTAGTGCTGGCCGTACTAAGGGCTTAGTAACGTTTACCATTCGATCAAAACATCACCCGGAATTGTCAATAGAAGCCTTCATCCTATCCAAAATAACGACAAGATTGCCGCACCAAACCATCAAGGATAACGCATCAATTCGTTGGCCTAAACTACAGCTAGCCGATCCATATTATTTCAAATCGGCCCACATAGATATTTTGATTGGAGCCGACCATTTCTTCAGCCTGCTGGAACTCGGTCAAACTCGAATCAATCAAGATGGACTAACATTGTACAAAACCATATTAGGTTGGGTCGTCGCGGGAAAAACTGATAATTTATTGAGAGGTGATATAACGTCCATGACTGCCACAAATGACAGTAACGATGTCGATTTGGATCGCGCGCTTACTAAATTTTGGGAATTAGACGCGATCCCAAACCCCGAATTCAAACTATCTCCGGAAGAAATATTATGCGAGAAGGAGTTCGTCGGTAAAACCAAACTATCAAGTGACGGGCGATTCATTGTCAGGTTGCCCTTTAAGACATCACCTCAACACTTAGGAAACTCGATAAATATTGCCATTCAACGATTGAGAAGCATGGAACGAAGATTCGTTCGTGAACCAGATTTTGAAAGATTTTACCAGGATTTTATGGCAGAATATCTACAGCTAAATCACATGAAAGAAATTCCGCAATCAGAAATTAGTGATACAGGATATTACTTACCGCACCACGGTGTCCTAAAACGTTCCAGTTCCACCACAAAATTAAGAGTGGTTTTTGACGGGTCGGCAAAACCTCCATCTGGGAATTCGTTGAATGAGTGCTTGGCCGTTGGCGCAACGGTCCAATCAACCCTGCATGCAATCATTCTAAGATTTCGAGAATACAAGTTTGTTGTGACTGCCGATGTGGAGAAAATGTATCGGCAAGTGACTATCGACAGCCAAGATACAAATTTCCAAAGAATAGTCTGGCGTACCCATCCTTCCGAACCAATACGCCATTTCCGATTAACGACCGTTACTTATGGTTTAGCGTCCTCCGCTTTTCTAGCCACAAGAGTCCTAAAAAGGATAGCCGATGATAACCAAGCAGCTACACCAATTGCCGCCAAGGCGATCCGCCGGGATACATACGTCGACGATATAATGACTGGAGCTGATACGGAATCGGATCTCATGCAATTAAAAAATTCCATAAATAAGATACTGTCTCAGCATGGATTTAATCTCCGCAAGTGGATGTCTAATTCAGCCAATATTGTACATAATCTGAAGGAGAAAGCCAGCCGAGGCATCAAATCAATTGATGAGAATAGTCAAAGTGATTCAAACTCAATAAAGGTACTTGGACTTAATTGGGACCCGAATACCGATCAATTTACATTCGTTTCCGAATTGCCACCAAGAGACTCATTCACAAAAAGGATAGTCGTGTCCGAAGCCAGTCGTCTATTTGACCCGTTAGGGTGGTTAGCCCCCGTCATAGTAGAAATTAAAATTTTCATCCAAAAGTTGTGGGCCAGTAATCTCGAGTGGGATCAACCACTTCCAGAAGCGATATGCAAACGGTGGCAAACAATTCGAAATCACCTGAAAAACGTTAAACAAATCTCGATTCCCAGATACATTGAAACAACCAAAGCTAAAACCGTTCAAATGCATGGATTCGCCGACGCCAGTCAAGATGCCTTTGCTGCTGTGGTCTATCTACGGGTAGAAACATCGTCGGAAAACATCTTCATAAAATTAATTGCGGCCAAAACCAAAGTGGCTCCAATGAAACAAGTCTCATTACCACGACTCGAACTTTGCGCTGCGTTGCTTCTTGCCAACCTGATCAAATTAATCCAAAGGGAAACAGAAGCAGAAATTTCGGAAACATATGCGTGGACGGACTCCCGAATCGTATTAGATTGGCTTGCCAGTCATCCCCGACGATGGAGTACCTTTGTAGGCAATAGAACGGCTGAAATTATAAACATTATACCGCGCAAATATTGGTTACACGTGCCTTCAACTGACAACCCGGCCGACTGCGCATCCCGAGGTTTATCGCCAAATGATTTACATCACCACGCTCTTTGGTGGAACGGCCCTATCTGGCTCCGTCAAACCCTGAAATCATGGCCTCCGCAACAATGCGATTATGGCTCAATTGAAGAAATTAATAACAAAATATTCACCTTTGCAACTACAACCGTCAGTCCATGGCTCGATGAATTAATGACAAAATTTTCGTCTATTACGAAATTTCAAAGAGTATTCGCGTACATTTTACGCTTCATCACGAACTCAAAGATTGAAAGGGGCTCGAGAACCTACGGAACGTATTTAACGAGAGAAGAACTGTTCCAGGCCCTATTCAAAATATGTCGGCATGAACAAGGAAAGTTCTACTATACGGAGCTAGCGCAAATTCAAACAACAGGCGAAATAAGCAAATCTAGTAAAATCAAATCATTGAGCCCTTTCTTAGACGAATTCGGCCTCATTCGCGTTGGCGGGCGACTGCAAAATTCGGAAGCTCCGTTTTCCACTAAGCATCCCATAATCCTGCATCCGAAGTCACTGCTTACGAAGCTAATTCTGGTCGACATCCACAAAGGGAACCAGCACTCTGGTCCATCGTTGACACTAGCCATCACCAGACAACAATATTGGATTCCGAGTGGCCGAAGCACGGTTCGTCAAGTTATTAATCAGTGCGTCATCTGCTCCAAACTTAAAGCACAGATAAATAATCAAGTCATGGGTAATCTGCCAAGCTGCCGTGTCGAACTAATTCGCCCGTTTTTAAAGGTTGGCGTAGACTACGCCGGGCCAATTCCAATACATTTACGAAAGGGCCGAGGCCAAAAGACATATAAATCATATATATGTTTATTTATCTGTCTTAGCACAAAAGCTATTCATTTGGAGTTGGTCGGCGACATGACCAGTGAATCATTCCTAGGAGCCCTGAAAAGATTCGTTGCAAGACGTGGGATTTGCCAAGAGATTCATAGCGACAACGGCACAAATTTCGTCGGTGCCAGCAGCCAATTAAGGCAAACCTTTAATAAACTAATATCCAATTCGCAAGTGATTTCTGCTTATTCTTCCAGGTACTATATAACATGGCATTTCAATCCTCCCAGCGCACCTCATTTCGGGGGTATCTGGGAAGCAGGGGTCAAATCCGCCAAATATCATCTCAAGCGGGTCATTGGCAGCACTTTACTTACAATGGAGGAAATGAACACTTTATTATGTGAAATCGAGGGCACGCTAAACTCCAGGCCTATCTGCGCAATGTACTCCACAGACATCGACGTCCTGACTCCGTCTCATTTCCTGCTTGGTCACCCAACAACAAAAATCCCCGAAATCGACGTCACTCACCTCAAACCATCATATCTAACCAGATGGCAAATGGTTCAACAGCTGGCACAGCATTTTTGGAAGCGTTGGAATGTTGAGTACCTCGCATCATTACAACCAAAAGCGAAATGGAGAGATTCTCAGCCGCAAATCCAGATCGGCGACATAGTAGTAATCAAAGATGAAAGCGTAGCCGTAAATCAGTGGCCAGTAGGAAAAGTCACAAAATTACATCCCGGTTCCGATGGCATTACCAGAGTGGTTACGCTCAGAACCAAATACGGGGAAATAAAGCGTCCCACTAGTAAACTGGCCATACTCCCAATATCGAGCCAAAATGATTCCGAAGACCAGCAAGATGTGTCAACGTCCAGTCAGTCACATTCGAACAAGAAAGTTACAGTTCGTACATCATAATTGCATCCAATTGTTGAACCAGATGGTTCAAGAGCGGCGGTATGTTGGAGCAATTCAACATAACAAATACTTACCTAATATCTCAATCTGAAATATGTCACTCTGAAATACATTTAACCTAAAAAACAAACAAATGCAAATGCATAAAATAATCAACTTTATACTTACCCTTTATCATTGTATAAATACCAATTTGATCCTCCTAAAATAATTAATTAAGCATTAATTCATAATTTATAATTGTATAATTTATATTTATATACTTACTTAAAATTATTTGTATTACATCCAAATGTCAAAACGTCACCTATCCAAGTGTCAATTGGTGGACGAACTCCTGTGCTGCATCTTCAGTTCAGTGCATGATTCAATACCGAATTTACGTTCGATGCGACACCTGCGTTTGAGCGCTTTCACTAAACGATATTTTTCGGAGTCGTCTACGCTAATAAATACGAGCCACCATTTTGACATTTAGATAGTCGAATTTACACTCCATCAACATAACTTCAAACAACAATAAAAAATTATAAATAAATTTATAATTAACAAAAAACCAACTTGGGATTTACGCAGTTTATTATTGCCTTCGTTTCGCAACATACAAATATCAACGCAATAGCAAATTGCCTCAACCACATCGGATATTTGTATCATCGCAACACTAAACTAGCCCCAACATTCTCCATAACCTTTATATCCATACTGCAAACTTCACCTAATGTTGGGAGACAGTGTCTTGTTCTCTCCCCAAAACACCTTCGAAAAACAATTTTGTGGATATCGAGATCTTAACTAAGAATGTTTGTTTTAAATAAGTAATTATCTATTCCTCGTAGATATAAAGTGAATCTCATAATGATGGAGGTTGATGATTTGATTTATGTTTTTTAATTCGATAAACAGTAGCCGAGACAATCACTCAATAAATCAAGATGTAATTAAATTATAACTCTACTAATTAAATTATAACCCTATAACTCGTAGGACTTCTATATCCAAAAAAATACTTCGAGGGTGTTTTGAGGAAAATTCAAGAAACGATCCCCTAACAACCCGACCATCCCTCAACAACGAGACCATCTCCCAACAACGAGGCCACCCCGTAATATTTATCCCCCAATGAGACTTTTGCCATTACTTTAATTGATTGATCATTTTTATTCTCGTAGGTATACCACTGATGACCAACAGAATTTAATTTGCTAGCCTAGAGCTTTATAATCTTCAGGCTCTGTGTTGTTTATTTTCCAAATATTATTACTGAGCGATATTACTTTGTAGTCATTTCGCACTACTTCTTTCATCCGTTTCTGAATACTACCGTGATATGTTATGCCTAGAATATTGATCGGGGGTGGAACCTGTTTCTTCTCAGCTTTCCTCTTGCTTGGGTTGGTTTCTTTTCTTGGTTTCTTATTTGCTCTCTTGGATTTCTGTAGTCTCCAATTGGTTTCCTTTTCAAGCTCATCTTCATCTGTGTGATATTCGTCTAGATCTGTGAGTACTTGAAATTGGTTGTTCAATAATGTTAAGTTTCCTGCGTTGTTATTTTTATTTACTGTTTTCTTTAGCACGGCAACTTCATTGTTCAGCTGCGGGATAATTTCTCCATTTGTTCAAATTTATTTATTAACTCCGTGTTATTTATTATAACTGTTTGTGCACTAGGCGTGGCTTCAGAAGTTGGTTCGAAATGTTTATGCTTGATAGAAGAGGTATTTTCCTTCTCATTGTTACGTTCACACAGTGCGGTGCTCTCTAGTGGTGGAGTTGATGGTGGTGTTCTATGAAGTGCAGTACTTCTTCTACCGAACGGCCATTAATTTATCGATTGTTCTGTGCTTCCAGTATAGTACTAGGAACAGGATCAGCCTAGTTGACTACCGACGATTTCCATTGCAATGTCACGTTGCTCGGTGTGGGATTTAGAATCTGAGTTCGGACCCACCTGGAGTATGTTATTGTTTATACCCGACATTTCATTTTTTGTTTACTATTTGTTAAATAGTAGTGTTAAAGTTAGCCGACTCGCTCTAACCGAAAAATGTCGATAATGCAGATTCGGATGTAACAACTAAAATTTATCAGTTTGAAAATGTCGACAAGGCAGATTAAAAATAATACGGATTATCCGCTAGTAAAAGTCGGTAAGGGTGATTCGAATACACAACCGAAAAATGTCGTTAAATCAGATAAATACATTTGAAGTTAAACAGTAATTTCTTCTTAAATCCAAAATGTTTAGTTCGTTGCATTAAATGCATTAAAACTATAATACAAAACTATTTTACTACTGAAGACAACTCGAACAAATATATGAAGCAAAACCTCAAAAATTAGAGGTCAATTTTCATGTTGGGAGTCCGGGAAAACTCGATTGAATATATTGCACACACAAAATTTGAAAATTTCTAAAAATTGGCCGTTTAAAGTGTTATGGCTGAAAATAGATTCATTGGATAGGTCTTAATGATGCTTGTACCAGGAAAAACATTAAATGCATTAAATGCATTAAAATGCATTAAAACTATAATACAAAACTATTTTACTACTGAAGACAACTCGAACAAATATATGAAGCAAAACCTCAAAAATTAGAGGTCAATTTTCATGTTGGGAGTCCGGGAAAACTCGATTGAATATATTGCACACACAAAATTTGAAAATTTCTAAAAATTGGCCGTTTAAAGTGTTATGGCTGAAAATAGATTCATTGGATAGGTCTTAATGATGCTTGTACCAGGAAAAACTTCAGGTCAATTTTCATGTTGAAATTATAAATAATGTTAAAAAAAAGTTGAATCTGCATTATCGACATTATTCGGCTGCCATTTAATCTTATATAAATCTAATCTGCATTATCGGCATTTTTCGGCTGGGTATTTCTGTGGTTTTCTTAACCATTTTATATGTTTTATTTAACCGAGTTTTCCCAGACTCCCAACACGAATATTGACCTGAAATTTTTCCCACGGTTGAGCATCACTGAGACCTACTATTTGAATTTATTTCCAGCCATGACACTTTAAGTGGCCAATTTTTAGAAATTTTCAAATTTAGTGCGTGCTGTATATTCAATCGAGTTTTCCCGGACTCCCAACATGAAAATTGACTTGACGTTTTTAAAATGATATTCAATAGAAGACACTTCATTTCCCATTTTACCTCCCCAAACATCTAATAAAGCACTTAGAAAAATTTGCTTTGGGTAATTTGTTTTAAATGTTTCGAATTAAAATTTTTTATTTTAATTTTTGTTGTTGTTTTTTAGGAACAGCAAAATAAAAATTTCTAATATAATTAATTGATTTCCGACATAAATCTTGTATCTGCATTTTCGGAATTTGTCGGCTGGAGTTTTCGATGAACATGTTATCGACAATTATCGGCGGTCGATAGAGTTTAGTAGAGTTTTAATAGAGTTTTCTCTACTACGTAGGGATTGGATACCACAACCGTTCGATCTACAGTACATCGCCCAGGATACGCCACGAGGATGCTGTCAACTAGCACCCCAGAAAAAAACGATTACTTAAGAATTTTATTGTATTTTGTCGGTTTACACAGTTTTTCATACAAAAATCGCATTTTTGATTTACTCGGTATTGTTCGGATTTACACGGTATTCTGCGGAACCATTCTGCCATGTAGATTGGGGGATGGGTGTATATAGATGAAATATTTCTATGGACCTCCCTCTATAAAGAGAAAACACGTTTCGTTAAAAAAATTGAGCCGAACAGAAAGAAGCAGTTTTATTTCAAAATTATATTGATTAACCCTGAAGATAGGTATACTCGACGCGACCGACGTGGCTAAGTAAAAAGAAAAAGTTAAACTCTGAGAAAAGTTGATTTAACTTTAACTTTTTGTTGTTGTTTATTACTAAAGTGACATCTTACAGAAATTTTATGAAATAATAAACCAATTTTTGTTTTATTTACGCTATCATTTTTAAATTACAAATTTGTAGTGTTATGAGCCAATGAAATTGAGTTGAGGCACTAATAGTGAATACCTGTACCAAACATCAGGCCATATTTTATCATCATCATAGTGAAATCATAGTGAAATAAATTAAAAGCTGAACACATGATTAGTGGTAATTTGTACTGGATGAAGTTAGACCAATTCGTAAATAGATGGATCCCATATTAATAATTTGTCGTGTTGAGGGCCAATGAATTTGAGTTGAAGCACTAACAAAGAATACCTGTGCCAAAAATCAGGCCATATTTAATGTAGCATCTTACTGATGTTTGGTACAGGTGTTCACTGTTAGTGCCTCAACTCAGATTCATTGGCCCCTAACACGACAAATTATAAATATGGGAACCAGTTAAACTTGGTTTAACTTCACCCAGTTCATATGACCTTCAAACATTCGAATTATGTGATATTGATTTTTCAAATTTTTTTTCAGCGAAATTTTACTGCTGACTTCAATAACATGTAATTTTCGTATAATATCAACAGAATTTGGTACTACCACCTGATACGAACTATGTCGATAATGCAGGTTTTTTCGGCTGAAATGTTCGGCTAACTTCAGTTATCAGCTTATCTTGGGTATATACTCGTAAGCGCGTTTTCGACATTTTGAAGGTTCTGAGTAACGTCGAGTATATTTCCAGCATAAGTGTGCAAGGTTGAGAGTAGGCAACTAATTCACCATCAACAAATTTTAAAACTACTATTTTTGTTTCTAACTTTACTAAACGGAAGAATGACTAAAATTAATAAATAATTAAAAATACCAGCCTAATAAAATTTTATATAAATAAAATAATTCAAGTAATTTTATGTTTGAGATGCTTGATATTTTTTAAATTTTATTAATTTCGTACAAGATAAACTTTCTTGTGCCTCTCCAAAAATACTCTACGAGTAGCATACTACTTATAATAATTTAATATTATATGACATAACATATTTTTTGAAATTCCTAATTAAATTACTTGAGCACACAGGAGTATTATTACTGGGGGAATTAAATGCATCCAGACAACGTTTCATATACAAATCGATGAAAATGTAAATAATTTGTAAAATCGGAAAATATGTCCTGAACTTTTCTATTTGTTTTTAATGCAATGCTATTTGTAAATATGATGAAATAATATTATACATAGGCCATATATTCATACATAATGTAATATTTTTATAGATGACGAAGAACAAGAATTTTTTTTGTTAACCTCTTCAAAATTAATAATACGGTTCTTATTTTATTTATTTATTTATTTATATTATATTTGATATCCCCAAAAAAAAGTTTGTTTATTTATTTCTATAGAAAATGGTATACATTTCTTTCGAATAAAATCAGACCCTTCTGTTTTGATTTTTAACGCTGGATTTGTCTTGTTTCCATTTTTTTTTCGTACAAAATTTAATTGGAATTGTATTGTCTTCAGAAAAAAAAAATATAAATTTAATTGGTGACAGTGTATATGGTTGTTAAATAAATTATTATATAAAATTAAATTGGTTTTTGAAAGTATAATTAAAACAGTCGATTAAATGAATTGGTGTTTTGGATCACGTTGTTTTATTTGTAAAGAAAAGAGCTTTTTCCAGGAGTTTTATTTTTTGTATTTTTTGTTCAACCCATTAATATAATTAATAGTAATGTAAAAATCTGGCCTCTGCCTAGATTTCTGTACTTAGGTGAGTATTTGGTTTACCACTGGTGAGCTCCAAATATTCACTGAGAATTAAACCAACTGGTGTTATGCGTTTTGTTCGTTGGCTCTCGCTAGAGGAGACGGCGGACGGTGGTTTGCAATGCATCTTCCTGTTAATTTGTTTGCAAACCAGATGACTCCTATTACTACAGAACTCCAAAATAAAATGTGGATCATTGCGTAATGGTGGATATGATGAGCACTTTGATGATGGAAGGTAATCTGTTCATCATTTTTCAATGATTCAAGCTGATCATCCAATCCCAACCGGATTTCTGGCGTGGTTAGTAAATTCACTTGATCCACCTCGTTCGCTTTATTTTTGACCACAGCATTGAATTCCCGTAGGATGTTACTAGCTTTTGTTGACCTCACATGCCGTTTGATTTGAAGGAGTGTTGATAATTTGCGATACTTCGCATAGGAGATGTACAGGCTTAAACACCTGACATTTATGTACATCTTCTCTGGTTAATAATGCGAAGTGTTCACGGCGATTGTCCGTTGCTATGTAGTAGGTGGAGCTAATGATTTGTGACTGAGTGCCTCCATGGATGATGTTGGGGATTGGTACTACATACGAGTGTAGTGTATAGTCCCACACGATCGACAGTGGTAAAGTGATTTCAATTATTACATTTTTTTGAGTTACTCGGCTGCGGATTTGCATGCCTTCATACACGTCCTGGTAGAGTAATAGTCATTGGCACGTGCCGTCGAATGAATTGTAGCTCTTCTTCCAACTGACTTGGGGTAAGTATGGATGGATGCAGGACGTCTTGATGAGCATTATAAATCACGTTGAGTAATCCTTGTTGCGTGTCCTGGAGGCTCTTTAGAACTAGCATCATTTCAAAAATGGTCATTAGCGTTTATCGCACTCTGCCTTCATACGTTCTATATTCTTTTAACTGCAACATTTCCTGCCGCAAATGATGTTTGTCTTTAATTAAGTTGTTGATAGATGCCGTGGTTAGGTTTGTATTATGTTTTACCAAATTGATGGTGTTATTCACAATAGTTGGAGTGAGTAGTCCAAATAGGTCCCCTAGTGCAAGGCCCTCTGAGTCACCGAGGCCTCGCTGCATTCGTTTACGATCCTTATTACTTTCAAATAATAGCCGTTGTCTGCTATCAAATAATTATATTGAAATAAGAGTTGCTGAAGAATGATGTCGCATTTTAAACCGGACAGCTTTACAAACTGATTGTAACTCTGTGTGGGCTCTTTTAAAGTTGTCAATTTCCTCCCAGTATGAAGATAAATTGTATTGAACAACTAATGTCCATTTTGTCGCCACAATTTCCAACTTGCCCAATTCCTCGAAATGTATCCCAATGGAATGATCGGGCAGCAAACTGAAAGGATGGCTAGTGCCATGTGGTTTATTTTTCCTGTCGTTTTGGTTCGACGGTGAGGTTGTTGCCTGGATACCGGCTTGTTGTTTTGAGTTGTAATTGCATTGGCCTTCCCGGTGGTTGTTTCCTTGAGCGATGCAATGGCCTTCGTAGGTAATATCTCACTTGGATCGTCGCTAATAGGGAGTTTGCACAGCTTTGTTATTGGTCGCTTGTAGGTCGCGTCCTTACACTCTACTGTTACTACTCGTACCAAGTGGTCTTTTCCGGCGAGATTGTTGAAGTTGGTGAATGTATTCAGAAGACTATCGCTTCTAAGAGTCTTGCGCCATTTTTTCGACCATGTGCCATCTCGTTCTAAATCCTATGTTGCTGGTTGTCGCTTCCGGCATTCAAATGTTAGAGTTGAATCTCCTATTACTCTCTTAAGATGAAATTTCACGGATTTTATTCCTGCTTCCCATATTCCGCCAAAATGTGGGGTATGAGGTGGTATGAAGTGCCATGTCGTTTCATCACTGGCTAACATAGCTGCTACGTCGTCGGGTAATGTGGACATAGCTGAACTGTACATCTTCTTCATTACGGAATTTGCACCCACAAAATAGGTTCCGTTGTCAGAGAATATATCAGTACAAAGCCCTCGTCTAGAAACGAATCTTTGTAGGCCTCTATGAATGCCTCTGTTGTTAGGCTTCTCACTATCTCAATGTGTATGGCCTTGGTTGTCATGCATACGAATAGGGCAATGTATCCTTTATAGGATTTGTTACCACGGCCCTTGGTGGTTCTTAGCTGGATGGGTCCTGCGTAGTCGATTCCCGTTTTAGAAAACGGTCTTCCCGGGCTCACTCTTGCTGATGGTAGACTATACCCATTAGTTGTTCCATGTGTTTTTGTTTGTTGCGAAAGCAGGTTTTGCATTTTTGTATCACTTGTTTTACAGCTCGTCTCCCATCGATGATCCGATGTTTCTGTCTCAGCATTGCAAGGGTAAGCTGTGTGCCACAATGTAATGTGTTTGTAATGTGTTTTTGCTTAGAATTACAGGCTGTTTGCTGCGGTTGTCAGATTTGCGTTTTGGAGACGTCCCATCACACGGAGTAAGCCTTCGCCATTTAGGAAGGGGCTTAATGAACCTAGTTTACTGTCCTTTTCTAGCCTTTTTTTGTTCATGCGGGCGATTTCTGGTTCGAAATCTTGCTCTTGTGTTATTTTTATATTTGTTGTTTCTGCTGCCTTAAGTTCATTACCGGTTAGCCAACCCTTGTTACGATTTTCTTGTTTGCAGTTATTTCTGAATCGTAGACAGTATGCGACCGTGCGCTTGATTTTGCTGTATGTAGACAGTCTGCTAAATAACTCTGCAAGTATGTGCGGCCTTTTTATTACCGTCGCCAGCACTCTCTTTTCTTCCAGCTCTGCTTGTAAATCTGATGGTGGATCCGGAACGGGTTCTTCAGTATTCCACTGCGGTGGTATAGTTGCTAGGAAGCTTGGTCCATGCCACCATAAGTTCTTGTCAATGAGCTGCTTGGGTGTTATGCCACGTGAGGCGGCGTCCGCGGGATTTTCCTGAGACTTCACGTGATGCCAAGTTTCTGTTGGTAATGTCTTCTTAATTGTCGAGATTCTATTTGCCACAAACGTTTTGAAGCGGCTTTGGTCTTCTTTAATCCACCAGAGTGTTATTGTTGCGTTTGTATTAACGTTTTCAAGCTTCATATATAGCCAATAATAAGGCTGCATTTAACTCGAGGCGAGGGATTGATAGCTTCGTTTTGATTGGGGCATACACGCGTTTTGGACATTAATAGCTGAGCTGCTGGTTTATCGTTGTCATCCACTGTCCTACAATAAACCACTGCAGCATATGCTTGATTAGTGGCGTCACAGAAACCATATATATCAGCCTTAGCACTGCTGGTGTAATTTATTTAACGATAAATTTTAATCTTGCCTACCTGTGACAGTTCACTTCAAAGCTTAGCCATCTTGCATTTGGCTATTATATTTGCCGGTTGTTGTTTGGTATGGACTGTGCTTATTTGCCAGTTGTTGCTTAGCTTGTCTGCTTTGTTTCGTTCATGGTTTGTTTACCCGATGTTTTGTTGCCGATTATTTTGAACGAAGTAGCGCTTTGTTTGCCCGTTGTTGTTTGGCTGCAAGCTGCTTTGTTCCGTTTTTGTTTTGATTGCCTGTTGTTCTTTGGCTGCTTTTACCGGGATCACAAGCTTAGTTGGCTTACCACCGATGAGGGCCAATTAGCTTGTGACCCGGCTTGAAGGACCATGTAAAAATCTGGCATCTGCCTATATTTCTGTACTTAGAGCTCCAAATATTCACTGAGAATTAAACCAACTGTTGTTATGCGTTTATAATTCAATTCTATTTATTACCTCGATAAACCTGGCTTTTTATACATGAAAATTGCTTACGCTTAAAATCAACAATATTTATGTACAACAAAAAATTAAAAACTGTTGAATTTGCTACAATATACAATATTCCACCCGTGTCGATACTGTGTCATCGACCGCTTGGAATATTGTATTATTGCGCATGTTGACATTGATTCAACAAGTAAAGTTGGCTTTTCTGATAAACGTTATAGTGACTTGCAATTTTGCCGAATAATTTGTAATTACACATCAGCACCATCTGTGCTCTGTTAGTTAAATCCACTCGTCTCAGCGCAGTTTATAGTTTTTGACATTTTTTCTGTTGTAAATTGTACGTAACTTTCCCCTGTACTCAGCGAGTCAGCTAAACAATTTTTGCTTAATGATTTTGACAGTTTTGCTATTTTTCTCTTAGCCGTAAAACCTCATACGCACTACGCAGAGTTAGAAAGAATGTAGGAAATGGAATTTGCTTGCGATACCCAAGTGCACAACCGTGAATATTATTTTTAAGTACCATATTAAATATTAGAGTACCCTCCAAATTTTTTTAAGTGCTTTTAAGTGCCTCAGTGCCACACATTCTTCATAAGTGTCCGAGAAGCACTAAAGCGCCTCTTTTGACAGCACTGAGTGCCCTTAAGTCGACCTAGTGAATTTTTTTCCGAGGATGATATATAAAAGAACAATGATAGCGTCGGGATTTTTCGGGATGACATTGAAAACTGTCATGGTATTAGGATTTCAGTGTTGCCAGCTCATTTTGTCGGGATATCTTTCGGGCTAACATCACAGACTTGTAAGTATCGTCTGTTGATTGGTTGTTTGGAAATAGAATTTTTTTTTTCATTTAGCCGTGTTCTTAATGTCTGTCTAGTTAATCCTTCTGCCGGAAGCTGTTCTTACTGTGTCCTTTAGCCACAATTTCCTGTCAAAACCTAGGTTTCTGTTTGATTCCTTTTTAGATTCTCTCATTTCTCTCACTTTGATTTTTAATTTTTTGGGTTAACTAATACGATGGGTTGGTACAGAAAATATATTCCATGGCATTTACCCGTAACCGAATCGATAGTGTGGATGTGTGTGAGATCTTTATATTCGATTTGAAGACATATTGTTGTCTCAATAGTGGTCGAATGACTCCTTGCTATGGTTCCATAACTGTTTTAAGTAGTTTGTTATAATTGGGCTGATGTAGCTAGATTCGTGTTTTATTATTATTATTAAATACGTCCACGCACGTGATAGATTTTTCTTGTTTTTCTCCAGCAGATCTATATGGTCAGTTTTCAGATGGGTATAGGTTGGAATCGGTGTTTCCTGAAGCTTCGTTTTATTTGGTCACGATCGTATTGCATATCTAGCAGATTTCAGTATATCTTTCAATTAATCTGGCCATTTGTGGAATTTTATAACTTTCGCGGATTTGTTCTTTGTTTTCTTACTATGTGCTCTCCGATGTTCCTTTTCGATAATTCAGAGTTTCGTTATCCTTATTTTGTAGTTTTTTAGATCGTTTGATAAATCTCCTGAAGGATTTCAATATGTTCTTCGAGAATTTCTTCTTCAAATGATGTCAATCAAATGTAATGTCCATAATATTCGTTGTGTGGTTCCTCGAAATAATAAACTCTGTTTCCTTCAATTAAAATCAATTGATTTTTGAGCACGCTTCGTGGTGCTTCGCAGTTTCGGATCAGTTGTGTGCTATCTTCTTCTGCGCTATGTACTGTTCCACTACTGGAAGATGAAAGATTATTAACTTCTAGTTTTATCCTTGATAAGACGTCCGCTACATTGTTAGTGATTTCAGGTCTGTATATTAGCTCATAATTCTATTCTTCTATTCTTTCTGCCCATCGTTTTAGCTTCTATTGTTATTTCTATTGCTGGCTGGTGAACCGTAACAATTTTGATTTTTCTTGCTCCATAGAGGTAATTTCGGAGGTTGTCCTGAGCCCATACAATCGGTAGCACCACTTTCTTGTTGGTGGCGTAGTTCTCCTCAGTTTTGTTTAAAGAACGTGAGATCTATGATCGGCCTAGATCTCTCTTGGCTCTATGGGCTCTGAGAGAGCACCGCGCCACTGTTGTGATTCGATGCATCCATTTTCAGTATATAAGGTTTCTCAAAATCAGGAAATGCTATAGTAGCTCGGCTGAAGATAGTACGTCTTTTAGATGTTGGTTAGCTTTCAGTTCCGTTTCGTTCAATTTTATTGTAATTTTTCGTGCGATTTGTTTACTTTTTTCTGCGCATCTTCTCCTCCTGTGACATGATGTTAAACCAAGGAATCCGTTTAGTTCTTTGAGGTTTTCTGTTAGTTTCATCTTTTGGATGGCAGCTACTTTTTTGGGATCAGCTTTTATTCCAGCACTTGTGATTATGTATTCAAGAAACTCTGTTTCCTCCTTCAAGAGGTTTTGTCACGATTGACGCGTAGATTTTCTTTGACCAGTTTGTTGAATATTTTTCCGACCTTATATATATGTTCCCCCTTCGTAGTGTCGCCAAAACGATGATGTTGTTGATATATACATAGCATATCTTACCAATGTATGATTTAAGAACGTCGTCAATCGTCCTCTGGGAAAATTGCGGACGCGTTCTTCATGCCAAATGGTAGCCTGGTGAACACAAATTTTCCATTCATTGTAGAGAATGCTGTTTTTGGGATATCGTTCACCTTCATTCTGATGTTGTGAAATCCCGAAGTCAAATCTATAGTAGTGAAATATTTTGAGTTGCCAACGCTTGAGATTGTATTTGTGATATCGGGATCAGATATACGAGTACGTATCTGCCGTAGTTATTGCATTTAATTTTTGCCATCTATCACCATACGGTTTTTTTTACACCTGAAGCGTCCATTTTTTTTCTCTACAGCCCAAATTAGGGAATTGTAAGAGTAAGTTTCTGTATCTATAGCTTCATCCGACGTGGTTTTGATCTCCACCCGTACATCGGTTTCGATGGTTTGTGTATCATCATTTTTTTATGATATGAAGTTATTCATAATCGATCACAGATTGGTTGGCCTTACTTGCTTGGTCAAAATGTTGGTCTCGTATATCGATGTTATTTACGTTTACTGGTATGGTATGCTATTCTTCGTATCATTTCTCGTCATCCTGTGGTTTGATGTGGAAAACTGTTTGTTTGTTTCGGTGAATTAACGGGTACGTTCGAAATACGTTCCCGTTTGAAGTTGGGCCGATACTTGTAATTTACCCGTTTTGTTCGTTCTGATTCGTCGACTTCTATATGGATTGGTAGTTTTGGTTGCTTCATTGTTGGATCTTGCTGATGTTGCATTTGATGTCCTGTTGGATCGACAATCTAGGGAGCGGTTTTGATGCGGTCTGCCAAATTCGTGATTAACAGGAACGCTGATTGAGTTGTCGAAAATTCGGTTAATTGATATTTTAAATCAAGATGAATATGCCTCTGGAAGGGTTGGTGGTCATTGTATGGCTTCAATCATTGTATGGTATATATCAAGGGTTTCGGAAAGGACTCGAACGATTTTCAAGAAGCTATAAAGAGGTTTTTGGGTATCTGAAACAAATTCGTTCAGAGGTCTTCCCGAGTTCTTTATTCAATTTTTTTTCTCAGCTCAAACGCTTTTGTAGAAAATTACAGAGGTTTTTTTCGAGTACCAGGAATCCATTGCTAAAGGTCTTTTGTCCTTCCAGTTTGTAGGAATTGATTTAGGGAGTCAGAAGGTGGAGACCGGGTCCCGTTTCTAAATTTATTTTTTAGCCGCACGATTCTAATAAAAATTGTTGAAAAGTCTTTTTCATTTGCCAGGAATTAATTGCGATTGGTTCAGATTTCGGGAAAATTCTTTCATAGGGTCGAACGGTAGGCTCAGGTTCCCTTTCTTAAATTATTTTTCGGCTTCCACGATTTTTATAAATATTTGTGAGGGAGGATTTTCGGTTGCCAGAAATCGATTACATTGGGTGCTAATTTGTGGAAAATCCATTCGTCTGATGGGGCCCGTATTCTATTTTTTAATTTTCTTCGACTCCGATGAGCGGTTTTTGGTTATCAGAAACCGATTGTGATGCGTCCTGATTTCTGGAAAATTTATTTATGTTGTCATCTGGTAGGGCTCGGGTTCCGTTTTTTTTTTTCCTCGTACGATTTTGATAAAAATTGGTGGAAAACGGTTCTAAATTGCCAAGAATCGATTGTGTTTGGTCCAGATTTCCGGGAAATACGTTGAAAGGGTCGAAAGGTTGGCCCGGGTTCCTTTCATAATTTTTTTTGGCTCGCTTGAATTTTATAAAAATTGGTGATGGGTGGTTTTCGAGTGCTAGGAGTCGAAGGTGATGGGTACTTATTTTGGAAAAATCCATTTAGAGGGTCATCTGGCGGGGCGCGGGTGTTGTTCTTTAATATTCTTCGGCTATCACGATCTCTATACAAATTGTTAGTGGGGCATTTTCGATTATCAAAAACAGATTTTGATGGGTTCTTAATCAGCTGTAATCTGATTCTGATTTCGGGATAATTCATTCGAAACTCCCCGGACTGGCCGTCATATTGCACCATGTTGCGTCATGTTGCATGATGTTGTACCATTTTGCCCAATGTGGTAGGATTTGGCGCTACATTGTAACATCATGTTTGGTCACATATTACATCATCTTCGGTCATATTGCACTATGTTGCGTGATGTTGCTTGATGTTGCATCTTGTTGAGAGATGTTGTGTCTTCTTTTAACATTTTATTTGGCTTGTAATGGTTGCAAGGAGTTCTGATTCTGGATAATTTATTTAGAAGTCCTTCGGATGGGTTGTTGTGTTGCATCATGACGTAACGTGATAAAGGTTTCTAAGTCCCAATTTTAAGAAAATTAATTTAGGGGTTTTCGGATCGAACGAATTTGAATAAAAATTGAATGAGGAGGGTTTTCGAGTAGTAAGGGGGTTCTTAAATGGACTCCGGCTCCCTATTTTAAAAAATATCGGCCCGAACGGTTTTGATAAAAACTTTGAGAGAGGATATTTTCGAGTGTCAGAAAATGGTTGCAATGAATTTTGGGACATTTATATAGAAGTTCTTCGGTTTAGCCCCCATGTTGCGTCTTGTTTCACAATATGTTCACTGTCATCTCAATCAAAGGGGACGAAGCTCAGATTAATGATGAAATTAGGAATCTAATATAAATTTTGGACATGCCTCTGGAAATTTTTTAATTTAAATGAACCAAAGCCGTTTCTTAACCGATTGAGATACAACTCTATTTTTATGTTAAACATAGGATATGGTTCAAAAGTGAGTTACGGATGTGAAGTGGGCACTCGGTTGGTACTATGAAAATATCCAATTTCAAATCGTTGACGTTAGAAATCATTGACAATCATTGACATTCTTGACATCGAGATTTTCCATTTTTACTGCCGAATTCTGAAAAATTGGTTTCCGAGGTCGTGTCTGTCTGTGTCCTGTCTACATCATAAATGAACAAATCGTGGGCAAATTGGCAAAATCTTTTTAAATTTTCTTTGTGGAGCATAAACATTTAGTGACTCTGCTACATTAGTTGTATGTTCGTAAAACTGAGCACAAATGTTGTTGCCTCAAGGGCTAATTGTAAATTTTACTATTTCAAAGTGGGCAGATTGGCAAAATCTTTTTTAATATTTTTTTCGAGAAACATAAACTTTTAGTTACTTCTCAATTTTAGATTTATATGCCATAAAGGTAGCAAAATCCAAGATATTTTTCTAAAACTCAGCACACATGTTCTTGATTCAATGGGCTAATAGAAAATCGTAGCGAGATTCTGAGCTGAATGGCAGAATCTCCTTTAAGTTTTTTTCGTAGAACATAAACTTTAAATCGTCACCAACATTTCCGTAACTTGATTTAAGTTACGGAAATGTTTGTTGCAGGTATTTGTCTGTTTTCATGTTTTTGTTTTAAATTGTCACCTTCGTTACTGGTGTTTTAACTTGTTTGAAGTTATTTGCTTATTCAATTTTGGTTATTGGGTTCCTTGGCTAACATAAAAGTAGCGTGAGGCCGTGTTACTAATTAACTAACATGAAAATATTGTGAGATAGAGGAACCTATCTCTATCGTTTGCGGAATTGTCTGTTCTTTTACCACAACTAGGTTTGTAGAATAAAATATTTGTTTATTAAATTTTTTAGTCATGTTTACAAAAAAACTTAAAATATATTTAATATAAGGTTGGTGAAAAAGAAATCCATTATTTGTTTTGGCTCAAATATGCGCCGTCTTTTTTCGATAACTCATTATGCCGGTTTTCCAAAACGACTTGTTCCTATTAGCAAAAAACTGAGATGACTGAGCCAATTTTCACAAGCCTCTATTAAGGTCATTTTTGCACCTCCAAAATATAAGATCAATGTATAATAACCTCCCAACCAAGCTACCGGAGCTTCTGGCGAGTCATCATGGACGTGTGAGGCCTGGCGTTGCCTTGGTGGAACATGACGCCTGAACATTGACTAATTCTGGCAGCGTCTGTTCGACTGCCGCCTTCAGACGGTCCAATCCCTAGCAGTAGAGGTCCGAATTGAGCGTTTGACCACTGGGCAGCAGCTCATAGTCAACCAAAATCGTTTCCGCTTGAAATTGTCTATGTGACTAGTCACCATCCGCTTCAGAAACGATTCGATTTCGTTTCGTTTGGCCAACGGATGGATTCGCACAGTCCATTAGGTTTTTTTGCGTCAACTCGTGCGGCACACAAACTGTTAAAAACATGGTTAAAAACTGTTTTGTGTTCGATCTTCAGTTCCTGGGCGATGCTGCAACAACTCGCATGCCGGTCTCCTTCTATAGTTTCCAGGATTTTATCGACTTGTTCGACGATAGGCCTTCCAGTGCGTGGTGCATCATTAATATCGAAATACCGGAACGGAATCGATAAAATTAAAATTGCGCTTAATTGGCTGTGGCAGTATCGGCCTGACTTGCGTTTTCGCTTTTATCGAATCAAAATTGTAAAGTATAGCGAATTTTTCTTTATTTAACTCCATCCTTGACACGCTATAACTCACAATTGAATCGATCAATCAAAACAATGACAAAAAATTGTTAGTATATGAATTCCCCCCCCCCCCCCCATTCCCAACTCATTATTTTAAAAGAATTAAAATATTTACCCCTGAATATATGCAAATGCATAGCAAGCGACCTTAAATAATATTTAGTAAAAAGTTCAATCAGGGTCCCGGCTGATTGAAAGTGCATGCTGCTGCTGGATATGGCATAACGCCATGCCGAGCGGAGAGTAGGTGTGATGCCATGCGGTCTCTTTACTAATTAATTGGTGAAACAGTTTTAATTGCCTTTCACAACTTCTGACAAATGACTTAGTCCATAATATTTTGCTTGAAAAAATTATAAACTGAGTTTAAATTCGTGCAAGTTTAACTTTTTGGCTAATTACACTGTAAACAACTTTAGTGCAATTGCATATGCAGTATGGTAATTTGTAGACATAAAGCTGCTTTTTTCTTGGTTGAGGGTGACATACATAATTCTTAAGTGCCTATATTCATATCAATTACATCATAATTTTTCTCTAATATTTAACGAAGCAAAAACGCTAAAACTTATAATCCAAATTAATTTTTTTCGTTCTAGAATACTGCAATGACAACTGGTATAAAAGTGAGCCACAACTTTCTAATATATTTTTTGACATTGTTATTCTTCTTAGTACATTAATGGACCGTGTTACATGTCGCAAGAGATAGCGTTTTAAAATACTATACCATGTGGGCCTGGAAAGTTTGCTGTGGTTACATATCGTTAAGTATATGCTTCGGCACAGGTTAGATATCTGTTATTTGTTGATTTTAAATATACATTTGACGAAGCTATTTAAAAACGTATGTTTATAATTCACAGCCGTACAGACCAGATTTACCATGAACTGTGTTTTCGGGAAGTGTTGCTCATTGAATTGGTATTTTAAACTCTTATCTCTTTGATGATGTAAGACGGACATTTAGATTATAGCTGTTTTGCAAAATTTGCTTCGTTTTAACAATACCATTTTTATTAACCCTGTATCTAGGCCTCCCAACATTCCAATACATTTAATTAAATTCACCTTTATAACGCTGAATCAAAAAATAATAATTTCAAGCAAACAAAATCAAAATTGCAAGCCCAGGCCAAATTAATGTAATCCGCAAATAAACAAAAATAAATGGCCAAAAATTGAATTATTCATAGAAAATGAAATAAACCAAAAACAGAACGATATAATGGCTGGGTATAATACATATATAGTGGTACACAGGATGCTGCTACCAAAAAAAATGTTAAAATATCGATTGAACAAAGCAAAAAAAAAATTTTGTTTTTTCATTTCCACCATCATCAGCACCAGTAAAAACAATTTCCATATTTTCCATAAAATAAATAAAAAATTTATATTCTATTTCGGTAACTTTATCAATATTCCGTATTTTTACATTATTTTATTTTAATGAAAAAAAAGCGAATTCAATATTCCATAAAATGCAAATCTTTTGTTAGATTCTTGATCGAGTTTAAAGTTTACAAAACCCTTGAAATTGCAAACAAATTTAATGATTTTTCTGTTTCTAGTTTACGTTATCAATTTTAAATTTCACACAAAAATAATTTATAATAATTACGATGTACACGAAGCTATAGCAACAGCACACAATAATTTCTGTGTACCAAGCTAAAAAAATATTTTTGTATGCGCACTACTTAGCTCGCGCGGATATATGAAAAAAAAAATAATGACGAGATGAAAATTAAATTGACGAGATAATAAAATATAAGAATAAGATTTTGCTGATGTTTAAGAATTAAATTTTTTTCATTCGTTTTGTTGGTTAAATCGTTTAAATTTTGTCTTTTTGTTTTCTTATTTTTATTTTGTTGTAGTTTCAAGATTAATGGGAAGCTCAGCGGGTGGTTCGATGGGCCATGCAATGTCAAATATGGGAAGTTTAGCAGCGTGTAGTGTGGCCGATGCAAAACCAATGCAATTTCCCTTAGCACAAAGAAGAAAACGACGAGTACTGTTTACACAAGCCCAGGTTAGTTAAAATTTCCTTATTAAAATTAATTAATTATAATTAAATGTTGTTGTTTTTTTTGGACAAATTATATATTTATATGCCAAGATTACGCATCCTTAGATTATTTAATTCAATTTAATTATTTTAATTTTTTCCATCGCATCAGACCATCAATTTTGGTGTATTATAAAATTGATAAGACACGTTTTAATGATTGTTGCAGTTTTTTATCCCATGTACAGTATATACATAGAGATGTTGCCTTGCCATTTAAATTATAAAAAATACGTACGTGACGTTAAGAATACGAAGTAGACCCGCATTTAACTGAAATTCAATCCAAATTATACAATTTTAATGTACATAAGACATTTATTTTCCGGTTGAATAATGTGTGACAGTATATTTTTATGATCAACGTGATTAAACATCGGAATACATATGTTGAGGGAAAGTGCTGATTTACTTGGTTTTATAAGAGAACGATTTATATATTTCCGTAATAAAAATCACCAAATCACGCCACGGATACCTTTTTCATAAGTTTGAATTAACATCATCCCCTGAATTTGCTTCAATTACGGAAATGATGTTGTCCACGTACACTGCGCGATGCATGTGAAGTTACTGCTAAAGTTTTACTAGTAAAAAAATTAGCAAAAACTTCACATGTGTATACAGCAGTGTGAAGTTTTTACTAAGTCTATGCTAAACGTTTATATATATGTGTTGGTGCATATCAAAATGATACCTGTACAAAGCGGAAAATAACGTAACTTTTAATTTATTAACATGATTTTAACTATTTTGCAGTTATCTTTAAAAAACCCGAACGGAATTAAAATATATTTACCATTTCATTAATCAATATTCACTAACACGAATATTGCGGTTAATAAAAGTTTTACAAAAATAACTATAAAATCAGTATCCGAGGCAGATTAGTAACAAACACTACACACTGAACTACATAAGGAAGAATTGTTGAAATCAAATGAGAAAACCGGAGAAATTTTAAATCATACTCGGGTAAACTGGGTGGGGCAATACACTTGGGTCCAAAAAATACGCACATTGATCAATTTTCAGCAAAAGTTCAAAAATATCAAAAATCCAATATTTGTTTAATTATCTAGAATGCAGATTTAAAGTCTGTTTCAGCACCTATCCAGTGGTACTTTTTTTGTACTTATACCGTGCGAACAAAGTGAATTTTGAGGTCAACATCTGAAGTACACGTTTTTTGTGAATTTGTCAGCATGAAAATTATTGGTAAAAATCGAATTTAAACAAGGAAATCAGCAAAAACAATATTTTTATTAATAAGATGCATTCTCTTCCCCAGCCCGAATAACAGCTTCCATTCATTGTTTCTATGATTTCACCAAAGTTTTAACCAAATCTTGAAGTATGTTGCAGGTCCTGGAGACTCGTTGGAGGAATAACTTTGGCTCGAGCTCATTTTTCCAGTTCGTCATAAATGTTCAAGGTATTGGTACACTCGACCAGCCATATGCAGTCTCGGATCATCCTGCATGAACAGGAAGTTTTCACCAATAAACCCGGCTGAAAGGACAACGTAGTCCTCGAGTATTCCCTCAATGTACCGTTGAAAAGTCAATTTACTTGATCGGCGGCCAGTATTCGCTCCAGAGATGAACACAAGATCTGTCTTCGCCTCCAGTGACATACCTCTTCAGAACATGCACGATTCACCACCATAAGAGACACGTTCTTCAATACAATATTGTGAAAATTGCTCTCCTGATCTTCTGTACACTCTTCTTCGTCCATCATTGCAATGTAAACAAATCCTGCACTCGTCAGAGAACAGGACTGTTCTCCATTGTTCTTCTGTACAATCCAAATGCTCTCGAGCAAACTGAAGGCAGCCTAGCCGGTGGTCCGGGATCAATTTCGTATTCTCAATATCAATCTCGTATCTCTGCTACACTCGACAAACGGAGAATCGACTCAAATTTAGTTGTCGAGCCACTTCACTTTGGTTCTACTCCGCATCAGTTAGTGCAACCACTTGAGCAGCTACATCTGGTGTGGCACTCATTTTCTTGTTCCGGATGAAGAAAAAAATGCAACTGTGTGAAATTTTTGCACCCAAGAGTAGAAAAATTAGAAAAATAATATCAAGCTCCAAAGCCAGGGAACTCCTATTTTTGGAAATCCTATTTTAGAAATGGTATACTGAGATAACCCTAGAGAACCCTAGAGAGACAACCTGAGGTATATGGCGTATTAGTTGGAGACCATGTCAGTTAAAAAATATATTCAGTTGCTCCTCATCCAGGGAACCATAGTTATTAGAAGAAATATTTAGGAGCTCCCCATCCAGGGGTGGAAACAATTCATACAATTTAGTATTACGACCAAATATAATACAAATTGACAGGCCAACTGAGATATCTCCAGAGATCTTAACACAACCTCAGGTAAATGGGGTGTTAGTTGGTGGCTTTGTCAGTTTTTATATAACAAAAAATGGACTAAAATGATTTAACATGTAAACATAAAAATTCATCGAAATCTGCTTTATCCTTAATCTACATTATCAATAAATTTGATAGGTGGTAGTTGTAAACAAATTTAGGTAAATTACCTTAATTTTTTGCGGTTTGAACTACCGTGTTCAATCGAAAACATCTTTATAAATAGATCGTCTTGTGTACCATCACACGGTTGACTTGGATTGATTTTAAAGGTCTTCATGGTTGCTGGAACATTAGTGTCATCGATACTAATTTCGCTTGCAATGGGAAGAAGACACAACCGATGTATGGATCTTTTCATTTCACCAATTGTTTTTTTAAGGGAAACAACTCGTACCCTTTTCTCTACGCCCGGATGGATTTCTATTACTTTACTTACTTAGTGGCTTATTGGTAAACCCTTGTCCTGAACAAGTATTGCGTCACCAACTTGAAACTGCCTTTTATCGGTATGCCATTTGCTTCGGTGCTGCAAACTAGTAATGTACTCGTTGTACCACCTTTTCCAAAAATGTTGCACCATGTCATTTACGGCTCTCCACCTAGTTAAACTTGATGGGATCAAGTGCGCAACATGTACCGAAGATATGGTTATAGGTGAGTATCCACGAAGAAAATGTGATGGAGTTAGGAAATCGCGCTCATCATCTGCTGCTCTGCCCAATAGAAGTTTGTTCAAAATTGCCTCGATTTCTGCTACAAGAGTGGTTATTCCTTCCAATGTCGGTATATTTTTGCCCATTACTCGTTTGAAGTGAAATTTAAAAGATTTCACGCCGCTTTCCCTCAAGTTGTTGGCTTGTGGACTAGAATGAGGACTATTTGGCGGATTAAAATGCCATTGGATTTTGTTTCTCGATAAAAAATTAATGATATTGTTAATTTGATGTAAATGATGTAAATCGTTTTAATGCCCCCAGGAAGGCATCGCTACTGAGATCGCTCACCACTTCCAATTAAATTGCTTTGATACACATGCATACAACGATACAAATATATGCTTTATACACCTTTTGTCCCCTTCCTTTTGTTAAATGGATACAGAATGGACCTGTATAGTCAATTCCAGTAGACAGAAACGGACGAACCAAGTCAAAATGTGATTTTGATAAGCTTCCCATTAATTGTTGCTGTATAGTTCGGCATTAAATCTGGAGCAAATGACGCATTTATTAAGAATAAATTTGGCAGTTAATTTGCCCTTTGGAATCCAATATCTCTGTTTTAACAGACTCATCATTAAGGAAGGCCCAGCATGCTTGCTAAAAAGATGTTCATGTTGGAGAAGCATCCAACTAATTCGTGATTTGCAATGCAATATTATGGGGTGCTTTGTTGAATATGGTGCTAAACTGTGTTATAATCTTCCGCCCACTCATAAAACGCCATAATTGTCCACAAATGGACTTAAACATCTTAATTGTTGACTGTCATTGGTAAGTGCGGATTTTGTTTTTAATGCTGCCAATTCCTTCCAATACATTTTTTTCTGCTCATGTTTACATAGCATGACTTCAACTTGCGTTAATTCGTCTCGCGAAAGCGATTAATCAGCGCAAATAATCGTTTTGGGTTTTCTGCAAGCCTAAATAAATCGATGATGTAGCAAAATATCTTCTGAACCTTGTGATAGGACCAATATCTGCATAAAACTTCATCAATCCATTTGTTTTCACTTATCACACTGTTGGGTTCTGGACTGACCACATATGTTGCTCTTCATGTAACCAAGCTGCCAGGTCAGTCGGAAACATGCCACGCGACGCACAATCCGCTTGGTTTGAGGCTTATGGGACATGCCTTCATTTTTCTCGTTTACTGTGTGATTTTATTTCTGAAGTCCTATTTCCGACGAACGTATTCCACCGACGAGGATGACTCTGCAACCAATCCAGTACGATTTTTGAATCAGTCCAATAAATACAATTAGTGATTTGGACTCCCGCTTCCTTGGCGATAACACTGGTTAATTTTGCTAGTAAAAGCGCTCCACATAACTCAAGTCGTGACAACGAAAGCTGTTTCATTGGTGCCACTTTTGTTTTTGATGAAGCCAAATGAACAATGAATATGATTGAATAATACCGCAGAAATCGTGAATCTCTACCTTCGACGACGCAACTGTGCCAATGTGACGAGGTAAGCCAATACATCCGACTTCGCCAAGTCCAATGAGAATTGATAACCATTGTCGGTTTAACTCCTCTGGTAACTGATCATCCCAATCCAACCTTTTACACCAGAGTTGTTGCATACACATTTTTACCATTACCGTTGCAGGTGACAACTAACCCATATGATCAAATAGTTTACCAGTCGCCGATAATACCTCTCTTTTGGTATAGCATATTTGTAATTCGTTTAGTTTAATAACTCAAATGTGAATTGATCCTTTTCTGGATGGCAGCTTACACCAAGAACCTTAACTGCATAATCCGCAACATCATCTATTTTCTTAATTTGAAGCCATGTTTACCAAGCAGCTCACATATATTTGAAGTAATTTGATTTACCTCATCAACCGTTTGAGCCCCGGTCATTAATTAGGTTATCGACGTAGAAACAGCTGATTATGCTGGAAGCATGTGGATGGGAATCAGAATAAATTTCCGAAATTTTTTACAAGGTACGTGTGGCTAAATAAGATGTCGATATTAACCCGTATGTGACACGGTTAATAGCCGGAAGTGCTTAATAGGCTCACTTGTATCATTACGCCATACATTGCGCTGGTATTCAGTATCTGGTGTAATTTGACTATGCGATACATTTTTTCAGCACCTGCTGAAAATGCCACCGGGTACTCTCGAAATATCATTATGATTGCAAATAAACTTGGTTGTATTACTGAACCTGCAGCCAAACATTCCTTCAAAGATACGCCACTAGTAGACTTCGCCGAACCATCAATAACAACGCATAATTTCGTTGTAGGACACACCGTGATGAGGTAGATAGAAACATGGACGTTTTGACTTTTGATTTTCATGAATTTCTACCATATATAGTATATACTTGGGCATGATGCTTTTCGGCACATTTCACGCATCTAGTCTCTCTTTGGCAATATTTCTGCGTATGATTAAAGCCTTAACATTTTTTGCACTGCGGTATTAACCGGGTAGTTTTTTCAATGGCCCTATTTTAACTCTCATGTTAAGTATTGCCTTGATATTAGTCACATCTTCCACTTTTTGTTTGTTATTAAAAGTGAGCATAAATAGTGGAAGCCCTGTTTTGTTAATTTGAACTCCTTGTTCAGTTTCGATTCGATAACCCTTTTGCTTGAGTTCCTCAATAATTTTCTCTTTTGCGCAGGTTGGGTGGATCATTCTTATCCTCATAGATAAACCACTGAAGCCCCTCGGAATTAAGCTTTGTAGCCAAAGCTCTATATAAGTTTCAGAGTCTACAACATTAATTTTCCAGACGCCATTGTTTAGAGATACGAGTTTATACTCGGTTACCGTAATCGATTTCATAATCGATTGTATAGTGGATAAATTTGATATCCCGACGACATTTACTGGTGGAGGTGATTTTTCTTTTGGTTTAGCTGGTTGTTATTCTAGAGCTTGTTGTTTTTTGATGAATAACTGCGGTCTCTAGGAACCTCGTTTGAAGTTGATGGTAAAGTTACTGCCATTTCTGGTGAGTGTTGCGCTTTCCTTTTCTTACTTGGTATTTTATTCCAGTTCAACACCCAATTTGTTTCTCTTTCTAACTCTTCTTCATCTGTATGGAATGGATGAATGTCATCATCGACTCGGGCTAGCTGTCGTCCAAGTTCTGCTCGTGTTTCAACTAATTTTTTCAGTTCTTCATTCTCTTTCTTTAAAATTGTAAATTTTTCTTTCAATTTAGTTGTAAATTCTTTTATTTCTCTTAGTTGTTCGCGGAGTTCGGCACTTTCCTTCTCGTACTGAAATATATTTCCAGTTGAAGATCTTGGTGATTTTGATAATTTGGAACTTCGTCTAAATGGGTTAAACAATAATTGGCCCACCCAGTGTGGATTTGGCAGCATATCTGCTGCTATACCACCTGAGGTATTACATTCCGTATTTGTTGTACTCATTGTTTGTTTTAGCCAATTTAGACCACTGGCATTTGGTCCCCGGTACCACTTTGCTACTGTCGAAGCAGTACCCGCCCCCCGCGACGAGGACGCGGCTACCTTGGTGTTACGTATGTGTACGCTGAGACAGCCGAAGCCCCCTGAGTACCCTAGGCTGAGGGGCATAATCCATAAATGAACTGCATTTCTGCATATTCGCGGTGGGAATAAGCCTTATTGACATTTTAGTTATAAACGTTCAAGTTGTGTGAATGAATTACTAATATGAGTTACAAAATATTTTTTTTATACCACAAATTTTGTTTAATTCGGGCTCCTAGATTTGCTTAAAAAATGTGTTATACTTTATTTTACCATTGTGTTCATCATTTTGTTTTATTTCTGACAAAACATCGATTTTAGTAACCAAAATTTTGTAAGTGCGTTTTTTAGTAAACACGACATACTTTGTGAAAAAAATTTATGAAAAACATTCTGCCCGGTGTGTGATACCCTTTTAAAATCTGCATTAGTGCCGCATATTTTTCTGATAGTAGGTCGACTTTCTGTAGAACATTATTATAACAAAGAGAAACCATTGCTTTTATTTGACAGAAAGGCACCCTTTTCTAGATCTTATTAAAAAAGGCAAGTGTGGGTGTGCACGCGATTTCACTAAAAACACTAAACGTGGACTAACTTTTACACCATCAACAATTCAATGATAGTTCACTTGGCTGTTTTTTTGGAAATGAGCTGTGCAATGCTTCGTTTGATCGTCCAATTCTGGGTCACGCTGTATGCATTGTCGACACTTGTAGAATATTGATTAATTTCGTGGTGTCAGATAATATGGTAATTTGAAGCCCTCTAAAAATTTAAACTTAATTCAATCACTAGAGAACAAGAGTACGATTCAAACTAGTTGTGATCTTAAAATGACGTACGAACGTACGTAATTTGATACCCAAACGCCCAATATCCTAATTTTACATAAATAAAAACGGTGTACGAATAATTTTATGCACCACTGTATATACATAATATGTATATAATTTTATTTGTTTATTTAGTTATGTGCTTGAGTCAGTCAGTTAGTATAACGTACGTTGTTTCTATTATATATATGTATACATACACAACTCACATTGAGAAATACATCTATACGTAAATGTGTATTTATATTGTGTATATCCGTTTTTGTTGTATTTCATTATTTTTGTTTTATTCTACGTACGAGTATATTATTTATATACACTGCCGTATTAGTTCGAAACTTGGCATTTCAAGTGCTTTGTAAATAGACATTCCCTCAGTTTTGGACTACTGACAATTTCATATATAAATAGATTTGTAAATGTGTGCAGTGTGTATACTACATACACATATATGTGTCGATATACGTATAGAGCATCCAACAATTTTTTTATGTACTTAATTGAATCAAAAAAATAGTAAACACATATTCTAGACACAGAACCATATAAAAAGATAAAATGTCACTGAGTACACGGTACATTT
Source organism: Nephrotoma guestfalica (assembly GCA_963691935.1). Lineage (NCBI taxonomy): Eukaryota > Metazoa > Arthropoda > Insecta > Diptera > Tipulidae > Nephrotoma > Nephrotoma guestfalica. Next base: position 254,290,998 of record OY829913.1, read on the forward strand.
CGGATCTTACAAATTTTCCATTTAATGTAATTTAAATTAATTTTATTATGTAGACTTACGAACGATAGATGTATAGTGAATCATATGAAAAACTAAACCAATTTAAATTGAATAAAATTTACAAATAATAATAAAAATATTTTTTTTTAATCTGAATTTAATTACATAAAATGAACATTAGTTTCGCATTAGTAACATTATTTTTGTAATAAAAGCAGATTAAAAGGTATTATTGGGATGGGGAACTGGAAGGAAAATAATTTTCTAATATAGAAAATACCTTAGTTCTTAATTTTCGCTCTACTCGAACATAGTATACGCGCGTATAGTTATATCGTGTGTTTTTGCGAATGCGATAAAATAAAATCCGTAATTGTTGCTCAGTAACCGATAATAATGACGACGGGTACCTGTGTATAGTGCTACATGGCAGCAGCAGAAAAGGAGGATTTCATTTTTTTTACGTTTATATTTTCCTAAATTCAATCCCTATATTTAATAAAAATATGTACGAAGTTTTATGTTTCGTTAGTCGATTCATCTGGTGGATGGCTGTTGTTAAGCACCAGCAAGCAAAATTTTTGGATTGTATTTTGATCCGATATAAAATGTTACGGCTAAATGACTACGGGTTTAATCATCTAATTTATTAGTGGCACATGCTGTATTGGGATGAGATTAGTGCGCCCACCGTGGGTCGGAGCTGGTCCACTAATTCAAAACAATATATTTTAATAAATGAGAGGCGATGTCTTTACAGGTATTATATGTTTACATTCTTGGTCAATAACCCAAATTCAAGTAAATATCTATACGACTGTGGGCAAAAAGTAGCAAGACTTTTTAATTTAAATTTCGCGCGGAAAACCATTCGTCGAAATATTTTTTTTCTATGTTTTTCTATGTTCACTGACAGTCAAGTGACAACTGTGCCAAATGTCACATCAAAATAATCATTAGAAGTACAAAAAGTGCATTCGGCGATTTTTACAATGAGTGAAATTATTCAACAAAGAAGTTCCATTACATTTTGTGTACGGAATCAATTTTGTGGTGCCGAAACGTTCAGAATGTTGCAAAATTCTTTCGGCGATAATTGTATGTCGCGAGCAAGTGTTTCTGATTGGTACAAATTGTTCAAAGAGGGTCGAGAACGTGTTAACGATGAACCACGTCTAGGACGACCATCACCATCAACTGAGTCAGAGACCTTACTGGCATCGTTGAAATATCGAAAGGATCAGTGAAAATTTGAAAGATCATATAGGCCTAAGAAAAATGAAAGCACGATTGGTTCCAAAATCACTCAATTTTTTGGAAAAACAGCGTCGCGTTGACGTCTGTGAAACAATGCTTTCCGACTACCAGGATGTCATGAAACGTATTATAACTGGCGATGAGTTTTTAATCTATGCTTACGACCCGGAAACAGATGATCAATATCGTGCCGAAAAAAACACGTCAAAGCAAGTCAAAAATCAAGGTGGCGTTGACAGTTTTCATCGATTATCGAGGTGTGGTGCACTCCGAATTCCTTCCGACCGGCCAAACTGTCAACAAGCTGTTTGAGTGTTATGCGTCGTTTGCTATTCGTAAAAATATGCCGGAATTATGGGTCGACAACTCTTTGTTTTTGCACCACGATAATGCACCTTCTTATACTGCATTGGTTTTAAAGATTTTTTTGCCAAAAATTCCAGGCATATCGTTCCGCAACCACCGTATTCACCTGATTTAGCTCCGTGTGACTTCTGGCTGTTAAGCAAACTCAAACGACTGCTCCGGGGAAACCGTTCTGAGTCAATTGAAGACATTAAACGTGAATCGCTACGCACATTAGAGGCTATTCCGGAAATTAACTTTAACAACTGTTAAAGAGGATTGGAAAAAACGTTGGCACAAGTGTATTGATGCCGGGGGGATTACTTTGAGTGGGACGAAATAGATTTGGAGAAATAAATAAAGAATTTTAAAATTATGACCAAAGTCTTACTATTTTTTGCGCACAGTATTATGTCAGCACTTTATGTTTATAATTTTCTGTTACCAGTTGAATTGGTAACATGTTCTCGGGCCTAGTTGTTGATTGGCTACGGATCTGGAAGTGGATCTGCTGTAGCAACTTGAGTTGTTCTTCTGTGCTTCACATATATGATGGCTGCTGCGATCACTAACATTCCTATAATGATCTAAGATGCTGTGTAGTGATAAACGTCATGCATGTTTACTTCAGTAGCTGATGCTGTTAGATTCCTTAGTTGATTTTAAATTGCCACTTTAATGGCTTCGATATATCTGAGTTAAATTGTGAGTTCCGATTTGCTCCGATGGTGGGATCTAACATCATATGATCACTCAAATTAAATCGTGGCATGAGCGAGAGTTCTAATCTACTGCTAAATGTTCTGTGCCCTGTCAACGTGAATGCTTTTCTTTTTAGCATACAGCTTAGATCTAGTGTTAGGATTCCCTCTCATTGGATGAGAGTGATTGTTGTTTCGATCATTCCGTTGTGTCGGCGTAACGGAATCCATAGTGCCAGGTAATATTCTGGGAATTTCACAACTAGGCACGGTCCTAGTGTGCTGGAAAAGTTACATCTCACAGCTGCTTGTATCTGACTGATACGCATTCAGTAGTTGATGTAGTTTTATGGGTGGCAGCTATATCACTTCGGTATGGCATAGCCTGACTTGGTTTTAAATTATAAATGATTTGTTTGACTCGCTCTTGAAGTTGATGTGTAGTTAGGATCAAGAGATCGAGTGTGCCTTGATGAACTTCCGTGATGGTGCTGATTATTGCGGTTTGAAAGTTTCGTAGTTTCATCATCTCCGCGCAGCATAGTGTGTATTGCAAGGTCGGTAAATTATTCATGGAACAGGATGGTTGTTAGAATTTGATTGTATGTCTCGAATTTCTGTGTTGTTTCCCCATGAGTGTGTTTCGTGACGTTGATAGTCGACTCTAATATGGACATCTGGTTTTGTAATAACTCATTTTGGTGCTGCTGGTTAGCATTTAATTTTTCTATGCTTTCCTTGTAGGTATTTCCATCTCATTGATCTAGCACCCTTGTGAAGTCATTGGGATCTGATGATAGTGGGAGAAGAGGACGTGAGTTGACAGGGTTTTTCAATAAGAGCACTTCAACTTTTTTTTGTAATAAAACACAAACTGTTCGACTTTTGAACTAACTTTTTTTTTATTAACGAATTTGAACATATACATTTAAGTATGAAACTCGATTTCTTTTGAATGACCACCGCGTGCACGTTTTACGAAGTCCAATCTTTGAACCCAATTTTCGACCACTCTTTCGCATAAATCGGCCGAAATTCCAGCAATTTCACGATCTATATAGGCTCTGAGCTCTTGCAACGTCGCCGGCTTATTGGCATAGACCAATGACTTCACATAACCCCAAAGAAAATAATCTAGAGGTGTCAAATCACACGAGCGCGGCGGCCACTGGACGGGCCCATTTCGCGAAATAACACGCTCATCGAACTTAGTCTTCAATAACGCGATTGTATCGTGTGCTGTGTGACATGTGGCCCCGTCCTGTTGAAACCACATGTCGTCCAAGTCCATTCTATTCAATTGCGGCCAAAAAAAATCGTTTATGATATCGCGGTATCGATTTCCATTAACAGTAACGTGGCGATCGTTATCGTCGATGAAAAAATATGGCGCAATGATGCCGCCGGCATGTAATCCGCACCAAACAGTGACTTTTTCGGGATGCAACGCTGCCTCATGAATCACGTGTGGGTTGCTTCCTGCCCAGTAACGCATATTTTGCTTGTTGACAAATCCATTTAGCCAAAAGTGAGCCTAATCGCTGAAGATGATTTTTCGGTGAAAATCTGCATCATTTTCGATTTGCTCTTGAGCCCAATTCACGAATCGGCGTCGCTTCAAATGGTCAAACGGCTTTAGTTGTTGTGTCAGCTTGATCTTATATGGATGTAGGCCAAGATCTTTACGTAAAATTCGCCACAATGATGTCACAGAAAGGCCCAATTGTTGCGAACGTCGTGTGAGCGACATATTCGCGTCTTCTTGAACTGACGCCCTGGCGGCTGCGATGTTTTCAACACTTCGAGCACTTCTTGCTCTCGAGGGCACCGGAACATTATGTAGCGAAAACGTAGACTCAAATTTTGCCACTATACGGTCGATTGTCGAACGGGCTGGCTTGTTAAATGGACCGTAAAATGGCCGTAATGCTCTTAAAGTAGCAGCAACAGAACGATTATTTTGATAAAAAATTTGCACGATTTGCAATCGCTGTTCACGTGTGTAGCGTTCCATGATGAAATGTATACTAATGAAGTTTCCAAATGACAAAAGATTAATAAAAAATATGGCGTCGTTCGCCGTCCTTATCGGAAAAAAGTTGAAGCGCACCTGTTGAAACACCCCTTATTTGACAAACAATTGTTGTCATCTCTTCAAACGTTAGATGTTGTTCTCCAATTATTCTACGTAGGTGACACTAGACAGATTTAACTGCCGTCCCATAATCCACCCATGTGCGGTGCTCTCGGTGGTATATAATGCCATTGAGTGCCATCCTTTGCAAGCTGTTCTGCAAGCTTTTCTGGCAATTGTTTCAGTGCAGCGCTCAGATAGTTCTTCATATGTTTTGAAGCCCCTATAAAGTTGGGGCCACAGTCGCTGTAGAGGTTCGTACAATTACCTCGACGTGCTGTGAAGCGTCTAAACGCTGACAGCTAAACGAAGACAGCTAAATATCCTTTGTAGCTTTTGTTACCTCGTCCAGGTCAGCATCGTAGCTGATAAGACCCAGCGTAATCCACTCCTATATGAGTGAATGGTCTTGTTGGAGTCACTCTTGCAGCTGGAAGATCTCTCAAACCATACATTTATTGATGAAAGTTTTTACTGCTAATGGACCATTTATTATCCAATATTTCTAGCGAATGAAAGCTAGCGTGAGGTAGTTGCTTCCGTACAACGTGTCATCTTATGCGCGTAGTCTATCAGCAGCGTTGTGAAATGACTGTTATAAGGAATAATTATTGGATGTTTAATGTCGAAACAAACTCTTTCGTTAGACAGCCTTCCTCCTACTCGCAACAATCCGTCTTTGCCTATTTCCGGATTAAGGGTACCGAGTTTTGATTCGCTATGTTTGCCATGGTGTTTGTCAAATGTTCTTAAGCAAAACTATAGTGTTTACTTAAACGGTAACCTCAAACTGCCGTGGAGTTTTTTGGTCGTCAGGTAGCTTGGAAACGATTTAGTTGTTCTTTTTGCAAACCTAAGAACATAAGCGATGCTACTTATTGTCGTAGTGAATGCGCATACTTGGTTCCTGGACTCTTCTGCGGTCTCTTCAATTTGTGGTTCTAAGGCATATTCAAAAGAGTCTCTGAGCCAGCTTGGTCCGTTCCACCAGAGAAGGTGATCTACTAAACTGGTAGGGTGCAATCCTCTCCGCTGGATTTTCTTCGGATTTCACGTAATTCCATTGCACTGGAGACAATACAGATCAGATTTCCATTATCCTGTTTGTAACGTATGTTTAGAATCTATGAGGTTTACCTTTAATCCACACTAACGTTATCATTGAATCCGTCCATGCAAATGTTTTGATCTCCGATTTTCGTAATGTTTGTTTAGTTTTCTTGATTAATTTAGATAGTCATACCGCTGCACATAATGCCAATCTGGGGAAGGTTAATTTGGATTTTAACGGCACAACCTTTGTTTTAGAAGTGACTAAAATTACTCTGCTTTGGTTGTTCGTAATTTTAGATTTGTAGTAAATTACTGCTGCATATGCGTCTTCGGATGCATCACAGTTGTGGTTTAACCATCTTGGGTAGCATAGTAAATCCATTTTGCTTCTAATTCAGTGGTAAGTTGTGTGACCGAACCTATTCCTAATGTTCATAGTTGTTGCATGAATATTTTTGCATTTATTATAACTGGTGCCAGCTACCATATGGGGTCAAATAGTTTGGAAGTTTCAGATGACACTTTTTTCTTTGTTATAGGTGTTTCGATATTTAACGGTTTGATTTTATTTTCGATCTATTTCGATTGTGTGGTTGCTTTCATTTCGATGTTCAGTATCTATGTTTTCTACTATCTGCTGGTAGTTGCTGCTCCATTTCCGCAGATTAAAACGTCCTTACCTCAAACATTTATCTACTTGTTCTTGCATCCTCCTAGTTTGTTTGATGGTATACGCTCCTGATAGTATGTCATCGACATAAAAATTTTCAGCGACAGCTGTTTTTGCAGCTGTGGATGTATCGCCTTCATCTTGCGTTAGTTTTCAGCTTATACGTGCTGATTGCGCTTTTGTCGTTTCTACATAGTATCAACTGAAAGCTTTGATCTGGAGGACTGGTTTTTATTTGTTGAAACATCGTTTCGATTTGAATTTTTGACTCATATAGATGGAAAATTTCATGGTAAAATTAGTATATGTCGTGTAAACGCCCAACGCTGACTATCTTATTAAAAACAAATTTAATTATTATCTTTCAGGTATACGAACTGGAAAGGAGATTTAAACAACAAAAATATTTATCAGCACCTGAACGAGAACACCTAGCAAGTTTAATACATTTAACACCGACACAGGTAAGTGAATATAAATAATTTTGTGTGGAAAGTACTCGTATCCCATTTTTTCTACCGATGTGAGGTTTTAAACTTTTATCAAAAGTGTAGCTACAAAATTTAACCAAATGTTATGGCGGCGTTGAATTTTTATTTATCCCACTAGAATGTCTAGAATGTCAAGAACTTTCGACTGGTTTCGTTGATTCCAATATCGACATCTGTTGTTGTAGTAATTTCTGGTGGTGGTGTTGATTTGCATTTAATTTTTCGATGCTGTCCTTGTAGGCGTTACTGGCACGTTGGTCAAGCACGCCGAATAATTCATTAGCAATCGTGCCAATAAAATCGAAAGGAGACCGTTTTTGGCGAGCAATTTTGTTTTCACCTAAAGAGTTTATTATATTATTTTGCTCCTTTAACTCAATGTGGGACGATTTTATTTGGTATACAATAATTTCGCAGTGTTTCATGGTATCCGTGAGGGCCGGAGCTATCAGCATAACCCCATGCTTAGTCCAGTTTATGCATATTCTATCCAGCTGTCGAGAACAGTGCTCTAGATAGTCTAGTTCAGACAATTATTGTGTAAGATTAAAGTACGTTATAATCTTCCACTCACCGTTGATTAGATTACCTTGACCAATTTTATCAAAGTAAATCCCAGGATGAGCGGTGAATCATGATATGTTGTATTTCATTGTTGTTTCTTGGACTACTACTGCTCCCAGCGTGCAGATTATTGAGAGTGTATACAGCAATAGCCTAGCCTTGGGTTGGTGTTTGCTCTAGTCACTTGTCTATGTAAATTCTGTTGTTTATTTTCGGCGCTGGTCACAACTGTATCTTCGCACCTATCTGTTGTTAGTGGTTCTTGTTTTGGCAGAGTTGAGAGTTTTGTGATGGCCCTTTTCTAAATAGAATTTCCTGTGCCGCGTACGACTCGTACATGTCCATCTGTTCCTGGATGTACTTCAACTACTCTACCTCTCAATTATTTAGAAAGAGGTCTATTAATGTTTGAATTCGTTAGATCACCTTCGGGCACTGTTGTTAGTGATGAGCCTATTAGAAAGTGACCTGGTGTGAGTACCTCTAGATCATTTATGTCATTTGTTATTGGACATAGGGGTCTAGAATTTAGCACTGCCTCTATTTGATTTAAAGCGGTTGTCAATTCTTCGTAGGTCAGTGTGGTATTTCCCAAAATCTTCTTCAGGTGGGTTTTGACTGACTTATCGCCAGATTCCCGTAATCCACCAAAATGAGATGATGCTGGTGGTTGGAAATGTCATGTTATACCTTCTGAAGCTAGCTCTTCTGATACGATTTTGTTAAAGTCCACTAGAGCCTCTTTTTTCATTTTTTTCAGCTGGCTGTTGGCTCCAATGAAATTTGTTGCGTTGTCGCTGTGCGTGTCACTGCATAATCCTCGTCTAGAGCTGAATATCTTAAAAGCTGCAATTAATGCCTCAGTAGTAAGATCTGTTACTACCTCTATGTGGATTGCTTTGGTAGCAACACAGATGAAAATCGCTATATAGCCTTTATAAGTTTTATATCCTCTACTTCTACTCGTTTTTAACTGAAGCGGACCTGCATAATCAACGCCAGTATGAGTGAATAGCCGTGACGGTTGCACTCTTGGAGATGGCAGATTCCCCATAAGTCGGTTACTCCCTTGATGAGCTCCAAATCTGTGACAAATGACACATTTTGAAATTAACGTTTTAGTGTCATTTTTTGCACGTATGATCCAAAACTTCTTACTCAGGTATAAGAGGGTAAGTTGGATTCCTCCATATGCTGTTTTTAAGTGTACTTAATTAATTATTGCTCTAGTGAGCTGATGATTAGAAGGAAGTATCGCAGGATGTTTTTGTTCATAATTTAGCAATGAAATCTGAAGTTTTCCACCTACCCGCAGAATTCCATATTGACCCAAAAAAGGGTTTAGTTTTCAGCAATGCTTTTATTTCCGCCTTGAAAAAAACTACGCTGAGTCTGTTTTATGATGATACGTTCTGCTTCATGTAGATCATGCTCGTCTACATTCTCTTTTTTGCATCTTTAGTTAAAGATGTTTGCATTCTTTACGATTCGTTTTAGTTTCACAAAGCTTGAAGTCTTTTCTATTAAGTGTATGAACTGGTTGTCGTTCTCGGTGACAGTTGTCATATTTGCATGTTTCAGTTCAGCTTCTGCTTGTTCATCAACTTCTGGGTATCTTTCCATCAAATGAAATTTTTTATTATTTTTTAACCATTGTGGTCCAGTCCACCAGATGTTGTGATTTATAAGTTCCTTTGTTGTTATTCCTCGACTAGCACAATCAGCTGGATTATTTTTTGATTTTATATGATGCCATTGATGTGGTTCAGTGAAGCTTCGGATTTCTGATACCCTATTGGCAACGTACGATTTTAACTTTAAAATTTCGCCTTGTATCCATGAAAGTACTATCGTGGAATCAGTCCATGCATAAGTTGGTGCTTGTTGTATGTTTAGTGATTGCTTGACTTCTTTCAGTAGTTTCGCAGCTAGAAGGGCTCCGTTTAACTCTAAACGTGGTAAAGTTACTTTTTGTTTTGTCGGTGCCATTCTTGTTTTTCCTGCTACAAGGCTGATGTCAACTTGCTCTCCAGCGACTACTTTCAGAGAAACCCAAGCTGCATATGCCTGTTCCGAGGCGTCACTAAATCCATGGACTTCGACGATTGATTCATCTGGGGATTTTCAATTCGTTGAGCAGAGTTCTTCTAGGTAGATTCCCCACTGTTTTGCAATTTCTTGTGAGACCGGCTCATCCCAACTAAGTAAGAAGCCAAACTTTTTGCATCGTAATTTTCGGTGTTATTATTATTGGGGCTAGCCATCCTAACGGGTCAAATAGTTTGGCTGTCGTAGAGAGGATGATCCGCTTCGTTACTAATCCAGTGTGCGCAGGTAGGTCTTCATTAAATCCAAAGATGTCCGTATACAAGGTTTCCAATAAAGCCCTAGAGCTTTGCCGGTTTCATCTTTGCCGGTTCTCATTTTAATTTTGTATACATCTGTGCTTCCGGTCTCAGTGACGTTAGCTAGTAATTCCTTATGATTGCTTGTCCACTTCCTTAAATTGAAACCGCCTCTTTGAAGTAGACTTAATTGATTTTGTACCCGCAGCGCTTCTTTTATCGTGTCAGATCCTGTCATGAGGTCATCGTCATAAAAATAAGTTTTTACCACCTGGTAAGCAGATGGGAATGATTTTTTCTTGACGTGTTTTGACGGCAAGGTAAGTTAAGGCTGATTAAGTTCCGTACGTGACTGTTTTTAATTGGCACTCCTGTAGTCTCTCAGTCGGTGAGTCACGCCAAAGTGTGCGTTGAAAGTTCTTGTCTTCTGCAGCGATTCATATTTGCGGAAACATTTTTTCAATCTCTGCGGTAAATGCGTATTTGTGTTTTCGCGTATTTGTGTACCTGCTTTGGAATATCTCTTCACACTTTTCTTCTTCGGGTGTTTGCTTTCTTGGCGGATGTAAATCTTCGATTTCTCAAAAATTTTTAAGAGTTTTTTCAATTTCTTCCAAAGAATTCTTTTCGGTGGTAATCGCAGCTGTTAAGTTTTCATTTGATTTAGCTGATTTGGTGGTTTTTCCCAGAATTATCCATCCTAGCTCGTGCCTTTGAGCTATTGGTTGTTGAGTGTTGATTTCAGGTAGTATAACATCCGCCTAATAATCTGCTCCTAAAAGTGGTGTGTGGTAGTTTGGATCGGCTAGTGGTAAGTTTTTTAGATTATCCCATGTTTGACTGATTATTATTTGCTGTGGCTGATCATGTGTTATTTTATTTACTACAAGGGCGTTTATAGTTAATTGAAATTCAGAGTGAATCGCGGCATTATTGCCAGTGTGGCTGGCCTGGTTTTTTATGGTTTCTTTCTGGTCTCCGCAGAATCCCGTTATGTTCATGGTAACTTTGCTTGTTGTTATTTTCAATCTGTTTATGACACTCGAAGTAATGAAGCTTGCTTGTGAGCAACGATCAATAATTGCTCGTAGATACCGGTAGTCTCATTGCATGATTGATTCAGCATGCATTCGACTGTTGAATGGTTGCTTTTAAGACAGTTCCTGCAGAGCTCCAATAATGAGACCAATTGATTTTTTTCGTATATATTCATCTTTTGGAATTTCCCGCAGTCCTGGACATGATGATTTTTTTAGCAGATTTTACATGTCATTTATTTGTTAACAAGGCTACTCCTGTTGGATTAAATTTTACCGCCGAGGTTGAAGGTTTGAGAATATTAAAGATTTTTTCGCGAAAAACTGATTCCAATGCAGTAAATCGGTTTTCCAAAAACATCATGAGATTGGATAAAGTTTGAAGTTCCTTTGTGTTTGTTAACGACATCTCGTATAGTCTTAAGGTTTCGGAGTCGAGTATTTTGGTTATAACGTGTATTATGATTTGATCCCACGAGTCGATGTTGACACCCATATTTCTTATTCCATGAAGACACTCGTTGGTGGTGTCGTATATCACACGAATGGCTGAAGCAGATTGAAAATCAAACGTTATTAAAGTTACGTCTGGTGTTCCCCAAGGATCTCACATCGGGCCGTGGATATTTATTGTTGTCATATATCAAATAACCGAGATAATCAAAAACTCAACCGTGCTCATATTTGTTGATGACGTGAACATTTTTCGAACTGTTAATGGAATGCTAGAAACGAAGAAACTTCAAGAAGACATCGATAGTTTAAGTGAGTGGTGTGATCGAAACTCGCTTTACTTAAATATTAAGAAATGCAAGATCATGTCTTTCCATCGTAGGAGAAATCCGTTAATGACTTCATACACTGTTTTGTGCGTAAATTACTCCAAATCATTATTTATTTTTTACATAATGTAAAGTAAATAATGACTTTTTCATGACACACGCGTTATCTATTATATAATTTAATAACTGTTTAACTATTATAAAAATCGACTTTGTACGTACATCCGTACCGTGATCCGTTTAATACATCAAATGATTTTTATTACCTATCGAAATCATCAGAAACATCTATGAGACTCAAACTGGGATGAAGAAACTTAATTCAACATTTAACTCCAGTATAGTTGAAAAATGAGCCCCGTTGATTCCAACACCCAGGAAACCCATGACATTAAAAGTATTCCATCGTCCACCAATGACGAAATATTCGCATGGGCTATTATAATTCATGCAACCTCATCCTGTATTACCGCTGCTAAAACACATTCAAAAGAAGAAAGGCCACGAAAGTAATAAAGAATTTCGTCTGGTAGTGGAGGCGTGTTCTGTATGAGAGCTAACTGGTCGGCATGTTGAAATAATTTTGGTTGAGATTTGTGTAGAACATCCCCTTTTAATGAACCAAATAAGAATGTGTTCGAAAATTAAAAATTATTATAAACGAAAACCGGGAAAAGATTCGGGTCCTCCAGAGTTTAAATATGGTAAAGTTGCGTTTGTTCACACAAGCTCTTTTTTGGGAATACTTCATTACGGACAATGGCTGTTGAAAATAACGTATCGAGCACCTATTTAATCGAATTTTTCAGTCAGATTTTCTACTTAATCGCACAAGAAGGGACTACCATGTTCGGGAGATTGATGTGTTATTTACGGCTGGTCAAGAATGCCCTCCATATGCCATTCCATAGCGTTTGAAACGATTTTTCGTTGTTTTTTTGGGCCTGCTTACATACGAAGTACAAAGACCATATATTGCGTTATGGCCGTATTTTAATATGCAATTCTAGTTGCTCACTTTGGTAAACACAAGAAAAGCGCTAAGGTAGAAGCGACAAAATAGGAAGTTTAACAGATCACTTAAAAATAAATTGCATGAACATACTTTCCCACAAACGAGCAGAATCCATACAGCAGAACATTACAAGATAGTATGAATAATTATAGGCTAATAATAGGCTAATTAAATGCTCTATTAAAAAATTTTGGGCTCCACCCCTTCCAACTAAAACGATGGGGTCTGCTAGCTTTAGCAAAAGTTAGCAGAACCCATATCAAAAAATTATTTATCGAATTTTAAATATTGTCATTATGAGTTCGAAATCAATTATATTATGGAAGCTGAGTTGAGATATATTTTTAAAAAGTTCGATTGTTGAAAATCTTAGTGGCAGGCGGTATATGTTTTTTAGGTTTTTTTTTGTAGAATTGCGATCTCATCACAACGGATAAGGGAATTGTAGATTAGTAATAGGGAACTTTGCGGCAAAATATGCTTCAGTTTTTTGATTGAGAATACAAAAGGTCGTATTTTAGCCTTAACCATATCGATATGGGCGCTCCATTTCAATTTTTCATCTATCAGTAGACCCAGGTACTTAAATTGATCCGTACGCTCTATCTGAATTCCCGCATAACTAATCCTGTACTCTCTTATAACTTCCTCTGATATTTTTTTATTTGAAAATATCATATACTTAGTTTTTTTTGGCATTTAATTGAAGTTTGTTTTCATTGAGCCACAGGTTTAGCAGCGTCAAATCCATCTGCATATCTTCAAAAAGATATTTAAGATTTGTATTTTCATACTTTATAATAGCATCATCAGCATATAGCTGAAATGTGCCCTTAAAGTTTTGTCTGCATATATCGTTAATGTAAATGAGGACCTGAGGACGAGCTTTAAGATATAATCGGAACCACGACAAATGCATCGGCTCAAACTTCAGTCCCTGAAGTTTGGCGAGCAATATATCATGGTCTACCGAATCAAACGCTTTCCGTAGATCCAAAAAAAGGCACGCTACAATCCGTTTCTTGTCAACATTTTCCGAAATGAAACTAGTTAACTCAAGGCATGCTGATTGTGTACTAGAGCCTTCCGTAAACCCATACTGCGCTCTTGCTAAAATATTATTCGCCTTCAAAAATTGCATTAACCGGTTATTCACTATTCTTTCGAATACTTTTGAGACTGAGCCTAAAATAGATATTGGTCTATAGTTGGTTGGTTCTAGTGCATCCCCATCCTTAAATACCGGTATAACTCTTGCCATTTTTAGTTTTTCCGGAAACTTGCCTTCAAGCAACGGATTGTTAATCAAGCTAGTTAGCGCTCTCTTCAATTTTTCTTGAAAAAATTGAAGGAACTTGCCTGATATGCCGTCCCGCCCCGTGGCTGCAGCTTTTTTCAAACATTGAATGACTCGACTAACTTCCTCTTCACTCACATTGGTTATATCTAATTTAAAATCTATATGATATTCTGGCATAATTACGACTACATTTGGCCACGGGAAATCGCATGCATGTATGAAACAAGCATTGAATGCGTTGGCAACTTCCCTTGGGTCCTCGCTAACTGAGCCATTTAACATTACCGAAATATTTTTTGGTTTAGTTTCACGTGTCTTATTATAAATGGCCAACTTTAATAGATTCCAAAATTGTTTGGAACTTCCAATACAATTTTCTAGTCTAGTTACGTAAAAATCTCTTTTAGCTTTCCGTACTCTGGTTACAATCGAGGATTTTATTAGATTGAACTTAACTTTTAAATGTTCACACTCAGGGTATTTTACAGTTAGTTTAAATAATTTTTCCCTAGTTTTGATATCCCGGTATAAATCTAAGGTCATCCACGGTTGTTTCAGACCCACACGTCGTGTGTCACGCTTATATTGCATGCAATCCTTCACGACATTCTCGAGCCCGCTTACCACATCGTCCAGAGTTTCGACGGTTTCTATTTTTTGCCAAAAACGATTTTTCGCGGCCAAATCATAATTTAACATTTTAAATACTTATGCCTGTTTAGATTCTCGAGCTTGTACATCTAAGACTAATTGAATTGCTCTGTGGTCAGAGAATCATACACCCTCCAATGCAAAAACATTGCAAACAATGCAAAAGCATTTAAAACCAATTGGAAAATTAAAGGTTAATGTTAGGCTAATTAAATGCCCGATTTAAATTTTATTATTCTGCTCATTCTAGAAAAGGCATAAGGCTTTATCATTTCAGAGCTAGCAGAACTCAAATCGGACCAAAACCGAAATTAGAACCCAAAACAAGATCGATTAGCATACAAATAAGTTTAAGCTCATTATGGCCTAACTAAATATCCCATTAAAAAATTTTGGGCTCCACTCGTTCTTGACCAAACTTCAGGCCATTTAATCTAAAGCTAGCAGAACCCAAATCGAAAATCGGACCAAAACCGAAATTAGAACCCAAAACAAATTATTTGTATGTTAATTGATCTTGTTTTGGGTTCTAATTTCGATTTGGGTGCTGCTAGCTCTGGAATGATAAAGTCTTAGGTCTTTTCTAAAATTAGCAGAATAATAAAATTGAAATAGGGCATTTAATTAGCCCAAAATTAACCTTTAATTTTCCAATTGTTTTTAAATCATTTTTTGATATGGGTTCTGCTAACTTTTTCTAAAGCTAGCAGAACCCATCGTTTTAGTTGGAAGCCTATTATTAGTCTATAATTATTCATACTATCTTGTAATGTTCTGCTGTATGGGTTCTGCTAGCTTAAGGGACGTCGAAAATGCCAGTTTCAATAAGCATATTGAAAATTGTATTGCGAAAGTGAATGCCATGTTTGGATTTGTTAAAACATGGACAGATGAATTTAAAGATATTCAAACCTTATGTTCACTCTATTTCGTTACGTTCGATCGCAACTGGAATACGCTGCATCGGTTTGGAATCCATACTATGCTGTACACATTAAAAGAATTCAAAAAATTCACAAGTTTCTGATTTTTCTGTTAAAAAAAATTGACTGGGAGTCCACCATTCCATGAAAATGTGGCTCAGTTACCTCCGTACTCAACAAGATTTCTCTTATGTGCGGCTTTTATTGGTAACGTTTTGCTTGGTCACATTGATTCAGCTTACATTTTGGAAAACATATCAATTCATGTGCCTTGCATCGCTGAACAAAATTTTGGTTGGAAAATCAACATCAATATCAATTTGTGCTTCAGACCATTGGCCGGATTGGCGGCGTGTGCGATGGTCGAATGGTTTTAATTCCTGCACAAGTTGAATTTTGTAAGCACGTAAACCAAGATCTTTAGATAAAATCTTCCGTAAAGCGGATGGACACATCTCCAGTTGCTGAGAACGACGTCGAATTCATTGATTTGGCTCTTCCTCAAGAGCCTTCCTCAAGAGGCTACGCTTTACAGCGTACACACTGTTTGACGTCTTACGACGATTATGACGACCGTAAAATGATCGTAATGCGCGACAACTTTGGCGAACAGAACCATTATTTTAATAAAAAAAAATCGATTTGCGAGGGTGGCTCTGGCGTGAGTCTATTAATTATGAAATGGCAAATCAAATTGTTGCCAACTTAAAGATGTGAACCTCCAAAAAACACTCTTTATATTATCCCACTGAATTTTTGTTAAGATTATCGTCGAATTTATTATCAAGATGTTTATTTTATAATTAGTTAGAAAATATTTATAATTGAATTTAAGTTAGAATTATTATTATTAAATTAGGAAATTTCTTCAGTTTAACTTAAATAGAATCGTTGGGATTTTTATATCCTGGTTTTAATCTAAAGATTTGAGTTTCTTTAGAAGGTTATTTGGGTGTCTTACCGGATGGGTATACACTTGGGATCAGCCGTTTACATTTTTCTTGCAAACACAAATTCTACCGGGATAAATAAAAATTTAACCCTGCCATAATTGTTTTATGTGATTCTACACTTTTTGATAAATTGTGTAGCTACACTTTTGTTAAATGTTTAAAACTTGGCACCGGTATTTTTTCCCAATTCGAAAAACGTTCTATTTGTACCGGTGTGAAATTTTCAGCATTTATCAAAAGTGTAGCTACACAAATTAACAAAAAACAAAAATGTAGATACGCAATTTAACAAAAAGTGTATAACTACATAAAAAAATTGTGGCAGGGTTGAAATTGTTATAATTTTCACTAAATATAATTAAGATAAAAAGTGTAAACCGGGTCTTGTGGGTGTTTAAGGGCCATCAACACTAAATTCGAGAGATGACATCACAAATCTGAGTACACTGGCATTTCGGGGAATTTCCCTACAATGTATATAGTGATATGCCCACAAGACCCGGTTTACATTTTTTATTTTATTATTTCCATTTACACTAAATAAAAAAAATTCCCCAAAGGTCGCAGTGATATGCCGCGGATTAGATTAGAAGTGAAAATTATTACAATTTCAACCCTGCCACAATTTTTTTATGTAGTTCTACACTTTTTGTTAAATTGTGTATCTACATTTTTGTTTTTTGTTAATTTGTGTAGCTACACTTTTGATAAATGTTGAAAACTTCACACCGGTTCTATTTGTGAGGTGTTGACTACAGTTTCTGAATTACTAAACGCCCTGGATATTCCATAACTGGGCCACTATAAAATTTTGTTCTTTTTTAATCGAATACTTATTTACGAGACAACGGAAAATTTACCTACTTCCATAAAACGATGCGATTAATTAAGTCTGCTGCGCTTTGAATATATAACAACGAAGCATGACATGGTCATTTAATGTACGCATTCCAAAGCCATGATTGTCTATATATAAATTTTTGTATTTGTGGAATCGAAACAATTTAACTGTACAGCACCAAAAAAACCAATAGTCATCCACGATTAATTCAACCAGAGAATTTTATACAAATAATTTTTATTTTCAACCATTAACTACTTTACCGTCGGATTATAGAATTAAAAATATTTATAAATTATTTTTGTAAATTGATCATCAAAATTTCACATTTGGATTATAAACTTCCCATTTAAAATCGGATTAATGCTTTTAAAAATAAAATGGTGTATCATATGCATGCAACCCAAACAAGTAACATATTTTTTATGCTCACATTGTTAAGTGGTTTACCATTGTTGCTTTCTTTTTCAAAAGGCTTATGTTAATGATATATAATATTTAACAAAATACACGTATAAATGGGAATTGGTTTGCAGTTCAGAAAGCACAAATCGACCTCATCATCAGTTATAATTTCAGCTCCTATATCAACTGTGTGGTACATTTTTTTTTTCACTAATAATTTATTTCTTTGCAATATAAAATATTATTTTTAACGTTTGTACGAATAAAAAAATAAAAAATGGCGAATGGCATCAAGTACCCTTAAACATCTGGTCTCAAATATTTTTCTATCCTCATATGTATAACACAATAATATAATGTACGGTACCAGTATATAACGTACACAATATAAAATAACCCAAATTTATTTATTTTTTATTTTATTTTATATTTGTCTAACAATTTATTGTTTACTCTCGTTGAGTTTCCCCAAGTTTTTCAGTACAGTAAAAAAAATATTGTTTAAACACGCCGCTTACGTAACAAAATGTTTAAATGTGAAAATTATTTTGACACTATACGGAGATAGTTTTAGGAAATTGCTTTAAGGTCTCTGATACATAAATTCCTAATAATCTAATAAAATTGGATAATTAGAGGTAAATTGCTTAAATTATGTACGAGATAATAGGATTAAATTTGATTTCGATTAGTTTTGGCTCATTTTGATTGTTATTATATTTTAATTAAAAATAAGTGGATTAAATTTGTAACAATAATGGATTTTAAATTTTTTTATAATTACAACAAGTGGAAAATTTTTAACCTGCATGCTTTAAAAATGGATTGCTTTAAAATACATATAATATAATTAAAACTGGACAGACGGTCCCAGTTGGTATACGTTCATCTTTTGTATTTTTTGTGGGAACTTAATTATACCGAAGGTGTTAACTCGTGCCCCTTTAAGTTTGAATATCCTCATTCGAACTGTAAAAAATGGCGTTTCATACAATTTCCTTCGTTGGCCTGGGTCTATCTCTGCGAGTATATCGCATTAGATGTGTTGTCTCGCGTTTTTACTCCTTCAATTTGACTTACTGCAGACCTCAAATTCTCGATTTTGCTCTGCGTGAATCTGATATAAGTAATTCTTCGATGTTATGATTATGAATGTGTAGCGGTCACAACGCCCTATACATTGATGTCAAATACTCGGTTACTGCACAACAAAATAAGTAGGTGATGCACGCGCGTATTATGGACAATTGTTTTAGTGGTACACAGATTTCGCCCCAAAGTTTTTAAAAAGTGCTTAAAATGAATCAAACTTGTTTCTGTATAAATAAATGATTTCCTTTTTAACAAAATTTCGTTTAAGTTAAAATTTTGCCAATCAAAATTTTGCGAAAAGAAAATAATTTGAAGGTTGTATACAAACAACTTCTGTTAAAATAAAAGTCTAATCATTTACGTCAAACAAATAAATTTCTACTGAAAACTGTTTTTCATGTTCATCTTAATACGAACTATATTTTGCGGTTTATTACAAATATTTTAGAGTTAAAAGAAAAATCAAACTTTTAATTCTTATCACGAAAACATTACAACAAGTAACAATGCATGTCAAATTTTATTTTATTTTCTTCAACAGAATTAATTGTCTTCAATTAAAATTATTGTATATAGTTATGTTCAATTGTTTTAAACGTCATGAAGGTTTTCTTCAATCCCATTCCTTTGCAAACATATAAAATATCTCCACGGTTGGCATCGTGGTGAAGTAACACTTGTATGTAATCAAAATGATTGTTATCAGACATTTTCACATTTAGATCATTTTAAACGCCATTTAGAGCATAGTCATAAAAATCAAATTTCTAATACAACAACTAGATTTGCATTTGGATAGTCTTCCCAGAAAATAAAATTTCCAGTGTCACATTTTGCGAAGAAAATACATTTAAGGCTTGTCAGGAAGAGCTTGCTCATTTAAATGCGGCTATCGAAAAATCGTCACTTAAATTTATATTAAAACTATGCAGTATTCAAGGCTCAGTCGCATCAGATATTGTTCAATTGGCCCAAGAACTAATCAAGGTCATAATTGCTTATTTCTTAACCAAAGAATTTTCGAATAAGGATTTTATTCTGCACCAAAAAAATTTAACATAAATAACCAAATAAGTGAAAATCTTAAAATTGGAAAACTTGTAGTTACAGAAAATAAAAGAGAAGGTATTTTAATGCCTACTTCCTTTCAAATGAAAAAGATTTTTGAAACGAAAGATCTATTAAAATGGAGCCAAATTAACTAAAAATAGAAGCAAACTTACAAATTTTGTGCAAGGGAACTAAGGCAACGAGAACTTTCATTAGGGTTTCTATTTTACGATCATTTCGAAACGAGCAATCCTATGGGAAGCCGCTCCGGAAATTATATCGCTGCGTTTTATTACACGTTTCCTACATTACCGCAAAGATTTTGTAAACCATTGAATATTTTTGTTGCAATGCTCATAAAATCAAAACCAATAAAGTCCAACAGTAAACATTTATGCTAACTTAGCAATTACAATTAATTTCGTTTATATAACAAACATAAAATATTTTTTATATAGTTTGCTATAATCGTTAAGCTCACGTTCTTTATAGTTATGTTCATATTTTGAGTTAGTTTTGTTTTCACCTCATCATTTAGCTAGAAATAGTGACCAAGCCGCACATTGTTACCTAGCTAAACATTGGTCATTCGAGCCATTACAACGACCGGTAGCCAATAAAACTCAACCAAAGGGATTAAACATTGGCAAATTCAACACTAAAATTCACTTTGCAGAGGAATTTTACATTGGAATCTCGAGCTACCACACAACAATAAGTAGCCAAAAAGTCCTACAAATATAGGGTTTCCCAATAGGAATGATATAATTTTTAAGTGACGTTTCGGCCATTTGTAATATGTCATGATCTGTCATTTTTTGTTTCATTGTATTCAGTAATATTTACAATTTCATCATGGTGAGATATACGCAAAACGTTTACAAATTGTAATTACGATAACGATTTTTGTAAGACCAACGATTTTTGTAAGAATCATCTTCTCCGATGAGGCTCACTTTCATCTGAGTGGTGCGGTAAATAAACAAAACTGTCGATTCTGGTGCGAATAAAATCCAGAAATTATTCATGAAAAACCATTACATTCACCTAAATTGACAGTTTGGTGTGGTTTTTGGTCTGGTGGAATCATCGATCCGTATTTTATTCGAAATGAAGCTGGTAACACCGTTACTGTCAATGGAGATCGGTATAATATTGATTGGAAACATTTGGTTCCAACAAGACGGCGCTACGTGCCCCACAGCAAGTGGAACAATTGAATTATTGCGAGAAAAGTTTGGATCATACCACTCTCTTTGGAAAACCCTATATATTGCTATGTAGGCCAAGATATATTGAAACTTCAATCCCACCACAACAGGTATCGAAATTCAACAGTTACACAACAACCGGCAAACAAACTAGAATCTACGCCATACAACAACAGTCCAGCACCCTAGTCATAAAAACGACATGGATCAATTATTGCAGCAGCAAAAGGAAAAGGCATAGTAGAGATAGAGCACATCATCTCGAACTATAAAAAAGATGGTACAACTCTAAAAAAACGTACAACGAATACGTCGATGTAGACAACAAAATAAGAGAATTTCGACCTGAACTTGAATTAACACTCCAATACTATAAAGATAGGCAAATAGTATGGGAAAGATTTACAAAATATATTGACGATATGCGTCAACGCCTAAACTCATCATCCTTGCCGTCAACACCAACTCCAGATACATCCTCCAAATTCACCCAACCTGAAGAGTCAAATAATAACGACCAAGGAAATGGAGCTTCATCTAATCAATCGTCTGAATCATCAAGAAGCACTGAACATCAGCAAACTCAAAAATTCGCGCAACAATTAAAACAACAAGACGTCCGAATGCGAGGCTTATATAGAGAAATACGCACATCTGAAGTCATACTGGCAAGCAACAACAAACCAAGTTCAGCGTTACGGCTTACGTAACGCCGCTGCGATCAAAAGTTTACACCACACAATAACCGAATGTCTATTTGCTATAAGGAATACATAGGCATTAGAATTGACACATGGAGTCCATTCATCATCTTTACTTTGTTAAAAAAATTGGACAACGAATCACGACGTCTATATGAAAGTTCTCTTGAAAGCCCAAGAGAATTCCAAGAGGCAAGCCAGTTTTTGAAATTTCTGGAAAGGCGTTTTCACTCCTTAGAGTCCATCGGTAGCATTAAGTCAATACCAATACAACAATCCAGGTATCAAGTACAATAATTAAAACATTCTTTCGTAGCTGCAGCACAACCAACTTTAATTTGCGTATGCTGTTAACAAAACGATCGAACAGAAGTATGCCAACGCTTTAAAAACATAAGCACTTCCGAACTAATTCAAATAGCCATGTTGCACAATTTGTGTAGAAATTGTCTAAGCAAAAACCATACGACAACAAATTGCAGCATTAAAATCAATTGTATAACCTGCAAGGGTAACCACCATACTTTGCTACACATAAAAAAACCGGAACAGCAGAACAGTTATCCGAAACTGAACATATCAGCGTCCGATAAGGCTCGTGACCCAGTGCTCTTAGCAACAGCTATGGTAAAAGTACAAAATATATACGGTGGTTTTAGCATGTTGCGGGCACTAATAGATCCAGGATCATAGGCCACCCTTGTGACGGAAGAAGCAGCACAGCAATTCGGCTTACCAAGGAAAAGGGTTCTAGCCGAAGTTTCCGTAATTTCAGCAACAAAGAGACGATAGCACCAACAGATAATGATAAACATCAGTCCCAGATTTCCATCGATCTTTAAGATACAAGCTAATGCTCTAGTCTTAACAACTATTACCAAACCACCGGATAAAAACATATTGGGTCTAGACTGCCAACTACAAATGGAAGTAATCCTAGCCGATCCCACCTTCGACACTCCCGGACCTATTGATTTTTTAATAGGCGCTGACATCTACGGAGAAATACTGTTGGAAGGGATACAGAAAGATCCGCTTTATAAGTATATAGCCCAACAATCTGAATTAGGGTGGATAATATCAGGTCGGCTAACCCAGAACAGCAGTGTATCGATATCTCGATTAAAAATCCATGTCACACTAGCAGACATAGATAAGCAATTAAAACGGTTTTGGGAAGCCGATGAATGCCACCCGGAAAGGTACCTAGCTGCTGAAGAGGAAGAATGTGGAAAACACTATGAGCAAACCCAAAAGAGGTCAGGGAATGGACGAAACGAGGTTAGAATACCATTCAACAACGACAAACTGAAAGAGGCAGGCAGCATGGAACGCAAGTTAATAACCACATTTACACCAACAGTGGAAAAACCAGTGGTTGAATTCCATCGATTCGATTGCATCGATTGCATATAATGTCTACGCTTTGTATCAAATACAAAGACTAAAACCAAAAATGCATCCCAGCTCATCCCAAAGGAACTCAAGACAGCGCTAAGAGTAATAATCAAACTCGCACAGAAAGAAACCGTTGAAATGGAACTTACGAAATTAAAATCAAACCAAAATTTACCAAAGGACAGGTTTACTATGCGTAGGTGGAAGACTAACCAGTTCAAACCTATCGTTTGACGAGAAACATCCAATAATAATAGTCAAAGGACACAAGTTGTCAAGGTTGCTCATCAAAGAAGCTCATTTAAAAACTCTACATGGAGGCAATCAAGCAACGTTATCATATTTGAGGGCGCAGTATTGGGTAATAAATGCCAATGATACAATTCGTAGTACTATACGTAATTGCATAGTTTGCACCATAGCAAAGAAATTTGCATCAACACTACTAATGGGTATGTTACCAAAAAAGCGAGTAACACCAGCCCCACCGTTCACAAACAGCGGAGTAGACTATGCCGGTCCAATTAGTATAAAATTGTGGAAAGGCCGCTGTAATAAAACAACAAAAGGGTACATTGCCATTTTTATATGCCTAGTCTCAAAGACAATCCATCTAGAACTTGTAAGCGACTTGTCAACATATGCTTTCTTAGCCGCATATCGACGATTCATTTCAAGAAGAGGAATTTGTCTGAAAATATTCAGCGATTGCGGGACTAACTTCGTTGGAGCAGATAAACAATTACAAAGGCAGGCAAAACAACAGGAAGGTAAATTAAAAACAAAGTGGCACATATGGGAACTGAGTGGCACTTCTTGCCCCTGGGAAGTCCTCATTTCGGAGGTTTGTGGAAGGTTGGAGTCAAATCAATGAAACAACATCTCCGGAAAGCAGTAGGAACTCACACGTTAACCTTCGAGGAGCTTGCAACACTTCTAGCTCAAATATAAGCATGTTTGAACCCCAGGCTAATCGGGCCGGAGCTATATAAACTGATTATATAAAACAAAACAAAAACTTCACGTTTCAGCTAGAGAGTCCATTTTGGATTTAGTAGGAGTTAATACAAGGGATGCAATTAAGTTCGAATGAAGTTACTCTAGCAGATACAATACTAGGTATAATGTTTATAATTTGCGATGTAGGTGTGACATCTTCGAGAATTTGTATTATGCTTTCATTCAATGTTTCTCGTAATTGACATTCATGAGGTTGAAATATATGTTCAAGATGATTAGCAATTCCTTCAGCTTTATCTTTGTTTTTCTTTGCCCATGTTCCATCCATTTTCCAGATAGAATGAATCGGCATTATTGGCCTTTTCAGAGTTTTAGTTGCTTTCCAGAAAGCAACTAGAAATGCTGCTTTCTAGAAATTAACTGACTCATTTTTTAGTTTCTGAATTTATCTTGTTAATTGTTGAGTAAGATTGTTTAGTCTTTTTTTGTCTAGTGGAGCTCAAGTTTGGTGCCACTTTCTTCTGGATTTTCGTTTATCCCTAATAATATAGTTATTTCCTTTTAGCCTTGATTTGATTTCTGGAGTACTTTCTCATGCTGATTGTTGAATATCCGTAATGAACTTTTCTACTTCTTTGTCCAGTTGAATCATACGAGTAGTTTTTAAAAGGAACTTTCAAAAGTATTCTTTGTACTGGATTATTCACGTTTATGGATGATATACTTGCTTAGGGTTAGGACTATTGGAGAATGATCTGAGCTCATATCTTGGCTTTCTTCGACGTTCATAAAATTATTAGAAATATTTTTGGTGGGTATTCTTCGAATTGGTCACCACCTACTACTATGGGCAAAAAGTATTAAGACTTTTTAATTTAAATTTCGCGCGGAAAACCATTCGTCGAAATATTTTTTTTTCTATGTTGGTATGACTGTCAGTGACATCTGTGCCAAATGTCACATCAAAATATTCATTAGTGTTTAGTATACGCTTGTCTTTCTGAAGTACAAAAGTGCGTCGGAATTAGTTTTGTGATGCCGAAACGTTCAGAATGTTGCAAAAGGCCTTCAGTGATACTTGTATGTCGCGAGCAAGTGTTTTTGATTGGTACAAATTGTTCAAAGAGAGTCGAGAACGTGTTGACGACGAACCACGTCTAGGACGACCATCAATATCAACTGATGATCAACACGTTAATAAAATCAAGGAATTGGTGCTCGAGAATCAACCATTAACAGTCAGATACCTTACTGGCATCGTTAAAATATCGAAAGGATCAGTGAAAATCATTTTGAAAGATCATTTGAGCCTAAGAAAAGTGCAAGCACGATTGGTTCCAAAATCATTCAATTTTTTGAAAAAACAGCGTCGCGTTAACGTCTGTGAAACAATGCCTGCCGACTACCAGAATATCATGAAACGTATTATAACTGGCGATGAGTCTTGGATCTATGCTTAAAACCTGGAAACACGATCAATCGGCCGAATATAGTGCCAAAGGTGAGCCGAAGCCGAAAAAACCACGTCAAAGCAAGTCAAAAATCAAGGTAATGTTGACAGTTTTCTTCGATTATCGAGGTGTGGTGCACTCCGAATTCCTTCCGACCGGCCAAACTGTCAACAAGGAATACTATTTGAGTATTATGCGTTGTTTGCGCGAAGCTATTCGTAAAAAGAGGCCGGAATTATGGGTCGACAACTCTTTGTTTTTGCACCACGATAATGCACCTTCTCATACTACATTGGTTTTACGTGATTTTTTCGCTAAACATTCCACCCATATCGTCCCGCAACCACCGTATTCGCCTGATTTAGCTTCGTGTGACTTCTGGCTGTTCAGCAAACTCAAACGACCGGTCCGGGAAACCGTTTTGAGTCAATTGAAGACATTAAACGTGAATCGCTACGCGCATTGGAGGTTATTCCGGAAATTGACTTTAACAACTGTTTCGAGGATTGGAAAAAACGTTGGCACAAGTGTATTGAGGCCAGGGGGATTACTTTAAGGGGGACGAAATAGATTTGGAGAAATAAATAAAGAATTTTGAAATTATGAATAAAGTCTTACTGCTTTTTGCCCACAGTATTAAATTCAATACTTTTGATAGTTTTCTTTGCTCTGTCACCGAGTGATCCAATCAAATAATGATAACGTTTAACATCTGATATTGCGGTGTTGTTAATCACCATATCGATAAATGAATCTCTATATTCTAACCAATCATCTACGTCACCATAAAAAAACGGTAATTTTATCTGCGGTAATTTTATCGATCTTTCAAAATTACCATCATTATCTGAACACAAATTAAACAATGATTTAGTTTCACTTTTTTCATCATTCTCCCCTGATGCATGTTCTTGCAACTTTGTATAATGATTCAACGTTGACGTATTGGAAGTTTTTACGAATCGTTTGCGACTTGTTTCAATTGCATATGTATTAGTATTATTACCTGTATAAGACGGAAAACTTTGAAAAAATTGGTACAAAGTTAATTATAATTATTATGACCAAACACATTATTAATAAAATGGTACCAGATAACTAAAAAAAAATATCGAAATAGCAATAGATTAAAGCCGTTCAATTTCGCGAAAATACGCCACATGTCTATGCGGATCGTCAGGGTGTCTCATTTTGGCCCGTATCATACTTAGGACGAATACTTTTTCGAAATTGAACCGCGATCATCTATTGCATGTTATCCCAAAAACAGAATTTCCATTTTCAGACTTTTTCGTCCTAAGTATGATAAAATGAACGGGCCAAAATGGGACACCCTGACGATCCGCATAGACATGTGGCGTATTTGGCTATGCTGGACAGCTTTAATCGATTGCGATTCGCATGTGGCTATGAATATGTACTTGTATTTTTTATGGGTTGTAGTACTGTGGGTGTGAAAGTTTAATGTTCATGTTTAATAATGGCGACACTTAAAATCTTTACAGGTGTTTTTATTTTTTTTAGTCTTTCATATGCCATTATGTTTATTTAATTTGTTAAAATCATATTTAACGGTCTTTTGAAATTAAATAAAGTTTAAAATTAAAATCTTGTAGTTTCGTCTTATACAGGGTTAACTAAATAATACATATAAAGTAAAATATGGCTTAGTGAAAACTTCTCATGATCCATCCGACTCGAGAAATTTTTACTAAAAATTTTACTAAACAGTTCGTAAAGAAATTAGTAAAATTTTCTCGGACGTTCAACGTTGTCTGGAATAAATATTTAACTTGGCATATATTTCTATTGCATCCATTTCCACCTTTCGAATACCATAAATGGCATTATAATCTTGTTTCGCTTGAATTCGCTTTCGTTGATTTCAGGATTGAATTCTTCGATGAAACTTTGCTAATTGTATTTTAATTACGTTCCATTTGTTCACTAGCTTTTTGAATTCCTTGGTATACACTTTTAATTGTTCGGCATCCATTTTTTTACAGCACCAATTTTTTTTTATTAATTTTAACAATAATAATTTATAATAAATATCCGTAATTATTTGATTTTCTTTATTTTAATAAAAACAAACTTTGATGTTTTTAGATTATACACCTATTTTTATTTTATGTTGTTTAAATACTGTTAAAGTTAGCCGACTCGCTCCAGCCGAAAAATGTCGACAATACAGATACGGTGGTAACAACTAAAATTAATAAGTCGGAAAATATCGATAATGCAGATTCGGTTGTAACTACAAAATGTCGTTAATGCAGATTGAAAGCAATACGGATTATCTGCTAGTAAAAGTCGGTAAGACAGATTCGTATACATAGCTGGCCTAAAAATGTCATTAAATCAGATAAATACATTTAGTGTTAAACAGTAATTTTTTCTTCAATCCAAAATGTCTAGTTCTTGCATTAAATGCAATAAAACTATATTATAAAACTATTTTACGACTGAGACAACGAAGAAATATATGAAGCAAAACCTCAAAAATTTCAGGTCAATTTTCATGTTGGGAGTCCGGGAAAACTCGATTCAATATATCGCACACACAAAATATGAAAATTTTTAAGAATTGACCGTTTTAAATGTCATGGCTGAAAATAGATTCAAATGATAGGTCGTTATGATGTTCATACCTGGAGCAAATTTCAGGTCAATTTTCATGTTGGGAGTCCGGGAAAACTCGATTGAATAAAACATATAAAATGGTTAGAAATTCACAGAAATACCTAGCCGAAAAATGCCGATAATGCAGATTAATTTTAATTACGAATAAATGACCGCCGAATAATGTCGATAATGCAGATACAAATTGATTTTTTCAACATGAAAATTGACATTTTCCATATTTTCGATAGTAATATTTAGACATATCATTTGAATCTATTTCCAGCCATGACACTTTAAACGGTCAATTTTTAGATATTTTCAAATTTTGTGTGTGCGATATATTCAATCGAGTTTTCCCGAACTCCCAACATGCAATTTGACTTTACGTTTTTAAAATGATATTCAATAGAAGGCACTTTATTTGAAATATTATCTGGACATGTCACTATAGATGCATCTCCCATTTAACCTCCCCAAACATCTATTAAAGCGCTTTGGGTAAATTGTTTTAAATGTTTCGAATTAAAAATTCTTATTTTAGTTTTTGTAGTTGTTTTTTAGGAACAGCAAACTAAAAATTTCTAATATAATTAATTGATTTCCGACATAAAACTTGTATCTGCATTATCGGCATTTTTCGGCTGGAGTTTTCGATGAACATGTTACCGACAATTATCGGTCTATCATTTTCGTTTGATTAGTTTAAATCTACGTTATCGGTATAATTTCAATTGGTTGCAAACAAAGTTTTTCAAAAGTGCGGAATAGACTCCATGAAGCCGAAATAGTTAAATAAACATAGAAATCATAGAATTTTACTGATTGATAACAGAAGCAATAATTTTCGACATTATCTACATTCTATACATTGTTGACGTAAACATTTTAATTGCCTACATACATTACCTTCACATGTAGACTATGGTTTAAATGTGATATAATATCACATTCACAAAAACTCGTTTTTTACCATTTTAAAGTTTTATGTATGTTAAAATGTATCATGAGAAGCTTGACAGGTAAACAAATTGATAAATTAAAAAAAAATGCAAAAGTCATCCATAAACTTAACTTAACCCATTGTACTTTAATTACTACTTTGCTGCGGTATACTTTTCTAAATCTATATGCTGAAAAGATATTTATTTTGGTACACTCACATTTATACAGATTCGCTAGAAGAGTACTGGTAATAAATAAATAAACAAACAACATCTTCAAACAAAATACAACAATTTCGCATAACAAAATATTTTGAATATTTCCAAAAATCAACATTAACATTTTATCTCCCCGTACATCAAACCCTTTTGTACCCATGAAATATTATTTTGCTTTTATTTATTTTATAGATTAAAAATAACAGTAATAATAACAATAAATATATACTTTATTATTACAAATTTTGCTAACACAACATTTTGCTATCGTTTCGATATTACAATTTTAAATATTTATATTTTTAATTAATAAAATGTGCGGTGTAAAGTGATCGAGGCCGCCAATTTGGAATTTCCTGTGTCGCTCTCTATGCGTACGGTACAATGCGTATAAACACCTAGACGAACAAAAGCCAGATTAAAAATAAATTAATTATATTGTTTTGTGTGTTGAATGCGGCGGCACAATACCGTACTAATTATCACATGACATAGCAAATGTCAAATCATCGCAGGATTAAAATATTTGTGTATATATGGAGATTTATAATAAATTAATATTTTCATTTGTGTTTTTGACAGGTCTAATAAACACTGGCCAACAAAAAATTTGTACACTCTAAATATTTACTTTTATTTTACATGGCATAATTCATTTTTAATATTTTTTGGTTTATTTTATCTCTCTATTTGGTATAGATGATCCGAAACACGCGTTTATTATTTTTATTATGATTATTTTGGAATTTATTATTTTTAATAAATTTTCATTTATCATTATATTTCGGGATAAACGGTTTCTGCCATCCAAAAAAGGAATTTTGTATTTTATTATGGTCTGTTTGTTTGTTTATGAAGGGCGTTAAATTGTGTATGAACGGCGGCTGATTTTATTTTTATTTCGGAACTATTAAAAACACAAAATTGTGTTGGGTTTGTTCTCATTTTTATCATAGATTTGTATCTAGTGTGGTTAATTGCTTTCCTCAATTGACTCCCCAAATCATCTACGTGCTGGAGGTTCTCCAAAAATAACACCGAAAATAATTTCTTTCTTCAGCGAAAAAGATTTAAAAAAAAAAAAAAAACAATTATTATCGATGCGTTTACAATCTGCTAGATATTTGATTTATATAAAGGGAGATTGAAAGAGGTTATACCAACAGGAAAAGCAGATCATCAACGAGTAAATGATGCGTGAAACAACAGTACAATAGGTTAAATACAACAACAATAAAAGAAACCTCGAGAATTACGCCCGGAGGGTTCGAGTTTATATATTTTTTTTTGTTTCGTACCAAGTCACAATAATAGGTATGATTTCGACACATAACAGAAAATACACACATCCCATATTAACAATCAAAATAGAAATCCGCACCCTTATTTTGTGAAGCACTAAAAATAAGTTTATTTTTTAACAATTCAGAAGCAATATACCCCTTAAAATAACAAAAATTATCATTCGCTCGAGATCGAGAGTTTATATGGCATATATACTATGTATATAGTGATAACAGCAGGGTAGCTGCGAATTATTTTTTATGATTTGGGCAAATCAAACTTTTGAGCGTGATGTAAAATTTTTATACTTTTAATCTAATAATCTAATACAGCAACAACGCATAAAGTCGAAAATACCAAAAGTAAATATTTTTGCGTGGGAAAAGGTAACCGCACCGAGAATTTATGAATATTTTTTATAAAAAAAAACCCAACCAAATGGAAAGGATAAGGGATAATTATGTTTATTTTTCATAATTTTCAGGTAAAATAATTTTAAACGTAATAAGAAAACCCACCCACCTGTGGTGGTCTTTTGTTCCGTATTGTAAAGCAATTGTAATGCATCTGTGCATGATAAAGACAAGTTAATCCAACTAATCGGTAATGTAAACATTCATTCATAATTACATTAACTTCCTTTTAGGATAAAATAAAATAAAATAAAAATTTAAGGGATTTTGATATTCATTCATAAAATCTTTCAGGGATTAACTTTTATTTGGCATCAATTTTTTTGTTGTTACATTTTTTACATATTCGACATTACAACACGAGGAATGAATTAATACTCATGACTTAGACGAAAAAAATTAAGTCAAAATGTAATCTTAATACAACTTGAAATATTCAATTACTCTCGTATAAATATACGAAATGAGATTTAAACTAAAACAAAATTATGAATTATAAAAAATTGTAAGACGGCCTTACGTTTATTCGATTGGTGGGTGTAAAATGCCTTTTGGTGATGCGCTGAATATGAAAATGGGTGTGTCAGCAAGCAACACAAGTACGTAATTTTTAATAGGCCGTCATTGTTCAAATAGATGGATTGCCGATCAGAGTCAAATTTAAGTAGTAAGGTAACTTGGTATATTGGGCGTTTTAGAATGGTTCCATTAGGTAGTTTTAACGATACAATTCGGATGAGCTGAGCTTTCCTGGGATGGGTCTCACAAATTCTAGCGAGTGGCCATTTGGTGGGTGGCAGATTCTGGTCTCGCAGTAATACGAGGTCTCCTTTGGTTAGTTGAT
The DNA here is from genome assembly GCA_963691935.1 of Nephrotoma guestfalica. Classification (NCBI taxonomy): domain Eukaryota; kingdom Metazoa; phylum Arthropoda; class Insecta; order Diptera; family Tipulidae; genus Nephrotoma; species Nephrotoma guestfalica. The sequence continues at coordinate 254,322,654 of OY829913.1, forward strand.
GATTTGCCATATGCCACTTATAAAATCTGTTCAGGGATGTGACATATTCTTGCGACCATTGCTTCCAAAATCCTTGGATCAATTGCCATAGTCTTAGGTGCGACATATTTCAGTGTTGAAGGTTGAGTTCCGGTAACATGGTCATCGGGTGCATAATTAAAAAATGTGAAGGGGTATGGTGATACCATTCGTCATCCTGAAGGTGTCCCAGAGGCCTTGAATTTAATAATGCCTCTATATCTGTTTGATAATGGTCACACACAGAAAAATAATGGGTTGACACAACACTGATTCGGTGTTACACAGCATCCCACCGATAGGATATTGAAAAATTAACTCTGTTCAACAGAACACGGCACGTGGGTGTGATAACTCCAACATGTGCGCACATTACATTCGTTTTACATATTTTATGTATATACTCAGCACAAATGCTTAATTAGTATAATGTGGGAACGAATGGTCAGCACATCAGTAGTATGAATAACATGAATATTTCTTAAATAAAATCAGCATTGATAAGAACATAAAGTCGTTCTCATTTATATGAAACTTAACATTCCGACACCAGTCGTAAGTTTATTAGGTTTCCACCAAAAACCAAGAGAATCTTGGTAGATCGTGGATTTACAACCTACGATCAAATCTACTAGATTTACATGGTCCTTCGAGCCATTCAAATACGAATTGGCATAATACATCTATAAGGCGTCTGTCTAGGCCAAAACATAGACAGAGTTCAAATAAATAAATAAACGGCATAACACCAACGTCTAAAATAAGGCTGCAACAAAAACATCTTACCATCACCTGCAGCATCAGTAAAATCATGGACGCATTACTTAAGGCGCAAAGTGCCAAGGGCCAGGAATTTTTAGACCTAAGACGAGGTCTTGCTACGATCAAATCCAAAAGGACATCATAGCGGTATACATGCTGTATAAGATAGCGGAAATTTCTCAGCGGAAAATAAGAGATTTCGCTACTCGCCGCAAGTGGCAGCACAATCACAAAAGAGAATTTATTTTGTTATATAATTACCAGCGAAAATTTATTATTCATTTTGTATCTCTATTTTCACTAAATAAAACATCCCAGCGGAATAAGATATTAAAAGTGATCCTTAAAATGACAAATTGATTGATCTCCGAAGTAAAGGAACTCGGTAAATCAAATCTTGAAATTTAACAATATTCCGTCTTTCCGCCATACTAAACGAATGACGATGAAATTTAGATAAAAGTATTGATCAGGGGTTCAAAACTTAGGAAAAAATTCTAGGATCTGTTCATGCTGGACTAAACTAGGCCAATTCATAACCAATCCTTTTGAAAATTTAAATTTTTTTATCAATTTATTATCAGTTTTTGGTCAATATCTCAAAAACTTCCACTAGTAACCAATACTTTCGGTTATTTATCTAATAGCTTAGGTCATACTGAGACTACCAGGAAAATTTGGGGAAAATTTATGGATTAGAATTTTCACTATAATTTTTTGATTTTCTGTGGCCATATAAGTTATTTTCAGTTTTTGGCCGATATCTCAAAAACTTCCACTAGTAACTAATACTTTCGGTTGTTTATCTAATAGCTTAGGTCATACTGAGACTACCAGGAAAATTTGGGGAAAATTGATGGATTAGAATTTTCACTATAATTTTTTGATTTTCTAAAAAACTGAAAATATCTTATATTGCCGCAGAAAATCGAAAAATTATAGTGAAAATTCTAATCCATCAATTTTCCCCAAATTTTCCTGGTAGTCTCAGTGTGGCCTAAGCTATTAGAAAAACAACCGAAAGTATTGGTTACTAGTGGAAGTTTTTGAGATATTGACCAAAAACTGATAATAAATTGATAAAAAAATTTAAATTTTCAAAAGGATTGGTTATGAATTGGCCTAGTTTAGTCCAGCATGAACAGATCCTAGAATTTTTTCCTAAGTTTTGAACCCCTGATCAATACTTTTATCTAAATTTCATCGTCATTCGTTTAGTATGGCGGAAAGACGGAATATTCTTAAATTTCAAGATTTGATTTACCGAGTTCCTTTACTTCGGAGATCAATCAATTTGTCATTTTAAGGATCACTTTTAATATCTTATTCCGCTGGGATGTTTTATTTAGTGAAAATAGAGATACAAAATGAATAATAAATTTTCGCTGGTAATTATATAATAAAATAAATTCTCTTTTGTGATTGTGCTGCCACTTGCGGCGAGTAGCGAAATCTCTTATTTTCCCCTGAGAAATTTCCGCTATCTTATACAGCATGCGGTATACCACAAATATTGTGGAGATGGCGAAAGATTAATTGCAGGTGAAAACATCAAGCCGCCAGAACAGTATCTCGAAGAAAGGAAGAGTTGAAACGCGCGTATAAAAAAGCAATTAAAGGACATCAATAATTGCGTAACACAGCTGTCAATCCACCAAGAGTTACACCATCAATCAGTTCAACGAAAAATACATCGGGGCATGATGAACAATGAGATAGGTTAGAACAGCCAAAAAAGGATGAATTGAACATCGGATCCGGTGAGTCTCTGGGAAAGTTAGAAGAACACGATTCAAGTGATTACGATACACCATCATTCACAAACTCCAGGGGGGACCCAGAATCGAAAGCATAAAATGGACCGAGGCACACGAGTCAGAACAAACATCAAGTTCCGGGGACCGCCAAACTAATTCATCGGGATCTGGCCTGAATTTATCGCAAACACTGTTCAAACAACAAGATGTCAGCATGCGGTTATTATACCGGAAAATAAATGGTATAAAGGTGAAACTAGCGTCAAAGGAATACTCGGAAGAGTATCTAAAGATAAAAATCGATCAGATTAGCCATGATATCAAAGATTTTGATCAAATATACAAAAACCTCCTCATGGAAGTCGAGGATGAAAATAGCCATAAATACTTCACTGAAGATTACTATGGAACCCTAACAGATGAGGTAGAGGCATTAGTAATTAAATTACACCAGCGGATCAATCAGGAGAAGGTGCAACCACATCATCATTACAATCATTAAACCTACCAAAGGTGGAAATACCATCGTTCTACGGTGAATACGAAAACTGGCATGCATTCGAAGATATATTTACAAGGCTCGTTCATCAACATAAGAAACTATCGAATGCCCTGAAGATGACATACCTAAAATCCCATCTGGATAACTATTAGACAGCATGGGAAATCATACAGGCCAGATATAACAACGAACGGCTATTAGCCTCATCCTACTTCAATGCGATATTATCATTGCATAATATACAAAATGCAACAGCATCCAGCATCAGAACGCTACACGATACGATGGTGGAGATGTTGCACAACATTAAAAACTTGAAGCTAGATAATCCCTCTCGAAGCCTTAATCAAACACTTCGTGATGAAAAAGTTGGACGCAGATACATTGGAGAAATATGAAAGCAACCTGGTCCGCCCACGCGAGATTCCTAAACTGGATTATTGCTTGGAATTTTTGACGAGAAGATTCCAATCGCTGGAGGCAGTCGTAGAACAAAAACTGAACATCACACGATTGGCCAAACCAGAGATCAGCGTGACACGGAAAAGTTTCGTAAACTCTAAGAGCCTCAGCAAATCGGCGGAGAAATACAATGCGACTGATTGCAGGTATTGTGGAGGACGGCATCATTCTCTCAAGGAGTGCATCCATTTTCAAAACCTGTCCATCAAACGAAGAATAGATTTTGTGAATCGTGCCGAAATTTGCACGCACATAGTCCAAAAACACCATGCAGCGAGAAACCCGGATGCACCACCTGCAGTAACCGACATCACCACTTATTGCATGAGCCAACGCCAAAGCCTATAAAAACGGTATCTGTCAGTACGTTGGATGGCAATCAAACAACACTGTTAGCAACGGCTGTTGTAAAAATTAACTCTATCTGCGGGAAGCTATTCAATGTACGAACGTTAATAGATCAGGGATTGCAGGTTTCTCGAATTACGGAGGAATCAGTTCAACAGCTAGGCCTACCAATACAGCAAACAACGGTTAGAATCTCAGGAGTTGGAGCTAATACAACTAATAAGGCAAATGCGTATGTCCTGATGCTTTAAACCTCATTTTGATTCCTCATACAGATTAAAGGTCGAAGCATACGTGTTACCAAAGATCACCACAAACATCCCGGAACAACCGATCGCCAGAAGGTCTGACGATAAATTGAGTAGATTACGTTTATCGGATCCAAATTTTGATCGCCCGGTACCAATTATTATACTGTTAGGAGCGGACGTTTACAGCGACATCATCGGGATCTGAATAACTAGAGGCAGACCAAGCGCTATAAGCACAAGCTTGGGATGGATAATCTCTGGCCCTTCACAAAGCACAATATAAGGAACAATGGAGAAATTCTGGTAATAATTCTGGTAAGAAAAGGTTCCGAAAGACAGTAAAAGCTGGTCGGTAGAGGAATCTTCATGCAAAACACTGTTCAAATACATCACCAAGCGAGGTAAAAATGGCCGATATAGAGTACAATTACCCTTCAAAGAGCGACAGTTGGTTCTGCTCGGAAGTTCTCGTCAGCGAGCACTACAACGATTTCTACATCTGGAAACAAAATTCAGTAAAGATCCAGAATTGAGATCACTATACATAAACTTCATGCGAGAGTACATCCAGATGGGTCATATGAAACAGGTTGACTAAGGCAGAGAGACATTTTATCTACCCCATCATGCAGTGGTTAAGAAAACAGTAGACGCTACCAAAATGGCCGTAGTGTTTGATGCTTCGATGAGAACATCCACAGGCATCAGCCTGAATGAGGCCTTATGTGTCGGCCCTCCACTACAGAATGATATATGGGCGGTCCTTCCTAAGATGGAGAAAACATGAGATAGTGTTCTCAGCAGACATCAAATAGATGTACCGGAAAATACTGGTTCAAGAGGAGCATCAGAAATATCAACGAATTTTATGGAGAGAATGCAATCGTCATCCAATAGGTTGCCGCAGCATATCTGGCGATTCGTATATCACATCAACTCGCCGAAGATAAACATAGCAAGCACCCCAAGGCAAGTTATATGCTAAAGTACGACTTCTATGTTGATGACGTTTTGACCGCTGCAGATATGTACATTGGAAGAAGCAGTGGAGAGGAATGGAATTGAGTAAGTGGTCAAGCAATCATCCTAACATATTAAAGGGATTACACAAGGATGAGATCTTGAGCGGCAATCTTACCATCGCCGATGAAAAATAAATCAAAACCTTAGGGATGGGCTATAGTCCGTCGGCCGTCTGCTTCATATTCCAAGTACGGTTATCACCCAATGACAAGAAAATAACAAAACGCCAATTCTTATCGGAAATGTCGGAAATCTTCGACTGTTTGGGATGGCTGGCACCAGTAATCATCGGTTGTAAAATAATAAATCAAAGGCTATAGCGTCTCGGCCTAGGCTGGGACGAAGAGCAACAAGCAGAAACAGCTAGACGCTGGGATCAACTCAAGCTCGAGCTGAATTCCGCGCGACAAATTAAAATACCCCGCTATCTCAACTACGCGAAGGACAACTGTACGTTCGAACTTCAAGGATTCTGTGATACGTCCGAGCATGTGGCCAGCCGAGGAGAAGAAAAACGTAGTCACCACACATCATGTGAAAAAATAGTCTCCAATTCAAACCTTAATCCAAAGACAATAATCCCTCAGGTCGCTCATACGGATAACAATTTAGATATTAACAGGAGGAATTTGCAGCAGAACATTCGCTACTGAAACATGGTAAACGAATCAATAAACATAGCAGAATTATTTCGCTCAACCCCATTCCTCGACCAGGAAAACTTAATACGGGTCGGTGGAAGGTTGGAAAACTCGTCCCTATCCTACGAGGAAAAACATTCCGTCATTCTACCGTACAAAGGGCCATTCACCAAGTTAGTATTGGAGTGGGGACATAAACAAACATTACACGGAGGCAACGCGCTAACTTTGGCGTTCCTTCGGAAAAAATTCTGGATCATCAGAGGCGTCCAAGCCGTCAAACATAGTAACTATCATCCGCTATCATCGATTCAAAGTCGAAACCGCAGAACAACTAATGGGAAATATGCCAATTGCCCGCATTACTGTATCACGCCCGTTCACACACATTGGAGTGGACTACGTATCACAACATACGTTTCATATTCGAGGTAGCAAAAGGCGCGGAAATAAATCGTATAAGCAATCCACATCGAAGTGGCCTCAGATCTTTCAACAGAGGGATTTATATGCACATTCTAACGATTCACCTCTCGTCGAGGTAATATGGTACACATGTACAGCGACAACGGAACTAATTTTGTGGGAGCGCAGAACGTACTACAACCGCTGACGTGGCATTTCATTCCACCAGCACCACCACATTTTGGTGGACTATTTGAAGCAGGGTTAAAATCTATGAAAACCCATTTGAAGAAGTGCATAGGCGACACCAAGCTCACCTTTGAAGAGGTAACAACTTTCCTGAATCAAATAGAAGCATGTCTGAATTCAAGGCCGCTCTGGCCTCTATCTGAAGATCCCGAATCATTATCCGATTGGAGATGCCTTATTATAGCGCCACCAGAAATAGAACAGCTAAACCAACACAGAAATGTCCTGTCCCGATGGAAACTCGTTCAGAATATGCGTACTCAATTTTGGCCAAAGTGGGTATCCGATTATTTACATCGTCTGCAACAACGGCCCAAGTGGCAACAAACACGGAAAGTAGGAGATATCGTCCTATTGCGAGATTTACAAACTCCGTTTGAATTTTTTTTATTTAGTCGCCCTAAAATACTTTTGGATACAATAATTGTCACCGGATCACATACCTTTTTATGCGGTTTAATTAAATATCACCACTTAGAGTTTTGAAAGCCTCATTGTGGATAAAAATATTTTCACGCAAAATGTACTTTCGCTGTAATCTCATAGCACCGTTTACACTTTTTGAAAGATTTTTTTTGAATATTAAATAAGAAACATCCGGAAAGTAATTTCTCATTCGGCATGGCTGGAACATGATCTTTCGGCAAAGTATTCAAATCGGTTTGATATCTAGTTTGTCCATTGATTTCTGAAAATATAAACATAAAAGGATGCAAATATTTCATTGTTTTAGAAGTTTTGACTAAATTTTACCTTTTGTAAACTGGGAATCGTTTCGATCTCGATAGATCTGGAATGAAATTAAAAAAATTATATTTATGCCATTATTATCTAACATTTCCTAAACAATCATCACACTTCTATACTACCTCCTACTTTAATATTTAATTTTTGTCCATTCTAACCCCGTTGTTGACATTAGGTGTGTCAAATATAAGCAACTTCACTTACCTATAGATAATTCCAAACTATTTTACAGACGCAGGTTGGTTTGGTGCGTTTTTTATAAAATCAAGCGAAGAAGTAAACGTCTTGTATTCATTTACAAATACCAGATTCGGGTGTTTCTCCACAAAAACTCAAACAGGCAACTAGACGAAAAAAATCCTATGAATTTATGTTAAAGTGGTTCAAACACTGCTTCGAAGGAAAGAGCGATCGCGGTATCCATAGAGTCGACATCTTTGTCATTCCCATTTTTTATGTAAAGTGTTTATTGGCATTCCATATACGATTCGTCTCTCGCCATTACTACTTCATGCCCTTTAGACGGCGATCAACAAGAATTACGTCATGAACCTTTTCTTCGATTTCCTCAAGGCTATCTTCATCAAAAACAGATGCATGGCCACGTTAAAATTTGTTGAATTAATATGTTATAATCAACATAAAAGTTTACATTTATTTCTTCGCACATTTCACTATCCAGAAAACGTTGAAATGCGGATAGTGTTATCTTTCCATTGTATTCCTGTAATATAAATTGCTGTCCAATCAACACTAACTTATGAATCAATCTGAAATTTTACAAGGAGTCGTTGAAAAGATGATGATGCACGAGGCAGAATGGCAATATTAGTCTCATCCTTTGAAAATAAGTATTTAACATCCCAGCATTATTTTGTTTGGCAAGCAGTGGGATTTTAACTGTTGTGTACCTCTGGTGCTGTTTTTGAAAAAAATTCAGAAAAAACATTAAATCCATGCCTATCGTAATACTCGATTTTACTTGAGGAATTCAACTGCATTTTTTAGTTTCTTTGTCTTCACGTACCACATAATCATTTAATTAAATGCATTAGTTGTTGTAAACAGTGTGCATTGGCCATTAAACCTTTTATTGCTTCACGTTATAGATCTTACCGTCATTTCAGCAATTATAATTCCCTATCCTTGAACTTGGGACTGGAAATAGCGACGCTAAATAAGTAAAATGCAATTATTGGGTCTCCTGCAATACTCTCTACATAGCTCAAACTCCCATTGTATAGAGTGCTTATTTTAATGACAAATCATAAATCAGCTATCGCAATGGAATATAACCTCTTCTAAGACCATAATCCACAAATTACCGTTGTTAAAAGCGCTGCACAAATATTAATTTTCTGCATTCATAATTAATTAGATATATGGCCTAAAGCCGGTAAATAATCTCGTCTCGTAAGATTATGTTTAGCTTGAATTTTCCGAAAAATAACGATACAAAAATATTAGGAATTTCAGTTTGTTTAGGGATTACTGAAAAGAGTGGACATTTTGTGTTCTTTTTATGTCAGAAATTCTGCGATACTATGTGCAATAATATTTATCCGCTTATACATAAAACTTTGGCTAGAGCAGATCTTTTAGAATGTAAGCCTCCGTGTCTCGACAACAACAATTTTAATCGAAAGTAACAAATTTAGTGATAGTTCAGACCAATACCAAAAGACCTAAATTTGAATGTGAATATCTCGTGAAGTATACGCTGTCCTATTTCCAAAATTAAATATTTAATTTTTCAAACTAATCGAGACCACTTATAACGACTTCCCTAATTATCTTTCATTACCTCTAACCTGGTTTCATATAGGCGTTACAAGTATTTAACTAATCTAGAAGAAAATTTGCCGAAAACTAATAAATTTAAATTTTACATTTATGATCGGGTTTTGTGACCTATCATTTAAACCAATAAAAGACTAAAGCTTTGTTATGACAGAGAGTTCCATAAGAAAGAGTTGTATTTTCGCAAAATTTTACACTTCGACCAAAATATTAAACTACGTTAGTCACTTTAATCACAAAACTGATAAAATATCTTAGTCATAGGGGTCAGAGTTGTTAAACACCCTGATTGCTAGATGATATTCATTGGATTTGAGTTATTGTTATTCTTCGTTATCGAATTACAAGTGACATTTCTAGAATTTTCTCAAAAGTACTAAAAATCACTCGAAAGTATCGAATTACTTTTCATAAAGCGAAAGTATCGAAAAAAGTACTATCATATCGACAATTTTATCTCTGTCTTACATACAATGTTTACGACTTTTCTAGTCATAGAAAACACCCCACATGAAAGTTGACCTGCAATTATTTTCAGGTACGAACATCATTTGAACTTTGATTTGAATCTTTTTTCAGCCATGACACTTTAAACGGTCAATATTTAGAAATTTTCAAAATTTATGTGTTCAATATAATAAATCGAGTTTTCCCGGACTCCCCAAATGAAAATTCACCTGAAACTTTTTACAGATGCGAGCATCATAAAAACCTTTCATTTGAACGTACTTCCAGCCATGACACTTTAAACAGCCAATATTTAGAAACTTTCATATTTTGAGTATGCGATATATTCAATCGAGTTTTCCCGGACCCTCCATTTGAAAATTGGGCTGAAATTTTTTCCAGGTGCGAGCATCATTTGACCTTTCTTTTGAATCTATTTCGAACCATGGCACTTGAAATGGTCAATTTTATTTATATGCAATTTTCCAATAGTAAAATGAATTTTTCCGAACAACTAGAAATGCCATTCAAAATAGTGTTTGTGTTTTATTTTAATGGTTTCAGTCGAATTTTTTGTTTTGTGAAAACAAATATTTTTGGTAGAAAAAGACACTTTCGGCTGAAAAATATCTGCTGAGAAATGTCGGCTAAGAAATATCCGCTGAAAAATATTGGCATAACATAATGCTAATGAGGAAAATTTCAACCGAAAAAACTGCATTATCGACATATTTTGTACCAGGGATATTCTGTTGATATTGGCCAAAAATTACATGCTTCTGAAGTTAGTCGAAAATTTCAGTCGACAAAATCTGCATTATCGACATATTTTGTATCATTGAAGTTGAAGTTGATTGTTATTGTTATTTATTGTTATTGAAGTTAGCAGTAAAATTTCGACGAAAAAAATTTCAAAAATCAATATCACATAGTTCTAAACATTCGAGCTCATATGAACTGGGGTCATATGAACTCAGGCCATATGAACTGGGTGAAGTTAGACCAAATCGTAAATAGCTGGATTATTAATTTATTATTTGTCGTATTAGGTGCCAATGAGTTGGAGTCACAGTGACATAAATTAAAAGCTGACACATGTTTGGTAGTAATTTGTACTGGGTGAAGTTAGTTATGATGCTACATAAAATATGGCCTGATTTTTGGCACAGGCGTTCACTGTTAGTGCCACAACTCAAATTTGTTCGCTTTCTCTAATTTCTTGAACAAACCCCAGTTGGTTTTATTGTTTGTTAATTTAGGCAAGTTTTCTGTTTTATTATCATTTTAATCAGAGTTATGATCATAGGTGAGTGGTCAGATGATAGTAATTAGCTGTTTTCGAAGTTTGTGTAGTACTCTAAAGTCAGTAGGCTAATATGTAGGCTAATACGAGTATGTTGGTTTATCACCAGAGTGAAATTCACAGTGATGATACAATTTGGTCTTTGTGATTTAAAAAGTCGACTGTCACCTTATTTTTAATTGATGGCGTGGTGAACAGTATAAATAGAGGAGATCCTGAAATCTTCAGTATTGATTGATTCGACTTTTATGGTTTTAACTTACATTATTTCTGTTTCGATACTGGGATCTTCGTGAGGTTTAATTTTTTTCTTCTACTAATTACGGTAGATTTAAATAGTCACGGATTTTAATAAATGAATTTTTGTTAAATAAGTTTCTGAAACAAGACACGTATCTATATTTTGAAAGTTCATGAGAATGTCTAGCTCCAAAACATGATGTGGTAATCCATTCACGTTCCAAATAACATTTCTGATGTTGTTAGCTCATTCGTGGTTTCTTATGTTCTTGTTGCTTATATATAGCTCCTAACTCCAAAAGTTCTTGTTTTGCTTAGTAGAACTAGTTAACTGAGGCGTTACCTGCGAGTACGATCTCTTTTCTGCTGTTATGGACTGTAGTTGTGGCGGCACTCTAGTTTTAGTTGGAACCCGTTTTCTTAAGAGTAAGTTTTCGTAAGCTTAGCAAGATAATTTTGAGTCGATTAGAATGAATAGAACGCGACTATTTCTTATCTTTTGCAGATATAATGCCGATTCGCATCCTCCTTCGTTTATACATCTTTGCAGGCCCGTTTTGGCTAGCTGAGCAGTCTTTAGCGTTGTCTACCGGCACATTTTACGCATCTAATATCTCGCCCGCAATATATTTGAGTGTGGTAAAAGCTTTGACACCACTTGCATTTAAGTATTAATCTCGTGTTCATTTTCGGTGGTTTTATTTTAACTCTTATATTGAGTATTTTTTGATGTTTAAAATATTTATAATTTTTTCACTTTTGTTGAATGCGAATATGAATAGCGGGGCCCTCATTTAAAGATCTTGGTTCCTTGGCTGTTATTTGCAATTTTTTATCTTGAAGTCTACTATTAAACCCTCTTTCTTGCAGATGGAAGACCTCTCTCTGGTCATAACATTAATCTCACTATTATTTTTGTCTTCGTGAGTATACCACTTTTAACTACTTCAGTGAGCTTTGTGGCTTAAGCTATGCATCGGAATTTTAGGACACCGATTTAATTATATAAATTAGCGGTACCGCCGTTGTCTCATTTACAACCTTGCGTTGTTCTTGGTGTTGTTGTTGTCAATGAAGGACACATACTGGTTCGGGAGATTCATTTATTTTTGTTTGTGAATGCTCTGAAATTTCTGGCGAAAATTCTCCTCGTCGCTTTTTTATTTTGTGTATGCATCCAATCAGTCAGTTTAACTTGCAAATTTCTCATCATCTGCATATAACTTAGAGTGCATCCAGACAGCTGTACTGTTTTCTGTGCTTCTTCAGCTCCTTGCATCAGTTAGGCTGGCTCAAAACTAAAAAAGTAGATACGAATCTTAATAAATATTTCAACTTCAAATTGGAATCACGCTGCCATTACACAATTTGCTGTTAAATTTTTTGTCAAGTCACGCACATCAAATTCAACATTATTCAGCCAATAAACATTTTTAAAATATTTACACAAATTTAGTAAGGCCTCCAATGACTTGCAGTTTTTTTGACGACAAACCCTATATCCTAACTAGAGATGTTTGAATGCAACATCGGCTAAATTTGCTTAAAACATTTTTCCGGTTTTTTTAATGAGCCATTGGATTTGAAAAATATCTCAACTTTAAATCAAGCAACCGCATGCCTTCGGTACATAATTTGCTCATAATATCTTCATCGATGTGATATTTAAAGTCCCACACATCAAATCCAATCTAATTAAGCCAATAAAAAAATGTAAAATATCTGCTCAAATTTAGTAAGGCCAACCCTTTGGCTTCGTTTTATAAGACGAAAATGCTTATTTCCAAAATTTATGAAATTTATAGTCGTGTTGGATAATTTAGAGATGTTTCAATGTAGGATCGGTTAGATTGGCTCAAAACATTAGACCGGATTGCTCTAATGAGCGATTGGATTTGATAAATATTCCAACTTCAACTTGAGGAATCACGCCTCCGGTGTATAATTTGTTCATAATTTATTCATCAGTGTGACATTCTAAATATGGGATAAACTGCTGGGTTTTCGAATTGGTCTAACTTCATCCAGTTCATATGACCTTTAAACATTCGAATTATGTGATATTGATTATTGAAATTTTTTTCGGCGAAAATTTACTACTAACTTCAATAACATGTATAATATCAACAGAATGTTGTACTACCTCCTGATACAAAATATGTCGATCATTCATCGGCTGCAATTTTCGGCTAACTTCAGTAGCATCATGACATATTGTATGTTCGGCTGACCTTATTAAAGTTAGCCGAAAATTTCCAGCCGAAAGGTAATGCAGATATTGTCTTAATCGGCCTAATCTAAAGTTGATCTAAAGTTGAGCAGATAGTGTCTTAGTCGGCCTAATCTAAAGTTGACCATCATTATGGCCTATCAAATAACCATAGTGCCATCAATGACAAATCACGATAATCTTGAACGACAGGCCATTCAATGCATTTTCAATATATTGAATTAGCGATGAATTAGCGAAATTGTGCTAAATTACACCCCTGCATCCCTTTCAGAATATCTTCACGATTAGACCGAAGTTGACCAACATTATGGCCTATCAAATAACCATAGTGCCATCAATGACAAGTCACGTTAATTTTGAACGACAGGCCATTCAATGCATTTTCGATATATTGAATTAGCAAAATTGTGCTAAACTACACCCCTGCATCCCCATCAGGATTTCTCGATAATTAGGCTGAAGTTGACCAACATTATGGCCTATCAAATAACCATAGAGGCATCAATGACAAAGCACGATAATCTTGGACAACAGGCCATTCAATGCATTTTCAATATATTGAATCAGCGAATTTTTGCTAAATTACACCCCTGCATCCCCTTCAGAATTTCTCAGCAAAATGGATGCTAAATGGATGCAAATTGGATAGCAATGGATGCTTTGCTTGGATAGCAAAAACAATATCTGCATATGCATATTTCGGCTGGGATAGCGAAGACACTATCTGCATTACCTTTCTGCTGGTATGCCAAATATACTATCTGCATTACCTTCCGGCTGAAAACTTTCGGCTAACTTTAACAGTATGTTCGGCTGAGATATCAAAGGTAATATCTGCATTATCGACCTTTTTACTATTGGCTAACTTTAATAGGGTTAAATCAAGCCTATGTAGTTTCTGATTAATTGATGTACTATAATAGTTCAAGGAAGGACGGAAAATACCAACTACAAAAGAAAGTTCGGGGAATATGAGGACCGTAGGTCGCTTTACGAATTTGTTAGAGATCCCGATCTAAAACTATTAATAAATACGGTTACGATTATTAAAGTTTTTGCTACAAAATATACAAAAATCTGGTGCTCACTTTTGTTGTGCACCAGAAAAATGAAGTGCACAAAAAAATGAAGTAATATTGTATTAATGATTGAATGAAATTTTTACAATTTTTTCCATTAAAAGCAAATATTTGTATTAAACTTAATGAAAATAAATATAAATTTGATGGTGTTTCTATTGTTATATCACCATTCAAGAACATAAAAGTCATCTTAACGAGATAAATTATTATTATTATTTTTATAAAGTTTTGTTGTTATTTATTCAATATATGGCATGCATGAACATACGTATATGTCTACATACGGTTGTGTACCTTGTTTATATGTACCGAAGAAAAAAATTTCATTTACTTAATTCAGTCAGATAAATACCATTTTCGTGAATAAACAAAAAAATGGAAATCAGTTAATTTTTTTTTTAATTTTTTATTAAAAATGTAATATATTAAAACATGCTACTGCTAAATTTTTATAAATATGTTTAAAATTTTAAAACGAAGAAATAGAATAAATAAGTAAATTAAATATTTATTTAAAAACTATTCAAGTGGTTATTTTTTGGATATTTAAAGTTTTTTCTTTCATTATTAAAATCGAGCTTCTGATTTACTGTACGTACGTGTACTAGGAATGTTTTGTGTGCTCAAGAGCGACTGACATTCTAATGATGTAGTATTGTACATGTGGTACTACAAAGAATAATTGTGATCGGTTATCGTTATTTACAATGTTCGGTTAATTAAATAAAAAAAGCAGAATAAAGTTTTGTTGGAAGTTTTAGGTTTCGGTTTTAATTATTTCTCGTATTGATTACATAATCGTATAATTGATTTGTTACGTTACTGTACTAACTATTTTTTAACCTAGTTAAATTCACCGCATAAGTTAAAAAGCTTTGTATATGTTCCGCTATAGTACGTTCTCGTAAAGTCGAGCATGGTAATCGAATTAGGTAGTCCAGTGGTGATGTTTTAATGTCGATAATGGAGGAAGTGCTTCTGACCACTAAGACGACCAATACGCTAGAAACGAGTTGGCTAAATCCAGACTGTAAAACGTTCATTGTCGATGTAGTGTAAAATTAAACGACAAATTAAATGAGCTTTCAACATCATTACTGAAATGACTGAAATGATATTAAGAAATCATTTTGCTAATCATTTTCTTTTTATTTTGTCCAGCTATAGCTTTTTTAGTTACACTATAGGAGCCAAATAAGTTTACATTTCGATAGTAAAGTTTTAACTAACAAAAATTATTCGTTTGATACATAGACCGACTTCTACGCTGCCCTGAACTGTGTAACGGCCAACATTTCTCGCGAATGATGGAAATGATGGAAGTTGTTACAGAATTATCACTGCAGTTGTTGTGCTTGGGGCGGTTGCATTGTTTCCGGCTAAAGCTCGTCGGATCGGTCGTGAGTATCCCAAGCCTCCAGTGATCTAGTGTTAACCGCGTGAACTTCGATAACTTAAACACAAAGTTTACCACATTTCAAACCTATCTACCAACAACGTCAATGTCATTCCCCTCATCTGTACTATTCTTCTATCTCATTTCAAAATCTGCGACCACGAAGTACTCATGCATGTTTACAAATTTTGAATATAAACATTAATAAAAAAAAACAAGAAAAAAGGTGCAAGTATAATTAAATTACCAACGTAAACAAAAAGAAAAAAAAAGGAGAAACAAGAAAAAAATGAAATAATATAAATAAAAGTAAAAAAACAAAGAAAAACTTGCGGTTATCCACTATTCGACCAGTATTCGTCCTTGCCTGAATATGTCCAAATCTTCCATTGGTTGTAACTGCTTCACGTCGCCGCTCCGTTGATACGAGTAGCTGCTTTGCACGTGCACCCCAGATAATTTATATATAACCACCGTTTGTGGCAGTTATCCGCGAAAACTCCCAGTACCAAGGAGATTAACAACTTCTCCCTCATTCGTTTATAACTGGCTGACGTTAACTATGCGTGCCACCGAAATCTTCTTTGGGATATTATTTTTTTTTACACGGTTCGTATATCGTCGCTTGTGATTTTTATTAAATTATGAGTTATTATGTGGTTTTGTCATAACTGGATACATAGACCCGGTCGGTGTATGAATTTTGTTTAAACGACCTTCATGGGACAACCAACCGAACGCCACAAATAAAATAAACTTGAATAATGTTAACAATATTATAACTTAGATTTATTATAACTTAGATTTGTACACATAAATTCCACTGGTCACCGCAGTTAATTGTTAAAATGACCAGTACGATATTTTGATTTAGTTTCAAATTAAATTTTGATTTTTAATTTAGTTTTTTGGTTTTTTCTTATTTTCGTATTTAATTTAAGAATTTAACTATGCACGTTTCACATAAACAATACTACAGTACTTTAGGATTAATTATACATGCATGCGGTACTTTTTCCGACATATAAGGTCGATTCACCTTCGAACCATTAACAATTATCCCGCACTATTTACTGACGTTTCAGTATTAAGAGTTCGTATCACTTATGAGTTCTCTCACTATTATTATTATGACGTGAACTTTAATTTTTATTTATTTATTCGTGGTGTACCCTTTTATTAAATCAAAAAAATATGCTTGTACGAATATTTAACCAAAATGTACAAAAACAAGCATTGACCGAACGAAATACACAACAACTTATATACTGTCCAACTTTACAACTTATACTGTAGCGAGAATAAAACCAAAAAGAACTGATCTCCAATTCCCAACTGTACTCCCATTTTATAATCAAAAGTTTTTTTTTTTTTTTTATGTTTGTAGGCTGTCACACACAAACGTCGATTCATTCCATATTTTAGTACAGAAATTTTGAACGTGACCACATTTTATGTCACAACTGGTCGACCGGAGATTCATCCAACTTTATTCAATATTATAAAGAAAGTTGGGCGCTTTTGAAATTTGTTACATATGTGGTTTCTCTAGCTCGAACACCAAATACATTATCTTCTGGATTGGATGTGCCACCATCACCGTATTATTCGTAGCGAATAATACAGTGTGTGATCTTTTACCAAGCAGGTATTTGCCTGCTGAAAATTTTGCAGCGGAAAAAATGTCTAAACTCCAACAATTTGAATAAATTGTGCACTGATTATCGAACCCCTATTAAACGGGATAATATTTAACACTCAGGTCTTACACGATTTTCCCAAATATTTTTGAGAAACCTTTTAGTGAGTAGTTCCGTGTGACAGGCCGCATGCTATAAATTGATTATGTATAAGTTGTGGCAATCATCAAATGCTCTCAGTAGTATTACGCGAAATAATTTCTGGTTAAAGCATCAATCGGACATTCTTTCCGCCATTTTTTTAATATATTTATTTATTACAACTGGTTTACAAATCATCTAGTAATTTATCTTTCATAATTTATATTCTTATTTGGAGGGTTGTAGCCTATGGCTAGTCCCCTTTACAGTTTTATTATATTTTTAGTCGATCCTGATTAGATCTAGTAGGTCATGTGGTTTCTTCCTTCGCAGCCGTCTTACTGGGCTTGAATCATCCAACATGCGACGTATCTCCGCATTTTGGTGTAGACTAATACGTTACATGTGTTCTCTCGCGTGTATTTATTTCTTATCTCTATGGAGGTTGTCATTTCTTATGTACCACGGTGCATTAACTATTCCACGTAGGAGTTTGCTTTGGAATGACTGGATGATATCGACATTGGTTTTCTTTGTACATCCCCAGAGCTGAATACCGTAAGTCCGCACACAGGTTTTAGGATTTGCCGGTATAGTAGTAATTTATTATGTAGAGTTAGCTCAGAATTTCTTCCTAAGAGCCAATCCATCTTACTGTATTTGATGTTTAACTCTTCTTTTTTCTTTTTCACATGCTCTTTCCATTTTAGTTTCGTGTCTAGGGTCATGCCTAGATATTTTGCCGTGCTTGCATAAGGAATTTGCTGAGAGTTCAGTTCTACTGGTATCCAGTTGACCTTCTTGTTGGTAAAGTTTACGTGAACAGATTTTGTTTCATAAAGTTTTATTCGCCATCTCTTGGTCCAGGTACTGACAATATTAGTAGCTCTTTCCAATTTGTTTGTAGATTCTTCTATGATATTAGTAATTGCTAAGATTGCCGTATCATCCGTAAACATTGCTATGTTAGTCTCTTCTATCGTTGGCAGGTCCGAGGTGTATAGAACATATAAAGTTGGTCCCAGCACGTTACCTTGTGGTATTCTGCTGCTATTTTCTAAATTTCTGAGTATTCGTCATCTAATTTAGAATTTCATAAAACTTCTTTGGTAAGTCTCTTTGTAATTTATATTCTAAACCTTTATACCATACTCTGTCAAAGGCCTGTGTTACATCCAAGAAGACGCTTGAACATACTTTCTTTTTTTTCAAGTACGTCTTCAATTATGTTTCTAATTCGGTGTACTTGTTCTATTGTTGAATGGGTTTCTCTGAAGCCAAATTGATGTGGAAGAATAAGATTTCTTTCTCTATTATTGGCTTGAGTCTCTTTAGGAGTAGTTTCTCGAATAATTTTGAAATTATTGGAAGTAAGGAGATCGGCCTATATGAATTTTTATCATTAACTGGTTTGCTGGGTTTAGGTATCATAATTACTTCTGCTACTTTCCATTGATTTGGAACGTGTTTAAGTCTGAACACTGCGTTAATTATTTGGAGTAGTTTACGTAGTCCTTTTTCAGGAAGAGCTTTTACTATTTGTCCTGTAATTAAGTCATATCCTGGAGATTTCTTTGTATTTAGGTTAAGATTGATTTCCTCTTTTAAATCTTATAATGTGACAGGAGATTTATTGCAGTTATCCATTTTATATATTGGTGGTATGTTTTCCTCTGCAGCTTGTCTAGGCAGAGGCTGGAACGTGTTCTCAACGAAGCTTTTTGCTTTGCACTTATAGCCCATGTGCCATCTTCATTTTTTACTGGTGGAATTTGTAGATTAGGTCGTTATAAACTTTTAGTCGCTTTCCAAAGGGAGTACTCGGTATCTTTTTCCCCAGTAAGGCCACTCAAGTATTTATTAATGGATTCCTTTTTGATTTCTTTAATTAGCAACTTTAAATTTAAAGTTGTTTTATATTCTGGCGCTCGACTTCTTTGCCAGGCCTTTCTTGTTTTTCGTTTTGCTGTAACCAGTTTCCTAACTTCTAGAGGATAAATAGCATTTCAGCGCATATCCTTTGAACTTGAGGGGGGTACTACTCCACGCCGCTTCTTGTATACGGTTGTTGAGTTGTTCTAGTTCTTCTTCTAGCTGTATCGGGTTTTTAATTGGCACCTGAAGATCAATATTATCTTCAACAAGTTTCTGGAATTTCTCCCACCAGGTTTTTTTGTTCTAATTCTGGAATATGTTGCAGTAGCCCGTTTGCATTCCAAGTTACTATTCTTAATGTTTTATTTGTTGTTGTTTGCATCATTTTAATAGAAGATGGGTTTCATTTCATTTAGTGAGTCTTGCTTATCTAACCTGTTGCTTAGAGCTTGAAGGCATTTCTCTTGTTTAGCTAGACGAATGTTAAGAGCTTCCATGCTTCTTAGTATCTTTTGTAGCACTACTGTACCTTCAGTAGTGTGCTCCGAAATAATTGGTTTTGTCATGACTACTTGCGAGTACAGTTTTGGTTTTGGTTCTCCCGTTTTACTAGCATGAGGTTTAGGTTCCTCTTTGGTGGAAGTTTGTTAATTTTTTACCGATATTCCTGGACTTTGTTTTCGCGTTTTATTTCTTGTCTTTTGTAGCTCCTTAGCTATTTTACATCCCCGGTAGTTTGCGGATGTGGCTTATTACAATTGACACATTTTGCACCAACATTTTTACTAACCGGGCATACTTGGGCATGATGCTTTCCGGCACATTTCACGCATCTAGTCTCTCTTTGGCAATATTTCTGCGTATGATTAAAGCCTTGACATTTTTTCACTGCGGTATTAACCGGGTAGTTTTTTCAATGGCCCTATTTTAACTCTCATGTTAAGTATTGCCTTGATATTAGACACATCTTCCACTTTTTGTTTGTTATTAAAAGTGAGCATAAATAGTGGAAGCCCTCTTTTGTTAATTTGAACTCCTTGTTCAGTTTCGATTTTTTTTTCTTAATGATGTTTACGGCATTTTCTATTTGATAACCCTTTTGCTTGAGATCCTCAATAATTTTCTCTTTTGCGCAGGTTGGGTGAATACCTCTAGCCATAACTTTGATTGGGCGATCATTCTTATCCTCATAGGTAAACCACTGAAGCCCCTCGGAATTAGGCTTTGTAGCCAAAGCTCTATAGGTTTCAGAGTCTACAACATTAATTTTCCAGACGCCATTGTTTAGAGATACGAGTTTATACTCGGCTATCGTAATCGATTTCATAATCGATTGTATAGTGGATAAATTTGATATCCCGACGACATTTACTGGTGGAGGTGATTTTTCTTTTGGTTTAGCTGGTTGTTGTTCTAGAGCTTGTTGTCTCTTGTTGAATAACTGGTTTCTAGAAACCTCGTTTGAAGTTAATGGTAAAGTTACTGACATTTCTGGTGAGTGTTGCGCTTTCCTTTTCTTACTAGGTCTTTTATTCCGGTTCAACACCCAATTTGTTTCTCTTTCTAATTCTTCTTCATCCGCATGGGATGGATGAATGTCACCATCGACTGCAGGGCTAGGTATCGTCCCAATTTCTGCGAGCACTTCTCGAAATTGTAAATTCTTCTTTCACTTTAGTTGTAAACTCCTTTATTTCTCTTAGTTGTTCACGGAGTTTGGCATTTTCCTTCTCGTACTGAAATATATTCAACTTCGTCCAAATGGGTTAAACAATGATTGGCCCTCCCCAGAATCTTTTGGGCTGCCTCCGAAGAGTGTGGATTCGGCAGCATATCTGCTGCTGTACCACCCGGGGTATTACATTCCGTATTTGTTGTACTCATTGTTTGTTTTAGCCATATTTACCACTGGCGTTTGGTCCCGGAAGCACTTTGCTACTGTCGAAGCAGTACCCGCCCCCGCGACGAGGACACGGCTACCTTGGTGTTACGGAGGTGTACATAGATACAGCCGAAGCCCTCTGAATACGTTAGGCTGAGGGGTCTTTCCGCCATTGAAGAACATTTTATAATTGTTATTCCTAAGTAGCCACATAAATCACTTAATTCAAACGTCAAGGTAGTCATGGTAGTAAAAAATAAATAATTCAAAAGTTATTAAATTTTTTTAACTATAATCAAATTTAAATATTTTGAAATACGTATTCCCAAAATATTTCTTTGGCCATTTATCCACTATCAGAGATTCTTATTGTCTAAGTGGCTGGCAATAACTTGCTCGCTTGTGTGAAGGAATTATCATCGTCGGTATAATGGATTGACCATTGATTGTAAATATGCACACCATCTTCATTGATCAAGAGCAGCTAAAACTGTTCGTGATTTTGAGACACGTAATATGTTCCTTCTTATAGATCGACTAGTTAGATGACATGACCCATTCTAACGAAAATGACAGGGGGCGAAAGCTATAGTAAAGAGTGAATTGGGTCAAAGAGAGTTGGGTCAAAATGTATTTACCACTTTAAGTTGCAACAATTGTTCGGATTATGGTCTCGAACTCTCAAGGTATATTAGCTGTTTATTGTTCCGGGCATTGGATTAATTTCTGATTGGATATAAAATAACGCAATTTTACAACAATCGGCGTTATACATGTCATTATAGTGAGTGTATGCGCAGCCTGAATAACATTTTCATCCTGTACGGCTGATGAACATAAAAACGTACTTAAAATTTCACAACAAATAAAAATCAACCACAGCCTTGAGCGGCGATGAAAATAAGTTCATTTGCTTTCCACCTGCAGGTCGATTTTGACTTTCCCAGTGTTGGGCGTCTACGCGTATTACCGAATTGTCTACAGGTTCGAAAGCGAAGAAAATAGCGTAGACAAATGAGTTTTGTGTATACAATGTCGAGAATTGGTAGAATATGTAGATGGGTTCTGGCGTCTTCCGTGGCGTTCTCTAGCATCGATAGAGCTCATTTTACTGTTTTCGATTGAAACCTCTAGACTCTGAAGCTTATCCCTTAATTGCTGTATTGTACAGGTGTTTAGGCATTTAACAAATGCTGTTATCTGCAAAATTTTACTTCTGACACCAAATGTTTCGAATTTCAATTATGTAATACAGATGGACAAACAATTTGGAATACAAAAACAATTTTAAGATCTCTTAAAAAAGCAAAAAACGTTAGGTTTAGACAAAATTATAAACTTTATTGTAAACGCCCAATGATTTGATAATTGTTATAGGGCAGATCGTTAATTTTCGACAAAAGATTTTAAAAAATACTAAAAAATACACATTGTAAATAAGAAATCATTCTTCACCAACAGATTTCTCCAAAATATCTGTGAAAATCTTTTCAGATTTGATTACCAAATAGGGAATAGGGATTCAAGAACAGTGCACGCAATTGCAAGAAATTGTCGGCCGATCGAAAATAGCAACGTTTGAAAATATTTCAAAAATCCCATTTCAGCGGCGTTTTTTTGAAATATGGCGTTCGAGACCACGATAAAATATAGGAAAATACAGGGAAATTTAGACAACAAAAAAATTAGAACAACAACTTTAACTAACTTCAAGTCAATCATTTTGACATTAAATTTTTGGTTTATAATTACAATAATATCCAATATTAAAATAAATTAATTAATTTCACCAGCAAGCATTCAGATATTCATTTTTTCTTATTAAAAATACAATTCAGTCATTTCATTTTCATTCTTTCAAATGTTCAGTTGTAAATGGAGTAAGAAACAATCAAAAAATTGTGTACTAAAAAAATTTAGTGCTCTTAACCTGCACCGACCAAATTAGTCCGCCTCAATGCAACCTGTACTATAATTTGTTACACATTTATTACAATTTATTACAACAAATCCCGATTTTATTACAGTCACCGTTTACGAGGAACGAGTGATCGGTTTAGCTTACAATTAAATCTGCACCGCCAAAATTGTAACTTTTGATGTAGCTATGATATCGGGATGATTCTTGAACCAGAATTTATTACAAATTAATTACATTGAATAAGTTAGTTCAAGACCACCCCTATAACTATCCTAAAGGTAAATTTCACCCCAAAACGACTATATATTTCAAAAACGTCAATTTAACCAAATTTAATAAAAAAATTTACACCAGACTGCCACAAGATTTTAGGAAAAATGTTGCATTGTTGTCGAGAGTAGTTAAGCCCTATCCAGTTGTGTAATAAACTATTTTTGTATCACGATACGCGGAATTGGCTCCCAACGGTAGAGGCAATCGAATAGGTAATTTAAGGGTCGATTTTACCACCTTTAATAATTTATTACACCAGACCGCCACCAGATATGGGGTCTAATGTTACTCTTTGGACATTGTGGTGGGTAGGTCATCCTTATGCAGTTGTGTAATACAATATTTTTGTGCCGGGATACGCGGAATTCGGTCCGAACGGTAGAGGCTTCAAATAGGTAATTTAAAGGTCGATTTTACCACCTTTAATAATTTATTACACCAGACCGCCACCAGATATGGGGTCTAATGTTACTCTTTGGACATTGTGGTGGGTAGGTCATCCTTATGCAGTTGTGTAATAAAATATTTTTGTGCCGGGATACGCGCAATTCGGCCCGAACGGTAGAGGCTTCAAATAGGTAATTTAAATCTGGTGCCGCCAGATATTGAATTAAATGTTACTCCTTGATGCATGTGAAGTTAGACTTAACCAGTATAGAACTAACTTTAGGATTAGTTTAGCACAAACTTCACACGCTTGTATACGCGCGTGATGTTAGACCTAACTTAATCCTAACCAACAAAAACAAACGAACGAAACAAACGAAAATTTGTATGTATTGGTTAAAGTGTAAAACAAGAATGTCATTAAGGCGAAATATTGTAATTATGAACTAATTCCAATTGCAATTTATAATAAATAGTTAGGTTCAACATTTATTAGAATGAAATGTAAGAATTCATTATTTTCTTAAGAAATTGAATATCTCGAGACTGAATATGTTTATCAAGAATGTTGTTATGTTTTTCTGATAGGTTTAGGTTAATCTGGTAGGTGTAGGTCTCGAGATATTCAATTTCTTAAGAAAATCCTAACTTCTCAGGTTAGTAAAGTCTAACAAAAAATTAATTTGATCGCGCAAAAATTATTAGCTTTTCAAATGGCTTCGAATATAGATGGTCCTAACCTAGACCTATCAGAAAAACGTAATAACATTTTTGATAATCAGATTAGGTTTCGAAATATTCAAATACTAAATTTCTTAAGAAAATATTAAATTCTTATATTCAATCCTAGTAAATGTTGAATCTAATTATTTATTATAAATTTCAATTGGAATTAATTCATAAATTCAATATTTCGCCTAAATGACATTCTTGTTTTACTTTTAACCAATACATACAAATTTTCGTTTGTTTTTGTTGGTTAGGATTAAGTTAGGTCTAACTTCCAACGCGTACTTCTTGGACATTGTGGAGGGCAAGTCAACCTTATCCAGTTGTGTAATAAAATATTTTTGAGTCACGATACGCGGAATTGGCTCCCAATGGTAGAGGCTTCAAATAGGGAATTTAAGGATCGATTTTACCATCTTTAATAATTTATTACACCAGACCGCCACCAGATATTGAGTCAAATGTTACTCCATGGACATTGTGGTGGGTAGGTCAACCTTATCCAGTTGTGTAATAAATAATTTTTGTGTCACGATACGCGGAATTGGCTCCCAACGGTAGAAGCCTCGAATAGGGAATTTAAGGGTCGATTTTACCACCATTAATAATTTATTACACCAGACTGCCGCCAGACATTGAGTTAAATGTTACTCCATGGACATTGTGGAGGGCAAGTCAATCTTATCCAGTTGTGTAATAAATAATTTTTGTGTCACGATACGCGGAATTGGCTCCCAATTGTAGAGGCTTCAAATAGGGAATTTAAGGATCGATTTTACCATCTTTAATAATTTATTACACCAGACCGCCACCAGATATTGAGTCAAATGTTACTCCATAGACATTGTGGTGGGTAGGTCAACCATATCCAGTTGTGTAATAAATAATTTTTGTGTCACGATACGCGGAATTGGCTCCCAACGGTAGAAGCCTCGAATAGGTAATTTAAAGGTCGATTTTACCATCTTTAATAATTTATTACACCAGAGCGCCACCAGATATTGAGTCAAATGTTACTCCACGGACATTGTGGTGGGTAGGTCAACCTTATCCAGTTGTGTAATAAATAATTTTTGTGTCACGATACGCGGAATTGGCTCCCAATTGTAGAGCCTTCAAATAGGGAATTTAAGGGTCGATTTTACCATCTTTAATAATTTATTACACCAGAGCGCCACCAGATATTAAGTCAAATATTAGTCCTTGGACATTGTGGTGGGCAAGTCAACCTTATCCAGGTGTGTAATAAATTATTTTTTGCCAGGATACGCAGATTTGGCTCCCAACGGTGGAAGCCGCGAATAGGTAATTTAAGGGTTGATTTTACCATCTTCAATAATTTATTACACCAGACTGCCGCCAGACATTGAGTTAAATGTTACTCCTTGGACATTGTGGAGGGCAAGTCAATCTTATCCAGTTGTGTAATAAATAATTTTTGTGTCACGATACGCGGAATTGGCTCCCAATGGTAGAGGCTTCAAATAGGGAATTTAAGGATCGATTTTACCATCTTTAATAATTTATTACACCAGACCGCCACCAGATATTGAGTCAAATGTTACTCCATGGACATTGTGGTGGGTAGGTCAACCTTATCCAGTTGTGTAATAAATAATTTTTGTGTCACGATACGCGGAATTGGCTCCCAACGGTAGAAGCCTCGAATAGGTAATTTAAAGGTCGATTTTACCATCTTTAATAATTTATTACACCAGACCGCCACCAGATATTGAGTCAAATGTTACTCCACGGACATTGTGGTGGGTAGGTCAACCTTATCCAGTTGTGTAATAAATAATTTTTGTGTCACGATACGCGGAATTGGCTCCCAATTGTAGAGCCTTCAAATAAGGAATTTAAGGGTCGATTTTACCATCTTTAATAATTTATTACACCAGAGCGCCACCAGATATTAAGTCAAATATTAGTCCTTGGACATTGTGGTGGGCAAGTCAACCTTATCCAGGTGTGTAATAAATTATTTTTTGCCAGGATACGCAGATTTGGCTCCCAACGGTGGAAGCCGCGAATAGGTAATTTAAGGGTTGATTTTACCATCTTCAATAATTTATTACACCAGACTGCCGCCAGACATTGAGTTAAATGTTACTCCTTGGACATTGTGGAGGGCAAGTCAATCTTATCCAGTTGTGTAATAAATAATTTTTGTGTCACGATACGCGGAATTGGCTCCCAATGGTAGAGGCTTCAAATAGGGAATTTAAGGATCGATTTTACCATCTTTAATAATTTATTACACCAGACCGCCACCAGATATTGAGTCAAATGTTACTCCATGGACATTGTGGTGGGTAGGTCAACCTTATCCAGTTGTGTAATAAATAATTTTTGTGTCACGATACGCGGAATTGGCTCCCAACGGTAGAAGCCTCGAATAGGTAATTTAAAGGTCGATTTTACCATCTTTAATAATTTATTACACCAGACCGCCACCAGATATTGAGTCAAATGTTACTCCACGGACATTGTGGTGGGTAGGTCAACCTTATCCAGTTGTGTAATAAATAATTTTTGTGTCACGATACGCGGAATTGGCTCCCAATTGTAGAGCCTTCAAATAGGGAATTTAAGGGTCGATTTTACCATCTTCAATAATTTATTACACCAGACCGCCACCAGATATTGAGTCAAATGTTACTCCATGGGTATTATGGTGGGTAGGTCAACCTTATCCAGTTGTGTAATAAATAGTTTTTGTGTCACGATACGCGGAATTGGTTCCCAATGGTAGAGGCTTCAAATAGGGAATTTAAGGATCGATTTTACCATCTTTAATAATTTATTACACCAGACCGCCACCAGATATTGAGTCAAATGTTACTCCATGGACATTGTGGTGTGTAGGTCAATCTTATCCAGTTGTGTAATACATAATTTTTGTGTCACGATACGCGGAATTGGCTCCCAATGGTAGAGGCTTCAAATAGGGAATTTAAGGATCGATTTTACCATCTTTAATAATTTATTACACCAGACCGCTTCCAGATATTGAGTCAAATGTTACTCCATGGACATTTTGGTGGGTAGGTCAACCATATCGAGTTGTGTAATAAATAATTCTTGTGGCACGATACGCGGAATTGGCTCCCAACGGTAGAAGCCTCGAATAGGTAATTTAAAGGTCGATTTTACCATCTTTAATAATTTATTACACCAGACCGCCACCAGATATTGAGTCAAATATTACTCCACGGACATTATGGTGGGTAGGTCAACCTTATCCAGTTGTGTAATAAATAGTTTTTGTGTCACGATACGCGGAATTGGCTCCCAACGGTAGAAGCCGCGAATAGGGAATTTAAGGATCGATTTTACCATCTTTAATAATTTATTACAGCAGACCGCCACCAGATATTAAGTCAAATATTACTCCTTGGACATTGTGGAGGGCAAGTCAACCTTATCCAGTTGTGTAATAAATTTGTTTTGTATCAGGATACGCGGAATTGTCTCTCAATGGTAGAGGCTTCAAATAGGTAATTTAAAGTCGATTTTACCACCTATAATAATTTATTACACCAGACTGGCACCAGATATGGGGTCAAATGTTACTTCTTGAACATTGTGGTGGGCAGGTCAACCTTGTTCAGTTGTGTAATAAAATACAAATACAAAAACTCTCTGCTGGCCCAATTAGTTCAGGTTAATACACTAACCAAAAATTTATGTATACTTATTTATATTTAGTAATCAAAGTGTAATCTTATTTGGGCCCTAGAATAATTAGACTAGCTAGCAATAGCTAGACAAAGGTTTGCCAGACAAAGAGAACAACATTGAGTTTTTAATATCATTTCCTAGGTTATCGACGTTGTTTTCATTGTCGACATAAGGGACGCATACAAATTATAAACTAATCTACGTAATAGATTACGTATCGAGAACCGCATAGATTGCGTAATCTACCTCGCCCATCCCAGAATCCAACGCGGATTTATTTAAATAAGTCGCAACCGGTTCTGTCAGTTGAAGGTGTTCTTCCAAGTGTCTACCAATAATGCTTAATAAATCGGCACATGACTTCCCCAATGTCACCCGGTACTAGTATAACGGTCGCCCGGTACTGTAAAATCTGTTTCGTCCCTAGCAGATTCGGCAAGCGGAATCTGTCACAGTTTGTTATATGAATATCTTTTGTTTTTATTCTGCTCTACATTTTGATTGGACGGCCACCATTCGCAAAAAACACGCCACAAGTAATAAAACTGTCCGTTTATTCATAAACCCTTACATCCGTATATACCACAAACAGTTTTTTGTTGTAAAAAACCTAAACAATAATATTAAAAATGGGTTGAGTTGAGTTAAACGTGTTTTAAAAAATTTTCCTTTTGTCACAAAATCCGAAATGTTGAATTCACATTTTTTTTAAAGGTAGACATACGAGTACAATGTACAATGATTTGATTGTCAGTTCGTTTACGATAAGAAATTTCATACGAGTAAGCCTATATATAACATTATGTATTGTACCTATGTATACCTACTATATGTATATGCATGTGATTTAATGCTGAATGCGAATGAAATATATTTTGTGTACAGAAAAGGAAAATTGAATTGCTAAAAAAGGGGTTGATTTGATGCAAACAAAACCTACCTATAAAATGTAAGTGAAATTTTTTTTTTCTGTGAACTGGATGTGCAGCGCTCGGTACATTGGAAATAAATTTATATTTTAAATTAGGAATTCATGAATAATAATTTTTATTATTCCTTCTTTTTGTATTCATGAATTTTAGATTTTATTCGTAAAATTTAAGAATTTGATTTATTTTTTAAGTTTTATTATTTCGATTTGATTTTCAAGTTGAACTTTTGAAATGATTCATATTTTACTTTTTTATATTTTTAATGCTATTTTTGATTTGAATGCAGATTACGGGTGATTTTATTTTTTTCCTTCGTACATTGACAACAATCGTTTGTTCGATAAGTTTTGATTTTAAGTTTTATTGTTAAAAATAGTTTTTAGAAATGTATGGCATAGCATATAGGTACGGAGTACGTTAAAATAAAAAATCACAAGTCATCGTGTTAAGGTAAACTGATATAAGAACCTCTATTCGTGTGGCCCATTCGGATGTGTGGTGATTACGGTATATTAAAATTAGTTTTCCGGAAAGGCTCTGTTGGAGTAACGGAATAAGAGTCAATTTTGAAATAATACTAGTATTCCACCACCTGCCTATTTGGATCTTTTCTTTCATTTCAGACCTTTTCTCATTAACCGCAATTAATACTGTTTCAATTACAATAGACCCATCCCTATATCTAAAATAGGCTGTGTATGGACGCCTGATATCAACCTTGTATACATGCATTCTCAAATCTCATTAATTGCTTTCACCTCGTATAATCCAATATTTCAAATTACCTTCCCTACGGACTTACAATTTTTTCTACTTTGCGTGGAAATTAACAAGAATTTGTTGCAACTTTCACAGAACAAAACAAGTGGAAGCCGCCTTTACAACTAATTACTTCCCATACAAATTCCTCTAAACATTCATTCTAATTGTGTTAGTCCTTGTTACTCAGCTGCTCTTGAGTTTCTACATAGGCATGAAATCACTACGCTTATTCTTACTTTGTTTGTTTGAGTTTGCAGTGTTTATATTTCTGGAATGAAATGGGCGGGAGCGGTGGGGCGAGTATGGCGTCAAGCAATCATTGCTTGGTCTAGTACAAATTTGGATACCCGCTTAAGGACATCACAGTAGAAAAATGTGAAAAATGGAATGCAGCCGTGGGAGCTGGCTAGGATTCATTGGACGAATTATTCATTAATCCGAAATTACACCGATAACAGAAACGAATACTAGAAGAAATAATAATACAACCCGGCAAAATCAAATATCGACCCTTGGTTATTGATACACGAATACGGATCGGGAACTGGGGGAACATTAAAACTCTAACAGAGTAGAAAAAGAAATGAAACGTTATCACACCGAGATACTAGATACAAAATATGAATTCTACGAGTAAATTACAAGCCACAATAGCAGGATCGTACACATAAACGACAGTCAAATTTGTACAAGCGGATTTTAATGCCAAAATTGGCACATACGGCACCGACTTAACAACCAACTATCATGGGTAAAAACATTGCGTTGGATTCTGTGTGAAAAAACAATGGAGAAAGAGACTCGTAGACTTTCTGCTGCATCACACAAATCCAGTGTTCACATATGAATATGCAATAGGTTTTCACACAAAAATATACAAAATTTAAAAATGGATCAACAAGAAATTCCTCACATCACACACACTACCAGTGCACATTGATCACAACAAACTGGTAAAATAGCAAAATTTCAAATCAAGCCAGCCGCTGTGAAACACTCAAGGAGGATTTGACACAAACAGATAAACACACTGAAACAAGAAAACATCTTCAGTGAAACGCTCCAACTCAATATTTTCATAGAAATGAAGTCACCCTCACCAACCCCAGTATAAAGAACAAAAATGGAACCAAGCTGAAGAAAACCCCCCCCCCCCTCCCCTTACATAAACAACACTCTCCGGAAGTGTGTAACTCACTCGCGTACCAAGAATATAATCGGAAATCGTAGATGAGAGACAGAGAGAGATAGCTAGGAAGAGAGAGAGAGAGATTCTTGGGAAAATGGTTGAGAGACGCCGTCAACTCTTACCAACTCTTACGCTACAAAAAATGTTACACAAAATACGGCAGAGGGTGAAACGCAAATGAAGGTAGGAAAGAAGCAGAGCACGTCAAGTAAAGAAGAAAGAAAAGATGGGGCAAATGAATGATCGAAGAAAATATGCAAAAAAACAGGGCAGCATTTCAAGGCTATGCTGCTGAAATGGCAGCAGCAATCTAAAATATGCAAGTCATATCGGCAAAATTACAAACATACAAGAGAGGATGGATCTGTGGGGATACTTCTTGGTCACAAAATATTTTAACAACGGATGTTGAAAGCATAACAAGTTAAAGAGATTGAATGAATATTTCGAGGTAGATGGGGTTGTTAGTTTTATCAACAGTACCGAAAATCTGTGGCAGTAATTTGACACCAATAAAACGAAACTACTATTACAACACCACCTCCTTCAACGAGTGGGAAGTGAAATCTGCCAGTAAATTCAAGAAGTGTGAAATTCTGACAGAATACAACAAAAATGGGGGAAGAAGGCTAGACAAATTACAATCCCGAAGAAAGGTGATCTATAAGAGAACGCAAAAATTGGCGAGGTATCTTTCTCCTCAACACAACAATAAAGATTACTTGAAATGATAGACAGAATCTCAGCTATACGATCAATGCAAAATTAAGAAACGAACAAGCTGGCTTTAGACCAGGAAGAAGTTTCACGGATCACATCAACTCAATCCATGTATCATTAAAATGAACAATCCAATGAATAGAATTCACCACTGTACCTCCTGCTCTTCGTTGATTTCGAACGCGCATTTGATACGATAAATAGGAACGATTTTTGACTTGCATGGGTATCCCAAAGAAATTGATTGAACTCTCATAAATAAGAAATGTATCGGGATGCTCGAAACCGAGTTAAATATGGCAAACAAAGTGATAAAAATACTATAACACTCGAGAGGAGTTAAGACATGCGTATTCTCTCCTCACCAATGCTCCAATGCTTGTTTCCTGATCGTATAATGGATAATGAATGCGGAAATTGGATGACACGTCTCCTAATGGCATAAATAGGGACTAACTGGTGATATAAACTCAATGCAGATGAAATACATGCCTGCCACAAACACTCAGACATGCAGCAGAAAGTGCAACACCTACTACTGTGGGCAAAAAGTAGTAAAACTTTTTAATTAAAATTTTAAATGTTGGTATGACTGTCAGTGACATCTGTGCCAAATGTCACATCAAAATAATCATTAGTGTTTAGTATACGCTTGTCTTTCTGAAGTACAAAAAGTGCATTCGGCGATTTTTACAATGAGTGAAATTATTCAACAAAGAAGATCCATTAAATTGTGTGTGCGGAATCAATTTTGTTGTGCCGAAACGTTCAGAATGTTGCAAAAGGCCTTCGGTAATAATTGTAGGTCGCGAGCAAGTGTTTTAGATTGGTACAAATTGTTCAAAGAGAGTCGAGAACGTGTTGACGACGAACCACGTCTAGGGCTGCCATCAACATCAACTGATGATCAACACGTTAATAAAATCAAGGAATTGGTGCTCGAGAATCGACGATTAACAGTCAGAGACCTTACTGGCATATAAATATCGGAAGGATTAGTGAAAACCATTTTGAAAGATCATTTGAGCCTAAGAAAAGTGAAAGCACGATTGGTTCCAAAATCATTCAATTTTTTGGAAAAACTGCGTCGCGTTGACGTATGTGAAACAATGCTTTCTGACTAAAGTTGCGTTGTTTGAAAAAGCAACTTTGAGGTCAGATATGAATTCAACTCTAACAATAAGTTCGCAGTAAAAACGATATAAATGTAATATAGGGGAGCGGGTTTGATAAAAGGTTAGATTTATACATTTACTCACGTTAAAGTGTACTCTATTGTTAGTTAACCATTTACAAAATATATCTAAATCATCTTGGAGTTCGTTACAGTTGGCTTCGAAGTTAACCCGAGCGATAATTTCCTTGTCATCGGCGAAAAAAATTAAAATAACAAAGAGCCTCAATGACTACTCTAGGCATGCCTGCTGTCCTGCAAAATACTTGGGAAGATTGACCCAGAAGTCTTACAGTTTGTCGGCGGTCTGAAAGGTAGGGATGCAACCACTCTATGGGAATGAATTGGCACCCCAAATGCCTCAACTAAGCAATAAGAATTGAGAGATCAATCTTGTCCAATGCCTTCGCAAAATCTGAATAAACAACTGTATAGCTCCCTGTGCCGAAGATATGATTGGTTTAAAGGGGACATTTGGGGGAGCGAGTGGCAGAGATAGATAAGACGACAACAACTTCATCATCAACGTCAAGCAACCATTGCTTGGGAAACCCCCGGCATACCAGTATACGAAACGAACATACAAAAACGAATACTAAAGGGTCATCCAATGGTAGGTACTTTTCCAATTGGGATTCTCATTGGGATTCATGCATCACAACTGTCATGTTCATATGACATTTGTGTTTCAGTATTCGTTGACATTTCACCATGAATAGACTTACGCGAGAACAACGTTTACAAATTGTGGACATTTATTTAAAAAATCAGTGTTCAGTGAAAAAATGTTTTCGTGCTCCTCGACCATTTTATGGTGTTCATCATCGTCCAACTGAACGCACTATTCGCGAAACAATCAATAACTTTCGAACCACTTTTTCAATATTGGATATTCATCAACCGACTAGAGTCCACAGAAGTCGGTGTGAATATTGGCTGCTGTAGCTGAAAGTGTCAATCAATTAATTCGTCGCCATTGTCAAGCTCTGGATCTCTCGTACGGCAGATTGTGGCGTACATTGAAGAGAGATCTTGGTGTGAAGGCACAAAATACAGCTTGTTCAACAATTGCAGCAGGTTGATCTTCCTTTGCGTCAACGAGTTGGTTTATGGGCGTTGGAACAGAAAGGGAGCCATGAATTGGCTTCCAAGATCTTGTGATCTAACGCCGTTAGACTACTTTTTATGGGGGTATGTGAAATCACTTGTTTATGTCGATAAACCACAACACAGTAATTAACGAAATATTGGCCGAAATGCTCGAAAATTTGACCCATAGAATGGATCATCTAAGAGTCAGTCGCGGACAACATTTAAAAGAAACACTAGATGTCATAAACCGAACTTACGTTACAAATACAATTTTTGATTATTAAATTGATTTTAATGCATTTTATTTCAAAAAAACTTCCGGAAGCTCTTATTGGATCACCCTTTAGAAGAAATAAAACAACACAACCCGGCAAAATCAAATATCGACCCTTCGTTATCTATACACGAACACGAATCGGAAACTGGGGAACTTCAGAACTCTATCATAGTGAGAGGCCTCAGGAGAGAAGATACAACAGACAGACAGAAGAAACAACAAAATATGAATTCTACGAACAAATTCAATGGTAGATGATTTTAATGTCAAAAATGACACACACAAAATACTGACACCCAACTTTTATTATCATTGGATTCTGGACAATGGAGAAACTCATAGAGTTCTCTGCATCACACAAACCACCACAGTGTGTTGTCGTTCATAGACGGCGGCAGTAGGTGCGGCAAGAGGTTTCCACACAAAAATATACAAGATACACATGGACACCAGATAGCAGAACTAAAAATCAGATAGACCACGTAAAATTAATAATATCAACAAGCAATTCCTCTCACATCTCACACACGTGGGGGGTGGAAGACGGATTCTCGTACACAGTGATGATCACACCAACAACAAACTTGTAAAATAGGCAAATTTCAAATCAAGCCAAAAGCCCCAAGCCGCCAAGTCACTGTGAAACAACGCTCAAGGAGGAAATTTAACAGAAACACATTCAAAGATATAAAACAAGAAACATCTTCTTCAGTGGAAGCCAACCCCAGAGTAAGATATAAGATAAATAGAACAAAAATGGGAAACCAAACTGAAGAAGCCCCCCAATACACGCTGTGCTACTGGGAAAAGTACTCACTCGTCTACCAAGAATACAATCAGAAATCTTGGGTGAGAGAGAGAGAGAATACTTGGGAAAAGGCTGAAGAACGCCGTCAACTCTTTACTTCTTACGGGTCCTGCTCTGCAGAAATGCAGATGAAGGAACAAAAGAAGCAAAGCACACACGTGTCAAGTAAAGAAGAGGGGCCAATCGAAGAAAATATGCAAAAAGCAGCATTTCAAGGCTGGTGAAAGAGACAGCAGCAATTCAAAATATGCGAGCATCACACCCAACCAAAAGTGTTAAGGATTAAAGTCAACGGCAAAATTACAAACATAGTTCGATATACTTCTGGTCTACGAACGAACGGATGTTGAAAGCACAAGCTAAAGAGATGGTAAGAATATTGCGAGAAAGATGGTGTGTGATTTTTATCAACAGAACCGAAAATCTGTGGCATCAACACCTATAACGAATCTACACTAGCAACAACACCCACATCCCATCCATCCCCACCAACGAGTGGAAAGTTAAAAGTGTGATTGAAAAGCTGATGAAGAAGGCTGCTGGAACAGACAGTAACCGCTGAAATATTTCGGCGGTTACTGTCTGCTCCAGCAGCCAAAAAATGAAGGAATGAATATGCTGCGGCCAACACCCAAGTTTCTTTTACGACAAAACCAACCATTGTTTAAAATGTAATCTTCATAGCAAATATTGAAAAGCTCCTACAGAAGCTGCTACTGTTGATATGCAGATGTCCACCACATCTCGCATAGCTCTACAAATTTATTGAAAAACCTTTAGTATTCAGTTTGTAACAATTAAATTGTTTTCAAATTCGATGATCATATCACAACCTCACATCGCATCGAATCTACTTTTGTACTTTTGTCACGAACTGTATACACAACACAATCTATTTGACCAATGTTGATTTCAAATCCGGTTCCGTAAATTTGGCTTGTTGCAGTGCTTGTACGGTTCATTCTACAAAATTTAAAATAAATCTTTCATTTAGAGTCGTGTTTTAACAAGTGTCACAGCGTGCTCGTGAAATAAAATTTATTATAAAATTCATTGGCGAAATACTAGTAAATGAAAAGTGCTGGTTCTAAAAGTTAGTTTCACGCACGAATATTAAAAATAAATCTTATAATTAGCCAAGGTAAATGAAATGCGCAATGCATATTCTCGTGTTATCGCACACTTAGGCACATTACAGCTTTCGATATCACAGAGGCTAACCATAGTATATTTGCCCAAGTGGTCTTGTCTTCTGCCAGCTAGCGCAGGACATGAGCGTAGGAACTGAACAAGATTTTCCTCCTCCTCCTCATCCTTCCAGCTGCAAAAGTAATTTGCATCCAAACCCAGCCGGTAAGTACCCTTACAATTCTACCTAAGTCACGCTTCCTTAGTGTGATTAGGATCTTGAATCGCTTCAAGCTCAGCTCAAGCCATACTTGCTGGCCATGACTCGCTGCTTTCAGCACAGACATAGGCGTTCCTACACATTCGCTCCCTGGTTCCAGTTAGAGAATCGTACCATACCTTGTAAATTCGCCTGCCCTGCAATTTCCCTCAACGTCAGAGTGGCCCGGAACTCAGACCAACTAGATATTAAAGTGTTCACTCATCTCGTTAAGAGATGTGTGACAATCCGACGCCACTCTTGACGCCAGGGAACCTGATTGCAGTGAAAGAATACCCGCCCAATGGTTCACACAGATAGTGATATTAGTCAATGTTATTACACTGTACTTGAACCAGTTCATGACCTCTTCAATCGCTATAACTTCAGCCTGGTACACGCTGCAGCAATTAGGTAGTCGAAAAGTTGAACTTTACCCACAGAACACGTCAGCTCCCGTCACTCTACTATCGAGCTTGGAGCCGTCGGTAAAGAATTTAACTATCCCGGATCCATAATGAGGCCATTCTTCCAATCCTCCCTAGAGAGGAGAATCACCTTAAAACGCTTGCAAAAGCACAAAAGAGGTGTCATACAATCCAAATTCATCAGGTCGTCCCTCACAGAATTGACTATTGTTGAGTGTCTTTTTTGCAGGTACTTCCACCCCGAAATCGCGGTCTTGACCGCCATTTGCATACCGATAATATCCAATAGGAGAAGGTACAGCATGACCTCTAGGCACTAATGGGGGCCGTTTTCAACGCCCATCAAGAGCCGGCCACCATACACACACCATACAGTAGTACGGGCCCTACAACTGTCATGTAAAGCCAGTGCACCAGCTCCGGTTTCAAGCCCCATTTTCTTCCGATGATATTTTTACAAGAGTAGAGTGCCACAGTGGCCTTCTTCACTCTCTCTATCGTGTTTGGTTTCTAACTGCGAGCTTACTGTCGAGAAGAATCTGGCCTTATCAGTAAGGGCCAGCATAGTATCATCAACCTGGTGGAACCATTACCGACTATCTCTCGTTTAGATAGTAACGCATTCTGCATCACATCTCTGATTGTACCCAGGTGCTTTCCCGAAACTGCTATCGCTAGGTCGTCGGCATAATCAACCACACCTACTCCTTCCTCCTCTACTTCCAATAATAGTCCATTGATTAATACATTCCAAAGAAGGGGAGAGAGGACACTTTCCTGGGGTTGTTCCTAATTGCCTCAACTTTCACGTTGTTGAAAGCGCCCTCGATATCGAGAAATGCCACCAACGATTATTGAAAATAAAGTGACTTCTCAATTTCCCGAACCACGGTATGCAAACCCGTGTCCAGGGACTTACTCTTATGGTAAGCATGTTGTTGAAACTTTCCATGATTTTCTGCAGAAAATAAAACAGAGATATTAGTCTTAAGTCCTTAGGGTTGTTGTGCGAGCTTCTACCCGCTTTCCTTGATGAAAATTACCCTAGCCTCCCACCATTTCTTCGGGATATGCTCCAGCTTCATACACCTTTTGAAGATAACCTCCAGCCGGGGAAGTAAGACCTTCGAATTCTTCTGAATTTCTGCTGGTACAATCCCATCCGGACTAGCTGACTTAAAGGGCTTGAAATTTTTAATGTCCATTTTATCTTCCGTGTATTCAGAATATCCTCTGTACACAACAATTGGATGCCGCAGTCATCCCTAGACCTGCAGTCATCCAAGTGCCCCACAATCGATACAATCTCACTTCGCGGGAAGTGAGTTTCCATCAAAATATCAAGAGTCTCTTCAATAGAAAGCGTTCATTCGTCATCTGGTTTTATCAAATAGCCTGGAACAAGCTGGGCTGGTAGAGATAATCTTTTTTAAGCGAGAGCTATTCGAGACCCCTTTCATTCTATCACAGAAGAGCCTCAACGAATTAATTTGCGACTTCCTTGTTTCCCTTTTGCATAATCTGAGGCATTCCTTATAGAAGTCTCAGGCTCGACTTTCTCTCGATCTTTTCAATTTATTGAAAGCAGATCCACAAACTTTTCTGCACTCCGCAAGTGCCGAGGAACGCCAAACAGGCTTTCGCTTACCCCTCAGCTTTGTTAATTGGTAAGCTTCCCTCATAGAGGTA
Organism: Nephrotoma guestfalica; assembly: GCA_963691935.1. Lineage (NCBI taxonomy): Eukaryota > Metazoa > Arthropoda > Insecta > Diptera > Tipulidae > Nephrotoma > Nephrotoma guestfalica. The sequence continues at coordinate 254,361,310 of OY829913.1, forward strand.
TTGCAAGCCCTAGTAAGGGTATCCACCATTGAATCCAGATCATTACCCGTGTCGGCGAGTCCTGAGACTCTAGATAGAATAGTGCCCTCCAATATCTCCCTCTATAAGCGCCATACCGTCCTTCTGAGGTTTCTGAACACACACTGATTTGTAATTTTGAGATTGAGTTTAAGCGTTAAGTACGGATGGTCAAAGAAGGAATGCTCCTTCGCCACTCTCCATTCCCTGATCATGGATGAAATAAGATATATCTCCTTCGTTGACTTAGCAAGTCTGAGAAGTAGCGTTGCCGAAGTAGCCTTGATGGGTTGTAAATTTATATGCACAAACCTGATCATTGGTAACAGTATTTACTCACCTTATCACGACAGCCGTGCTACGTCGGTTAGTTGGACTCGACGGAGTCGACAGTATCCTCCATCTCACTCCCTTGGCAGTCCCTAAACTTAAGGAGGTCCATATCTCCCCCCTCAGAGTTCAATGTATCCCCCTTCCCCATGCCTAGAGCTAGACGATCTCTAAGATCCCTAGTTCACCCCTCACTTGGGTTCGTCACTAACCGTGATGTTTCCTCAGGAGAGGTACCATTCGTCGAGCTTCCCTCAACAGGCTGGACCTCTTGCTCTCTCTTCGCGGGAAGCGCAGTGATCGGGTTTAGCCCGACCTCGTCCTTCCTAAACACCTTAAAAGTAACTGAGCCGAAGCCGAAGTTTATAACCCCTTTGATTACTCGTGTTAATATCTGTTCATTTAATTTTGGTGCTTATAAAGGAGAATCCGCTTTTATTGTATATAACTTGCAGGTCTTTCTTAATCTAGAATGACGAAATTTGATTAGTGCGTGATTGTTAAGTAAAGTTCGGACGAAACTCCTGCAATCATTTTAATAAAAACGTTAAACAAAAACAACCAAATAATACAATGATTAGTTTAAAAATAGTCATTTACGATGTAGCAAGCACGATTTAGCACTGTACATGCTGAGCATATTTTAAAATTTTGAAAAATTACTTTAGAAGAACATTTAGAACCAAAATACAAACTCCTATTCCGTTAAAAACAACCTATAGTCTGCCCAATTGGCTACATTTCATTCGACTCCGAGGGATTTTCTGTTGTCGAGTCTGTGCGGATGATAATACTCGGCCGTCCTGTTTCGTTGTCAACAAAGATAAGGGACAAGAAACGGTTAACACCAATATGTCTAGTAGCTAGAGTTAGGAAGGTAATGGTTATTAATTGCAATTACAGGTCCCCCTCCTATAACATGGTAGATAGGTTCCTATAATATGGCGTGTTATGTAAAACCGTGTAATAAGAGAATAGAAGCTAGTATAAAAAGGGAGGTCACACCTTTTGCAATCCCTTCTGCAATTTTGGAGTTCCGATTTGAATTTTCGGCTTCTTTCTGTGGAAGGGTCTGTATTTAAGAAAAAAGGAGCCCAACTTTTCAGTTAAGTTTAAACCTTGTCGTTTTTTAGTATACAATTATTAGCACCACTATCTTCTTCAGAGCTAGAATCGATTTGATTTACATTGGTTAGGGATACCATTTCTACCAAATCTGCTTCTTCGACTTCTTTTTCCACTAGTAAATCTTGAATGTCTTCATTAGCCATATTCCCAAAACCTTCTCCTTCGATCAATCTATCAAGTTTTAATATGCAACCAATTTCATTTTCTGCTGATTCTTGCACGCGTTCTATTTCATCTGATGCTGGCCATAACTTTTTCCAACATACATTTAATGTTGTAATTTTCACGTCTTTTATAGCGATAACGATATGATTTCGATAAAGTGATTAATTGAAAATTGCTTCCAAGCAAGAAGTTACGTCTCTTTTGATGTAATAAGTTTAGCGGTTTGAAGTTTAAATTTTTCAGCTTTAAAAAAATTTACACCTCTGGCAAAAAACTATTTAGAAACCATCTATAAACCTAAGACCTAACCAATATACCAGTAATGTGTTCTAATGTATGCCTTTTAGTGCACGGGGATCAAAAGATCTATAAATTAGCATGTGGTGTTAAACATTCCACCAAAGTATAGGGTTTTCCAATAGAAATGATATGATTTTTACGTGACGTTTCGGCCATTTGTAATATGTCATGATCTGTCATTTTTTGTTTCATTGTTTTCAGTAATGTTTACAATTTGATTTTGCCTTGGAACATCTTGATAACGATAACGATTTTTTTTAAAAAATCATCTTCTCCTCTTCTTTTCATCTTCTTTTAAAAAAATCATCTTCACATGAGGCTCACTTTCATCTGAGTGGTGCGGTAAATAAACAAAACTGCCGATTCTGGTGCGAAAAAAATCCACAAATTATTCATGAAAAACCATTACATTCACCTAAATTGACAGTTTGGTGTGGCTTTCGGTCTGGTGGGATCATCGGTCCGTATTTTTTTCGAAATGTTACTTCACCGTTACTGTCAATGGAGATCGGTATAGATCGATGATAACCAACTTTTTATGGCCAAAATTGGAAGAAGTTGATCTTGACAACATTTGGTTCCAACAAGACGGGGCTACGTGCCACACAGCAAGTGCAACAGTTGAATTATTGCGAGAAAAGTTTGGATCATATCACTCTTATTGGAAAACCCTATATATGGTATTACTTCGCAAAAGCAAAATTAAACGATCGTTTGATACCTTGAATCCGGGTGCAGTTTTTTCATTTTTTGATAAGTATGTTCGGTTGGGAATTTTTTTCCACAAAAGCCTGGTTTAATCAGCATTGAAAACTTGAAGCGCTGTGTATCCTTGATCTTTAATAATTTTTTTAATTTTTTCTGGATATGACTTGGCCGCTGCATGATCTGCCAATGCAATTTCTTCTTGAATTTTTATGTTATGAAGTGAAAAACGAGTTTTGAAGTTTTCGAATCAGCCTTTACTTGCTAAAAAATCTGAGTGCACAGATGATTCTCCATTTTTTTAAGGTAATTATAAACTTTAAGCGAGTTTTGCTTAATTATATTACCGTCTAATTCGTTTTTGACAGCTATCTTCAATCCAAATGCTAAGTGCTTTCTCTATTTTCTCAATAATCAGCGCACAAGAACGAGCTGCATATTTTGCGGATATCGAAGAAATTGCAACAACAACTAATTTTATTTTCACTTTTTTTAATGGTGCGGACTGTTGCTTAAATTTATAGAAAATAAATAAAATTTGCGTATTCACTCAATTGTTTTTTATGGGTATTCCCCCCAATTAGATTGTGTCAATATCAAGGGTCACCTGTACTCTGTTCTCTGTAGGCTAGAAAGTTATTTCGGACAATATTATAAAAATGTGGTGCCGCCAAAATGCGATATAATCGGAGACTGGACTGAACTTAAATCGCACATACAGGTTCTACTTGTTCGCAATTATTTGTTTTAACTTTTTTGTATTTTGGCTCCACCCTTTATAAATTATTCCCATATAAAAACTTCTCCTCTCAATCAATCTTTGCAATACTTTCGAATTAACAATTTTTTTTATTAATAAATAAAATAATAAAAATTATTTTTTGTTTTTTTTTATTTAGGTGAAAATATGGTTTCAAAATCATAGGTACAAATGTAAAAGACAGGCAAAAGAAAAAGCAATGGCAGAACAAAATCAACATAATCAGGTAAAAATAAATAAATTCTTTCTCTAATATTATGCATGTCCAAAAAAAAACCAAATTTGTATTGATTTAACAAAAAATATATTGATTGATTTGAATTAAAAATGGAAAGCTCGTGATTCGCACTCTCAACGGGACAAATGAATCGAACGATTCCTGGGGTCGACGACATATATAATATCGGGTTTTTCACAATGGGGTTGTAACCTACCCACATGTCAATCATTTGAAATTTGTTGAACAAATTTGTTAATTGAAATTTGTGGCCACAGCCCCTTTGTAAAAGTCCCGATATTTATATCGCCGATCCCAGGAATCGTTCGAATCGTTTATCCCGTTAAGAGAACGTAGCATGACCATTCCAGAAATCCTACCCACATATCAATCTTTTGAAATTCGTTGAACAAATTTGTTTAACGTAATTTGTGGCAACAACCCCTTTGTATAATACCCGTTATTTATATAGCTGACCCCAGGAATCGATCGATTCGTTTGTCCCGTTATGAGAACGTTTCACGAGCGGTCTATAAAACCTACCCACATGTCAATCTTTTGAAATTTGTTGAACAAATTTGTTAATTGAAATTTGTGGCCACAGCTCCTTTGTAAAAGTCCCGATATTTATATCGCCGATCCCAGGGATCGTTCGAATCGTTTATCCCGCTAAGAGAACGTAGCACGACCATTCCAGAAAACCCACATATCAATCTTTTGAAATTTGTTGAACAAATTTGTTAATTGAAATTTCTTGCAAAAACCTATTGATTGTGCAACGTTTATTGCATGCAACATCTTTGGAATTTTTTGGGACATATTTCACTTGGGTCTAACATTTGATAATATTAACATAATTTTTTATTTTGCTTATTTATTTATTTATTTAACAGTCAGCGAGTTCACCGCGTCGAGTGGCCGTACCTGTACTTGTTAAAGATGGTAAACCATGCTCAAGTAGTTCAAATTCAAATCAGCAACAACAGCAGCAACAAATGAGTTCCAGTAATACCTCGGTAACAAGTGGTAATAATTTAGTTTCAGTTGATACACCAAATACCCATTCGCCCGATACATCGTCCACCCTCCTATCAAGTTACAATGGTGGCCAACATTCCCAAATGCTACAGCAGCCATGTAACAATACACTTATGTCAAATAGTTTAGCAATGGCTTATCGTAATCAAAATAATTTTATGACAAATAGTCATCAACAGCAATGTGGTAGTTATTTACCACTTCAGGGTAGAGCATGGTAATATTAGTTGAAACTTTTTAGTTTTATTATATTTAGACATATAAAATATGTTTTAGTTTTTATTTAAAATTTAATGAAAAAAAATCCACTTTGTAATAAAATACTGTCGACCTTAATATACATAAATTAGGATATTATATTTATATAGATAAAAATGGACAGGAGGATTACCTAGATACTCTCTCGGTGTAATATGGAATTTTTTATTTTTGTTCATATTACCTTTCTAAAATACTCATTTTCATAACCGTACCACTTTATATTTAATTTTGTAATTTGTTCAAAAATATTTTTAATTTTAGGATATAACAATATTATGTTTGTGTTTAAAAAATTAGTAAAAAAAATCGTGCAAGGTGCAAGGTAACCCGGTGGGATATTTTTCACACCAAGTTTCACAGAAGGACCACATATTGATAATATTGACCGAATTTTCGAAATCTCATTTTCAATTATCAAGAATAACGGATGCGCATAAAAGGTGGCTAATTCGTATTTACATAAATACTTTTTAGGTACCTGCCCAAAAACTAAAACAAAAATTATCGGACCATCCGAAGGGTTGGATATTCTTATTAGAAAAATCGCTTTACCAAACGTTGGAGAAACAGTGGGTTTCAAATTTTCTAAGATGGCCATTGCTTTGTACTTTTTTGGCCAATTTTTTTTCACAATTTTACAATTTCAAATAATTATGGAAATTTAAAGTATTAAATTTGACATTAACTGAGTAAAAAAAGATGTGTTGCACATTAAGGGTGGGCCAAATAATTTTTTTTTTTAAAATGCAATAAAACAAAGTTCGCAATATTTTTTCAAATTCATTTTTTCATTGTAAAGAACAATCATTTCGATTAATTATGGAATACTATTTCATTCATATGACTGCTTCGGCTGGCCTTGACGTATTTCATACGGCCGGACCAATTTCTGAGCACATTTTCAATGGTATGCGGCGTTATGGCCAAATCACATCAGCATTTCGGCTGATAATTCGATCTTCGAAGACAGTGTGCAAAAGATCAATTGAAACGTGTGCTGTGTGGCAGGAAGTGCTCTTGTTGAAACCAAATGTTGCCTATGTCCACCTCTTCAAGTGCCGGGAACAAAAAATCGTTTATAAGAGCGCGGTAGCGCTCACCATTGACAACGGCGGCTCCTTGCACATTTTCAAAGAAAAATGACCCAATGATGCCACCGGACCAAAATCCGCACCAAACAGTCACTCGTTGAGGACAGCATCGGCTTTTTTTCTTTTTCTTCCTAAGTCGATCACAAACCAACTCAGCGAACCGAAAACGCAATGGGTAGTCTCTTTGCTTCAATTCCCGAACCAATTGAACTTTATACGGTGTCATACCAAGGTCTTTATACAGAATTCGTCGCCATGTGGTGCGTGAAATGTTCAATTCTTGAGCACGATGACGAGTTGACGTTCCCGGCGACTCACGCACATTCTCCGCTACAGCATCAACATTTTCGGGTGTACGCTTGATTGGCTGCTTGGTTTGTGTTGGTTTATTAATTAGCAAGCCTGTTTCTGTAACTTTATTCACAAAATAACACACATATGGAGCTCCCGACGCTTCGTTTCTTCCTTAAACCGCACGCAATTTTCGTAGTAATGTTTCAATATTTCCCAGCGTTCAAGCGAATACACAACCATTTTTGTTCAGCGGAAGCATAAAACTGACTTTCTGTCAAATCAGAAGTGACATAACCCTTACCATACTCAAAATAACCGCTAGTTCAACAAAAAAAAAAAGTTAGATGACCCACCCTGTATGTCCATAAAACATACAGACAGTTTTATGCAATTGGAACTTTCGATGTGTAATCGCTGCACTAATCACAAAAAATGGCCTGGTGTGAGCACGTTAAGATCCGCCGGATCCGAGGACATTGGTGTTAGAGGGTCTTGAGTTCATAACTGCTTCAATTTGAGTTAAAACCGTACTAAACTCCTCATAAGTGAGTGTTGAATTATTCAGCATTTGGTTCATGTGATGTTTTGCTGATGTTATGCTGATTTGACAGCGGCCTCCCAAAGGCCACCAAAATGCGGCGATCGAGATGGTATATGTGACGAACAACTCTCGAAGTTCATCTAATTGACGTCTTCCACCAACGAAATTAGTAGCGTTATCGCAATATAGAGTTCAACATAAACCTCATCGACTGACGATTCTTTTTAGCGCCGCAATAAATCGGATGACAGGTTACTCACTAACTCCAAATTTACAGCTTTCGTAGTAAAGCTATATATGCTTTAGCTGGACGTTGACCACGATGTTTGTAAGAAATCATTATTGGACCGCAAAAATCCACTCCAGACACTAGAAACGGACGAGCTGGTTGAACGCGGCGCGACGGTAGATTCGCCATTATCTGCTTATAAAGAACAGGACAATGCTTGAAACATATAATGCAGCGTTGTACTATTATGCGGGCAATGTCTTTTCCATTAATAATCCAGTATTGTTGCCTGATTACAGCTAGAAGTGCTTGAGGTCCAACGTGAAGATTCTTATTTGACAAATATTTGACAAGCGGAAATACAAATTGTCTATTTTTTGGTAATAATATGGGATGCTTTGATTGTACGACAAATTTGATTCCTGAAGGCGCCCTCCAACTCGAATTATTCCTTCGTTGTAAAGGAATGGTCGTAGCCTCTGGATGTAACTATTGTTATGCAAATGCTTATTTGTGACCAATCTTCTATAATCTTCACTAAACGATTCACGCTGAACGATACGAACGAACCATCAGCTTCACAGCTCTTGAAAGTTCTAATGGTGTAAAGGAAGAGCCAGTAACATCTTCTGGCTCCGTATTACGTCTTAGAATTTTACAATCGAGGAAACGAAGGACGTAAGCAAAAACACGTCACAATTGACTGAAAGATTTCACGAACTTGCACGACGTGATGATGTTTTCTTGTGAGTTTGATGAAGTTGGTTTGGCCAGCACGCGGTAAGATCAGTTAAAAAATCCGATCCAACAATGAGCTATTTTGGTTTAACAATTGTTTAGGAAACATGCCTCGAGATACAACATCGGCTGGATTACGTTTTGTATCTACATGATTCCATACATATTTTTCAGTTAATCGCTGGATAATCGATACACGATTAGACACGAGCGTTGACCAATTTGATGGGTGCAAAACAATTTCCGAATCAGTCCAGCAACAAATCCTTTCGAAGTTATAGGTTAGCTCTGACAGCTAACAGTTCAGCTGCACATAACTCAAGCCGTGGCAAAGAGACACTTTTTATGGGTGCAACACGAGATTTGGCACAAAGTAAACGGCAAGTGCTTACATCGTTATCGATTAATGACAACTGTTCTCGAAATCTCACCCACTGTAATTTATAACTCTCAGGTAATGGATTATTCCTATCAATTTTTAAACGCCACAGATGTTGTAAGAATATTTTCGCCTTTACAATGATGGGGCTGAGGATGCCCAAGTGATCGAATAGTGTGGCGATTTGAGAAAATACTCTTCGTTTTATAATGGTGCATTCTTCGGACTTATATACATACAGGGTGTCCGCCGGGAAGGTATACTACTTTGTGTGTTAAGATTTTTGATTAAATGAAAGAGAATAGATCTTATATTGATAAATGTTTTATTTAATGTCGGCAATTATGTATGGAATACAATATCAGATAAATTTCCGCCTCTGTTAGCCTGACAAATGCGAGCCCTTTTGAGCACATTTTTCATTACATTCTCACACATTTCACGCGGTATTTAATTAATTTCACCACGAATATTTTGTTTGAGTTGCTCAAGCGTTTCTGGTTTGTTTGCATAAGCCTTGCTTTTTAGATATCCCCACAAAAAGAAGTCCGGAGCAGTCAAATCGGGCGAACGTGGAGGCCAATCAACATTACATTTTTTGAAATAACTTGTTGTGGAAAGAGTTCTCGCAGTAATTCCATTGTAATCCTGGCTGTATGCGATGTGGCACCGTCTTGTTGATACCACATTGAGTTTGATTAACGCCCAAAGTATGCTGTTGTGGCGTTAAAAAGTTTTCAATCATATCACGATATCGCTCCCCATTCACAGTTACCGTTACGCCGTTTTCATTTTCAAAGAAGTAAGGTCCAATGATTCCTCCTGACCAAATTGCACACCAGACTGTCACTTTTAATGAATGTAAAAGTGACTGATGAATAATGTGAGGGTTTACCATTGCCCAGAACCGACTATTCTGTTTATTCACATATCCATTTAAATGAAAATGTGCCTCGTCACTCATTATGATTTTTTCATGAAAATCGGGGTTGTCATGGGCGAGCTGTAACATCCTATTGGCATATGTGCGGCGGCGTAAATGGTCTTGTGGAAGAAGCTCTTGTGTCAACTGAATCTTAAATGGAAACAAATGCAAATCCTTGTGCAAAATTGTGGCCAAACTTGTTCTTTGAAGACCAAGCTCCTGAGCACGGCATCGAATTGAGGTTGATGGATTGTTTTGAACACTTTCTTGAACAGCAGTAATGTTTTCAGCCGATCTTGCAGTACGTTGTGGCCCATGCTTGGGTCTATCACTTACAGACCCTCTTTCTTCGAAATCATGCACTACACGATAAATAGTGCGTTTTGTTGGCACGTTGTTTCTCCCAAAAATTTCACGTAACTTTCTCATCGTCACAGTAATCGATGATTGATTTTGATAAAATGTTTTAACGATTAAAACACGATGGTTTATCGAATATTTTTCCATAATAAATTTTCCACGTGTCTACTTCACGACTGTCAAGTATGAATTGTCAATACTAATATTCGCCTAAATGGCGGCAAAACAAAGTAGTATACCTTCCCGGCGGATACCCGTACTTGTATCTAAAGATGTCGTCTTTAGTATACCAAGAGAGTCCGAGAGTCCTGACGAAATCCCTTGTATCTATGGAAACCCTTTGCTCGTGATGTTCCGGTCGAATATTGTCTAATAACTTCGGATCGTTAGAAGCCCACTTCCGTAATTGAAACCCCGCCGACGCTAGAATATTGTTTATTTCTCGCTGCAGTTGTACAGCTTCATCAAATGTATCTGCTCCCGTAAGCATATCCTCAACATAGAAATTTTTAATAATGCATTTAGAAGCGAGTGGTAGAGCTGTTTTATTTCCGATCGCAAACTGATGAAGGCATCGAATAGCTAAAAGAAAAAGCTGCGGCGGTCCCAAATGTGACGGTTTTTTGCCGATATACACCAATTGGATCCGTAGGCGAAAATCGCCACAAAATGCATTGTGGATAAGTTTGTTCAACATCCACGAGAATTTGCCGATACATTTTTGTAATATCTGCCGTCAATGCGTATCGACGTAATCTAAACCGCAATAATGTTGAAAGAGCATTGAAAGAGTAACCGGTTGCAGTTCTGCAGGATGTGTCGAAAACGATACCTAGTCATGTAGAGTTGCTTTCCGGTTTAAATACACAATGACGAGGAAGAAAATATTTAAGATTTGTTCGGATGTCTCAATTTTCTCCATGTGATTTAACGTCTCATATTTTCTTATACATTGCTCATAAGCCCTTCTAACTTCTGGCGCTCGAATGCGATCTTACCCGATACAATCCATTCAAGTTTTGTATTTTGGGGCGTTGGCAGCTGCTTATCGATGGTATAACGGTTTGGAACAAGGAGACTATAAAATATTTCAGATCCGACAGACATATCCACCCGTTTCGAACGATAGAACTCGGAATCTGCTACTGGTGCATGACTCCATAGTTACGTAAAGTTTTTGCTTTATTTGCGTACGAACTTCATTTATGCCGCATATTGAAACGGGCTAAACAATCGCTTATAAAACTTAATTGCGAACCCGAATCGAGCAAAATACGACATCTCAATAGATCCCCATGACGGTCGCGAACTTTTACTACGGCTGTAGCTAAAATGATCGACGCAGCCTTAGCGGCAATGTTGGCCTCATAATCTATTTCTTCTGCATGAGCACAGCCAAGCTTAAATTTTCTGATGTCCCACTTGGTTTAGCAATACTCCCATTGCTACTTGGTTGCTCGGGATTATAGGTTGCGATGTCATGCTTGCTATGGTGTCAGACTCCTTCTCCAAATGTAAAGGGGTATTATATTTTTGCCGACATTTTCGACAAGATCCTTTTCGACAAAACCGCACTCTGTGACTTCCTTGAAGACAATTGATACATAACGAAAGACGTTTGGCCTCATCAAAACGGGCCTTTGGTGTAAGCATATCGAATTGCTGACATCGATCTATGTCGTGTTCTTTGCTTTTCTTCTATTGTTGCATTCAGAGTTGTATGACGAGCCGCAGATCGCGTAGTGATTGAAGTTCGAGAAGTTGGTGGGGTTTAGTATTCAAATCGAAAGTGTACTCTTTAGCTTCCAGCACTTAACATCTCTTGGCGGGCCATGATTCTAAGTCCTCCCAAGTAGGAATCCTTTCCTTTAGAATAGTCTCTTCAAACTTCGCTAACTTCGTTAAGTGACTCTAAATTGGATTTAATGGTGTCAATTAAATCACGCAATGACGCTGCTGACTTGATCTCCGATTTTATCTCATGAATCGCCCGAATATGCGAATTAAAGATAATGCGTTTGTTTTCATAACGTTCCTTCAGTAACATGATTGCCGCTTGGTAATTCACTTTGGTCATTTCCATCGATCTTATGGGTTTGGATGTCGAGACGTCACCCAAACAATTTCGAAGATGTGTAAACTTTTCGACAGTAGTGAGGATGTCATCGTTGTCGACCAGTGCTACAAATGTTTTATAAAAATCATGTCAATCAGTATATTTACCCGAAAAACGTGGTAACACCAATTTTGGGAGGCGGGCTGGTCGTGCACCGGATTGGTTGATGACCGAATTCTGTGCCCCCATTTAGAAACTCGGCATTGATTCACGACGTGACTGAGCTTGTGCAGCTAGGAGTGTTGATTTTATGCTGCAATATGTGTCCTCAAAAAGTTCCCTGTGGTTGGTTTTCGCTTCACTTATATCCAGCCTTTCTATTTGCGATTGGATTCTTTGGAAATTTGAAGGTGAAAATGGGCCTCATCACTGAAGATGATTTTTCGATGAAAATCAGCAAAGATACAACGTTTATAGTGATCGACCAGCTTGGGTTCTTGTATTAACCGAATTTTAAAAGGCTTAAGACCTAAGTCTTTATGCAAAATACGGTGTAATGTCATTTGTGGACTGTCTGATTCCAAAGATCGACGAGGAATCGACAAACCTGGGTTTTCGTCAACACTACGGGCTACAGCAGCAATATTCTCAGTTAAACTATTGCCGGTCGAGAAGGTGCTTCACTACGACCCAAAAGTGCTTTAGTTTCGCGAACTGTGACTGCAAAATTTTCACCATTTTTGTAGTTAATTTTAACAATTTCAACGCGTTGTTGAAGCGAGTATCGTACCATTTTTAGTACTGGCGTAGTTTTTAGTTGTCAAATGTGAAAATGAAACCTCGTTCGTAGTAACCCGGAACATACATGATGTGACGACATATTACTGACAAGTTTGATTTTGTTCTTTAAAAAAACACGATAGAGCTAATTGCATTTATCTGTGACATTGATCGTACTCTCTGCAAAACTCGGTATACAGCATTTCTATAACGTACATTTTGAATTTTGAGACTGGAAGGGTTCTAATGTTAAGTGCTAATTCGTTAAAGAGATGCAAACCTCGGTAAAATATCTATATTTAATCCCAATCTGGGGCCCCACTAATAAGTAAACGTAACATTGTGGTACACCAGGTAAAATAGATCTAATAACTGTGAGGAAGTGTTTCCTAATTTAACAAATTGTTTACGATTTGATAGATAGTTTCTAAACAGACTGAGGACTTTATCACGAATTCCAACGTTATATAATTTCTCAATCTGTTTGACATGATCAACACAATCAAATGTCTTCATCAGATCGACAAAAATACAGCCTGTCGATTTACCTTCTTCTAGAAATCTGTAAATGTTATTCATCAGGCACAAGGTGGACAAAATAAGATTTTCAAATAATTTGGAAATGGTTTGCCAAATTTGTTACCATCCTTAAAGATTGGAATTATTTGAGCCAGTTTAAGCTTGTCTGGTAATTTAGAACGGCTGTGAACCATTTTGGATTCATGAAGCTTCTTTTCTACCTCACATTTAAGAAATGTAAGCCCACGTTTTTATGTATAGCAGTGACGTACTTCTATATGTTTATAATTTGTGTTGCTTTGCTCGGAAAACGATATGATAAGGAAAACCGATTATTTCTTGGATAAAAATACTTTAGCTGTCTAGCTTAGTACAATTTGCCCTTTGCTAGAAAGTAAAACTACATAAATAGACAATTAAATTTGTAAACCACATACAGAGCTGCCAAGAACTTTGATCCATGATACTTCAATGAATAAAATCATCACCACGCAATAAAATGTTAAAGCACAAATTCATGGAACGATTAGAAATAGCTATCACACTGTATTTCGGTAAACCACTCAAATACTCCAACACTTTTATGAAGCTTATAAATCCAACGGGCAAAAATATTCGATTGTACAAACAATCCATTCGTGTGGTCAAAATACATCTTGATGAACTCAATTCCGAGTAGAATTGAAGTATCTAATTTCTTTAACGCAGCGCTTAATGCAGAAAAATTCTTTAAAGTTGTCCCGCGATCACAGTAGCTCCATGTACTAAGCAATAAACAGTCTATATGCCATGTCCCAGCGGTTTCCCCAATTTTCAATTTTGTATTTAATTTGTATGGCATAAAGCTTTCGCCTGTTTGAGTGGTTTATAAGTCGACTAAGATTTTTAGGATCACAGGAATTCTTCTAAGACGTCATTAGGAGGTTACAATAGCTCCATGTACTAAGTAATAAACAGTCTATATGCCATGTCCCAGCGGTCTCCCCAATTTCACATTTTATATTTAATTTGTGTGACATAAAGCTTTCACCAGTTTGAGTGGTTTATAAGTCGACTAAGATTTTGAGGATCACACGGATTCTTCTAAGACGTCATCAGGAATTTATAATAGCTCCATGTACTAAGTAATAAACAGTATACATGCCATGTCCCAGCGGTTTCCCCAATTTTCAATTTTGTATTTAATTTGTATGGCATAACGCTTTCACCTGTTTGAGTGGTTTTTATGTCGACTAAAATTATGAGGATCACAGGGATTATTCTAAGACGTCATTAGGAGGTTACAATAGCTCCATGTACTAAGTAATAAACAGTCTATATGCCATGTCCCAGCGGTCTCCCCAATTTCAAATTTGTATTTAATTTGTATGGCATAAAGCTTTCACCAGTTTGAGTGGTTTACATGTCGACTAAGATTTTCAGGCTCACACGGATTCTTCTAAGACGTCATCAGGAACTTATAATAGCTCCTTGTACTAAGTAATAAACAGTATACATGTCATGTCCCAGCGGTTTCCCCAATTTTCAATTTTGTATTTAATTTGTATGGCATAACGCTTTCACCAGTTTGAGTGGTTTATAAGTCGACTAAGATTTTGAGGATCACACGTATTCTTCTAAGACGTCACCAGGAGGTTATTTATTTATTTATAAATGGTGCCTATAGTGCCGACTACAAAAGATTATATAAAGCTTTTTTGAATGAACTTCTCGACAAGTGACCATCGAAAGCTCCGTAGACCTTGTTGAACACCCGCGATACCCTCGGAATTGGATCAGAAAGACCGTAGTTCGTTACCGCTCGATCGATGAATATAGCTCCACTGCGTTGACGCATTCGACGTTCGGGAGCGTACAAGTGATACGTGCTAGTAACTCGATACAATCAACACGGAAATTGATGATATCACGCACAAACAGCGCGGAAGTTACGTCTCGGCGATTGTCTAGGCTGAAGAACGTAGTCCACGGCACTACTGGATGGTAAACGTCGTAGCGCGAACAAAATAAACTGTTTCTGAACACTCTCAACCCTCTCAGAATGACAGTGGTAGGAAGGTGACCAAACAGGAAATGCACACTCCAAAATGGACCGAACAAAGCATACGTATAATGATGTCAAAGTTAACGGGTCACGAAAGTCCTTGCAGTTTCGTTTAATGAAGCCAAGCATAATGTACGACTTTGAAATAGTGGCATTAACATGTCTGGTAAATGTAGCGTCAGATTCAAAGATCACACCAAGATCCGAAATGAACTCAACCCGATCAATGGTTTCGTTGTACAGTTGATATTGATAAAAAACTGGCGAGCGGATACGGAAGAAAGAAATAGTTTTGCATTTAGTCGCGTTTAAAGCCAGCAAGTTGTTAATTGATCAGCTGCAAAAGCGGTTTAAGTCGTATTGTAACTTTTCGCAGTCTAACACGCTAGAGACCCGGGCGAAAATCTTTATGACATCTGGGACAGAGGCAATTGGCAAACTTAAAACATTTTACAACGTCGTTAATAAAAAATGAAAATAACAGTGGGCCGATATGGCTACCTTGAGGCACGCCGGATGACGCCCTAAATAATGGACAGAAAGAGTCCAGAATCTTAACAGATTGCCAACGATCTGAGAGATAAGAGCGCAACCAGTCGATGGGAATGAAATCACAGTCAAGACTCTCTAACTTGTTAATAAAAATGGAGTGATCAATCACATCGAAAGCCTTTGCGAAGTCTGTGTAGAAAACGACAAGCTGCTGCTTGGAGCTTAGACTGTAGATGACCACAAAATGAATACAAGTTAGACACGGTAGACCTAACGGGATAAAATCCATGCTGAAAAGGAGAAATTAGTCTCTTGGTATGGAAGTGTGGAAGTTTCGGTAAGACAGAGAGAATGGCGATCCCACGATAATTACTTACCTCACTTCTATTACCCGCCTTGAAAATTGGATGAACGCATGATATTTTCCTGGGATCTGGAAAAATACCACGATGAAGGCTTCCGTTAAACAAGAAGGTAACTGCAGGGGCAAGACTTACAGCACAACGTTTGAATAGGATCGGTGGAAGGCCGTCATAACCCGCTCCCTTGCTAACGTCGAGAGGGAGCAGTTGACCCAGAACCTACTGTTCGGTAAGTTTGAAATGATCGAGTACAATGGAGGTGGAAGTAGTAGGAGAACCGGTGTCTGTTGACCGAAGTGGCTTGTAAACCGATGCAAAGAATTTGGCATTTTTTTTGGGATTGGATGTCAAAACTTGCTCGATTTGCACTACGTAATTATTGAAAAGGAACCAATTAAGGGTCTTAAATTCATTGCGGGCATTAAAGAAATCGGGATAGTATTCTTGGAATGAAACTTGTTGCGTCATTTCTCGAGCAGCATCAACTCGGTATTATACCATGGCTCCCGAAAGCCGGATTTATTATTGATAACCCACGGATCGTGTCTCTCGATACCACTCTCGAGAAGCTCGTTGAATCTGTGCACCGTGTCATTCAAATCTGCACCGCGCTGTAAAATATCCCGATCGGCAGAAATTTATTAAAGTGAAAATCGTTGGAAAAATAATTAGTTGAACATTTTGTATAAAAAATCGCGTCCAGTGAAGTCCAAGCACGGAGAAACATCGGCATGCAAGACGTCGTTGGCAAATAGCAGGTCCAGGAATTTCCCTCGACTGTTGCTGAAGTGGTTAAGCTGCGTTATGGATATGGAAGCGAAGTAATCGATGATAGTCAATGCTTTTTCGTCGGTCGAGGATGAAGAGAACACACCGTCGACATCGTTCCAAGATATACCGGGTAAGTTAAAGTCACACACGATGATAATTTGATCACAAGGGCGAACTGAAGGTATAACGGCTGAGGTTACAGTTTATATGCCATGTCGCAGCGGTTTCCCCAATTTTCAATTTTTTATTTAATTTGTATGGCACAACGCTTTCGCCTGTTTGAATAGTTTATATGTCGACTAAGATTATGAGGATCACAGAGATTCTTCTAAGACGTCATCAGGGGTTTACAATAGAAATTTAATCTTACGTGAATTTTTTAAGATTTTTTTTTATAAAATTCCAATTTGAAAATATCGGAAACGGATAATTGTTTAGAAAGGGATAGCACTTCTCATTTCTTTCTGATTTTATATATCTATCTCATTAAAAAATATGTTTTACAGTGTAACACTAATCCACAAAAGAAGTTTAATGATCCAATTGGAAACATATACGTTTACTTGTTAATTTTTTATTAGAAACTTCACTGACGTCAGTTTATAGAAATATTTGTAAATTGTCCACAGTTACTCACGGTTAATTGTGTCAAACACAACAGTTCTATCTCTGGTAAACGAGGATAATATAAATGGAACGGGTTTGAAACCTACCATGAAAAGAAATCTACTTTTGTAAAAAAAATCATGAATAGCTGCGTCTGGTCAGAGGTACTTCTAAGTAGTTTGCTACGGTAAATGGAACGCAGCAACTATAAATTGTTTTCGATATGGCGGCCAACTCCCACTTAATTAAATTACAAGAAGATCCATTTGTTGGAAATTGAATTAGAAATTTGGTCATTTATCGCGTCTAGCCAATTTTTGTGAAATTTGTTGATGAAAAACGTTATACGGGTTACAAGATAATTTGAAATTGAAGGGAGCATTACTCTAATTTACGAAATTGATGGAATGGTTTTATATTTTTTATTGTTAATTAGTGATATAATACGGAATTGATTGTTCTATAAGAGTACATAGTGCATAAATAATAGTTTGTTTATTGTGTCAGGTAAATTAGGGCAATTAAAAAACTCATTCCACCTGAGCAATGTATAAACAAAATTATTATTACTAGGAAATATGCATTCCAATTATAAAATACTTCGACGAAATCCAACCATAATAGTGTACAATAACAATACCATTCAAAACTTGCTAATTAATCAAAACTATAAAAATTTATTTGTATTTCATATTACAACATCGATATGCAAATTAATTTATAAACAATTCACAATCATAAATATGTATACGTATAAATAATTGTGATATAAAACAAAACAAAACTTAAGTAATATTAAATCGTAAATAAATAAATTACGTCCCAATTAAAATATTTTTTTTAATTTAAAACACAAAAATATTTTATTTTGCTTTAATATTAGAAACTTTATTTAAATTAATTTATGAAAATTTTATAAATCCAGTGATTTTTATGATAAAATATAATTTTATTGTGTAACAATGATATTTTGAAGTTCCATGCGGAAAATATGCATTTTCGAAGTGAGTAACAAAATTTTTCGATTACCAAAAATATTTTAAACACAAATTTTTCACTCTTTTATAAAGAATGTGTTTATTTTGCTATAGTCCTTTATATTTTCAAACCTAGTGTGTAAAATGTTTGTTTTCTGCACGAACAGGGAACATCACATAAATAACCATCCTTTAAGTGTATTTTGAACTATTCGGGCCTTTTGGGAGTAGTAAAACCAAGTTTCATATAAAATTAGTTAAAATATTTTATATACAGGGTGGCTGTAAAAAAAGTAAAAATGTAAAAAATGTTCACAAATATTTAAATTTTCGAATAGCATTAGCAGTTTTCGATTTGGCCACCCTTAGCTGCGATTATGGCCTTCAAACGGCCGACAAAGCTACTGCGGTATTTTGGCCCATTCCCGGCGAAGCGCTTGCTTGAGATGATCGACACTTTGTATTTTTTTGTCCCAACCTTGCTCTTCAAAATACTCCAAACTGACAAATCTAGCGGATTTTGTGCCCAAGGCTTCAACGCTTCCTCCAACACATGATCCCGATAAATTTGAGGATTTATCTTGATGCCATGGTCCAAAAAAACGAGCGGTGAACGGCTTTCGGCCGCATCGGCCCATCACCATCGGTGGCGCTTGGTTTCGAGTGGCAATCCGGTAGTCCAAATTTTCAGTAGAACGGCCAGGCAAGTAAAACCGGTCGTTTTGCTTGTTCACATATTGCTCAATAACGAACGGTGACTTATCGGAGAAAACCAAATTCGGCAAATCGCCACTTTCGTGCAAGCGTCCTTTGCTCTTTCCACACTACCTTTTTTTTAGCATCGGTGAGACCATGCGTTTTATGGAATTTCAAGGCCTTTAGCCCAAGATGATCTTTCAATATGTGCTGCATCCGTTCGAGCGAAATGTTCGCCTCATGAGCCATTTTTCTGCCGCTACGGCGCATATTCCGAGCCAATTTGGCCTTCACCTTCCGAATGATATCCGGCGATGTTGCAGTGCGTTTTTGCTCGCCACCATGGCATTCTGCAATGCTACCAGTATCGTTATAACGATTTATGGTGCGAAACGCAAACATTTGATTCACATGCAGATGTTTTAACTGGTTAACAATCTGCGGCTGTGGTTTTCCAGCCAAATAAAGAGCAATCAAACTGTTACGCTTGAATTCCATTGCGGATAACTTTTTTTCTGAATATTTCCCACAAAAATGCTTTTG
Source organism: Nephrotoma guestfalica (assembly GCA_963691935.1). Classification (NCBI taxonomy): domain Eukaryota; kingdom Metazoa; phylum Arthropoda; class Insecta; order Diptera; family Tipulidae; genus Nephrotoma; species Nephrotoma guestfalica. The sequence goes on from OY829913.1 coordinate 254,380,635, forward strand.
TACGCTTGCAAACAATGGAATGAACTGTCACTATTGTAAATTTGAGCGCTCTGTCGTCACTGGTTTGACAGCAATGACAGTCTGAATTTGGTAACACTTCGTGTCAGTCACCCGGTACAACGTAAAATACAGAAATATAGGAAATGTACTAGCATTTGCAATTTCAACTACCGCTTATTTCGAGTAAGGCAACACTTACGTCATTCGTGTTTGGCAGAAAATTAGTTTAATGTTTGTCATTTACGAAATGGGTCGCTTTACACTTCAACAAAATTGGGGTAATATTGATAACTTACTTTCAAAGTGGTGAGTGTTCTACCACAACTTTTAGAAATTTACTTGGAAAATTCAGTTGAAATTTACATATTTACAGCGCGTGCAGTCGAGAACATTGCAGCTTTTGCTTAGAATGTATCTGAGCATCTATCAACATCAACTCGCCATCGTGCTAAAGAATTGAACCTCGTTATAAAGGCGTATAAAGTTCAATTAGTACGGAAGCTGTTCCAAAATTACCATCCGCAACGTTTTTGGTTCGCTATTAAGGCTGTGGAACGTTTGATTCGAAAGAAGTATTCCCATCAAATCTGAAAGCTGTGCTTGATAGGGAGTTGCATGAGGCATGACAATGACTTTGACATATCAGGTGTGTGCTTGTGCCATATAAGAATCAACGGTGCTCTTACACTGGCGCCAAAAGTTTTCTCTTCGTAAATTTGTAAAAACCAAGTTGTTTATTTTTGTTTTAACTAAAATTGTTTAGTTAAACCAACTAACCTCCACTCCTGTGCTGCACCCCATTGTGAATGAGCAGCTGCTGCCCAAAATGGCATATGCTGGTACAAGGCGTGGATTTATGGGTAGGTGAAAATACAACTGGTAAAACAATAAGCTCAGATTATTATTGTAACGTTTTGAACCAGTAGAAAGATGTAGAAATTCGTGAGAACAAATCTAGTTTACAAAAGAAAAGAACAAATAATTTTTCATCAAAATGACGCACCCTCTCACACAGCTCAAAAACCCATATCGACAATCAGTGAGTTTGAAGTGAAACTACGAATTGATGCAAGATCCACCCTATTCGCTAGGTTTAGCTCCCTCTAAACGGCCAACTTGTGGTTGTTCTCACATCTAAAAAAATTCATACGTGGGAAACGATTTTCAACGAATGAAGAGGTAATATCACCCGTGGAAGTGTATATCGGCAGTCTTCCGTATTATCATTTTAGGGATGGAATCCATAAATTAAAAGATCAGTGGACCTAGTATTCTAATATATCCAATCTAATCTAATATTTTAATGCGAGAAATAATCGTCTATGTATGGTTTTGAGTACCAGGAATCCATTTCGGCTGGTGGTATTTTCTGGAGAACCAGTTCAGAAGGTGATTTGGTGGGGCCCGAGCCCCTTTCTTTATTTTTCTTTCATTTCGCACGATTTTTATAAAAATTGGTGGAGGAGCATTTTCCAGTACCAAAAACCGACTGTGGAAGGTTCGGAGTTCGGAAAAGTTAAATTAGGAGCCCTTCGATGGGGTCGAGGTCAGGAATCGATTTCGATGTGTTATTATTTCGAGGGAATTTGTTTGTTTCCTTCAGTGGGGCCCGAGTCTATCTTGAGATAGACGATGAGTCCTAGTTTTGTAATGGGTTCAGATTTCGGGACAACTCAATTAGAGGTGAGAGCCGAATTCGAAAATTAATTTTTTTTTTCGGCTTTGCACGTTTTTGATAAAAATTGGTTAAGAGGATATCTTAAGTGCCAGGAGTAGATTTCGATGAATTCTAACTTCGGAAAAATTTGTTTATGGGGTCTTTCGGTGAGGTCTGGAATCATTTTATAATTTTTTTCGGCTCGATTTTGATAAACATTGCGGTAATAAGGAGTCTTTGATGACACGAATTGAATGCTATGAGTTAATCCATTTAAAAAATTCTTTAGTAAGACCCTGTTCCGATTTATTAAAAACAAATTGGCTCTGCGATTTTATTAAAATTTATTAAAATTGGGTAGGGGCTTTTCTAGTGTCAGGAATTGATTCCGATGGGTCCGTGTTTATGATGGTTTAAGAGCATGAAGCCTTCTTTTGACATTTATGCGGCTTAAATTATTTTGGCGAATTTGGACGGAACAGGGGTTTCAAATTCCAGGAAACGTTTACTGTGAGTTCGCATTTCTGAATATTTCATGTTAGAGTCCTCCGGCTGGAGCGACGTGTTAAACCATGCTGTGTGATGTTGCACCACGTTGCTTGATGTTGCGTTATGATGCACCAATTTCTGATATGTTGCACTATTTTGTAAGACGTTGTATCATTTTGCGACTTTGAGGAATGTTGCTTGATATTCCACTATGCTGTGTCATGTTCGCTTGGTGCCTTCTTTTAAAATTTTATTTGGTTAGAACAAATTTGATAATAAAATTGTACTTCGAATGCAAGGAACGAATACAATGAGTTCTGATTTATAGATACTTTATTTATTAATTGCTGCATGATGTTGCAACATGTTGTGATGTTGTACAATGTGAAACCATGTTGTGGAGGATGCTGTACTTTGTTTTAGGATATTGTATTAAGTTGCGTGATGTTGCACCGTGCTCTGTGATGTTGCCCATATTGCATTTGGGGTTCAGAAAATACACACGTGGCCATGGAGAAGCCGATGCATTCACAACGAGTTACTGTTTGGTATGGATTTGGAGCATTATCGAACCATGAGTTTGTCAAAACCACGAGCTTTTGTTACCCAGAATTCAAGAAAAGGACACACACGACATTTGGTTTCAACAGGGCGGTCTTTTGTTAGGCTAACCATCCAGAGACAAAGCAAGACTTGAAAGATCAACTCGAAGTTGCCATTGATGAGATAGGAGCCGATCCAATTCAATCGAAAATGTTCTGAAAAATTGAGTTGACAGAATGGCGTATTGTAAAGGCAACCGTGGAAGTTATTTGAATGAAATTGTGTTGAAACTGCTTTGGAAAATATTCATTTGTCCTTGAAATAGAGCCAAATTAAATTGCAAACTTTAGATGAGCCACCCTTTAAATGTATGAATGTGGCATTTAGGGAAAAGCTAAATACTTCTAGAAAATTAGAGTGAAGTTTATGCCAAAATATATACTGTGGCCTATAAGTACTTAGAATTGAAAAAACACTCAAAAATTTAACTTTCATTTTTAAATAAACAGAAATTTTTAATAAACCCAAATAAGAAATATACTTAAGTAGAAAGTATTTAATTTTTGAGAACAATTTTGAGTGAATTTTATAAAATGAATTTTTTGTTTAAAAACTCACTACGAACCGCACAGAAGTGGTCGAAGTGGTTCTGAACTAGTATTTGATGTAAGAAACAAATCTTATTTATCCACATAACCCAGAAATCTCTGAGATTTTTGTTTTTTGAGAGTAAATATTGCTGAGTGTAATACAAAAATTCTTAAACATTTGTAATTATTTAACTCGGTGATCGAATTAGTAATTGATGTAAGAAACGACTCTTACCTAACCACATGCTCATCAAACCACATGCTCGGAAATTTCAGATGTTAATGATTTTTTTGTGAACCTACCTAGCTAAATTTAATTATTTTAAGAATTGTTGTATTACACTCAATGACATTCACTCTTAAATAACAAAAATCTCAGAGATTTTGGAGCATGTAGTTAGGAAGATTTGTTTTTTTTAAAGAAAGTATTAATTATCCAGTGAATTTACTGTCCTTTGGACGTTAATTAATACCTTCCCCTCCCCCCTTCCTCTTTTTCATTCACACACACATCACCCATTCACATCATTACAGTATATATACCACATGCACATTGCAAGCTCGATGTCAACCTCTACAGTAATATGGACGGTGGGTCGGCACCAATTTCTGCGCTCTAACAGAGGTTCTTAGTTGTTTTTATTATCACCGATAATAATCGATGACGAAATTCGCTTTGCTGCGCCTCTGTGTGATCCGTAGGGGCCGAGTTAAATAATTGCAAATGTATGAGAACTTTTATATTACACTCAATGATGTACTCTCTCGAATAACAAAAATCTCAGATATTTCCGAGTATAAAGCTAGGTAAAATGAATTTCTCGTATCAAATACGAATTCAGATCCACTTCGATCACCTTTGTGTGATTTGTGTCGAGTTAAATAATTTCAAATTTTGATGATTTTATTTATTACGCTCAGTGATATTCTTTCTCTCGAGTAACAGTTATTTTAGAGATTTCTCATATGGTTAGATGAGATTGGTTTTTTACATCAAATACTAGTTCAGAACCACTTCGATCACTTCTGTGCGGTTCGTAGTGTGTTTTGTTTAAAAAAAAAAACATTTTATAAAATTCACTCAAAACTATTTACAAAAATTAAATCTTTTCTACTTAATAGTGTAGACATATTTGTGTGATTAAGAATTATCTAATATTATTGAATGGAATTATGAAAGTTAGATTTTTGAGTATTTTTTTCAATTCGAAGTACTTATAGCACACAGTCTATATTTTGTTGTTTTGGCATAAACTTCACTCAGATTTCTAGAAACTACTCTAATTGTCATCATTTACGCAATTTTCACTAAAACGCATAAGTAATCATCCAAAAATTCGTTTACGTTTGCATTCGTTTAAATTTCTGGTCTCAAATCTTCAACATTTTCACTCAAACTGACAATTCATATAAAAAAATTCAGTGTGTAATTTTTATACTGATTTTAGGCTGATTGACTTAGCAATTTAATAAGCTCGCACAATAACTCTCCAACTTCAGATGCTATATAAACCTGGCCATGCAAATGTTCACTCAAACTAATGATTTATAGCACAAGTCAGTATCAAGTTTGCTATCCTGATGAGGTTCTAATTTTGTTTGATTGAAACCTGTGGTCTAATTCCTGAGTAAGAGCGAAAGTTTATTTTTATTATTATTATTAAAGTTGGCTGGAACCAAAGCAGGTTCCGCAGTCAATCTGGACTCAAAGTGCAAACCGAGGATCTGTAACGATTCGAAAATGCGCTCGGCTGCTCTGATAAACTGCATGAGCTTGAACCAGGGCAGGGAAGACAAGTGACCTACGTTCAAAGAGCTTTTTTTTAAGAAACCAAGACCGGAGTACTTCGGAAGTTGGCCAACTGCGTAATAAGTGGATGCTGTAAAACTCTTAGCTGGTCTTTTTTCAAAGATAAAACGTGATATTTTAACCTCAGGTTGGGTTCACAAATGAAGTACTTTGTCTTAACCTGATAATGAATGTAGTTCTATAAATCCCGCCTAATCCGAGAGCTTTGTGTATGGTTCACAACATAGTTGTTTTTATGAGATAAGATTGTTAGCCTGCCACTCAACCCGCTTGTTACGTGTGTAATTCACGTACCGGTGAATAATTTTTAGCATCCAGACATCCTTTTTAGCCGCTCCTAATCTGAAAAACAAATCGCCGTGGCATGTAATGTGAATGACAGAAACCTGGATTTCCCTTGCATCGCCTCCACTACACCGCCTGTTATAATTAAAGCTACCCAGAGAGCACGGCGAGGAGGTATGAGTCTTGGACTACGCTCTTCGTTGTTTTGCACTGTCAACAATTGGTGAAGCGTTTTCTGGAACTGAATATAAAGTTGCTTCGATTAAAAAATGCACTGGAGTTAGAATATCGTACTCGGGATCGTCGAGTTATCTCCTCTAAAGTTAGAGATACATTATTTGTTACTTTTAGTAAGGACCTTAGACTGATTTGGTGGTCCGGAGAAATAAACAAACTGGATAACACAAGTTCTGAATTTTATCAAGTTTGCGCTTAGCACCAACAAAATTAGTATCATTGTAACTTTGGAATTGCGAAGGAATATCTCGCCACTTTCAAAGAGTTCGATTAATGTTTCCGAATTAAGTTCGCTCGTCAATTTTAAATGAACTGATTTTGTCACTAAACATATAAATACTGCAATCCATCCTTTTGGATGGCCCTGAAAGGGCGGTGATACTACTAGAATTTATTACTACTAGAATTTGATTTTAGTTTGTTTAGAAATCAAGAATTTTTAAAGGATTCGAATGGTTTTTAGTTGTCACAAAATTTTAAATATTTTTCGATCATCCCACTGTAATTTAAGTTCACACTCGTTGCAACAAACTCTTTGCGAAAAGTATCGACACAGCTAGGCCACCTAAAAGATCAAATAATATTGATGCTGAAATTACCCGAGGCTCGATGTACCACTAATTTAAAAGAAATGTGTTGGTGACGGGTGTCAATTGTATTCCGAGAACTTTAACCACCTCATCATACGCTACTCCAGTATTAAAGCCACCATCACACAATTGCAGTCAAATTTGTATTTGCAAAGTCGCATTTGTCATATTCTAGGCACTGCTTTTATAATTCGTTTGAATACTGCGGCACCCATCATCTTCCGCATCTTCGAGTACTACTCGCATAGCCGTTGCGCAACTGCTGCAGCATTCTTAAGCTTTCGGCCGGAGTACCTTCCATTGCCAACAATTTTGCTATAGCTTCCACTGTCTAATATAAGTTTTCTCGTCTAATTTACGCAATTTGAAAATGGATTAACCACAAATCGTGTTGTTTCCGTCATGTCATTGAATTGGTTGAGTTCGTTTGGTGCCGGTTGAAAAATGTTTGGTACTTCGAATTTTATCGGTATTTCGAAATTTACCACAATTAAACAACAAAGTACTAATTATAAGTTCCGTATTTTTTTTTTGCGGAAATCCGGCTCGAAGGACCATGAATATATTCGTGTTTCGTATTCTCACTTGCACCTCCATGATGCTGGCATCTCATTAAGCGAATTGTGTTAAAATAAAAGTTGGTTCTCAAATTATTTAAAAATCTAAGCATCGCAAGTAATGAAAATCAAAAGTAGAATGGTGAAACTGCTACGTGGAAGGTTTTTGTTATATGTAGAGTTGCATATGCAACACTAATTAAATTTGCAGGTGAATCTCACCCAGTAATTTGCATTTTTTATACTAACTGAAGTATTTGTTAGGTTACCGAAAATTAGGGTAAATTGAAATGAATGAAAGGTCTGGGATACTTAAACAACAGTGAAAACATATTAGATGTTGCGTTAGAGCATGTTACAAAATTGTTTTTATAGTGTTTACCATGCAACAAAACATGTAGTAAGCGTATCTAGCAAAACTGTGTGGCATATTGTTCGGTGTAGCGTCCTCGTTTTAATTCAAAATTTTTAATGTTCTACAAGTTTTGTTGCATGGTGAAATTTATAGTGGAAAGTTGTATGACATTTTAAAAAACATGGTCACGTGCAACATACATACATAATACTTTTTTAACGATTGTTTAAGCATGCCAAACCAAGTCAAGTTTGATTTTTAATGTAATTTAACAAATATTTCAACTTTGTATACAAAATGGAAATAAGCGCTGGAAAATCATCTGCAAGTTTAATTTGTGTTGCATGCGCATCTCTAAATATAACATAAACATTCTGTGTGACATTTTATCAAACCCACGTATGCCATTCATTATCAATTAATTATGTAAAATTAAAATTATGTAAAATTATTAATTTTACTGATTTGATATATTTGTTGGCCTAAAAAATCCTGTCGCTGGCCAATTACTAAACCCAACTGACCAATTATGACCAAATTGTGACCAATTAGGACTTATAATATTCATTGGGAACTCGGCCATTTCTGAGCCGATCATGGTCCAATTTGAGTTATGGTATGCGATTTGTATTCTGGCATGAATTAGAGGAAATTTTTAAATTAGGCCATGCTCGATGTATCTTGGGGATTTTTAAACTTATATCATCAAATTGTGTTAGTATACCTGGTCTGGGATTCTGATATCTAGTTTGTATGAAGTTCTAAACTTTGGCTATGTTAAACGATACTGGGCTGTTCTAACGTAAACGGAATGTAGAAAATGGAACTTCGCCATTTTTTTAACCATTTTACGGCCAAATTTGAATGAATTTGACCATGTTTAACGTACTACTGTAGAATTTGGTTTCAGGAGATGGATTGGAATTTTTACAAAATTAATTAATTTTAATGAAGTTCTGAAATTTGGCAATGCTGATTGGAACTAAACTAGTTTACAATAGAGAAACGGCTTAGTTAAATACAGAATGGCCGAATTTCAAAATTCATTTTATATTTCCACTCCAGTTCTACAAAATAAATTAGAAAGTAGTCGGTTAGGTAATGGTCTAGTTCCATTATTGATTTTTGTTATGAATTCGCCGAATTGAAAAAAATCAACGAAGCGGAATTTTTAAGGAGTACGGTCACAACCTGAATTGCTAATTAACGTAAAGCACCTAGGAATTTATTTTAAAATCAGAAAATTTTATATTATTAAAAATATTTTGTATCAAAAATTCAATACGTAATGAAAATCGTAATTGGTAAATTTATTTGTTGCATTCCCAAAAATTTAATTCATTCTTTAAATTTTAATTAAATTAGCCTTTTTATTTAATTATGAAATGAATAAGTATAATAAATAAATCCAACAAATACATCGATAATGCAATAAAAGGAATTCTTAATTAACTAAAATTTAATATCAATTATAAAATTACTCATAGTTTTGTATATAACTCTATGGTAAACAAATATACCGGGTGCCCCCCCGTAAACCTTGTTCGTACTTTGAATCATTGTACTAGTGTAAAACTTTTTTAGCACTGTTTGCGGCATGATCCTTGGTGTTCATCTCCCCAATGACACCAAAATAGTGAGATGAAATTTGGACATAATTTACGGGATCACCCTGTGTATTATATACTATACATAAAATATTTTTACCTATAAAAATGTACCTATAATAAACAAAACAAAAAAAATTTTATTAAATAATAATATTTAAATTAATTTTTAATTAATTTAAACTGATGTAAATATTAGAAAGAATATAATTAATTTTATTTTTAACAGAAAAAAATTCAAGCAGGGTATTAAATTATTATGAATATGATAAAAGTTAATTAAAAATATAAATATTTTTTTTAGTATTAAATTAATTTTTAATTAAATAAAAAAGGCAGAAAAAAATAAAATATTCAGAATTAATATATTATATTGATTATATAAATACAGAATTGATTGTAAATTATAAATATTGTAATAAGTAAATGAACAAAGTAAATAAAAAAAATAAAACATTAATAAAAATAAATTAAAAATTTAATTATAATTAAATAAAATAGTTTATTTATATTTGAAAATTATACAATAAAAAAATCATTTAAAACTATAAATATTAAAACAATTCATGATTAAAAAAAAGAAATTAATAATATTATTATGGATTAATTATAAATATAAATATTATTAAAATAATTAAAATGGAAAACAAAATTATAATTTTTACTTAAACTGAAAAAAATGAATGAAACAACATGAATCAAATAAAAAAATTAATTAAAATAATGCGAACGGTTTTTGGTATGTGATTACGAGATGAGATCAAATGCAAGTTCCACAAGTAGACAGGTAAGTAAAAGCATTACCAGATACCCAAAATTGGGAATCGATGGTTTCTAATTCACGATCAAATAAGAAATATGGCAACATATTTAAAATTTTTATTCTAAAATTACATTTTTAGATCAAAATGACCGAAACATACGGAATCTGTGGCAATCAATTTTATCCGTTCAAAATCAGTAAGGCTAACCATCAGGGATTTTTGCAAAAAAATTGAAAATATTTTATTGTTGAAATTCCGGTTCAAAATGATTATAGGTAATCAAGATAATATATTGAGTAAGAAATTATCGGTTTGGTTGCATTTGGTAAGGGCGGTTACTGAAAATTTCGTATTTTGGGTTCCGGTTATATTATGTCATCGAACCTGGATTACAGGCGAATGAGGCGACATATTGTAACAATTTAAACGCTGATCTACTCAGGATTACATCGTTAATGCAAAATAACCGAAACCTACAGAATCTGTGGCAATCAATTTTATCCGTTCAAAATCAGTAAGGCTAACCATCAAGGATTTTTGCAAAAAAATTGAAAATATTTTATTGTTGAAATTCCGGTTCAAAATGATTATAGGTAATCAAGATAATATATTGAGTAAGAAATTATCGGTTTGGTTGCATTTGGTAAGAGCGGTTACCGGAAATTTCGTATTTTGGGTTCCGGTTATATTATGCCATCGAACCTGGATTACAGGCGAATGAGGCGACATATTGTAACAATTTAAACGCTGATCTACTCAGGATTACATCGTTAACGCAAAATAACCGAAACATACGGAATCTGTAGCAATCAATTTTATCCGTTCAAAATCAGTAAGGCTAACCATCAGGGATTTTTGCAAAACAATTGAAAATATTTTATTGTTGAAATTCCGGTTCAAAATGATTATAGGTAATCAAGATAATATATTGAGTAAGAAATTATCGGTTTGGTTGCATTTGGTAAGGGCGGTTACCGGAAATTTCGTATTTTGGGTTCCGGTTATATTATGCCATCGAACCTGGATTACAGGCGAATGAGGCGACATATTGTAACAATTTAAACGCTGATCTACTCAGGATTACATCGTTAACGCAAAATAACCGAAACATACGGAATCTGTAGCAATCAATTTTATCCGTTCAAAATCAGTAAGGCTAACCATCAGGGATTTTTGCAAAACAATTGAAAATATTTTATTGTTGAAATTCCGGTTCAAAATGATTATAGGTAATCAAGATAATATATTGAGTAAGAAATTATCGGTTTGGTTGCATTTGGTAAGGGCGGTTACCGGAAATTTCGTATTTTGGATTCCGGTTATATTATGTCATCGAACCTGGATTACAGGCGAATGAGGCGACATATTGTAACAATTTAAACGCTGATCTACTCAGGATTACATCGTTAACGCAAAATAACCGAAACATACGGAATCTGTAGCAATCAATTTTATCCGTTCAAAATCAGTAAGGCTAACCATCAGGGATTTTTGCAAAACAATTGAAAATATTTTATTGTTGAAATTCCGGTTCAAAATGATTATAGGTAATCAAGATAATATATTGAGTAAGAAATTATCGGTTTGGTTGCATTTGGTAAGGGCGGTTACCGGAAATTTCGTATTTTGGGTTCCGGTTATATTATGCCATCGAACCTGGATTACAGGCGAATGAGGCGACATATTGTAACAATTTAAACGCTGATCTACTCAGGATTACATCGTTAACGCAAAATAACCGAAACATACGGAATCTGTAGCAATCAATTTTATCCGTTCAAAATCAGTAAGGCTAACCATCAGGGATTTTTGCAAAACAATTGAAAATATTTTATTGTTGAAATTCCGGTTCAAAATGATTATAGGTAATCAAGATAATATATTGAGTAAGAAATTATCGGTTTGGTTGCATTTGGTAAGGGCGGTTACCGGAAATTTCGTATTTTGGGTTCCGGTTATATTATGCCATCGAACCTGGATTACAGGCGAATGAGGCGACATATTGTAACAATTTAAACGCTGATCTACTCAGGATTACATCGTTAACGCAAAATAACCGAAACATACGGAATCTGTAGCAATCAATTTTATCCGTTCAAAATCAGTAAGGCTAACTAACCATCAGGGATTTTTGCAAAACAATTGAAAATATTTTATTGTTGAAATTCCGGTTCAAAATGATTATAGGTAATCAAGATAATATATTGAGTAAGAAATTATCGGTTTGGTTGCATTTGGTAAGGGCGGTTACCGGAAATTTCGTATTTTGGGTTCCGGTTATATTATGCCATCGAACCTGGATTACAGGCGAATGAGGCGACATATTGTAACAATTTAAACGCTGATCTACTCAGGATTACATCGTTAACGCAAAATAACCGAAACATACGGAATCTGTAGCAATCAATTTTATCCGTTCAAAATCAGTAAGGCTAACCATCAGGGATTTTTGCAAAACAATTGAAAATATTTTATTGTTGAAATTCCGGTTCAAAATGATTATAGGTAATCAAGATAATATATTGAGTAAGAAATTATCGGTTTGGTTGCATTTGGTAAGGGCGGTTACCGGAAATTTCGTATTTTGGATTCCGGTTATATTATGTCATCGAACCTGGGGAAGGGCGGTTACCGGAAATTTCGTATTTTGGATTCCGGTTATATTATGTCATCGAACCTGGATTACAGGCGAATGAGGCGACATATTGTAACAATTTAAACGCTGATCTACTCAGGATTACATCGTTAACGCAAAATAACCGAAACATACGGAATCTGTAGCAATCAATTTTATCCGTTCAAAATCAGTAAGGCTAACCATCAGGGATTTTTGCAAAACAATTGAAAATATTTTATTGTTGAAATTCCGGTTCAAAATGATTATAGGTAATCAAGATAATATATTGAGTAAGAAATTATCGGTTTGGTTGCATTTGGTAAGGGCGGTTACCGGAAATTTCGTATTTTGGATTCCGGTTATATTATGTCATCGAACCTGGATTACAGGCGAATGAGGCGACATATTGTAACAATTTAAACGCTGATCTACTCAGGATTACATCGTTAACGCAAAATAACCGAAACATACGGAATCTGTAGCAATCAATTTTATCCGTTCAAAATCAGTAAGGCTAACCATCAGGGATTTTTGCAAAACAATTGAAAATATTTTATTGTTGAAATTCCGGTTCAAAATGATTATAGGTAATCAAGATAATATATTGAGTAAGAAATTATCGGTTTGGTTGCATTTGGTAAGGGCGGTTACCGGAAATTTCGTATTTTGGATTCCGGTTATATTATGTCATCGAACCTGGATTACAGGCGAATGAGGCGACATATTGTAACAATTTAAACGCTGATCTACTCAGGATTACATCGTTAACGCAAAATAACCGAAACATACGGAATCTGTAGCAATCAATTTTATCCGTTCAAAATCAGTAAGGCTAACCATCAGGGATTTTTGCAAAACAATTGAAAATATTTTATTGTTGAAATTCCGGTTCAAAATGATTATAGGTAATCAAGATAATATATTGAGTAAGAAATTATCGGTTTGGTTGCATTTGGTAAGGGCGGTTACCGGAAATTTCGTATTTTGGGTTCCGGTTATATTATGCCATCGAACCTGGATTACAGGCGAATGAGGCGACATATTGTAACAATTTAAACGCTGATCTACTCAGGATTACATCGTTAACGCAAAATAACCGAAACATACGGAATCTGTAGCAATCAATTTTATCCGTTCAAAATCAGTAAGGCTAACCATCAGGGATTTTTGCAAAACAATTGAAAATATTTTATTGTTGAAATTCCGGTTCAAAATGATTATAGGTAATCAAGATAATATATTGAGTAAGAAATTATCGGTTTGGTTGCATTTGGTAAGGGCGGTTACCGGAAATTTCGTATTTTGGATTCCGGTTATATTATGCCATCGAACCTGGATTACAGGCGAATGAGGCGACATATTGTAACAATTTAAACGCTGATCTACTCAGGATTACATCGTTAACGCAAAATAACCGAAACATACGGAATCTGTAGCAATCAATTTTATCCGTTCAAAATCAGTAAGGCTAACCATCAGGGATTTTTGCAAAACAATTGAAAATATTTTATTGTTGAAATTCCGGTTCAAAATGATTATAGGTAATCAAGATAATATATTGAGTAAGAAATTATCGGTTTGGTTGCATTTGGTAAGGGCGGTTACCGGAAATTTCGTATTTTGGGTTCCGGTTATATTATGCCATCGAACCTGGATTACAGGCGAATGAGGCGACATATTGTAACAATTTAAACGCTGATCTACTCAGGATTACATCGTTAACGCAAAATAACCGAAACATACGGAATCTGTAGCAATCAATTTTATCCGTTCAAAATCAGTAAGGCTAACCATCAGGGATTTTTGCAAAACAATTGAAAATATTTTATTGTTGAAATTCCGGTTCAAAATGATTATAGGTAATCAAGATAAAATATTGAGTAAGAAATTATCGGTTTGGTTGCATTTGGTAAGGGCGGTTACCGGAAATTTCGTATTTTGGGTTCCGGTTATATTATGCCATCGAACCTGGATTACAGGCGAATGAGGCGACATATTGTAACAATTTAAACGCTGATCTACTCAGGATTACATCGTTAACGCAAAATAACCGAAACATACGGAATCTGTAGCAATCAATTTTATCCGTTCAAAATCAGTAAGGCTAACCATCAGGGATTTTTGCAAAAAAATTGAAAATATTTTATTGTTGAAATTCCGGTTCAAAATGATTATAGGTAATCAAGATAATATATTGAGTAAGAAATTATCGGTTTGGTTGCATTTGGTAAGGGCGGTTACCGGAAATTTCGTATTTTGGATTCCGGTTATATTATGCCATCGAACATGGATTACAGGCGAATGAGGCGACATATTGTAACAATTTAAACGCTGATCTACTCAGGATTACATCGTTAACGCAAAATAACCGAAACATACGGAATCTGTAGCAATCAATTTTATCCGTTCAAAATCAGTAAGGCTAACCATCAGGGATTTTTGCAAAACAATTGAAAATATTTTATTGTTGAAATTCCGGTTCAAAATGATTATAGGTAATCAAGATAATATATTGAGTAAGAAATTATCGGTTTGGTTGCATTTGGTAAGGGCGGTTACCGGAAATTTCGTATTTTGGGTTCCGGTTATATTATGTCATCGAACCTGGATTACAGGCGAATGAGGCGACATATTGTAACAATTTAAACGCTGATCTACTCAGGATTACATCGTTAACGCAAAATAACCGAAACATACGGAATCTGTAGCAATCAATTTTATCCGTTCAAAATCAGTAAGGCTAACCATCAGGGATTTTTGCAAAACAATTGAAAATATTTTATTGTTGAAATTCCGGTTCAAAATGATTATAGGTAATCAAGATAATATATTGAGTAAGAAATTATCGGTTTGGTTGCATTTGGTAAGGGCGGTTACCGGAAATTTCGTATTTTGGATTCCGGTTATATTATGTCATCGAACCTGGATTACAGGCGAATGAGGCGACATATTGTAACAATTTAAACGCTGATCTACTCAGGATTACATCGTTAACGCAAAATAACCGAAACATACGGAATCTGTAGCAATCAATTTTATCCGTTCAAAATCAGTAAGGCTAACCATCAGGGATTTTTGCAAAACAATTGAAAATATTTTATTGTTGAAATTCCGGTTCAAAATGATTATAGGTAATCAAGATAATATATTGAGTAAGAAATTATCGGTTTGGTTGCATTTGGTAAGGGCGGTTACCGGAAATTTCGTATTTTGGGTTCCGGTTATATTATGCCATCGAACCTGGATTACAGGCGAATGAGGCGACATATTGTAACAATTTAAACGCTGATCTACTCAGGATTACATCGTTAACGCAAAATAACCGAAACATACGGAATCTGTAGCAATCAATTTTATCCGTTCAAAATCAGTAAGGCTAACCATCAGGGATTTTTGCAAAACAATTGAAAATATTTTATTGTTGAAATTCCGGTTCAAAATGATTATAGGTAATCAAGATAATATATTGAGTAAGAAATTATCGGTTTGGTTGCATTTGGTAAGGGCGGTTACCGGAAATTTCGTATTTTGGATTCCGGTTATATTATGTCATCGAACCTGGATTACAGGCGAATTAGGCGACATATTGTAACAATTTAAACGCTGATCTACTCAGGATTACATCGTTAACGCAAAATAACCGAAACATACGGAATCTGTAGCAATCAATTTTATCCGTTCAAAATCAGTAAGGCTAACCATCAGGGATTTTTGCAAAACAATTGAAAATATTTTATTGTTGAAATTCCGGTTCAAAATGATTATAGGTTAATCAAGATAATATATTGAGTAAGAAATTATCGGTTTGGTTGCATTTGGTAAGGGCGGTTACCGGAAATTTCGTATTTTGGGTTCCGGTTATATTATGCCATCGAACCTGGATTACAGGCGAATGAGGCGACATATTGTAACAATTTAAACGCTGATCTACTCAGGATTACATCGTTAACGCAAAATAACCGAAACATACGGAATCTGTAGCAATCAATTTTATCCGTTCAAAATCAGTAAGGCTAACCATCAGGGATTTTTGCAAAACAATTGAAAATATTTTATTGTTGAAATTCCGGTTCAAAATGATTATAGGTAATCAAGATAATATATTGAGTAAGAAATTATCGGTTTGGTTGCATTTGGTAAGGGCGGTTACCGGAAATTTCGTATTTTGGATTCCGGTTATATTATGCCATCGAACCTGGATTACAGGCGAATGAGGCGACATATTGTAACAATTTAAACGCTGATCTACTCAGGATTACATCGTTAACGCAAAATAACCGAAACATACGGAATCTGTAGCAATCAATTTTATCCGTTCAAAATCAGTAAGGCTAACCATCAGGGATTTTTGCAAAACAATTGAAAATATTTTATTGTTGAAATTCCGGTTCAAAATGATTATAGGTAATCAAGATAATATATTGAGTAAGAAATTATCGGTTTGGTTGCATTTGGTAAGGGCGGTTACCGGAAATTTCGTATTTTGGATTCCGGTTATATTATGTCATCGAACCTGGATTACAGGCGAATGAGGCGACATATTGTAACAATTTAAACGCTGATCTACTCAGGATTACATCGTTAACGCAAAATAACCGAAACATACGGAATCTGTAGCAATCAATTTTATCCGTTCAAAATCAGTAAGGCTAACCATCAGGGATTTTTGCAAAACAATTGAAAATATTTTATTGTTGAAATTCCGGTTCAAAATGATTATAGGTAATCAAGATAATATATTGAGTAAGAAATTATCGGTTTGGTTGCATTTGGTAAGGGCGGTTACCGAAAATTTCGTATTTTGGATTCCGGTTATATTATGTCATCGAACCTGGATTACAGGCGAATGAGGCGACATATTGTAACAATTTAAACGCTGATCTACTCAGGATTACATCGTTAACGCAAAATAACCGAAACATACGGAATCTGTAGCAATCAATTTTATCCGTTCAAAATCAGTAAGGCTAACCATCAGGGATTTTTGCAAAACAATTGAAAATATTTTATTGTTGAAATTCCGGTTCAAAATGATTATAGGTAATCAAGATAATATATTGAGTAAGAAATTATCGGTTTGGTTGCATTTGGTAAGGGCGGTTACCGGAAATTTCGTATTTTGGGTTCCGGTTATATTATGCCATCGAACCTGGATTACAGGCGAATGAGGCGACATATTGTAACAATTTAAACGCTGATCTACTCAGGATTACATCGTTAACGCAAAATAACCGAAACATACGGAATCTGTAGCAATCAATTTTATCCGTTCAAAATCAGTAAGGCTAACCATCAGGGATTTTTGCAAAACAATTGAAAATATTTTATTGTTGAAATTCCGGTTCAAAATGATTATAGGTAATCAAGATAATATATTGAGTAAGAAATTATCGGTTTGGTTGCATTTGGTAAGGGCGGTTACCGAAAATTTCGTATTTTGGATTCCGGTTATATTATGTCATCGAACCTGGATTACAGGCGAATGAGGCGACATATTGTAACAATTTAAACGCTGATCTACTCAGGATTACATCGTTAACGCAAAATAACCGAAACATACGGAATCTGTAGCAATCAATTTTATCCGTTCAAAATCAGTAAGGCTAACCATCAGGGATTTTTGCAAAACAATTGAAAATATTTTATTGTTGAAATTCCGGTTCAAAATGATTATAGGTAATCAAGATAATATATTGAGTAAGAAATTATCGGTTTGGTTGCATTTGGTAAGGGCGGTTACCGGAAATTTCGTATTTTGGATTCCGGTTATATTATGTCATCGAACCTGGATTACAGGCGAATGAGGCGACATATTGTAACAATTTAAACGCTGATCTACTCAGGATTACATCGTTAACGCAAAATAACCGAAACATACGGAATCTGTAGCAATCAATTTTATCCGTTCAAAATCAGTAAGGCTAACCATCAGGGATTTTTGCAAAACAATTTAAAATATTTTATTGTTGAAATTCCGGTTCAAAATGATTATAGGTAATCAAGATAATATATTGAGTAAGAAATTATCGGTTTGGTTGCATTTGGTAAGGGCGGTTACCGGAAATTTCGTATTTTGGGTTCCGGTTATATTATGCCATCGAACCTGGATTACAGGCGAATGAGGCGACATATTGTAACAATTTAAACGCTGATCTACTCAGGATTACATCGTTAACGCAAAATAACCGAAACATACGGAATCTGTAGCAATCAATTTTATCCGTTCAAAATCAGTAAGGCTAACCATCAGGGATTTTTGCAAAACAATTGAAAATATTTTATTGTTGAAATTCCGGTTCAAAATGATTATAGGTAATCAAGATAATATATTGAGTAAGAAATTATCGGTTTGGTTGCATTTGGTAAGGGCGGTTACCGGAAATTTCGTATTTTGGGTTCCGGTTATATTATGCCATCGAACCTGGATTACAGGCGAATGAGGCGACATATTGTAACAATTTAAACGCTGATCTACTCAGGATTACATCGTTAACGCAAAATAACCGAAACATACGGAATCTGTAGCAATCAATTTTATCCGTTCAAAATCAGTAAGGCTAACCATCAGGGATTTTTGCAAAACAATTGAAAATATTTTATTGTTGAAATTCCGGTTCAAAATGATTATAGGTAATCAAGATAATATATTGAGTAAGAAATTATCGGTTTGGTTGCATTTGGTAAGGGCGGTTACCGGAAATTTCGTATTTTGGATTCCGGTTATATTATGTCATCGAACCTGGATTACAGGCGAATGAGGCGACATATTGTAACAATTTAAACGCTGATCTACTCAGGATTACATCGTTAACGCAAAATAACCGAAACATACGGAATCTGTAGCAATCAATTTTATCCGTTCAAAATCAGTAAGGCTAACCATCAGGGATTTTTGCAAAACAATTGAAAATATTTTATTGTTGAAATTCCGGTTCAAAATGATTATAGGTAATCAAGATAATATATTGAGTAAGAAATTATCGGTTTGGTTGCATTTGGTAAGGGCGGTTACCGGAAATTTCGTATTTTGGGTTCCGGTTATATTATGCCATCGAACCTGGATTACAGGCGAATGAGGCGACATATTGTAACAATTTAAACGCTGATCTACTCAGGATTACATCGTTAACGCAAAATAACCGAAACATACGGAATCTGTAGCAATCAATTTTATCCGTTCAAAATCAGTAAGGCTAACATCAGGGATTTTTGCAAAACAATTGAAAATATTTTATTGTTGAAATTCCGGTTCAAAATGATTATAGGTAATCAAGATAATATATTGAGTAAGAAATTATCGGTTTGGTTGCATTTGGTAAGGGCGGTTACCGGAAATTTCGTATTTTGGGTTCCGGTTATATTATGCCATCGAACCTGGATTACAGGCGAATGAGGCGACATATTGTAACAATTTAAACGCTGATCTACTCAGGATTACATCGTTAACGCAAAATAACCGAAACATACGGAATCTGTAGCAATCAATTTTATCCGTTCAAAATCAGTAAGGCTAACCATCAGGGATTTTTGCAAAACAATTGAAAATATTTTATTGTTGAAATTCCGGTTCAAAATGATTATAGGTAATCAAGATAATATATTGAGTAAGAAATTATCGGTTTGGTTGCATTTGGTAAGGGCGGTTACCGGAAATTTCGTATTTTGGATTCCGGTTATATTATGTCATCGAACCTGGATTACAGGCGAATGAGGCGACATATTGTAACAATTTAAACGCTGATCTACTCAGGATTACATCGTTAACGCAAAATAACCGAAACATACGGAATCTGTAGCAATCAATTTTATCCGTTCAAAATCAGTAAGGCTAACCATCAGGGATTTTTGCAAAACAATTGAAAATATTTTATTGTTGAAATTCCGGTTCAAAATGATTATAGGTAATCAAGATAATATATTGAGTAAGAAATTATCGGTTTGGTTGCATTTGGTAAGGGCGGTTACCGGAAATTTCGTATTTTGGGTTCCGGTTATATTATGCCATCGAACCTGGATTACAGGCGAATGAGGCGACATATTGTAACAATTTAAACGCTGATCTACTCAGGATTACATCGTTAACGCAAAATAACCGAAACATACGGAATCTGTAGCAATCAATTTTATCCGTTCAAAATCAGTAAGGCTAACCATCAGGGATTTTTGCAAAACAATTGAAAATATTTTATTGTTGAAATTCCGGTTCAAAATGATTATAGGTAATCAAGATAATATATTGAGTAAGAAATTATCGGTTTGGTTGCATTTGGTAAGGGCGGTTACCGGAAATTTCGTATTTTGGGTTCCGGTTATATTATGCCATCGAACCTGGATTACAGGCGAATGAGGCGACATATTGTAACAATTTAAACGCTGATCTACTCAGGATTACATCGTTAACGCAAAATAACCGAAACATACGGAATCTGTAGCAATCAATTTTATCCGTTCAAAATCAGTAAGGCTAACCATCAGGGATTTTTGCAAAACAATTGAAAATATTTTATTGTTGAAATTCCGGTTCAAAATGATTATAGGTAATCAAGATAATATATTGAGTAAGAAATTATCGGTTTGGTTGCATTTGGTAAGGGCGGTTACCGGAAATTTCGTATTTTGGATTCCGGTTATAAAGGGTGTTTTTTTAAGAGGTTGCCGATTTTTTTTTTGAATAAAACACATATAAAATTATGAAATGACCAAAATTTTTTTTTATTTGGTAGATAATTTTTTGGCATTTAACATTTAAACACAATTTCTGGCATATGGCTACCACGACTATTTTTCACAAATGTCATTCTGGAGGTCCAATTTTCCAGCACTTTTTCAAGCATTTGAGGGCGTATGTCAGCAATGACACGTTGAATATTGGTTTCCAAAGCGTCAATCGATTGAGGTTTATCCACATAAACCAATGACTTCACGTATCCCCACAAAAAGTAATCGAGTGGCGTCAAATCGCACGAACGCGGAGGCCAATTCACTGGACCATTTCTCGAAATAATGTTGTCGTTGAAAGTTTCTTTCAATAAGTCGATTGTTTCACGTGCTGTATGGCAAGTGGCACCATCTTGTTGAAACCACATTTCATTCATATCCATATCTTCAAGATTTGACAACAAAAACTCATTTAACATGGTTCTGTATCGATTTCCATTCACGGTAACGCGTCGTCCTTCCTCATTTTTAAAGAAATATGGACCGATGATCCCACCAGCCCATAGACCGCACCAAACAGTACATTTATCAGGATGCATTGGTAATTCTAGAACGGCGTGTGGATTATCTTTGCTCCAAATGCGACAATTTTGTTTGTTGACGTATCCATTTAACCAAAAATGCGCCTCATCACTGAAGAGAATTTTACGGTAAAAAAATGGATCTTCGTTCAATTGATTTAACGACCAATCACTGAATTCACGGCGCAAACGATGGTCGTGTGGCTTTAATTCTTGCACCAATTGAATTTTGTATGGCACCAAACCCAAATCTTTACGTAAAATTTTCCATAAAGTCGATGGACAAAGTCCAATTTGCTGAGCACGACGACGAATCGATAAATTGTCGTTTTCTTCGACACTGGCCTCAACGACAGCAATATTTTCTTCTGTACGAACTCTTCTCATTCTTGTCGGTGGCTTGGCATCCAAAAGAGTGAATGTAGACCGAAATTTGGTAATTACGTTCTTTATGGTGGTCTCTGACGGACGATTATGTGCACCATAAAATTCACGAAGTGCTCTATAAACATTTTTAATTGAACACTGATTTTGAAAATAAATTTCCACGATTTGAAAACGTTGTTCTGGAGTTAACCTATTCATAATGATTTGCCAAACAATACTGAGTAGAAATGCCACTTTGAGCTGTCAAAACAACTGTCATAAAATAAAACGACATCTATCGGAAAAACAAACCTCCTAAAAAAACACCCGTTATTATGTCATCGAACCTGGATTACAGGCGAATTAGGCGACATATTGTAACAATTTAAACGCTGATCTACTCAGGATTACATCGTTAACGCAAAATAACCGAAACATACGGAATCTGTAGCAATCAATTTTATCCGTTCAAAATCAGTAAGGCTAACCATCAGGGATTTTTGCAAAACAATTGAAAATATTTTATTGTTGAAATTCCGGTTCAAAATGATTATAGGTAATCAAGATAATATATTGAGTAAGAAATTATCGGTTTGGTTGCATTTGGTAAGGGCGGTTACCGGAAATTTCGTATTTTGGGTTCCGGTTATATTATGCCATCGAACCTGGATTACAGGCGAATGAGGCGACATATTGTAACAATTTAAACGCTGATCTACTCAGGATTACATCGTTAACGCAAAATAACCGAAACATACGGAATCTGTAGCAATCAATTTTATCCGTTCAAAATCAGTAAGGCTAACCATCAGGGATTTTTGCAAAACAATTTAAAATATTTTATTGTTGAAATTCCGGTTCAAAATGATTATAGGTAATCAAGATAATATATTGAGTAAGAAATTATCGGTTTGGTTGCATTTGGTAAGGGCGGTTACCGGAAATTTCGTATTTTGGATTCCGGTTATATTATGTCATCGAACCTGGATTACAGGCGAATGAGGCGACATATTGTAACAATTTAAACGCTGATCTACTCAGGATTACATCGTTAACGCAAAATAACCGAAACATACGGAATCTGTAGCAATCAATTTTATCCGTTCAAAATCAGTAAGGCTAACCATCAGGGATTTTTGCAAAACAATTGAAAATATTTTATTGTTGAAATTCCGGTTCAAAATGATTATAGGTAATCAAGATAATATATTGAGTAAGAAATTATCGGTTTGGTTGCATTTGGTAAGGGCGGTTACCGGAAATTTCGTATTTTGGGTTCCGGTTATATTATGCCATCGAACCTGGATTACAGGCGAATGAGGCGACATATTGTAACAATTTAAACGCTGATCTACTCAGGATTACATCGTTAACGCAAAATAACCGAAACATACGGAATCTGTAGCAATCAATTTTATCCGTTCAAAATCAGTAAGGCTAACCATCAGGGATTTTTGCAAAACAATTGAAAATATTTTATTGTTGAAATTCCGGTTCAAAATGATTATAGGTAATCAAGATAATATATTGAGTAAGAAATTATCGGTTTGGTTGCATTTGGTAAGGGCGGTTACCGGAAATTTCGTATTTTGGATTCCGGTTATATTATGTCATCGAACCTGGATTACAGGCGAATGAGGCGACATATTGTAACAATTTAAACGCTGATCTACTCAGGATTACATCGTTAACGCAAAATAACCGAAACATACGGAATCTGTAGCAATCAATTTTATCCGTTCAAAATCAGTAAGGCTAACCATCAGGGATTTTTGCAAAACAATTGAAAATATTTTATTGTTGAAATTCCGGTTCAAAATGATTATAGGTAATCAAGATAATATATTGAGTAAGAAATTATCGGTTTGGTTGCATTTGGTAAGGGCGGTTACCGGAAATTTCGTATTTTGGGTTCCGGTTATATTATGCCATCGAACCTGGATTACAGGCGAATGAGGCGACATATTGTAACAATTTAAACGCTGATCTACTCAGGATTACATCGTTAACGCAAAATAACCGAAACATACGGAATCTGTAGCAATCAATTTTATCCGTTCAAAATCAGTAAGGCTAACCATCAGGGATTTTTGCAAAACAATTGAAAATATTTTATTGTTGAAATTCCGGTTCAAAATGATTATAGGTAATCAAGATAATATATTGAGTAAGAAATTATCGGTTTGGTTGCATTTGGTAAGGGCGGTTACCGGAAATTTCGTATTTTGGGTTCCGGTTATATTATGCCATCGAACCTGGATTACAGGCGAATGAGGCGACATATTGTAACAATTTAAACGCTGATCTACTCAGGATTACATCGTTAACGCAAAATAACCGAAACATACGGAATCTGTAGCAATCAATTTTATCCGTTCAAAATCAGTAAGGCTAACTAACCATCAGGGATTTTTGCAAAACAATTGAAAATATTTTATTGTTGAAATTCCGGTTCAAAATGATTATAGGTAATCAAGATAATATATTGAGTAAGAAATTATCGGTTTGGTTGCATTTGGTAAGGGCGGTTACCGGAAATTTCGTATTTTGGATTCCGGTTATATTATGTCATCGAACCTGGATTACAGGCGAATGAGGCGACATATTGTAACAATTTAAACGCTGATCTACTCAGGATTACATCGTTAACGCAAAATAACCGAAACATACGGAATCTGTAGCAATCAATTTTATCCGTTCAAAATCAGTAAGGCTAACAACCATCAGGGATTTTTGCAAAACAATTGAAAATATTTTATTGTTGAAATTCCGGTTCAAAATGATTATAGGTAATCAAGATAATATATTGAGTAAGAAATTATCGGTTTGGTTGCATTTGGTAAGGGCGGTTACCGGAAATTTCGTATTTTGGATTCCGGTTATATTATGTCATCGAACCTGGATTACAGGCGAATGAGGCGACATATTGTAACAATTTAAACGCTGATCTACTCAGGATTACATCGTTAACGCAAAATAACCGAAACATACGGAATCTGTAGCAATCAATTTTATCCGTTCAAAATCAGTAAGGCTAACCATCAGGGATTTTTGCAAAACAATTGAAAATATTTTATTGTTGAAATTCCGGTTCAAAATGATTATAGGTAATCAAGATAATATATTGAGTAAGAAATTATCGGTTTGGTTG
The DNA here is from genome assembly GCA_963691935.1 of Nephrotoma guestfalica. NCBI lineage: Eukaryota > Metazoa > Arthropoda > Insecta > Diptera > Tipulidae > Nephrotoma > Nephrotoma guestfalica. The sequence continues at coordinate 254,405,492 of OY829913.1, forward strand.
CATTTGGTAAGGGCGGTTACCGGAAATTTCGTATTTTGGGTTCCGGTTATATTATGCCATCGAACCTGGATTACAGGCGAATGAGGCGACATATTGTAACAATTTAAACGCTGATCTACTCAGGATTACATCGTTAACGCAAAATAACCGAAACATACGGAATCTGTAGCAATCAATTTTATCCGTTCAAAATCAGTAAGGCTAACCATCAGGGATTTTTGCAAAACAATTGAAAATATTTTATTGTTGAAATTCCGGTTCAAAATGATTATAGGTAATCAAGATAATATATTGAGTAAGAAATTATCGGTTTGGTTGCATTTGGTAAGGGCGGTTACCGGAAATTTCGTATTTTGGGTTCCGGTTATATTATGCCATCGAACCTGGATTACAGGCGAATGAGGCGACATATTGTAACAATTTAAACGCTGATCTACTCAGGATTACATCGTTAACGCAAAATAACCGAAACATACGGAATCTGTAGCAATCAATTTTATCCGTTCAAAATCAGTAAGGCTAACTAACCATCAGGGATTTTTGCAAAACAATTGAAAATATTTTATTGTTGAAATTCCGGTTCAAAATGATTATAGGTAATCAAGATAATATATTGAGTAAGAAATTATCGGTTTGGTTGCATTTGGTAAGGGCGGTTACCGGAAATTTCGTATTTTGGGTTCCGGTTATATTATGCCATCGAACCTGGATTACAGGCGAATGAGGCGACATATTGTAACAATTTAAACGCTGATCTACTCAGGATTACATCGTTAACGCAAAATAACCGAAACATACGGAATCTGTAGCAATCAATTTTATCCGTTCAAAATCAGTAAGGCTAACCATCAGGGATTTTTGCAAAACAATTGAAAATATTTTATTGTTGAAATTCCGGTTCAAAATGATTATAGGTAATCAAGATAATATATTGAGTAAGAAATTATCGGTTTGGTTGCATTTGGTAAGGGCGGTTACCGGAAATTTCGTATTTTGGATTCCGGTTATATTATGTCATCGAACCTGGGGAAGGGCGGTTACCGGAAATTTCGTATTTTGGATTCCGGTTATATTATGTCATCGAACCTGGATTACAGGCGAATGAGGCGACATATTGTAACAATTTAAACGCTGATCTACTCAGGATTACATCGTTAACGCAAAATAACCGAAACATACGGAATCTGTAGCAATCAATTTTATCCGTTCAAAATCAGTAAGGCTAACCATCAGGGATTTTTGCAAACCAATTGAAAATATTTTATTGTTGAAATTCCGGTTCAAAATGATTATAGGTAATCAAGATAATATATTGAGTAAGAAATTATCGGTTTGGTTGCATTTGGTAAGGGCGGTTACCGGAAATTTCGTATTTTGGATTCCGGTTATATTATGTCATCGAACCTGGATTACAGGCGAATGAGGCGACATATTGTAACAATTTAAACGCTGATCTACTCAGGATTACATCGTTAACGCAAAATAACCGAAACATACGGAATCTGTAGCAATCAATTTTATCCGTTCAAAATCAGTAAGGCTAACCATCAGGGATTTTTGCAAAACAATTGAAAATATTTTATTGTTGAAATTCCGGTTCAAAATGATTATAGGTAATCAAGATAATATATTGAGTAAGAAATTATCGGTTTGGTTGCATTTGGTAAGGGCGGTTACCGGAAATTTCGTATTTTGGATTCCGGTTATATTATGCCATCGAACCTGGATTACAGGCGAATGAGGCGACATATTGTAACAATTTAAACGCTGATCTACTCAGGATTACATCGTTAACGCAAAATAACCGAAACATACGGAATCTGTAGCAATCAATTTTATCCGTTCAAAATCAGTAAGGCTAACCATCAGGGATTTTTGCAAAACAATTGAAAATATTTTATTGTTGAAATTCCGGTTCAAAATGATTATAGGTAATCAAGATAATATATTGAGTAAGAAATTATCGGTTTGGTTGCATTTGGTAAGGGCGGTTACCGGAAATTTCGTATTTTGGGTTCCGGTTATATTATGCCATCGAACCTGGATTACAGGCGAATGAGGCGACATATTGTAACAATTTAAACGCTGATCTACTCAGGATTACATCGTTAACGCAAAATAACCGAAACATACGGAATCTGTAGCAATCAATTTTATCCGTTCAAAATCAGTAAGGCTAACCATCAGGGATTTTTGCAAAACAATTGAAAATATTTTACTGTTGAAATTCCGGTTCAAAATGATTATAGGTAATCAAGATAATATATTGAGTAAGAAATTATCGGTTTGGTTGCATTTGGTAAGGGCGGTTACCGGAAATTTCGTATTTTGGATTCCGGTTATATTATGCCATCGAACCTGGATTACAGGCGAATGAGGCGACATATTGTAACAATTTAAACGCTGATCTACTCAGGATTACATCGTTAACGCAAAATAACCGAAACATACGGAATCTGTAGCAATCAATTTTATCCGTTCAAAATCAGTAAGGCTAACCATCAGGGATTTTTGCAAAACAATTGAAAATATTTTATTGTTGAAATTCCGGTTCAAAATGATTATAGGTAATCAAGATAATATATTGAGTAAGAAATTATCGGTTTGGTTGCATTTGGTAAGGGCGGTTACCGGAAATTTCGTATTTTGGGTTCCGGTTATATTATGCCATCGAACCTGGATTACAGGCGAATGAGGCGACATATTGTAACAATTTAAACGCTGATCTACTCAGGATTACATCGTTAACGCAAAATAACCGAAACATACGGAATCTGTAGCAATCAATTTTATCCGTTCAAAATCAGTAAGGGATTTTTGCAAAACAATTGAAAATATTTTATTGTTGAAATTCCGGTTCAAAATGATTATAGGTAATCAAGATAATATATTGAGTAAGAAATTATCGGTTTGGTTGCATTTGGTAAGGGCGGTTACCGGAAATTTCGTATTTTGGATTCCGGTTATATTATGTCATCGAACCTGGATTACAGGCGAATGAGGCGACATATTGTAACAATTTAAACGCTGATCTACTCAGGATTACATCGTTAACGCAAAATAACCGAAACATACGGAATCTGTAGCAATCAATTTTATCCGTTCAAAATCAGTAAGGCTAACCATCAGGGATTTTTGCAAAACAATTGAAAATATTTTATTGTTGAAATTCCGGTTCAAAATGATTATAGGTAATCAAGATAATATATTGAGTAAGAAATTATCGGTTTGGTTGCATTTGGTAAGGGCGGTTACCGGAAATTTCGTATTTTGGGTTCCGGTTATATTATGCCATCGAACCTGGATTACAGGCGAATGAGGCGACATATTGTAACAATTTAAACGCTGATCTACTCAGGATTACATCGTTAACGCAAAATAACCGAAACATACGGAATCTGTAGCAATCAATTTTATCCGTTCAAAATCAGTAAGGCTAACCATCAGGGATTTTTGCAAAACAATTGAAAATATTTTATTGTTGAAATTCCGGTTCAAAATGATTATAGGTAATCAAGATAATATATTGAGTAAGAAATTATCGGTTTGGTTGCATTTGGTAAGGGCGGTTACCGGAAATTTCGTATTTTGGATTCCGGTTATATTATGTCATCGAACCTGGATTACAGGCGAATGAGGCGACATATTGTAACAATTTAAACGCTGATCTACTCAGGATTACATCGTTAACGCAAAATAACCGAAACATACGGAATCTGTAGCAATCAATTTTATCCGTTCAAAATCAGTAAGGCTAACCATCAGGGATTTTTGCAAAACAATTGAAAATATTTTATTGTTGAAATTCCGGTTCAAAATGATTATAGGTAATCAAGATAATATATTGAATAAGAAATTATCGGTTTGGTTGCATTTGGTAAGGGCGGTTACCGGAAATTTCGTATTTTGGGTTCCGGTTATATTATGCCATCGAACCTGGATTACAGGCGAATGAGGCGACATATTGTAACAATTTAAACGCTGATCTACTCAGGATTACATCGTTAACGCAAAATAACCGAAACATACGGAATCTGTAGCAATCAATTTTATCCGTTCAAAATCAGTAAGGCTAACCATCAGGGATTTTTGCAAAACAATTGAAAATATTTTATTGTTGAAATTCCGGTTCAAAATGATTATAGGTAATCAAGATAATATATTGAGTAAGAAATTATCGGTTTGGTTGCATTTGGTAAGGGCGGTTACCGGAAATTTCGTATTTTGGATTCCGGTTATATTATGTCATCGAACCTGGATTACAGGCGAATGAGGCAACATATTGTAACAATTTAAACGCTGATCTACTCAGGATTACATCGTTAACGCAAAATAACCGAAACATACGGAATCTGTAGCAATCAATTTTATCCGTTCAAAATCAGTAAGGCTAACCATCAGGGATTTTTGCAAAACAATTGAAAATATTTTATTGTTGAAATTCCGGTTCAAAATGATTATAGGTAATCAAGATAATATATTGAGTAAGAAATTATCGGTTTGGTTGCATTTGGTAAGGGCGGTTACCGGAAATTTCGTATTTTGGGTTCCGGTTATATTATGCCATCGAACCTGGATTACAGGCGAATGAGGCGACATATTGTAACAATTTAAACGCTGATCTACTCAGGATTACATCGTTAACGCAAAATAACCGAAACATACGGAATCTGTAGCAATCAATTTTATCCGTTCAAAATCAGTAAGGCTAACCATCAGGGATTTTTGCAAAACAATTGAAAATATTTTATTGTTGAAATTCCGGTTCAAAATGATTATAGGTAATCAAGATAATATATTGAGTAAGAAATTATCGGTTTGGTTGCATTTGGTAAGGGCGGTTACCGGAAATTTCGTATTTTGGATTCCGGTTATATTATGTCATCGAACCTGGATTACAGGCGAATTAGGCGACATATTGTAACAATTTAAACGCTGATCTACTCAGGATTACATCGTTAACGCAAAATAACCGAAACATACGGAATCTGTAGCAATCAATTTTATCCGTTCAAAATCAGTAAGGCTAACCATCAGGGATTTTTGCAAAACAATTGAAAATATTTTATTGTTGAAATTCCGGTTCAAAATGATTATAGGTAATCAAGATAATATATTGAGTAAGAAATTATCGGTTTGGTTGCATTTGGTAAGGGCGGTTACCGGAAATTTCGTATTTTGGGTTCCGGTTATATTATGCCATCGAACCTGGATTACAGGCGAATGAGGCGACATATTGTAACAATTTAAACGCTGATCTACTCAGGATTACATCGTTAACGCAAAATAACCGAAACATACGGAATCTGTAGCAATCAATTTTATCCGTTCAAAATCAGTAAGGCTAACCATCAGGGATTTTTGCAAAACAATTTAAAATATTTTATTGTTGAAATTCCGGTTCAAAATGATTATAGGTAATCAAGATAATATATTGAGTAAGAAATTATCGGTTTGGTTGCATTTGGTAAGGGCGGTTACCGGAAATTTCGTATTTTGGATTCCGGTTATATTATGTCATCGAACCTGGATTACAGGCGAATGAGGCGACATATTGTAACAATTTAAACGCTGATCTACTCAGGATTACATCGTTAACGCAAAATAACCGAAACATACGGAATCTGTAGCAATCAATTTTAACCGTTCAAAATCAGTAAGGCTAACCATCAGGGATTTTTGCAAAACAATTGAAAATATTTTATTGTTGAAATTCCGGTTCAAAATGATTATAGGTAATCAAGATAATATATTGAGTAAGAAATTATCGGTTTGGTTGCATTTGGTAAGGGCGGTTACCGGAAATTTCGTATTTTGGATTCCGGTTATATTATGCCATCGAACCTGGATTACAGGCGAATGAGGCGACATATTGTAACAATTTAAACGCTGATCTACTCAGGATTACATCGTTAACGCAAAATAACCGAAACATACGGAATCTGTAGCAATCAATTTTATCCGTTCAAAATCAATAAGGCTAACCATCAGGGATTTTTGCAAAACAATTGAAAATATTTTATTGTTGAAATTCCGGTTCAAAATGATTATAGGTAATCAAGATAATATATTGAGTAAGAAATTATCGGTTTGGTTGCATTTGGTAAGGGCGGTTACCGGAAATTTCGTATTTTGGATTCCGGTTATATTATGCCATCGAACCTGGATTACAGGCGAATGAGGCGACATATTGTAACAATTTAAACGCTGATCTACTCAGGATTACATCGTTAACGCAAAATAACCGAAACATACGGAATCTGTAGCAATCAATTTTATCCGTTCAAAATCAGTAAGGCTAACCATCAGGGATTTTTGCAAAACAATTGAAAATATTTTATTGTTGAAATTCCGGTTCAAAATGATTATAGGTAATCAAGATAATATATTGAGTAAGAAATTATCGGTTTGGTTGCATTTGGTAAGGGCGGTTACCGGAAATTTCGTATTTTGGATTCCGGTTATATTATGTCATCGAACCTGGATTACAGGCGAATGAGGCGACATATTGTAACAATTTAAACGCTGATCTACTCAGGATTACATCGTTAACGCAAAATAACCGAAACATACGGAATCTGTAGCAATCAATTTTATCCGTTCAAAATCAGTAAGGCTAACCATCAGGGATTTTTGCAAAACAATTGAAAATATTTTATTGTTGAAATTCCGGTTCAAAATGATTATAGGTAATCAAGATAATATATTGAGTAAGAAATTATCGGTTTGGTTGCATTTGGTAAGGGCGGTTACCGGAAATTTCGTATTTTGGATTCCGGTTATATTATGCCATCGAACCTGGATTACAGGCGAATGAGGCGACATATTGTAACAATTTAAACGCTGATCTACTCAGGATTACATCGTTAACGCAAAATAACCGAAACATACGGAATCTGTAGCAATCAATTTTATCCGTTCAAAATCAGTAAGGCTAACCATCAGGGATTTTTGCAAAACAATTGAAAATATTTTATTGTTGAAATTCCGGTTCAAAATGATTATAGGTAATCAAGATAATATATTGAGTAAGAAATTATCGGTTTGGTTGAATTTGGTAAGGGCGGTTACCGGAAATTTCGTATTTTGGGTTCCGGTTATATTATGCCATCGAACCTGGATTACAGGCGAATGAGGCGACATATTGTAACAATTTAAACGCTGATCTACTCAGGATTACATCGTTAACGCAAAATAACCGAAACATACGGAATCTGTAGCAATCAATTTTATCCGTTCAAGATCAGTAAGGCTAACCATCAGGGATTTTTGCAAAACAATTGAAAATATTTTATTGTTGAAATTCCGGTTCAAAATGATTATAGGTAATCAAGATAATATATTGAGTAAGAAATTATCGGTTTGGTTGCATTTGGTAAGGGCGGTTACCGGAAATTTCGTATTTTGGATTCCGGTTATATTATGTCATCGAACCTGGATTACAGGCGAATGAGGCGACATATTGTAACAATTTAAACGCTGATCTACTCAGGATTACATCGTTAACGCAAAATAACCGAAACATACGGAATCTGTAGCAATCAATTTTATCCGTTCAAAATCAGTAAGGCTAACCATCAGGGATTTTTGCAAAACAATTGAAAATATTTTATTGTTGAAATTCCGGTTCAAAATGATTATAGGTAATCAAGATAATATATTGAGTAAGAAATTATCGGTTTGGTTGCATTTGGTAAGGGCGGTTACCGGAAATTTCGTATTTTGGATTCCGGTTATATTATGTCATCGAACCTGGATTACAGGCGAATGAGGCGACATATTGTAACAATTTAAACGCTGATCTACTCAGGATTACATCGTTAACGCAAAATAACCGAAACATACGGAATCTGTAGCAATCAATTTTATCCGTTCAAAATCAGTAAGGCTAACCATCAGGGATTTTTGCAAAACAATTGAAAATATTTTATTGTTGAAATTCCGGTTCAAAATGATTATAGGTAATCAAGATAATATATTGAGTAAGAAATTATCGGTTTGGTTGCATTTGGTAAGGGCGGTTACCGGAAATTTCGTATTTTGGGTTCCGGTTATATTATGCCATCGAACCTGGATTACAGGCGAATGAGGCGACATATTGTAACAATTTAAACGCTGATCTACTCAGGATTACATCGTTAACGCAAAATAACCGAAACATACGGAATCTGTAGCAATCAATTTTATCCGTTCAAAATCATTAAGGCTAACCATCAGGGATTTTTGCAAAACAATTGAAAATATTTTATTGTTGAAATTCCGGTTCAAAATGATTATAGGTAATCAAGATAATATATTGAGTAAGAAATTATCGGTTTGGTTGCATTTGGTAAGGGCGGTTACCGGAAATTTCGTATTTTGGATTCCGGTTATATTATGCCATCGAACCTGGATTACAGGCGAATGAGGCGACATATTGTAACAATTTAAACGCTGATCTACTCAGGATTACATCGTTAACGCAAAATAATCGAAACATACGGAATCTGTAGCAATCAATTTTATCCGTTCAAAATCAGTAAGGCTAACCATCAGGGATTTTTGCAAAACAATTGAAAATATTTTATTGTTGAAATTCCGGTTCAAAATGATTATAGGTAATCAAGATAATATATTGAGTAAGAAATTATCGGTTTGGTTGCATTTGGTAAGGGCGGTTACCGGAAATTTCGTATTTTGGATTCCGGTTATATTATGCCATCGCACCTGGATTACAGGCGAATGAGGCGACATATTGTAACAATTTAAACGCTGATCTACTCAGGATTACATCGTTAACGCAAAATAATCGAAACATACGGAATCTGTAGCAACCAATTTTATCCGTTCAAAATCAGTAAGGCTAACCATCAGGGATTTTTGCAAAACAATTTAAAATATTTTATTGTTGAAATTCCGGTTCAAAATGATTATAGGTAATCAAGATAATATATTGAGTAAGAAATTATCGGTTTGGTTGCATTTGGTAAGGGCGGTTACCGGAAATTTCGTATTTTGGGTTCCGGTTATATTATGCCATCGAACCTGGATTACAGGCGAATGAGGCGACATATTGTAACAATTTAAACGCTGATCTACTCAGGATTACATCGTTAACGCAAAATAACCGAAACATACGGAATCTGTGGCAATCAATTTTATCCGTTCAAAATCAGTAAGGCTAACACCATCAGGGATTTTTGCAAAAAAATTGAAAATATTTTATTGTTGAAATTCCGGTTCAAAATGATTATAGGTAATCAAGATAATATATTGAGTAAGAAATTATCGGTTTGGTTGAATTTGGTAAGGGCGGTTACCGGAAATTTCGTATTTTGGATTCCGGTTATATTATGCCATCGAACCTGGATTACAGGCGAATGAGGCGACATATTGTAACAATTTAAACGCTGATCTACTCAGGATTACATCGTTAACGCAAAATAACCGAAACATACGGAATCTGTGGCAATCAATTTTATCCGTTCAAAATCAGTAAGGCTAACACCATCAGGGATTTTTGCAAAAAAATTGAAAATATTTTATTGTTGAAATTCCGGTTCAAAATGATTATAGGTAATCAAGATAATATATTGAGTAAGAAATTATCGGTTTGGTTGAATTTGGTAAGGGCGGTTACCGGAAATTTCGTATTTTGGATTCCGGTTATATTATGCCATCGAACCTGGATTACAGGCGAATGAGGCGACATATTGTAACAATTTAAACGCTGATCTACTCAGGATTACATCGTTAACGCAAAATAACCGAAACATACGGAATCTGTAGCAATCAATTTTATCCGTTCAAAATCAGTAAGGCTAACCATCAGGGATTTTTGCAAAAAAATTGAAAATATTTTATTGTTGAAATTCCGGTTCAAAAAGGACCATAAGAAATTATCGGTTTGGTTGCATTTGGTAAGGGCGGTTACCGGAAATTTCGTATTTTGGATTCCGGTTATATTATGCCATCGAACATGGATTACAGGCGAATGAGGCGACATATTGTAACAATTTAAACGCTGATCTACTCAGGATTACATCGTTAACGCAAAATAACCGAAACATACGGAATCTGTAGCAATCAATTTTATCCGTTCAAAATCAGTAAGGCTAACCATCAGGGATTTTTGCAAAACAATTGAAAATATTTTATTGTTGAAATTCCGGTTCAAAATGATTATAGGTAATCAAGATAATATATTGAGTAAGAAATTATCGGTTTGGTTGCATTTGGTAAGGGCGGTTACCGGAAATTTCGTATTTTGGGTTCCGGTTATATTATGTCATCGAACCTGGATTACAGGCGAATGAGGCGACATATTGTAACAATTTAAACGCTGATCTACTCAGGATTACATCGTTAACGCAAAATAACCGAAACATACGGAATCTGTAGCAATCAATTTTATCCGTTCAAAATCAGTAAGGCTAACCATCAGGGATTTTTGCAAAAAAATTGAAAATATTTTATTGTTGAAATTCCGGTTCAAAATGATTATAGGTAATCAAGATAATATATTGAGTAAGAAATTATCGGTTTGGTTGCATTTGGTAAGGGCGGTTACCGGAAATTTCGTATTTTGGGTTCCGGTTATATTATGTCATCGAACCTGGATTACAGGCGAATGAGGCGACATATTGTAACAATTTAAACGCTGATCTACTCAGGATTACATCGTTAACGCAAAATAACCGAAACATACGGAATCTGTAGCAATCAATTTTATCCGTTCAAAATCAGTAAGGCTAACCATCAGGGATTTTTGCAAAAAAATTGAAAATATTTTATTGTTGAAATTCCGGTTCAAAATGATTATAGGTAATCAAGATAATATATTGAGTAAGAAATTATCGGTTTGGTTGCATTTGGTAAGGGCGGTTACCGGAAATTTCGTATTTTGGGTTCCGGTTATATTATGTCATCGAACCTGGATTACAGGCAAATGAGGCGACATATTGTAACAATTTAAACGCTGATCTACTCAGGATTACATCGTTAACGCAAAATAACCGAAACATACGGAATCTGTAGCAATCAATTTTATCCGTTCAAAATCAGTAAGGCTAACCATCAAGGATTTTTGCAAAAAAATTGAAAATATTTTATTGTTGAAATTCCGGTTCAAAATGATTATAGGTAATCAAGATAATATATTGAGTAAGAAATTATCGGTTTGGTTGCATTTGGTAAGGGCGGTTACCGGAAATTTCGTATTTTGGGTTCCGGTTATATTATGTCATCGAACCTGGATTACAGGCGAATGAGGCGACATATTGTAACAATTTAAACGCTGATCTACTCAGGATTACATCGTTAACGCAAAATAACCGAAACATACGGAATCTGTAGCAATCAATTTTATCCGTTCAAAATCAGTAAGGCTAACCATCAGGGATTTTTGCAAAAAAATTGAAAATATTTTATTGTTGAAATTCCGGTTCAAAATGATTATAGGTAATCAAGATAATATATTGAGTAAGAAATTATCGGTTTGGTTGCATTTGGTAAGGGCGGTTACCGGAAATTTCGTATTTTGGGTTCCGGTTATATTATGTCATCGAACCTGGATTACAGGCGAATGAGGCGACATATTGTAACAATTTAAACGCTGATCTACTCAGGATTACATCGTTAACGCAAAATAACCGAAACATACGGAATCTGTAGCAATCAATTTTATCCGTTCAAAATCAGTAAGGCTAACCATCAGGGATTTTTGCAAAACAATTGAAAATATTTTATTGTTGAAATTCCGGTTCAAAATGATTATAGGTAATCAAGATAATATATTGAGTAAGAAATTATCGGTTTGGTTGCATTTGGTAAGGGCGGTTACCGGAAATTTCGTATTTTGGATTCCGGTTATATTATGTCATCGAACCTGGATTACAGGCGAATGAGGCGACATATTGTAACAATTTAAACGCTGATCTACTCAGGATTACATCGTTAACGCAAAATAACCGAAACATACGGAATCTGTAGCAATCAATTTTGTCCGTTCAAAATCAGTAAGGCTAACCATCAGGGATTTTTGCAAAACAATTGAAAATATTTTATTGTTGAAATTCCGGTTCAAAATGATTATAGGTAATCAAGATAATATATTGAGTAAGAAATTATCGGTTTGGTTGCATTTGGTAAGGGCGGTTACCGGAAATTTCGTATTTTGGGTTCCGGTTATATTATGTCATCGAACCTGGATTACAGGCAAATGAGGCGACATATTGTAACAATTTAAACGCTGATCTACTCAGGATTACATCGTTAACGCAAAATAACCGAAACATACGGAATCTGTAGCAATCAATTTTATCCGTTCAAAATCAGTAAGGCTAACCATCAGGGATTTTTGCAAAAAAATTGAAAATATTTTATTGTTGAAATTCCGGTTCAAAATGATTATAGGTAATCAAGATAATATATTGAGTAAGAAATTATCGGTTTGGTTGCATTTGGTAAGGGCGGTTACCGGAAATTTCGTATTTTGGGTTCCGGTTATATTATGTCATCGAACCTGGATTACAGGCGAATGAGGCGACATATTGTAACAATTTAAACGCTGATCTACTCAGGATTACATCGTTAACGCAAAATAACCGAAACATACGGAATCTGTAGCAATCAATTTTATCCGTTCAAAATCAGTAAGGCTAACCATCAGGGATTTTTGCAAAAAAATTGAAAATATTTTATTGTTGAAATTCCGGTTCAAAATGATTATAGGTAATCAAGATAATATATTGAGTAAGAAATTATCGGTTTGGTTGCATTTGGTAAGGGCGGTTACCGGAAATTTCGTATTTTGGGTTCCGGTTATATTATGTCATCGAACCTGGATTACAGGCGAATGAGGCGACATATTGTAACAATTTAAACGCTGATCTACTCAGGATTACATCGTTAACGCAAAATAACCGAAACATACGGAATCTGTAGCAATCAATTTTATCCGTTCAAAATCAGTAAGGCTAACCATCAGGGATTTTTGCAAAAAAATTGAAAATATTTTATTGTTGAAATTCCGGTTCAAAATGATTATAGGTAATCAAGATAATATATTGAGTAAGAAATTATCGGTTTGGTTGCATTTGGTAAGGGCGGTTACCGGAAATTTCGTATTTTGGATTCCGGTTATATTATGTCATCGAACCTGGATTACAGGCGAATGAGGCGACATATTGTAACAATTTAAACGCTGATCTACTCAGGATTACATCGTTAACGCAAAATAACCGAAACATACGGAATCTGTAGCAATCAATTTTATCCGTTCAAAATCAGTAAGGCTAACCATCAGGGATTTTTGCAAAACAATTGAAAATATTTTATTGTTGAAATTCCGGTTCAAAATGATTATAGGTAATCAAGATAATATATTGAGTAAGAAATTATCGGTTTGGTTGCATTTGGTAAGGGCGGTTACCGGAAATTTCGTATTTTGGATTCCGGTTATATTATGTCATCGAACCTGGATTACAGGCGAATGAGGCGACATATTGTAACAATTTAAACGCTGATCTACTCAGGATTACATCGTTAACGCAAAATAACCGAAACATACGGAATCTGTAGCAATCAATTTTGTCCGTTCAAAATCAGTAAGGCTAACCATCAGGGATTTTTGCAAAACAATTGAAAATATTTTATTGTTGAAATTCCGGTTCAAAATGATTATAGGTAATCAAGATAATATATTGAGTAAGAAATTATCGGTTTGGTTGCATTTGGTAAGGGCGGTTACCGGAAATTTCGTATTTTGGGTTCCGGTTATATTATGTCATCGAACCTGGATTACAGGCAAATGAGGCGACATATTGTAACAATTTAAACGCTGATCTACTCAGGATTACATCGTTAACGCAAAATAACCGAAACATACGGAATCTGTAGCAATCAATTTTATCCGTTCAAAATCAGTAAGGCTAACCATCAGGGATTTTTGCAAAAAAATTGAAAATATTTTATTGTTGAAATTCCGGTTCAAAATGATTATAGGTAATCAAGATAATATATTGAGTAAGAAATTATCGGTTTGGTTGCATTTGGTAAGGGCGGTTACCGGAAATTTCGTATTTTGGATTCCGGTTATATTATGCCATCGAACATGGATTACAGGCGAATGAGGCGACATATTGTAACAATTTAAACGCTGATCTACTCAGGATTACATCGTTAACGCAAAATAACCGAAACATACGGAATCTGTAGCAATCAATTTTATCCGTTCAAAATCAGTAAGGCTAACCATCAGGGATTTTTGCAAAACAATTGAAAATATTTTATTGTTGAAATTCCGGTTCAAAATGATTATAGGTAATCAAGATAATATATTGAGTAAGAAATTATCGGTTTGGTTGCATTTGGTAAGGGCGGTTACCGGAAATTTCGTATTTTGGGTTCCGGTTATATTATGCCATCGAACCTGGATTACAGGCGAATGAGGCGACATATTGTAACAATTTAAACGCTGATCTACTCAGGATTACATCGTTAACGCAAAATAACCGAAACATACGGAATCTGTAGCAATCAATTTTATCCGTTCAAAATCAGTAAGGCTAACCATCAGGGATTTTTGCAAAAAAATTGAAAATATTTTATTGTTGAAATTCCGGTTCAAAATGATTATAGGTAATCAAGATAATATATTGAGTAAGAAATTATCGGTTTGGTTGCATTTGGTAAGGGCGGTTACCGGAAATTTCGTATTTTGGATTCCGGTTATATTATGTCATCGAACCTGGATTACAGGCGAATGAGGCGACATATTGTAACAATTTAAACGCTGATCTACTCAGGATTACATCGTTAACGCAAAATAAACGAAACATACGGAATCTGTAGCAATCAATTTTGTCCGTTCAAAATCAGTAAGGCTAACCATCAGGGATTTTTGCAAAACAATTGAAAATATTTTATTGTTGAAATTCCGGTTCAAAATGATTATAGGTAATCAAGATAATATATTGAGTAAGAAATTATCGGTTTGGTTGCATTTGGTAAGGGCGGTTACCGGAAATTTCGTATTTTGGATTCCGGTTATATTATGTCATCGAACCTGGATTACAGGCGAATGAGGCGACATATTGTAACAATTTAAACGCTGATCTACTCAGGATTACATCGTTAACGCAAAATAACCGAAACATACGGAATCTGTAGCAATCAATTTTATCCGTTCAAAATCAGTAAGGCTAACCATCAGGGATTTTTGCAAAACAATTGAAAATATTTTATTGTTGAAATTCCGGTTCAAAATGATTATAGGTAATCAAGATAATATATTGAGTAAGAAATTATCGGTTTGGTTGCATTTGGTAAGGGCGGTTACCGGAAATTTCGTATTTTGGATTCCGGTTATATTATGTCATCGAACCTGGATTACAGGCGAATGAGGCGACATATTGTAACAATTTAAACGCTGATCTACTCAGGATTACATCGTTAACGCAAAATAACCGAAACATACGGAATCTGTAGCAATCAATTTTATCCGTTCAAAATCAGTAAGGCTAACCATCAGGGATTTTTGCAAAAAAATTGAAAATATTTTATTGTTGAAATTCCGGTTCAAAATGATTATAGGTAATCAAGATAATATATTGAGTAAGAAATTATCGGTTTGGTTGCATTTGGTAAGGGCGGTTACCGGAAATTTCGTATTTTGGATTCCGGTTATATTATGCCATCGAACCTGGATTACAGGCGAATGAGGCGACATATTGTAACAATTTAAACGCTGATCTACTCAGGATTACATCGTTAACGCAAAATAACCGAAACATACGGAATCTGTAGCAATCAATTTTATCCGTTCAAAATCAGTAAGGCTAACCATCAGGGATTTTTGCAAAAAAATTGAAAATATTTTATTGTTGAAATTCCGGTTCAAAATGATTATAGGTAATCAAGATAATATATTGAGTAAGAAATTATCGGTTTGGTTGAATTTGGTAAGGGCGGTTACCGGAAATTTCGTATTTTGGATTCCGGTTATATTATGCCATCGAACCTGGATTACAGGCGAATGAGGCGACATATTGTAACAATTTAAACGCTGATCTACTCAGGATTACATCGTTAACGCAAAATAACCGAAACATACGGAATCTGTGGCAATCAATTTTATCCGTTCAAAATCAGTAAGGCTAACCATCAGGGATTTTTTCAAAAAAATTGAAAATATTTTATTGTTGAAATTCCGGTTAAAAATGGACCATAAGAAATTATCGGTTTGGTTGCATTTGGTAAGGGCGGTTACCGGAAATTTCGTATTTTGGATTCCGGTTATATTATGCCATCGAACCTGGATTACAGGCGAATGAGGCGACATATTGTAACAATTTAAACGCTGATCTACTCAGGATTACATCGTTAACGCAAAATAACCGAAACATACGGAATCTGTAGCAATCAATTTTATCCGTTCAAAATCAGTAAGGCTAACCATCAGGGATTTTTGCAAAAAAATTGAAAATATTTTATTGTTGAAATTCCGGTTCAAAAAGGACCATAAGAAATTATCGGTTTGGTTGCATTTGGTAAGGGCGGTTACCGGAAATTTCGTATTTTGGATTCCGGTTATATTATGCCATCGAACATGGATTACAGGCGAATGAGGCGACATATTGTAACAATTTAAACGCTGATCTACTCAGGATTACATCGTTAACGCAAAATAACCGAAACATACGGAATCTGTAGCAATCAATTTTATCCGTTCAAAATCAGTAAGGCTAACCATCAGGGATTTTTGCAAAAAAATTGAAAATATTTTATTGTTGAAATTCCGGTTCAAAATGGACCATAAGAAATTATCGGTTTGGTTGCATTTGGTAAGGGCGGTTACCGGAAATTTCGTATTTTGGATTCCGGTTATATTATGCCATCGAACCTGGTTTACAGGCGAATGAGGCGACATATTGTAACAATTTAAACGCTGATCTACTCAGGATTACATCGTTAAATAACCGAAACATACGGAATCTGTGGCAATCAATTTTATCCGTTCAAAATCAGTAAGGCTAACCATCAGGGATTTTTGCAAAACAATTGAAAATATTTTATTGTTGAAATTCCGGTTCAAAATGATTATAGGTAATCAAGATAATATATTGAGTAAGAAATTATCGGTTTGGTTGCATTTGGTAAGGGCGGTTACCGGAAATTTCGTATTTTGGATTCCGGTTATATTATGTCATCGAACCTGGATTACAGGCGAATGAGGCGACATATTGTAACAATTTAAACGCTGATCTACTCAGGATTACATCGTTAAATAAACGAAACATACGGAATCTGTAGCAATCAATTTTGTCCGTTCAAAATCAGTAAGGCTAACCATCAGGGATTTTTGCAAAACAATTGAAAATATTTTATTGTTGAAATTCCGGTTCAAAATGATTATAGGTAATCAAGATAATATATTGAGTAAGAAATTATCGGTTTGGTTGCATTTGGTAAGGGCGGTTACCGGAAATTTCGTATTTTGGATTCCGGTTATATTATGTCATCGAACCTGGATTACAGGCGAATGAGGCGACATATTGTAACAATTTAAACGCTGATCTACTCAGGATTACATCGTTAACGCAAAATAACCGAAACATACGGAATCTGTAGCAATCAATTTTATCCGTTCAAAATCAGTAAGGCTAACCATCAGGGATTTTTGCAAAACAATTGAAAATATTTTATTGTTGAAATTCCGGTTCAAAATGATTATAGGTAATCAAGATAATATATTGAGTAAGAAATTATCGGTTTGGTTGCATTTGGTAAGGGCGGTTACCGGAAATTTCGTATTTTGGATTCCGGTTATATTATGTCATCGAACCTGGATTACAGGCGAATGAGGCGACATATTGTAACAATTTAAACGCTGATCTACTCAGGATTACATCGTTAACGCAAAATAACCGAAACATACGGAATCTGTAGCAATCAATTTTATCCGTTCAAAATCAGTAAGGCTAACCATCAGGGATTTTTGCAAAAAAATTGAAAATATTTTATTGTTGAAATTCCGGTTCAAAATGATTATAGGTAATCAAGATAATATATTGAGTAAGAAATTATCGGTTTGGTTGCATTTGGTAAGGGCGGTTACCGGAAATTTCGTATTTTGGATTCCGGTTATATTATGCCATCGAACCTGGATTACAGGCGAATGAGGCGACATATTGTAACAATTTAAACGCTGATCTACTCAGGATTACATCGTTAACGCAAAATAACCGAAACATACGGAATCTGTAGCAATCAATTTTATCCGTTCAAAATCAGTAAGGCTAACCATCAGGGATTTTTGCAAAAAAATTGAAAATATTTTATTGTTGAAATTCCGGTTCAAAATGATTATAGGTAATCAAGATAATATATTGAGTAAGAAATTATCGGTTTGGTTGAATTTGGTAAGGGCGGTTACCGGAAATTTCGTATTTTGGATTCCGGTTATATTATGCCATCGAACCTGGATTACAGGCGAATGAGGCGACATATTGTAACAATTTAAACGCTGATCTACTCAGGATTACATCGTTAACGCAAAATAACCGAAACATACGGAATCTGTGGCAATCAATTTTATCCGTTCAAAATCAGTAAGGCTAACCATCAGGGATTTTTTCAAAAAAATTGAAAATATTTTATTGTTGAAATTCCGGTTAAAAATGGACCATAAGAAATTATCGGTTTGGTTGCATTTGGTAAGGGCGGTTACCGGAAATTTCGTATTTTGGATTCCGGTTATATTATGCCATCGAACCTGGATTACAGGCGAATGAGGCGACATATTGTAACAATTTAAACGCTGATCTACTCAGGATTACATCGTTAACGCAAAATAACCGAAACATACGGAATCTGTAGCAATCAATTTTATCCGTTCAAAATCAGTAAGGCTAACCATCAGGGATTTTTGCAAAAAAATTGAAAATATTTTATTGTTGAAATTCCGGTTCAAAAAGGACCATAAGAAATTATCGGTTTGGTTGCATTTGGTAAGGGCGGTTACCGGAAATTTCGTATTTTGGATTCCGGTTATATTATGCCATCGAACATGGATTACAGGCGAATGAGGCGACATATTGTAACAATTTAAACGCTGATCTACTCAGGATTACATCGTTAACGCAAAATAACCGAAACATACGGAATCTGTAGCAATCAATTTTATCCGTTCAAAATCAGTAAGGCTAACCATCAGGGATTTTTGCAAAAAAATTGAAAATATTTTATTGTTGAAATTCCGGTTCAAAATGGACCATAAGAAATTATCGGTTTGGTTGCATTTGGTAAGGGCGGTTACCGGAAATTTCGTATTTTGGATTCCGGTTATATTATGCCATCGAACCTGGTTTACAGGCGAATGAGGCGACATATTGTAACAATTTAAACGCTGATCTACTCAGGATTACATCGTTAAATAACCGAAACATACGGAATCTGTGGCAATCAATTTTATCCGTTCAAAATCAGTAAGGCTAACTAACCATCAGGGATTTTTGCAAAACAATTGAAAATATTTTATTGTTGAAATTCCGGTTCAAAATGATTATAGGTAATCAAGATAATATATTGAGTAAGAAAATATCGGTTTGGTTGCATTTGGTAAGGGCGGTTACCGGAAATTTCGTATTTTGGATTCCGATTATATTATGCCATCGAACCTGGATTACAGGCGAATGAGGCGACATATTGTAACAATTTAAACGCTGATCTACTCAGGATTACATCGTTAACGCAAAATAACCGAAACATACCGAATCTGTGGCAATCAATTTTATCCGTTCAAAATCAGTAAGGCTAACCATCAGGGATTTTTGCAAAAAAATTGAGAATATTTTATTGTTGAAATTCCGGTTCAAAATGATTATAGGTAATCAAGATAATATATTGAGTAAGAAATTATCGGTTTGGTTGCATTTGGTAAGGGCGGTTACCGGAAATTTCGTATTTTGGATTCCGGTTATATTATGCCATCGAACCTGGTTTACAGGCGAATGAGGCGACATATTGTAACAATTTAAACGCTGATCTACTCAGGATTACATCGTTAAATAACCGAAACATACGGAATCTGTGGCAATCAATTTTATCCGTTCAAAATCAGTAAGGCTAACTAACCATCAGGGATTTTTGCAAAACAATTGAAAATATTTTATTGTTGAAATTCCGGTTCAAAATGATTATAGGTAATCAAGATAATATATTGAGTAAGAAAATATCGGTTTGGTTGCATTTGGTAAGGGCGGTTACCGGAAATTTCGTATTTTGGATTCCGATTATATTATGCCATCGAACCTGGATTACAGGCGAATGAGGCGACATATTGTAACAATTTAAACGCTGATCTACTCAGGATTACATCGTTAACGCAAAATAACCGAAACATACCGAATCTGTGGCAATCAATTTTATCCGTTCAAAATCAGTAAGGCTAACATCAGGGATTTTTGCAAAAAAATTGAGAATATTTTATTGTTGAAATTCCGGTTCAAAATGATTATAGGTAATCAAGATAATATATTGAGTAAGAAAATATCGGTTTGGTTGCATTTGGTAAGGGCGGTTACCGGAAATTTCGTATTTTGGATTCCGATTATATTATGCCATCGAACCTGGATTACAGGCGAATGAGGCGACATATTGTAACAATTTAAACGCTGATCTACTCAGGATTACATCGTTAACGCAAAATAACCGAAACATACGGAATCTGTGGCAATCAATTTTATCCGTTCAAAATCAGTAAGGCTAACAACCATCAGGGATTTTTGCAAAAAAATTGAAAATATTTTATTGTTGAAATTCCGGTTCAAAATGATTATAGGTAATCAAGATAATATATTGAGTAAGAAATTATCGGTTTGGTTGCATTTGGTAAGGGCGGTTACCGGAAATTTCGTATTTTGGATTCCGGTTATATTATGCCATCGAACCTGGTTTACAGGCGAATGAGGCGACATATTGTAACAATTTAAACGCTGATCTACTCAGGATTACATCGTTAAATAACCGAAACATACGGAATCTGTGGCAATCAATTTTATCCGTTCAAAATCAGTAAGGCTAACTAACCATCAGGGATTTTTGCAAAACAATTGAAAATATTTTATTGTTGAAATTCCGGTTCAAAATGATTATAGGTAATCAAGATAATATATTGAGTAAGAAAATATCGGTTTGGTTGCATTTGGTAAGGGCGGTTACCGGAAATTTCGTATTTTGGATTCCGATTATATTATGCCATCGAACCTGGATTACAGGCGAATGAGGCGACATATTGTAACAATTTAAACGCTGATCTACTCAGGATTACATCGTTAACGCAAAATAACCGAAACATACCGAATCTGTGGCAATCAATTTTATCCGTTCAAAATCAGTAAGGCTAACCATCAGGGATTTTTGCAAAAAAATTGAGAATATTTTATTGTTGAAATTCCGGTTCAAAATGATTATAGGTAATCAAGATAATATATTGAGTAAGAAAATATCGGTTTGGTTGCATTTGGTAAGGGCGGTTACCGGAAATTTCGTATTTTGGATTCCGATTATATTATGCCATCGAACCTGGATTACAGGCGAATGAGGCGACATATTGTAACAATTTAAACGCTGATCTACTCAGGATTACATCGTTAACGCAAAATAACCGAAACATACGGAATCTGTGGCAATCAATTTTATCCGTTCAAAATCAGTAAGGCTAACAACCATCAGGGATTTTTGCAAAAAAATTGAAAATATTTTATTGTTGAAATTCCGGTTCAAAATGATTATAGGTAATCAAGATAATATATTGAGTAAGAAATTATCGGTTTGGTTGCATTTGGTAAGGGCGGTTACCGGAAATTTCGTATTTTGGATTCCGGTTATATTATGCCATCGAACCTGGTTTACAGGCGAATGAGGCGACATATTGTAACAATTTAAACGCTGATCTACTCAGGATTACATCGTTAAATAACCGAAACATACGGAATCTGTGGCAATCAATTTTATCCGTTCAAAATCAGTAAGGCTAACTAACCATCAGGGATTTTTGCAAAACAATTGAAAATATTTTATTGTTGAAATTCCGGTTCAAAATGATTATAGGTAATCAAGATAATATATTGAGTAAGAAATTTTCGGTTTGGCTGCATTTGGTAAGGGCGGTTACTGGAAATTTCGTATTTTGGGTTCCGGTTATATTATGTCATCGAACCTGGATTACAGGCGAATGAGGCAACATATTGTAAAAATTTAAACGCTGATCTACTCAGGATTACATCGTTAACGCAAAATAACCGAAACATACGGAATCTGTGGCAATCATCAGGGATTTTTGCAAAAAAATTGAAAATATTTTATTGTTGAAATTCCGGTTCAAAATGATTATAGGTAATCAAGATAATATATTGAGTAAGAAATTATCGGTTTGGCTGCATTTGGTAAGGGCGGTTACTGGAAATTTCGTATTTTGGGTTCCGGTTATATTATGTCATCGAACCTGGATTACAGGCGAATGAGGCGACATATTGTAACAATTTAAACGCTGATCTACTCAGGATTACATCGTTAACGCAAAATAACCGAAACATACGGAATCTGTGGCAATCAATTTTATCCGTTCAAAATCAGTAAGGCTAACCATCAGGGATTTTTGCAAAAAAATTGAAAATATTTTATTGTTGAAATTCCGGTTCAAAATGATTATAGGTAATCAAGATAATATATTGAGTAAGAAATTATCGGTTTGGTTGCATTTGGTAAGGGCGGTTACTGGAAATTTCGTATTTTGGGTTCCGGTTATATTATGTCATCGAACCTGGATTACAGGCGAATGAGGCGACATATTGTAACAATTTAAACGCTGATCTACTCAGGATTACATCGTTAACGCAAAATAACCGAAACATTCGGAATCTGTGGCAAGCAATTTTATCCGTTCAAAATCAGTAAGGCTAACCATCAGGGATTTTTGCAAAAAAATTGAAAATATTTTATTGTTGAAATTCCGGTTCAAAATGATTATAGGTAATCAAGATAATATATTGAGTAAGAAATTATCGGTTTGGCTGCATTTGGTAAGGGCGGTTACTGGAAATTTCGTATTTTGGGTTCCGGTTATATTATGTCATCGAACCTGGATTACAGGCGAATGAGGCGACATATTGTAACAATTTAAACGCTGATCTACTCAGGATTACATCGTTAACGCAAAATAACCGAAACATACGGAATCTGTGGCAATCAATTTTATCCGTTCAAAATCAGTAAGGCTAACCCATCAGGGATTTTTGCAAAAAAATTGAAAATATTTTATTGTTGAAATTCCGGTTCAAAATGATTATAGGTAATCAAGATAATATATTGAGTAAGAAATTATCGGTTTGGCTGCATTTGGTAAGGGCGGTTACTGGAAATTTCGTATTTTGGGTTCCGGTTATATTATGTCATCGAACCTGGATTACAGGCGAATGAGGCAACATATTGTAAAAATTTAAACGCTGATCTACTCAGGATTACATCGTTAACGCAAAATAACCGAAACATACGGAATCTGTGGCAATCAATTTTATCCGTTCAAAATCAGTAAGGCTAACCATCAGGGATTTTTGCAAAAAAATTGAAAATATTTTATTGTTGAAATTCCGGTTCAAAATGATTATAGGTAATCAAGATAATATATTGAGTAAGAAATTATCGGTTTGGCTGCATTTGGTAAGGGCGGTTACTGGAAATTTCGTATTTTGGGTTCCGGTTATATTATGTCATCGAACCTGGATTACAGGCGAATGAGGCGACATATTGTAACAATTTAAACGCTGATCTACTCAGGATTACATCGTTAACGCAAAATAACCGAAACATACGGAATCTGTGGCAATCAATTTTATCCGTTCAAAATCAGTAAGGCTAACCATCAGGGATTTTTGCAAAAAAATTGAAAATATTTTATTGTTGAAATTCCGGTTCAAAATGATTATAGGTAATCAAGATAATATATTGAGTAAGAAATTATCGGTTTGGCTGCATTTGGTAAGGGCGGTTACTGGAAATTTCGTATTTTGGGTTCCGGTTATATTATGTCATCGAACCTGGATTACAGGCGAATGAGGCGACATATTGTAACAATTTAAACGCTGATCTACTCAGGATTACATCGTTAACGCAAAATAACCGAAACATACGGAATCTGTGGCAATCAATTTTATCCGTTCAAAATCAGTAAGGCTAACCATCAGGGATTTTTGCAAAAAAATTGAAAATATTTTATTGTTGAAATTCCGGTTCAAAATGATTATAGGTAATCAAGATAATATATTGAGTAAGAAATTATCGGTTTGGTTGCATTTGGTAAGGGCGGTTACTGGAAATTTCGTATTTTGGGTTCCGGTTATATTATGTCATCGAACCTGGATTACAGGCGAATGAGGCGACATATTGTAACAATTTAAACGCTGATCTACTCAGGATTACATCGTTAACGTAAAATAACCGAAACATACGGAATCTGTGGCAATCAATTTTATCCGTTCAAAATCAGTAAGGCTAACCATCAGGGATTTTTGCAAAAAAATTGAGAATATTTTATAGTTGAAATTCCGGTTCAAAATGATTATAGGTAATCAAGATAATATATTGAGTAAGAAATTATCGGTTTGGTTGCATTTGGTAAGGGCGGTTACCGGAAATTTCGTATTTTGGATTCCGATTATATTATGCCATCGAACCTGGATTACAGGCGAATGAGGCGACATATTGTAACAATTTAAACGCTGATCTACTCAGGATTACATCGTTAACGCAAAATAACCGAAACATACGGAATCTGTGGCAATCAATTTTATCCGTTCAAAATCAGTAAGGCTAACCATCAGGGATTTTTGCAAAAAAATTGAAAATATTTTATTGTTGAAATTCCGGTTCAAAATGATTATCAAAATGATGTTGAAATTCCGGTTCAAAATGATTATATGTTACGGGAATAATATACGTTTAGGAAGAAACTAACAGTGGGTTGCATATGAAAAGCATTACGTATCGTATTTTGACATATGTTGATCGTTACTTATCGTATTTGTTTACCTTAAAGCTGATATGATTATTGATTTCCACAGGAATACTTTGATTCCAGTCGTCAAATTACGGAAATAAAATTTCGCCAGTGTTTTTGTCATGGATCCAGAAAGTTTTGATCAATTTGTAGTGAACCGAGAATTTGGATACAAACAGCATTTACTGATTTCAAAATTGTGTTTCGCAGCGGCATTTAAAAACTGGATCTAGTTTATTTTGAGATATATACCAAAAATAACTGTTTGAGTTAAGGAATATTTCTTATTTAATTTATTGGAAACCAAACTTCTTTTAACTTATTGTTTAGGCATCAACTTATGAGCGTACTCCAACCAAAATCCACAAATTTCACTTGTTCGCAATTTGTGTAAGGTTAAAACCTTTTAAGAATGACTGGACTAAATTTAAATCAATTTCGTTTAATTTTTTGTCAAAACCCAATCAAAATAGAACAAAACTAAAACTACAAATTAATTTGATTTGTGAATTAAAATAAATTTTTTTTGTTAAGTCATCAATTTCTTAAGTACGTATAAGGCCACCCAAAATCTATAATTTAAATCAATTAGTTTTTCAGAAACTATTTACAAAATAAAAATAGAAAATAGTTTTTTGAGATTTACGATTATTTTTAGTTTGATTATTTATTTTGTTGTACCTTTCAAAATATTATTTTTATTATTCGTATTTCAACGTTTAAAGAAAAGCTTTTTACCTTTTTGATTACCATATCCAGCAAAATCGTAAAATAAAGTAAAAGACGAAGAATAAACAAAAAGTTTATTTTTGTTCATAAATCAAGAACAATGGTTGAACGAAACTAAGAAAACTGGGATTGGTCAAAAGAAGAAGACGTCGATTGATATGAATTCTATAGAAAATCTGTCTTCACATTTTGTATGAAAAGCACATAATGGATTCAATTTCGATTTATACGAATAGATTAGTTCAAATTTATTTATTTGTGTGTGCTCAGTACTTATGTTGAATGTGCTAAAGGAATATTAAATTCGAATTTAGCTGATCTTGTTTTGATAAATTTCGTATAGTTCCTACTACGCTTATTACCAGTAATTTGGGATTTTGAATTGTTCGACAAACTCTCTAAAATATTTGGAATAGTTTTCGATTTTTATCTATACAGTAATTTCAAATCAAAAACCAAATTATTTGTGACATGGAAATAATGAACGGATTTTTATAATTGACTAAAGTTAAAAAAACAAAATTAAAAATGTTAACGCGTTGTTTAATATTACGTACGTGAATGGCGTGTGTCAGAAAATAAATACGTTTACACTGGGATTTTATGATTACATCATCGGATAATTTTTATTGTTCAATGTTGACTCGTGCATTGCAAAAAAAATATTTTTTACGATGATGTTAACAAAATTTGATCTGGGGTCTTGATATGATACGCAGACGTTACGCAATACAACTTATGACTATTTGAATATTTAGAATATCACTTTTGTGAAATTTGTCCTAAATCTGTCCTAAACAGCAATAATAACAAAAAATGTGTAGATGTGTGTTGAGGCACACGAACGTAGCCCTGGTGACACATGTGTTTAATTACAGTAACAATAAGTATGCGAATATGTTCATCACCCGTCTAAGCTAAATATTATTTGTCGAAATTGTGAGCTCGGCAACTAGGTAGTTGTTGTTGCAATTATATATATTAATTTTGTATATAAACTCAAAGAATTTAATAAATATTAAGTAGTTCAAAAAAAAACTTCAGTATGTATGTGAAGTTAGCCCGAAAACCTGCCCGAAAAAATCTTTTCTAAAGGAAAAGCCTCTCAGCCCGAAAAATATCAAGAAATAACTCAAAATAACATTCCATTCCGAAAAAATAATAATTATAAGAAGAAGAAACACTTATTTTTTGAGCTGGAATATTTTAAATACACCAAAATTATTGCTATTTTATTCTTAGGTTTAGTGTCTTGCTGTGTACCAAATAATGCAACAGGGATTGATAGATATAGCGGTATACGAGGAATGTTAGATAGGGTCATAAGCTATGTAAAACAACAACCCCTATAACGCGATGGAGAAAAGGATGTTTTGTGGAGCTACATCCACCTATATGCCTTGATACTTGAGTTACATCCACCTATGCCTTGATTAAACATTCCCCATATACAGTTATATCTATCAGTCCCTCTGAGCTGAGATCCAGTGGTAAACATATTCACGTTTTTAACATTAAGGCATATAGGCGGAATAAGTCATATTGTTGTATTATTTGGTACACAGCAAGACACGTATGTGAAGTTATCCCACGATTCAATCCCAGAAAATTAAAAAAATTCATCAGGCAACACTACTAATCAATACAAACCACATTTGCTCTTATATGAAGTTAGACAAGCCCATAATTTTTTTAAATTGATGCAAAATAAAACGAACTAAAATTATATTAGACACGACAAAGGTAATTGGCACGTTAAAAGTATAAATTTGACGGATTAAGGCTATGTGGTAAGTCTAATCTAATTTTAGTTCGTCCATGTTCTGTTGATATAAAATTCTCTTAATTTAAATATAACGAATTTAATTTTAGTATTTAACGTGACTTTTAATAAATTCTGGGTTGGGCTAACTTCACATAAGAGCAAATGAGATTTTTATTCATTAGTGTTGCCTGATGATTTTTTTTATTTTCTGGGATAGAGTCATGGGATAACTTCACATACGTCAGCAGGACACTAAACCTGATAGTATAATAGCAATAATTTTTTTGTATTTAAAATATTTCAGCTCAAAAAATAAGTGTTTTGTACATATCTTCTTATAATTATTATTTTTTTCACATAACGGGTGTTTTTTAGGAGGTTTGTTTTTCCGATAGATGTCGTTTTATTTTATGACAGTTGTTTTGACAGCTCAAAGTGGCATTTCTACTCAGTATTGTTTGGCAAATCATTATGAATAGGTTAACTCCAGAACAACGTTTTCAAATCGTGGAAATTTATTTTCAAAATCAGTGTTCAATTAAAAATGTTTATAGAGCACTTCGTGAATTTTATGGTGCACATAATCGTCCGTCAGAGACCACCATAAAGAACGTAATTACCAAATTTCGGTCTACATTCACTCTTTTGGATGCCAAGCCACCGACAAGAATGAGAAGAGTTCGTACAGAAGAAAATATTGCTGTCGTTGAGGCCAGTGTCGAAGAAAACGACAATTTATCGATTCGTCGTCGTGCTCAGCAAATTGGACTTTGTCCATCGACTTTATGGAAAATTTTACGTAAAGATTTGGGTTTGGTGCCATACAAAATTCAATTGGTGCAAGAATTAAAGCCACACGACCATCGTTTGCGCCGTGAATTCAGTGATTGGTCGTTAAATCAATTGAACGAAGATCCATTTTTTTACCGTAAAATTCTCTTCAGTGATGAGGCGCATTTTTGGTTAAATGGATACGTCAACAAACAAAATTGTCGCATTTGGAGCAAAGATAATCCACACGCCGTTCTAGAATTACCAATGCATCCTGATAAATGTACTGTTTGGTGCGGTCTATGGGCTGGTGGGATCATCGGTCCATATTTCTTTAAAAATGAGGAAGGACGACGCGTTACCGTGAATGGAAATCGATACAGAACCATGTTAAATGAGTTTTTGTTGTCAAATCTTGAAGATATGGATATGAATGAAATGTGGTTTCAACAAGATGGTGCCACTTGCCTACAGCACGTGAAACAATCGACTTATTGAAAGAAACTTTCAACGACAACATTATTTCGAGAAATGGTCCGGTGAATTGGCCTCCGCGTTCGTGCGATTTGACGCCACTCGATTACTTTTTGTGGGGATACGTGAAGTCATTGGTTTATGTGGATAAACCTCAATCGATTGACGCTTTGGAAACCAATATTCAACGTGTCATTGCTGACATACGCCCTCAAATGCTTGAAAAAGTGCTGGAAAATTGGACCTCCAGAATGACATTTGTGAAAAATAGTCGTGGTAGCCATATGCCAGAAATTGTGTTTAAATGTTAAATGCCAAAAAATTATCTACCAAATAAAAAAAAATTTTGGTCATTTCATAATTTTATATGTGTTTTATTCAAAAAAAAAATCGGCAACCTCTTAAAAAAACACTTACATCAATTCAGTCTGTTATTGTCATATCCCCACCAGTGGTAAGCGTATAACAGTCCATTAAAAATATCGAAAAGCTATATCAAGTGTTAGCACCGATAAAACATTGGTCCTTCGAAGCCTCCATAACAACCGGCGGCCAATAGAAATATTTCGTGTAAACAACCAACAGGAATCGAATACACAAGCCAACCACCAACCGGCACAAGTTCAATTCCAGTCAACAAAACCAGGCAGTCATCATCTGTCGACGCCAATAATCAACGGGCATCACCAACGGAAACTTTCAACAATGACGTGCATGGGAAGTCGTTTAGAAGATCAAGAGATCACAGGCGACAAAATAGTCCAGCTATAAGCAGGAACTATCATAAAGATCGTCCAGGTCCTTCCTGGCTACTAAAACATGTTTAGAGTCGAAAATAGCAACTCTAAAAGAACTCTAGAATAAATATGTACACACTGATGAAACAATCAGAAATAGCCCAAAAACTATCCAAACCTCAAAAAAGGAAACGAGATAGCAGATATCTACAACACCCTAATCGACGAAATGCGGACTGAACTAAACCAGGGGACACCGAGTACACCGAAACCTACAACATCGGAAAACAACTCTCAAAGCTCCAAATTCCCATTTACGGAAAATACGGATACAAGCGACACAACAAAAACAACGGGAACACAAGATTCTTCACAAAGTAATAACAATGAGTATGCCAACAGAAGAGACCCTCCAAATGATAAAATTCCAAGATGTAAAAATGAGGGCTCTTTATAACTAAATGAACGCAGCAAAATACTCATTGATACAAAAAGCTTCAAAATATACATTACAGCTGCTGTTGAAACCATTCGAGCGGATGATGGAACAGATCATGGATCTAGATGAGAGAATAAAGGTGGATGCCTCGGAGGAAGATGAAAATATACTCAAATATTTCTCTGAGGGGTATTACGATGCCATCAAAAGTGAACATGATGACATTATAACAAAGATCAGCACCGAGATTGACGACCATCAAACACACAACAATAAGTTTGATGTACGCCTGTCCAAAATCGAGATTCCAGTTTTCTATGGAGAGTATTTGAAATGGAAAGGGTTTGCAGATAAGTTCGAGAAATTAGTTCACAATAACGATAAGCTCACGGACACTCACAAGATCAACTACCTAAAAAATTATTTAGGAGGTCCAGCCGCTAGATTAATAAACCACTTAGAATCAACGGCAGATAACTATCGGGTAGCGTACTACATAATAAACAAGCTATTCACAATATAAACAACATACTGAAAGATACGAGACCTCATTAGAAGTCCCTAAAAAGCGCCAAAATTTAAACAGATTTTTCTATTTTTGGAGAAACGATTCCAATTATTAGAAGCAATAAGTAATAAAAATAATCGAAAACCGATACCAAACAACAACCGGTAACCGATGCCAAACAGAAACAGGATCTCAACCCCCAAAAGCATTACCAATGGTACTGCAAAGAATTACATAAACTGGAGCAATGCAGATCGTTTCTACAAACGTCCCTCCAAATGTGTAGAATATGTCTGGGCGATCATAATTTTTCCCGAGCTTCTTCATCAGATCATCAAATCACACTCTGCTCTACATAAGGGAAGGTTCCACGAAAGATGCTAATAAATATCAACAAAAAAACAGCTCCAGCTTCTAATTACCCAACTACAGAACCTGCAAAACCGATGGTCGAAACACATATGTTGAACAGTACAACATTAGAATCACAAATACTTCTGAGCACAGCGATAGTGAAGATTCGTACGAATGGCCGTCATCCGGAACTATTGAGAGTATTTATCGTTCCCGGCGCTCAAGCGTCCTTTATAACTCACGGGGCCGCCAAGAAATTAAACAAACAAGTACAAGAACAAAGAAGTTAAGGGAATAGGAGGAATTAAAGCTGGTGCATCAGAACAACGACTAAAAATCCAAATCGAGCCGAGATTTTCCTCAATTCAAACTGGGAAGTAGCATATTGGTTGTTGATAAAGTAGTGGGGAACCTACCAGAGTACAGTTTTAATGCTTGGAACTGGCCTTCTCTGGAAGAAAAACAGTGTCAAGAATATTATTGTAAAACTCATCAGCGAGATATTAATGGTAGATGTATAGTACGACTACCATTCAAAACAAACCCTCCAGTGATCGAGGTGTCCAAAATGAGGGCGATAGCCAGATTTTTGCAATTGGAGAAAAAATTTGCTGGATATACCAAGCTTTGCTAAGGACTACAAGACATGTATCAAAGAGTACATAGAATTAGGTTACATGAAACTAGGCAATGGCGAAGATAGAATAAAATCGCTAACAACAGAAGAATAGTTCATACTTCAAAGAAGGCAGCACAAGCACAAAACTAAGCGTTGTGTTTGATGCATCCGCAAAAACTAGAAACAACAAAAGTCTCAATGATCTAAAATTGATTGGACCAACTTTAGAAGAAGAACTAATATCAATCCTGCTGAGATGGAGGAAACATAAAATCGTCGTCACAGCAGATATTGAAAAAATGTATCGCCAAATCTGTGTGCACAAAGACGATCAAAGATACCAAAAAATATTATGGAGAGAAAACAAGAACGAACCTATTAAGGCATATCAGTAATCAACTCCTTATTTAGTCATTCGCATTTTCCATCAGTTAGCAAATGATGAAAAGCACGAATTCCCTATAGCAGAAAATATCATTTTAGAAGACTTCTATGTAGCCGAATTATTAACTGGCAGTGATTCTATTGAAAAGGCACAACTACAACAACAACAATTAATAAAATTACTAGGAAAAGGAGGATTTCACCTTCGTAAATGGGCCAGTAATTATGAAGACCTATTAGAACAAATTCCACATGAATCACGAGCAATCAATAAAAGGGATTCTAGACGAAACCATAAAAACTCTGGGATCTCATGGAATCCTAACAACGACACCTTTGAATTTAAAATAAACATTAAAACAAATAAGTCGAAGTGTCACAAGTATTTGATCCACTAGAGTGGTTATCACAAACAAACATTATCGCAAAAATACTACTACAACAACTCTGGTTAACAGGAATATCATGGGATGAATGAGTTCCACAAAAAATAGCAGCAAAATGGAAAAGTTATATAAGATCGTTGCGTGCGCTAGAACAGATTAAGGTCCAAAGATGGATGAAAATATCTGCCAATTCGGCGATGCAACTGTTCGGATTTTGTGATGCATCAGAAAATGCGTATGCTGCAACAATATATTGCCTCCAATACGGGGTAGGAGGTTTCCATATGCATTTGCTGATTCAAAAATTGTTCTCGCTTGGATTAAATCAGAACCACATCGAAATGTTTTAAATTTGTGGCGAACCGAATATCCAAAATTCAAAGTTGGACAAACCCAGCAGACTGGAACTATGTTAAATCATCTGAAAATCTCGCTGACTGTGCACCAAGGGGATAGAAGCTGAACAGCCCAGTAATCAAAAATTATGGTCGAAAGTAAGACCTGAAGATGTTCCAGATCAAAAGGTATTTACAGCACAAGTAGCTACAAAAACAATGTTTATAAAAGACAGTAACCCATTCAGTGATCTATTCATAAAATATTTAAAAACAGATTCAGCGAATAGTTTCGTATTGTAATCGATTTGTTAACAAGTTGAGGTTAATGAAATACGAAACACACAACATAATATTATCAGAAGAATGGTTACAATTAAGACAGCTGTGTAGGCCCGCAATAATGCAAATAAAACAATAGATACTCAATATAAACCTGTCAATAGAAATGAGGACCTATACTACAAACAACCCAACAATAACTAATCGATGGCTAAGGTTGAATCACATTAGAATTAGAAACACGGATTATAGTATTTTCTCGGCAAATTTAGGGAAACCGTGCATTTGGTTTAAAGCTGATCGATACAAATTTGGCCGTCGTTAACACTCTAAACCCAAAATTTGATCAAAATAAACGAGGTTTTCTAACAAATCAGACCTCGTAGCATAATACGCCATTTAGCATGTTGATTTATAAGAGTTTCTCGGAAAAATAGGAAAGTTTTCTTGGGAAATTTTGCTAACCTGACGACACAAAAATTCCAATTTTACCTTAATTGAATTAGGTTCATAGAATCTTAGGTATAATACAATTTGTAGCAAGTTCGATCTTACTACGTACGTAAAAAACGCTTAAATCAACGGTTTAATCGGCTTATCCGAATTTAGTATATTATGCTAACTAACACATTCAAATGTTTTTAGGATTTAGGACAGATTTTACTATTTTGAACAGAATAGTGAAATTTGTCCTAAACAAATTTTGTTTGTTTGTAGGACAATTTAGGACAAAATTTACAAGAATAAAATATCGCATGGAACTGGAATATTTTCTAAGTGACTTAACTATAACAGTATTGAAAGATTTTTTTCTAAAAATTTGATCTTGTACATTAAATAATAAATCAAAACCTACCATGCTGGCTTATACTGACATGCCAGTATACCGTATCCAACAGTACTGGCCTCTAATCCTAATCCTGATTAGAATTCAATAGACCTACCACTGATTAATTCAAAATTAAATGATTACAGAACAGACTAATGAAAGAAGATGGGACACGAATTGAAAATTGGAACGTTAAACCTGACGTCAATAGGTTTCAAGAACCAAATCGACCATGCATTGGTAAACAAAATACTTATATCCTCCTTACACCAATCGTGGCCACGAGGTAATAACAACAACATTGATTATGTGCACTATCTGCAACATGTACAAAGTCACCTGGGAGTACGCCGGCTAGAATCACAACGCTTTTTTAGAAACTGGTCGGTAAGCCTTTGTTACTCGTAGTAGGATATTCTTCTGAGCACTTCCTAATGATCTGATGTGGCGACAGTTTATTCTATCATATCATCCAGTCGTGGTTGGCACTCTCGCCGGAGAGTGGATTAGTTTCTTATCGTTTTCACAGACTATTAGAACGTAAGAAGGTACTCACATACATTCATCAAATTCAACTCCTAGTTATCTCATAGTTTTCAGCATTTTCAAATTTAGATCAAAGATATTGTTGGAGGTCGACAAGAGTCAAATTTGACTGTTTTTCTGCAACCTCGACGCTGTAGCCGCTCTAGTCTCGAGTCACTTGATCGTTTGCTGAAGTAGCTCCTGAAAATATTGGTAATCTTTTTTGGGAGAGACCAATAAATTTATGATGAAACGGTATAAAGCTAGCAGGAACCATACTATTCACAGCAAAATTAACAAAATATTGGGCATCACTATATAGTTTTTCAGCCGGAAACTTAGAAAGCCAACCTGAACCATGCCAGGTGGAAACAAACTAACTATGGCACAAGTAGCACAAAGGATCATTGTGCACGGTTCGATTTTTCAGCAGAGACCAATCATAAGCCAGCCAAAACCGTTAAAGCCAGCCAGAACTAGAGTTTTTTCAACTGAAACAATTAGGAGTTGGAACAATGAACACAGTGCACTTAAATAGTTGTAAAACATGTTCATTCGGAACCGTAACAAGAACAACCGGAAACACCAAAATAACAGCCACAACCATGAAAAGAGAGCCAGCACCATACTCTTTACATCCAAACCAACTATGGCACAAGAAACACAATTTCTTGTACATCATTGTACACTATATGATTTTTTAGCTAGAACCAATATTAAGCCAGCGTCAGCCAGGTATAAAACATATACTCTTTCACCTTAACAAGGCCAGTAGGAACTACTACAATAGCAGTCGGAACTATAAAAATTCAGCCGGAACCATCTCCTCTAAAGCCAAACCAACTAAATAATTCCAGCCGGAACCTTATAAATTGAGCAGAAAGCATACAATCTATAGCCAAACTCTCTATGGTACAATAAACACAATGGATTGTTCTACCTTGTGCACTAATTGATTTTTCAGCCGAAACCAGCACCTCTACAGCTAAACCAACTATGGCAAAAGAACCACAATTCATTTTGCATTATAATTCTAGCTGAAACCCAATAAAACAGCCGGAACAATAACCATACTACATCCAAAATAACTTTGACAATAATTCAAAATGATCACAATGCACTTCATTGAAACATATAAGCTTTCAGCCGGAACCATAACAAGGAAAGCCAACTTATGCAATAAAAGCCTAAACTGTATAAAGCCATCCGGAACCATAAAATTTACAGCCAAACCAACTATGTTTCCTGTGCCGGCTGAAAAATCATGTAAATAGTTCTGCCATAGTTAGTTTGGCTGAAGAAATTATGGTTCCGGCTGGCTTTATAAGGTTCCGGCTGGAATTAAAAGGTTCCGGTTCAAAAATCTTATAGTGCACAATGACGCACAATACGTTGTGCTTCTTGTGTCATAGTTGGTTTGGCTGTAGTATGATTCCGGCTGGTTTTATTAAATTTCCGCTGAAACTATAAGGTTTCAGCTGAAAAATCATATAGTCTACAATGATGCTTCTGGTGCAATAGTTGTTTTGGTTGTAGTATGGTTTCGTCTGGATTTATTAGGTTTCGAATAGAAATATAAGGTTCCGGCTGAAATTTTAAGTTTCCGGCCGAAAACTCATATAGTGTACATTGATGCACGATTAATTGTGCTCTTTGTGCCATAGTTATAGTTTGGCTGAAGGCGGTTTCCGCTGGATTTGTTAGGTTTTGCTGGAACTATTAGGTTCCTTCGGAAAAATCATTTAGTGCAAAATGATGCAAAATACATAGTGCTTCTTTTGACATAGTTAGTCCGACTGTAGCATGATTCCGGCTTGATGAGATTCCGGCTGGAATTATAAGGTTTTAGCTGAAAAATCATATAGTACACAATGGGCGCATTCAGGGCACTCAACAGTTGGGAACATGTTGAGTAAAATCAAAGCCAACGTTCTGAAAATGTTTAGTACTATGAAATTTTCAAATCAAATTGGCGATGATTTTACTAATCATGATGCCAACAGTTGGCGGTCCTGAACGCGCCTAATGATGTACAATCCACTGTGCTTCTTGTTCCATTGTTAATTTGGCTATAGAAGGTATGGTTCCGGCTCGCTTTATAAGGTTCCGGATGGAATTATAAGATTCCGGCCGAGAAATCATCATCAGTGCACAATGATTCTCGTACCGTAGTTTGTTTGGCTGAAGTATTGTTCCGGCTGGAATTATAAGGTTTCAACTGGAATTATAAGGTTTCGGCTGAACAATCATATAGTGCAAAACGATGCACAATACATTACGCTTTTTCTGCCATAGTTGGTTTAGCTGTAGTATGGTTCTGGCTGGCTTAATAAGATTTTGGCTGGAATTATAAGGTTCCTTATGAAAAAATTTATAGTACAAAATGATGCATACTACATTTTGCTTCTTCTGCCATAGTTTGGTTGGCTGCAGTATAATTTCGGGTGGCTTTATAAGGTTCCGGCTGGAATTATAAGGTTCTGCCCGAGGATGCATAATATATTGTACTTCTTGTATCATAGTTTGTTTGGCTATAGTATTGTTCCGGCTGGATTTATTAGTTTTCGGCTGGCATTATAAGGTTTCGGCTAGGTTAGTGCACAATGATGCACAATGCATCGTGTAGGTGGTTTGGTTCCGACTGACATGGTTCCGGCTGGCGTGACGGACACCTATTTCTATTATATTTATTTGTTTTGCAATAACAGAAATAGAAAAGGTCTGCCTTAGGGAAACAAAATATTACAAAAAATGTGAACAATTAATATTAACTGCATTGGTGTCTGAGGTACGAAAATATTTCAAATTGATTGTTCAGCATTGCTCTATTCTCAATAGATAACATAATTACAAGTGTAAACTGCCAGTTTTTGTTTTCAGAGCACTTGCTTTCTAGGAATTGTTAAACCTAATATCCCTGAAATGGACAGGTCAAGAAATATTTTACATTATGGTTCCTAGAAACTGCTAATTGCGGAAAGCAAACCTTATAGTAACCACTTGTCATAATTGATTCCGCTACCGCTTTCATCAGCACAACTCCTAACAAGCAGGGGTACCAGAAACCAAACCTGGTATAGTTACCACTTGTCAACATAATCTATAGCCACCATAAAAATTTCGATTCGACCCTATCCTTGTGATTAGCTCTGCAGCCTCCCCTGAGTTTGGCCAATATCAATTGGCATCTTACATAAACATTTGGAGTTAGGTTTAGGAGGCCACCGGGTTAGAATCGATAGGATAAAGATGCGAAATTAATTTTTCACATGGCTCTCTGTCGGGGTGCAGAACTCATGGGCCGACCTAACATCAAAAAACACATTATCGACATTCTGGATATTCACTGGCAGAATTTTTTAGTTGATTTTGACCGTTTTCTGTAGGAAAACTATATTATCGACGTATTTAAAATATTTGCAGTAAAATTAACTCAATTTTCTTTATGTATTCGGCCGAAATTCAAGTAAATTTCAATTGTTTTCTATAAAATTGCATTCGCATAAGCAAAAGAACTGTTTTAGTAATAAAATACAAGTAGAAAGTAGAAAAATTTTCCAGCCTTAGGGTTTAAAAGGTCCGCAAATTTGTTGATTTAGATATATTCTGGACTCATATGGCTATCTAACGCGCGAGTATGACGACCCGCTGATCGTGGGAATTCCCGCTAATGAAAATTAGTCTGGGATGGGTACTTCTATTAACACGTCCACCGATTTGTCATTGCAATTAGTTTCTGTACTCTGTTTGCCAACTTATGACGAAACATAAAGTTCCGCCGATCGTGGGAATTCCCGCTATTCGAATATACGTGACACGGGAAATGTATCGGTTCTGTTGAAATTTGCAGCCCTTTAAACATTAAGGCTGGAGGATTTTTCTACTTTTTACTTCTAATTTCTACAGAAAACGGTCAAAAACAACAACAAATTTCTGTTGACTTTTTCTACGAATGTATTATTATGTAATATAGAGGAGGTCGATAATGCAGTTTTATACTGAATTTTTCGTAGCATATCATCATCCAGTCAGTACTATATGACGTCATAGAGATATGCGCCAACTAATGCGGAAATGGCGTGTAAAGTAGAATTTGAAGGCGAACCACGAAACAATTGGGATTTCTTAGGCTCCAAAACAGATTGTAAAAACAACATTCGACTTTCACAAAAATGACTTTAGTACTCCTTATCGTTAAATATTGTTTTGCTTGCAACTGTAAACAGACAAAGGTAAATACTGCAAGCAATAAGTAACAAAAGAAGATTAATTTTTCATAAATTATGAAAAAGTAAATTTTAAGGTAAGCTGTTGTATTTACTTTAGATTTGGTAACATATTTTGACAGCAACGATTGGTGATGTGCACGATTTACAAAAATTTAAATAACAGGTCATAAGTAGGTGTGTTGATATGCATCATCACAAATATCTACAGTTCACAAAAATAATCTTAATATGTTCATGAACGAGGTCAACAATAAGGTACCGTGTCTTCTTCATTATGATAAATGAGTAATGGATAAATATTAGTGGGCGAGGTGTGAAAGATTTCCGAACTCATAAACCACCACACAGTATTCATGAGCTTTAACAGTGTTAACCCTACCAAAAAAATAATAAAATATAGTATTAGGGGGTTGGAAAATGGGAAATTTAAAATTCATTTTCTTAAGAATTATTTAAATTTTGTAGAAAAATCTACACACACACACACACACAAAAGGGATATGAATATTTTAATAATAAGATGTTGTTTTAATGTCTCGAGCAGGCGTACAATTTTTTATTTTATTTCATTTTAGACGGGGAAACTTTTGTTGTTGTTGTTGTTGCCTACCTATCTCGTGCTGTCTGTTAATGTTAAATTGTTTATCTTAAACACCCAATCTTTTATTTAAATGTGTATATAATATTCATGGACCAATAAAATAAGGTGCTGAACTACTACTGCGCTTGACTTATCATCATCATCATCATCATCATCAACAACATCTTGTCAATCAAAATATAAGGTTTTATCATTATTAAATTTATTTTATGTGTGTGGCAAGGTTTTCAAGTGGTTAATCGATTCTAATGTTTTAATTTTTAAAGTTAACGAACAGGTAGGTAAAAGTATTTACGAAATAATTTTTTTGTATGTGGCGCTGAAAAAATACTTTTCTTAACGAATTGTGAAAGGCACTTAAATTTTGGATTTAAACGATTTGTATTGTTCTCCAAGTGTATGAGTCTCTTCTATCGTTTTAATTTGATATATTAATTGGGGACCTCCTATTTTGTGTTTTAATAATCTGAATGTGAGAACGTTGGTTTAAGAAAATGTTTTCTTAAAATAATAACGAAATGGTTAAAACAGAAATGGGGATGTACATTTCCATGATTATGACAAAATTAAAATGGTTGGATTGAAAACTGTCATAATTTATGGATACCCTGCTGATTTAGTAAGCAGCAAGTCTCCACCGTTGGAATCAAATCGGGCGTCAGGAATACCAGGAGAATATAGGATGGATGGATCAGTGAACAAGCAGTTTGAAGAAATTCTTTTGAATGCATTGCATCGATTTTACCAAAATGAAGAACTTCAAACATTCGCATCTCTGGCATTTATAGCACGACTTGCACCCCACCATACTTAGATCGTGGCTATCCTATCAAAATGGAAGTTAGAATGTTGATTAGAGACGATCAGCTGCGTATCATTCTGTGTATCTTATAGGCAAACTTAATCAGTGAATTTAAAACATCAGCTGGGATTACTGTTACGAATTCCGCTCCGAAAAAGATACTGTTACGAATTCCGCTCTACACAGATCAAACACTGTTGGTCGAGTGGTTAAATTGTACACCATCAAGAGTTATCATCCCACCACCAACAGTCACGAGTTCGAATCGTGAGTGTGATTCGGAATCATGGTTAAATCAGCGCCGGTATTTATCAG
This sequence comes from Nephrotoma guestfalica, assembly GCA_963691935.1. NCBI lineage: Eukaryota > Metazoa > Arthropoda > Insecta > Diptera > Tipulidae > Nephrotoma > Nephrotoma guestfalica. Next base: position 254,445,612 of record OY829913.1, read on the forward strand.
AAATGTGATATTGTTTATTGAGTCTCTTAAAAATAATCAGCTATGCTTTGGTTGTCTAAGCCTGCCACTGGTTTGTTGAAACATTGTGCGTTTTTAGCAAATTTACGCTGATACCAACACCAGTTTTGTGGTAATTGGTATATCTTGCTGTGCGAATGTTGCTGTTATGTCTTACCTGAGATGATGGGGATTATGTTCTTCATCAAGGAGATTGATATCGTAAGAGAGCGTTGTGAGTGTGAATGTTCTAATTGACTAAAGTTTTGTTGTGGAAGCATCGTGCAACGTGTCCGACGATTTTTGATCACTTAATTCAATTTTGCCGAGTATTACCCCAAATTTACGATCTTTGGAAATGTAGTTCCATTTAATTAATACTGGGAGGGTCTCGCAAAATGCATTCCACCTGCTCCGTCTCTACTGCCGAGAGAGACAACACTACATGCACACACTTTTATTTGTTGCTAGTGATTTTGTTCGCGTCAAACATTATTTCGGTTGTCAAGAACTCACTCTTTGGGTTGGCTTTCCAGAAAATTTGTGGCCATGTAAAATGTCTTGACGTTGCTGGGGTTCTCAAATGATTTTGCTTTTAGTTTTTCAAATAACTTCATGCACCTCGGAATGGATACGTGATTGATCCGGGAATGGACATGGAATTGCACTGTTTTAAATTGAAACAATTCATGCAAATTTTTAAAAAAAATATTTTACTTTTAATAAATATTATTTAAAAAAATCTTACCTGATCCGTAAAAACCGACCTCGTGGATCACGAGATTTAGAATATGTACGCATTTAATTACAATTTTGTGTTAATTAAATAATTAAAATAAATACTTACCTATTCTACAAACTTCACCTAGCAACCCATAAAACTAATACATCACCCGGCCGCATCGGTAGCTTTTTACGACAAACAGCAAGCCATTTTTCGTGTCCGTCACGCCAGCCGGAACCATATCAGCCGGTACCATATCAGCCGGAACCAAACAAGTATGGCACAAGGAACATTATAATTCCAGCCAGAACCTAATAAAGCCAGCTACAACCATACAACATCCAAATCAACTATGGTACAAGTAGAACGATTTATTGTGCATCACTGTGCATTATAAAATTGTACAACCGGAACCTTCCAAATCCAGAAACATACGATTTTTCGGGATAAAAACCTTACAAATTCAGCCGAAATCATACCCTCTACAGCCAAACTAAGTATAACACAAGTAGCACGTTGAATTGTGCATCATTGTGCACTATGCGCTTTTACAGCCGAAACCTTATAATTCCAGACAAAACTTGATAAAGCCAGATAAAACCATATAAAAACCAAACTAACTATGACACAAGTAGCACGATGCATTGTGTACTACATAGTTTTTCAGCCGGAACCTTATAAGTCCAAAACATACGATTTTTTTGTTGGGGGGGGAGGGACCTTACAAATTCAGCCGAAACCATACCCTCTACAGCCAAACCAACTATGGCACAAGTAGCACGATGAATTTTTCATTATGCGCTTTTACAGCCGGAACCTTATAATCCCAGACAGAACCTGATAAAGCCAGCTAAAACAATATAACAGCCAACCCAACTATAACACAAGTAGCACGATGCATTGTGTACTATATAGTTTAACAGCCAGAACCTTATAAATCCAAAATATAAAATTTGTCGAGGGGAAACCTTACAAATTCAGCTGAAACGATACCCTGTACAGCCAAACCAACTATGGCACAAGTAGCACGATGTATTGTGCATCATTGTGCACTATGTGATTTAGCAGCCGAACCGTTTAATACCATCCAGAACCATTCAAATTCAGTCGAAACAAAATGTTTACAAAAATAATTTTGGCGCTTGCACAATGGTCGCAGTGCAATTTGGATGATAGTACAACATATGAGGTTTCCGGAACCATCAAAACGTTATGCACTACAATGCGAACCCCACCAGAACCCGAAAAGCCAGCCAGAACCATATGAAAGCAGTGTGAACCATTCGGAGCAATAAGCAATAAGCGGGGTTGATGGTCATTGTGAACTAGCTAAAATTTCAACTAGAATTATTGGGGCACATTATAATTCCTGATCCGCTAAAAGTGTTAATTAAATAATAAGTTTAGACAAAAAAAAACAATATTTGTTTAAACTTATTATTTAATTAACACTTTTAGTGGATCAGGAATTATAATGTGCCCCAATAATTCCAGTTGAAATTTACTAAAATCGTAAACTTCACGGAAATAATATTTTTATTTCTAATAATTTATTGACTATGTTTTATACAGCGTGTCCGCCGGGAAGGTATACTACTTTGTTTGTTTATGATTTATGATTTAATGAAAGAGAATGGATCTTATATTGATAAATGTTTTATTTAATGTCGGCAATTATGTATGGAATACAATATCAGATAAATGTCCGCCTCTGTTAGCCTCACAAATGCGAGCCCTTTTGAGCACATTTTTCATTACATTCTCACACATTTCACGCGGTATTTCATTAATTTCATCACGAATATTTTGTTTGAGTTGCTCAAGCGTTTCTGGTTTGTTTCCATAAGCCTTGCTTTTTAGATATTCCCACAAAAAGAAGTCCGGAGCAGTCAAATCAGGCGACCGTGGAGGCCAATCAACATCACCATTTTTTGAAATAACTTGTTGTGGAAAGAGTTCTCGCAGTAATTCCATTGTAATCCTGGCTGTATGCGATGTGGCACCGTCTTGTTGATACCACATGTTAATCAAGCCCAAAGTATGCAGTTGTGGCGTTAAAAAGTTTTCAATCATATCACGATATCGCTCCCCATTCACAGTTGCCGTTACGCCGTTTTCATTTTCAAAGAAGTAAGGTCCAATGATTCCTCCTGACCAAATTGCACACCAGACTGTCACTTTTAATGGATGTAAAGGTGACTGATGAATAATGTGAGGGTTTTCCATTGCGCATAATCGACTATTCTGTTTATTCACATATCCATTTAAATGAAAATGTCCCTCGTCACTCATTATGATTTTTTCATGAAAATCGGGGTTGCCATGGGCGAGCTGTAACATCCTATTGACACGATGGTTTATCGAATATTTTTCCATAATAAATTTGCCACGTGTCTACTTCACGACTGTCAAGTATGAACTATCAATACTAATATTCGCCTAAATGGCGGCAAAACAAAGTAGTATACCTTCCCGGCGGACACCCTGTATTTCATTCTTTAGAGAGAAGAACTTTGTTTGGTTTGGTTTCTGTCCGGAACCAAACAAGTATGGTACAAGGAACACGATGCATTGAGCATCATTTTGCACTAAATGCTTATTCAGCCAGAACCTTATAATTCCAGCCGGAACCTGATAAAACCAACAGTGCATCGTGCTACTTGTGCCATAGTTGCTTTGGATGTAGTATGATTCTGGCTGGATTTATCAGGTTCTGACTGGAATTAAAAGATTCCGGCTGAAAAAACGCATAATGTACAATGATGCATAATACATCGTGATTCTTGTGCTTAACTAGTTTGGCTGTAGAGGGTACGGTTCCGGCTGATTTTGTAAGGTTTTTTCTCCAAAAATCGTATGTTTTGGATTTATAACGTTCCGGCTTAAAACTAAATAGTGCACAATGCATCGTGCTACTTGTGCCATAGTTGGTTTGGCTGTTACATGGTTCTAGCTGGCTTTGTCAGGTTCTGGTTGGAATTATAAAGTTTTGGCTGTAAAAGAGCATAGTGCACAATTCTTCCTGCCACTTGTGTCATACTTAGTTTGGCTGTAGAGAGTATGAATCCGGCTGAATTTGTAAGGTTTTTTTTCTTCGAAAAATCATATGTTTCAGGATTTATAAGGTTTCAGCTGAAAAGTTATATAGTGCACAATAATGCTGCTTGTGCTACTTGTGTCATACTTGTTTGGTTCCGGCTGGCGTGACGGACAAATTTTTTCGGTACTTCCTTTCGGACGTTCATCATCCTCCAATGGCACTAAAATTAATATTTATTCGGTACGCAGGTTAATTTCAAATTCAAACACCTATACTGGTAACCTATTGATAACCACCTATTGATAACCTCGAAGTTACTTATCGTGACGTATATGACGTATTTCACGAATCTCTCCCAGAAAATAAAAAAAATTCATGAAGCAACAATAATCAATAAAAACTAAGCCCAGAACTTGTTTAAATTGATCTAAATAAAAAGTAATTTGTGAAGATAGCCCACCTCAGAATTTATGAGAAATAACGTTATACTAACAACAAGCATTGACCAAAAAATTTTAGATTAAAATAAATTGAGATACCAAAGTTCAATGCAGCAAAGTTATAAAATATTTGCAGCCAATAGGAGACAACTATAAAAGCGAGATCATTAAAACAAAAGGTTACTAGTAAACAATCGTACCAATGCTATTTTTCCCCTACACAATATACAACAAGAAGCAGCACCTGCAATTAAAATATTGCATGGCACCGTCAGGGAAAACCTACTAGCAATAAAGTAATTAGGAGTCGACCTTAAAAATCGGGGTGCTTGATTAGTGCCATTTTTAGCGAAAAATTAGACAACGAAACTCTCAAATCATATGAGATGTCATTAAAAAATCCAAATAAGCTTCAAACTACCAACGGACATCTCTCACCTCTCTTCTCTCATTCCCAAGCTGAAACAACGATATCAACTGCTAGAAAGCTTACGACTACCAGGATACGACAGTTATCGCCATAAACAACAAGCATTCAGTGCAACAATAATAAAAAAAATCAATCGTGTATCTTGTGTTCGGTCAATCATAATTTAGAATTTGCCACAAGTTTAACAAAATGAGCACATAGAACGAATACAGCTTGACAACTTGCATAATCTATGCAGAAGGTGTCTACCCACAGGACACAATTTTCAACAATGTTTCAGTTATCACAATCTACTTCAAACAAAGCAGCCTCCAACTACAACTTCAACAAGCATTTCAACTAACAGTGCGATGAAAGCGCTGAGACAACACTTTTAGCAAGCGCCCTTGTCAAAACCACAAGGTTTGATGGAAGTGAAGGAAGTGAAGACCTTTGCCATTCATAACAACAGAAGCGAAACAACGTTTAAATCTAGTAGGTCATAAAATCAGTGGAGAGGTTCATGGTGTAGGCGGACAGTTGCTGACATGTTGCAGACAAGTAGCCAAAATAAGCAAAAATGTGCCAGAAACACAATCTAAGTTTGAAAAATGGAAACATTTGAACGAGCTACTATTGGCCGATCCAACAACATTCTTGCATTGATTGACATATACTACTAAAGTGCATAAAAGGAAATAAAAACGAACCAGCAGCATATAGCTTAGGGTATTCGGATGGGTTATTTTAGGAAGAATATCTACACCCAATAAGACAACAGATCAAATAAAATATAAATCACACGTCTCATCAAGTGAGATAAATGAACAACTAAAAAAAAATTGGAAATTAGAAGAAATGCATGTCCCACGCATTCTCACAAAATCAGAGAACGAGTGTGAGGAATGCGACTGAAAGATGGGCGATACGAATTACGTACCCCGTTCCAGGGGGATCCAACTACGCATTTGGGAGATTCGAAGCAAGTCTCAGAAAAAGTTATACAGACTTTATGCGCGAATATGAACAACTTAGTCACGCAACATCAACATTAAACAGGATTTAATATAAATTCATATGCGATGGAGAAAACATAAATTCGTTTTCAAAGCTCACATAGAGAAGATGTCCCGGCAGAACAAAATCAATGAAGAAGATCAAAATTATCAACGGCTGCTGTGGAGAGAATCACCAAAAGAAGAAACAAAAACGTTTAAACTGAAACGGTAATATATGGGACCTGGTCAGCAACATATTAAGCCAATAAAGTTTTAGTAGGGATTTCTATGTAGATGATCTGCTTTCAGGAGCGGATACTTTAGAAGAAGCATTAGAAGCCCAATCACAACTCATATAACTGCTAAAGACATATTGGCAGAAGTAGCCAAACTATTCGACCCGTTAGGATGGTTTGCACCTATCATCATCCAAGCAAAATTATTAATGCAGAAATGGATAGCTAGTGTCGGATAGGATGAAACTATAAGTATTGAACTACAACAACAATGGTTCAAAGAAGGTTTGAATGAAATTGAAAGTATTCCCATAAACAGATGCATAGAACACAGACTAAGGAGAAAGTGAAATACATTGATTTAGCGATGCATCAGGGAAAGCATTTGCAGAAGGCATTTGGTATACTACAAAACAACAAACACCAGTCGTTTATCTAATAGCAGTAAAAACCAAAGTCGTTCACATAAAAAACAGAATATCATTGACAAGGTTGGAATTACGCGCTGCCGTATATGGCAAAGTTATTAAAATCAGTTCAAGATGCCGTGGATTTGGAATACGCTGCTACCTATGCGTAGACGGATACGATGGATAAAAGGCAATCTCAGCAAATAATAATTTTTGTGGGTAACAGAATAGCCGAAACTTAAGCAACCAAGTCATTAGGCATTATGTAAAATCCAATTATAACCCCTTAGATGTAGCTTGGAATGAGTGTCGTGCACTTGCGAAACTATATAAACTTTGGTAGAAAGGACCAAGTTGGTTAAAAAACACAAATTACCAATTAACGCTTGAATCAGTTGAAGAAGCAGGCAATGAAGAACTAAAAACAAATTGCTTATTTATCAATGCACCTACTCAACCAGAGTTCATAGATTTTTCGCGATGTTCATCGGCTCTTAAAATCAAAAAAAATACAGCGTACTGCTACAAATTTATTAATATCCTTAAAAAACAAATATATCAAGTTCCTGGAGAGATACGTTTTCTAACAGTAGATGAACTAACCAGATCTCACAATGTAATCATAAAAACAATACAAGATTCGGAATTCGCCGCAGACATTAAACTACTCAAAACAAGAAATAAAGCCAAAAGTAACAGTAAACTATCATCAATAAATCCATTCATATGGACGAAAATTGTTTGTTGTGGGTTGGCGGTAGATTACAAAAATCTCAGCTTAAGTATGATCAAAACCACCAACTGATTCTACTAAAAAATTATATTTACAGACAAACCTCATCACAATTGAAGCACGCGCATCTTCTTGTATTACATGGAGGCGTACAAGCAACCCTAGTACACTTACGTTCAAAATATTGGATATTGAATGGTAAATGTCTAGTACGCGATTCAGAAGAGCAGCATCAGAACAGTTTTTGGTTATGTTACCGGAAGCTAGGGTCACCCCATCTGCCCCTTTCTCCAATACGGGCATTGATCACGCGGGTCTATTTGCAATCCGTGTTTCCACAGGAAGAGGAAACAAGCCCTACAAGAGGCATATAGCGTTATTCATTTGTTTCCTTACTAAAGCAATTCACTTTGAACGGGTGAGTGAGGTAACAAGTGTAGCGTTCCTGGCAGCATTTAGACATACAGTGTCAACGGTACCAACTTTGTTGGAACTGGAACGCGCTAAATAAGGAGCTATATAACAACAACAAGCAAACAACAACGCAGTTCAGTAAGCAGCTAACCATGGAAGAAAGTGACGTTTGGGAATCTGGAGTCAAACCAACGAAAGGCCACCTAAAAAAGTTATAGGGAATCAACACTAACCTACGAGGAGTTTAGCACCGTGCTAGCACAAATAAAAGGTCTAAAAAACTCCACCTTCAAGAGACCGATTACAAAGATAAGTGCCCTTCCACCTGAGGATATTCAAGATCCAACAAGCAAATCAGATGGAGATGTAACAACAGACGACAACAACGTATCAAAACTCAAGGTTTGCAGGTCTCAAATTGCCACGCTCACCAAGATGATCTATTCATCACTGCTCATATTACAAATAACGTTCAGTTTTTACAATTCGAGCACACTACCAAACAATATCACAACGTTCGAAAATCAACCAGGGAGCTATTTTTAATCAACAGAGAAATACATATTATGGACTAACAGAACCATCGTTCGAGCAATCCCTACAAGCAATGGAACAGAAGAATTTATTGCTTCACCACCATAAGCTAAGTTTTGGAAGAAGCAAGCGGGGAATTTTTAACTTAGGAGGCGATATAGCCAACGAGCTATTCGAGGTGCTAGCTGACAGAGCCGCTGTTGTGTAATATACTGGAAAAAGTCGATCCATTTATTTGTATTCCGCACTGTTCAATAATGCCATTAAATTTTAACCAACTAAACACAATTGCGTTCAAAATATGAAAATGCAACCTTACAGCCTCGGAAAATGTACATTTGCTTTCCGTAGTGCTTATATTTATGACATTTTCATTTTTATTGGGTACAATAAATTTGAATGATCAATCTAATAACCAATAAAAATGTTAATAAAATGTAATCAGCAACAGTGAAGATGTAGTTTAAAATACCTAATCCCCAAACCGCTCCACACAACATTGGCGCTGTAGATAGGATCCTGGGAGCAAACAAATGTATACTTTTCTCAAGACACATCAAAGAAGAATCTAACCACGCTGTATAAAAACTGAGATTTTATCAATGCAGAATGAGCCATACCGATTTTCAACATAACAAATAAAAACTACCTCCAAATCGTCATTGAGAGCAAATCATGGACCAAATAACACAAAAAGTGATCCAGAAAATCATCATTATCAACTCTTCAACCAAAATAAATCAACCAATTTTCAGCAAATTGAATGATTTTTGCGTCGACGACCTTTGGTTTCAACAAAACAGAGTGACATGCCACGCATGTCATGCAACAATCTATTTATTGTCAACAAAATTTGCTGATCGCATAATGTAAAGAAATTGTGATGTTCCGGGAAGCCCAGATTTAACACCACTTGATTATTTTTTGTAGGGTTATTTGAAAGATAAGATGTATGTTAATCATCCACAAACAACTCAACAACTTAAAAACAAAATTCGAAGCTGAAATTATGTATGTGGAATTAGCCGGCAAAGTAGCCCAACAAAAGTGTCCTTGCTGCTTAATATTTTAATTTATAAATACTGCATTATCTTAAATTCTCGTCAGATTCTCAGATTCCACAGGGATATCCGACCTCTTCGGCCAATGTATCGAGTTAGTGTCGGTCACCACAAATCTAACACAAATACCATCATTACCATATCAGTTGGATAGAAGGTTCATATTAACCCGAGTCCGCGCATAATGATCACAGCATTAAAATTCAAATTTTCACTGCTACATTTTCTTCTGTAGCAGATTCCAATGTTTCGAGTTAGTGCCGAGTCTGCTCATAATGGTCTATCGAACGTGACCTTAATTTCGTTCTGCGAGTGCTTAGAGCTTATTCATAACCCTTAATAGGTGTTAAGAAACAAGATCAAAAACTAACTTCCAGTTACGAAATATTATTTTAAACTTTGTTTGGCATTGTTAAACCAACATTATTAGTATAAATAATTAAATCAATTTGAAAGTCAAGCCTAATTGAGAAATCTACTTAAGTATCCTCATATAAGAAGTATTTAGTCTATATAAACACTAGTTTTTATTGTTTAACGTTTCACATGCAGGTATTTGTTTGTATTGAGATAAGCAAAACTAAAATAAGATTCCTTCTGCACAATTAACTTAGAATTGGTACCACAAGTTCCCTGATACGGATTTTATGATAAGCATTGAATTTTATTAAACACAATTAGATCCCAATATTTTTATAGTGTAGGTACTCACAATGCGAGCACATTTAAGATATTTTTAAAGATATAAAATTATTCCGAGGAATGTTCATGTCTAAAGCCTGTTAAACGTTCAAGCAGCAGTAGCACACAGCACAAAGTGAAAGAAGAAATCCATTTACAGAATTTTTCTTTTCTTTAAATTTTTTTTTTTATTTATATTTTCTGGAGCCCACATAAAACAATCATAATTGAGATTTTATTCCCAAAACAAAATTTTATTTTTTAAGATTTTTATCATCATTGTTGTCGAAAAATTTGTAACAATAAAAAAACTACACAATGCACACACTCATTATTTTATTATTAGTTTTGTATTAGCTGTAGCAGTAGTTTTATTGTAGTGTAATGGAGTAGAGAGGACGAAAGGGAAATTTATAGTATTTAGCTAGTATGGGTATAATGGCTTGAAGGAACACAAAACGTAAATATTTAAGAGGTAATTTTTGTGATGCAGGTAATTCCAACAATAGCATTATCTGCATGAGAGAACATGCGCGTAATGTATTTAGAATAATGACATTAGGTTCAGTATCGTATGTAACGTATGTATGTACACAAATTATCTACTTATACTCTTAACGTAGTTGATGTCACCATAAAATTTGTACTGTAAAGAAATCATGAAATTATATCAAACATTGAAAAATTGCGATTCGATAGGTGACATAATAAAACGAATTTGAAGTAATCCCACAGTTATATCTGTAGCATTTAAATTGTTGGGTGTTAGAGTGCGTTTCAGTAGGGTAGGAGTTGATCGTCTATAGCCACGTGAGTATCGTGGACTATATTCCAACTCTGCAACTACGTAGAGACCACCAAATGTGTCTAGTATGCCTCCATGTGGTAACACTCGGGCAACGTTTTTAAACAACGGCTTAATACTAGAGGCGAGTGGATTACAATAAATATACAATATGCAATGAGTAAAACAGAAGGAAGAAATACCCCAGGTGGTACACCAATGGAAACATTGGGCAATCCATTATCTGATGGGACTGGCTCTAAGGATTCTGAGGAGGGCAGATCCTTGCATACACAAAATAATAAGAATATTCAAATATTAAGCGGTCCGTTCGAAAGGCGAGGAAGGGTTACTAGATTTCCTGAGAAAACTTGTACTTTATCATTTGAAAATCTTAACATGGGGCAAATAATATGGGCGCAACAATGGCACCCGAACAAGCAGGTATAACATCCTCATATAATTATGGTGAAACATCTGTTCTTGGAAGTTGTGCATTAGAAAAGTAGCGAATGTTATACAAACAATGGCAAAAAGTAACTGATGAGAAAAATCAGCAAAGTATTATTATTCTCAATTTACAACAACAAATTGACGAACTAAAAAAAGAAAAGATGCAATTGAAGCAGCATAAAACCCAAGCTAAGCCATCAGTGAAGGAGAACCAGAATACCAAATTTAATGCCAACAAAATAGTGAGTGTCAAATCGAATCTCCAATGGTACAGAACCAAAACACCAATTCTAATGTTAATAAAAACGTTGAACATCAAACCGACGAGGAAGACTTAGCTAAAGAAACAGAATGGATTTGTGCTAAGTCTAGGAAAATTAAAAAGAGAAGGTTAAATGATACACCGTCACCACCACAAAAACCACAAACATTGGATCAAAAGACTCAGCCTCAAAAGTTAGTGAGACAAACGTTGAAAAAGATAAAAAAAAATACCTCCCCCACCACCTATAGTAGACGATGTTAAAATTTATCACGCGCTCTATGATATAATTAAGGCGAGTATATCGATAATTCATTCATCACTAAATTGATGAATCAAAATAAAATAAGCATCAACGTAAATAGCGGAGATGCACATAGAAACGTAGTGAAAACTTTGAGCGAAGGCTCATTTATCTTTCACACGCACGAAAATAAACAAGAAAGGCCAATCAGAGTCATGGCAAGGAACTTAACATGTAGTCCAGACCAAATAAAAGATGAATTATCATCAAAACAAGAAATAAAAAGAAGCTAGACACGTTTGTACTAACATTCAGCTGTGACGAAAATATAACAAAAATTTATAAGATCACTAGTTTATTGGGTTGCAAAGTGGAAATTCAACCACTTAGAAAGTCTAAACTAATTCCGCAATGCAAAAGATGTCAAGGATGTGGGTACACGCAAAAATATTGTGGCAAACTTCCAAGGTGTGTTAAATGTGCCGGGCACCACCTAACTGGAGAGTGCCACAATCGTCAAGCACATCTAAAGTGTGTACACTGTGGAAAAGGCCATCCTGCTAATTATCGAGGATATATGGTTGCAAAAGAAATTCAGAAAATTAAAATCCAATGGATGAATAAAACTCAAATGTTTGATCAGGCAAATCGATATGAGAGACAAACAAAACAAGACAATAGGAAACCATTGGGCCATCTAAAAACTGAAAATGTTATATATGCCAAAGCAATGAGATGCGTAGTCAACCAACCTGGTCATGAAACTAACAAAATTTGATGAGAGGCTACGAAAATTGGAAGATAGCGCATTGAGAACTAAACCCAAATCCACAAAAAAATAAGCACAATGAAAATCATGTCATGGAATGCTAACGGTCTGTTCCGGCATCAACAAGAACTATACAAGCAGTCCTCGACATTGAGAATGTAGATGTGTGTCTTATTTCGGAAACACATTTTACTAAGCAATCCTACGTAACATTTAAAGGCTATTACGTATATCACACTACTCATCCAGATAATTAGTGCAGTCATCATAAAAAATATCCAACTTTTTGAAAAAAATACAGGCCACAGTGGTTTATATAAAAACCAGCAACTTTCCTATTATTGTGGCAGGATTGTACTATCCACCAAGACATTCTGTTAAAAATAAACAATAATCAGAGTTCTTCAAGCGTCTGGGAAAAAGGTTCATAATAGGTGGTGACTTCAATGCGAAGAGCACTCACTGGGGTTCTAGATTAACTACAACTAAAGGAAAATAATTACTGATTGCCATTAAAGAAGATGGATGTGAATCCATTTCAACAGGAACACCAACATATTGTCCAACTGACCCAAGAAAAATAGATCGATTTTTCCTAATTTTTTTTTTTTCAAAAATATTTCTAATAATTCTATGAAAGTCGAAGAAAGCCAAGATATGAGCTCAGATCATTCTCCGCTAGTCCAAACCCTAAGCAAATTCAAAGATCGAAACCAATCAACCAACGTTTAATGAATACCCTCCTTAATACTATACCAGTCATCAATTGTTAATTCCGTCAATACAAAATATGTCACTCTAAATCTGGGCATGTTGCCCTGAGTTAAAGTGCCAAATAAAGGGCATTACAATAGAAAAAATTGAAACGTTAGCACTTTGTCACAGTAAACTAATCGACTCATTCTCAATTCTGTCAGCTGGTATTTTAGGAAAAGACTTATTACAAGACAATAAATGTATTATCGACTACAATAGTTCTACTCTTCAATTTTCGTTTCATGATTTACAACATTAGTTACCACTTTGTGAGTTGCCGAAATCAGTTGTCGAGCTAGAGATGTCCAACGAAACATTTCCTCCTCGAGTCTAAAAGCAAAATTCCTACTGTCCAAAATTCTTAACCGATTCACATTAAACCTTACCGCTTACCTGAGGCAACGCTGGACGAAATTGATAAACAGGTTAATGAAATGCTAAGGGACAAAATTATCGAAACCAGTTCCAAAAATTGCCGGTGATCGAAAATGGCGATTGGTGGTAGATTTCCGTAGGTTAAATAACATCACTGTTGACCAATTTTATCCTCTGCCAAACATAACTGAGATTTTGAACCAGTTAGGCAAAGCAAACTATTTTACGACATTGGATTTGGCAAGCGGTTACCACCAAGTTAAGTTATACGCTTAACGGTTGGTCTAAAAGGGACACCTGTAACAATTCACGTATAATCAATACGATATTATTAGGTTTAAATGGTCTCAGATGTTTTGTGTATCTTGACGACGTGGTTATTTACGGTTACGATCTTCGAATTGACGTTTGGAAACGTTTACGTTTATATAGTCTAAAATTAAAGCCTAGCAATTGTCAGTTTTTAAGAACCGAAATTTGTTATTTGGGACATATTGTGAAGATGGAGGGTGTTAAACTGACTCATTCAAGGTAAGCGCTATAATGAAATACCCTACACCGACAAATGCTAAAGATATCAGATGTTTTCTTAGATTTTATGGTTACTACCGAAGATTTAATAAAGATTACTCTAAAATTTCAGAACTCCTGAGTCAATTATTGCGTAAATATATGAAGTTGGAATGGAATGCTCATTGCGACGAAGATTTCCATAAATTAAGGAGCTCTATTATGTGAACGTTATACTGCAACGTCCACACTTCGGAAAAACCATTATTTTAACCACTGACGCTAGCGATTACGCTATTGGAGCGGTACTTTCCCAGTTATTCAATGAACAAGACTTACCAATTTCTTTCGCCAGTAGTCTTCTTAATGATGCGGATACAAATTATCCTTCATTCGAGAAAGGGCTCTTAGCCGTTGTTTGGACTACTCAAAGGTTCCATTCTTATCAATACGGCAGAAAGTTCGTGATTAGAACCGATCATCGACCCTAAGTTTGGCCATAAAAATCCAAAACCTAGTTCTCGTCTAATCCGTTGGCGATTGGAGCTTACTAATTACGATATAGAACACGAACCTGGAAAGATGAATCAAAACGTAGATGCTAGATGGATACTAGAGTACAAGCGAGAAAACTGACACAAGATTCAACTAGAAATAAACCTCACGATACTTCTTCCGATAATCCCATCCAAGATAGTGTGATAACTCAGCCTTCTAAATCTGTTCCGACTAATTTAACAATTCGAAAATCATTATAAAGAAGATATGAATGAAGTTAAAAAGGAATTTCACATTACACCAATTGGTGGTCATCAAGGATTTTCTAGAACCATAAAACGAGTCAAACAATACTACTCTTGTCAAAACCACAATGCCTCTCGCGTAAACAAGTGTGGAATGCAGATCACATCAACGTCAAAAATTCCATTTAATAAGATTTTAATGGACACGGTAGACCCAATGATTGTTTCACATAAGGGTAACAAATATATGTTAACGATACAGGATGACCTCACTAAGTACTCTCCCGCAATCCCAATAGCTTCACAAGATACTGACACGGTGGCTAGAACATTTTCTGAAAGTTGTATATGTAGTTTCGGTGCACCTAATTCCATTGTCACAGATCTAAGGATCTAATTTTATGTCTGAAATGTTTAGTAAACTCTGCAAAATTCTGAAAATTAAAAAAATTAATACCACGGCGTACCATCCTGAATCAAATGGTGCGTTAGAACGATTACACCGCACATTAACGGGGTACATACATCGATTTCTTTTATGCCCTTATTTATCTAAAAAAAATACAAACCCAGTATATACTTACGACGACTATTTATCGGAACTCACAGTAAGACTTCAACATTCATGGCAGGTTGCAAGAAATTCATTGATAAAAACATAAAACAAAATCCAAAGAATACTATGACCATAAATCAAATACACCAACTTTTCAAATTGGGGATAAGGTTCTTTTAAAAAACGAAGCCAGATCAAATAAGCTGGATCCGTTATGGACGGGACCATATGAGGTTATTCAGATTTGTTCTCCACTCAATTCCTCCATTCGTTTAAATTGTAGAGTCAGAACGGTTGACAACAATAGTGTTTGACTTGTCGAAATTGTCATTCTGAATCCAGAATATTGCATCCCTTGAGGAATTGTTGTTGTTCAGATTGACCTATGTTATAATTGAGCACCGACAAAAATTAAGTGAATTACTATTGTTATTAAAATAAAAAAAATTTAATTAAGAATTTGCATTATATAAATTTAAATTGTATACGTAGTTAATGAAAAAAAAATCATACAACTGGGACAAGATGAATCATCCTGCGTATAATTCATCTTCTCCTAGGGGATAGGGATTTTATAATCCACCCCTGACTTTGAATTATATATTTATTATATATTAGTGTTAAGCAGTAGTGTTAATGTTCTGTTTAATACTTTCTAAACTTCTACTTGCTGTATACAAAATATTTAGGTTCAAATACTTACGTATAGATTAATTACTAAAATATATATTCATGAAATCGAGAAAAACTTTGTGTTGTTTAATTTAATCGAAATACATTTTTTTTTGTTAATAATAAATAGTATTGAAATATTCAAACACAACTTTAAGTGTTTCAATACATAAAAAAAATATTTTTAAGTGAGTGAAAGGATCACTGGTTCTAAATTTGTTTGATACGCGTTCCGTATCGGTATCACACAGCAGACACTTATAATGACTTTTCATGTACTTCTCCGCCGTCTCCTTCTCTGAACATCATCCTGCCCTTTACATTCGACTACTACCCCACCTTTACTTATACTCTGCACCTTTTCTATTTCAATTCACAAGCTCACAACGTCCTTCAGCCTCTTTTTAGTATTCACCGAAGAACCTCCTGCTCACCTTCCTTCGGCGTAATAATGAGTGCTGGAATATCCTTACGCACTTTCAACACATCCACATAACTGTCCTTACTTTTACCGTCACTCTTGTTCATCACATTTTTTTTACTATTTCCTTCTCGCATTTTAACCCATCTATTGTCCTTTCAACCATCTCCTCCATTATTTTCTCAAACAATTTATTCATACACTCCACACTTGCACATTCTATCACTTATGCTATAAATAACATTTACTTTTAGCTGATTATTAAATTTTATTTCTTTTATTTTAATTTATTCTACAATTATTTTTCGATGTTGACTGTTGACCGTTCTTTTACGATAGAAAGGAAGAAACCAGTCGCAACTTTTTTACCAGTCACCATCAGGAATTGGACCCGGGTCCCCCAAATAACAAAGCAAGCACGCTACTTAGTAAGCTAACGTGGACAACAATACCTACAAATGTTACCAAGTCATATGTTTACATGGAAGATCCTGCTTCGTAGAATCATGTGTAAAATCTTTACGATTCAAGCCATCATAAAATGTCTGTCTTGTTAACAGAGATTGACTAATCAAAATTTTTTCTAAACAAGACAATACCATAATTCATACGTATGTTATAAGAAATGGAATGGAATTTCTTATAATAACACAAAAAAGATTCCAATTTTCAATTTTAAATACAAATTTTTTTTTATGTTGAATATCAATTTAAAAATGTTGACAGGTTGAAGAAATAATAATACATATAGGTTTTTTTTTTGTTAAACACTATAACGTATGTATAAGCGGATGGTTGGTGGATGATGATGACATGCGCAATTTTAGTGTTGATTTTTCAAAAAATATAAAAAATGTTATTTTAAATACATTTTCAAATCAATCTTTATTTCTTTATATTTTCTGAATTAAATCAAATCACAAAGCAAACAAAACCCATTTAATCAAATAAGTAAAATAACAAATTTTATTGATAGTTGGAATATGGATACTGAATACCGATGCTCGGATCTTTAAAATCGCGAAGCAAATTCCGCATATTTTGTACTATGGCTGCTTAAGGCGGAATGATCTTGGTACCTGGATTTAATCACAATGTGGCTGAATAGCAGGAAATAATGAAATAGTGAAAATTATTTGTTGTTTGGGATGCAAGCCGCACTGGAAATTGTAACCGTTTAAAGTCGAATGACATGTCGTTCGGAATCATATAGGGATGCGTGGAATCAAAACGTCTTCCCGTTCAAAATTGTGGCTTCGATGACGTTGTTCTTTTATTTATTCACCGCAAGCCGAGTGCCATTACAAAGACGTGGCTGGTTTATGCTCCGCAACATAATGATTACCGATCCGACTTTTAACTACAGATTATGAGGTGGTAATCCGGGCAATTCCAGCGAATTTAAAAATTTCTGGAATCAACCGATTTGTATGTCATCAATTTGCCGGCTATCTTATTTTGAATCTGAAAATTAATTTTGTTGACATCAACGTTTGTTACAGCCAATATAACACGTTCGCTCAACCAAACATGATTTTTGTAATTTTGAGCAATGTTTGAACCACCATCTCGATATATATTGATTCAGTAAAATGACAAAAATTTGCACGGAATGTAATGTATTCAGACGATGTGTCAACCGGAATTTTGCCATTACCAATGTCGAGCAATTGTTTGGAAAAAAATTCTCCAGATCCGTCGTTCTGCAATCTTCAAACTTGCATTACATTTTACTGGCAATGTTTGTTGAAAATCACCTGCCAATAGAATCATCGTACCACCAAACCGGTTTCGGTTGTTTTGTAAATCTTGCATCGTGTGGACTAATGCCTCCAAAGATATCTTGTGTGCCATCCCAAACGATAAATTTGCTTTGCTGCAACACTTTGGCCATCGCAGAAATACTCGAAAGGTTCCAAGTTAAAGTTTCATTAGTTTGCATGTTCAACGGCAACTTGAGTGCTAAATGAGCTGTTCGACCGCCTTCCAACAACATAGCTGCAATACCTGATTTGAAGTAAGTACAAATGCAATTCCATTTTCCGATCGAATCGTTGCCAAAATCGATGATATTAAAAACGTTTTACCAGTTCCATCGGGAGCATCTAAAAAAAAATTCCGCCAGTTCCATCGTTCACTACTTTCAAGAGCGTATCGTAGGTATATTTTTGTTGCGGATTTAAAAGGGGAACGTTTTTTAGAACGATTTCTCTCAATGTCTCGGAATTGTATAGGATTTCGCGTCTCAACTCTTGATTAAATGCAAATTGGGCGATTGGGCCTAAAACTTCATTGTGAATTTCTTCGTTCATTTTCAAATCTGCATTCAATATTGTAAGACGCAAATTATAGAAAATAATGTTCGTATTTGTTTAGCATTTGACGAAATCACAGCATCTACGAGAGTGTGGTCCCAATGAGTGTCAAACTTTACCAATCGCAAACGGCTTCTCTGTATGTGCCGCACAATACATCATTAACAGTTCGCAGATGTTCATTCCAACCGTTGGTCCACGAACATTAACTAACAGTAAACGCAAAT
The DNA here is from genome assembly GCA_963691935.1 of Nephrotoma guestfalica. NCBI lineage: Eukaryota > Metazoa > Arthropoda > Insecta > Diptera > Tipulidae > Nephrotoma > Nephrotoma guestfalica. Next base: position 254,464,376 of record OY829913.1, read on the forward strand.
AAAAACACTCTTTTTGGCTGGGATAGACTGTGTAAAGCCTGATGCACTAGGACATCGATGGGACATACTTGTGAGTAACCTTTGACGATTGATTCCCGGTATAATATTGGCATTTCGGAGTAAAGCAGCGGTCGGGCAAAGTGTGGCACATTTCAAAGAAGCTGATCAATGTTGTCAATGGCGGCCTGTCAGCACGTTGTAATAAGTTCTCCGCTGTATGACCAAATGAACAACAGTTAAGTATCTTTCATGTATAGCGAATGAAAAAATACGCCACATCGCTTTGTTACTGCTAACATAGGAGCTCATTTGAAACTGAGTGATTTCATCGTTGGAATTTTCGGCAGCAACTCCGAACACAGCCATGTCACTACCTATGTTCACAATGTATTGATGTGTATTATGTGTGCTTTAAAACATGATGATTAAAAAGTTCAAGATACCGAAAAAGAACTCGCTTCTGAAATTTTATAGACTTAATAGATAATAAAGTCTAATTGAATATGTAAATGGTAGACCAAAAATTTTCTTTCGCTAATCGGTTTGCCAAGGCACTCGCTAGGGATTGCCTTAAAATAACGAATCCGCTTACTATATACATAAGCCAGCCTAATTTTTGCGATATCGCAAAATAGAGCCTCAATTCAAATGATTAAACGAATAAAAAAAGAACTCATCTCATCGCATTACGTCAAATTGGGAATATGAACCTTCCCTTGGACGGACTCTATAAAATACTGTACTGCATCATCGTAGGATATATTTATAAAAGAAAACACTTCCAAAGTGGAAAAAATGAAATGAAATGAAAATTTCGTACAATTTGCGTTCAGATGCCCGGTATCGAAAATAAATGATTGTTGAACGTGGTGCCACGTGGAATAACGTCTTAAACCAATTGGAAGAGGTGAATAAGAAAATGCCGAAAATCAGGCAGATCTAAACGAAACACTTTAATAAATATTACAGCAAAAATTATTAACTAATGTTTTGATTTGAATTACCATAAGCAGGAGAAGCTGCTGAGTTTTGGTCTGCCAGTATTTCTGTTTTTTGCAGGTGGCAATTGACACTTTTACAATTTCAAAATAAACTTCTTACCAGTTTAAAGGTCGACAATTTCTCAATATTATGTTTTCAAAAGTGGTGACATCTAGTAGAAAATTAAATTTCTTTTGTAAAAGACAAAAATTACCCAAAATTGTCCAGTGATGCTTATGTCGCCATACGGTTTGGTAACGAAAAATATAGCAAATCCGCTATATTGGCATATCGCAAATAACAAATTATACGCACAACACTGGTTCTAACTTTGGCCTCTCAATAAATTTGATGATATTTAATTTTTTAAGAAAATCATAAATTCTTCTCCTGAACCTCCTCTGTCGGAGGAAATTGTACCACTTATGTCTTGGAGTCTGAATAAGAAGACATCATCATCATTCCATTTTGAGCAGTTATAATATGAATAGTAGAGGAATGTCAATGCTTAATTGAACTTGAAATTCTGAACGTTGGATGTGAACCAACGTTCTTAATTCCGCGCGCCGCGAAGTGATAGACATTAGTTTGCGTTCCATTTAATATTAAATTGAAGAGTATTTCTATTAGTCTTAATTTTAACCGATCATATTTGTACTCGTCTAGTGTAATTCGATCTTGGAGGATATTGAATTTCTTGCAAACTCACTGTCGAGTGGAATTACAACTGCGTTTGAAAACAGGTGTCCACCAATTACCAACCAAAAAGCTCAAGAAATAAATCACTCTGATACTAGAGTACTAATCTTAAAAAGTTGAGGTAAACTATTTGGAAACTAAAGAATGTGGCTAGAAAAACGAATCTTCTGGCTGATTGGAATAACTTACTGGTTACGCAGAAAGACTACAAAAAAAATATAAGATCTGTCCATCGAATGTCAAATCAATCGAATGTCTGCGATTACCAGGCTCAAGAATATTTTGATCAAGAATTACAACAGTAGAGTAGAAGCTCATCCTCTACCTAACCGGAAATTTAACTTTTTCAAAAAGGAGGTTGGTGAATTGCTTCTTTATGCAAGATCAAGATTATACTATTGCTGAAGTTTAAAGCGGGTGGTTTTGATGGCCATTTCTCCCGCTGGATTACAACTTGGCGATCCTATAATTAAAGGCCATGTGATTCTACTCTTCCAAGCTGCATTCAAACTTTCTGAAATTGCCATCTACAAGTCACTATCTAAGTTAGCATGTTACGCATCTATTGTGTAGTGGTTGGTAGTCCATTTAAAGTGTTTTATTGTGAAATTTTAGTATAGCTCGTTAGCTCCAGATCGGAAATATGATTAATGACAGATTATGGCCTGAGTTCAATATCTCTAATTCATTCCCGGTGACTTATGCATCGATAGAGTTATGGATCAAGGAATGAATCTTGGCTTTTCAAGCTGAAATCACAGCTCTGACTCATTGTGCTTACGAAGCGAAAAGTTATGATGTTGGAAATCTTAACTTATGAACTGATTGTCAGGCGGTGTATAACGCTCTCAGTAACTCCTTGGTTGGTTCTAATCTCATCAGAGAGTGAAAACATATCATAAATCTTGTGGATGCCAGCCTACCCAGACTATGAGGGCAACGAGATTGCAAATTCTCTAACAACGCTGGCTCACGCTGTTTTTATGAGGCCGGAACCTGTCATTATTTTTTCAGTTAAGAGTGGTTAAGTCCTAATGAAATATTTCTTCCTGCATCTGGTAAGCTAGCAATGGCTGAATAAAACCGGCTGTCGTAGAGCAAAACTATTTAGTGTCGGACCAAGTTCTCTGTTAGTCAAATACGCGTATACCCTGAACAATCGTTCGTATACAGCAGACATTGCACTGGATCACATCAGTTACAGAAATTCAGAAGAGCAATGGTACATAGCAGGCGATATCGGCATTACATATAGTGAATCTTTGTGCATTTCTGATAGTTAGAGAAGTATTCGACTATCTGTATATATTCCAACTCTAACATTAAGAGGTTATGGACTCAAAATGTGGTCAACAGTAATTCCCATTTTCAGAGGGACTGATTTTGATGACTGGACGTTCAGAGTTGAACTGTCACTGGAAGTAAAGGAATTACTTGAAAGTATTAGGAATGAGCACACTGATGAAGTTAAGTTCATCTTCTGCAAGCAGTAAAATCTTGGCAAAAGTGATATATTTTTAGAAACCCAATCAACCCAGACATGATCAGAAACACTTAAAACCTCGAGAAATAAGAAGTGTGATGATGGATCATTACAAAAATAAACATGTGTCGGCAAACGAATAAGTAACAGCCAAATCTCCGATGCACGTCAAATAAACTTCCAAGTTGCGTGAGCCTACTGATCATTTTATTAGTGATGAACAATTACTGTGGAACAAGAAGAATAAAAAGATCCATTTGAAATTCAAGTGACCAAACAGGATGAAATATTAAGAGTTTCCACATCAGCTGGAAAGTGCATACAATTTGCAGTCGGTTAGTAAACTCAATGATGCCGGTATACAAATCGTCATTGAATATGGTACAATGCCTATGCCATCAAGAATGAAATAGTTGTTTCTAAATCAGAAACGAGAACCGGAACTGTCAAAGGTTTGCAAAATGTCGAAAGGATTGGTTAAGAGAATGCCAAATGATATTTCTGAAAGTCCTTTTGTTTATGAGCGCTGAATCAGGTCGAACCTAATAAGACGTTCGCGGTGGAACCAGGCTACCAATGCAGCTCTCGTTGAAACGTGTATACCAACTTAGATGGCCCATTTGGCAACTTTTATGGAGGACTATACTCACTTATTTTTCAAGAAAGGGTAAGTTACTTAATGTAAAGAATATCGTACGATGGTCAATACAACATTAATCGTAAAACTGGATATTTTCGATGCGATCATGGAGATGAACACACATCAACCTATTTGAGATTTTATGCAGTTAAAAATGGTATACTATTAGAATATACTGCAGCATACAATCCGAAGATGAATGGTGTGGCCGAACGATAAAACTCAGTGTGAAAAAGTCCGAGAAATGTTGAATGACAGCAAGCTTGATCGATCGATGTGGGGTGAAGCTGTATTAATGGTGCAACATTTGCTTTACTAATTTTAAGTCAACATTTACCTAATCACATATATCATCTACGCGAGCCCCATATACATCAGCTAGTAACCTGAAATGGATGATGTACCCATGTACCCAATTGTCTTTATTAAATCATTGATCGTAGTTGATGAGAAAATTTCATTCAATTTTTAATTTCCCTGGCTGTGGTGGGATTCGAACCCCCAACCAAGTACCGAAACTTTTTATCCACTACACGACTTTATCCGTTCACCACTAAAGGAACACAGTTCTTTATGAAATTAAATTCTACTGCAATTGTTCATATAAAATAAATTCCCACGGTCTTCAGCTGAGATGTATAACTGATAGATGAAGTTCGTGGGTGGCACAGGATTTATGTTAGGAAAGAGTAAAAGACACACCGTATCAGTGTTTTTTTTTTCTCCAACAAAGTAAGTGGACTGCCCATTGAATTTACTTTCTGCCGGTATGGTTTACAATCATACAATCAACTTACGAGTATCTTAAATATAAAGGTTGATCTCTCAGTTGTTCTTTGTTTGGCGTACTCGCTGCATGTTTCGGGCAAAGATTGGTGTAACGTGCCAAGAAAATTCTTCTTAATACTTTTAACAGTGTTAAACAATTTTCTTTTAAAATTTTGTTTTTTACATTTACATAAAATTTGCGAACTTCACTCTAAGAACTTCACTGAATCAATTTTGAATTTATGGTTTATTAAAGCATATAGTTAGTTACCTTTGGCAATATTAATTGCGCCTGTCCAGGTTATTCGTGGATTACATGAACTACAATCAGTATTTCCACAATATTTCTGGTGACTTTCTTGCCCTCAACTTCTAATTTTAGAAAAAGCAGCTACAATTACTTACAATAAACTATAAGAATTATATACCAGTTGTTCAGAAAATGATTTCTTAAACAATTTTGTGTTAAAATTGTTTACAGCAGCAACGGTTTTAAGAGGTAGTTGTGGTACAGTAAATGAGGGATTCTCTTCAGTTGATTTATTTGCCGTTCTTCTTATAAAACTGAGCGATTCTGGCAGGATTTGCCAACGAACTGCCCATGATTAATTCTGTAATTTGAATATTCGGCTGGTCATACATATACCTATCACTGGTATCCCAAAATCATTGTAAGTAGTTACTGGACTCGTCATTGGTGCCGGAATAAAATTAAATGTCTCGGTTAGTCCAAATGTTTAAATTTTTTATTCTGAATTGTGGGCTACTTCTGTTTCCGAATTGAAAGAAATTTCGTAAATCCGTTTCTTTTTCTGCATCGTTATCAGTAGCTAATAATTAAAATGTATGTTATCTTACGAAAAATCATATTGACATATCATATTAACAAATATACATTTTGAAACAATTCCACTTATTGCAGCCCTTTCCTCTTACTTATTGAAATACCGAAATCGTTGGCGAAATAAACTCATTACGCAACACGTATTGTCAGTCGGTTTCGGCCGTTTGAATGGAAGTCCTATGTATTTGTTGAGACAGAATTGTCTATAAAATTTCATTCATTTTCAGGCAAGGATTGGACAAAACAACTGACCAACATTTGACCTATTTCGTCTTCTAATAGTCGAATGGTCGAATTTTAATTTTTTAAAATAACAAATTTCACTTTTTTAATATTTTTCTCACACAACAACGACACTTTACTTCCCAAATTTCAACCCCAAACTTATTAAAAGCGGAGGCTTTCCACACAGAATAAAAGACATCAATGGAATGACCATAAAAGTAACGAGAAATTTTAAAATTTTTAGGGAGAAATAGAAAATTTTTGTTTTGCAAGTACCAAATATAGTCATTATCGACCCTTAATTTTTCGCACACAAGTAGCCAATTTCGACTATTGCTTGGATACTATGCTTTTGTTTTACGTAGTTCAGTCATTTTCATACCTCATTTTATTTTTAAATTCATTCCTAAATCAATTTCGACTGATTTTTGGCAAAATAAGTTTTTTGGTTTAAAGTTAAAAGGGCATTTCCGTCTCTTCAGTGTTTTTTTTATTTATTTTAGCCCTAAAAGAGACGAAAATGTCACAATGGACGGAAAATGTTATAGCGATTCCTCACATTACTGTTACTGTTGCATTACTGTTGTGTTGTCTATTTGTAATTTTCATTATTACTATAACTCTAGGCGAGCTCCTGCATTTTTAAAAAATTACTTTTACATTGATTCGAGGGGAGCTCCTATATAGGAGCTCGTCTAGAATCAATGTAAAAGTATTTTTTTTTATAAATGCAGGAGCTCGCCTAGAGTTGTAGTTATAATGAAAATTACAAATAGACAACACAACAGTAATGCAACAGTAACAGTAATGTGAGGAATCGCTTTCTTTCCTTAATTTTATTAATAATAAATTTACTAAAGAAACAATGGAGGCGCGTGGCCGAGAGGGATAACGCGATAACCAACAACGTCAGTCAAGTAACCATTGCTTCACTTAGTACTAGTACTTAGTATTTGGGTGACTATGGAAACATGATAAAAGTAATTGAAAAATGGAAGAATACGAGATCATCATCCTCCGGCAAACTGGTATGCCTCATCCATCGGCAGCATGCACCTTCCAGCAGCCATGGAACCTGGCCAGGATCAATTTCATTATATAGCCAACGGGCCAAATCTCTCAATAAAAAAAATTAGAGAAAAAATCAATTTTGGCATATTACTTAGGGATTTGAACTATATCTGAGTTCAGAATCGTCCCTAAACAATCGATTAACTTAAATTTAACTGACCAATTCATATTTTAACAAGGTAGTGTACACAATTCAATTATAATTTGTTGAATCTGACTCTTATGATACTTCCAACAAATAATAAAAAATCTTTTGTAACCACGATGATATAATGCCACTGTTCATCATTTTGAATAAGTTTTTTGTTTCGGACTCTATAGTGTATAACTGTATACACAGGTAACAAGATTTTCATAAATCAAATCAATTTCATATTTTTCTATCTCTAAAGTATATTCAGATTGTACAGTAGAAAACCTAAAAAAATAAAAATTAAATATTCATACCCAGCTAAGGCAAAAAAAAAAAATTCATTTCAGTTAAAATAACAAAACCACAAAAAAATTTTGTTGGCTTCATTCAAAAAGTTTGGAATTATAAAAATTAAAATAAATATTATTTTTTTAAAAATTGAAATAATAATAAATTAATAAGGAACCAAAAATTAAGAGAATTTTTTTCTTTGTTATAATATTTTCGTATTTTTAGTAGAAAAATAAGAGATTGCTGTGTAAATAACCAAGATGAATATAATTTTTTTTCACGTCGTCTTGAATTCAAAATTAATGAATGGTTAGTTTTCTTCTAGATTTTTATTATTAGTTTTTTGAATGTCACGATCATTTGATTTATGCCTGAAGGTATTTAATTGTGAATTTTTTTTACTAAGGTGTAATATTTATTTTATATAAATAGTAGAGTTTTTTTTTGTGTTGTGTGTCGTCTCTCCACTTCAACGAATATTTTGGATGATTGATTGGTGCTTAGAATTTTGACAGTGGTCATAAGTATAGAAAAGTAAACTAATTTGCATTATTGATTGGTAGGTGGAACTACCAGTTATCCAAAGTATTTTGTAATCTCAATACTACTGTACACAACGAGTGTAAAATTTAATTTGTAAATGTCAAGATGATAAATAAATAAATATTAGAAATTTTAATATAAGATATAAATAATAATATGGTTGCAAATATCCTAGAACGTTGCACTCTGTTGACGGTAAATTGGTGTGTCTGGGTCATTAATTAAAAATAACTTCTTTACTGATATGAGGTGTCCTCCACACTACCGAAGCGAAACAAAAACTTTATTATATATCTTCCTCAATGACATGCACATACCTTTAGCACCCTTAGAGCCCGACATTCCGAGTTATCACTATTTGTGCCGTATTGTCTACACCGCGTTGATAATTAATACTCAGCACATGTAGACAATGTATGTAGAAATTTTAAAAAATTGCGTCGACAATGTAGAGAATGTAGACAATATAGAAAATTATTGGAACCATTTCAAGATGGAATTCATTCTTTCCTCATCTTTAAAATTGTAACCCAAGGTTTTATCTGGTAATGAAGCACATTTAGGTATATGTTACGGTTAAAGTGCGAAATCGTTAAATGTGCGTAATTAACATTTTTTAAATCGTTTACACGAGGGAGCTCTTTACATAAAAATACCCATATTATTGTTTATTCACCATGGGTGGGTTAAACGGTGGAAAGGAGATGCAGCAACTTGCCGCGTGCTAGTGACATTATGTCGATTAGTAATCTTAATCAATGCCAAGCAATATAACTCCTGTGAAAAAGTATGTACTCCTCAGTTAACTATAACAAACAAACATTCGGTTGTTGAAAAATTGTCGTGTGGCTGCCATATAAGTACGCCACATTTTTATTTATTTATAACTGTTTTTTTAATTTCGAAAGTCAACCAAAAAGACTAAAATCAATAAAAATGTATCCTAAAAGTTGTTTAACGATTGTTAAAATCAAGAATGAAGTATTCGTTTCGAAAATGTTAATGACAGACGGTACATTTGACACAGCGTTTCTTTTAGAACCTACAGCTGAATTCAGCCTCGTGAAAGTACATAGCATACCGACATTTTATTTGATTTCGTTACAAAACTAACTCCCTGGATACCGACCAAATCTTTGAAGATTCGCTCATTTTCCGTATTCAATCGTCCTCCTATTCGAAGTGCTCCGCTCGGGTCTAGAAATGGATGTAAAGAGAGAATTTTACTCTTGGAGCCCACTGACCCCTTTTACTTTAATTTTCTTATATCGCCCTGAAATGGAGAAGCTTGTGCCATCTTTACAATCCTTATTTTAGCTGCTTCTAACTCTTTAACTGTCAGCGTCCCCTTCCATTTTTCATCTTTATGGTGGCTATTCCAATGGAAACGCCAAATATATCTATGCGAGAACTCGAATTGTTTTTGTGAGAGAGGAAAACCTTTCTAATATTTCCGGATCTGTTGTAGTTGTGCTTATGCTGCAGAGAGTATCTTGCCGTTTTTTCTAACTCGATCTCCGTTATTACGTTACTCGATGATGACTCGATACTACTCCTAAGCCAATCCGGGCCGGACCACCATAATTTATTATCACTCAAAACTTATCAGGATCTACGCCACGAGTTGCACAATCCGCGGGATTTTCTTTTCATTTTACATGTTTCCATTGTGCATGGCTGAGGATAACATGAATCTGCGATGTTCTGTTTGGGATTTCCATGGCCTCTGAAACTTGTCTCAGTAGTTTCGCTAACTGTACTGCCTCACAAAGTTCTATTCTTGGAAGATTCTGACTTATTGGGACCACCTTAATTTTGCCGAACATAATTGTAATTGTTGATTCTCCTGCATCTGTCACCTTGCAGTACACTACTGCAGCGTAAGCTAATTCCGATGCATCACAAAACCCATGCAGCTCTAAATTTTCACATTTGTCCTTGGTATGAGCCCATCGTGGAATCGTAATTTTTTGCAGCTCGCTGAACGTAGTTTTATATTGAATCCATTTTTTCTTAATTTCCTCAGGTAGTTCTTCATCCCATGATAATCCCCTTATTTATGACTGCTGAAACAATAGTTTTCCTATAATAATTATTGGGAAAAACCATCCTAGCGGATCAAATATCTTGTATACCTCCGAGATAAGGGATCGCTATGTTGGAACTATTGTCATGGGTTCCATGTTGACCTCGAACTCAAATTCATCTCGTTGGGGATTCCACAATATTCCTAACGTCTTTATGGATTCATGGTCCTTATTTATGAGTATGGTTTTTGACTCCCTTTGTCCCTTTGTTCTTCAGGAATACCCTCCATTATGGCTATGTTGTCCGATGCCCATTTTCTCAGCTTGAAACCTCCATTATCTAGCGTTTTCCTTAACTGTTGCTGACATTTTACTGCATGTTCTATGGTTTCTGCACCAGAGAGATCATCGTCGACATAGAAATTCTTCAACAGCAGAAGAGTTTTAGTGGCAATATATGGAGCGGACGAGGTACCATGCGTGACTGTTCGTAACTTGTACTCTTTAATTTGCTCGTCTGGGTCAGCTCTCTATAGTATCCTTTGTAAGTTCTGTATATCGTTGAAACTGATCCCGTTTGTTGTCTTCATGAAAGACTACTCTCACCTTGGTTGTTATTTACTTGATTGCTTGACCACAGCATGGTGAGGTAGGTAACATGTTTGTCCTTTGGTATCTTCCGAATTGACCGGAACTATATGTCCTAGCTTTATGTATTCATTCATAAAGTTATGGTACTCTTGTTTTAATTGTGGGTTCCTTTCTAATCTTCTTTCTACTTGAATTAGTTTTGAAACGGCACATTTCCTTGAGTCTCATATTTCCAGTTCACCCCTTAATGGTATAGTGACCTCATATCGTCCTTCTGGTAGTCTTCTGTGCGTAATTGCGTAGTGTTGCTTACTCATCTCTTCTTCTTCTGAGTATGACTTTCCCTTGGGTAGCTTCAATTCCCCAGAATTGTCGCAGATACACGTCTAGGTTGTTTTGTACTACCAGGGATAGTGAATTTGACGTTAATCCTGATTCTGTCGTGAGACCCAAAAGAATTCATCCTAACTCATTTTTCTGGGCTATTGGTTGGTACGGCGATTTCATTATTACACCGTCTAACAAGATGATGGCGTGTACCTCTGTTCCTAAAATCATATCGATTGGACCAGGTAAGTCAAAATTTGGATCAGACAGTGGCAGCTCTCTCCAAGTTGATTTGTTAAGACCCTCTACTGGCGTTGTTAGTTGTTGCTCAGTTAAATTTGATAAGATAAAAGCTTCCACCACCTGCCTAACTGCAGTAACTTGTAAATCTGCTCGGAATTTAGGTAGGTTGAGTTGTTCGGCACCTGCCTGAGTGATAAATGATGACTGAGGGCCTGGATCTATTAGTGCACGTAATTTTATCCGATGCAACTTGTAGCGTTGATCAATGCGGTAGGCAAATTATTCTGTACAGTGAATTTTTCGTTGTTGTTTTTTGCGGAATGGAGCGTTGTGGATGTTGTCACCTCCCTGTCCCCTGTTATGGTTTCTTTAACATACCACACAGGTTTCATTACTTTGACATGAAAATTTGTTGTGCGTGGAGATTAGACAAATTCTACATAAATTGGTTACTGCTATTATTTTGGGCCTTTCCAGAACTTGCATCTTCTTAAAAACTTTTTTTCTATCCCCACGAAAGTTCTTCTAGGCGGTGGTACGTTTATAGCAATAGGTGGTGTGTTTGTTGTTCTGGCTTGTTGTGCACCCTTTTTGTTTGCGATGCTTCTAGAGATTGGAAACGACATTCTAGAAACTTTAAGAACTCACTTAACGATTGAATTTCACGAGGATTCATCAGAGTAATTTCATATAGACGATGTGTGTCTCTGTCTAGCTTCCTTAACACTAATGGAATTAGTATTGCATTCCACGTTGACGTCTCTATGCCCAAGTTGCTTATGCGGCATGAAGATTTTCATTTATTATGTCGTGCATTTGCCGACTCGGAATTGTGCGTTTGGGGATTCAATAGCTCATTAACGTTTGTTACAGCGATTTACAATTATTTTAAAAGCACCCGCATAATTCACTCCAGAATTTGATATATGATTCAAAACTTTTGCCGTATCGCCAGTAATGTATGATTTGAGGTAGCTTATTTTATGAGTGTCAGTGAGGGTTTTATTTTCGTGTACAAACCTACTGTATCTATCATAAAATTCTGCCCATTCCTTATATTGCCCATTGAAATATGGTATTTCAAGAGATGGTAATTTTATTTCCGGTTGATAATTTTTCTCAGTAAGTGGACTTCCTTGGGCTGCTCGTTGTTGAATAGCTGCCTGCATAGTCTCACCGACATTTCATCCACATTTTGAGTCATTCTGTCATAAATTTCATCGAGAAAGTACGAAGTATGTTGTTGTTCTTCTGGTATTTCAACGAGGATTTCTTCATTCAGTGTATCCATCTTTACTCTGCTGCTCTCCAACTATTGTAATTTTTGGGTTAAATGAGAAGTACCACGCTCTTCTTCTAAACATACTCAAGCTTGGGGCCTGTGAAGTATTCCATAGATGTTTCCATAGATTAAAATCATATACGTATACAAATCCAATTGGACTTCTGCTAATTTTAATTGAAATTTTAAAGCCTTTCTATGTAGTTGTGTGGGTACACTGTTATGATTTTTAATTTGCAAAATTGACAATGAAAAGTAAAACATTTGGTTTGATTTTAGATTATTTTAATTAGTTTAGAGAGCATAGAACACATTTTTAAATAATTTACAAAATTTGTACATAATTTTAATTCAAAACATTGAAATAAAATAAAAGTATAAAAGTGAGATAGGAACAAGAGACAGATATATATTCATTGAAATGACGATATTGAAAAAACAAGCACATTAAGATAAGTTTAACGAAATCGAGCAAATTTTATCAGTATATTTATTAGACGTACATATATCAAATTGTTTTAATTAAAATGGCAGAAAAATATTGTAACTTATAACTAAATTAAAAATTAAAATTTTAATTGATAAATCACGAAGAAAAAATATTATAGTAACATAACCATAAATTTGTAACCAAAATTTTGTACCAAAAATTCTCTTGGCTACTGAGAGGTGACATTGACCTGAATATCAAACTTCGGAAATGGCTAATATTCGCCACCTAAATTTGAGTAAAAATTAAATCAGTACACCTAGAATATCAAAATTCGTAGCAATATATCCGAAGTCGTGCACTATTAGCACTACGTATTTTTAATCAAATTTGGAAGTCCATTTACGGCCATTCTCAGAGAACGTGATTCAGGTCTGAATAGTATGTGAAATTATTCATTGAGCAACCTATTCAAAACCACCTAGTGCGCTAATAATGCACGACTTCGGGTTTATTGCTACGAATTTTATTATTCTCGGTGTACTGATGTCATTTTTATTCAAATTTGGATGGCCATTCCCAGAGATCGTGATTCAGGTCTGGCTAGTACACGAAGTTGGTCATTGAGTCAAAACCACCTAGTGCTAATAATGTACGACTGCGGGTTTATTGTTACGAATTTTTATATTCTCGGTGTACTGATGTCATTCTCACTCAAATCTGGATGGCCAATATCGAACAATCTCAGAAATCGTGATTCAGGTCTGGCAAATATTTGAAGTTGGTCATTGAGTCTAACTACGATTACCTACTGCTAATAATGCACGACTTCAGGTTTATTGCTACGAATTTTGATGGTCTAGATGTTCATATGTTATTACAACTCAAATTTGGATTGCCCTTATCGGCCATTCCCAGAGATCGTGATTCAGATCTGGCTAATATATGAAATTGGTCATTGAGTCACCTAATCAAATCCACTTAGTGCTAATAATTTACGACTTCGGGTTTATTGCTACGAATTTTAATATTCTCGGTGTATACCGATCTCATTTTAACTCAGATTTGGATGGCCATTATCGGCCATTCCTAGAGATTGTGATTCAGGTCTGGCTAGTACACCAAGTTGGTAATTGAGTGGCATATCCAAAACCACGTAGTGCGAATAATGCACGACTTCGGGCTAATTGCCACGAATTTTGATATTCCCGGTGTACTGATGGCATTTTTACTCAAATTTGGATGGACATTATCAGCCGTTCCCAGAGATCGTGATTCAGGTCTGGTTAGTACACGAGGTTGTCCATTGAGTCACCTATCCAAAACTACCTAATGCTAATAATGCACGACTCCGGGTTTATTGCTAATGCACGACTTCGGGTTTATTGTTACGAATTTGTATATTCTCGGTGTACTGATGTAGTTTTTACTCAAATTTGGATGGCCATTACCGGTCAATCCGCCCGATAGTATATGAAGTTGGTCGTTGAGCCACCTAAATAAGCCATTTCGTGTTTAGAATGCTTGACTTCGGGTTTTTCCATACAAAGTTTTATATTCTAGGTGTTCTTATGCCATTGAGTTTAACTCAAGTTTGAATTTTAACCATTTTCTTGTTTTATTAAAATATTTATTCTAACGTTTTAAAGTTCTAATCTATTTTAATAAAAAACTGTTGCTGCATTAAACTGTTGATATGATTTACTTTTACAACGGCTTATTTAAGTAGTTTTACTGACACTTCCTCCAGCTTATTGTTGTTGATTGTATTCTCAGTGTTTTTTACAGGCGGTGGTAGTGGGATGTTGTCCTTGTTGTTTTGAATAATTCAGGGGGATTTCACCACCTTCTCGGATTCAACTAGCTTACTTTCATGTCGACTGTGGCTCGTAGTAACCTCAAGATCCGACAATGGATGTGGTTGTTCTTCTGATCGTTTATGGACATCATCCAGCAAGATGTCATAACTTCTGCGAATCTGCGTCCGTTCGGTGAAGTAAGGCAAATTTAAATCCACTGCCGGTAATTTTGTTATAATGATGTCGGTATCATAGTATTTTTTGTTTTGAGCGGCTGTTAGATTTTTTTCGAGGTATTTCCTTGTTGTCCGATCCTCGCTACCCTTTTTATAATTCCTGATGAGACGACTGATATCTTCACCAGTCTGAACTTGCTGATCTAAAAGTTCTTCGATGCTGCTAATCTTTCCTTATTTGTTGTTTAGTTTATTCGTAGACTCTGGCGACTTTGTTGTTTGCTTATAAACGTGTCTCTGTTGGCCTAGACACACGCCACAATTATTATAATTATTATTGTTGTTATTTCTCAATAATATACAACGATTTACCTTCCACGGGTGATCCGGCTCGAAGGACCAACGTTAACGCTTCGAAATTGCTTCCGGATTGTTAAACATTTTGTAGTACTTAAATTCTGTACGGTTTCTATATTCACAAGATTAGTTTGGGTTACCACGGGTGAGGCCCAAACTAAAGCGCAAGTGAAGACACAGAAAGAAGTAAGTAAGCCATTGTATGTATGTCTACTACCTTTTTATTTTATTAATCGTTCGATTTTATACAATTTTTCAAATTGTATAAAATCACAATTTACAAGTCAAGTGACCATAATTTTATTATTACTGTTTATTATTGTAATATAAAATAAATACACTGTTAAAATTGCACACTCGCATACATTTTTGTCCAAGAACTTTAGACCAGTTGTCCTATTGAAATTATAGCCTTCAGAACTTTTGAGATTAGGTATCAAAAACATTAGGCCGATCACTAACTCTAGGTTCCTGAAAGTTTTTGATCCAATGAAGCTTCTATCCTTAAGTAAAGGGACGGTCGCGCTAATTCGAAGAGCGTATTTCCTAATTAGATTTGTCCAGAGCAAAATTAAAAATGATACAAATTTCTAATAAATTTGTATGCGTCTATTCGGAGGGGTTACGTACGTGCATATATACAACAACAATTTGTAGGTCATTTTTTCATCTACTGACGTCCCTTTGTTGTGTAGTTTTTAGTTTTTTACTTCTCGTGTTTCTTTGCATGCATTTGATTGACACTTTATGTACCCAACAAAAAAGCATTGTGATGGAAATTGATTTTAAAATTAATCGAAATAATAATAAACCTATAATAAAATATAATTGACATAATTTTTTTTTATTTATTTTATTTTAAATTATAAATGTCACGTGCATAAATGAATATGTTGCTGTACCGCATTACCAAACATAAAATACGTGTGTCTGTATGTAAAGTAGTTTCATAGTTATTAGTGTTAGCAGAATACACTCGTATGAACTGTGAAATTATTATAAAATTACAATTATTATGGTCAAATAATATTATAATATATCATATATGATGATTATTCGTATAAATTAAAAATAATATAAAAAATAAGACAAAGATGACATGTTGAAGGCTTTAACAAGCTACAAAAAATAAAAATTTTGAAATTTGTTGATATTTTATAAAATAAATAAGAGAATGAAAACACAACAAAAAAAAATTTCAAAATATTTATCATCTTGAATAGGCCACCCATTACTATACCAATGAAATACCTAGAATTGAAATGACTTGGCAAAAACTAACGAGAAACTCACTATTAAGATGAAATCTGTATACATGGCGAGTAAGATTTTATGTGCACCAAATTAAATATTTTTATTTTTGAGTATTGATTGGTTGCTTTTTGTTTGATCCCATTTCTTAAGTCGTGCCTATTTCAATCGATTTCGAATGGAAACTGAATTCTAAATATTTACAAGATACCTCTTCCAAAACGAAGTAGACTAAACACCAGTTGTTTGTTAATTTCTAATATACAATTTTTTAGCTAATTGGTCTAACTATTCCGTAGTTGCGTGATCACCAGTTCTAAATAGGCGTTACTCAATCAAAACATGGCTTCGATTACATCTGTCCGAAAATTTTGCTGACATAACTTAATCAACAATTAGTTACGATTGTTGTTGTTTCGCCAATTTCATTTTACTAAAATCATCTCAAAAAGTTGAAATCAATTTTTGGTCGACGACTGTCGTTTTTCACGCCCGTTACAAATGTCTGTCTGGTCGAATAAACCTATATACTCTGCGAAAATTTGCAAGACTAACAATCAATCAGTTCAAATCACTTATTGCCATTCATGGACTGCAATCACATCGCGATGCTGACATCAGACCTCGGTTGCCATCAAAATTAGAAAATGGCCAACAAAACACCACTATATAGACAAATTAGAGAACAAATTTTTACGGCTAGCCATCCATTATCAAACTATAAGTGCAACAGGTCAAGTGATAAACGAAAAAAAAATCTTCAAAAAGACGCATGAAAAAGAATTACGATCAGCTTATTTCGACAACAAAATTTTGGAAGTTTCCCAGAAATATATTATAGTTGAAGTACTCGATGTTTCAGTAATAAATTATATTGGACAAGAAGCTGATAAAACATTACATGGTGCCGCTGAATTTTGAATTCAAAGCAAATATCAAATATGGTGGTGTTATTCATGAAGGTGGGTGTCTCACTTCATCTATTCCAAAACTGAACATTTTCGGGTAATATGATTCAGAAAGTTGGTCTGTAGAATTTGTCCATCAATCACATTTGTGACAAAATCCAAACTGATATAGTTACATATCAAAATTTAATCAAGGAACGGTTTCTGCAGAAGTATTCTAAAACATTATTGGGTTTTGTAAGAAACCCCAAATAAAACGACTTGTACACGCATACATGTCAACTGTTGAAGGTGAGCTGACATGGCTTGAAAAATTGGGCAATGTTAATTATTCTGACTGGAGTGTTGTAAAAAAGCAAAATCGGCAAGTTCGAATTTGCGCTTATTATTCGACTGGGCTTAGCACCTGCCGATATGTTCTCAAAATTAAGTGGAGTGCTTCCATTCAGCCACTTAGATTTGTCAGACGCGTTTCATCAACTAGAAATTCGCACGGCCAGTTCAATAGATTACCATCATTAGCCAAGATAGCACCTGCAGAATTTCAACAAGTTATGGACAAATTGTTATTTGGTCCAAAAGATGTGTTGATTCATCTCAAAATAGAAAAATGCAATTTTTTCTGCCAGAAATAAAATATTTGGTCCAGATAATAAATAAGGATGAATTAAAACCAGATCCAGAGAAGATACAGAAAATTATCGGAATGCTACCACCATCAGATTGGACATATCTCGTCCTCGTTCTTGCAGACATCAGAGACAATCCTGAGCTATTTTCGAAGTAAGGAAATATGATTTGAGCGTCTTAATTGAAGTCTGACTGGCCACATGCGAATATCGCTTGCAAATATTACAATATGCCTCAACCAGCCAACGGCTTTCATTATTGCGAGTAGTTCACCATGAAAATCGCCACAATAGTCAAAATATTTAATTCTTCACAGGAAACCCCACCCCAACTTTCCCATCCATCAGGTGGGAATATCAGTCCTAAATCTCCGATCCAAACATGATGACGAGATGGTATATTCGGTAGTATTTGGGATGATTCTGTTGCTTAGAATAAATGAGTGTCCTGTAATATTACAATTCCACATAAAGATGGAGTTGAGTTTACCTAGGGATGTGAGATGAAAGAGAATCTCGAGCGCTTGAGTGGATGTGGTCCTAAGAGCCCCACTAATGCACAAGGCAGCAGTTTACAGAAGATTCACCAACTATTTTAGGTTGGTCGGCATATTTAAAGCTGGCCACCAAACATAAAATAAAATGGGACTGTTAGTAGAAATATAGAGCCATTGTAAAGCGATGTTGTTGCTTTCATTGTTCTTTCTAATATATAGGTTTCCAACGTAGCCTACTGCCAGAATGAAACCCTGATGCTTAGCTTTTTCAGTGAAAATTAATCCAATACCATTTAAGCTAGGGGGTAAACCTGAGGAAGTTTGTATTTCCTGGAGAAAAGGCCAACTCAGTTTTTTGTGGATTCACATTCAAACCGCAGGTGTTAGAGAGTATACCAAGAGTACCTTGCGCGCGTTCTCTTAACATAAATTGTTAACGATATTAACCGAAGGCAAAACTCGCAACGTAACCACCTTAAAGTCGCATCCGTCCAGTTTAATAACAAGACATTGGGCAAAAAATAGTAAGACTTTGTTCATAATTTTAAAATTCTTTATTTATTTCTCCAAATCTATTTCGTCCCTCTCAAAGTAATCCCCCCCAGACTCAATACACTTGTGCCAACGTTTTTTCCAATCCTCGGAACAGTTGTTAAAGTCAATTTCAGGAATAGCCTCCAATGCGATTCACGTTTAATGTCTTCAATTGACTCAAAACGATTTATCCGGAGCGGTCGTTTCAGTTTGCTGAACAGCCAGAAGTCACACGGAGCTAAATCAGGCGAATACGGTGGTTGCGGAACGATATGCAAAATGGGATGGGTGGAATTTTTGGCGAAAAAATCTCGTAAAACCTATGCAGTATAAGAAGGTGCATTATCGTGGTGCAAAAACCAAGAGTTGTCGACCCATAATTCCGGCCTCTTTTTACGAATAGCTTCGCGCAAACGACGCATAACACTCAAATAGTATTCCTTGTTGACAGTTTGGTCGGTCGGAAGGAATTCGGAGTGCACCACACCTCGATAATCGAAGAAAACTGTCAACATTACCTTGATTTTTAACTTGCTTTGACGTGGTTTTTTCGGCTTCGGCTCACCTTTGGCACGATATTCGGCCGATTGATCGTCGGTTTCCGGGTCGCAAGCATAGATCCAAGACCCATCGCCAGTTATAATATGTTTCATGACATCCTGGTAGTCGGAAAGCATTGTTTACAGACGTCAACGCCCACAGACGTCAACGTTTACAGACGTCAACTTTTCTTAGGCCCAAAGGATCTTTCAAAATGGTTTTCACTGATCCTTCCGATATTTCAATGATACCAGTAAGGTCTCTGACTGTTAATCGTCGATTCTCGAGCACCAATTTCTTGATTTTATTAACGTGTTGATCATCAGTTGATGTTGATGGCCGTTCTAGACGTGGTTCGTCGTCAACACATTCTCGACCCTCTTTGAACAATTTGTACCAATCAGAAACACTTGCTCACGACATAAAATTATCACCGAAGGCCTTTTGCAACATTCTGAACGTTTTGGCACCCAAAATTGATTCCGCACACAAAATTTAATAGAACTTCTTTGTTGAATAATTTTACTCATTGTTAAAATCGCCGAATGCACACAAGACAAGCGTATACTAAACACTAATGATTATTTTGTTGTGACACTTGGCACAGATATAACTGACAGTCATACCAACATAGAAAAAAAAAAATATTTCGACGAATGGTTTTCCGCGCGAAATTTAAATTAAAAAGTCTTACTTCTTTTTGCCCACAGTAGTATATAGCCAAGTTCCAAAAAAAAAATAGAATAATACTCAACCTTGCGGTGTACGTCTACTCCCAAATCTGGTATACTCATACTCATCTGGTATACTCGTCTTGTAGACTCATCCAGGCTGACTTTTGGGACGACAGTCAACAGACGAACTTTTCTGCTTCCTTTTCCGTACTTGTTTAACCTATTATGAGATCATTTCCATATGCCTAACTGATCTCTCTGCCTACGTAATCGTATAGAGTTCTGCTAGAGCTTTCCAGGCTCTTTTAAACACACCACAAATCTTGTAATAAGCTAGTTGCTCGGTAGTCACCGCAAGGAGGTTACACGAACACCTGTGGAAGCTACAAAATACTAACCCAAGTGCCATCATAATTAATTAATCCAAACAGCTTCATGCCAAGACCACTCCAAACGGATTGGTAACTAACGAATTTTTTGAGTAAAACTCGTCCATTAAATTTGTTGAGTGGCATATTTTGATTGGCCAATAACAGTCCATTGTAGTATTTTTTCCAAAGTTTCTTTATATACAGATGATACCAATGAGCTTAGCCTTAAATGGATTGGTACAGAAATATATTTGACTACAACTTATTCAGGCACTCCAACAGTTTGAGTGGTTTACTTTTAACAGACAATCTTGAGCGTTGGTAAGATAATTCTGTAGCTACCAATCCGTTACGAAATCTTGCTTTTATCATTTGAAAGACTAAGTCAATAGAAAGCATTCGATAACCAGGGCATTTTGGTATAAACACTGCGACCCCTTTAACAATCTTAGTGACTGTTAGAAAAAACTACCCAAACGCTATGAGTGCACTGAATAAGATCTTCTTATAAATCGCCAAGTATCAACCCGTTTGAGAATTCCACAGATGTCATTTGAAAGATTAAGTCATATGTAAGCTCTACGATGCACTGTTAATGGTCATTCAACGTGTGTCACAATGAACGAGTGTTAGGTGCGACACAGACCAACTACTCTGTCCCAACAAATCTCCATTGAATTTTTCTAATCAAACATTAGTGATTAGTTTAGGAATTCAAATCTTGTTCAGTTTTGGTCACACTAAAGGCCATATACCGATGCCCGACATCAGAATTATGAAAATTTCACAAAGACCGCTCAAACATTATGCTTACGTTATCCCTACCTAGCATAATCCTTTTCTTATTTAGTTTGTATTAGTCCCCCAATTCAGACGGATTTAGGAACTATAAATCTGAACCACCAAGATACGATTCGTGCTTGGCACTAAGCAGAGTGGTTTATCGGTTTGCATGACCTAAAAATTCGAGGCTGCCTTGCCCTTATTTCTGTAATAATAGAACAGATGATGTCATTTGCAATTCTACTGGACCATCTTACATGGAATGAATAAATCTATCCCTCCCCCACAAAGAATATAACGCAACCCGTAACACCTGTAAATAAAATTAGATCCAAAGGTAGCAAAACGACAACAAGAAAGCCGCCAAGGCTTCCGAGATGAAAATCTGCGATCACAACTTCTATGGTCGCATCGGTTGCCAATATTTCTAGTTCATCCATTTCACCTTTGAAATGTGTGGACGGTGCTTTGGTGGTGGATCTATATTTTCAGGCCAACTTACTGGCAAACATCCTCACATCGAACTCGACCTTAATTGCCCCCATGTAGTTACGCGTCCATCAATTCCTTATTGAGGTTCTAAAATCCAACCCATCAACATCTCTGAAACGCAACCATTTCTGAGACGTGGTTGTGATAAAACTGACCGGACAATATTAATTGTGCCAGCCGTTCCTAAAGTTTTTGAGAAATGCATTAACCAACATCTATAGTGAAATAAAATAATTTCAGATAAACAGTATGGCTTTCATGAAAGCCGCTCCACAACCGATCTCTTGACGTATATCGCAAACATGTTGGAATCTCGCCTTAGAACAACAAGGAGAGGCATTTTGCAATCGGTTGTGATATATCCAAGGCTTTTGACAAGGTTTGGCATATGAATCTCATTTGTAAACTTGTGGCACACGGTTTGGATTCGATAACCCTCAAGTGGATAATAAGCTTTCTTAAAGACCGAAAAATCAACGTTGTGCTAAATGGGGGACATCAACGACACACTCGTGAATATACGAACATACATATACTCGTGAATCGTGACTCAATTCGTCTGCTTGGTGTTCAAATTAACAAAAATTTAAAATTGAATGAACACATTATTGCATTGGCCAAACCAGATCGCGAAAATGTGAGTTCCTCAATCGATGCAGAAGGTTCTATAAATCGCATCGGGTGCTCCAGATATATAAGGCTTTCATTTTACATTCGAACTGAGGAAAACGAGCACCAACCTATTTATCGAGGTAAGTAGAATTCGCTAAACGGTTTCGAATTTTTGATGGACTAGGAAATGCACAAATTTAGGGCAGCTACCAACCTTTACTTAGAGGATCGCGGGTTAAGTGCAGGAGCTCTGACAGTTAGAACGAGCGAGAACTTTTGGACTGTCCTCGCCCCTTGTAACTGTCAGCACTCCAATGGCTGGCGTTGTATAAAATATGAATACAGAAATTAATTTTTCAATAAAAATGCGAAAAGACGTGCGATTTCCACGAGGTCTGGCACTTTCGTTTCGAACTAATGAGGATTTGATTGATTTAAAATTTAAAGATTCGATCATCTCGTGTTTTTAGTTTTTGGGGTGGAATTGGTAAGAGATAATATGTCAGATTTAAATGGATTTGTTCACCAGTGGCATTATTCTGGGGTCTCTTAACGGTGGGGTGTTGAGGAAGGGTTGCAACATGTTTCTAATTGGATTGATTTTCTTAGTGTGTAAGAGTGAATGGTTGTTGTTAGTTGGCTGCTGAATTAGGAGGAGTAATCCGTTTCCACCATTATCGAAGAGGCAAGCTTCAATGCATTTGTCTGGATTCAGATTCAGGAGTTGGATATATGTTATCGGTTGCTTTTCGTAGTTCAGTTAGGAATGGTAGTAGTAATTCCGTTCATCTGGTTTTATTTAAATATCTTACGTCTTGTTTAAATGAATCATTCCAGTTTAAGGCAGAGTCGTCAGGGTAGTTTGAAGCAGCTTTAAGAATATGACTTAAACCCTGACGATGCACTTAATAGGCGATCAAGTAGGTGCCTAAATAACTTATCGGGTTGACACGAGTGAACGTTACTCCTGTTAGCGCTATGGTAGAAGGTTGATTGAACAAGGTAAGATTGTGGTACATTTTTATGAATTTATCTCTAAAACAACGTGTTTTAGATTGTCTATCAATTATTTTAGAATGGGTTCTAATATTATAAGATAAGAGTATCAGCGTCATCAGCGTAGCCAAGAATTTGTGTTAAATGTATATTGTCATTTTGCTCTATAGTTCTAGTTCGGGAAACTGGTCAACTACTGTCAGTAAGACTTCATTGAGAATAAAGTTAAATATTCTGGGAGATATTGGACACCCTTGCTTCACTCATTTTTTATTCTTTCTGCCTCAATGATTCAGTTAACCAGATAGTATGGTATGTATTGTTGCAGGCAGATGAATGTTACGTTCAGGCCAGCTGAGGCGAAAGCTTTTACTAGACGACGACCAAGAACACGACGAATAGTAAACATGTGAGTTCGGTATATCTGTTGGCCAAAAATTCAACTCGGTATGAGCGCAAATGAGAACCAAGTGAAAATGGGAATAGCTTTTATGACGCTTAAGAAATGCAAATGTTTT
The DNA here is from genome assembly GCA_963691935.1 of Nephrotoma guestfalica. NCBI lineage: Eukaryota > Metazoa > Arthropoda > Insecta > Diptera > Tipulidae > Nephrotoma > Nephrotoma guestfalica. The sequence goes on from OY829913.1 coordinate 254,488,091, forward strand.
GCGTACTCTATCAGTTGGTTTAGATTTTTTAGGTCGGAGGAAAGTCCCTGACACTCAAGTAAACGATGGTCTAAATATGGTTTAGCTAAAGATTGTCTGGCGGTTTTTAAGTGTACCAAAGAATTTAGGTCTTGTGGGTGAGCTTTATAGGAGATCTTGCGTTCTTTAATTTATATAAAGCCTACCTCCGTTTGGGTGTTAAAAGTGTCCTTTTAATAAGGACCATAAATAAATAAATAAATAAATTTGTGAGGAGATTTTAATTTAACTATTAATTGATTTCCATTTCTATACTCTCGAGTGATTACTAATGGATTGATGATCCAATGAATTGGTATTGGGCTTCTAAAAGATAAATTTAATGATTTATAATTGTAAGTTATCGGTGAAACAGATGTCTCAGTCACGGAAGTATATGGGAGCGTTCGAGGCTTGAGGACATTTCTTCGTTTGGTACAACCAATCCATATTAATCTGTGGTAATTAATTCGGATTTATAAGAATCGGCTTTACTGCGTGAATAATTTCGTCCATCAGTCCAGGTAGTGAGGTTTCTGCGGTGTGTTTTGGTTGTGTGACTCAATAAACCGGTTGATTGGATAAAAAACGCAAAGAAGTTGCGTTTTCATTTGATTCTCTGTGGTATAGGTTGGTTCCAATATTTTTTTTCATTCCATGAGTCTTCAGATCCGGGATGGGCATTTAAATCACCCATTATCCCCATTAGGACAAAGATCTATTATGCGCATTTTCGTCGATTAAATTCGAGTAATGAGTAGAAATGAAAAGTATTTCCCCCTGGCCCTGAGATACATCCAAGTGCAATAATTATTGATCATAAATAGTTCTTAATTATTTTGTTCAACTAAGTCCAGAACTCATATTAGTCTCTTGAATACCATAAATGTCGATATGTTTCGTTTATAGAGTGTCACCAATTATGTCGCACTTTTAGGAACTATACAAAGTCCGCGAATGCACACAAATTAAAATACATACCTACTAATAAAATTTAAAATAATCTAGCCAATATTCCAAATAAATATTATGCAAATAAATAAAATGTATAATAAAATTATAATAAGTAATTTATCCTTTCAGCTTCCCCTTCCCTTTCATAATGCAAAAAACACCGATAAAATAGTTAAAATGTGAATAAATTGGAAGGTCAGGGATTTACTATGCAAAATCTAGCCTGTGATCCCTCTTCTGATATCAATTTTTATTTTAGGTATTGAGTTTTGCATTTACTGCCCTAGTTTCATCCTTCTATAGGATCCGTGATATCCAGATATGGCAAAAGGCGATAATACACCGATGAAATGATTAAAATGCGAATAAATTGGAAGTTCAGGGATTTACTATGAAACATCTAGCCTGTGATCCCTCTTCTGATATCAATTTTCATTTTAGGTATTGAGTTATACATTCATTGTCCTCATTTTATCCTTCTATCTAGGTAGGATCCGTGATATCCTGATGTGGCAATAGGCGATAGTACACCGAAAAAATGATTAAAACGCGAATAAATTGGAAGTTCAGGGATTTACTATGAAAAATCTAGCCTGTGATCCCTCTTCTGATATCGAGTTTATTTTTAGGTATTGAGTTTTACATTTACTGCCCAAGTTTCATCCTTGTATAGGATCCGTGATATCCAGATATAGCAAAAGGCGATAATACACCGATAAAATGATTAAAATGCGAATAAATTGGAAGTTCAGGGATTTACTATGAAAAATCTAGCCTGTGATCCCTCTTCTTATATCAATTTTCATTTTAGGAATTGAGTTTTACATTTACTGCCACTGTTTCATCCTTCTATCTAGGATCCCTAATATCCAGATATGGCAAAATGCGATAATACACCGATAGAAGGATTAAAATGCGAGTAATTTGGAAGTTCAGGGATTTACTATGAAAAGTCTAGCCTGTGATCCCTCTTCTGATATCAATTTTCATTTTAGGTATTGAGTTTTACATTTACTGCCCTAGTTTCATCCTTCTATCTAGGATCCGTGATATCCAGATATAGCAAAAGGCGATAATACACCGATAAAATGATTAAAATGCGAATAAATTGGAACTTCAGGGATTTACTATGAAAAATCTAGCCAGTGATCGCTCTTTTGGTACCAATTTTCATCTTAAGTATTGAGTTTTACATTTACTGCCCTTGTTTCATCCTTCTATCTAGGACTCGTGATATCCAGATATGGCAAAATGCGATGATACACCGATGAAAGGATTGAAATGCGAATAATTTGGAAGGTCAGGGATTTACTATGAAAAGTCTAGCCTGTGATCCCTCTTCTGATATCAATTTTCATTTTAGGTATTGAGTTTTACATTTACTGTCCTAGTTTCATCCTTCTATCTAGGACTCGTGATATCCAGATATGGCAAAATGCGATAATACACCGATAAAATGATTAAAATGCGAATAAATTGGAACTTCAGGGATTTACTATGAAAAATCTAGCCTGTGATCCCTCTTCTTATATCAATTTTCATTTTAAGAATTGAGTTTTACATTTACTGCCCCTGTTTCATCCTTGGCAAAAGGATGGCAAAAGGCGATAATACACCGAGAAATTATTAAAACGCGAATAAATTGGAAGTTCAGGGATTTACTATGAAAAATCTAGCCTGTGATCCCTCTTCTGATATCGAGTTTATTTTTAGGTATTGAGTTTTACATTCATTGCACTAATTTCATGCTTCTATCTAGGATCCGTGATATCCAGATATAGCAAAAGGCGATAATACACCGATAAAATGATTAAAATGCGAATAAATTGGAAGTTCAGGGATTTACTATGAAAAATCTAGCCAGTGATCCCTCTTCTTATATCAATTTTCATTTTAGGAATTGAGTTTTACATTTACTGCCCCTGTTTCATCCTTTATCTAGGATCCCTGATATCCAGATATGGCAAAATGCGATAATACACCATATACATTTTGCATAGTAAATCCCTGAACTTCCAATTTATTCGCATTTTAATCATTTTATCGGTGTATTATATCTAAAGTAATTTGGAATTATTTTACAGGACTGTTTGTGGATACAAAAGAAATTATTATTTCTAACTGACTATACGTAACTTTAGTGTTTCAGTGCAAATCTTTACGGAGGAAGTTGGTAACGGCCAATTTGATTTCAGTCAATATTATTGATAACCTAATTTAAATTACGGGGAGATCCTGTTTAAAACCTTGATCGTACATTCAGAATCCATCAATCAATCAATTAGGCTAACAAGTGTGTAATGCGTAGATACGTTCAACCGTAACTACTGTTTAGATCGTTTATAGTTGATCATGATGTGCGTAAGCTCAATGGTGTTTCGAAGAATTTTAGCCATTTCACCTTCGCTATAATATAACAACTAATACAATTCCAAATATAAAGTAGAACTTAAATTTATTGAACAGAAGGTTTTTTCAGTTTCCACGGTATCCGGATATACAGTTTTTATTTTAAAATGTTTACTTCACAACTTTACTTCCCCTATAAAATAACTATTTGCTACAGCATTCATTAATAAAATCTTTTCTTCCCAAACCAGCAAGCACGACATAGGCTAACAAATCTCTTATAAAAAATATTTCCCCCGATATCATAAAAACTGTCTTTATATGCATCCGAAACCGTATAATAGGGAAATATCCTAGTTGGTAAGCCTAAGCATGAACATCCTGTTGTAAAATACACATATTTTATGTAGGTAGGTACATATCCTTAATTTATTGTTTATGGATAAAAAAATATAGTAATTGTTTTATTATCTGCACAATATAATAATCAACAATTTATTATTATTCCTCTGTACGTGACTTCACAATTGATGAGATTAAGCAAAAAATAGAAGGAAAAAGGAAAACGAAAAATGTGTATGGAAGCTTTTTGATTATCAACTTGAAAACGCAGAAATGAAACAACACTGCAGACATTTTTGTTGTTGTTGTTGTTTTTGTTGGTGCTGTCACCCAGCTCGAGGAAATTTAAAATCGTATATTTTTGTCATCTTATTATTATTAATTAATTATGTGAATTGTGTTGTACGTGCAGCATCCAGTTAAATGACTGATTATATTTGAAAGAAACAACTTGACGAGGTGGATGTAAAATTTCAGACAGAAGTTTGTGTAATTCTTATTTTACGCTAATTGGTTGGTTACTAAAGGACGTCATTATAATTGCTTACCGTTGCGACGAGACCAATTTCGTAACCCAAACCGAGATTAGTTGAGTTTGCATACGCTACAAATTCTAATTAGGAATTCTAATCCTTCAAACAACGAAATTGAGTGATAAAAATCATATCCGGTTTATTCGGGGTGTAGCGTATTATAAGACGAGTTTTCTTTTCAAATATCGAGTAGCCGAACTACCCTGAAAGTTTGGGCACTCATCCTATTCGGGAAGTGGTCAAAATTACCATTGCAAGATTTAAATTTTTGTTTTGCGGACAGACAAACAAACAAACAAACAGCACTTTGTCAAAAAATAATATATTTCAGGAACTTTTAACGAATTGAAAAGCGAAAGACTTTAATCTCTACTCATAAAATGAGCAAGCGACGAACCTGACATGCCAAACTATGTAGAAGTAATTTATTAAATGACGTCAAATTTTGCTCACAGCGTGCTAAAAATGATTGCATTCTCATCTAGTATTAAGCAGATCTATGAGTTTGAGAGCCCTAGCATGTCATGAAGTTTGTCCAAATTCGTCTGTTAAATACCTCGGACATACAAACAGGAAAGCAAGCTAAGTAAAACGTAGTAAAATCCCAAGTATTTAAAATCTTTCATCTTTTTATCTTATACGTCAGCTGGAAAAAATACTCCGCATATCTGCTTTTCGGCGATAGTCAAATACATATTTCGTATGAGTTCGATTTGTTATAGGCTATTATTTAAAAACAGAACAGTTTTATTAGTCCTTCAGTATGATGAGCTGACGAAAGACCAACACGCACGATTGTGCTAAGTAAACCGATTCTGCAATAGTTGTTGCTACTTAATCACCGAATGTATGGTGGATATTGCATGATTTTTCCACTACTCATGAGTTTTGTCTGCAGTCCACATCGTTAACACCTTTGGCCAAACCCAGATACAGAGTATGTTGGATTTCAATCAAATTCGATTTAGAATGGTAAATGCTCTGGTTATAAATATTTACTCCGCGACCCTTAGTTAAATGTAAAACTGCGGCCCAACTCTAAAAATAGTATAACATATTCACCTCTGCCTGCTGGCAACTCGGCCATTAAACAGTTCTTATTGACTTAAGAAATTTTTTGCTTAACCAATCATTTTGCTTTATTTTGGGCTGTTATAATGTGTATCCGGCATGTTTGTATTCTCGATGCGTCTTCGATTATTTTAAATATTGTGGTAATATTACAAGGAGTTTTATATCAGAGTCAGATCTGGGTGCTCCAACTGCATTTTTACGTCGATTCATATAACGGTTGATGAAAAATGGATTCGTATGAAACCCGGACTATACGCCAGAATCAAAAGAATGAGCAGAAGCTGGTTCAAGTGCTCAAAAGAAAGCAAAGATTGTTACATCAGCTGATAAGGTTATGGTCATTCACTTTTGGGATGCACAAGGCATAATAATTATCGACCATCTTGAGAAGGATTAAATCATCACAGAGTAATATACAGCAACAATTGAATGAATTTGACTTCGAACTGCTCCCCGATCTACCATATACACCTGATCTAACTCCTTATGATTTTTTCCTATTTACGTGTTTGTCTAACATACATAGAAGAGCCACTCAAAGAAAGAAAGAGTTTGTATTTCAATTCTGTTCATTGAAGTGCTTTTGAAAACATTTTTTGTTTTCCATCTGTTGCACACACGAATAAATCAGAAGGTATTTCGACACGTGAGTAGACCATAAACAGCTGTCCACATATTTGTAGCGATTTTCCCTGTGCTTTGTTGGTTGAGTTAGTCGAAAATCGCCAGACAATAAAATGAGTGCGCCACTGAAAAAGTGTTTATTTCCTCTCAAATCATTTTGTGTAATGATTTAACTTGATTGTAGTACTTTCAGCATTCCAGAATTTTTGTTGATAATACCTGTTGGTGTATCAATGATTTGCATATTCAACGGCAAATTCAGTGCCGAATGAACTGTTCAGCGACAATCCAAAAGAGTTACCTCAAATCCAGCTGGTCCGATTGACAGTGCAATATATTGTCCTGCGGTCGCATGGCTGCCAAAATAATTGGAATGTGCTGCTCGTTGCAAATCACAATTGAAAACGTCATTTGCAGAGCGATTCGTTACAGCAATTACCAATCGTACCAATGCTTTATTAACGATTGCCAAACATATGTCCTGAATTTAAACTGGAGTTTTTACCCAAGATCATTTGGATTGGATGGAAAGCACGTTGTTAATATGACTGCAAATAACGTGTATATTTGCTGTGGTTGAGCAGTATTTGATGCATCAGCGAGTGGAGTGTCTTATTGTGCTTCGTTTTCAACAAGACATAGTTCTTGGCAAGCTTCACGATAAGTGGCACATAATTAATCGTTTTCTGTTCTCAATTATTGAAAGGATGCCGCAAGTAAAAGTATTCTTCCTTGTTTGGGTGAACAGTGTACAGAAGATCTAATTTCGCACTTTAGATCGAAGTAGTGTCTTTACAAACATATCATCCTCAGATAATGCGAAAAATGCAGTTAACGTTGTTGCAGGTAGTAATAATCTCTTCTACGTGTATTTTCTATTGTGAAGAAGCGTTGTCCATTTTCAAGATGCTTTACCAAATCGGCACATACAACTGTTGGATGTCGTTCATGAAATGGAAATGATAAAATGAGCCATGCTGCTTTATTGGTACTAGTGCAGTGTTCCTGTTGATATTGGTCAATTTCATCATTAGATGCAGCTACATTTTCCACTGCAAAAAATGCTTTCTATGTTAACATATTTACAAATGCATTGGATCGATTCCACTAATTGCAATACTCGACACTGATGTGCGCAAGTCTCGACACGTAGGTCGGTTGGATTGATGGATTGTTGTTGAGCAAGTGGCGTTTTCACGAATCATCATTCAATATGAATAAAAATTCATAACACTGATATTTTTATTCGTTTTCTCATCTGTTTGTGAATTGCTAAATTTGATGCTTAAATGATATCCATCTCATTCTAATTGCCATAATAAAATTAGATATTGCAATCCGTCGTATGAGCGACGAGTTTCTCAAAAACTCAATGAACATCACGATTTCTGCCGTGAAGAGTTATAATGTGCGAATTAAATTCTTCGCCAGCTATATAACGATCGCCACATGTACTGTCTTTCGTGTTGGCTGAGAGGTGTTTTATCTGCTCTTACTTTGATCGAATAAAGTTGATAATTCAGCGACAATTTCTCGTTTAGTGCCCTAATTGAATGGATAAGGTTGATTGATTTGTTCATTAATGAAATTTGTGGTCTCCCTTCAGCCGCGGTAGTATATTGATTCTGCACGATGATAAATTTGCCCTCGCATCTGGACCAACGTTGATAATATTGAATATATTTTAAGCATGGATGGTGAATATAATTTAAGCAATTTCATTTTGCACCCTTCCGCAGCACATTCTATTTTTTCCAATAACCACACTTAGATGAAAACTGAAATCATGATTAGCATCGTAATGGAATGATCGAGTCTTGATCGAGCATTACTTTTCGAACGTTTTCCAGTCATGGTTCTCGTTGTTCATCTGTTTCAGACGAACGGGCTTTCAGTAACGACCAATCGTTTGTCGTTTGGTTGGTATAACCATTTGACAGCGAAACCAATCCTTTATGAAGACTATTAAAAAAACTGACTTGAAACAAGCGGATAAAATGCGTGGGATAATGTCGACCGGCAATTGACATTTCATAACCGACGCCACATGTTGTTGAAACGACTCTACCAAAGTATCATAGCAATCGGATGAAAGGTATAAAAACGGGTTATCTCCGAAATTACGAATTTGAAAACCCCGTTTTCAAAATCCCGAAAATCAAAATACCGGAAATCAACAACACGTGCCGGAAACCATTACTCTATCCGGACATAATATTCACGACCTCCATCGCATGTATCAAAGCATGAACATATGCAGCCAAGTGACTCAGCAAAATGTAATTGACATTTTCTTACCGCCTTCGTTCGTTTGGAACTTTATAACACTGATATATATAGCTCCAGTTACACATCATTATTTCCACTGATTTTATAGCAAGGTACAGTCGGCGTGAACACTTTACATTATTAACGAGAGAATATATCAAGAATTCCAGCCTGTACAGTTTTTATGCAAAATATCACCAATTATCAATACTCAGTGATCCAAAAACGCAAAAAAAGACCAGCTACCGAATGCAGCCTAGTAATCACTGGATCAAACTTCATACTACCAACCAATGGATAAGTCGATGTACTATGTGGTTCCAAACTCCAAACTTACAACATTTTAGGTTCCAGTGGAGTGGAACTCGAGACCGGCTGCGTGCTCAGAGACTCCGTTCTTCAGAAAATTGCTGTAGGTATAGCCCAAGACAATATCAACAAAACTTCTCCCCAGTCAACTCATCTAATGCATGGTACCAACAAGGCGAGGCGCCAACCATAAGAAACTCCGCACAACTAATTCTCAACGGACAATTGTCCGTATAAAGAATTATTCCAAAATATGCAACAATCTTGTATACGCAAACTGTGCATAACAACTTGTGCATAGATAGTCGTACGTTACATCTGGTGGCCCTAAGCGTCGGCGTTTACCGCAAACAGTGAACCATTTTGTTTTGTATTTAAAAAAAATTGCAAGTGAATAAATTTTTGTGTTTTATTAAATTTAAAATTACAAAACGAGTTTTGTGTTATAGAGGCCCAAGCCCCCATCCGTGGTAAGCGCACTATATTCACAAATCATAGAGTCCCCTAGTCGCCCAGTCTGAATTAGCCACGTCAAGACATTTGACGCGGTTACCAGCTTTCTGGGAAAATAACCCGAATACTTGGTTCATATCAGCCGAGATAATGATTGACGCGAACAAGATCACCGGCGACAGGCGAAACTTAACGCACATAGTGCTGTCCCTATCGGAAGCACAAGCGGAGAAGGTCGCGTACATTCTACACGACCCTCCATCCATTAACAAATTCGACGTCCTCATGAAAGCCCTAATCGATCGCTACTCCATATCTGAGGAGCGTAGATTATAGAGACGATTTAGAGCAAAGTCTAATAAGGTAATCAGAAACCTTCGGATGTACTGCACCGAATCACAATTTCACGGTCAACGTCGTTACAAAACTATGAATCAAGCAACTCCCTGATTTCATACAAACAGCATTGATCCCCCAACAAGAAAAATCAGAAGAGGATCTTGTTGCAATAGCCGATAAACTTCACGACAACATTGGCATGTGGACTCAAAACTTGAGTTTAAATAAACGCAACACGCATACACCAAGCTCAAAGTGATACACGCGCCAAGCTCTAGCAGTAGCCGGCTTGAAACAATGCTAAAATAAATTAGCGTCCTGCTAGCTAAGCTAGAGAACAATTCACACACTCAGCACTAACCGTCGCGCTCCAATTCCCACGCAACTGGCGTTGTTGTCATACAAAATTTGGTAACACGGCATCAAAATGCACTGCACCACGCACATTTGTTACAAAACAAATGGGATCCGCAGATACCGATTCCCCAAACCAATAAGTTTTAAGGTCGCAGCGGCAGACCTAAGACAATCACAGCATAGCCACCTATTTCTACGGGATTCGGTGAATCAAATCACATTTATGATAGACACCGACGCTGATTTTAGCGCAATCGCGTACCGCAAATACTATCGCTTCGGAACAAATCGCAGTGCCGATTTAGTTGCCAACAATGGCTATGGAGCACCGTTGAAGAAATTTCCATCATTAACAGCTCCACCAAACTACAACGCTCCGGTAATGCATAATGTAGCTCAACACATCGTGACCGCAGGCCATCTACCATTTGCGAAACCAAGACGAACCCTATCCCGCACATCCAAAATTTCTCCATTCAATTACATATGGTTACACGATTTTAACAAAAAATCGATCTCGTCAGAGCATACCACCTCATTCCAATTGCTCCTGACGACATACATAAAACTGCAATTACCATTCCATTTGGCTTATTCGAAATCACCCGAATGCTATTTGGGCTTAGAAATGCTGCACATTTCAGCGTTTCATCAACAAAATCGTGAGAGACCTCGATTTCGTTCTTGTATATATATCGACGACATTCTCGTAGCCTCAAAAGACGAGAAGCAACACCTGAAACAATTGGAACAACTTTTCCAAAAATTAACAAATTACGGTGTCAATATCAACACTGCAAAATGCGTGTTTGGGACAAACAATCTTGATTTCATCAGTCACAAAATTACATCTAATGGCATTATGCTGTCCAAAGGATGAATTAATGCAATTAGGGAATTCCCAGCACCAGAAAACGTGAAACAAATCCAACAATTCGTCGGCATCGTAAACTACTACCACCGATTTATACCAAAACTTGCAGAAGTAGTTGCCACTATTCACACACGCCTCAAAATTTTTCTCGGACTGAAGAATGTCAAAACGTATTCCTTCAGCTCAAGAACAGCTTGAGCAAAATGCAACAAAATACAGCATCACCCACCACTGATGCATCCAATACAGCAATAGGCGCAGTCTTACAGCAACTCAATAATAAGACCTGGGGACCTCTTCGATTTTTATCCAAGAAATTATCAGAAGCCGAAAGAAAATATCCCGCTTTTTATCGCGAATTGCTTGCAATTTTCCAAACAATTAATCATTTTCAATACTTTGTCGAAGGTTGGGAATCAATTACAGACATACAACACATTCAAGGCAAAGACAATGTGGTCGCCGATACACTATTTCGGACTTGCGACCACGAGCTTGCCTCCGCTGCTACTCGCTACGACATAATAACGGTTACAAAAGCTAAAGCTTGCGATCAAGAACTACAAGACATACTCTTTAGATCTACAAATCTGCGGTCTTCCAAATGGAAATTAAATAAATTTCCATTAGCCGATTTAACAATTTACTGTGAAATATCTATAGGTAGCAATCGCCCGTACATTCCAGAGTCATTATGTCGAACAATTTTCGACACTCAATATCTCAAATCCAAGTGTACGAACAACTCGTACGCTCGTCACTTCTAGATACTTTTGGCCTAGTATGAACAAAGTTGTAACCCTTTGGGCGAAATCTGATTATCCTGCCAAAAATGCAAAGTACAAAGACATACCAAATCACCTTACGGGAATTTCGAAATTACACCAGGTAGATTTGAAGACATCCAGTAAGACACCACTTCCACCACATTTTATGGCCAGAAGCCTACTGCATCAAAGACATCTCCGCATCAACAATCGCAAAAACGCGTGAAGAAAACTGTTCCCATCATTGGACAGGACACACAAAACCAAGGTGAATTCATAAAATTATAACATACTCGTACATACACGACCCATTCTCGTAACCTAATATCAAAAAAAAATTAACTCATTTTTTTATTCAAAGAATGGTAGAAGCAACCACAACATAGACATGGCCATTAAATCCGGAATGCAACACATCAAAACAATCGATATGGCCATACTAAAAAACACCCAATCACCAGAAATACGGCCATTCGGGACATCGCAGCCATCCCGTTCAAGTCACCCAACACGAGCAACCACAACCTGAGTGAAAAGCACAGCCACCCAAACCACCAACAGAATGACGAGGACCCAATCATTAGAAAATAGATTGAAGCGTTTGGAAAAAATCGTTTTCAAAAAGGAAATCATCCATCAATGCTAACTCAAAGACTTCTAAGAGTTCAACATTCAACACTACAGGCCGCGGCAGCACCGCAACCACGAAACTCGGCACAACCGGTGTTCTGTTGGTTTTATGCGCGTTTCGCGCACGAAGCAAAAAACTGCACCAGCCCGTGCCAGTTTAAGGCAATTATGGTGGAGAATAAACAAAAAAATTTATTCTTTTTCCTGGTTTTATTTTTCTTTTCTACGAAAATCCGTCAAAATGACTCATTTTAGCAAAAATCGAATTCACTCTGGCAAACTATTGTCATCACATCATTAGAATCTTAATATAACTAATTCCACCCACAAACGGCAGCGGACGAGCAATCCGCGGAGGGGGGAACTCACTGCGCGGTGGGTGATGTCGCGGCTAACTTCTTCAACCATAAGAAACTCCGCACAATTAATTCTCAACTGACAATTCTCAATATAAAGAATTATTCCAAAATATACAAGAATCACTTGTACATATAGATAATCGTACGTTACAAGACATTGAACGATGACGAACAAGTTATTCTCCATCACAAGAACGTTCATTATATTCACCATTATGCGATGATCCAGGAGTCATCTGGATTATAATTGTATTCTGCTCAGGGCCAATAACGCATGATGGGAATAGAACATGCAGAGTAACCAGTCTGAAATATTTCCAGGAACCCGACACCGATGCAGTAAAGATTAATTTTTTACATTTTGTTCGTCTATTTGTAATCCAAATAATCAAACAAAAACTCAAAGCATCAGAGACCTGATTTTTCAGTAGATTTTCAAATTTAAACTCCCCATACAAATCTAACAGTTAAATTTCAGATTGCAGCGATATGGCTAGTTACAAGTTACATTTTGATTTCGAATTTGGCATTATGACGTTTCCGGTTCCGAATAAAACTATTTTCGATACGGAATACGGGGCAGCCCGCAGGACCTTATCAAGAGGCCACTCCGCCGTTCCGTGATTTTTTGGAGTGCAGCACCGCGGTAGTAAGTTTTCAAATAGCAGCAGATAACCGTACTCATTAGCATCCCTTTTGGCATAAACTTACATTAACATCCTTCCAGTCATGTAAAAAAAAATGTTCGTTTTGTAGAAATATAAAGTCAAAAACAATGAAATCATAATAACAATTAAAAATACAAGAACAACAACAAAGACATTTAAAAAATATTAATTTTCTTATTTTCTTCTACTCCGCTATATCCGTGCAGAGCGTTGTTGTAGTCGTACGTTTTAATTGGTGCGTTGCCAATTAAATCTAAACTTTGGTTCAATTAATTTTTAATTTCTTATTTTATTATTACATTTTGATTGTTAAGTAAAAATCAAAAAAAAAAAATAAAAAAATAAAGAGATAAATTGGATTTTTATTTTATTCTTCCTTTTTACCATTGTGCCATGTCTGTGTATGTTTTTTGTGTACATAGTACGTAATTGAAAGGGGAGAAAATTTATTAGGAAAAAATATTTCCTTTAAAAGAAATCCTTTTCATCTAACTAGGATGTATCCGCTATGTACAAAGAATTGAAATTTACAATTTGTGGTTTCTGTGTATGTACGAATATTACGACATGCGGGTTTAGGAATGTTTTTAAACAGCTTAAGGGTTGTTTTTTACTTTTACACTCGATGAAGTTCAAATTGTCTTGCGGCTAATACAATATTGTTTTACACACGAACATTACAAACAACACTTCCTTATACATACTTTTGCCCTAATGTAAGTTTGCGGTTGCTTGTCGTAAAAAGTTGTGTAGTCATTATTGTTGGTTTTAACCATGGCCTCGAATTTGAATGTTTTATCGACACTAGCTCGGCACGGAAGAGTTGTTACATGTAACAATATATAGGGTCTTCTAATTGGTGTATACATTTCAAAATCATGTAGCCCTGATCCGAGACATTTTTAGTGTTGGCGAAATAATTTTAGATTTGTCGAGTGGGACGACAAATTATATAAAAATCAATGAAATTCCCAACCTAGGGTTCATTTTCGGGAACTTGCCACGGAACGATTTTCTTCTAATTCAGCTCAAAATTAGCTACTGGTGTAAATATTTCAAAATCATGTAGCCCTGATCAGAGACATTTTTATTGTTGGCGAAATAATTTTAGATTTGTCGAGTGGGACAACAAATTATATAAAAATCAATGAAATTCCCAACCTAGGGTTCATTTTCGAGAACTTGCCCTAGAACGATATTCTTCTAATTCAGCTCAAAATTAGCTACTGGTGTAAACATTTCAAAATCATGTAGCCCTGATCCGAGACATTTTCAGTTTTGTCGAAATAATTTTAGATTTGTCGAGTGGAACGAAAAATTGCGAACTTGCCCCGGATCGAACCTTTTTAACGTCTGTAACGTCTTTTATGTCTGTAATTTTCCTTTACTATATGCAATTCAGAAGTTTACAGTTTTTTGGTACTTTAGTTTTATATTTTTGTGTTATATATAAACAAATCAAATTTAATCAATTTGATAATTTTTCGTTTTTCCATTAAAATTGATAAAAATTCTGGGCTGGGCTAACTTCACACTAGAGCAACTTGGTTATTGATATGTTAGTGTTGCCTGATTAAATATTTTTATTTTCTGGGATAGAATTCTGGGATAACTTCACATACGTTCATATGGGCAACTTGAATGACGTTAATATCTTAATCCTCTTATCACTGCAGATTACACGAAATAAACAGAAAATTAAAGACGTTCAGGAAAGTCGTTCTGGAACAGAAAAGTGCTAAGCCCGAGTTTATGCAGAACTTGATTGGAATCAATAACTACTACAATAACTTAACTTGGTAGCGCAATTAGATCTCTTGTGAATTTTGCTCACATACGAGTATATGGGCATAGTGCTGAGTTATGCAATCTTAATCAAAATTATAGGTTTCACAACAAAAGCTCAAAGTTGACTAAATCCAATTCAATTATTGTATCTTTTTAAAAAATTATGTTATCTACATTTCTAAAACCAAATTTTTGGTCACAATAAGTTCCATCAAGAGGTACCAAGACCTCGTCCCAGACTGTCCCTGCAACAAAGTAACATGATACGGAACAGTCCAACAACAACAATAATTGAAAACACTACAAAGGCCGCAACAACCGGAGCTATCAATATACCAACAAGAGAAAGGACTCGCTTCTTGTTTCACTTCGAGCAGAGAGATGAGACAGAGCAAGACGAAGATCACTATGGAAACAACATCAGAAATCTTGTCTTCGTACAAGAAAAACTGAAATGAAGACGACGCAATAAATTTTATAGAGGAGGACTCTCTAGACCCTATCTAGAATACCATTACTACACCAAAATAATATTAAAGTTCATCGTGGAATCAGCCGGAGGTGAAATACACACAAATCGAAAAATAACCGCATCAAAAGATTTGGAAATGACATTCCAGTGGACTTCTTCATACTATCTGGACTAACTTCGTTCGACGGTATAATTGTAGGTGATATCTTAAAAAAGGTAGGAGCACGGATAAACAGGAAATGAAATAAAGGGTGTGATTTGATAGCTGACATTTGCTTTGTCATTAGTTTGATTTTTCATTTCATAATGAATACGCACGTCACTCGCAAATTATTAAAATTTTTTATCGAAATGATGGTTCTGTTCGCCAAACGCATCGTGCATTTCGTATTTTACGGTCGTCATAATCGTAATCGTTCATCAGAGCGGGTAATTCGGTTAACTATCGATCGTTTTCACACCACGTATATACTCTAAATGATAATATATGCGAACCCAGTAAGACGTCAAACAGTGCGTACCGAACGACCGATATAGACGCTGTACAGCGTAGCATTGAGGAAGACCCAAATCAATCAATTCGACGTCATTCTCAACAACTGGAGATGTGTCCATTCACTTTATGGACGATTTTATCTAAGGATCTTGGTTGGGCAGGAATTAAAGCCGACCATCGCACATGCCACCAAATCGGCCAATGGGCTGATAATGATCAATTTGTGAAGCACAAATTGATATTGATGTTGATTTTCCAAACAAAATTTTGTTCAGCGATGATGCTCACTTTTGGTTGAATGGATACGTTAATACACAGAATTGTCGGAAGATAATCTAAAGTCTTTGCTGAAACACCATTAAATCCAGAAAAAATCACTATTTGGTGCGTGAACGGTATAGAGACATAATTTCTAACTGTTTTGTACCCCAATTGGCTGGCAAAAATCTTGCTGATATGTGGTTCCACAAGACAGTGCCACATGCATTTTTTAAAGAACATTTTATGAACGACTAATTTCACCTAATAGTCCTATTAATTGGCCACCGAGATCGTGTAATCTAACTCCATTAGATTATTTTCTTTGGGGATATGTTAAGTCACTTGTCTATGCCGATAAACCAGAGATGACTGAATAGTTGAAACACAACATTAAACATATTTTAATTTACAATTGTGAACCTCTGAAATAATACCCTTTATTTTAACCATCTCTGCAGGCATCGACAATCCGTTGAAGAAACAAAATTCAACTCAAGTCCACAACATTGAAGTTATCGACAACCATCTTGATAAAGATGACAAGCTAAAATTAAAATCAATAGTTAAAACCTTTTTACCACTGTTTGGACCAATTAACGACGAGCAAACTACTGAAACACAAAACTATGCTCGTATTCCATCAATTTGAGAACAGAAGTGGAGACTCAGATTAAGAAACTTATAAGCGGTGGCATCATAAGGCCGTCTATAAGTCCCTACCTACAATTATCCAATTTGGATCGTACAGAACAAACTTGACGCCCCGAGTATAATACCGAATGATGAGAGACTTTAAAAAATTGAATGCGATTACAACATCGGACACGTATCCGATGCCGGATATTATAAATACGATCGCATCTCTGGGCAATTCCAACTATTTCACCACCATAGATTTGACGTCAGGGTTCCTCAACATCAGGACGAAGGAGAGTGATATTCCAAAAACAGCATTCTACGATATAAATGGAAAATTCGAGTTCACCAGATTACCATTTGGTCCGAAAAATGCACCTGCAATTTTTCAAAGGGCGATTGACAACGTCCTTAAAACCTACACAGAGAAAATATGATACGTCTATATTGACGACATCATCGTTTTTGGCAGCACCACGAAGCAAGATCATTTACACAATGTCGAAAATGTGTTCAACTAATTAGCAAAGGCAAATTTTCAAGTCAACCTAAACAAAACGGAATTCGTCAAGGAAGACTCGGAATTCCTTGGCTACATTATAACAAGTTCAGAAATCTTAAATCATTAGAAAACCTCCTCAAGGAAAATCAAAATCAAACTGAGGAACGAATAATTAAAAGACTTCGAACAACTGAAGGAATTACTATCATGATCAAGCAGCGAAACAATACCAACTCCGGAAGAAGAACCCATACCAAGAACATCACTAAGTAAAGCTCATTCCATCCAGGACCACGATAACGTTCTTAAACATCTATCACTATGGCACCCCAAGAGAAGGGAATGGAACCATCATCAGTAGAAATTTCAAGATAATTCACCAAATCGATCTTAGCTGTTACGAAGATATTATGTCCAGAATACTATCGGGAACAAAAGACATCGGTCCAATCATCATATTTAAACCGCAGCTAGCGTAGCAAACAGATTTGCGAAATCAATAAACTATTGGATTGGATCAACCAACTATTGAAGAATTGGATTGCTGGTTCGCCGGACACAGCTGACTGGGATAGAAAACAACAACAAACAGTACAAAATAAAAACTGCCATTACCCAGAAGATTCAACAAATCCTCAAACAAGAAAATGAAATCAAGCTACATATAGATGGAAATACAGATGAAGTATTCCAACAAACAATGTTTAAAAGAACTCAATTGCTAAAGGAAGAAGTAAAGGAAATAGTAAGGGCAGCCCAACTAGTCAAAGGAGGTATAATAAATTCAAATTTATTGGATAAAGAAGAAATCAGTTGATTAGTGAGCTAGATGAAACTTTTCCATACTATAATATAATAAGAAAGCACCCATAAAACACGCAGAGCCATAATCCTATACGTCATCTCCATACCAAAAACAGCCGGAAAAATGTCACCACGTCAAATTAAGGTCTACCATAAAGAATAATAAACAGATTCATTTATAATATACCAAAATTCTAATAAATCAACACAAAATACATGGCATGATTAACAAATGCAAGACTAGAAGCAGCCACCATATGTGAACTTAACCATATACAAGAACAAAGGAAGACCACTGCATAAACCAACTAATAAAGGAACTCACTGCAGCGTAAACGAGAACACAATATTTTTAAATAATTGCAACGGTACAGTAACGCAGACTGGATTAGACAAACAGTTAGAAGGGAACTTCTCGATCCAGTACTAAAATGAAGCATTGGAAATAACGAAATGAACTTTCACTAATAAGAAAATAAAAAAAAATCACAAATTCCTATGCTACAAACGAATATTATAGTTATAAAGAGGAGTGAAACTCAACTTGGAGTACCTACACAATCTACATCAAAGGAATATAGGGCTACTGAACAAACTCGCCATAGATGACCAAACAAATTACGCAGCAGACTTAGGAATCGTATAATAATAGTTACCATGGTAATTATTATCTTCATCGCACGAGCGTATAGGAAACGAAAGAATACCGTTTGGCTTCCGAAAGAAGGCAATACGAATCAGACAGCAACACCATCGAGATTGCAACCAATTCAATTGAACCATCTGTTCAAATTCACAATATCTAAAATTTCAATGAAAACTTGATTTTTAGAAATGAACTTCTGTTTCGTGTTGTATATTTTAAGGTATGTCGACATTTACAAAAATTTGTTCGGCGAAAAAATTTTCGTCGCAAATTATTTTTATATTTAAATTGTCGGTTTAAATATGTGTGGCGAACATATTTTTGCCGAATCCGTTCGAAGTAGACCCACCTTTATAAACTAGATTTAGTAGAGTATAACCTCTTTAAGAGATTATAATAAAAAAAACGTGTTTAACTTGTGAGAAGGCTTCTTATTGCAATACTCATGTGATTGCAGCACTTTCACATTCGTATTGCAATCTTCCACTCTATCCTCTCAAGCTCTATTGTTATACGATGGTCGTGTTCAGTCGGGCAAAAATTATAAAAGTTATCATGATATTTTTTAAGACGGGTATATGGCAGATTTAACCCGTTTTATACCACACATAGACCTGAACAATTGTGATAACTTTGGTATATTGGTCATCTTAAAACCGTTTGAAAATTTCATCTAATTTTGATGCGTAGTTTAAGAGATATGGAATGTTCCAAAATTGGAACAACCGTCGAAACCCAGTAAAATATTTTAAATTTTTGTTTATACATAAAATAAATATTTAACATAAAAAAGCAATACAATTAATATTTAACAAAACATAGTTAACAATTCAGCATTTTTTAAAATTTTAAACCCGTTTCACTTTATGCTGTGAAACTCCGGAGAACATTTCAAGTGCAATGGAATGTCAACACCATTATTGGAGCACCGTGAACATTTAAAAGTTTTGGTTTTTTACAGACACGATAGCGTTTTTGCCGGCTATTTACTATTTTAATTATATCGAAACGCTGGTTCGATACCCTAAGGTTTTCGTTTGAGGCCTTTTCTGTTATACTTAATATCACAACCGAATTATCTTTCCGTCTTAGTCCAATACATTGATTTTGATCATCAAGAGCAGTTTGATAAAATCCTCTTAAATCTTGCACACAGATTACAGAACATTTTTCAGTTCGGTTTCCATGGACTGCGTTTGTGGCAGAATAACCGCCGTTGTTCAAACTCGTAAAAAGGATATACGAGCTGAAAATATTATCGAAATATGCTCGATGATTATCTGGTCTTTCGATAATTTGCAAAAGATTACCAGCATATTGAAAAAAACTTATAAACAAATTCGGTTGAAGATGCCATATATCAAATTTTGTAACCAAATCTGATTGATTTTACGCGAATAAATATTTTACAACTATGACGCCCGTAATTTTTAAATCTTATGGTTTTTGGAATTCAATATTTTTCGGAGACGTACTATCTAGTCGTATTCGTTTGTTTTGACCTGTAGTTCCTGCCAACAACGTGTGGTAATTCATCGTTAATGTTATTCCCGTCAAGGACATCATCGTATACAATTTATTCGTCACTTATTCCACATAGGTCTTCAGGAGGTAAAATTGCTATATATCAGACTTCTCTTCTTCATCGCCATTTTCTTCAATTCATCTCTCCATTTCCGCTACCTCTTCGGCAAAAAGTATAATATTGTTAGTCATCGAAAATGGGTGATCTATACCACCATATGAAGTAATAAACATATTTGTCCACAAACCTTTGATTATAACGGTTCCCCGAAAATTTTGCGACAAACAATTCATCGAAAACACAATTCATCGAAACAAAATTTTTCATCAAAAAGTTTCTTTTGAACATCAGTCATCATTGAAATTCACATAGGAAATCTCGAAGCTATGCTGAGCAATTATGCAGAACTTATTTTTTGCCTAACATCATGGGAAACTGCTCAAATCTGAGCCAACAGTTAGGTAAAGTGCCCTTAGTGTGTTATTATGAATTTTTGAATACCACCTTGTCCATTTCCTGGGAATAAGTATCAGCTTTAAATACTCAGTGTTGAAGGCAAAAGCAGAGTAACTTCCTATTTGTTCTACATGTATGGTGGTTAAGATTCAGTTTGGTCCGGCGAGTTTAAATCAATTGCATCCGTTTAGTGCTCACACCATCCGTATTTTCAGTGATGCTTCTTACATGGAAAAGTTTATGTATTTTGAAATACATACTCTTCTCTTTCAAATCCTCAAAGTTTCCTTGGAAGTGACTTGCGATACGAAACTTTAAGGAGTTCGCACTTGAAAATGTCCATAAATCACACAGTCGAATTTAATAACTGGAAGTGGTTTGATTAGTAGAAATAATCTTTCTAAGGCGGGAGTTCTCGAAAATACGTAGTATTGCCCATTTTATCGCTCAACTCTCCTTTTATCAACTCTCCAAAACTTGCTTGTGTATGCCGCAGAACACTTTAATTTAATCACGAAACTTTCTTTAACCTTACTTTGTTCCTTTTTAATAATTTTAAGGTTTTCCTTCCACGAATTCCAAACCAAAGCCTTTATACTAATTTTAGTTTAACAGTTGGCTTTTCTACATATTTTCTGGTAGGTCTCAAGCTCTTCTGACAGCCATATTGGTATTGGCCTGCTCCGAAGCTTTGTCAGGTCATATACGCTTATATCAGCCAGATCTTGTAGCAACAATGCTTATCTCTAGACAAGTCGCCATTATTTTGCCGTCAGTATATCGAGTAGAAGGTAGAAGTAAAAAGTTTTTATATTACTTTTCAGAAAAATACTGGATCTAAATATCCCGGGTTCACCTGAGCATATATGATTCAAAATTCGTTCGCTCTAAGATCATAATTTCTTTTAATATTTAGCAGTGGTTCTTGTATAAGAACTATGTTTTCTTTAGGTTTCGCCAGTTTGAGAAGAAGAGCTAAGTTAATTGTAGCCTGTTTCAGCCAAAAATGCACAACTCTGCATATTATCCACTACCGCAAGCTAATTGCCCACTACCGTCTGGTTGGTTGGTTTCCTATTTCTTCAGTTTGGCCTCCTGTATCATTTTTGGCTATATCCTTACAATGTAATCCAGAGTTATTGGCCCAAAGTCGAATATGTAACGCCGATTGTATTTGGAAGCGAGGCTAGCGATTGGTTATTTATATTCATATGGAAACATGACGAGCAAATTGCATAAAGAGTAAAGATTGCTTGGTTAAATAATGCCCTGGAATCATCTAAATTTAGCTGGATTAAAAGAAAAATGCGTGCTCTTGATTTAATTGGACGCGTGCACTAATGCGTGCACTTGATTTTTTTCCCTTTGCTACCACTGCAAACTTCGCACTCACTGCGCATGCAGCCATAGTTTAAGGCGCCCTTGACCCCTACCCGCATTCCCTTGAGGGTTTTCCGCTGTCACAGTTTCCTGACTCATTTTACAATCTTATTGTGCTTATGGGTTAGTTGTGTCACTATTCAAACACTAATCCTGCAACGGATTCTAAAATACCATTTTTATGTGAATTACCTGGAATTTACACAGATTTTTTAAAAATTGGACGTTAAGTTAAAGTTAAATTTATAGAAATTTAACACAGGTTTACAATTTTTGCGATATTTAGTGTATCGTAGTTTTCGATTCAAATTTTTAAATTTAACTCGAATTCGTCGCCCTAATTTCCCGAAATGTTCGAATTATTATAACAATTCAGTTTGATTTAAATATATTGAGTACCTCATCACAATAATCCGCATCAAATTATTCTTAATATCCATACTATTTTATTTTTTAACCAATGTGTCCTACTTTGCTGTCCATATCACAAAATTGAACAATTAATAGAAAATTGACCAATATTTTTTAATATGCATTACAATTCTTTTCGATGAATTGTTTCTTTCTTTCGAATATTTGATTTTTCGATGAATTGTTCAGTGTGTTACGCATAATTTTCGGGTTGCCGATTATAACCCCTTTAGGTCTCCCTTAAATACCACTAGATGACAAATTTTCGGATATTTAGATTTTATTTATTTAATCTTTTCTAGGAGAATACGAATTAATACAAATGACATTATACATAATTATATATGGAATTGGAACAATTAAATCATCAAAACTGAGATAATTCGGACACGTTCTATGTTCCCAAAATCGACTGCACATCGTAGGAGGTCCCCCCTTAGTGTATGGACAACGTAGAACAGGCCTTCAGTATTTTGGTTATCGTGTCTGGCGCTACCTTGTTGTCGATCGAGTTATCTGGAAGAACATTATTTAGGTGGCCAAATCCCTTCATCACATGAAGCGCCAGCGAAGAAAAAGAAGTGTATTTGCAAGGAATTGTTTTAATAACTCCTAGAAAATAAGAGATACGAAACCCAGCCGGATATTATATAAGCAATTATTAATGACCTCTCATTCTAATTGACACTATAGATTGTAGCTTTTCTCCTAAGTCCTGTAAAATCATAACCCAATCTTATCTTATGATCAAATTTCATGGGAATTGAAAATTGTACATATTAGTTGGCACCGGCCATTTTATGTACTAACATTTCGCTTGAAGATTTTTCCAAGACTTGGTGAGTTTAGCGGGTTTTCTGAATTTAGATAAAATTCTCTGGTGGTAAGATGAAAATTTTCTTGTATTTCCAAGATACAAAATGGATCTTGAGCTTGGATTTCCTTCAATTCGCTGAATATAGTTGTTGCTTGGCTGCTCGACTGCTGCTATAATCGAAAATCAGATTATAAGGAATCTTTGATATGTGTACAGAGATCCATGAATTGTAGCGGTAATGAAATCAAAAATTAATATCCATTGTGTGAACCTAATAATTATGTACTCGTATTGATTTTCCTGTATCGAGTTATGGTGGCCGTGCCATACTATTCTGGTGTTGGGTGAACAACCACAGAAAAGCAAGTTTAAATGATTTTCTTCCCTATACAAGGTAGATGACCTACCTTTTTTGGTGTCATTTTAAATTAACGCCTTTGCCGAATCAATTAGGTCTAATGGTCTTAATAAGCCTTAATACTCAAACCAAGGCTATAACGGGTCATAAGTTCTTTTTTGTACCCCCATCAATTATTATTATTTATTCATTAACACGTGTTGTGATTTTAACTGAAATTAAAATAGAAATAATAAAAATGAACCAAAAAGATGCTTCGAATTTAAAGCTCCCGGGCTCATAAATTTGCAGCCGGCTTTCCGATCTATTAGGGAATCTGATAAAATGACACCACCTGAGAGAAACTTGTCGGAGTTGTATTTGCATTTTTCGGCCATAATTATACCGTTTGACCTGTTGCACGTCAAATGGGTACCGACCGATCAGACCATTCAATCATTAATTCGAAAATATCCTGATTATGTACGTTCAGATGTGAGGTGAACAATTCCTTTCATGAGGCATAACTCCTTAACTATCATTGGATATTTGTTCGTTGTAGATTCTGTTTGTAGCGAAACAAATTTCCATACAAAAATTTTAATTAAACCCAGAATATCATTAATCAAATAAATACGTTCAAAAACTTACAGCATGTCTTGAAAAGGAGCTTAAACTTTTCTTGAAAAATATCAAACCTAGATATTTTGGATTTGGAAATCATATGATCTTTTATCATACGCTTTTATAATAGCAAATACAAATCATTTAATAATTTGTACCAATTAGCCAACAACCAATATCACTACGATTCCGATTAACACACCTACACCGAAGACTATTCGAAAATCATCGGGTATTGTACATTGCTCAATAAATATTTTTGCTAAAGACCGAAGAGTCAAACTACATTTTACCAGTCCAAAATTCGGTTGATCATTACATCGGTGGACAAATGATGACCACGAACGGTAAGACGTAAAGCTGCGTTCAGAAAGTTGAAACACATGACGAAATTAGTGATTTGTCTGCAATCCGCCTTTTCTGTCTTTTGTCCACTCTCCTTTTTCTCCATGTAACTACATTCCCTTTTAACTCCACTACGGGATTCTTCGTCCTAGCAACATCGAGCTTGCTATCATAAAACGCTTAAACACCAAAAAATCATTCGACCTGGACAATCTATGTGTGCAGAAACATGAACCAAACTGATAGTACTGGTACAATCCTAATTGATATGGAGAAGGCTTTCGAATCAGTATGCCTAGTCGGTCTACTATACAAGAAGAACATAATCAAACTTAATAAAGATATCCTGCAATTGTTATACGTGTTACAACGTTTAACATCCACGACGGACTGCAAAAGGGGTTAATAACGGCACCAGTGTTATTCAACCTATACACAACATCGTTAATCGGAAACGAAAAACTGAATTCCGAAAAGATTCAAACAATTGCGTGCTCAGACGATCTCATAATCTGCGGAACGGGCAAAAAAGTCATCCAGATAAGGAAAAACATAAAGGAAGCAGTCGATTTTACCGTAGATTACTTGCACACATGGCAAATAAAGGTGAATCCCGCTATTATCCAATTATCATCGTCGGATACACGCAGTAATTGGCAGAAATTCTACATAAAAATAATTGTTACGATCTGTGAGCAAAGGCTATCTATCTATGAAGTACTTAGGAATCAAATTAGACCGCCTGCTATACCTTGACGATCACGTGAGCACAGAAATTACAAAAGCAACGAAAATTTTCACCTAAACCGACGAATATATTCTAAAAGTCTTATACTCAAATATAGATGTCACTCACTAAAGATAGTTATCAAACTAATGAAAATTTGCCGCAAACTTGTGTCTAAAAATGGAACAACTGTCAAAACGGGTTAATAAAATTTTGTTAGATATAATTATTTTACAAGCAGAGTTTAGGTGCTATATTGAGAATGTGAATTAAATTTATGAACAAATAAATCGTTGGATAAATTTATCTTGTACTTAAGTGTAAAGGCAATCATCTATATGCAAGTAACATTTTGGTGGGAAAGTCTCCACAAGCTTTTAAATGGTTCTATTAATTAGATACACGATCACACAATTCTTTTATATAGGAACAATTGTATTTATGTTACAGCAAAACTTATTTTTTATTTTATATATAGGAATAACAATTATTATGTTTTAAGTTTATTTTAAATATATTTTTTATTTTATTTTTCTGACATATTTCTTTTTAGAAAAAATCTCAAAACTCAACTGACTTTTATTTTTTCATAGCTAGCTACCAAAACCAAAAACTACAATATTTTTTGGATACCCAACTAACCATTTACGGTGCTTGACAATTTTAGAAAATTTATTTATAATTTATTACCTGATTTGGTTGGGCAAGGTGTGAAAGACGCCACAACATAATTTATATGCAAAGACGTTCTTCACCTCGGACGCACGAACTATGTCTTTCCACAGAACAAACAATGCAGGAGCAATACCAAGTTAAATGTAATTTTTATCAAATGAAACACACAAACTATAAGCAAATAAATAAATTTTAGTTTCTGTTGAAATAATCAAATAATTAATATTTAATAAGTAAATATAACATTAAAGTTTCTGAACTCTCTATCGAAATCACAATACAAAAGGAAAAATTGAAACAAAATGTGTAAAAAATTTGACATCTACAATCAAACATTTTCTTGGTTTATTTTGTGAAAAATGAGTGCGTTTTATGGCATATTACTGGACGGCAGATATTTTGTACTACAGAAAAGAATCGGGTGCATCCGTCTCACTATAAAAAGTAGTAGGCCGAGCACAGCATATGGGCTGGTTGCAAAATAGCTCACTAAAAAAATTTAGATATTCTCAATGTAGTTAGACAAAAATTTTGTGTATTTACGAGTAGATATTTTTTGGTTTGCGCCTGCACGATAATTGACAATTTAGTTTGATCTATTTTCATATTTTTTATTGTTTTAATCGTCGAGGTGTGACGTGTGTAAAATGAGTGACGTGAATAAATTAAAGAATGTGATATTTACTTAATTTAGGATATTGCATCCCATGTAGAATTTGACAATTGAGGCAAATCTACAATTGCGTACCCATTGTGTGTCTTATTGTAAATTAAGTAAAGTGGATAATAAATAATTGGGAAAATTATTGTTGCTGTATTTTAATTGTTAAATGAATAATCATTGGACAATTTCCGATATTTTCAAATATTATAGATGTTTGTAAAGCACCCCTTAAGATGGTTTTATTTTACATAATAGTATCAAAACTTCTTCAAACTCAATATTTTATTTGAAATTGTTCTCTATAAAATTTATTTACTACTAATTACATTTTAACAAAACTTTAAATCTTTATTGATAAAATACGTAGTATTTAGTATATTTACCATTTAAAATTTCTATTGTGGCTATGCGATTATAAAAAGAACTGTAAAGTGTTATAAGCTCACTTAAAATTTGCTAAGTGCATACAATTTTTTTTTACCTCTCCACGGGTGTATGACAAGTTAGGTACGTATACAAAATACAAACTATATATACATAAAAATAAAACGGGTATAAAATGTGTAGGTGTTCACATTTTATCGTATAAAAAAACAATTGACATGTTTATCAATGCAAAAAAAAAAAATTATAATTTTTTTTTTTTTATTATAATAAAAAGCCTTTTCATTTTCAGTTTTATTTTATTTTACATTTTTCGTGATTATGAACAAAAAAATAAATAAATAAATAAATAAAGGTTATTTTTAACCAATCGAAACACTACGCAAGCGCCGTAAATAAAATAAAAGAAACAAAGGAAACAAAATAACAATTCAGCCAATACCATTAAGTTATTTCATTTTTTTGTTTCCGATTTTTTTTTATATTTCGTTTATTTTAGAAATTTTGTATCTAGGTACGTACATTTTGTGTGTGTATTTCATTTTTATCACAACTTTTTTTGTTTTTCCTGTTACTTTTCGTTATTCTGTACGAAAAATGACATAAAAAAAAACAAAAGAAATGTCTCGGGTATTACATTTAAATTATAATTTCTATTGTATCATTTTTGTGAGATTTTTTTGACTTTTTATATTTTATTTGGTATGTATTGTAATGGCGTCGATGATTAATTTATTTATATACAGTTATATTGTAAATATACACGTTCAACATTAACTCTTCTTATTGTATATTATGTAAATAGGCATGTATAGATGATATTAGTAGTTTATGTATTTTTTATATGGTTCAGATTGGCTGGAATCGGAAATATTTACTAGACAATGGAAGAAAGTTTAATTGTTACATATAATATACGTGTAGTTGTTGTATTATCTTGCTTAAATGTTTTTAGGTACCGGGTGATCGAAATTTTAAAGGTACGTACTAAGTACATATTCGAGTTTAAATTACAAACATAAAGAATACATTGTTTACGGATTGTTTACTTCTGGTTTACTAATATTTACAAAGGAGATGGGCAACATTGATTTTGGGCAGACCACCCGTTAATCATTGCCCACGACGTAGTATGTATAACACATAAATTTAAATAAATTGGTACAAACATACAGCAATTTAATAAACTTATCATATTTCAACACGTGCTTTAACAATCTCTAGAAAAGATGATCACTTGACATAAGAATTTTAGTACATGTATATATTGTTGAAAATTCCGTGTAAAGAGAGTTGAGAATGAGAAATTTTTATTTTATTTTTGTTCCTTGTAATTTCGTATATACATAAACATAAAGCGGATTAAATTTCCTTTTTATGAATTGTATTTTATTGTGTAATTTGAATTGGTTCATTTTTTTGTAAATCAAATATTGTATTTTATTTCTTGTATATTGATTGATATCATTGATACTTACTTATACACTATCTTAAATACAACAGCAAAAATAAAAATGAAAAATAATATTATGTACAAAGGAAATGGAATCCGGGTTCATTGTAATTACAGATAAGGTGGTATTTTCCTTTTTTAGTTGTTGTGATCAATATGTCAAGTGTTCGAGTATATTTATGGATTGTAAATTTAAAGTAAGACTATGCATAAGACTTAATTTCTTGTTATATTGTATACACCGTTAAAAATATGATGTGTTATATAGAACTATACTGTAACGACTTCTGAAATGACTTTAGCTGCGTTTTTTTGAATAAGCTGCTCTACAGGCCGCGATAAATTATATTTTGATTTTTTAAACAATTTATATAATATTGAAATATTTGTGCTTCGAATTCGCTGAATCAGATCCTAAAGAGCTGCCCATATAGCTTGCATTATATTATTGAATAAAATTTATTTATGCGTATGCCGTTTTTACACAAATCCACACTTTTATTGTATGTGTTAGTTTCACAATGTTAATTCCAAAGCTAATTAGAAAGCATAGCCATTCCAATTGGAATTTTAGTTGTAAAAGTAAATCTAAATGTAGTTTTGTACTTGTTAAGTAAAACTTGTCTTTGTACGATATAAAGTATAATAAGATTCAGTCAAGAATTATTATTATTTGTTAAATAAATAATATACTTCAACATTTATTGATAAATTTACACGAAATTATAAGTTTATTTGGGATTGTAATATGTATAATAAATTATTTTATCATGTTAATTGTCAAGTGCCATTTTAATGGCCGTTTACATTTACATATTTGCCGCCTGGTTAGGAAGTGGCAATCAGACAGGCTGGGTGAGCAATTTAGCAACCTATTAGAAGTACTCCCGGTACCGAGTCCAAATCTCTGAGAAGGCGTGTTAATGGCCGTTTAGCATTTTCGTCCAAACTCTAAATATAAATTCAAAAATTCATTTCAAATTTGCTAACCTAGTTGGGAAGTGGCAAATAGCCTGGCTGGATAAATCTCTGAGAAAGCGTGTTAATGGCCGTTTACCCTTTTCGTCCAAACTTTAATTATAATCGTGTTGGCTGGATGAGCAATTTAGTAACCCATTAGAAGTGTTCAGGGAACCTGAGTTTAAATCTCTGGGATGGCGTGTTAATGGACGTACACCATTTTCGTCCAAACTCTAAATTTAAATTCAAAAATTCGTTTCCAATTTTCTAACTTGGTTGGGAAGAGCAATTGTTGAGAGCAATTTAGCAACCTATTAGAAGTGATCACGTAACCTCAGTCCAAATCTCTGGGAATGCGTGTTAATAGCCATTTACCCTTTTCGTCCAAACTGACCGTCTTTACTGACCGGTGTGAAGTACTTAACGTTAATGAAAAGTGTAGCTACACATTTTAACGAAAAGTGTAGACTCAAAGAGTGTAGATACACAAATTATCAAAAAGTGTAGCTGCAAAGAAAAACGTTTGGAATTTGAAATGCGTGGTTTAATTAAAATTATTAAAAATATTGAGAATCACATTGTCTTGAAATTTTCTGTACACATTTTAGACACCATGCCAAGTTGAGAACACTAAATTCCACACTCGGCACTCATTTTCCGATGATTTTTTGAATTAAAATGCTTTAAAATAATTTTTTTTATGAAAAAGGTAATTACTAAAACTTATTATTGTAGTACATATTGTGATTCTCAATATTTTTTGTTGATTTTTAATAATTTTAATTAAACCACGCATTTCAAATTCCAAACGTTTTTCTTTGCAGCTACACTTTTTGATAATTTGTGTATCTACACTCTTTGAGTCTACACTTTTCGTTAAAATGTGTAGCTACACTTTTCATTAACGTTAAGTACTTCACACCGGTTCTTTACTGACCTGGTTTGGAAATTTCAATCATGTTGGCTGGATGAGAAATTTAGTAGCCCATTAGAAGTTCTCAGGGAACCTGAGTTTAAATCTCTGGGTAGGCGTGTTAATGGCCGTATACCATTTTCGTCAAAACTCTAAATATAAATTCAAAAAATCGTTTCAAATTTGCTAACATCGTTGGAATATGTCAATCAAGCTGGCCAAATGACCAATTTAGCAGCCTATTAGAAGTGATCACGTAACCCGAGTCCAAATCTCTGGGAAGGCGTGTTAATGGCCGTTCACCCTTTTCGTCCAAACTCTAAATTTAAATTCAAAAAATCGTTTCAAATTTGCTGACCTGGTTTGGAAGTGGCACTCAAGCTGGCTGGATGAGCAATTTAGTAGCCTACTAGAAGCGCTCACGTAACCCGAGTCCAAATCTCTGGGAAGGCATTTTAATGGCCGTTTAACCTTTTCATCCAGACTCTAATCATAAATTCAAAAATTCGTTTCAAATTTGCTAACCTGGTTGGGAAGTGGCAATTAGGCTGGCTGTATAAATCTCTGAGAAAGCGGGTTAATGGCCGTTTACCATTTTCGTCCAAACTCTAATTCTAAATTCAAAAATTAAACCTGATTAAGAAGTGGCAATCATGTTGGCTGCATGAGAAATTAACCCATTAGAAGTGCTCAGGGAATCTGAGTTTAAAACTCTGGGAAGGCGTGTTAATGGCCGTTTACCGTTTTCGTCCAAACTCTAAATATAAAATCAAAAATTGGTTGCAAATTTCCTGACCTGGTTTGTAAGTGGCAATCATGTTAGATGGATGAGCAATTTAGCAACTTATTTGAAGTGGTCACGTAACCCAAGTCCAAATCTCTGGGAAGGCGTGTTAATGGCCGTTTAACCTTTTTGTCCAAACTGTAATTATAAATTCAAAACTTCATTTCTGGATGAGCAGTTTGGCAACCTATTTGAAGTGCTTGCGTAGCCTGAGTCCAAATGTCTGGGAAGGCATGTTAATGACCGTTTACCCTTTTCGTCCAAACTCTAGTAATAAATTCAAAAATTCGTTGCAAATTTACTGACGTGGTTTGGAAGTGGCAACCAGGTTAGATGGATGAGAAATTTAGCAAGCTATTAGAAGTTACCTATTACAAACATGCTAGACAAGGTGAACCGTTTACGCACCATACATGAAGACTACATTTCATACAATATTTTGCAAATGAATCAATTTTGCAGCTCATTCCTATCCCAAGATAATTAGACTTTTTAGGGAAGTATTCGTTCTCATAATGTTCACAATGATACGCAAACGTAACACTTTTGCGATTCACTAACGCAACACTTTTGCATATGATTTCCAATAATTTTATCGAAGTTTAAAAGAATTTTTTTTATAAATTTATTTATTACAACTGATTTACAAATCATCTAATAATTTATCTTTCATAATTTATATTCTTGTTTGTAGGGTTATAGCCCTTTGGCTAGTCCCCTTTACAATTTTATTATATTTTTAGTCGATCCTGATTGGATCTTGTAGATCATGCGGTTTCTTCCTTCGCAGCCGTCTTACTAGGTTTGAATCATCCAACATACGACGTATCTCAGCACTTTGGTGTAGACTAATACGTTGCATGTGTTTTCTCGCGTGTTTGCTTATTTCTTCTCTAACGAAATCCATCTTCAGATCTCTATGGAGGTTGTCATTTCTTATGTACCACGGTGCATTAACTATTCCGCGAAGGACTTTGCTTTGGAATGACTGGATGATATTGACATTGGTTTTCTTTGTACAGCTCCAGAGCTGAATACCGTAAGTCCACACAGGTTTTAGGATTTGCCGGTATAGTAGCAATTTATTATGTAGAGTTAGGTCAGAATTTCTTCCTAAGAGCCAATCCAGCTTTCTGTATTCGATGTTTAACTCTTCTTTTTTCTTTTTCACATGCTATTTCCATTTTAGTTTCGCGTCTAGAGTCATGCCTAGATATTTTGCCGTATTTGCATAGGGAATTTGCTGGGAGTTCAGTTCTACTGGTATTCAGTTGACCTTACTTGTTGGTAAAGTTTACGTGAACAGATTTTGTTTCATTAAGTTTTATTCGCCATCTCTTGGTCCAGGTACTGACAATATTAGTAGCTCTTTGCAATTTGCTTGTAGATTCTTCTATGCAATTAGCAACTGCTAAGATGGCCGTATCATCCGCAAACGTCGCTATGTTAGTATTCACTATCGTTGGCAGGTCGGAGGTGTATAGAACATATAAAGTTGGTCCCAGAACGCTACCTTGTGGTATTTTCTTTATTTCTGAGTATTCGCCATCTAATTTAACTCGAAAGTGTCGGTTAGATATGTAAGATTTTAGAATTTCATAAAACTGCTTTGGTAAGTCTCTTTTTAATTTATATTCCAAACTTTTATGCCATACTCTGTCAAAGGCCTGTGCTACATCCAAGAAGACGCTTGAACATACTTTCTTTTTTTCAAGTACGTCTTCAATTATGTTTGTAATTCGGTGTACTTGTTCTATTGTTGAATGTTTTTCTCTGAAGCCAAATTGATGTGGAGGAACAAGATTTCTTTCTGCTATTGTTGGTTTTAGTCTCTTTAGGAGTAGTTTCTCGAATAATTTTGAAATTATTGGGAGCAAGGAAATCGGCCGATACGAATTTTTGTCATTGAGTGGTTTGTTTGGTTTAGGTATCATAATTAATTCTGATACTTTCCATTGACTTGGAACGTGTTTAAGTCTGAACACTGCATTAATTATTTGGAGTAGTTTACGTAGACCTTTTTCAGGAAGAGCTTTTACTATTTGTCCTGTAATTAAATCATATCCTGGATATTTCTTTGTATTTAGGTTGAGATTGATTTCCTCTTTTAATTCTTGTAGTGTGACAGGAGATATATTGCAGTTATCCATTTTATATACTGGTGATATGTTTTCCTCTGCAGTTTCTCTAGGTATAGTGGCTGAAACGTGTTCTCAAGGTGGGTTGCAAACAACGAAGCTTTTTGATTTGCACTTATAGCCCATGTGCCATCTTCATTTTTTACTGGTAGAATTTGTAGTTTAGGTCGTTTTAAACTTTTTGTCGCTTTCCAAAGGAAGTACTCGGTATCTTTTTCCCCAGTAAGGCCACTCAAGTATTTATTAATGGATTCGTTTTTGATTTCTTTAATTAGCAACTTTAGTTTATTGGATAAAAAATTTAGAGTTGTTTATTATTCTGGCGCTCGACTTCTTTGCCAGGCCTTTCTTGCTTTTCGTTTTGCTGCAACCAGTTCCCTAACTTCTAGAGGATAAATAGAATTTCGGCGCATTTCCTCTGAACTTGAGGGGGTACTACTCCACGCCGCTTCTTGTATACTGTTGTTGAGTTGTTCTAGTTCTTCTTGTAGCTTTATCGCGTTTTTAATTGGCACCTGAAGATCAATATTATCCTCAACAAGTTTCTTGAATTTCTCCCAGCAGGTTTTTTTGTTCGTTAGCGAAGGTGGACTAGTTTTTTTAATAATCGTTGCACTGATTGTCATAATAACAGGCGTATGATCCGACATAATCCCCTCGCTGCTTTCTAGGTATATGTAGTTTTCGTCTATACCTTTGGTGATAAAGAAGTCAATGATATCGGG
The DNA here is from genome assembly GCA_963691935.1 of Nephrotoma guestfalica. Taxonomy (NCBI): domain Eukaryota; kingdom Metazoa; phylum Arthropoda; class Insecta; order Diptera; family Tipulidae; genus Nephrotoma; species Nephrotoma guestfalica. The sequence goes on from OY829913.1 coordinate 254,521,932, forward strand.
TATTTTGTTTCTATCCGTAGGCCAATAAGTTGGTTGATCTCCAGAATGAAAATCGCAATTGCATAGTCTTCCTGCTGCAAGCAGCTCTCTTCCTTTTTTAGAGGTTACTCTTGATCCCCAGTAGGTGTTTTTTGCATTAAAATCACCTCCGATTATGAAACTTGATCCAAATGATTTAAATAACGTGCAATAGTCTTCTTTAATTAAATTATATCTTGGGGGGCAATATATTGACGATACACTATATTCTTTGTTGTTATTTATAAATATTTTTAAGGTGACTATTTGCATAAATTCCTCTTCAATTTTAAGATCTTTTTTAAAAATAAAGATGATAATTAATTACCTATCCGGATTGATAATAAACTTTCGGATTTTGACCAAAAATAATTTCTCTTTACAGCCTTGAAACATATTGAATTGTTGTAATGCTGCTAATAATTAAATTCCTCTAACTCCTGGAAGCAACCATCTAATATTCAGTGAACTGAGTTTGCCGAAAATTGGTTGCTGAAATAAAGGCTTGTAAATTTAATTTGCTTTTACCACGTATCGTTTCAGTATTACTCCTCAAATTTAGCGGCCATTTGTTGTGATGCCACCAAGTAAGGTTACGAAAAAAAACCACAAATGAAGGATAAAAATAAATATTATTTAAATTTTATTTTATTTTGAAGTAATTACCATTTTTGCCCACCAAATCCGTAAACTACACGAACTAGCATTTTTAAGTTTATTTTTTCACATCCTTTGTGTAATGTTTTAAATTCACTGTAAGACTAATTTTTATTTGAAATTGTAAATAACATTTGGAGAACAAAATGCAAAATCGGATAGAATAAACGATTTGATTGGTTATAATCTCCCCGCAAAAATTGTTTTACAAAGTGCAAAGTAAATTTGTAAAAGTATTTGTACATTTTAAAAACACTTTGTAATTTATTCTCAACGAAAAAATCAAAAAAATTTCATTTTAAAATGTTTGCATTGAAAATGATATATTCAAATTCCGCAGCTCAAATTTACCTAGCAGCATTGCAATATGATTAATCCAATTTGTCATCAAATGCTGCTCAGCAATAATTTTAATATTTAAAAATGCATTGTAAATATTGCACTGCATATTTTACAAGGCTCGTACTTTATTAGAAAATTATTGGTAAAAATTGCAAATTTGGGTTTACACAGCAAAATTAGTAAATATCGCCGCGCGTTTTTTTTTCAGTGTAACGACTTCTGGAATGACTTTAGCTGCGTTTTTTTTAATAAGCTGCTCTATAGGCCACGATAAATTATATTTTGATTTTTTAAACAATTTTTAAACAATTATCTCCAAAGGCTAAATGCAAAACAAATTTTCGTCATCGATTACGATCGGTGATGTTAATAAACACAACTAAGACCCTCTGTTGGAGTTCAGAATTCAGCGCCCGATACATGGAGCTTGCAATGTGCAGATACTGTAATTATGTGAATAGATGGGTGTGCACGTGAATGAAAAGGAGGTATTAATTGACCTTCAAAGGACATTAAATTCATTGGAGAGTTAATACTTTCTTATATACGCTTGTTCTCAACAATACTTGGTTTTATGTAGAGTCAGAGTTCATCAAAAAATTTAATAATACCTGATACACGATTTGTTTATTGTTCCTTACTTCATTTACAACTGGAAATTTGACCATAAAAATGACAGTTGTGTTGTATATGCCAGTCGGATCACTTATTATTTTATAATATTACTTATAATAATTGCCGTGTTTCATGACACCCATTGATCCGGATCAGTTCAAATTTTATATGGAAAACCGGATCCAACTTTTGTTTTCGATCACAAATTTTGATTCGAAATCTGGTAAGCGCCTTTGTTTTGTTTCATGAAACATGAACTGAATCTGTACACTAATTCTCTAAGCAGTAAGATAATTTGTAAACGTGTAAACGATAATTTATCTTGCCTTTTTACAATATTCGCATTCTCTAATTGCACTCTAAGATAAAATTTAAAACGGTTACGATAAATAAATGTCAAAACTTAGCACACTCTTATGAGTTATGTAGATTCATGTTTAGCCTTTGAGAGCACATAACTACCGTTTCCATTTAAATTTCAATAATAATTTTATGGATACAAGTTATTCTAAATAGCATCTATTCACAAACAACAGTTCAAGTTGTTAAGTGTTGTGGTATGGGTAATTTTACAGGTGCAAATTTTATACAATAAATTATCTTAGCATTTTCAAATCGTATTCTCTAAACAATTTTTTAACCCAAGATAAAAATATTGACATCAAGCGGACAAGATAACATTAAACGTCAAATCGGAATTTTAATTAATCTATATCCTTATTAACTCAAAAAATACAATCTCTACAAATGTAAATTCTTGCAAATACATCAATGCCATCTAGAATCACACATAGCCGCAAAAATCATCTTAAAAAATAGCCGGAGTCGGGAGTTATTTGATATTAAAATCAAGATACGGTTAGATACAGATATAAAACAAATCAAATGTTTGAAAGGAACATTACAACAGCCAAAATTTCTTTACTACGTATGGTGAGTAGTGGCTAGTATTAAATGATGGCATAAGAGGTGCTCTTTGAAGTAAAATTGGCCTCATCAAAAAATTACGAGATTTTCCCATTTGTTAATACGCTGGAAAATCGGATCGCATAGAATATTTTGGCGATTTTTGGGTTTCAGTGTATTAATGGCCAGATCTTAGGGATACTACCGAATAGTGGCTGATTTCAAATGATGGCATAAGAAGTGCTCTTTGAAGTAAAATTGGCCTCATCAAGAAACTACGAGATTTTCCCATTTGTTAATGCGTTAGACTATTGGCCTTCGGTTTTTGACAGTGTATGCACGTTTTAGTCCAATACCCGGTATCCACGTTCATGGCCAGCCTTGGTAAGCGTGACCGGGTAGCTTATCTAAAAAAAATGTTCACATTTCCTGTGGGATGGAAGCACCTGTGGATTTCAAAACACCTGTGGATGTCTCGCACCAGTGTGGCAGTTTAGAGCCAGTATCAGGTACTAATTATAATTTCATTTTCTTGTTGCTTGATTTCTCTTATTATATGGCCCAAAGTTCTTCATCTGATTCTTGTAACGATGCTAAATTCTCCAAATTGAGTGTTGTATATGACAAAATCGTCTTCCGATCATAATTATGGATCGGCTACGACATTACTGTTTCCCATGGCATTATATTAGTAGTGAATTGGGATATATTTAATCTAGATGGAAATTTTGTACTGGGCTACGCACCGACTTCGATCCGACCACGATAGTCGGCGACTTGTGAAATGTATTGATATAAAATATTCTACCTTCAACAACGCTTGAAGGATCCATTATCCTTGGCTTGGGCTAGTGTGTAGCTGGAGAGAGGGCAACATTTGTTGTATTTAAAGCAGCTTTACATTCAGGTGGTCACGGTCCAAATGCATTCTTCTTACAAACCTTGCCAGGTTGCTGAAGTGATCGTGAATTGGAGCAAAAAGTTCGGCTAAATGAGGGATGAGACGGTGAAAGTAATTAACCATGCCCATAAAAAGCTGCACCTGTCATAGAAGTTGGTTGAGGAGAATACTTAATTGCCATGATTCGATCCGTTGAGGTAGATAAAATTGACTCAAGCATAATTGAAGTGTGTCAAATACAAATGTTGCTTTAAAGTCATGTCTGCGGACTATGAACTGGTTCGGGTAGCGGAGAAAGAGTAATTCTTTACTATTTCGTGCGATTGGGAAGCCAAACTCGATGAACATTTTCGAATGTGGATTGGGTCAGGGTAATCAATTCAAAACCCCTCACATAATCATGAAATCTAGTGCTACACATTCGTAACCGTTTGAACAGATGGACAAACGTAAAGGAGAGTTTGACAGATTGGTTTCACTTGGCGTGCTTCAACGGCCACACTCATCGTTGTCCGTAAAGCTGACAAAAAGTCACTAAAAATTTACGGAGAACTTAAGGCCACGGTAAACTCTCAACTCTGCATCGACCAGGATCCAATTCCGAGAGTTTACGAATTATTTCAGCGCTTCCATGGAGGGAAACGATTTTCGAATATTGACCTCAGCGAAACATATTTGCAATTGGAAGTTAACAGTGAATCGAAAAATCTGGTGGTAGTTTCGACTCTATATATAGGGTATGGGAAAAAGTTCGTGGTCTTTTTCCCGAGATGGCTTTACATTCATATATATCTCAGTAACCATTGATCGTATCGGGCAATACGTGGGTGTTCACATTAAACATTAAAATCGGTGAAGTGAATAAAAAGTTACAACATTTAACCATGGAGATAAATAATGAAAAAAACCGATATATTTTGCAATTTTATTACGACAAAGGTAAAAACGCGGCTCAGACTTGCGAAAAAATTTGTGCTGTTTATAGAGAAGGTGCTTTATCAAAATCAGCAGCAAATTCGTTCTTAATATCGATGTCAAAGATGCACCTATCTCGACCAACCATTGAAAAAGTCTATGAAATCATGCAGAAAATTGAAGAAGGCCGGCATATAAGCAGCCATGAAATTAATTGGTAAAGAACTAAATATTGATCACAAAACAGTTTTAAACCATTTAAAAATTGCTGGATACAAAAAAAGCTTGACGTTTGGGTACCACATTAATGAACAGTTAACAATTTAATCTACCGGATTTCTATCTGCAAAACGCTGCTGAAACGGAACGAAATCGGGTCATTTGAAAAAGAAAAGTGGATAAGGCGCGCCAACGTTGTGCGAAAAAGATCATGGACGAAACGAGGTGAAGCTTCTCAAACGGTATCAAAGCCAAGATTGACGCCAAGAAAGGTAATGCTGTGTGTTTGGTCGGATTGGAAAGGAATCGTGTATTATGAGGTGCTACCACTGGGCCAAACAATTGGTTCTAATCTTTATAGTCATTTAAGGCAAGCAATTCAGTTAAAACGTCCAGAAGTGATCAGCAGAAAGGGCGTTGTGTTCCATCATGATAACGCTAGACCACACATATCATTGATGACTTGGCAGAAACTGAGAGAGCTTGTCTGGGAATTTTTGATGCACCCACCATATAGTCCTGACCTTGCACCATCGGACTACCATTGTTCTGGTCCATGCAGAACCATCTTAATGGTTTTACATTAAATTCAAAAGAAGCCTGCCTCTAAACTACAGAAGTTCTACAGTGATGGGATCATGGCTCTACCAGAAAAATAGCAAAGGGTCATCGATCAAAATGGCACATATTTGGTTTAATAAAGTTGAAATATTTTCTTATGAAATAAGAAAAATCTTTGTTTCAATGTCACACAAAAAAGGCCACGAACTTTTTCCCTAACCTATTATTTGGGCTTTTCCAGTACCAACTATTGCCGTTTGGAATAGATGCTGCAGCAGCATTGCGTAAGAAAAGTGTTCCATTTGTTTGGTCAAAGGAGCAAGAATAATCTGACAGCGTGACTGTCCATTCTGTTAGCAACAGATGCCTTAAGTTACGGAGTAGGGGCAGTGATTTATCATATTTCTTCTGGTGGATAGCTTTTCTTCGAAGACGCGTGATGATCATCAGAAAAAATATATAATCAGACTGAGAAGGAAACACTTTCGATCGTACATGGCTGTAAAAAGTTTCGTTTCATAAGCCCCTCATGTTATGTTTCACCCAGAAAACCGCTTGCCAGTGACGACAGCCAACCGTCTCCAGCATTGGGCTGTATTTCTCAAGGGATGCCATTATATTATTAATTATAAGGCAACTGGCGCAAGCATGGCAACGACGATGCACTTTCAAGACCTCCCGTTAGTCCGGATGTGAAATTTGATCATGAAGAGTGTGCGCTTTCCTCTGAACCTACTGTTGTACAGATTGCTGTAGAAACAGCTAGAGATTTCTTTCTACAACGAATGTTCAGTCCTATGTAAAGGAAATATGGCGAGAATATGTTCAAAGTCGAGATTTCCAGAAATTAAGAAAAATGTTTTAACCCTGTTGCATACTGGGTTTAGGAGCATTTCGAATTAAGCAGTTGGCTCACCGTAGATACTGCTAGTGCCCGAACATCGACAACGAAATCGAAACTACAGTGAAGAAATCTCGAGCATGCCAGAATGCTGCTCCGAATCTGAGAAAGGTGTTCAAAAGTTGGCCAAACGCAACGAAGCCGTGGGAATGGATACATGCCGATAGTCGGCAACCAAGGACTCTGTTATCTCTCGTTTATCCGTACTCAATTTCAACTATGAATATATGGACAAAGTACTTTGTAAGCCAGCCTGTTTTCGTGCGAAGCGGATTAAGGGTGGGATCAAGTAGGTGCTCGACAAGGTGATGTATAGTGCAGCTACACTTAATAGTGAAGTGCGACGTCATAAAACCAAACACGAGCTAGACTACCTGTTCCTGATCCATTTGATCTCGCTGTAATTTGAATAGTTAAAATCAGCATTAATTATCGAGTGAGATTGTTAAAGCCAGTCCTCTACGATCAATTCTTCGTCAGACAATAACGAACTCTGAAGCTGGTCAAGAGTTACCACATCGTTCAGCAAGAATTCAACGACTTCTGGTAAAATTTGATCCTCCATCATGATTGAGGACATTATCAAAATACTATGGGAGGAATGTTATGTTTGTACACACTAATTATTCATCCGCCCCCGTCATTTACCACAACAATACAATTTCTCAGTTTTTTAATCATCGATTTTTCTCGACGGTTGATGGTCATTCAGTTAACGTTTCGATCTCGTCATGGCATGTTAGCCGGTCAATTCAAATAGCAGTATTATAGGTCTAGCAAAACCCATAAAATAAAATTTAATTTAGAGTGCAAAGATCTGTCATTTGAATCCGTCTTTAATTTATTGGCTATGGTCGTTTATATGAAAAATTGGATTGAGTGCTAAATTTTAGTCAAAATTTGATTCAGTTGTTAATTAGGCCTTTAATTTTTCACATGACATTTAATTTTGATTTATGTACTTTAAATTACTTTTTGATCCGAATTTTTATGTGAATTCTACTTTTATTATTATTATTTAATCTTTGCACTATGTTATGGAGCCGAAGCATTTCCAACTCTTTCTCAGTTCGCTTTTCACGTCCTTACCTTACGCAGTCGCCTGTCAAATCGAGGGCGTACGGCTATAGGTCCGATTTTATCATCACATATTTTTCTTGCATATACTGACATGGAAGATGGGTCGCCCACTGAGTTTTGCACTCCGACAGGGCGATCATAGGTAGGAACACACCTGTAGGGCGAGAACGAGAGAAGTTTATAAATTATGATTTGACTTCTTAATTAAAAAAGATTTAATTGGGCATTTAATTTGCCTATAGAGAGCCGTTCAATTATTCATATTACGCTAGATCTTTATTGGGCTCTACATTGGCTTTTGCGCGATTTCCGAATTGAGTTCCTTGCTTGAGTAAGAATATTGAAACATGCAACACAATGAATCAGACTTCATTTTTAATCGGCTCGATAAAATAATTTTCTATAACATAGGAATGAGATTTAATATCTTGACATTTTATCATTTGCAACGATTTTAATCGATATACTTGAACAGTGTATACAAACCTAAAAATTCACCTTCGGCTGTATCCGAAAAGTAATGCAAACTTTTTGTTTACCTTAATCCGATTTTTTTATTTTCTTCTTGCTTCGAACAAAATTTTTTCATTCATCCCCCTCAAATAATAAACGTATTATTAAAAAATAATGAACCCTTCTTACACAATGTAATACAAAGTGAAATATGTATATGGGGACGGGAGGAAAATTTTCACTGGAAAACAATCGTATGTGCGTACCATACGTGTGTAGAGGTTATTTATCAAATAAAAATTATAAATTTTTTATTATCATTTCACTGTGAATGTGATAACAAACATTTTTGTAATAATATGGGAAAAATGCGTTACTAATCACCGATTAATTTAATACCAGCTTAACCTGTGCACACGTGCCCTACACACGTGTATCAAACAAAAATATTTGATTTAATTTTGTTTTGATTTTATAATTTTCAATTTTCAACGTTTTTTCAATTTTCGTATTTGATTTTCAATTTTTTTTAATTTAATGATTTGATTTGTTACCCCTGGGTTGTTCAATCTATGAAGCGCAGTTGTAGAAGAATAGATCAGATATTTTTAATTTTTCATTTAACTTAAAGCCAAGGTCAATCGATAACTTGATTGTGCGTTAAGTATAGTAACCAGTTGAAAGAGAAAATCTACTTATTAGCTTGGAGTGCTGCGCTGGTTCTACAAGCTTCTCTAGCTGCACCCTGGGTAACGCTAAATGTGTAACCTCGCAAGTATGGGCGCGGTAAAACCCGAGCTATACTTGCCTTGAGGGGGAAATACCCATGGCAAACCCTGAACCGTCTGTTCTCCATGTTACGGGCAGCTTTGACCAGCGTCTGTTCTCCATAAAAAACCTGGCAGCAGATATAAAATGTTAAGGAAAGGAACCAATCTAAATACACAATACACAATGGACTCAAGCATGAAAAACAACATTACTGTGCTGGGGGAATTGGATGTCCAGTACCGGCGGATCTCGGGAATGAGCAAGCGGGCTCCCAGTCGTCGAGATCCAGCGACCGCAGTGATGTAATGATTCAACGCTTGGTTACTACACCATATACAGCTAAGTTGGACATTGTCCACTTGCAAGTAGCAAAACTCCGAGATTTACCTGACTGGTGTCTATTTGCTAGACACTTGCTTGGTTGGCTCTTGGAACAGTGTAGAAGCACTTCCAGAAGTTAATTCAATAGATGAAATTGATCCTCGTGTAGAGGAAACTTAGATGTTCTATGCATAGGAAAGGGACCAAAGAGCAAAAGAGTTGAAATTGACTCTCTTTAGAAGAGCAAAAAATAAATACTTCCATGAAGTATTTAAAGCGAGGCAAATAGGTAATATAGATCCGCATGGGGCCTTGTATATAAATTTGCCGCTGGCAAAACAAGACCTCTTGAAGTTTTGAATACCATTAGGAAAACAAATGGAGTTGTCATTGGTACGTGACATGACACACGCTTGGAGTTACTCAACTTACTTCTACCAGACGAAACACCAGACGAACCTGGTCCGCAAGCAGCAAGATCGCCACCAATAACAGCTGCTTTAAGTGTTGCTTAAAGTGTAACAAGTTACCAAGACTTGATAACTTAAACGCTAAAATAATCCAGCTAATAGAGATCAACTTTCAATGATAGACCCATAATGCTGCTATCGATTATGAGGAAACTCTTAGAAAGGTTACTAGCCAGTCGCATTACACCGCGAATTGAAGAGAGCGAACTGTTCTCGGACAAACAATTCAGTTCACTGTAGATGTGATAGTCCGCCTAATCTACACTGTCAAAACCCAAAGTTCGAAATATGTTATGGGTATATTCCTGGATACCAGCGGAGCATTTGATAATCTAACGTGGCCTAGTGTCATAGCAAGTTTATCGGTCTCTACGGTCTTCTCAGGGCTCTATCCTAGGTCCTCTACTCTGGAATATCATGCTTAACATAAGCATGATTGATGACTTGGACTAAATTTTATTCGCGGATGACAAAGTTATTCTGTGCATAGCAACTCGAGACTCGAACTTCAGCATCAGGGTCAAATCACAATTAACCAAATGAATCAATGGTGTTGAATAAATAAAATGTCACTATCTGCAGATAAAACAGTGATACTGCAGCTAAAAGGCAAAGTTGACTCTAGTCGACCTCCAACAATATCTTTAAACGATCGAAACATGAAAATGGTCAAGTCTGTGAGATATTATCTAGGAGTTGACTTAAATGAACGTATGACCGTAACTTCTCACTGTGAAAACGCTAAGAAGCTATTCCATTTCTTGGCTGTCAAGAAGGCAATGGGTACAATCACAAAACACTTGTAATAATTTACACAGGTGTAGGCACTTTTCACGTATGTCGCAGCTGTTTGGTGCGATAGGTTAAACTGTCACCACACTAGATCATTGAAAAGTGCTCAGAAGAATATTCTGCTAGGAGTAACAAAGGCCTACCGAACAGTATCTAAAGATGCTATTGTGGTTTTGGCCGGCGTACTCCCGGTAGATATTCTAATTAAAAAGCGGGCGCAGTACCACCTAAGAAGATGTGTGCAAAATGAAATAGGTGTCCATGTACAAGCTACAGATAGTAGACATAATCAATATCGCAACAAAACTGAAATAGAAGCGATGGCGATTGACTTATGGCAAAGAAGGTGGAATGAATCAGTTAATGGAACGCATACATATGGCTTCATTCCAGATATAAAAGCACGACTAAAATGAAATTATCACTGACGAGCTCGATGAGCCAAGGACATGGTAAGTTTAAAGTCTACCTACAGAGAATTAAAATATCAAACCAATGTAAATGTTTATGCGGATAAGACGTTAAACACCTACTTTTCGAATGTAACGAGGTGACACGTACGTAGCCGGGTAATACAAACATACAAGAATTACCACGGCCAGCACTACTAAGCGATGAAGTTTTTTCTAAATAGTGCGATGTAGTAGACCGGAATCAAGGACTGTACATTTTTGCACTCGACTACAGATGGAAACGTTACAATTTTTCAATTGTAACGGCTAAATATACTAGCATTGACATCGGTTAACAATGGGCGCGTTCAGGACCGCCAACTGTTGCCACGATTAGTCAAATCATCGCCAATTTGATACCAAAATTTCAAAGTGCTGAACATTTTCATAACGTTGGCTTTGATTTTACTAAACATGTTCCCCACTGTTGGGTGCCCTCAAACCACCCAATGCCATTAATACAACAATACACAATTGGCTGTGTAAACTGATATAAATTTAAAAATTATTCTTAGTGTTAAATTTTCCTGAAATGTTGACTACGGTTAATAACCGACTAACTGACCACACACAGCTACAAGCAACACATCTGAGGTTGTCAGTCTGGTGAATAGTTCACCCAGTACGGCTCACGGAAGTAACGGGTGTTTCAACAGGTGCGCTTCAACTTTTTTCCGATAGGAACGGCGAACGACGCCATATTTTTTATTAATCTTTTATCATTTGGAAACTTCATTAGTATACATTTCATCATGGAACGCTACACACGTGAACAGCGATTGCAAATCGTGCAAAATGTTTATCAAAATAATCGTTCTGTTGCTGCTACTTTAAGAGCATTACGGCTATTTTACGGTCCATTTAACAAGCCAGCCCGTTCGACAATCGACCGTATAGTGGCAAAATTTGAGTCTACGTTTTCGCTACATAATGTTCCGGTGCCCTCGAGAGCAAGAAGTGCTCGAAGTGTTGAAAACATCGCAGCCGCCAGGGCTTCAGTTCAAGAATACGCGAATGTGTCGCTCACACGACGTTCGCAACAATTGGGCCTTTCTGTGACATCATTGTGGCGAATTCTACGTAAAGATCTTGGCCTACATCCGTATAAGATCAAGCTGACACAACAACTAATGCCGTTTGACCATTTGAAGCGACGCCGATTCGTGAATTGGGCTCAAGAGCAAATCGAAAATGATGCAAATTTTCACCGAAAAATCATCTTCAGCGACGAGGCTCACTTTTGGCTAAATGGATCTGTCAACAAGCAAAATATGCGTTACTGGGCAGGAAGCAACCCACACGTGATTCATGAGGCACCGTTGGATCCCGAAAAAGCCACTGTTTGGTGCGGATTACATGCCGGCGGCGTCATTGGGCCATTTTTTTTCATCGACGATAACGATCGCCACGTTACTGTTAATGGAAATCGATACCGCGATATGATAAACGATTTTTTTTGGCCGCAATTGAATGGAATGGACTTGGACGACATGTGGTTTCAACAGGACGGGGCCACTTGTCACACAGCACACGATACAATCGCGTTATTGAAGACTAAGTTCGATGAGCGTGTTATTTCGCGAAATGGGCCCGTCCAGTGGCCGCCGCGCTCGTGTGATTTGACACCTCTAGATTATTTTCTTTGGAGTTATGTGAAGTCATTGGTCTATGCCAATAAGCCGGCAACGTTGCAAGAGCTCAGAGCCAATATAGATCGTGAAATTGCTGGAATTTCGGCCGATTTATGCGAAAGAGTGGTCGAAAATTGGGTTCAAAGATTGGACTTCGTAAAACGTGCACGCGGTGGTCATGCAAAAGAAATCGAGTTTCATACTTAAATGTATATGTTCAAATTCGTTAATAAAAAAAAAGTTAGTTCAAAAGTCGAACAGTTTGTGTTTTATTCAAAAAAAAAGTTGAAGTGCTCTTTTTGAAAAATCCGTTACTAACGTCTTTACGGAATTGAACAATCCTTTCTTAAGAAGTCGTATATGTAATTACAAGATCACATTGAAAATTGTCCGCTGCAAATATAGGGTCCCACAATAACCGGTTCAGATTTGACATATCGGATATTTTGGCTCTGGCAACACTACTGCTATTCTTTCTTTGACAAAAACTCAGTATATTCTTTCTAGTTGACGAAATGAGTCGCTTAGCGTGAAGCGTTCCCACAAAAGTGGGAAATTGTTGGAAATTTACTTCCACAACAAAGACAATTAGTTCGAAATTGCAAGAAAATGTCGGAAAAAATTTGGTCAAAACACGGGACTCACACCCAACGGTATCAAGAAGTTTGTGCATAAAGTGCATGATACGGGCTATCTATGGTCAACAATCCAACGCGTACCCGTGCTCGTCGTGTTCGTTCAGCCATAAATATCGCCGCGATGGCCGGAAATGAACATCAGTCGGTTTGTGGTCCTGTAAAGTTCAATTGGATCAGCAATTGAAGCCCCGTGATCATTCGATTCGCTATGTGGGCCTGCGACAAACTCGAAATTGGTGAGGATTTTTTTTCAAAAAATCATCTTTTCTGTAAACAAACAAAATTGTCGCATTTGGGGATCGGAAAATCCACAAGGATATGTAGAGAAGCCAATGCGTGTTACTGTTTGTGGAGTGGCGGCATTATTGGGCCGTATTTCTTCGAAGATGAGACCGGCGCGACCGTTACGGTCAACGGAATCAACTACCGACACATGTTAACATCTTTTTTGTAGCCATATCTTGAAGATATTGGTTTGGGCGACCTTTGGTTCCAGCAAGATGGTGCGCCATGCCACACATCGGGCGTTACAAATCGATGGCCGCATTATCAGTCGAAATGGTGACGTGAATTGGCCGGCAAGGAGCTGTGATTTGACGCCTTTGGATTTTATTTGTGGGGTGCCGTGAAGCACAAGTGTTATACGGTCAACTATTGAGCATTTGAAAGCCAATATTGAAGCAACCATTGCTGAAATAGATCCGCACACAATCCAAAATGTGGTCAGAAATTGGACCGACCAAATCTAAACTTTTTATTGGGACACACTTTACTGTCAAACGATCAATTTCAACTTCAATGCTGAAAATGAACCCAGAACTGGTAGATGACCCAATAAATATACTCCTCGAAAGGCACAGTAGCAACATTAGCCGTAAAATGAGCATTAAACGTAATGTACATATTAGACAAATTGGCATCGATCGCTAAATTATTGTAAAGCGGAAAAATTCGAAACACCGCTAAAACCGATTTGAAACGTTCACAGAAAAGGATGCGGAGAAAAGCAAAACTGTAAATGCAAATATTCAAGAATAAGTTAATCGAAAATAAAAGCCACCTCCAATCGGTGTAACATAACTAATTTACTATAGTGGTAAAATAGCAAAATACACGAAGTAAAAATACAAACACATGAGGTCAACGACGATAGAAAAGGCATTAATTATTACGATGCTCACAACAGAAACCATTATACGTACCGATTGAAGTCTTCAAAGAGGCTTTCTGTCTTTATTAAAGGCATAGATGTCCATGTTGAAACAACCGAAATCCAGGATCGATCTAAGGTACAGAACGTATTTAGGATTATGAACCGCTTGAAGCTACCTCCATAACTGTTGAAGAACCAAACAAAAGGTCCGGACCAATACAGTGTTTAAACTGCCAACAACATGGTCACTCAAAAACTTATGCAAGTTGATATCAGTGTGAGTCGTATATGCGGTACACTACAAGAACCAAAAGTTGCCCAAAACCAAAGAACTCCTGAACAGAAAATAAATGCAGCATTGCGGTGGAAACCACACTGCAAACTACCGAGGATGCCCAGTCTACAGAAATATTATTCAATTGTCACGTCCCAAGCGGCAGTATAAAACTACACCAGATGCGCAGAATAATATACCTTCGCATATACCAAATTACACTCATTCGCCCAGAACATCAACCAGGAAACCAACATACGCAAGCGTTCTACAACGTGAATCCTCTAATGCTGCTGAACCTATCACCCAGAAACTAGAATGTCTCCGTTAAATTATCTGAAGATATGTCAATGGAACGCAACCGGTATAAGCCAACATTAACTCGAACTATACAACATTTCCTAGCAAAACAAGAAATTTACCTTATGCCAGTTTCTGAAACCTACTTCACGGATAAACACAATTTCAGAATAAATGGTTACGAAGTTTATGTATGACACAAAACATGCCTTGGGCAGATGTCGAGGAGGAACTTCCGTATGTGTTGACCTCGATAAAGAGTCCTTCAAATAATAACGTTTCGGCAGATATCTATGAAACATTGTTTGCAGCCTTGGGTCAACGTTTTATGGTCGCCGAGGACTTTAATACCAAACATACCTATTGGGGTTAAAGATTGACTACTCCAAGGGGACGTCAATTAATGAATGTTATTCAAGAAAACCACTACGATGTCGCATCGTGTGGCCATCGTGACCTCCTTGATTTTGCAATCACAAGTAAAATAAACCGAAAAATAGTCCAGGCTAAACCAACCACCAGGCTGGTAAATTAATCGATCGTCAATACCGTTGAGTGCTGGAAATTGTTTACTATAACAATGATCCCTAAACCTGACAAGGATCCTACCAAAGTCTCGTCATATAGATCAATAAGCCTACTACCAATCGTCTCGAACCATTGAGCAAGTGCACAGACTAGCTACAGAAATAGGGTTTAAATAAGGGTTTGGTTGGGATGAAAGATTGCCGAGTCATATTGTAGAAAGTTGAAATAATATAAAGGAGCAGCTTCCTAATTTAGAAATAATTAGAATTCCGCGCTACCTTCATCAAAACAAATATAAAATATGAGTTCCACGGTTTCTGCGATGCTTCTGAAAAGGCATGCAGTGCCAACCAACTATCAATATCCCGATTAGATTTATTAGGAGCAACACTTTTAGCCTAGCTAATTAGGCAAACCGTAGAGAATCCGGAAAATTCAGAAGTAACAGTTGAAGGCAAACCAAAAGGGGGGAAGGCATTCCGCCAATCGAGTTATCAACATCCAGTCGAATGTTAGTTCTAGTTAGTGGCGTCATATTCAAAGCAGCGAAAATCCAGCAGATTGCGCATCAAGAGGAATGACGGAAACACATTTTTTTCAGCATAGTCTTTGGTGTGATTAAACCAACAACAACTTAGCTTTCAAACAATACAAGTATCGACCGAATTGGAAAGCCGTAAGGAAGTTGATTGCCTAACTCGGAGAAGTATTACAGAACATACTTTCCTTGCAAAATATTCAACATTTAAGAAAATCACGCGAGTCTGGCGCGGCATACTGCTTACGGTTTATATAATTAACATCAGCAAACCGGTAATAGAAAGAAGCTTTGGAACGCTGTCGCCACAAGAATTAAGTAGATCAGAGATGTGGTTGATTAAAATAATCCAAGCTGTGAGGAAGTCCGGGATCTTAAAAGGGGCAAACCACTTAGAGAGGGCAGTAATATTAGAAAATTATAAGAAGTTAAGAAGAAGTTAATTCGTCACTATGCTAAAGGTGCTCAGCAGTTATTGGACAGCTTGCCCAAAGCAAGAACGCAAAATAGTCGACCGTTTTTGAACGACGGTGTTGACTATGCTGCGGTCCAATTCGGCCAGCAAATGGATTTATAGCAGCATAAACCCACTTCATAGGCAGACGAGACCAGCCTTCCCACATGTGTTGGCCAACAAAATTTTAAAGAACAGTTAATAGGAATATAGGTTGAAATGTAACGAATACATGCTAAATACAATATCCAACCATAGGATAAAGAATGGCATTTTATACCGCCATCTTCACCGCACTTTTGTGGATTGTGGGAGGCATGCATAAAGTCAATCAAAAACACCTTAAATTCCACTTCTACCGGGGGACTGACACGAAGTGTTACCAACTTCAGACTGTCACTGCTACAAAACCAGTGATGACAGAGCGCTCAAATTTACACTAATGACAGTGCATTCCATTGTTTACAAGCGTACAAAGCATTTTAATGGGAAATGTTGAGAAAAAAAGTTATCCTCAATGGAATTCAAGCGTAATAGTGTGATTGCTCTATATTTGGCTGGAAAACCACAGCCGCAGATTGTTAACCAGTTAAAACATCTGCATGTGAATAAAATGTTTGTGTATCGCACCATAAATCGTTATAACGATACTGGCGGCATTGCAAAACGCCATGGTGGTGGACCAAAACGCACTGCAACATCGCACGTATTGAGCACATATTGAAAGATCATCTTGGAATAAAGGCCTTGAAATTCCATAAAACACATACTCACCGATGCTCAAAAAAAGTTAGAGTAGAAAGAGCAAAGGAGTTGTTACGCTTGCACGAAAGTGGCGATTTGCCGAATTTGGTTTTCTCCGATGAGTCACCGTTCGTTATTGAGCAATATGTGAACAAGTAAAACGACCAGATTTTCTTGCCCCGTCGTTCTACTGAAAATTTGGCTCAACGGATTGCCACTCGAAACCAAGCGCCGCCGATGGTGATGGTTTGGGCCGCCGTTACTCCCGAAAGCCGTTCACCGCTCATTTTTTTGGACCGTGGCATCAAGATAAATGCTCAAATTTATCGGGATCATGTGTTGGAGGGAGCGTTGAAGCCTTGGGCACACAAACATTTCAGCCGCAGAGCCTGGACATTTCAATAGGACTCGGCGCCGAGTCATAAAGCGCGCGTCAATCAAAATTAGCTGAGAAACAACGTTCCGAGGTTCATTTCCAGTGCCCAATGGCCACCAAATTCACCGGATGCAAACCCGCTAGATTTCTTTGGGGTATTTTGGGGTATTTTGAAGAGGAAGGTTGGGACAAAAAAATACCAAAGTGTCGATCATTTCAAGCAAGTGCTTCGCCGGGAATGGGCCAAAATACTGCAGAGCCACTTTCGTGCTGCATGCAATAGCTTTGTCGGCCGTTTGAAGGCCATAATCGTGGCTAAGGTGGTCAAATCGAAAACTACTAATGCAATTCGAAAATGTAAATATTTGTAAACATTTTTTACTTTGATTCAATAAAATTCATCAAAAAATAAAAATTCTGTGACGTTTTGTTTTGGTATCACTTCGTGTCAGCCACCCTGTATGTGACCGCTAACTGGCGACATAAAAGATTTAGAAGTCCTAACGCCGGGACACATCCTAATTGGAGAAAGTATGGTGCTAGTTAGTAGCAAGGCTGAGCGAAGAAATTTAGAGAAGGTGGTTACGGGATTACCTTCTCACATTGCAGACTAGAATTAAAATAACAGAAGCTCAGCCCAACATTATAAAAGGAGAGTTAGTGTTGATAAAAGTAAGTAAAGTCAGTAAAGTTAGTAAAATTAAGTGAAGTAGAAGTGCAGCGGCCTATTAACAAAATAAGCGTGCGCTACCCAGTATAAATGAAGAGAAATTATCAAACACAACTGGTACGAGATCGCCAGAACAACAAATCCCGAAAAACTCTTCACGACACTGTCGCATCAGTTCAGTATTTAGGGCGATACTAAAGGGTGATTTTTTTGTGGTTAGGATTTTCATGCATTAGTATTTGACAGATCACGCGGGATTTCAGACAAGGTGTCAAAGAGAAAGATGCTCAGTATGCTTTGACATTTCATAATGAATAGACTTACTAACGAGCAACGCTTGCAAATAATTGAATTATATTACAAAAATCAGTGTTCGGTTCGAAAAGTGTTTCGCGATTTACGTCCGATTTATGGTCTACATAATCGACCAAGTGAGCAAACAATTAATGCGATTGTGACCAAGTTTCGCACTCAGTTTACTTTATTGGACATTAAACCAACCACACGAATGCGTACAGTGCGTACAGAAGAGAATATTGCGTCTGTTTCTGAGAGTGTTGCTGAAGACCGTGAAATGTCGATTCGTCGCCGTTCGCAGCAATTGGGTTTGTGTTATTCGACGACATGGAAGATTTTACGCAAAGATCTTGGTGTAAAACCGTATAAAATACAGCTCCTGCAAGAACTGAAGCCGAACGATCTGCCACAACGTCGAATTTTCAGTGAATGGGCCCTAGAAAAGTTGGCAGAAAATCCGCTTTTTTATCGACAAATTTTGTTCAGCGATGAGGCTCATTTCTGGTTGAATGGCTACGTAAATAAGCAAAATTGCCGCATTTGGAGTGAAGAGCAACCAGAAGCCGTTCAAGAACTGCCCATGCATCCCGAAAAATGCACTGTTTGGTGTGGTTTGTACGCTGGTGGAATCATTGGACCGTATTTTTTCAAAGATGCTGTTGGACGCAACGTTACGGTGAATGGCGATCGCTATCGTTCGATGCTAACAAACTTTTTGTTGCCAAAAATGGAAGAACTGAACTTAGTTGACATGTGGTTTCAACAAGATGGCGCTACATGCCACACAGCTCGCGATTCTATGGCCATTTTGAGGGAAAACTTCGGAGAACAATTCATCTCAAGAAATGGCCCGGTAAGTTGGGCACCAAGATCATGCGATTTGACGCCTTTAGACTATTTTTTGTGGGGCTACGTCAAGTCTAAAGTCTACAGAAATAAGCCAGCAACTATTCCAGTTTTGGAAAACAACATTTCCGAAGAAATTCGGGCTATTCCGGCCGAAATGCTCGAAAAAGTTGCCCAAAATTGGACTTTCCGAATGGACCACCTAAGACGCAGCCGCGGTCAACATTTAAATGAAATTATCTTCAAAAAGTAAATGTCATGGACCAATCTAACGTTTCAAATAAAGAACCGATGAGATTTTGCAAATTTTATGCGTTTTTTTTTAAAAAAAAGTTCTCAAGCTCTTAAAAAATCAGCCGTTATTTATCATCATAATATTGACAAATAGAAGAGCAGATGAAGGAGTGAAGCTGACTCCGTTAGCGGACAACACAAGCATTTATTTCGGAGAGATATCGAAGGCACAGCTTATTCTATTCGAGTGGAAACTCATAATCCATTATGATTTGAAATCCAATTGGGGAGAGTCATTGGAGTTCCAGCAATCGGTCGACAAGTTAAAAATTATCTGCAATAAAGCTACACCCACAATGGCAATGAATTGGGGTTTATGCCGAACTATATTTTCCCAACTAAAGATACATTTACAGGAGATAATGCGTTATGTCATCGACGAATGTAATTCCAAGGAGGTCAACTGTAGTTGTTCCGGATCGGCAAGCCAGTATTCATCTCAGAAACAAAATTCTTGGTAGCCAATCTGGCCAAAGATCAATATTTTTCTGCAATAGAGATAATGCGCGGCATTTGTATTTAACACACAAACGAAAATCTCTTATGTAAACCACCAGGACCAATACATATTCTGACACCGAATGAAGATGGATTATATCAAACATACAAGATTCAACCCTTCACCTTCAAACTTGCTTGGGGTAGGATGCATCAAACAAACACGTGAATATATAAGCTATAATGAACAAAATGAGGTTAGATGTCGTATGTGGGAATCAGCTGAGAGCTACGAGAGATGCAGGACAATGAAATTTTAGAGATAAATTCTGGCTGCGTCTGCACTGGAAAACCAGTGAACTTTTAAGGTTACTATACTAAAAGGATTAAGTCTCAACTTGACTGGTCGAATGGCACCGCCGAGTTAAATGATTTACACTGCATATCAAAATATTCAAGAAAACAAGGAAGATCGAATGTTTGGAATAACATCCATTTTCGTTTTCTACGAAAATAGTTGGGACTAATTCAAATAAATTCTCAGACCATTTTAAGAAAATCAAATTCTATCTTTCTGAGACTCTACATTTTCTCAGACAACAACAAAAAGCTCAATCAATTGGAATTGAATTTAATAATTTAAATTAACGTATCCCATTGGGACCATGACCATTGGGTCCTAACTATCATAATTAAAAATATTGTCACAATGCGAGGCATTCTCACGCGAATCAGTCTACTGAAATATGCGAAATGAACAAAATTCTTTATTGTAATCATCATAAATCGAAATTCGTAAAATAATACAGAATTCCATTACACAAATAATTGTTCCGTCTTTTAATATTTTGCTGTGCATTTCATTGAATTCAAATTTACACGTATTCTAGAGGTATTATCCCGCTGCGTTGTTCATTTCGATTTCCTTAATTTCTTCACATTCGATAATCTTATGTATCAAAAAAACTCCAACCGAGTCACCAAAACTTATTGATCAACTATCCCACCCGACCCAGTCGAGTGGCGTTAATATGCAAAGAAATGTTTCTCCCTTCCCTAAATACATATATTCGTTATCACTCTTCATACTTTTGTATATGCCCCAAGGCGATAAAAAAATTAACTTCTTAAAAATTAACTTTTTGAATAGTTTTACAAATAAGTACAGAGTAAATAAAACGTAACGAGAGAAAAAAGACGCGGTCAACCGGAAATAGTAGGGGTTAAATAAGAATTACAAATGTATTTTTTATAGGGGAAGTTATGTAGTTTAGCCTTTGTATGAGTACGTGATTCGTTTATAGATCCCTGTGTTTGATTTGTTCGTAATTTCTCGTATTGCAACAACCCTAAATAGTTTTTTAATTTTTTTTTTTACATATTTTTAAGAAAAATTTTTTTAATGATTTTAATCTAATCAAGTTAAAATTATAAAAAGAAATCGTGTGTGTAACTGCTGCAGGGAAACTTTGCATACCGAATAAGCTCAATTTGAGCTAATTAGTGCTCACGGGAAAAATTAGTGTTAGTCCAGGAGTCGAAAAAACGGGAAAATAAAATTTCAAGTTTCGCCTGACAGACGACAAAAATATAACCCGATTTCTAGAAAAAAACAGGAATTTAAGCCTAATTTTAAAACTTACAAAAGGCGGCTAAACTATCGAAGAAATGAAGAAGAAATGAAGTTGGCAATTCTAATTGCATATTTCTATCAGGTATGTTCATTGGCATCCGGGATCAATCCCATTGAACAACACCGACCATAGAATGAACAAATTCCTGACTGATTAGTCATTCAACGGTCTTTGTTGTTCAATGGAATTGGGCCAACTCTGGATTAGCACAAATTCAGCCACTACATTTTTCGGATGACAATGAACATGCAATCAGAAGTGCCAACTTCATTGGTTTCTAAAACATTTATTTCTATTGTTTTATTTGTTGTTCAGCACAAATATTATTGAACGGTATACCGCTGTATTTGGTTTGTTTAATATAGTATCTTTTAGGGGCAAATTTGTTTTCCTCAATTTATGAATGAAAATTTATGAAAATAATATTTCTATGATAAGCACAAATTTCGACAGGTGAGCCGCCTTTTGGAAGTTTTAAAATTAGGCTTAAATTATTTCTGGTTTTTTCTAGAAATCGGTTTTATTTTTGTCGTCTTTCAGGCGAAATTTTAAAGTATCTTTTCCCGTTTTTTCGGCTCCTGGACTAGTGAGCACTAATTAGCACAAATTGGACTTAATCGGTATGCAAAGTTTCATTTTGAAATTTTAAAGTTTAGCCGGCCTATCAAATGCCTCGTGTGTCAAAAAGATGGTCATGTAATATATCAATGTCCAGCATTCAACGGGATGAACGTGAACAAACGAAGAGAATTGTTTAAGAGTAACAGATTGTGATTTAATTGTTTGAGTGGTAAAATGTGTATAGAAAGAAACATCATACTGGTTCAGTTGACTGAAACTCCATCATCAGAAAATAATGATGAACAAACTAAAATGTGTGCAAAACCGATCGTATCGTTTGGTAGTGACATAAAGAAAACGCAATCCATTTTATCAATCAAAGTAACCGAGGTCATCAGTTCCTCAGCAAATACTATTCGCTGCCGAGCAATTTTAGATTCAGGTTCCCAAGTAAGGTTTATCACTGAATCGTTTTCAGCGTCTGGAACTACCATGACAAAACGGCCGAATTTCCATTAAGGGTGTTGGAAATGTGGAAGCCAGCATCACCAAGAGGATTGTGAACCTTAACATTAAACCGCTGCCTTTTCCAAAACGAACCACTAAAATGGACGTTGAATATTCACATTTGGATGAATGGCATCCTATTCAATATCCTTATAAACGAAAAAATCAAAACTCAACATGAACTTCAACATGAAACTACGAATCGGTTTCAGTTGAACATCGGTGAAACATTAAGGCGATTTTGGGAACTCGAAGCAATTCCCAACTATGTATATAAATTCGATCTCCAGAGGAAGATATGTGTGAAAATCATTTCAGTGAAAATCTTCAAAGATAGTAGGGCAGTTACAAGTTAAACAAATCACAATTATCCTGATGAGGCGGAAGAGCGAATTAAAGAATTCGCACAAGGTAAATGTCAAAGTTTACAAACAGAGCGAACTGGTTTTGAACGTTCTTTATTCTAGCCGAGTGGCATTGATAGAATGTCGACCAAACCAGTGAGGCATACTCCAGAATAGGTTGAACAAACGCTACATACAAAGTTTTTAACATAAGGGGATCACCAAAATTATAGCAGTTACGTTTAGTAAAGGTTAACAAAGTATAAGCTGCCTTATAAAGGTTAAGTCGGAAGAAAAAATTACACCCAGGTCGTACGTACTCAATTCACAGCGTTATTATGCAAGAATCAAGATTATGCTGAAATATCGGAGATCGAATTCGTTAAAATGAAAGTGTTTTACACTTACCGACATTAAAAAAAACTTGTTGCATTCGACCGCAACCACCGAATATGTCCAGATTCGCTTATAACTTCGCCAATGTAATATATACATTTGTGATAGTGGCAAATATTTTTGCAAACTCTCATATTTTTGTAATAAGTGAGAAGATGAATCAAAATCCTTACGAATTGCCAGCGATCGGAAAGAGAAGACTACAACCATTTGCTGGGGATAAACTCGCAATTTAAATTTAGCGAAATTATCAACCGCGAGCTCGCTATCAACTATCAACGGCGACCGCGAGCTTCATCTTGCAGCAAACAATCCGGCATTTTGATTGCATAAGTAGGAGAATTAGCAGAGACCTGGTAAGCCATCCATGAGGGGAACAAATATGTGTTATACAGGAAGCAGTTCAATTTTTGAGCTCTCTTCAGGCGGAATTGAAAGCAGAATTAAACTCGGCGCCATGTCTCCTACTCGTACATATAAGGTATGAAGTTCAAAACATCGCCCCATTAGCAAATAACAGGTGCAGAAATTTACCATCGGTTGTTACTTATCCGGTTTATCGTTTATCAGAAGATGAGTTTAGGAGATTTGTCGGTTTAAAATACCAGACCTGGATAATTATGAAGTCGAAAAGGTTAAATAGCGGGCAAACTAGCTGATAAACGTAGGATAGTGGAAACTGTAATTTTCGGTGTGGCACAATTATTGGCCGTTATAATTCAACAGTTTGATCAACAAAACCAAAAATTTAATCAAAAAATTAAAGATCCGCAGTAAATAAAACAAGAAATAAATCGTTCGAGCAAAGTCTAGCAGAATCAGGAAACCAATTTAAAACACCAATTGACCATTCGAGAGGCAAAATATTTGCCAAAAGAAATGTTGATGTAGGTAAATGGAGCAGAACATCAACCATTCAGATAACGATGTGGGATATTGCAACAGTTCAAGGAGAGGCAAACTGCTTGGGATTCTGGATGCTTAACCGTATGAAAAATCAACGTCTAATAGTAGCCATTTGTCATGGTGAATAAAGATGACAATGGACCACCTAGCCAAAATGCTTTCGATGATTTTGATACTCAGATTTTTTTTAACGGAGAACGACGGTAACCTTGAGAAAAATTATAATGCTCGAGGTACTGAGGGAATGGAAAAAAGTATCTCGTACTGCAACGGATCGATGATATCGGTTATATGCCTTAAAGAAACTGAAAAACTCAATAAATCATAACATGAATGAATACCGGCTAGAACAAATTGAGACTGGTGGAGTGGTCCGCTTAGGATCTGATAGTAGTCTGGAACTAGTTGGCGAATGAAGATTGTGGATGGCCCAGCAGTTGTGACTAATAAGTAGGCAAGTATAATCGGACGCGGTGATTGGCGATTGTCAATTCAATATCAGAAAAGGGTGTTGTACAATCATCACGAAGAATTAACATGGTTTTTGAATTAATGAGAATATCGCAAGTTGGAAAGTATCTGAAACATATCCCTCGCTATTGTTGAAAGAACTTGTGGAGAGATGTGACGAGCAACAGCCGTGTGGAGAGCGATCGGTATGAAAAATGATCTACGGATTGGGCGCATAATTGATTTAGGGGAAATAACTTACGGATTGGACGCATAGGGACGACAGCGATATTAAATGGAGCTGGTTAAACTCAATATTGTTAAAATTCGAAACGATATGCTGGTCAAAGAGTGCATTGAAAATTGGAGCGTCGCGTGTTTTTAAGGATGACAGTATGAATGAGTAGATCTGCGAGCAGGTGGAGCCGAGTATGGAGACCGTGCCGGCAGTAAAGGAATGAATATTGTCATCGAGGATGAAGCTGAAATGGAATGGAACATAGATGGTGACTGCGAGGTTGAATTGTGTTACTTGAAGAGGACAGAAGTAAAGTTAAATTGATAAAAGTTTAGTGGCATTTATGAAAATATAGAGACATCTAGATTTAAGCATTAGAAGCAGTTTTAAAACAGTTTAGTTGTATAGCAGATCATTGTGAAACAGAACCGAATGTCGGTGTAAAATTTGGAATATTGAGCGTGGTATACAAATACAGATGTGAACGAGTCATTGGCGAGTCTTAGTTACGGAGCGGTATGACGATGTGGACGATTTACTATCGGGTGCGGACACCTTAGAAGAAACAACAATCGCGCAAAATCAATTATACTTGCTGCTATCTGGAGGAGGCTTCAACTTAAGAAAATAGAACCATAATAATAAGGACAACATTTGCCAGAGAACTGCAAAGAGACTGGACTATACGCGATCCAGTTTGATGAATCAGTAAAAACTTTGGTCCCGCACTGGAACTCATCAGCCGCCACATTCCAGATAGAGGTAGAAATGCCGAAAACGGAAGTAACACTAACTAAGCGAAGTATACTAGATCAAAACGATTACTTCAAGATTTATGGGCATCAGAGAAAGACTGGGACACAAAGGCACATCCCTATATAGAAGAAACATGGCCAAACCTAGAAAAGATTAAAAATGATCGCTGGCCAAATTACAAGAAACAGTCCCATAACGAAATACACGGATTTTATGACGGTTAAGGTTAATGCGTAGACCGGTTTATACAAAGATTGAAGGCGTGCTATGGATTGTTGCTGCAAAAACTAAAATAGCACCATTAAATCAAACGATCCCACTACCGAGGCTAGAATTAAATGCAGCGGTCCTACTATCACATATTGCTCCTCAAAATAAGAACTGCCTTGGTTCTAAGCGAGAGTCAAACATTCTGCAGGATTGACTCTATGGCATACAACTACAAAACATTTGTGGCTAAGAGGATAACCGAAATACAGTCAAATGCCAGTCCAAGTCAATGGAACTATGTTGAATCAATCCACAACTTTTGGTGGAATGGTCCAACCTGGCTAAAACTTATACAACATACCCAATTTCAAACCCCAATAAACAAGAATCACATTCAGCTGAAAGATCAGATAAAAACGAATTGGAGGTAGCCATAAAAGCAATCATCAAAATAGTGCAATGCGCAGAATTTGAAGCTTGACAGTGAAGAAATATTAAGAGTCGGAGGCGGATTACACAACTCCGTCACGAGATTACACATCAAGAAGCCGTCACTTAGCAAAACCAATCGTTAGAGAAGCAAATATCTGGGCATGACTCTCGATCCCAAGCTCAAGTGGAGAATGCACGCCAAAAAAAACAGAAGAACTTAATATTAAGTTCAGAAAAATGTATTAGCTCATAGGTAGAGGCTCTGAGCTTACAATATACAACAAGCTGCTGCGCTCTATCGGCAAATACTGAAGCCGATATGGACCTACGGTATTCAACTTTGGGGATGTACTAAGCAAATAAACGCCAAAATGATACAGACGTTTCAAAATCAGGTTCTCCGTAGCATCGTAAATGCTCCGTGGTACACAAGAAATGAAGACCTTCACAGGGACATACAGATGGAATACATCAAAGATGAAATAAAAAAGCACGCTGCCAAATACGAAATAAGGCTCCAGGAATATGGAAACCTCTATATTCGACATATGATAGATAACCCTGTCGTTGACAGAAGACTTCAACGAACGAGGCCACTTGACCTAGTAAACATACCAAATTAAAATTATATTTTAAATATGTTTAATTACTTTTTCGACTAACCATTGGGTTTCGCTCCAACAAATCAGAATTATTTAAGAAATGCAAAATTTGTAAATGTGAAAGATAAATTGCTAGATGAGCACAGTCTCAGTTGTAATTAATAAAGAAAAAAAATCTGATACTCGACTTACAGAGAACAACAATCTAACAAACCTGGCGGACATATGCGGGATAACGAGTGTAAAATACATGATCATAAACAGTAAAATCGCGTTGTTGATACCATTGGTACACGTAGAAGCCTTTCAACTTTACAACCAGCTTGCAGTTCCTGTAGTAATCAGCAATTGAATTGCGTATACAAATTATAATTAAGTCTTAGTCTTTAAGACAGATAATTTTATGATAAAATCAGAATAATTTTTATAATCTAATCATAAAATTGTTTCACTCAAGACTATTACGAACCCCCTTTGGAAATTTCTTAGATCATAAGGCCCGACAAACGGTAACCTTATACCCTCAGAAATTATCCGAGATCTGATTTGGACTAATACAACCCAGCCAACTAAAAGTGAAATCGTCACTAACAAAGCACGACAGAAGCTTCTCAATCATGAATCCTTAATTAGGATTGATATATTTAATGATTAATTGATTAACTTTAGGATAAATGGCGCTAATCTGGTATTTTATCATAAAAATAACAATGCATGTGATACACATCTTATCTGTTTACATTAAACACATTATCTAAATTTACCCGCCCACTTAAAGGACACCAATTTATTGTAAAACTTACCTAATCGTATTTCTCGTATGAACGGTGTACCAAACGAATAAAGATCAGAATATCCATTTATTTATCTAATTTTATTTTTTATGCGAATCTCCTGGTTTTCTAATAAATATAAACCACAGATTTATGTACACATGACTCTAACATTAATTTCATGGCGAAAAAAATATTTTCTATCAAAACGCCCTACTATTGTTTGGTGTACCGTTTACTACTATCAATACACTGGAGTTGAATAACATAAAAATCGTATGGTGGGTTTACTACAATCTACAACACTATGAGTATACAGATACGATTCAAGACCAGAAAAAATGTTTCACTTTCATAAATTTTCGGGTTTGTGTTTTCATGTTTTTGACAGGAGTCAATTATTTTTTGCTAGTGCTAAACCGCACCGAGCCATTTGTTGTATTTATGTACCAACATAGTTGGTGATAAAGAAAACTATTACACTATATCTGCCAGCATCGGGACGTAAAAAATTATCTTTAAATTTTGGAAACGAATTTTATAACAAAATGTGATTACGAGTACATTACGAAATGTTTCACAGTTGAGATAAAACCGGAAATTAATGCGTAATTTGCATTTCCTGCACCGAACCAAAATCGGCCATGAAGAAAATAATTTTAATTTATTTTGGTTATATTGTAATGCATAACAATAGTGTACAAAACTGATTTAGGTGTTGACCAAACTAACTACTCGTATCATCTTAAAATATTCTTTTATTATGTACCAAAATCCCACCAACACAAATTCTATATATGTATACCATCCTCAACTTCAATTGAAATTTGAACAATATTAAATTAAGGGTCAATTATTTACGGTCGAAATGAAATTTATTCGGAAAATGGAAATTTGATTTTCTCCATCTACATAACTCTCTATATATACCCACAATGGTCAGTTTGTATTATTGAACCAAAACAAAAATTAGGACGGTCGATATCTGTTTGGAATTTAATGTTCGTAAAAAATCTTTAATTGAAAAATTGGGAATATATTCCAATATATATGTTGGTAATTGGGTGTATGGATAAATTTAATGCCAATTCGGATTGTTCAAGAATATGTAGAAGCTTGTCTTGTATACAGAACGTGCATGTCAGCAAATCTATCACCAAATTATGCTAAATAGATTTGTATATTTTTGCTTACCAAAAAATTGGTAGATTATGGTCCATTCCTTTTAGTAACGTAATGCCATGTCAAATAGAATGGTGAATAAGCTGAGTAGAGCGTGCAATGTAAACGTAAACTTTGTCCGCGGTTCAATATTTTAAAATAAACAAAACACATCTCTGTGGCACTATTCTGGCAATTCCCCGGGAATAGGGAACTGGAGAAAGAATTTATATGTAATTTCTATTCAAATATTTTTTTCCGGCCTACTGAGGAGTAAAGTTTGTTGTAAATATTTATAAATTGGGAATAAAGTTTCCATACCTAAATTGGCAGGGAAAATTATTCCCGAACTAATTTTGTTTTCAACAAAATTAAGACTAATTTGTTACCTCAGTATGCCAGAAATTTTTTTTTTAAATAAAAATTACATATAAATTCTTTCCCCAGTTCCCTATTCCCGGAGAATTACCAGAATAGTGCCACTGGTGTAGGATTCGGTAAATCGGATATTGAACTAGATAAATTATTGAGAAGGTTCAGGGAGATAGAAGCGTCAATAGCTCAACCTCAGTTATCAAATTAAGAACACCAACTCCACCATCAT
Organism: Nephrotoma guestfalica; assembly: GCA_963691935.1. Classification (NCBI taxonomy): domain Eukaryota; kingdom Metazoa; phylum Arthropoda; class Insecta; order Diptera; family Tipulidae; genus Nephrotoma; species Nephrotoma guestfalica. Next base: position 254,551,061 of record OY829913.1, read on the forward strand.
TCTTAAGCGAATCATACCCTTGAAAAGAAATTTATAAGGCTTTTATTCATCAAGAACATCAAACATTGGGACACATGAAGAAAGTTGATGGCCCGTTATTAAGTTGTAGGAAACCTGATATTACTTACTGCGTCATGATGTGATCAAAACACAAGTGGTAAACCAAGCTTCTGGTGGTTTTCAATGGCACCTCGAAGACTACCACAGGAAAATAATTGAATGATTGTTTGGTGGTCGATGCTTCAATAATTTTCATTCTATTACAGAAGACTAATTTTGTTTTTTTTTTTCAACTGAGACGGATTATATACTCACTGGAGAGGTCACAGATGGACACAAATGATTCGCTAAAACCAAACATTAAATTGAGAAATGCAAACTGTTAAAGTTAGCCGAAAGTTTCCAGCCGAAAGGTAATGCAGATAGTGTATTTACTATCGCAACCGAAAGGTAATGCAGATAGTGTCTTCGCTATCTCAGCCGAAAGATGAGAATGCAGATATTGTTTTCCTCGCCAAGCAATGCATCCACTGCTATCCAATTTGCATTCATTTAGCATCCATTTTGTTGGGAAATTCTGATGGGGATGCAGGATGCGCTAATTCAATATATCGAAAATGCATTGAAAGGCCTGTCGTTCAATATTAACGTAAATTGTCATTTTGCCACTATAGATATTTCATCCCCTTCTTAATTTCTCCATGATTAGGTCGAAGTTTACTAACATTATGGCCTATCAAATGGTCATAGTGGCATCAATGACAAAGCACGATAGTCTTGAACGACAGGCCATTCAATTCATTTTCAATATATTGAATTAGCAATGAATTAGCGAAATTGTGCTAAATTACACCCCTGCATCCCCTTCAGAGTTTCTCCACGATTGGGCCGAAGTTGACCAACATTATCGCCAATCAAATACCCATAGTGGCATCAATGACAAAGCACGATAATCTGGAACGACAGGCCATTCAATTCATTTTCAATATATTAAATTAGCGATGAATTAGCGAAGTTGTGCTAAATTACAGCCCTGCATCCCCTTCAAAATTTCTCCACAATTAGGTCGAAGTTGACCAACATTATGGCCTACCAAATATCCATAGTGGCATCAATGACAATTTACGTTAATCTTGAACGACAGGCCATTCAATTCATTTTCGATATATTGAATTAGCGATGAATTACCGAATTTTCGCAAAATTACACCCCTGCGTCCCCATTAGAAATTCGCCATGATTAAGCCGAAGTTTACTAACATTATGGCCTACCAAATATCCATAGTAGCATCAATGACGAAGCACGATAATCTGGAACGACAGGCCATTCAATTAATTTTCAATATATTGAATTAGCGATAAATTAGCGAAATTGTGCTAAATTACACTCCTCCATGTTGACTCCAGTTGACCAACATTATGGCCTATCAAATAACCATAGTGGCATCAATGACAAAACACGTTAATCTTCAGCGGCAGGCCACGCAATGAATTTTTGATATGTTAAATTACCGAATTTTTGCAAAATTACACCCCTGCATCCCCATCAGAATTTCTCAATAAAATGGATGCTAAATGGATGCAAATTGGATGGCAATGGATGCATTGCTTGGATAGCAAAATCAATATCTGCATTATCATCTTTCGGCTGGGCTAGCGAAGACACTATATGCATTACCTTTCGGCTGGGATAGCAAAGACACTATCTGCATTACCTTTCGGCTGGAAACTTTCGGCTAACATTAATAAGGTGAGAAATGCAGGAATAAAACTCAACTACAATAAATGAGACGTGATTTTATATCAGATAAGTCATTGGTGTCGATTATACAACTCGCCGGATTGACTGCGGAGAGAGTTCCTTCAATCGACATTCGATCGGCATTTGAAATTATTTGTATTATTGAATCCGACGGAAATCTGCGTTATCGATCCGCAATGAAACTGCAATTTCACCAGTTGTCAAATTTTTATTGAATTTAAGTCACATATTCAGTTATAAAGTATTTTAGCCAATTTAAGAAAAAATAATTGTTTAAGAGCAAAAAAATAGTGGTTTTGATACATAATCACGGATACGATTGGACAGGAAGGAAACACGAAGAGCGCTGCGAAATATGTATCAAGACATTTTCCAGTTGTCAGATGTTAGTAAACATTTTCGGAAATATGGTTTTCTTTATGTAGAAAGCTTCAGATTAAGCAAAGCAGCTTTTAATTATGTTTTAAATGAAATGAAATCTAAATTATCACCTGTGGTTGAATCGTCCTCACTATCGCCCGAATTTAAATTGGCAGCGTGTCTACGATTTTTGGCAGAAGGCGGATACCAGAACGATGTCGGTCAGGACCACTTTGTTGGCATGGCACAATCAACAGTTTCGGTTGTGCTGTCGGAATGTGTGTTGATATGTGTGTTGATGGCACCATGATTATAAGAACTTGGTATCATAGTTTATTTTAATTATTTTTTATTGAATTTCTTTTTCCTTTTAGATATGTGACCGGTTCGAGGTAACCACGATTCTTTTGTTTGTCGGAACAGCGATGCTTCCGAATACTTTAAAACGATTTATAATGATTGGGATAGAAACCAAAAATTGCTCGGTAAGAATGCATTTTCATCTTAAAAATTGTTTATCGTGTTAATCGTTATATTTGTTTTTAAAAGCTGACCCTGGGTATCCCCTCTTACCTTGGGTTATTACTCCGTTCAAAAAACCCGGGGTTAATACTTCCAAAAGCTGCGTTAATAAAAGCCACAGTGCTGGCCGAAATATTGTCGAGCGTACACCTGATAAAGCTGTTAAAATTTTTAATGTGGCAGCTGCTCTGCATAACATTAGAATTCGTTTTAATGTCCCAAAGTATGAGCCAACTGGAGAAGTATTTCAAGACGGCGGTGAAACAACGTATGTGAAGCTGGCCCGAAAACCATCTCGAAAAGCGCCTTTAAAATTTAGGCAACTTACGCCAGAATACGAAGTTGGCGATGATATTGACTAACTGACTGATAATTGATTAACTTTCAGAACTCTTCCGCAATTGATGTAATCTGGAGAACAGGAAAATTTTTTGAAATACTCTTGCCAGAAACAATAAAGCAAAATAACCGAGTGATAGCGCAAAGTACGATTTGGTTGGATTATTTGGGAAAGATTGAAACGCACCCAACACTCAACATTATAATCGGTAATTTTTTATCTTCTGCGATATGATGATTGATGGCAATCGCGTGGAAATTTCAAACCGACCTGGAACTGAAACAGCATTACTACCGTTTAGAATGTATAGAATTCTCGCGGCGGTCGAAGTTCAGGTTAATCTATTACAAAGAGTCACATATCGCCTAGCGTCTTCATCTAATCAAGGTAGTCGATCCGTAAAACAGTTAGCGAATGATTACCGTAAACAACACCTAAAATCCGCACCAATTATAGATACAATTTTTTCGTAGATGATGTTGAAATGAAAATAAATTATCAGAGGCTATCGAGTGTCAAAATTAGTTGATCAATCTGATGAAATAACGTTGCTTCATTCTCAAAAAATGTAAGCCCAATTCTACTAGTTTTTGAATGGAATCAGACCAGACCACCAAAAAATTAACGGACTAAACATTGATGAACAAAAAAAATGAAACGAAGCGCTGGAATTAACCTGGGATTCAATTGTAGATTGTCTCTGTTATAAAATCAACCTACCGAAGAATAGTAACACAGCAACAAAGGGAGAAGTACTATCGAATTATTGAACCTTCCAATGTACTCATTAAAATATTGTTCCAAAGTCTATGGCTGCTGAAACTTGATTGGGACGTTGAACTACCTCTACAAAAAAATGGACGGATTTCCAAAAAACCCTTAACCATTTAGCCAATATCTCACATCACGTCTAATTCATAGATTCAGTGACGTATCCGAGAAAGGTTATGCTGCCGCAGTCTACTTCAAAACCAAAGGAACCAATGGGAAGTATACCATACGTGTTTAATTTAATGCTTCAAATTTCATGCAGTTGGGCGCATTGTCTTTCCATAAAAAATAATAAATAAAGGTTGCCCACAAGGCTAAATCTGGAGTCGCACCTCTGAAATAGTTTTTTCAACAGTAGTATGCAGGATGATGCCCAAGAAGTAGCATTCGCGGTCGACAAGGTTATGCTGTTTGCCGGCAAGGGCTGAATGGTTAATTGGTGTAACAGCAATAATATGGCGCAATCCTCGCCCAAAACCGGTAGTGGTTAGGAGTTTATTTTGTCCAAGGTGTCGTCAAAGGTATCGGAAAATTTTATTTGTCCGTTACTTCGTGTAATTTACGGTAATTCACACGAAATCGTATTATCGCGTCTTTTTTCTGAACAAGAATCACCGGCAAACTCCATGGGCTGTCTACTGCTGCTTCGCGAGCCGAATTCATCTTGTTCGATGACTGATTGGAGCAGTGATTCCTGTGTTGATTCTATATGTGGCAAAATAGTGGTTTTTTCAAATTCGTCACCATTAAGAGCAAACACATCGGTTAATCCATCTGCAACATCAAATTGTTCTGCCGACAGTTGGCAATATATTTGATTCCCTAAGCTGTATCGATGACCAAACGTTTTCTAATTACATTTGTTGATGAGCTTACGTTCAAAACACGTAGTGGTACTAAATATGCAGGAACTTCATTAAGGTTCTCGCACACAGCAACCCGTTATTATTGACATTCGCAGGTTCCACAATTCCAATCTTGGTATCTCAAAGGCCAATTCTTTACTGTAACTCGCAGGGGTATCTCCACGTTACGCCATTTTAGTACCTGAATATTACTGGAAGTGTACTCTCTCCTTTCACTATCGCAGATTCATCTGTTATTGTTAGCAAGTGATAACGCACAGTTATACATTAAACTGTTCTGAATCTACCACATCAGGGCGACCCATCGATTACGAAACTGCTGTTTCCAGTGTAAAGATGTTCACGCTGTTCCAATAAGTCAATAGTAGCGACACTTTTGTAATCCAGTGTTTACGGTGTTTTTGTGGTATTTTCTCCCAACAACCAGCTTATGCCCTTCAAAACTGATGTAAGTTAGTTTTCCGGATCCATGCCCACTAAATAAGACAAGTGTTCCTTCTCGTTGAACGTCTAACTGCCTCATTTCTTCGCGTTTCTTGCCTCGAACGTCAGTTTCTCTCGGGCGCTGTGTACTTGGCTGATTACAATCCATTATGTAATGTCCGGATTGCTGGCATCGGAAACAACGGACGGGGAACGCGTCCACTGTTAGTCCGTTCATGATTTAATAATAATTCTCTAACGTGTGACTGCCGTAAACTTTGAAATTTTCAAATGGGATCTCGAAGGTTTTAAAGTTCCCCTTAAGCTTCCGGCAAGTAATTCTGTCGAAAACGTTAAGCTAAAATAAGCTAAATAAGCTAAAATAAGCTCCTGGCTGATTTGTCCTTCAAATTTATTGAGCTAGCTATCGACTTTTTCCTCAAAGGACTTTATTTCTTCTCTAAGCTCTTTAATTTGAAGATGCCAAGCCCGACATGTTTGGTCGCGTTTTTCATTCTGCGCGTTCTGCTGTTTACGCAGATCAGCAAGCGGACCGCCTTGCTCTATTTTCAGTTCTGCCAAAATTGGGCTATACTGCTCGCCTTGCTGGTTTATTTTCGCATCTTGCTGATGTAGTTTGGCATCAAATTTAGTGGCCATTCATTTTTGGAGCAAGAATGCTTGCACCATATTTCCCTCCAAGGCTGGTTTCTGTTGTTCAAGAGTATACGGCAGTACTGAAATGGTTGTTTCCGTTTGATCAATAACTACGGTTCTCTCATTTTTTACTTTTTCTTCGTAAGGCTGAATCTTCTGCTCATCGTTTGCGGTAACTGGCGGCATCCCTGATCGCCTTGATATCGGCGATGATTATCGCGAGCTACGCCCTTAGATTTTTTACCATTAAAGTATTTACAAAATCTCACTTCTGATACCAAAAGTTCGATACGAATTCGTATACCGTATTTTGAAAATAAAACACTAAACGTTTTATGAAGTTACAAACTTTATTTCACAGCACCTTTAATTTCAATAATTCACTAATTTCAATTTTTAACTGCGGTTCACTAATTCACTTTTACTTTTATTTTCCGCTGTTGTTACTTTTTACTTCCCAAATTGTTCGAGCTTCTGGAAATGTTGCGTATTGCAATTGTAAATCACTTGCCTGTAACTGTAGCCTTAAAAGTCTACGAGTATCATAGTGCAAACCACAATAACGAAGACTGTAGCAGCCTCGAGGTAGGAGCACGATTGCTCTTAAATTCGCATATCCTTGTTGGTTTTCTTTAGCAAATTGTGGAAGCTGGATAACTTTAAAGGTCAAGACCTTAGTAAAAGAAAACTCAGGGTTCAAATTTGTTAAATGAAAAATTTTTTTGACGAAAAGTTTTATTTAGTATTTGCGATAAAATTCGGTTGCATAGAGTCCCAGACTTAATCTTCTTAAATCGAAATCGTATTCAAAATTTTGAAATTTTAATTGAACTGTCAAAAACAGACAAATCCCATACCTCTCATGTATAATAGCAACATCTTTCACCAATAAAATCAGTGTACCAATTTGTATTATCTTCTAACTTCTTAAGCAAAAAATTTTTACTTGACCAAATAGACACACACACACATACACATTTGAGAATACAGCAATAAATACAATATTACATGAATATTTTCTTTTTTTTTATTCAATTTTCATTTCATCAAAAACCACTTATACTTTTCAAAAAATATGTCCCTTGGAATCCTTTTTTTGTCGACATCTTCCTTTCTTTTCCCTAACCCTACCCCGTACAACTTATGTATCCATATACGAAATAAAATTATTTATCATTCTTTAACCTGTGCTGTGTTGAAATAAAAAAATTCGGTATATAGGAAAATGTCTCCTCCGTATAGTTTTCGCCATGAATTTTCCGCACTCTTCTTAGTTTTCCCGTTATTCATATTTTTTATGATGACGACGATGAAAAAATCAAGGAACACAAGAAATATTACATATTATTATGTATACATACATATATTCGCATAAAATGCTGTGGGGATTTTTTTTTATTTTTTGGTTGAAGTTGAAAATTTTCAAGAACCTTATATTCTGACGAAAAACAATAAACAAAAAAAATTCTTTTGTCGGATGGAAAAAAATGAAAATTGATAATAAGAAACGTTAAAGAAAAGAATGTAAATTGCTTCCAAAAAATGTTGTAAATAAATTTTATGTGTATATGGACTTCATGTTCGGATGTGATATGTGGAAGGTGAGGAGTTTCAGATGGAAATTCTATGAAGCAATGAAAATCGATCTCCCATTCGTTCGTTAGTGTTGAAAAATCAGCGAATTATATATTTTAGAATAGTTTGACCACAAACTGCAGAGTATTCTTGAAACTTTTGTGAATACTTGCCTTGTCAGTCGCATAACGCTATAAAGTTGCTAATTCGCGCGCTCAAACCATTGTAACAACTCAGGTTATATTGATTTAATTTTTTTATCTAGAATGAGGAAAATTTTAATTGAAACTTTATTTATTCTGGCCCTACTCTCACCTAAGCCTGTTGATTCTATGTTTCGCGCACTGAATTTCTCGACTTGATGAACTACGGAGTTTGTATATAGGAAGTGAGGATGAAGTATGAACTATTCAATGTAGTTTCTTTTGGTTGTAAACATTTCCATCGTTATTCCCAAACAAGTTGAGCTTCCTCGAAACGCTTCTTTGTTACCTCTAAAGAAGCCATTCAAAGGTCCTTACGTAGCGTAAAATTTCTTGTAATTTGTATCAAAACATATGTGTGCCTTTTGTGTTTTAATGCCAGACAGGACAGGAATAAAGAAAATGGACCCTAATCTTTCACCACTTTCACAGAAGCCATATGATTCTAAACATATTACAGTATGCATCAACCAAGTCAAGATCTCCTTATGTCAGATACTTTATCGCTATCATCTTAGGATGAGATGGAAAACTCAGGCTTTTACTCTTACGACTTAGCTTGGAGCTGTCAGTGAGAAATTTCATCTTCGATTTTCGGTACCAAACCGCTCTTCCTCTCTAACCAAAATTACTAACTAACTCCTAAAGCGAATCTAGTGTCCTATTAAGAGTCATTTATACTGACCTACTGCTGAAAGTAGCACATAAGTATTGACCGCCATCTGCCTACCAACAATATCAACCAGAAACAGGTAAAATATAACCTCAAAAGTGCGCTAAGTGTCGTCAACGAAACAGCGAATCCGTTTCAATAGCAGTCAAATACAGCAAGAACGTATACCAAAAGAAGAAGCAGAAGCAATTCTGCAACCGATATCTTCAACGTCAGTAGCAATGCAAACGATGGACATTCTAATTTAGAAAGAGAAAATTAAGCACTAAAACAAAAATTGAAGACATGGAGCTTCCAATCTCCAATCTACAACGCGAGTTAATCTGCCTGAAAACAGATAAAACAAATTCAAACCCGGAAAATAAAACCTTAAACAAAGAAGCGTCGGACAACGAAGTACAACCTAAAAGAGACAAGTCGCAGAAGACTAAATACTCAACAGACGAGGAGGAGGTAGATAGGGAAACTAACAGGATGTTAAAGAAGGGAAAAGCTAAACAAAATAAGAGAATTAAAAAAAGAAAATCTGAGTACTCTACCAGAGGTAGAAAAATCACTCGAACGGCAACCAGTTCGACTAAATGAAGCACAGCCAAAAGTAAAAGACCCTCTACCGATTTTTTTAGGAATAACTTACTATTCAGAAATCCAAAGTGTAATGAGTACTGTTATGGAGAAAGAGTACAAAATCATTGTTCTGAACAATATTGAATGGAAGATTAACACTTCCAATCCACACGCATATAAAAACTTGTCAATGAAGCTGAATATTTTTCGGTATACGTACGAAAATAAAAACGATCGTCCCATTAAGGTCATGGCAAGAGGCCTACATCCAACCTGTGAAAGTAATTCAATAATGGAGGACCTAGAAAGTAAAGGATTTAAAATCCTTGATGCCGTGAACATTATTAAAAAAGAGAGACGTAGCGGAGAGAACCGATCGAAATCCGTTTCAAAAAAAGGACTTCCACCGTTCATGCCAACGATTGATAAATCCTAGCAAATAGAAAAAAATTACAATATAACTGGCATACTCAACATGCGAGTAAAGATCGAAGCTGTTAACAGAGGCAGTACAAGAATAGTACAATATAAAAAATGCCAAGGTTATAACCATACTCAACGATATTGCGCGCGCGAACCAATACGTGTCAGATGTGCTGGAAAGCACCCAACACAAACTTGCAAACTATCTAAAGAAGAACCAGCAAAATATTTAAATAGTAATGGGCAGCATCCAGCCAGCTACCGAGGATGTGAGGTTACCAAGCTGCTACAGAAAATGAGAGATCATGCACGCAAACCCCATCCAAGTGATCCAAACAAGGATCGAGCAAGAAATGAAGTACATATGCGTAGGGAGAGTTATACATATGCGTAGGCCTTTTCAAATTCGAAAGAAAATGAAACCAACGGTACCGAAAATTTCAAAAACACGTCCAATCAATTTCGAATAGCCTTGAGGAACAGAATAAACTAAAGACGTTAATTCTGAATCGACTCATCTGCTGGAAATATCAAGTTCCAAAACAAATAATGCCTGCAATACATTGTTCAATTCATAATTCCGGAGCAGAAACCGGACATCAAAACTACTCATTAAGAATAGCCATATAGCCATATGGAATTTAGGAAGTAACTTCATTATTGGAGGCGACTTTAATGCAAAAAATATCTTCTGGGGTTCAAGATTAACCTCTTTAAATGTACTGGCAACGTACTGGCCATCTGATCTTAACAAAATCCCAGACCTTATAGTAGAGGAAAAAATAGAACTTCAAGTGCCAATCAAAAGTGAAAATGAAATAGAAGAAGAACTAGACAGGCTCCATGATATGATACAATGGTTGGCTTGGGAATACACCCCCAAATTCCCCCAGGAAAGAAAACTCCGTTATTTACCCAATAGAAATAAGAGAACTAGTGCTGGGAAAACGAAAAGCATGAAAGAAATTACTGACTACGCGTGCGCCGTAAGATAAAACCACCTTAAACAACTTGTGCATCAAGGCACTCATTAAAGCAGTGAAAAACGAAACAATTGGAAAATACCTTTGATTTCTAGCTTCAACTAAAGATACTGACTATTCCCTCTGGATAGCAACAAAATGGTTAAAACGACCAAAAACTCAGATCCTCCCAATCAAAAACGATGGAACATGGGCTAGGATCGCGAAAGATAAAGCTAATCTGTTTGCTGAATATCTCGAAGTTACATTTCAACCTCTAGGCCGGCAGACCATTAACGAAAACACTACTGATCCACCCAGAACATCTGACTTCGAAGATATCAGGCCTGTAACATTGAAAGAGCTTAAAGCTGAAATTACGAACATAAAAGCAAATAAAGCTCCTGGTTACGATCTGATAACAGGGCAAATAATAAAAGAGCTGCCTGAAAAAGGCACCCGTAAATGATTGCACATAATCAATGCGATCACAAATTCACTTCTACCAACTCTAGCAAAATTGTTTGAGAGTCTGTTGCTCAAAAGATTGAAAAGAACCATTGAACCAAGAAACCTTATCCCAGAATATCAGTTTGGTTTTAGAGAGAAACACTCAACTAATGAGCAAGTTCATAGACTTACAGATGCCATACTATATGATTTTAAAATCGTACATAGATAATCGCCATTTTCGGGTGAAATATGAAGAGGAATACTCCGAGCTAAAAAAGATTTCGGCAGCAGTCCCGCAGGGTAGTGTTTTGGGACCTACTCTTTACCTGCCATACACCAGAGATTTACCTCAATTAAACGATGTTATCGTTGCAACATTTGCTGATGATACCGTAGTTCTCTCTGTAGGAGACACTATCGAGGAATCGACAACGCATGTGAATTTTACTAATCTAAAAGTTAGCTACAAACCTATAATCATTAACGCTGACCGTATGCAAATAAGGCTAAATATCTAGGGATGACCTTAGATACCAATCTCAGATGGAAAGAGCACGTTAAAAAGAGAAAAGATGAACTTAATATTAAATATCGAAAAATGTATTGGCTGCTCGGCAAAAATTCGGAATTGTCAACCGATACTAAATTGGTGCTAAAGCCTGTATGAACTTACGGCATTCAACTCTGGGGCTGTACAAAGAAAAACTTAGTCAGTAATCTTTGATAGATCAGTTACCGTTGTGTCAAACCATGGCACGCTTTGCTAAATTATAAATAAAGATTGTTAAAAAGGCTAAATTTTGGGGTTTCGCCTCTGGTATAGCTCTCTTTGTCCGCAATTCAAGATTGAGGATTCAAGATTGATTCAGGAGAAAGTGCAGAATGCCATAGACAGAATGATTAATTTATGCAATAGCAACAAAATGGAGCTATCCTTCTCCAAAACCGTTATGCTTCAACTCATAGTATCGCTTGACATTAGGACGCCACTTTTAGCGGCTGTTAGTGGAAGGAGAATACAGATGGTATCATCGGTAAAGTAGTTAGGGGCTGATTTTGATGGAAGGCTCTGTCTAACCGCACGCACGTTTAAAGTGGGGTTTGGAAAAACCTTGGCTACGATATACGAAAGCTTAGTCAATTGCCATCATCGAAGAACACTAATGAGCGCACAAAAGACGATTCTCCTTGGTATAACTGAAGCGTATAGGGTAGTTTGAATCGAGTCGGTTCCTGTCCTAGCAGGCGCCATTCCAATCGATATATTGTTGAGGGAACGATTGGCTAAGTACAAGATAAGGAAACGAAGAGAAGTTAGTTAGGGAAACGTTCAAATTCTATAAGCAACCAAATAAGGCCAAATATACTGAGTAAGCATAAAAGGGATATTCTAAAAGCGTGCCCAGTTGGCAAGATATAGGTCGAACCTATCGAGTGTCGACAGAATCAACGGCTACTTACAGTTACATGCCGATTACGCAAATGCTACCTGACACAATTAGTTGCGAATGTGGTAATAGTACGGAAACGGCTGACCATATACTATTCGGTTGCATTCTCGCCGATAGTGCTAGAAATCAGTTATGTAGAGAAGCAAATTTAGTCTGGCCAGCTAGCAAGCTGGTATTTATGTTGCCCCATTAACGTCAGTGCGTTAGATCATTATATTTTGGCATTTCCAAATTTTATGTAAGGAGTTTATTCTACAGCATTTTAATGAGGTTATAGGGGAGTGTAAAGCCTGGGTTAAACCCCCAGTAATGCAATTAAAATTTGCAAATTATTATTAATATTTATTTTTGTTATTTTAATTTACATAACGCTGGTTTTGTATACAGGGTGGGTTTTTTTAATAAATTATAGGCTTTTATCTCGGAAATGGTGCACGGTAGGATTTTATTTAGTGTTAAAAGAGAAAATTGTATTGCTGTAATGCAGATCAATTTTTACCCATATCTCAGAAACTATCTGAACCACCCAAAAAAACTTTCGACAATATCTCCAAAACTAAAAAGTTTAATGGTCATTAAAAGGTATTTTAATGGTAGTTTTCTCCTATCTTGCACCGTCCTCGAGATAAAAGCCTGGCATTTATTAAAAAAATACTCTGTATATGGATATGTAAGTGCCCAATTAAACATAAAATGAATAAGAATTTAGTAGATGAGTGTGCTCGTTCCGGATCTGATGCGGTGGCATATTTCCGGCTATGACTCAGGAGCGATGGAAGGTTATATTCTAGGGGAAACAGTAATCTAGATTTAACCGCCTTCAAATCCCGCCAATCTAACCCGCTTACGGATTCAATCGAACGATGGGCAAATAATGACTAAAATACTTGCAATTTAGTAATAAAGAAATATTGTTCAATGCAAGAAACGTACGACTACTCGCGAAATCTCGGATAACATATAGTTCGACTAAGGGAGACGCATCCTTTCGCAAACCCAATATTGAACGGTATATCAATATGTGATGTAATAAAGCCAACATAAATATAAGCTAAGGGAAAAAATGATATAGTTTATACCAAAGCTAGAAATAAAAAATGGCACTTAGCTGTAGGATTCAGCATACAAGACCAAGCTTGACTCAACTTGTTATTCTAGTCCACTCACACACGTATTCATCTTCACTTAACACATTTTTTTCACCATAATATTATTACAAAACAACCGAAATCTTAATCAGAAATAATAAAATAATTATTTCAATAAATTAAATAAAACAAATAAATTATATTTGTTTGAGACCACACTGTAACACTTAAACAATCGCAGATCTCGACTAATTCTCTTCGCTTATCGGTCAACCGGTTCGACACCACCAACAAAAAATATGTGCAATATGATTGGTCCTCAATTTTATGATCAAAAAACAACTCAATAAAATTATTTTGAACAAGTTTCTGAGCACAGGGTAAACAAACCGAACGTGAATTGCAACGCATCCACCGCTGAAGTACATAATTAACGAATACGTTACACATACAGAACTCGGACCAATAATATAGAATACGAAAGTCGCAGTGGGAATCTGATATAGGCTCGGCCTGAGTGCCATTTCCATAATTTATTCAAGACAGTGCCCAGAAGTCATACTTCATAAATCAGTGTGAGTTTAGTGCCGTTTAAAATAGTAACAGGGCTAACATTCTGGATTTTCTATTTCTTAATGAATAAGACGAAATCTGTTTTGGACGCGTTGAGCCCCCAAACTACATCTGCTGCACCATTTTATGATCAATCACTCCCAATCCCTTCTCTAAAGTTCTAGCAGTAATCCGTTGATTACCATGTTCCAGGACCTTTAACCATCTGTCTTCTAATGGAGGTTCATCCATTTCGGCGCTATCAACCCTCCCAATTGTAGCACACGATTCATTAATCTGGTTTCCGAGTGATCGACCTTCACCCGAGACAATGTTCTCATAGTTTGCACTATGGAATGGAATGCTGTATGAGTCGGTGCGGCAAGATGTTGCACCGTCAAAATCCAAAATGTAAGAAGCAGAAGAATTTTAAATGTTTGTCTTCTTGCCTAACATAACTGCAAACCACAACCCAAACTGGTTCTGCAAGTTTTAAAATTTGTAATTGTGCGGCACCAAAAATTTCGGTACACCCTATACCAAAACATGTTTCGTTTAGCATAAACGTTCGAAATGCCATCTCTTGCACGATGGCTTGGTGTATGTGTAGGTGCGTTTTACATGATTGATGAATCAATACGATTTTTATGCATCTCTAAATAATTTGAATGTAGAGTAGAGTGGCCAGACCAAAATTCCTAACTTGGGGTACTCTTAAATTAAGGTTTCATTTTCAAAGTTAATCCAAAAAATTCTAAACTTTCTTTTATAGGGTAGGAGTAAGTGTGGAAATGTGAGGGTTTCGATGTACTGTCTGACTGTGTGTCGGTCTGTGTCCTTTCTGCAGCCCAAGTCGATTGACTTGTTTTAATTTCATACTTGGGCATTTTCATGTGTTGAGGAGTTGCAAGTGGGGTTTTGGCGGAGGTTGACACACCGTACGTGGCAGCTTATCTTATCTCGGAAGCGACGATTTTGGTAGTAAACTATTATTTTGCCATCTTTCAGCCGCTCTGCGCCCCAAGTGGGTTGACTGCTCAGTATGAAACTTCATACCTAACAAAAACCTCCAAAGTTAGGTTGGGAAAGGTGGGATTTGGAGCATTTGGAGCTTTTTCGTTTTTGGCAATATTTTGGTATAGCATTTGCGAGGGAGTCGGTTAGGAATGGGTCGGTGTCTGGTCCTGATCATTTTCCATAATTGACTAATTTTTATAGAAACCGTTTTTTGTGGGAGCTTGTTGTTTGCATCTGCATTGGGAGATGCAGGACTTTCCTGGAACTTTCTGTTTTTATGCTAGTGTTTTTTATTCTATGGGATTTACGAAGAGGCCAAGCGGATTCTAAATTGACCTGGCATCTTAATTGATCCAGCATATTTTTCTGGAATTTGATCGGAAGTGAAGAATTTTTATAAAAGCTGATTATTTTTGCAATGATTTGTTTCCGAAATAAACTTGTTTTGCGCGGCATACACACACAAACACAATACTTGACCAACACTTCTACTTAGCTGGAGAGAACAGGGAAAGCAATACGATATCAAGGGTAAAGAGGTTGTTATGAAAATTTTGTACAGGGTTTTGGCATGTGAACTTCATGAGAGTCAGATGGTGGGAATTTTAAAATTCCTTGGTTGCCTTTAGCCGCCATAGTGTTCAAGTGTTGTGATTAGCATATATTCGAGATTAGGAAGGATCGGATGTTGGCTAGAACATAAATGAATTTTTACAAAGCGACAAAAGATACAATTTGTCTTGTTGGACATTTTATACTCCCGTTCATTAGCTAGAAGCAATGTTAAGCTTAAGTCATAACATTATGTAACAAATCTTTGTATTGCGGATAACAAAGCGGCAGATTACAAAAATTTATTGAATTTTTGAATTAGGGTATTTTGCAAATTGGTTGTGAGAAAAGGGGTATAAGGTTAAAGGGTACGTCTGCTCACCCTATTGTAGAGGGTTATTGAAATTGTTGTGTAACTAATATATTTTTTAATTTATATTGGTCCCTTCCTCAAATCTCTAATAATAAATCTAAGGCTCGTCTCGTCAGTGATCAAATCCCGAGCCACTCCAGTATTTTCAACTTGGTTGAAAGCCTTCTACAAACTTTCTGGTATGTCACTAGTTCCGCTCACCAATGTACTGGTTTTGTCTTCCCCTGGCCGTAGTACAAGGTTGGTGATAACGACCATCATGCATTCCAGTTTTCAATCTGTCTCTATGGGCTTAGGGACCACCGATGTAAGGATCGTGTCCCTATATATGTTCCACAATTTGTTCTTCTATGGTTCTTGAAGCCTTCCGAGTAGCAAGGCGATTGTCTGTTAAAAAATGACAGACTACTTTCATTAATTAATTAGTCCCTGCTCGCCCAGATTGGATGAATTGCGCCCGGACCACATCTTGTTAGAGCACCGATTTTTCTTATACCTGCAAATAAAATATGTAGCACCCCATGGTTTTTTGGTTGTGGCTTCTTTCTTCGGTCCATATATACACTAAATACCAACCAGATCTTGTAGACACCTACGTCTAGGAGAAGTAGAAATAAATCAACCTGAGTAGATGTGCAAAGAGACGATTTTTTCCTTCAGAAAGCCGCCTAAGCAGCGTTTGATGGAGGTTGATCTGAATTCGCGAATTGCGAATCTCCCATCCCTTAGAATCCGAGGAGTGTTCTTCGTCAGAAATCTAAAGCCAAAATTAATAACACAGTTTATGTTTGTAGGAAAGAGCTATATTTATCACGGAAATATAGTCTCTCCCTGGAAGATGATTTTTTAATTTGCTGGGGTTGCAAGTTTCAATAGTCCTCGGGATTTAATCCAGATAGGTATGCTTAGAATTTCCTGTTCACTATAACACACCAACTTCAGCTAATTCCTTCTTGTATATCCATCCATGCAGTCAGCTTTCGTGTCTCCAAATTGTGGAAACAAATATGGAACTCATGCTGCAAAACATGACTAGTCTAAAGCAGCTGATAATTAACAATCAAATATAAAAATAATTGGAAACGGAATGCTAATTGGGTATAGCGCAATATAACTTAGAACGCCATATTGATATTAGTCTGACCTCTGAAACAAATTTTAAAGGGGGGCTTTTAAAATTTATTGGTAACAAAATTTACGACAACCAACGTTCTAGAGCGAGAATGAGACACCAAGAACTCGCAAAGTGATGGGAGCAGCATATGCAGGCACCTAGAATCTGCTTATAAGAAAGGTCAGGAGATGTGTAAAATCTGGAAAGGAATGTATACATAAAATATACTGGTTTGTGTTTTCAGAAAACGCAAGAATCTTAACCTCAATTTATAATAAAATTAACTCACAAAATATAAATCCTGCAGCTAACACATCGCCTTAAAAATTCCCGGTCTAACAAAGAAAACGATACAATCAGTCCAAAGCCTCTCTAACATTTCGATGACTTTTTTGTAGAACGATTTATCTTTGCCTTCAAAATAAGCTTGTCTTCATTGGAGCCAAATCTCTTTTCTTGGAGCTTAGTTTTGAGGTGTGCAAACAAGTAATAATCGCTGATGGGAGCCAAATCTGGCGAATACGGTGGATGTGGAAGCAATTCAATTTGCAATTCGAGCAATTTTCCGATTGTGGCGATCGATTTGTAACATGGTGCATTGTCTTGGTGAAAGAGCAATTTTTTTCATGGAAAAATGTTCGTGCAAAATATGACCAACACGTCCCTTTGATATCTTTACAATGTCCGCTACCTCGCGCAGCTTCACTTCAATTCTTTTTATGTTTTCGCACAGAGGGTGGTGCATCATCGGTGATTGTACGACCACGTTTAAATACAGCATACCAGTTGATGGTTGAAGATGGTGGACTTTCCTGGTGCAGAGTCCGGATGACACTTATCATCTTCTTTTCTTTGGATTGTTTTGAAGTTAGCAAAAGTAGCGTCACTAGAACAACAGTGACTTGTAAACTTAATGATCGAAATGTCATGAAATTTTACAGCTAACATTTGAAGGTTGGTAAAATTTAAAAATCATATGGGTTTTAAATTTGTGGCACCATCTTTGTGTCAAACCGGGAACATTTCAGGCGATGTAATGCTTGATGATGTATTTAAGAAATTGGCTGTTAAAATATCTATCGAGTTCGGAATTGATCTGCTTAAATCTTGCTTCGTCAAACGTTATTTCTTCTTGACCATTGATGCTTTCAAGATATTGATTGAATTCATTTGCATTTATTATTATGAAGTTAACGGTCACAGTGTTTTTTGTATGGCAATTGTTATTCTGTGTTAGCTCCTGAATGTCCAATAGAATTTTCACTGGTTTATGGAGTACATCATTTTAGATAAATGGTGATAATGGTTGAGATATATTAAAGGTATTTAGTTCATTAGTGAAGATTAAATCCAAAATTCCTCCACCTACATTTCAAACGATTGATTGCACCTGAGTATTGCGACAATGAACAGTAGAGACACTTTAAGTAAAACACAATTGTCTTCATCTTCATGGGCCCATTGGATATATGGGAGACTAAGTGCAGGAATGATATCCGAGGGTTTTACATCGTATTTTGCATACAGTTCGCTTCCAGAATGAGGACGAATGTAAGATATGTAAATGAAGCGACATATTTTTTCCAGGTAAATTTTTACACATAATTGCTCAAATGAAGATGGAGAAGTTCAAAATTTTTGATTGACAGATTTTTCCTGAATGGTTAAAAGAACTCCTCCTTCGTATTTATTCCACTCTAACACTACATAATCGTTTGGGAAAAACTCAGAGCTGAGTTTTCCTGGATGGAAAGATGTTTTGCAAATTGCATTAACCAGATGATTTGTTTTAAGACAAAGTTGTGGACAGTTGCTGTTTTAGATGACATTTTCTTCACGTTTTGGAGGTGATGTACAGGAACTGTGCGAACAAATGGAGTTTTCTTCACTGATGGAATAGCACAATGGAAAATATTGTATTGAATATTTATCCTGAATCACGTATGATCTCTGTTGTCACCGCATTAATTGGCTTTGGTAGCAGTCTTTTAAAAATAAAGTTGAATATCCTGATTTTATGTTAAAGAAAGATTTGAAATTACGTGATTGGGTTATTTCTCGAATGTATTACATCAACAGGTGTCAGTTACGTGCCGAATGAGTTATTTGCAGTTTCATCAACTGCAGGTACGTTGTCGTTTAGATATAATATTCTCTTGAATAGCAAGCGATCTACCACTACATTGGTCATTGGTGCCAGTGTAAACCGTACCGTAAATCTGGTACGTTGGCCGAGTGTGGGTTTTCCAGTTAGAGTTGGAAGTGGTAATGATGTTGCCGTTTGCTCGAGAGTGCTGTCGTCGATTTTCTGTTGAATTTTGTTTCATGGCTTGTAATAGATTGGATAGTTGCTGGTTGGCTTCTGCTGTCTCAGTTTCTTTAAATGATTTGTCAAGTAATGAATATGATGAACATGATACCTGCACCCCATCCATTACGAATTTTAAGGCCTTTTTTACGTCACCGGGAAATTTATGCATTAGTTGTTTAACAATTATCACATTGCACTCGAAATACTGCTTTTCAATGGACATCTTCTTTTCTATCAATATTAAGAACTAACAAAAACAATCAAATTGTTTTCGTGGAATGTTCGACATGAACGACAGTTGAGTTTAAACTGAAGATAGGGTAGGAAGATTAAAGGTACTAGTTTCAATAAACCCCGAGATTTAATCCAGATGGGTATGCCTGAATTTTCCTTTCAGCTGCTGCCTACTTGAAGAGGTCCTCTGCTCTTTGACCGCACATCAGTCAGCTTTACATGCTTTATATGGTAAATATATGGTAAACCCGTAACCGTGTAGATGGGAAGTGATCCCGAATATTCTCTCACTACGCCGATGACAGCTAAAGTCAGAACTAGGCCTCTTATTTCGTCACTGAAGGAAATAAACCGTCTCAATGACCCAATTAACAAATCTAAGCAAATTGTGGCAACAAATATGAAACCGGAACTCTGGCACCCATTTTACACAAATGAGCTTTCTAAAATTTATTGGTGACAAAATTTACGACACCTAACGCCCTAGAGAGAATAAGACACCAAGAACTCGAAAAATTGCGGAAGATGTATCATATACACAGGCAACTAACATCTGTTTAGAAAAATGGTCAGGAAATCTACAATATCTGCAGCCCGTGCCAAAACTCTGGGAGATAAATTCCTTGCAGAAGGCTTTACTCCAAGTAAATCCAATTTACTGCCCAATTCCCATAGCCGTATCACTTTAAATAACTTAAAATACTAAAATAAAACTATATTTAGACACGATTTAATGCAATAATAAAAATGATGTTTATATTTGATGGATGCGATAAAAAATATTATCACTTGAAAAAATTCGTAAGATGCAACTATGAGAATAAGAAAATGTAGACGACGTGGCTGTAGTCACATGAAGTGACGTAATACGACTATGGGAATTGGGGTGTTAGCTCCAGATTAATATCACCAAACGGTAAGCGCTGTAGGAATGTATAAATAAAGTATCTATACACTTGTTTGTGCCTTCAGAAATTATACGAATCTTAACGTCAATTTATATGATAATTAACTCATAAAATATAAACGCTACAGTCATAAACACAATTACGCGTAAATCCCGTATACTTGCTTGATTTGTGTTCAGCAAACTTTTATAAGAATATAAAACTATAATTTTCAGTTAAAATTCGGAATATAGCAACGCTGCTAGAATAGCTGAAATTTAAGAACCATTCCTTCAAGAAAGATATACCTTATATCCAAAAATGATTTAGAACCAAATGGAAAATTAAATGCCCAAATAGTAAACCAAGATCTAATGTTATGTGAAACATTATACATTTTTAATTTATCTAATTAGGAAAACCCAAATCGACAATTAGAACGTAAACCAAGTTATATTCACATACAAATAGGCCTAATCAAATGCCCTATTACAATATTTTGAGCCTTTACTTAATCAGTAATATTCGATGTTGATTCTGCTATCAGAAATGTGTGGAGCATAAAACTATTTAATTGGTTATTTAAATTTCTTGAAATTGGCCTTTAATTTTTCTAAAGCTAGCCGATCCCATCGTTTCAGTCAGAAGCGTTTGAGCCCAAAATTGTTTAATAGAACATTTTTGGGATAAAATTAGCAAATATGTATTTAAATGGGATGTTCTCTGAATTGGCCATGTTGTATTGCACTTAAAAAAAATTGAGCATACTGGTAAATTTGTTCCTTTACCGGCCATGTTGCCGACTTTTTCTTGTTGTCATTGTTACTAAACGCAAGTTTGAGTTTAACATTAACTTCAACTGTAAAATTGCTAAAAAAAACGTCTTTAGACATACATTTTGTTCAAACTGTTCCAACTTAATTTTCCATTTTATAATCCGTTTAATTCGTGTTTTGTTGTTGTTAATAAGCATAAGTTGAAATGCCACCAAGGAATTTTTTGCTTTATTTGAAATAAAATAAAAATAGTAATAATAATAAACTACGGTGATTGAAAACAGCGCATTACACTTAAAAATGCGTTTACAATTTTTTTTACCATTTACTATTATATTAATGTTAGAAAATGAAATAAAAGAAATTGAAGTACCAACTTCAAAATACAAAAAAAAAACGAACGAAAGCAGAAAACAATAGATTGACTGTATAAAAGAAATAAAAAATTGTAGTCGTGTATGCGATTGCATTAAAAATTCATAGTGGCAAAAGTAGCCGTTACCACTTCAAAAATTAATCGATTTATGAGAATAAAAAAATCATATTTTTATTTGTCAAATAATTAAAAGAATTATTTTCTCACCGTACTTTCTTTTATTTGCGTTTTTTTTATCTAATTGTTCAAAATCTGTGTACATAAATCTTAATTAAGAGCAAAACTATCATATAAATAAATGTAATGATTAAAAATATATTTTTTGTTTAAAATATATTATTTAAAATAATTAATTGCGGTTATAATCTCTGCGATTGTTGTACTGTGACGAAGATGAACCACGATTTTGATAATTATTTGAATTATTGCCACTATTGTTATTTGAATTGTTGCCGCCGAATCGTGGTCGCTGATACGATCTGTTATTGTTATCGTTATTACCTTGCCGCCAATTATTATTACTATAATTTTGTCCCTGAAGACCACCGCCATCACCACCAGTTGTGGCTTCGCGATTTCCTTGCCGCCAATTATTATTACCATAATTTTGTCCCTGGTAACCACCGCCATCACCACCAGTTGTGGTTTCGCGATTCCCTTGCCGCCAATTACCGTTATCACCACCAACGCTGCCGCCTCCACCTCCGCGGTTTTGTTGAAATTCATATCTTCCGCCTCCGCCCCCGCCTCTACCACCACCTCCTCCCTGATACGAATTACCTCTAGAATTGTTTTGATAGGATCCGCCGGAGTTAAATTGATTGCCGCCACGATTATTTTCTGCAATTAAAACAAAAAGGAAATGGTAAACCAATTTAGATTACGTGAGATATCAAAATTACTACTTAAAACTTCTCAATTTTTTTTTTTTTATTAGTTCGTTAGAAAACATAAAAAGTACAATAATAATGTCATGTACGCTGTTGTACGGTAAAAAAATAATAAGACATTATGAAATGTGTATACAAATAAACTAAAGAAGTTATCAAATTAAGTACTTAGTATGCTTATAATAATTAAAACGAAGTGATATTCAAAAGCATATGTTACCTATACATAATGGTAACATAACACGGTAAACATAATGAACATAAAATTTCTTTGAAAATGTATCTCGCAGATTCGTTTTAGATACAATATAATAGAAAATTACAGGACTTGTATTACGTACAGTATTCCGATAAATAAAACATTACTGTACAATGATTTTAAATGCTTAGATTTTTAAATGAAGAGGAGATGCCAAATTTTGCCACAAGGTGCTCTTGAATATGGTGTACTTAATTTAATTTAAATATTACGTATAAAATGCGTGATGCGTGCTTGACAGTACACAGTGTGTTCAATACTAGTAAAACTAGTTTACACCATATTTCTCCCCACTACTGTTGAGTGCTGGTATTAAAAGTCCAACCGTATCGGTGGCGCTCTATATGGGCGTACACTTAATCGACGATCTGGTAAATTGTTGTGATGCCTTTGGCTGCTGTTGCTGTTGGTTCGAAAGGGGATATATAAATTTGTCTTTGAAGACTGAAATTTTGTTGGTTTGTAGCACCCAAAGTTGCTCAACCTTGTGGTTGATGTGGACTCCTATATACTGCTCAGTCTATGGGTTGTATCGTTCTCAAATTTTATTTGAGTGTTTAAGTTTGACAGTATGATTCGGAAAACTAACCCTTGTGATTGTTGCCGGCTTTCATTTCGAGTCATTGCCTGTTCGAACCCATATGTCATCTAGTGTATTGAAATTTCTTTCTTTGAGATTACTTTTGACAGTGTGACTTTTGTTGTGTCTGTTAATATTGTGTTCTACAGGTGGTTTATTGTTATCGATCGAAGATCATTGGTAGTCATCACCCCAAATAAAACTGCGTTGTGCTCAGATTTTGATGAATCTCTCCGGCTAATCCATTCGTCTTTGGGTGGTATGGAGATGACGTAATGTGGTTTCACATAATGTTTGAAATCCTACGATGTGAACGAGGTTCTATTGTCACTGGCGAATACTTATAGCACTCCGAAACGAGCGACACTGGTAAGTGTTTTCTGAAGTGCATATGTTTGTTGTGATATTTGTCATCTAGAATCCTATTTTTTTTGAAAGCGCATCTACGATTACCAGAAACTGTTTGCACAGAGAAAAGTAATATACAGATAAAGCTGCATACAAAATTTTGAAAGAACTTTTTTTTATTGTAACCTCAAAATATAAACTCATTTTACGACTTAAATAATAAATTTAGAATGTCCAACTCTTCGAATATACATTCAGTGGGCGCTTTCAGGGCACCCAACAGTTGGGAAAATGTTGAGTAAAAACGAAGCCAACGTTATGAAAATGTTTAGCACTTTAAATTTTCTAAATCAAATTTGCGATGATTTCACTAATCATGATAGACCTGAAAGTGCCCAGTGTTTCTTTGAGTTTTCATATTGTTTTTGATTAATTTCTTTTTGTTCAGATTATAACCGTAATTGTAAATTTGGTCAACACAAAACCGGATCGTGGCCCCATATTTTACTATGAAAATAAACGTAAAAATTTTGTAAGCCTTTACTTCTTTTATATTTATTTTTTTCTGTGCTGTTTGCTTTTAAATGATCCGTGAAATCGACGTTAAATCGTTCACAGATTCGGCCCAGAATATTCCATGAGTGGTACTTCTTGTTGACAGTGTCGATTATCCTGACAACTTAGACATTGCTTACATTGCTTAACGAATAATAACGAGCCATTGCGCGCATATCAACAATACCCGGATGGCCGGAGTGAAACCCCGGATAGTTCGTCTCGGCATTGTGGCGCGGACGTAACTGTCGATCCTGGTACATTTGCTGTGTCCACCCTTGTTTCAGGCGTTAACAATGCGAATAATTTCTTTGTCTTTGTTGGATTCGAATGAGACGCTCTTCTCGCAGACCTGGAGGTCAAACATCATACAATTAAGTTGACGTCATCTTCAATCTCATGGCTATCGAATTGTGGTTCTTCATCAGATTAAACGATTATTAACGAGTTTTGTAGATTACGTTACTTTCCAAATATATTATGAGTTAGCGATTTGTGATCCGTGACCAATGTCTACCAGCTAGGACTCTTTTGAACTTCTGGGCTGGGATGTTGTACCATCACTATTTTCGACTATCGATTTAGTTTATGTCTCATTTTTACGAGTAAAATGGCAGTCTATTTCACTTCCAAAATTACGCATTTTCTAGTGTGTTCTCAGCTTGCTCGAATAAAACATCACTCTATTTCTTTTCTACTATTTCTAAGACTACTAGTTTAATCTATTCTATTTATTACCAAATAATTTTTTAGTGATACGTTTATCGAAATGTAGAAAAGAGATAAAGTTCACAATTATATCAAGAGGCTGAATTGATTCCGGAAAATTGAGACATAAACTAAGTCGAAGGTCGAAAAAAGTGATGGTACAGCATCTCAGCCCTGCACTCCAAAAACAATTGCAAGTGCTTCCTTGTCAGTGGTGCCGTAAAGTAATAACTACAAAACTGTTTGTGTAGCTTATAATTTCTTGAAGTTATATACCTTTCTTCCTTCCTTCCTCCAAAGCGAATGGTAAATCAACGTGTCGCTGCGGTAGCTAAGAACAGCTCCGATCCCTTTGTCGGATGCGTCGCACGTTAGATACACATCTTTTTCGTCGTAGTATGAATGTAATATTTGTGCGTCTAAAAGGGCATTTGATTTCGTCGAAGCACGCGTTTGCTCATGCCTTGTCCATTTAAAATATTGGATTTTCTCTGAAAATGCGTGTAAAACAGCAGTTTTGCCATGCAAATTTACTATGAATCGCTCGTAGAAATTAACTAGACCCATGGAAGAGCGTAATTCTTTGATGTTTGTTGGTGGACTGGCGTTAGTCAGAACGTCAAATTTATCCTGTATTGGAAATATTCCGTATTGGTTGAAACGATGGCCTAGATATACCAAAAAGGAATATTTTTTCTCGTTTGACACGGAAATTTGCTGTTTGTAATCGTAAAAGTACTACTTTCAAATTCCGTATGTGTTCGACATCGTTTTTTCCTGTGCTAGCAATATTATCGAAGTATATGGTAACTGAATTAATATGAGCTAACAGTTTCCCATGTAATATATTGTAGCTGGAGCGTTAGCTATTCGAAGAGCGTTCATGAGCGTTAAGTATTCACGTTAGCACTGAAAAATGAAGCAGGTCGAAGAGAAGAAGGTCACTCACATGCAAACATTGATATGTCGATTCTGTTCTCCATCACAATACTTTAGATGAATTCGGATCATTGCATCAAAGAATGCAAAGAACCGTGAGACAGTATGACACGTAGTGACGTGGAGAAGGCGCATCTAGCTCATCCAATATATGTGGATTCGCAAAACTCCTTTCTACCAGGATTGCGGAGCGAAAGCTAATACAAGAATGAAAAACGCCCAAATAATAACAATGCAAATTTCATTGTTCAGACTTCACGATTAATAATTCGCCTTGATACGATGCATCCAGAACATATTGATGATATTGTTTCATTATGTGTTGTCTTTTAACAATATTCAGAGGAATACGATTATGATGAGCAAACAATCAAAAAGCGATGCACTTCAAAACAAACAGGTAATGCAAAGATACAAGATGATGGTACTCCAGCCAGTGAATACAACCGACTAAAGAGATTGTGGGTCGTCATCGCAACGCGGTAGATATATTACATCGAATTGCAAAAAATGTATATATACCAAAGTCGACGGAGATCTTACGAGTACCTAGATGAGAAAGCTAAAACCAACAAACAAAACGCAACTCTAATTCCGCAAGCATCAAGACGACCACCGGTCGCAAAGAACAAGATCCTAAAAATAATTAAAAACGTGACGGAGTCATTGAGCAATCTATACCTACCCATGGGAGAAATCACCAATAGTTCTTCTTCAGAAAAGTTCATTGGATCTTAAAAGTGGGTACTGGCAAATAAACGATCCAAATAACAGAGAGAAATGGCATCACCTACAGGAAATCATCTTTATCAATTGTTAGTAACATCGTTTGAATTGATCAACGTGCTGGCCCCAATTGGGAGATTAATGGAGCACGTTTTAAAAACCTCAATTGAAGGGCATTAGCTAAAATTAGCTTAGTTAGGGAAGAAATTTACTATTTGGGTCACATTCTATAAAACAATGGTGTACGAATTGTTCTAAAAAAATGAACAGCAATAACCCATTGTGAAGTATGAAAAATATTCACAACGTGAGATATTTCCTTACATTAGGTTCTTACTAAAGATTTTAATTAGCTTTAAGAAGAAACTATGCAGTTCTCTAATTTTGGCATATCCGAAGAGGAATGTTGATCTTGGACGCAGATGCTAGCAATGAAGAGGCAGGTGCAGTGTGATCCTAAGCAAGAGTCATAGCTTACTATTGTTGATCACCCAAATCGGCTAGAAAGAATCTGGGATCGGTTGGCCGTAAGACCCAAACAACGATTTTTATTCCGATTCATTCTTTCTGTACAAACCCTCTTCCACGGTTACACTAAGTACTATTAGAACTAATTTATGCTCAGGTTTGGTCTTGTTGTAGTGAACATATTTTGCCTTCGACTCAATAACTTCAAAGTAAAGATGTTAATTCAAGTGATTGAATTTTTGTTTTAAGGAATATTTCGACACACATTATATCTACCTGACATATTTTAGATAATCCTTTGAGGTGCGTTGGAGGTTTTTTATGGATGTTGGAAATATAGAAAAACACAACAAATTCCGAGTGAAAACTTCCGTAACATCATATTTTCAATAATCAATGGCAAGAAATTTTAATTAGTTGGTTGTTATATGACATTTTAGGACTTGTCAGGAATTTTATTAACCTGAGGCTCCACTGATTTTGTTTCAGTGGTTTAATTTAAACGAAACTCGAGTTGAAAAGAGCATACAGTTTCAAATTAGTTTAAATCTTATTAAAACACCATTCCACAATTTATGGATTTCCTCTTAACTTTACGCTTTCACACAAAAGAGCAACCGTAGAGTATCGGATAATTCAAAAATTTGTATTTTCTTGAATACAATACACTTTAATTTTGTTTGAAAAACACAAAAAAGTTGAAAATCTTTAATTTTCTTTTTTTTGTATTTTCATCAACATCATCGTCATGAATTGCATCAAAACAATTGTAACAATCAAACAAAAATGAAAATCCTGTAATTATGCTCTTGAAATCGTACTCGTATGTATGTATATATTTTTCCTTTAACATAAAATGAACGAAGCCTACCACTCGTAGTAATGTTTTCATATTGATTTGGGAAAGGTATTTCACATTATTGCCGCTCATAAAATCTAAACTATTATTAGAATATTTACTTTGATATGCTATCGAATTTGTAAATGCAACCTTCGATCTACATAAAAATGGCAGACATAAACTAGCATAAACATCTCTCATTTACACGAGTATACAATCTGTATACGTTTGTATATCATCTTATATGTAAAGTAAAATAACATACGAGAACCATAAAACTCTTACTTTGACAACAGCATATAAGCAAAAAAAAACAGAAGATGTATACAAAACTGTTGTATTTTTTCCATAAAATATCGTTTTTTAAATCAGCTACTAGAGCACGTACAGTTTGTGGCAATTAAAATTTGTGCATTTTCATCAACTTAAAATAATCATACAGAAAAAAAACTGAAATATAATTTTTCCCTTTTCGAATTTTTTTGTAGTAGAAAAAGAATAAGACTAGATGTAAATTTTATATTATAAAAATGAAAAAATTGTCCCTCATGCACAATTGAATCGAAATATCGATTCCATCAATAGAGGTTGGGTTCCAAATCCAGTATTTCAACGTCCCTTTGGTTTTCTAAAATCCTAAATATTTTGAAATCACAAATACTTCTAGCCATCCCAATTTAATTTTACAACCCGAATCTGAAATCAGAAGACATAATTCAATTGAATGTGATGAAATTCTAAACTTTGAAACAAACCTAATTTAATCATATTGTATTCAAATTCTCAAAGTTCCGTGCTGT
This sequence comes from Nephrotoma guestfalica, assembly GCA_963691935.1. Taxonomy (NCBI): domain Eukaryota; kingdom Metazoa; phylum Arthropoda; class Insecta; order Diptera; family Tipulidae; genus Nephrotoma; species Nephrotoma guestfalica. Next base: position 254,579,462 of record OY829913.1, read on the forward strand.
TTGAGCAAACACAATACAGAATTCAAGATAAAAAGAAAATGTTCAATTCGCCTCAAGCCATATTTTGTTTAGTAAAAAAGCGGTTTGCAAAATTTCGCAATTTTAGTCTTGAGGACGATCCATATCTAGGTGCAATAAAACAATTTGAAGATGAAGAAAAACTGGATGAAAATCAGTGTGAACTCAAAAAGAGCTTGCAGAACAGTTAGGAGTTACTCACCAAGCAATATCACTTCGATTGCTTGCAATGGGAATACAGAAGGAAGGAAAACGGGTTCCACATAAACTGACCGAAGCAAACAAAAACCAAAGAGTTCACAAAATTATTACGGATGATGAAAAGTGGATTTTGTACGATAATCCTAAACGCAGAACACCATGGGTTGATCCAGGCTAGCCCTCAATATTAGTTACAAAAAATGAATATTCATGCCAAGAAAGTGTTGCTGTGTCTGGTGGGATTAGAAAAGAGTAATTTACACCTGGTCAAACTGTGACAGCTGAACGTTACCAAGCCAAATTGGTCAAATTAAGAGGTGCTCTGGAGGAAAAAAGATCATTTACGAGCCAAGGAAGGCGAAAGATGATATTGCTGCATGACAACGCTCGTCCACATACAGCAAAATCATCCAGAAACTCAACCTCTCCTTAGGCTGGGAAGTTTTGCAGCATGCGGCGTATTCTCCAGACTTGGTTCCCTCTGATTACCACTTATTCAGATCGATGTCATCATATTTGAAAGGCCAGCGGAATTTGAAGATGTACAAAAATAGCTCGATACTATTTTGCTTCGAAGCCACCAAGTTTCTATCGGGAAGGCATTCATCATCTACCTGATTAATGGCAAAATACCATGGCGAATATTTCGATAATTAATCTTTATGACAATTTCAAAAAAGATGAATTTGACGAAAAAAACAAAGTTTCTACTAGCACACCTAATATTAGGTTTCAAATTAGAAGTGTTTATATCTGAATTTATCATAGCAAAAGAAAAATTTTCATCCAAGTTGGCTTCTTTATCAGTAGTAATCATGGTTCAAATTTGATTTAAATAAACTTCAATTTTTTGATTTATACAGTGCGATCCATAACTACATAACCACTCGTTTTTTTAAATAATTTCAAGAAATTAATGCCAAAAAATAAACGAAAGTATGTATGTAATTCGTCATGGAAAAAACTGTTTCAGGATTCAATTATTTTGTGAAGAAACAATTTTTTTTTCTCGCAAAGCCTAATAAATGAATAAATATTTTTTATTTGGTTGTTGTGTTTATTTGGTTGTTGATGTTTTATTTGGTCTGTCAAATAGCCAAGTGCTGTATAAAAATAATGCTAAGTGTAAATTACTTATCGGCGCAATAATAACGAAGAACTCCTCTTAATATTCAGGAGCAGTGGCTAGCTATTCATTCAACCATAACTTCCACGGCACAACATATTATCGGACCACCAAGATCCCGCAATGATTGGTTCAGTGATCAGTACCACCTGGTCGTCGAAAATAAACAAAAGCTTATTAAAAAATGGTTGGCTCGTAACACTAGAAACACTAACAGAATATTTCCGTGCTAGGAAAACTATGACTAAATTTATCCGGCAAAAGAAGCGTGTACATATGAGAGAATTAAATTTAATTCGTTAAATTGTAAATAAATTATGTTACTCAAGCCAAATTTTTAATAATATTAAAACCAAAAGAACCGTTTAAATATAGGTGATTCTTCCTAACGTTAAGAATTGATTGTTTGATCTGGAGCGATTTTTATTTTTCAATATAACTTCGTCAATTTCAATGATAACCTTACAAAAAAATTGATAAAAAATAAAATTGATAAACTAATCAAACACAAAACAGAAGAATCGCATAAAGTCACTTAGGCGGTTGTGTTGTTTTGGAACAGAATTAGTTCAGAAATATTTAATTAGAATGCTAACCCAATTCTGTAAACCATATTTGACAATAATTCGTTAAGAACTGGCAAAATTTGCCAATTTCATATAAAACGCATATTCGAATACATCCCATAATCCAAATTTTGGCATGATCGGTTCAGAAATAGCCGAATTTCTAATAAATATATGAAGATACAAAATAAATCTGAAAAACTTCCGCGAGGAATTTGTTAAGTTGCACCGAAAGCAGGATTTCGCCCCTACCAATTTGAAAATGTTCCTTAATCTTTCTTCCTAACTTCGTGAGCTACGGAGATTGAAATGTAGAATTTTGGAAGTACAGTAAGCTTTAGAGCTGTTAAATGTAATGCAAATATGAATAATATCAAAATGAAGGAAATATTGAAATCCTCAAAGTAAGAATAGTTCCGGCGCTTCAAACTCTTGGGGCAGATTATTACTTTGGACTTTATTGTAGTAAAATCGAAATTAAATTATTAATTCAAAACTAAAATACTGTACTTAAACAAAAAAAAATTTAAAATTTGTATCCATGCTTTAATTATTGAGAGCCCGCAAGAAGTTTTAATTTATATTTTAACGCAATATGCGGCCGGCTGGCTAAAATCAAATTTTTTAGATTGGATTCTTAGTTTGTGGCGCCGTTGGCATGTTAAAAAAATCAGATCGGTCTATTCAAACCAAAATTCCTGTCCAAGAGTAACTCAAAGATGAGGCATATTTATTTTTTATTTAGTTACAGGGCTCCTGGAAGGTGCGTATTGCTGCTGGATGAGGCTTACTGATAAGATTGGGGAGAGGGCGAGGTGATGATCTCGTTTCATTCGATTTGTACATTTGTTTTATAATGTTGTCATTCCGTCACCCGAATTTGAATTAACTCAAGCAATGGTTGCTTGACGTTGAAGGTCATTATGTCCTCGCATTATCTCTTCGGCCATGCGCCCGCAGGGCATCTTCCATGTACTAATAACAACTTGGAGATAATAACTAAAACATTTTCTCTAACAAAAACCAAACAACTTAAATTTACTGATAATAATGGCAACAGGTAGATTTTTTAATTAATTTCGCAAGGTTGAGAATTATTTCTGTTCTCTGATGTAAACAAGGAGAATTAATTAAATAGCGTAGTATTCTAATTGAGTGTGAAAATAATTGACATACATAATTGTATCTATCAGCTCCGCTCTTTTTGCCGACAATAATCGGGTTTGTTCATATCTTTAATTTTCTATAAATTTGTGAACATGTTTTATAATTATTAGAAACCTGAAAGATTTTTGATCTAGCGTTTGTGATCATCTTCGTCCAAATGCATTTATTTTCTATTAGTTTATTCTGTCACTAAAAACTTCCAAACGAAGAACAGGATGGCAAATGAAAATCTGGATTTTAAACCCTCCCTGACACTTTGCTGTGTGCAGAACGCTTAAGTCCATTTTTACGCCATTTGTGGAGACCACTATTAGAATGCATAAAAATAAGAAATTATTTTTTCTTGATTTTTTGACTTTATTATCAATTTAAAATGTTAGTTTACGCGAAGGATTAAAAATAATATACGAACGAATACTCTACGGAGTTTTGTACAAAGATTCTTTCCATCCAATGTATTGAAAACGACACAATTTAAAATCTAAGCTCCTAATCAAATTAAAATTAACGAACCAGGACAAAATTAAATTTGTCGGATAAGCTAGTAAAACTATAGAATGATGATAAAAACCATATGTCCCGTAAGAATTGACTGAATGCAACCGGAAATTAACTGGGCTAATAAACTGAAACAGTATTTTGTTATGTCCAGTTACTCTTGGAAACACGACACAGAGATCACACTTCGCCTTGAACCATGCATTATTAATCTAAAGACCAGGGAACAAGGTATATGTTCAAACCGAACTAATTTTACTTTAAAGGGTTATAATAGAAGACACACTTCAAAATTAAAAATTGACTGAAATCATGCTGAGTTTTCATTATATTGCATTCTATTGTATACCTATTATTTGTAGAAATATATGAAAGAATTAAAGGAGCAAATGCTTAATAATACAGGTTATATATATTCCATGTACATATTCTTAAAAATGATCAAGTTATTCATAATGCCATATTCATAATTGATATTCAGACTCCTTCACAGTGGAAGCACTATTTTTTTTGTAATGAGTAAAAATATCGTTTATGAATGAAGGGTACAATTTTTGGTTTTTAATACTGCTTTAACTTATTTAACTAGAAATGGTCGCAATATAAACTGTGTTTCTTAACGCTTGATCTAATCCGGTTCAGTTCATGGTTCGTGCAACAACAAAAACGCTTACTATTTAGATTTCAAATCAAAATTTGTGATCTGAAACAAAATCATATAGTCGTGTTGCATGACAATTGGGAATTTAGTTCTACAAAAATATAAATCATTGGTTCGCTTAGTGTAAGTAAGCGTGTGTACCGAGCGAAGGCAATAGCCTTAGTTTAAAACCAAACGAATTGATATTTGTACAAATTTTGGTCCACTTTGGCCTATTTGCCGAATGTATAGATATAATTCCTAATAAGTTCAAATGATAAAATCGACAATTAGAGAACGTGGTGTATGTAAATATAAGAACAAATTACGATTTAAAAATACTAACTCTGAATCCAAAAATTATTACAACGCTTCCAATAGCCGCCCACGTCAATTTATGTAGCTACAATCATTTCGTTTAAATTTTCTTATTCTAGCAGTCGTGAACGTAATAGCTTAAGTTGTACCCTGTTTAAATCACTTCGATAAGTAGAACGACCAACAATATTATATGGACTTGTTGTTTAGCCTTAAAAGTCTCTAAAAATTGGTGATTGTAGAAATAACAATGGTGTAATGGGCCAAAGATCGTATAAATTAAGCTCTAAATCGTTTATTGTGTTTTTAAGTTATATAGCGCTTGTTACTTGAATCGACTTCAATAAAATCAATGTTTAAGAGAATTGGACTATATCTCTCAAATTATCGCCTTTCAATTTAAAAATCGACCTTTTGCAATTTTTTGGACTTTAAAATATTCGCGGTGGCTACGAAAAAGACAGTTGAATAAATCAACAGAAATTCGGTCCCAGAGTATTTCTACCTACGTAACCGAAAAACTCAATATTTACATGCCAAACGAAAAATGGCGCCCTATCGGAAATTTTCTAATTCTCCAAAATGCCATACATTTTCAGATATCGACTGGGAATAAAATATTTCCAAAGTTTATAATTTTTCTTGGAAAATTTAAAAAGGGGTAACAAAAAAACTTAAACAAATTTATTTACTTAGCCCGCCAGTAATGGAATTCTAGATCGATTGATTTGATTTATATTTTAAGCCTGATTCACAGCAATCGGAAAAACTAAAACCACTTTTACAAGAACAATTTCTTTGATATATTTGTTGTACTGCTGAAAGGCCATCTAGCGGAAAAAAAATCAAGACATGATCAATTTGTCGGTTTCTTGAAAGACGGCGCTTGAAAGTGCGAACATTTCCGTCGAACCAACGCTTCGGTGCTAATCGTTTAAAAATAATAAATAAGCAGAGGGGCAACTAATCCAGTAACAAAAGGAATTCATTGCTTGGACTAATTGCAGCGACAATAATCCTAATAGGAAGACCGCATCGAAAAGAAAGGGGCCCCAGGATGAGGTGAAAGATATTTTAGACATGTCAACGGCACACGCGAAGAAATCGGCTAACGCTATTGTGCAAAGATGTGGGATGATACCAAAGAGTGGAATGTGGAAGCAAAATGGAACTCAAGATTGCTCAACAAAAAAGAATCTCTAGGTCCATTTGCAAGCGGTATTTATTCACTTTGGTTTTAGGTCGATACTTCACATGTTTTACAAAACCAGTGAAGCAGAACGGACCACCCGAAGAACTCTGGATTAAACTTAACAGGATTTGTGGGTTCACAATGAAAGGACGTATAATTTATATACTGAAGTAACCCCAAACTTCCTGAAGCAAACCTTTAGTCTAAAAGAAAAAAGGAGTCTCTAACTCGAGACTCGTTTGTGAAAAACGAAACGAGTCTACGAGAGTTGTCACGCAATAAAAATTCTCTATTCTAATCCAACCATTCCCAGTTGCTTGTTAAAACCGGACATTTGATAAACAACTTCAAGTACGCAATCTTTGAAGCTTTTATCATAACACTCTTGAAAGAAGCTCCGAGGACTCATTTATATGTTCAGAAGGTATTGCAAATAAAAAATGAATCCTATGGGTTAAATGACTTTAAGCCCTATAAATTAGCGGGACCAAGCTGAATTAAATCGCCGTAATTCCAGAATATATCGGCGAATATTCAACACTGGCCGGAAAATCAAAGGATTTGTGAGGATGACATATATATTTCAAGGAAATGGACGGCAGTCAAGGTGGTATTTATAAAACGGAAATGTGTACAGATAGTTGCCCACCTAAAGGACCAAAGAAAATGATGGAAATGTTGTTGGGTGTTTAATATCGAACTAGAATAAAACCCAATACTACTCATTGTACTGCCTCAACATCAACAGTTTAAGTGGAAGTCTGCAGATCTGACTTTTGCCCTATTTCCTACTGACATAGGAAATCAGTGAACATGTCTTCAGAGGATTTTGTTTTTTAAATTAAAATGGAGAACAAATAGATATAATTTGCTTCTCAGGTGCTAAATGGACCATTATAATAAATATAAGAGAACTAGCTTCGAAAAAGATTGTTATTCTGATGATTCTCATAATTCCCCGTATCATACGTGTTCGTTGATTATAGCGGGGCTGTCTGATTTATATAATCGCAAAATATATCGAAAGCAGCCTCGAGAATTGCAACAATTATATTTGAAAACAATGGCGGGCTTTCCAAAGGAATATAATAAATTCACCTCAACATCAGATACATGTAGTGAGATATTCGATAGTCCAGCGCTAACTGAACCATAATAATGCCCCATCGGAAATGTAAAACTGAACATTATATTATGTGACCTACCTAACATATCATCTGTAACTGAGCCAGTGGCCTACTGCCAGCCACACTTTTCACTCTAAGCTACCACACAAAGGCTGCAAAAACAACAGAACAAGATAACAATCAATTCGCTAAAGGAGCCGAGCAACGCTCGCTAAATTTGACTATACCGTACTCTATGCTTGAATGAATGAAAATTTGGCGGCAAGTCGTTGGAATCAATTCAAGATTAGCATTCAGTTGCAAGTACTTATCAGTAGATGAGTAGAGTTCAAAGAAACGAAAATTTGCTAGTTAGGAGTAAAACTTATGAAAACATAATTTTTGGATGAGTAGCTATAAAATTTATATATTGTTTGATACAAACAGCGGAAAAATTTGTAACTAGTACAAAGGTGGTGTCAAATAAAATTGTGCCCTGAGTTCTTGATCCCTTAGACTTCACAGGCAACTACAGGGTGGATGAACTCTCTAGATAGGAAATGACCCTCCCGCTGCAACCAAAAAGAGTGGTGTGTAAAGCTTTACCTGCGCATTTATATTAGTGCTTCAGAAAGAGCCATTAGCAAGGGCAAATGACAGATGAACACCTTCATGTAGTTTAGTAGAACAAAACTAAACTTCGGACATTACGACGATTCCCCTACGGAGAAGCACTTTAAGAAAAGTCGTAATTCACAACCCCCAATCTCAAAAACCGTAACTTTAACCGTAAATCTCGCGATAGCAGCTCTAAATTGTTTCTGTAGATGGAGAAAAATGTAATATGTCCGTAACTAGCCCGTGTCAAAGCAGCGACTACCAAGTAAAATATCTTATGATAATTAAATGCTAAAATTTGATACGCCTATTTCTTAGGCGCATTTAAGTTTTGTATAAAAGTAATAAATTTGTAGTTTAAAATCTTGGTAATGGAACCAACCTTCCTTGTTTGGTAAATTCATGAAATACTTTAGTTTTTTTAATCAAATGTTTGCGCAAGCTATTTTGAAATGAGAACAGAATTAACCTCGCTATCTACCCCAATAGAATATTTTCATATGCGTAACCCTAAAATTTCTAGACTACTATTAATAAAGTAAGCGACTTACGATAACTTGATGGTGGTGAAATTGCAGCATTAAAGCCTCTATTGACCATTCTGTGTCCCGCATCACCTAACCCCCCACGTCGATTATCTTGATGGAAACCTTTACAAAAATAATTAGAATAATCATCAATGCATACATAAGAAAAAAGTACTAAAAGTTTACCAATTTTCGCCCGATAGTTTGTTGACGAATCCGAACCCTGCTTTAATGTCGTTGGCGGATCAATTGCGTTTGGCAATCGTCGCGCTGGGAATATATAATCAACATCAAATTGTGGATCCCAAAATTTAACGGACAATACTTGATTACCGTAGAGGGACTTCAAACCACGAACGGGTGATTGTAAAATTCTATAAAAAAATATTTTTATAATTTTTTAACCACTTTTTTCATATCATACAGCAAACTTACTCATTTATGCCTACAGCGTCCTCAGATATTGCAATCATACCTTGCATTCCTTGAAACGAAATAGCAACGTCATCGGAACTGTCGTTGATGTACAAACCTTTAACAAGTTTGTAGTGTGAATTTTCCGATGCAATATACAGTTTATTGTCACCGCGAACATTTCGTTTTCCTATTCATAAAATATTATAAATTATTGAATCAATTAAAATTTATTAATTACAAGTACGTACTTTCACCATCGGTCAGTAAATTATAGAATGGCTTCAAAGCTGAAAAAAGCCTGGCTTCGTCAACAAATGGTAGTAGAGCCACTCCTTGCCAAGCAAACTTTTTACCATTTAAATCTATGGTAAAATCCAACGGATAAAAATCTATAATCGGTGATCGCTGAAATAAAATAAAACACAATTACGATTTTAATATAAGAATGTGGCAAAATAATAAACTTACGGGATTTGACATAAGATCCCTCCATGGTTCAGGTACATGTGCACCGCTGGCCGCTGGAAACACACCCATTAACTGTTCTAGCGGATTGAACGGCTTTGTATCTTTTTCGAATTGTGTCGAAAGACCCGTAATATTCACAAAATCGGAGGCAAATGGAGCATAATGATATGGGAAATACCATTTCCATGATGCGCACCCTTGGTAGTAATATTTGAGTACCCAGCACAGTCCGCGAACATATTGAAGCGCAACCGAATAACGAAATTCCAAATTATCGGACATAACATCGAATTTTGATTCATAATACCGATCTTTAAAACCATCTTCCCACAGTCGCACTTCGTCGTTAGGTTCGGGTTCCTCTTCCTCGGCATCATCTACAAATGGCCGCTTTACACCACGTTCACCCGCTTGCACAAGTAGACTTTCCAAACCAGTTTTAGGATCTATCGATTTCAATCTATGGTCATTTGATCCAGAATCATTTCCACCCATTCGGAATCGAGCCGCCTCTTGCCTTGGATTTACTATCGCATCTGGATTTACTCCTTTGCCTAGTGGCATTGGGGCAAATTGGGAATTATGTATTCGACTGAAATCTGGTTGTTGTTGTTGCATTCTTCTTTTCTTTGCCTTATCTCTGGCTTTAAAATTTTCTTCAGTTCTACGTCTGTTTTTAAAAATTTCGTCTTCAACCAGGCCCAAATCGTTCATTATAATTTGAACACGATCTAGATTCACATCACCAGAATCCGTAAGATAACCCTAAAATGAAGTTTCGAATTAAGTAGAGAATAATTTGATTTAAAATCATACATACTTTCGTCTTATATACGCATTTTTTGTATAATGTAATCAAACGATCAATTGCACCTTCCCGAATTTCAAGACTTGGTAAATGGGGTAAGAAATCGTTACCAACAAAAAAACACATAAATACCCAGTCATCTATAACACGCTCAAAATCATACGGAAATGGTAGATTTGGCATCGATAATTCAGTCCTCAGATATTCTTTTAAAACAGGCAGACGTACAAATATAAACTGAACCTCTTTCGATATGGGAATGTCGACTTTTTGATCAGCTATGGTTCCTAAACCATTACACTTGGCCATTTCATGACCCATGCCACCACAAATTTCACATGGCCTAGGCTTATTAGGCAAAAACTCTTCACGTATTATAGTAAAATTTGGTTCGTGTGTTGCCAATCCCAACATTATCAAATCAGCATCAGCCCCGCAAAGTACATGTTGGGTGTTTGGATCATGATCTGGTTGAGCCCGCTGTCTTCTAATGTAGTCCATTAATTTATGTTCACCTTCTCCGGGCACATTAGCATCGGATAATATAACTTTTATATCCTTCCATCCCGGTACAGTATTCATGCGGTCATGTATGTAATAGTGCAAGCAAATACTTAATCGCTCCATGAACGGTGTTCCAGGTGTAATACAATTGGAATCGAAATGTTCTTCTTTCGGCTTTTCTGGCGGCAACGGTACACCTCTGGCGGTTAACTCTTCGCGTATTGTCTTAATAGTCAATTGTTTCTCGACAGTTTCTTTGGACGCTCTAAATCGTCGGGAACGCTGTTGATTCATTTTAGCACGGGGTGCAACACCATCAATTGCCATGTACAATAATTTTCGCGGGCGCACAATATTAAAGAGGCGATCAATACATTCAAAAATCGCAACCATCATTTCATCCTCATCCTTTGGGGCTGGCTTATCTTCCGGATGCGTACACGGATGTATTATACCGTTCATATCCAAATATAAATTATCAAATTCTACGCCGTTAGGATTGGGCTCAGCCATGTCGCGATAAATTGGTTTTCCCTCATCATCGACAGTCTAAAAATTACAATTTGTATTTAATTCATAATAAAAATGATGCAAAACATGCTAGGTTATGTTTACCTTTTGTTCCACACACTCAATAATCACACTTGGATATTTTCTACTTAGCCAACGAAAGAATGCCGGTACTCCCATATTGGTGAATTATATATTAATAACAGAATACAAATTAGAAGTATTATTAATATTAATTGGATGTTTTATGTTTAATTTATATTATTTTATCCACATCTGCTTGTTTTGTTTTGAGCTTTCAGATTAAGCGAAACGTCGCAACTTTTAAGGGTTAGCCAAAATACGTACAGAAAGTTTCGCGGTACAGCCAGTGACATCTGTTTGATTTTAACAAAAACATATATTGTTTTTTTATTAAGAAATTATAAATTTTATTTTTTTATAATAGCAAATGAATACATAATAAAGATAACTATTTACATAATTATTAATTAATTCTGCTTAATATAAAGCATAATTTAACGTAGAAAAGAAAATATATTATATTCCATACTGCCATCTATAGGTTTATTTATTAAATGTGTTAAGCTTTTACACAGTTAAATATTGTAATTAATACTAAATTCGTTTACTTTTACAACAACAATTTGATCGGATTTTATGTAAACGAATATGAAAGAAATTTGATCGACTTTTGTAGTAGTATTTGTGAAAAGAAAGACAAAAAATTGTTTATTATAAATGGCGGGTTTATGATTTCAGCTTGTTAGCATCGGTATAATAAAAAATTATAAAGCAAATAATTAAAATGTTCAATATAGTGTCTCTCATTTCTCAATTTTATTAATTTATTTACAACTCAATATCAATAATTTTCAATTAAAAACAAGAAATTATATAATTTCGCACATAAACACAACATTTTAGTACACAAGATATTTCGAAAATACGTCGCACAAACAAATGACAAATTATCCTTAAAATTTTAATAAATCTATTAAAAGCAAAAACACACAAGATATTTTGAAAATACGTCGCACAAAATTACAAATTATCCATACAATTTTAATAAATTTATTAAAATTAATTTAAAATTTATTAATTTAAAACTGAATTGTACAAATGGCGCGGGGTCTTTGTTTTGATGTTATGTTTTGACGTTTACTTTTGTATATATGTATGCGTAAAAATCTAACAAAAAATCAAGATTTTTTAAAACTGATCTAGCCGATTTGTTAGATCAAGATTTTTGTGTGAAAAAAATTTGTAATGTCAAAAATGTTGATCTGACAGCTGAATCCGATCAAATCTTTTTGATCTGACAGTTCGAACGAATTTAGTATAAGGGATTTTTCTTCGTACGTAAATTTTATTAAATGTTTTAATTTTAATTTTATCACTTTCAAAAAATATACATAACTTTAATAATATTAATGTAATTGAATTAACATAATCAACGTATTAATTACAATTTTAGTTAGTTCCAGATAAAAATTACGCAAACATCTATCGATTACGAATTTTTGTTTTATCCAGTTGATTCACGTTCTAGAAGCACATTCAAAGGAATCATCACAAGAAATAAAAGAGTCATTAAAACTAAACCTGTTGTGGAATACCATGAAAATAGAAAATTATACCGAAATCTGGAAAGTAAACGTTTGCATGAGTAAAATATATTGCAACCCTGTTAAACTGGTTAAATTACCGGCAGTACCATCCGCAAACAAGAACTAAACTTATAAAACACATTCCAAGGTATATTAGTAGCGGGCCATTCTCTGCCCGATCTCTATTCGAGCCGTGAGGCGACTGTGGCAAATTAAAATTGGAATTCTCGTTACCCTCATTTTGGTTGTTCGTGGACCGATTACCGTCCTCCCCGTGCATTTGATTTGGTTTCTTATTGTGAATTAAACAGTGGACAACACAATTATCAAATAAACCGCACGATTGTAAGGTTTTCGTGTCTGGCTGTAGAACATGGCCGTTAAATACTAATCGGACACTTTTTTGATCGGCTAATTCCACAGTAAAATTACGCCTAAAAATAGAAACATTCAATTTAGAATTATGTAAGTAGATGGCTATAAAATATGATGTACTTTTTAAAATCACCAACGGGTTCGCTAGGAAAACCTCTCACCAATTTCAAATCATCATTCAAATATTTCAATTTAATTCTAATTTCGTTCTCGGCTGGCGTTGATGGTACGGCCTCAAATTGTCTTTCTTCCAATAATTTTCTTTCATTTTGTGATGTTGATTCATTAGTAATTCGATTTAAATTTGAATTTTCATTATTTTCGTTTGCACAATTTTCCGAATTCGCTGTTTCGAGCTCATTATAATTAAGTTCCGACACCAAAGGTTCTATAAATAATCCGTTACATAAATTTCATTGATACCAAACCCCATTTCATAATTACCATCAATCCTCGCCTGATTATCATCACCATCCATATTGTAGTTAATATGTCGACGACGTAGTCCATCATTTGAATCCCGATCCATTTCCTGTATTATTTGTTCTGGCCCCGTGTCGCCCGTATCACCAATATGATGATTTTGGCCCGTATTCAAATTATTTATTTCGTCCAGCACGGTCAAAAGATTTGGTGGCTCACTTATTGTGGCACTTAATTCATCAACTTGTGATGTAATTTGTTCCTCGATTTCTAGCTCCTCGGTAGCATTCGATGAATTCGATTGTCGGGACGAGCTACGTACTGATGTACACAAACAATGCAAATTATTTAATAAAATTTCATCACCACGTATGTTCAACACAACTTACGTATACTCATCGTAAATGGATTTTGGGCAACGCGATGATCACGTATTCGTCTGTTGTAATCAATTATAAAAACAGCACCAGCTCGTTGGGCACGATTATCTCTAACGTTTGTTGAACGCCAAGCAAAATAAATCACAGTAATTGTAATTAAAAGGATAAAAAAATTAGTAACTTCGTCGCCAATTCCTTCGATCAGTGGCATTTTTTCAATAAACATTTAAATTTTTTTTTACGATTTTCACCATACAAGTGTCTTATCTATCTCAACCAAGCAAATATTTATAAAGATGTTACGTTTTCTATAAATATTTTAAATTATTCTTTTTTATGCATCGATAAGACGCACATACATTTTGCATTTTAATTTTTGTCTTGGTTTGGTATTTTTTGTATTTTATTTTAATTTTTTAAGCCAAGTCCCATTTTTCAGACATTCAATTTTGACACTTTCGTAATTTCGAAGTAATAAAAATTTAAAAAATCTAGAACGAGTTCAATAATAAACAAAACTATGAATATATTTAATTGACTAATTGAAACTATTCTTGTACTACTAGGTAATTAAAAGTCAATTTATTCCGCTCTACTAATATTATAATTTTTTTTTAAGCTTGTTTGATTTTGTTAAAATTTGAATATTTTTACAAATTTTGTCACAATAAAAAACAACAACAATTCAAGGTTATATGAAACGTCAAAAATCGTGTTGTTTTAATACAATAGCCCAAAAACAAAACTAAATTTTCACAATTTATTTCCGTGTCGAATTGACCAAAAACACAAATAAATATAGTATATTCGATTATAGTTTAACTAAAAGCTATATTTTAACTATAATTAAACGCTAGAACTAATTTAAATTGTTTATTAAAAAGTTATTGATTAGTAATTGTTATGGAAATAAATTACTTAAGCAAAATTATGATAAAAACGTACTAGAACTGTTTACTATATTTTATTTTGATTGTGAACAAGAACTAAAAAACAATATGGAAAAGCGTGTTTTACATTTACCATTTAAACAGGTTCCTTGGAATGCAAATCGTAGAGCCTTCTAGATGAGGGACCCTAAAGGCAAATACTTTTTTTAACAAAATTGGTTTAACTTTTTATATCGTAAATATGAAAAAACAAATATTGGGTGTGCGATCAGAGAGAAAATAATAAAATGAAATAGAACCAAAATCTGAATATTTTATTCAGAGGACAACGTTGATTCAGAGTAAACATTCTCCAATTTTGGTAGAAAAATTAAATCTCTATTTTCTCCGACATCAATAAAAGACACGGCCATTATTACCTGTTACTTCTTTTAATGGTATGAATGTCGCAAATTGTGTTAGGTTAGAATCCCGACTAAATGTTACATGTTTATTATTACTTTAGATAGATGGCATTTTAAACGTTATGCACGAAATATATGTTATTATTTTATATAGATGGCACGTTAAAACATGAAATTTTATAACGAATAAAGGATATTGTCAATTGTGGCGAATAGTCGTGAGACGAAGTGGTCGAGTTTTGATATTTTTTTTAAATAAAACAAGCATAATAAAAAGAAAATTGGAGTTGTTTGATTTATTTGGCAATTAGTGGACAACATTTTCAGAAGTGGGATTGTTAATCAACGTGCGGTATTGTGGCGTTCTCAGTATCATAAATTCATCAATAAAATTAACTAAAATTGGCTAGCACCTGAATGGTTAGTTGGGTATAAACCAGGGATGGTATTGTCGATACTATAGTATTTTTTTTCGATACTTTGGCTTTATGAAAAGCACTTCGATATGTTTTCAAGTGAGTTTTAGTATGTTTGAGAAAATGCTACAAATGTCACTTGCAATTTGATTCGAAACAACTTCTGTAGAAGAAAAGTATATAAATAACACAAATCCAATGTGTTTCATCTAGAGATCAGTGTTGCTTTGATACTGAAAATCGTCTTGCGACTGGTTAAGTCAGACGCCGGCCTACCCTTACTATCATCTACTTTGAGATGAGTACTGCTGCTTTCGGCCGGGTATACGGGCCTTCAGCTGTCCTCACAATTACTTGCCTAGCCTGGTCACGAGATTTGATAACGTCAATTACTACTGCTTTCACCCATGAGTTCCGTTCACTTTCATCCACCACTACAACAACGTCATCGATTTCGATGGGCTTAACTTTCTGGAACCATTTAGTTCTTCGAGTAATAACGGGTAGATATTATCGCGTCCTTCGACGCGATCTGCCATCAATTGAGCCATTTCTCAATCCTTGCGTAAGAAGTAGACGTCACTTTTTAAATCGGTAATGGGCTTCATACCACTTAATGACCCCAGAAGAAAGAGGTTGAGGGCGAGAGCTTCATTCTCACCTCGTTCGATCGGTATGATAACATCGGAGTACATTGCCGCTGTCAGATATTTTTTAACTGATTGTATCAATCGTTCCCAACGTGGATTAAATTTCCATCGTATTTTATCGAATTTATTTCGTAGCTCATTGGGCTGCAGTTTTTCACGTAGTTGATTCAATTCATTATTCAGACATGAAAATTTGTTCCGTTGTCCGTTCGAATTTATAACGGAGTTCCTCGACGTGCTATAAAATTCCGAATTGCCATAAGACGTGAATTTTTATCTAGAGTATTTGCTATTTCTAAGTGGATAGCACGGGTAGTGAGACATGTAAATAAAACACCCCAACGTTTTTCTGGACGACGGCCTTGGGTAACTTCCATCGGTCCAAAATGATCAATCCCGACGAATGATAATGGAGCAGTGTATGATGCAAGTCTTACTGAGGGATGATCAGCCATTTCTGAAACGTTTGGTTTCGCTTTTTCAACTTTACATTTTTGGTAGTTTGCTCTGACACGCTTCAGTGCCACTCGAAGTTTGCTAATGTAATATTTTTGCCGAACTTCATTTACAACAGTTTCGTGGTTATGATGATTATCGGTAGGATAATTTGATTTTTTGTATCGAAAGCAATTCCTTCCGCCTCAGATATTCTACCTCTTCTCTTCCTGGTGTGAGTCGAAAGAGTGAACTGGTTTTATCTAATGGTTTTGATGGATTATCCTTTAAGCATGAAATTTCATCAGAGTTTTCGTTGAATACATGTCGTAATAACTCATTTTCCGCTTCTTGAGTCTCATCACAGGTTAGTTAGGTGCCCTAAGTGCTCATGCAATTGTCCGTACTAGTTCTGACCATTTAGAAAACCTTTCGATATTTTGAATTAATACTAATGGTTCTATATTATGTGAAAATTGTGGTTTAAATTCTTCATCTATTTCACTGCTTTCCTTTGGAAGCCTCTGAACGGGCCAACCTGGCTTCGTAGCGTTGTCGGCTACGTTGCTCTTAGTCGAAATCCATCGCCATTGCAAAACATCAGTAGATTTAAGTATTTCGCCTACTCTATATACGATATCGTTTGTGCTCTGATCTTAACCACCAAAGCACATCCATCGAGTCAGATCAGAACCATCTTTTCGTTGGTTTTAAAGTGTGAGCGCAACATATCATATTCGCTAAACGAGTGCCCAGCGCCTGTAGTTCCAGTCTAGGAATGGACATTGATTTCTGCGGCGCAACTTTGTCTTGGCACCAATCAACACGCAGTGAATGCCATCTTCATATTCGAAGCGAAAATATGCAGCAACGGAAATATGTAGCATCTTGGTATCTTTAACTCTCTTAGTTCTGGCAATACATTAGTGCAGCGTTTCCATCGATTATTTTGTTCATCAGTGATCGGGTTATCATGTTTGACTGCGGTGCGCTTTATATCTAGAAGAAGAAGCTTCACGCATAAGTCCATCATTAAAGTTCGAAGAACTTCCAGTTTTGTAGGTTTTCTTGCTCCATTGACTCACTATCTATTCGATTAAAATTTACACGATAGTAGAAAGTATCATCTGTAACTGACCACCACATTTCGAGCACTTTCGCATCATCGGATTCTCCGCTAATATTCAAACTCTCGCCCGTTAGTTCTTCAGATTCTCCCAGCTCCCGTAATGCTCGGCTAGAATTTGAAATTAAATTTCTTATTTCAAACCCACCGAGTGAATGAATTCGAATCACTTCTTTGGCAATTTTTATGGCCTCTTTTTCCGATGAGAAACTGTCGAGCGAGTCGTTTATACGTAATGATTATGACAGATCGCCTTTGACGCTTCTGGGCGCTCTTCCTGGAATTTCATTGCGTTCTGATTTTTTACGAATTGTGCCGAGCTCGGCGAGTATGTTGCCTCGAATGCCATTACTCTCATGACATAGACATCCGGTTGTTGTTTTTTTTCTCCGTCACCCCAGAGAAATCGTTGTGACTTTTGATCTTCAATTAATATTCCAGTTTGATGGAACATTTCTTTTATGTTACCTGTTAGAGCAAAGGGTCGTTGACGAATCTCATTATAATGTGTGCCAATGGAACTCATAATTCTGGCCCTTTGAGTAAAGCGCAATTTAACGATGTTCCGTTTACTTCTGCTGCTGCATCCCACACTTATCGATTTTTTCCTGACTTATTCGGATTGGTAACTGTGAAAATAGGTAGGGACTATGTCCGCTTGTAGATTATCATCGTTTCACTCTTGCTTAATTTCCGAACAAACCCTTTTTCTTCATAATCATTCAACAGCTTTCTAATTGTCTCATTCAAAGCTGGCTCTCTTTCCAGTTTTCTTTCCAAACTGGCTGCACGCCATAGGGTAGCTGTTTGGGAAAGCAACATTATTGCTCCGCCATAACAATCCGGTTTCGTAATGATTACCAACTTTCCGTGTAGTTCTTGCCATAATTTCCCGAGCACGTTGGTTTTCTTTTGATTCAATCAATTCCTCTAGAATTTTAACGCCGAAATTTTCTAACGAGAAAAACTCCTTCACTTTGTAATGTAGGTCATCCTTCGCGTTTTGTAATTGATTTTCCACAAGTAAATGTTTAATTTGATTTTTTTAATTGATTTTTAATTTACGGCCCACTACAGAAATTTATCTTCTTGGCCATGAGTACTGTCAAATTATTGGTGCTAAGTTACCCTCAAAAAAGCAAGTGTTACGACTTTTTATTACAATCACCGTAGTGTAAAATTAACTATTCGTGAAAGTCTGACAATTCAGGAAGTGTCTATTTTTTGGTCAAAAGCACGAATTCCAGTGAAAAAGGAGCAACATTCCATTGAAAAATTGGAACAATTGCATAATGAGTGGGAAAATGTTCTAAAAAATAAAAATAAACCTGCAAATGCTTACCATGAAAGAGAAATTGCCTTTAATAGTAAACTGGATGATATTTTCGATATCGCACATACCAATGTCCATGATGACCAGTGAAGACGGCAAGCCCATGCTAAGCGCAGAAGGAGTCCCTAGAGGAAGCAAATGTTTCAATACTCCTAGAATATTGTCAGGTTTGGTTAAGTGGAAAATTACCGATCGTGCAGCAATACATTTACAGTGCCGTTGCTGATTGTCTTGGACATTCTATTGATGCACTCGCTTTGAATCAAACAACACTGAGGCGTCTTCGTGAAACAAATAGAGTAAAGATAGCAGCATCAGTTAAATCGACTTTCAAGCTTACAACAGGCGTAGTACATTGGGATGGAAAATTACTTCCGGAGTTATCTGGAACGGAGACCGTGGATCGTTTACCGGTGATTATTTCCCATATAGATGAAGAACAATTATTGGGCATTCCCAAAATATCAAGAGCAACTGGTTTGGAAATGGCGATGGCTGATTTCTAAATCTTACTCGACTGGAGAGTAGTGATGATGTCGTAGCGGCTTGCTTCGATACAACATATGTAAATACTGGAAGATTAAATGAAGCAGCTATTATTTTAGAGCAGAAACTGGAACGAAGTTTATTATATCTTCCTTGTTGACATCACATATGTGAAATTACATTGCGCGCTGCAATACATCGTAGTAAATGTTTCGTTATTTGTGAGATTCAAGAATGGCTGGAATTCCTTGAATAAGGGTAATTTCAAAGCAGTCACAGATGACCCCAACGTTCATGCACAATTAAATGATATGAAAGCGGAATTAGCGGATCTTGAAACAGAAAGATGCTCTGGATGATTTCAAAGAATTATTGGAAATCACTCTAATTTTTTGGGCATGATACGAAATGAAAATGTCCGTTTCCGTGTGCCAGGGCCTATGCATCATGCTCGCTAGATGTCCAAAGCCATTTATGTATTGAAATTATTTATCTTTCGTGAAGAATTTAAGTTAACAGCGTGCACAACAACATAAGAATTTACGGGACATTTGCATTTCTGTCGTACGATTTTATGTGAAAATTTGGTTTCATTGCACGAAAGCTGCTAAAGCCCCAAAGCTGGATTTGAACTATTTACAAGATATTTATTTCTACAAAATACATGACGAAAAGTTGGCAACGGCTGTACTAAATAAAATATGTGATCAATTGTGGTAATTGTCCGACGAAAACATCGCCTTCTTTTTGCGACGAAAACACACTGGCGATTTTTTAAACGATTCAAAATTCCCACAGGCTTCTTAAACAAAGATCCGGATATGTGACCTCAGGATGATAATTTCAAGAACGGAATGAAGATTATCAGTCAAATAAAAGTCGTAATACAAGATTTTAATAAGAAATTAAGAAGAAGTGAAGATAACATGGAATATTTACTGCAAGTCGTAAAGGACTACACACAGAAGTTTTGGACACATATCAAAACATTCTTAATGGGTAGAAGCTCATAAAAATTACGACATAATATCATTGTATATAGATGGAAGTAATAAATTGTCTTGATTTTGTATTTTGGAAATTTGGCAATAATCTCGCTATTTGTTAACCGACTTTCGATGTCTTTGATGTTTTGGAAAGATAATTATCTCCTCTATTCACCACAATTTTCATTTATACTGAGAAAAAACTTTAAAACATTTTTTGCTCGAAGAAATCGATCTTCCTAATAATAAAATCACCGACCAAATGGCATAGTGGTTAAAGCTATGGCGTTTGGATCGGGAGGTACCGGGTTCGAATCTCGATAGGGGCAGGATGCAAAGGGAATTTTCATCAACAAATTACGATTTGGGATGAGAAGGAATACATCTATGACCCCCTGTCGGAGTGCGGGGCTCACGGGCCGACCCA
The DNA here is from genome assembly GCA_963691935.1 of Nephrotoma guestfalica. Classification (NCBI taxonomy): domain Eukaryota; kingdom Metazoa; phylum Arthropoda; class Insecta; order Diptera; family Tipulidae; genus Nephrotoma; species Nephrotoma guestfalica. The sequence goes on from OY829913.1 coordinate 254,600,087, forward strand.
TCTTCCATGCCAGTATAGGCTGGCATGGAGCTATGCAATGTGCAGATGGGTAATAAAATCGGACCTATACCGTACGTCCTCGAATTGGCCAATACAGGCGTAAAGGTAAGGACGTAAATAAGCGAACCGCGGAAGAGTAGGGAGAGCTTCGGCCCCAGAACAGATCAGGGAAAAAAAAAATAAAAAATAAAAAAAAAATAATAATAATAATAAAATCAATAAATATTGTCACTCTAAGGAAATTTGTTTACAAGTGTTTTACAAAAAACAATTCAAATTCAATTTTATAAGTGACAAAAGTTAGCAGTGGGGGTAAAAAATGGATTTCAACCATTATAGCTCAAATTGGGATTCATCGAGTATGAATCTCGAAATTACATTAATTTATGCAACGATAATTATTTCGCGAATTTCTTATGTCTGCTCTGAAAGTGTCAGTATATTGTCTTCTATTAGTATGGTAATAGTGGTCAATTGTTAGTTTTTCGAGAAATTTGTTCTCCTCCCACTTGCTTTTTTCTATATAGTCTTTCACCAGTAAGTTCATGTAGTTCATTGTATCCGTTATATTATCGAATCGGTTATTTATTAAGTCGTTGATTTTAACCTGTTCGTTTAGTTGGCCAATCAGTTCGAATTGTCCATCCTTATTTATTTGTAATGAGTTTCGTATTTCCTAGTAGTCGTCATGATCCAAGTTACCTGTAATAGATCTTATGAAAGTCTCTAGCGGATTGAATATTCCCCGTTTTCGTCTGACTGTTCCTCAATGTGTTTCAAATTGTTCTATTGAGTGTTGTATTGTGTTGAGATTTGTTTCCAGATCTTTTAGTTTTTAGAGATTTATTCCCACTAATTCTTTATTGTCTCGTAGGTTGAATGCCTCTAGTCCCTTTACTTGGGTTACGCTACCCTATTGACGAGAGAAGGTTTAATTAGTTTTTTACTTTGCGAATTTTGTTCTTGTGGGCGAAGCGTTTATTGTCAGTAATGTCACGTCTCAGTAATTTATCACGTATAGTGACTTTTCGAAAATTGTATCTCCTGGGAAGAATGTCCCTGGTGAATCACGTGCAGTGTTTAGGTTTTCTATATTGCCTTTGCTTTAGACAGGTTATTTAACTTAGCGACGTGTTCAGCTATTGTTAAATATTGGCATCTAATGCGAGACAAGTAATCATTGCCTGTTTCCTCCATGTTGCCAGTTAGACCTTTTATTAATATGTGACCTCTATGAGGTTCGAACGGCGTTAATTTGGTTGCTTGATGATGGCAAATACTGTTTCATCCATTATTTTTGTTATGTAAAAGTTTTTATCCTGAGCGTGTATTATTCTCACTAGTTCCATTAAGGTTGAGTGTAGTCGCTCGACAGGTGAATTCCCGTTTGATGATTTCGCTGTAATATAAAGTTCAACACCAAAAAGTTGTGATGTGAATTCCGTGGCAGAATCCAGCACTAATATTTTTGGTAAGCCCTCTTGGCTAAACAATTTTATGAATTTTTGTATCATTGTTGTAGATTTTCGACAAATGTTTTACGTGGTAAGACAAATGTGTCTCCGTGTAGGATTTCCATCGGGCCGTTTGGAGTTTGAGAGTGCTTGAATTTTATATGCACAGGTTGGCGCTCATATCTGTTTTGGTAATGTCATCGTCAAGAAGTACTGCCGTGAGTTTTTTTGTTGTTTGCATAGCTCTTTAAAATTATTTTTAGGTCGGGTTGATTAAAATTCGATGTTTTTTATTATAATGCGGTGCATTTTATCGCATTCCTCGTCTTTTAATATAACGAGTTGATGTTGAAATTCGTTCAAGGGTGAGCCAACTTCAGTTGGGATTTCTTTATTTGATATCGTGGCATCGTCATGTCCGATATCGATGTTATTTAGATTACTAATTTTATATGGTTACGTATCTCAGTATCAGATTTGCGAATCTTTAGTTCTCTCAAATTGCCGCGTCGATTAATATCTAAAATGCCATTCCCAGCATTTTTATTGGTATATGCAGTTGAGATTTACTGACTGTTTATATCTAAAGTATTCAAAAAATATGGTTTTGCATACCTAACATAACATGAAATTTAAATATTCAGCTTAAATTAATCTTCTGGTTTGAAAAATGGTTACCTTTGGTCGAATTAAAGAACTATTTCTGCTGGATGTAAGTATAAAATATTGGCGGCTTGTGCCTCTTTGGCGACTCGAAGAACACTTTTCACGCAGTTTTGTTATTTCCTCGGTATACTCCGTTAGAATATTCCATTGGCGATAGCGTTCAACGATACTCCAAAATTGCTTAGAAAACAGATCCCGATCGCTAGTGGTTATTTTTGTGGTACACTTGTTATAACATGAAGAGCAGAGTAGTTGCATCTCTCGCCCCTTTATTTGTTGACCTCTCTTATTCATGTGGGGCAAACCATTATTGTAAGTTTTTTGAAATTTTGAAGATCCAATTAAGTTTCTCCAATTTACGCTTTCTAACGTTTTGTTTACGAGATTTTGGAGTATTTTCGGTTTCCCACGATTATTATTGTTTTATTATGTAGGTGCAATTGGGCTCCACGAGGGAGTGTCTGCTACAGAATTGCATGGAGTTGTAAGATTAACAGCAGTAGAAATTTTCCTATCTAAATACATTTTCGCGCCGTTAAAACTGGTTATGGAAAATAAATCCATATAATATTTTGCACTCACCTGAAAAACTTAAATTTATTTCATCCTCCGAGGAATGGTAGGTCACTCTTGCTCGGTTTGTATTCGCTCCCGCTGTCCAAAAAGTATTGCAAACGGTAATATAATATTCAATTTTTTTTTTTATTTCTTTACGTAAACGAAAAGAAATATTTTACTTACAGGAGGAACTGGAATTATTTTGGTTTCAAGTGAATCTTCCGTTTTATTAACGCTTTCACCGTTCTATTCGCCGCAGACACTAAGGAGAATAGACAGATTATAAATAAATTAACCATGAAACATCATTTATGACGAGTTATTGGACACGTTTACGTATGACGAATTATCCACCATGTTTTGAACTAAAAATTCGAAATTATATTTAACTCAGCTCCAATACCGAACCAACTCAAGTAGGTACGATTCGGATCGAGGAAGTCACATTTTTTGTTTTTAATCGTTTCCCCCAAATACTTTATACTTTTCAAAATACTTGCAAAAAAACGAAAAAGCTTCTATAACTGCAAACGGTGGGCCGGTTTCGGCCAAAAATCAAAGGGATCTCCCAATTTTTGGAAAAAGCTTAAGTATGAAGTTTCACCTTGATAAGTCAATTTGTTTGGGTTGTAGAAAGTACACAAACATTTTAGTCTACACAAAACCATACACAGCACTTTTTGAAAACCACTTTCATCAAACCAGTTTCACCTTTTTTCCAAACAACATTTATTTTTTAAAAAGATTATCCAATTATCCAAAAGAACAGATCGTTATCCAGAAGTTTTATTCAAGAAAGTTTTTGCATTTTCCGCCCATAACTTCTTAGTGCATACTCCACTGCCATATTCCAATCAATGATTTGCAATATCAACTGATGATAACTTTTGGGGGTTTGCTTCTTAACATTCAAACAGTGATTCAAGCATAAATTTGTTTAGTTTATTTGTAACATCAAGAGGCATTACACAAATTTGAATTAAATTTAAACTTTAGATCTTTGCGGTTGTTTATAAACTTCGAATTTATGAATTAAACGTGGCTTAGTTATTTCTAGCAATTTCATTAAAAGTCATTTAAGCATTTGATGGATGCGCGCGATCGGAAGTTTTAAGCGTTTAAAGTACTCACAAATATTTTACGATTGAAAGCGCTTAGTTGAATAAATTACTTAGTTGTTTTGAGCAAAATTAAATTTTAAAGATTAATCTCGGCTGTATCAATTGCGTTCAATAAATTTAATATTTTTTCAAATTGGCCAATCGCTTACTAAATTGAACTCGCTTTTTATTTCCAATTTTGCTGAGCTTATATTCATCATAAATGTAAAGAATCCATTTGACAGTTGCAAAGTATATCAGATGGGTTAAGCTGACAATACTCACTCCAGTAAAAAGTGATACGATTCCACCGATATTAGCTACAAAACAAATTTATATGATTATCAAATATTTATTAATGTTCCAAATGTCATATTTACCGATCAATTGGATCCAATTCAAAGATAATTCAGTGTTTAGTAATCTCATAGTTTGTTTTGCCATGGCCACATGCACAACGGTATGTGATTGATTTAGCCCAGTACTGTAAGTAATTTAGTTATTTATGCAACACTTCACAAAATATAAAATTGTTATGGACTCTGTTTTAATCGGAGATTAGTTTATGCCAAAAACACACAAATTCTAAATAAAAAATAGACAAATTCTTCTGGCTTATGGTTTAACAGGTATGCTGATTTGTTGATTTAGATTAGTTCTAGACTCCGATAGTCATCTTCCGGGCGAATATGAGAACCCGTAGATCATTGCAAAAATTGAAGAAGCTCCTACGAAACCTGCGTCTTCTGGTACACAGATGTCGACCACAATTCGTATGGATCTGCCAATTTATGGAAAAGCTTTAGTATGAAGCTTTAGTATCTGTCCCGTAGAGACGCCGAATTTTGGGCAAATAAAATTTTTTTTTTATAAAAACTCTCATTCCCGTTAAAGTTAAAATGTGAGCTGAATTAATTTTGTTTGAAGTTTAATTTAAAATCTTTATATTTTAATCGTTTTTTTGTAAATGCTATAAACTTTTCAAAATATTTGTAAAAAAACGAAAAACCTCCTATGTAGGCTACAACTTTAGTTCAGGAATCTCACAATTTATGGAAAAAGCTTAAGTATGACGTTTCATTGCGATCAATCAGTCCATCTGGGCTGTACAAGGGTCGAATTAAACTGCAGAATTAAATTGTTGAAACACTTTTTTTTGCCAAAAGTCAAAACTTCTGCTTAAATTTTGGAAAACTGTTTTTCTCGTAAGTGATTTACTTTTCAAAATATTTGCAAAAAACAAAAAAGCTTCTAAGAAACTGTCTTTTCCGGTGAACCGATTTTGGTCACTGGGATCTTCCAATTTATGGAAAAAGTGTATGTATAGCCCATGAAGTTTCACCCTAATCAGACAAACTGTCTGCGTTGTAGAGAGGGCACATCCATCGACATTGAGATTTTTTAATACTACTAGTTTTGACTTCGGCGATATTACGGATGGTAAATCTGCAAAAATTCTGCATAAACTACTTTTTAACAAAAAACGACTTTTCTGCTTAAGTTTTGAAAAATTGATCTGACCCGATAGTGTTGATGTTCTTATAATCGAGACACTTTTCAAAATATTTGTGAAAAACGAAAAAGCTCATGTGGAAGGTGCACCTTCCGGTTTGACGATTTTGGCCAAATATCGCTGAGATCTTCAAATTTGTCGAAAAAGCTTAAGTATGAAGTTTCATTCCGATCAATCAATGCGTCTGGACTACATAGGGGCCAAATTTTTGTATGTGCCTTTCAAAATATTTTGCAAAAACAGGAAAAGCTTCTATGGAAGCTGCCACTTCCGGTGGACCGAGTTCAGCCAAAACCACTGGGTTCTCCCAATTTGCAGAAAATGCTTAAGTATGAAGTTTCATCCTACTCAATAAAACAGTACATGGTCAGTACAGTACAGTTTTTTTTGTTAAAAATCGCGATTTCCAGTTAAACATAATCTGGGCCCACATTTTTGCAAATTTAATTTAGAACCTTTTAGTTCTTAGTCATTTTTCTCTTAATGGCAATAATTATTTTGAAGCTATTTGGTTAAACGAAAATGCTCCTGAGGAAGCTGCCACCTGAGCTGTACCGATTTTGGTAAAAAATCACTGGGTTCTCCCACTTTAGGAAAAAAGATTAAGTATACAGTTTCACCCCTATCAGACCACGGGTGTTTAGTCAACATGTATACACAGGCACGCACACACCTGTACACACAGAGATTTTTAAAAAAGTACTTCATTTTACTTCGGCGCTCCATTCGCATTTGCGAACGGTAAATCAACAATCTCGAGATCAAATTTTACGTAACTCTACGTAACAGAAAGTAAATTGAACTAAACCTGCGAGAAAAGCTCTGAAAAGATGACTCGAAAACCAACCCGAACCAACGCCTTTAAAAATATAGGTGCGTTTTAGCGGAGAAACGTCATTAAAAGGCCTTTCAGTCCAAAAAATAAAAAATATGAAGAAAATCAAATTTCATCCTGAGAAAATAAAACACAATCTCACGTACACAAATTTTACGTTTAAAATCTATTACAAGAAGAGATTTACCACACTTTAAATCAAGAAATTTAAAAAACAATTCCCACAAATAAAATTGACTGAAAATTTCACCATAAATTTTTCCGTTGACAGAGGTTGGCAGATATAACTGTATATGGCCTTTAAATGTACTAACCGTCAGTATTAAGCACACAAATACTCAATACTTAAGACTGAGGATAAGGAGCCTCCCCACCTGATTTAATATTCGCATCTGTTAGATTAGTTATCTAAATTATGCTCAACAGTGTTTTTCATAAATCGGTGATAATAACAAACTCTGGCGGCACACATTGGATGCATTACTGGCAAACTTTTCGTTTTTAATGATTGTTTTCACAAATATAAGAATTTCGAAAAAAATTGTCGAACTAAACTAAGCAGGTAGTAAGTTTATTTCGAAATTGTCCAAAGTGTCAACTGTCACCTGCAAAAAACAGATATACTGGTGGATACAAAACCGCCAGATTCATCTGCTGCTGGTATTTCAAATTAAAACTTTAGTTTAGAATTTTTTATGGTGAAATTTAATAGACTGTTTGGCTTAAACCTTTAGAGATTATTTTGGCTCGCTATTATACATAGCGCCATTTGCACCATTCATTTACTTTCGATATCAATCATTTGACAATCATGGTGTTTGCGCAATCATTTTAAGAGGGCATGGTGCTGATTGAGAGCTTGCGCGATCGATCAATAGCTTGTGTAATCATGATTGAGAGTGTATTTTTGTGCTTGTCAATCATGCATATATGTCAGCTGCAGTATTTAAATCCATACAATGGCGGTAGCCGGCAATAATAGAGAATTTTATTCTCCGTTTTTTAATAAATATAGAAGTTTTCCGGCATTGTGACAAGTAAAAGTGATGGCTATCCATCATCACCATCCATAATTAAAAGCGATTGCATCTCGCGCGGACTGTGATATGGTACGCGAAAACTTAAATTTGTTTCGTACAAACAATAGGCGCGAATTAAAGAAGGTAACACAAAGTAAATAAAGTTACACGAGTACAGATGACATTTATGTATATCCCCAATTTTTGGTATTTTGATGATCTGCCATAGCTTCAAGATCACAAAATACAGCACGAGAGCATTTCTATAATGTACGAGGAAACCCAAAATGTCTACTTGCAACAGGCCTAGTAATTACCAATTACCATAAGGATTGACATTTTGTTTCTATTATTTCATCATTCTGTCTTGTCATAGGGACAGTAATGAAATACTCGCAGAATCTATCCCGGTTTAATTTGGCAGAAGACGCCGATTATTGATTTGTTGAACTCTCAAACCAACAAATTATGTTCTTAAGCTACAACTACCTTCATCAATTTGGCCAGAACAATTTTCCACATCTAAACCATGTTCCAAATAAGCGCCCTTTCCCCATGTCACCACTACTTTTGATGTTTTATCTTGATCAAGATTAATGGTCGTTAAAATTATTCGGAATCTGCCTGCTAGTATTCCGAAAACGTTTTCTGCAATTCGCCGAGCCCCAGATTATCTCTAATTATAGCTCCTCTCCACGCTAAGTGCGCGACAATGAAAGAACTTCTTTAAAGAAAGATTTACAAATAAATATTGGGGTATTTGAGCGGTTTTACCGCAATAAAATTTACACTATATGTGATAGCTGTTATTAATTCTTCGATGAACTGGTGCTTTAACATTTTGTTGCGCAGTGATGATTTTGTTAATTGAAGAACCGTACTCAAAGTAGTTTATTTTGACAGCTCTGTATTTGTTTTAAAAATAGAACAATGACGTCTAAACATGTTCACATAATTGTACTAACACAACTAAGTTATTATGTGTAAGTAATTTCCATAATTTGCTATCAACCCGTTTGCCGAGCAAAGCATCTATTAAATACATAGGAGTACTTCATTACCAAATAAAATCAAATCAATATCAAATTTTTCAAATGTCGAGTAGTAATAAACTCGATGAAGCCGTAATAGTTAAATAAACAAATAAATCATAGAATTTTACTGATTGGTAACAGAATAAATAATTTTCGACATTGTTTACATTCTCTACATGGTCGACGTCAAATTGTTAATTGTTTACATACATTCTTTACACATGTAAAATATTAATTATCTACGCGGTGTACACAATACGAGACAACACTGATGACAATTTTCCGTACAATAGATTTCCAATGAAAATTCAGTTTTGTTAGTTTTCTAATGTAAAAAGTAATATTTTTGTGTTAGGGCTTCTGGGGGACAGGGCTGCTGTCGCCAAGGATTTCGAGCAGAATTTATTTAATTTATTGAAATGATTCAGGGCCTCATATTCGAATGGACAGAATGTTTCCTCTGCTGTTTCAGTCATGCCGTCTCCTGTTTTCTATTTCCGTCGAAAGAAGGGACATGGTTTTGTGAGGCCAGGAATACGAAATATTTCGAAAGCCGTATGGTTTTCGTTAATGTCAGCTTCTTAATATCTGGTCGTGTTCAGAACTTTTTTGTAATAAATTTATTAACTGGGCAGTTATCGCTGCCAGTTAATTGCATAGAGTTTGCATTTGATTCTCGCATATCTTTTGGTCAGTTGCTGTCGAAGTATGTTTAAATTATGATTAGCTATAAACTTGTCTATCAATTTAGTTTTCATTCGCTTCATGGAATGTTTCGAGTGTTCACGGAATTGGAATATTAATTCAATGAGTCGATTCAGCATGTTTACCCGTTGATAGATACGTAATTAAGTATTTTTTTAAATAAAGAAATCGCGGGTTACGTCAGCCTTCTGCATTGAAGAGGCATATGAAGTTAGCCCAGTTTTTCATCCCAGAAAAAAATAAAATTTCTTTAAACAATACATTTCATCTCATCCCAGTTTTTTCTATTTAAACTTGTATAAGACGAAATATTGTTTTGAGTTGAGTAAAAAACAACAAAATATCCATCCCAGATTATTTCATTTAATTGTTGTTTTTGTACTCGACGTATGAAAAAATGATTATAAATAGTTTTTCTAAGTGATATGATTTATAGCCGTATGATAGTATTGGCGCAAATGGCTAAGTTCCGCAAATAGGCCCATATAAGAATATGAGAAAATCGTGCCATTTTCCTAGAAATATGATTTGCCGGAAATGATTCTTTATGTTTTGAATAACTTACAAGACGGACTAACTGTGGCCAGTTAGGAAACACGAGTCGTATGGTAGGATTGGCGCAATCGGCCAGATTCCATGAGGACCCATACTAAAATTAATAATGGCCATTCTCCTAGCAATATGATTTGCCGGAAATGAATGATGTTGTTTTGAGTTGGTAATAATAGGGTTTGTAATTCATTTGTGGGCCGTATGTCTTTACTAGACGTAGGGTAGGAACTTTCCACGTTCTATATTTCCTTATAAAACATAAGAATTATATAAAAATGACATAGGTAAGAGTTGAGTTGGTATTTGTAAAGGTTAATCATAATAAACAATAAAACATTTTTTAACTATTTATGTTTTATATGTTTTTCTTAGAGGAAAAGCCTTATGGAAAAGCCTTACTGCTATACTTGATATTTTTGTTATATTGGTCGTACAATCCCATAGTAATCCGTACAATTGGGCTAGTATAGCATGTCTATGAACTTTTGCTAACCTTTCCTTATGGTTTAGTAATGCATTTATAAGATTAGAAAAATGTCGATCTCTATTTTGGAGTTCTGCTGAATTTAAGTTTGTAATACATTGTACAAATGCATTAAATGCGCATGTGTTATGGTAGTGGTCCATTTTCATCCGTCCGTTTTTAAGGAAACATAAATGATCGCTCTTCTTATGTTTAAATATCGTACTTCTTTTGCAGAATTATTTCCGGCAAATCATATTCCTAGGAGAATGGCCATTATAAATTTTAGTATCGGTCCCCATGGAATCTGGCCGATTGCGCCAATCCTACCATACGACTGGTGTTTCCTAACTGGCCACAGTTAGTTCGTCTTGTAAGTTATTCAAAACATAAAGAATCATTTCCGGCAAATCATATTTTCATTTTTTCTAGGAAAATGGCACGATTTTCTCATATTCTTATATGGGCCTATTTGGAACTTGGCCATTTGCGCCAATACTACCATACGGCTGATACTGCCCTCTTAGTCATTGTAAGCTCGTACTATTAATATTTTAAAATAGTATCAATCGCTATCTTTAATCAAAACAAACAATTATTACCTATAAATCATATCACTTCGAAAAACTATTTATAATCATTTTTTCATACGTCGAGTACAAAAATAACAATTAAATGAAATAATTTGGGATGGATATTTTGTTGTTTTTTACTCAACTTAAAAAAATATTCTGTCTTATACAAGTTTAAATAGAAAAAACTGGGATGAGATGAAATGAATTGTTTAAAGAAATTTTATTTTTTTCTGGGATGAAAAACTGGGCTAACTTCATAAGCCTCATTGAAGAGTTAACAAAAAAAACCACTCAAAAACCATTTCTTTAATTAATTAGCACCAGATTTCTATCGAATTCCATACTTGACCTCTCGGATCATTTTGATGAGATTACACGATGACTTGCATTTTATTTGAAGGTTGGTTTCACCAGTGCTTCGCTCCCGAAGTGAAAAGCTATTTGAGAAAAAAATCTTGAGTTAAAAGTGCTTTTACTATTAGATAATTCACCAAGTCATCCAATAAATTTACAAATTTAAAACACATCAATGACTCAATCTCAAGGCCAGGGCATAAATTCTACTTTTAAGGTATATTAAGAAGAACTTTGGCCGATATTTTAGGAAAATTAGACGATAATGAAGAAGTGCATTTTGTTCATGAGGAGTGTACAAATTTTAATATTTAAAATTGTGATGTGTTGGTTTGACAGTGGCCAAAATGAAAAATACAACTCTTAATGCATGCTGGAAGACCGTCTGATCAGATGTAGTGAATCAGAGAAATACTGTGCCGTCAACCAAAATGCTCTATTCAAACATAATCTATCTGGCTCATTCTCTCCGGGTAGACGTATTCGAAGCTTTTTGTATTACCCGATGTAGAGGAATTGTTTGAAGATAAGGAAATTTTGAATGCCCAGTTTCTTTAGAGTTAGTAGAGGTATCTGATAGCGTAGTAGAAATTAACTCTGATAACGAGGAAAACTGATATTCCTACTACAGCTTAAAACACAAAAAACGCAGATAAATGACTACAGACACCTACTGTCACCGGGTCAAGTCAATCATATTTAACAACCTTTCCTATTCCTCCTTTTTGTTATGTATCGAATGGGTTACGGTTGGCTTGCTTAGTCTTGGCTGTAAATTCTAATCAGTCAATCAATCAATTGGTCAAAAATTTTCATTTCCGGCCACTATCAGAAAATAAACAAAAACTAATTTTTATTTAAATTTAATTTACAATATTTTTGTTCTTACTTGTTTTTTCGTAAAAGCTATACTTATCAAAATATTTGCAAAAGCCTCTTTATTTTAAAAAGGTTTTTTCAAAATTTGTCATAATTTCATACATTTTTAGAAAATGATTTGAACCCGTTGGACAAATATACTGTTTGGTGCAAATAGTATCTGGAACCGGTAATAGTAATTTGTCAGAAAACCACAAGTTTTATGCCAATCAATCAACCTGTTTGGGCTGTATAGTGGCCGAATTATGGTGAAATAGCAGTTTTTACTGCTAATCGGTACACCGAATTTTAACTAATTTCAGTGAGTCCTCTCAATTTATGAAAAAAATTGACGTATTAATTCGTCATAGTTTAAGTGTGAACGTCTGGGCGGTAGAGATTTTAGAGAGGGAGACAGATACCACCTCGAAATCCAGTTTTTCGGATTTCGGCAATATAGCGAATGGTAAATCTGCAAAAATCTCGAAGTCGTAAATTTACTGTGCTTACTTTTACTTTGTAGAAGAGATAAATAATTACGCCACACTTGGTTAAGAAACGACTAAGGTTCATTTATAGTTCCATACTATTCGTTTCAGATAGGCTCTCGTTCTATCAAATTTACTCATTTTTCAAACTCACATCCGGCACTCGTTTTGAAATCTTATCCTATGGTTTAACGTACAAAGACAGTGCTATCCCAATCGGTTACGAAATGGCTTAGGTTCATTTATAAAGGGTGGCGCATAAGTAACGATATGATTTAATTAGTGAATAAATTTTTCATTAACGTATTTTTATTTACTTTTTTTTCAGAACTAACTTGGAAACATTTGGGAAATTTATGATGGAAAGACTCAGCACAGAACAAAGAACCAAAGTTGTTCAATTTTATTTTGAAAGTCAGCATTCGAGTATTCAGACACAAAGATCATATCGAAATTTCTTTCATGTTCGAAATGCAGCACTCCAACAGTTTACCGATAGGTTCAACGTTTTCGACAAGGGGCTGTCTGTGATATTCCGGGTGCTGGAAGACTTCGTGCAGTTCGAAATAATGTGTTTTGGTGGTCTTTGCAAAGAGTGTTACATAAGTTACATCTTTTCCTATATAAAATTTACGAGTTCACGAGTTAAAACCAAATGATGCACAAATACGCATTCTATATAGTCGCCGTTTTCAAGAATTGCGCCTAGAGAACAACGAGTTTATTCACAAACTCATGACGAGCGATGAGACCCATTTATTCATCTTAATGGTAACGTGAATAAACTAAATTGCAGAAAATGGGGCACCCAAAATCCAAGAATAATTGTTTAAGATTCAAATGCAGCTACATAGATGCAGAATGGGTATGGTGTGGAATAACTTCAGAAAGGATCATTGGACCATATTTGTTCGAAAACAACGAACAAGTTGCGGTTAATGTGAATGGCATTCAATACCGAAGGAATGGCATTCAATTCCAATTTTAAGGACAGAGGTAGAGAACAATCCAGAATTGTGGTTCCAACAAGATGTGGTTCTAACAAGCTCTCATGCGCGAAATTTTTTCGATCGAATAATATCACGTTTTTCTAATTTTAGCTGGCCACCGCATTCGCCCGATTTAACGGCTCTTTTATTTCGGACTACCTTAAGGGTAAGGTGTATAACAACAAGTCAAGAAACATTCAACAGCTTACGGCCAATATACGAGAAGAATTGAGGGCGCTGGCACCTGAAATTCTAAGAAAAATTATGGAATATGCTCTGGAAAGAGCACGTCAGGTCGCAGCAAACAATGGACATCATTTGAAAGTATTATCTTCATCTCCCAAAAATCCATTGCAGTCGTTTCCTGACATTCGAGTATATAACTTCCCAAATTTTTTATCAACATCGTACGAGCCGATTTTTTTTAAAATAATGCCTATTTGATAAACCCTAAACAAATTTTCTGAAATTTACAACTCATCACAATCGATTTTTAGCACTTGTTTGACCCAGGTCCGAAGACCCAATTCGAAGCAACATGGTACAAAATCGAGCAATATTGTACACATGGCGCAACATGGTGTAACATGTAGCAATGTCCCACACTATGATGCAATATTCTGCAACATGACGCAACATGTGAACCATCTTACCACACCCCTCAAGAAGGTACAATATGATGCAAATTGATGCAACATTCCGTAACATAACGCAACATTGTGTAATATCTAGCAACATGGTAAAACATCATGCAACATTCAACAACATGACGGCATGAACGTTTTTTCAACATCGGTGAAGACAAATAAAATGTTAAGAGAAGGCCCAAGCCCCACCAAGAACCGTCATACGTAACGACCTGTCGGTATCAGTTCCTGGCAATCGAAAGCCCGTCTCACCAAGTTTTATCAAGATTGCTCTCGAGCCAAAATTTTTTTCAAAAAATGTTATCCGGATGCTACTGCAGGTAGCCGAAAATTTCAGCCGAAAAAACTGCATTATCGACATATTTTGTATCATGTGGTAGTACAAAATGCTGTTGATATTAGCCGAAAATTACATGTTCGTGAAGTTAGCAGTAAATTTTGGCCGAAAAAAAATTTGAAAACTCAATATCACATAATTCGAATGCTTAAAGATCATATGAACTGGACGAAGTTAGACCAATTCATAAATAACTGGATCCCTTAAATAGTAGGATAATTTCAATCACTATGGTGCTACATAAGATATGGCTTTATTTTTGACACAGGTGTTCACTGTTAGTGCCACAAACCAACCTTTAAACATTCGAATTATGTGGTATTGATTTAAAAAAAAATTCGGCAAAAATTTACTGCTAACACCAATAACATGTAATTTTCGGCTAATATCAACATAATTTTATACTACCACATGATGCAAAATATGTCGATAATGCAGTTTTCCGGCTAACTTCAGTAGCATGGGACCTAGGCTTCAGCGGCGCAGCTCATGAAGGGATTTTTCCTAGATTAGGGGACTCATCGCGATCCGTTGCTGCCATCAAAAAACTTTTCAAGGATCAAAATCAATCAAGCCGAAAAATAATAAAATATCCAGCGCCCTACTAAAGTACCCCCAAACAAATTTTCCCGAACTTAGAATCCATAGAAACCGAATTGTAGTATTTTGAATCTCGCCAAAAGTTCGGCACCCACCTTGAAATGTTCAGAAATCAGGATAGGAACCAAGCACATAATTTATCGATAAAAAAATATCAACATAAAAAAAAAATTTTTTTAGGAGAAACTGGAGAAGGCAAAGGCTGCTAGACTTATTTTGGTTTTAAAGTGAACCATATCCTTCTAGAAAGATTAGTTTTATAGTTTTGTTTATTGATCACCCAGTAAAATCAAAGGCCTGCTACAATCTTATTTGGAATTTTATGGATATTTTATTGATTTTTTTAATGGATAAAATTTACGCTTGGTTCCCACCCAGATCTCGTTGTAATCGTTTGTTTACATTCGAATCCACTCTCTCGCCCAATTTTATCTAACTCGTTCACGCAAATCAAATATTTAAAGGCGGCAGTATGCCAACATTCGATGCGTAGTGCGTTTTGTTTTAAAGAATTTCATGTTATAAATTTCACTTTTCCAAAAAAAATTTCAAATTTCTTTTTTTTTTGAGTTTTGTGAGTTTTAAATACCCTTACGTTATACAGTGTATGTTTTGTTATTTTGCCATAATCGCCACTCCGATCTATTTTAAATTACTTACTAAAACGGATCCAACGTATATTTAGGCGAAATAAAAGGTGTCGTTTGCAGATTGTACGGATAAATTAATTTATTGCAAGTAAGCAAGCAGTGGCATCCATCAACGTGCTCTTCATTTGACTTTACATGAAGTATCTCATCTAAAAATGTTTACAAATATTTATAATTAGGTAAATATATGACGATAAAATTTGTTTAGCACCTAAATTTTCGTGGAGGCATTTTATTTCCGTTTCATCACATACAGCTAAATTTTTACTAGTCGGAAAAAAGTGTGGCACACACGAACAAAAATCGTAAATTTGATTCATAATACATTCAGCCACACAATTTTGATGGGAATACACTTTAAAGTACTCTAAATGTGTTTCATTCCTCAAATAGCAATTTCGATTTGTTACCGATAATGATTTTACTTCGTCATTTGCTATGGTCATTTGCGGTTTTAAATAAACGATAGTTTCGGTATTAAATGGAATTAATATTTGAGATGCCATAAAACTTGCGTAACTATGTGGCTTGTGTATAAGAATTTTGGCAGCTGATCCATAAACCGCAGATGGGTATTCACTAGTTGGAATATTAAAAGCAAACGTTAATCCATTTTGAACGCCAAAATAGTTTGTGTGGATAGGCTTTGAACTGCAATGAATTAAAATAATTTAATACAATATTTTTTATATTTAAATCAGTTTTCCTACCCATGATCGTCATTATAATTAAAACTGCAGCAGAATCCGTCGTACGATCTAGATATTTTAAACAATTTTTCACAGTTAGTTATTATACCCTCCCATCTGCATTTGACCAGTAATTCTTCACAATTGTACGACACCCGCTTCGTTAATTGTAACGTGTCCAATTTGGTCGCATTCCTAAACGCGGTGATAACCTTTATTTCCTCATCGCGAATAGGGGGAATATATTTAAATGCATTAAAATCAAAGTAATTTAGGGAATTGCGAAGCAGCGTTAAATTTAGGCCGTCCAATTTATGGTTTTGAATAATTTTGTCGAGGTTACCTGAACTAATTTTTTGTGTGGGGCATAAAGTAACAGCCGGAAATGGTACCAACCCGATAGGCATGAAATCAGTGATAATATAATTCTTCATTGCATTTTCATTAAATCGATACAGAAATAAATCACATCCAAAGGCTGCCGAGAGCAACATGGCCAATATTATGATGGCCCAAAATATTTTATCGAATAGTTTACTGGATGGTTGCAACACTTTTGAAAAAAATTGGAAAGCGTGGATGGACGTGTGAGAGCAAAATGTATGAAACGATTTGTGAAAGGCCTTTCGAAACCAGTTTAAGGTAGTTTTTATTTTCATTTTTATCACTTTAAATTTTTACACAATGGCACAATATTTTTCAACGAGGCACGAATGAAAACTGAAAATATGTTCTGTTAGGCAGAATGCAAATTTTCATTTGGATCAATTAATAATTTATTTTTCATGCAATTAAATTTCTTTTTTTATATTAATTATGGTTTATTCATGTGCTCATTGAATATTGATTAAAAATTAATTTTTTCCGTTCAGCCATGACCTAAGTTATTGGATGTAAAATTGTTAGACAAGTTTATTTTGCAATGCTATTTTTTTCTGTTCTGTAAGATCTTGTTTGGTATACTCAACCAGATTATATTTTGTCTCCCTACCGGAGACGCATCGTCCATTATCCTAGTATAAGTCGTCTGTTTTCTCGGACATTTTTTATGCAAGTGTTGTTTCTAACAAAAAAAAATAGCAGCAATATGTATACGATTACACTGTTAAACAGATTGTTGAAAGCGACCCCTCTACGATATTAGAAAGAGATGAAATGCTCGTCATGTTTTTTCCAATAAGAAATAAATTAAAAATTCATTTCGTCTCTTTCTAAAGATATTCAGCTCTCTCGCTGAAATCAAAATAATAATTTTGAACTCGTCTATTTAAAAAAAAATAGTGGCACACTTTAAAGTTAAAATAACAGAACACCGTAAAGTTTATACCAAAGATTTTTGAGTAAGACATATTCAGTGCACTCATGGAGTCTGAGTGAAATACTTTTACTGGCCAATAACAAGACATCGCAGAGTTTATACCAAAATTTCATTTAGACTTAATCTTTCAAATGACACTGCTGACATTCTAAATCAATTGACCGCGCGAGATTTGATTGAGTACAACTCATTCATAGCCAATCACAGAACACCGCAGGATTAGTATCAAAATGCGACTTTAGTCAGATAATTCTTATAAGCTGGACATTTTTTCTTCTTACAATATATAACTGATTTTCTGAAGAATTTTTTACGATTGATTTATTTGAGTCTATCTCATTTATCGACTTCGTTGAATTTCAATCTCTCTCTCTCTCTCTCTCTCTCTCTCTCTAGCTTTCACATCCCGTGAGGGGAATTTAGTCGCCTGCATTGTGGACTTCTATCCATTTCTATCGTTCTCGCCTTCCACTTTCGACATCCTATTATACGCAGTATAGCAGTCTAGTGCAACATCATCACACCAGCGCAACGGAGCTCAGCCATCTAACTCGAACTTCCGAGGTTTGGTTACCTCGTATTTCATGCGAATCATATTTGCTGTGCGCAATTTTATTTTAACTAAACTTGGAGGGTAGGTTGGTAGCAACAGACCTAGATTTTATTAATTTACACAGCGAAGCGAGTTTATTCGGAGTCTATAGTTGATATATGATTATATTGTACTCCAAATATTTTCCAAAATCCTTCTCATGGTCAGTGGATTACCGGTTAGGCCGAAAACCAAGCTGATGGTCATCAATTATGTTTTCAGCGAGAGAGATTAGTCTGTGAAGTACAATACTAGGAAGCACTTTGTAGGCAGTGTTCAATAGATATGCCACAATCGCTCGCATATTTAAGATGGTTGCGATTTTTATGCAGTGGATATATGGGCGTCCAATTATCCGGCTGCTCTTCTTGGTCAACATAGACGATTTGATACAAGATTAGTGTTTGGGAATATAATCTTGCGGGTTATTCGACAAAGGACTTTTCATATGGTGAAGCAATTGATTTAACGCGGATCTCTTCTTCATTGCGATTTAGTAGATTTTGGAAGTAGGTTTGCCATACTAATATGTTGTTCTATCAGGTCTGTTTTCATTCTCTGCCAGCAATTCTTGGGTGGATATCATGTGGTTATTCACTATAACTCTGCCGGCCTAAATAGTCAGTTACAGTTGATTGGTAACTCTTCAGGGAAGCTTGATCTTTTAAAGCATCGACATTCCATCGAACGGTTTTTTGCACTTGGAATTGAATGTGACAAGCAAATAATCGCTTTCCGTGCCTTCACTACTGTAAGATCTAACGTCGGATATGCTGGCGGGGTGTCTTTTAGAGTTCATGACGTGATCGAATTGGTTTTTCGTTCTTTCGTGATTCAATCTCTCTCATGTAAAAAATATCTATTTGAAAAAACTAAATAAAACGTTATGGCGGCGTTAGTTGTGCGTCCGCCTTGTTGTTTCTGATGAAATGCGAGTTGTTAAAACCGTTGTGTGGTGTATTTTCTCCAGTCTTACCAATTTTTGCATTATTGACTTCCACTACGATTTTAATGGCCATTAAAAGTATTTCACTCAGAATCCATCAGTGCACTGAATGAATTCTACTCAAAAATCTTCCGACGTCAATTCGTTTTGTAATGTCACTGATGTCATTTGAAAGGTTAAGTCCATAGGTGTCATCGGTATATAACGTAATTTTGGTACAAACACTACGATGTCCTGTTATTGGTCATTCAACGTGGGTCAACGAATTCAATGAACGAGTTTTACTCAAAAAATCTATCGCGAGTAATCCGTTTGAAAATCTAACCTATTTAATTTGAAAGGTGAAGCCGAATAGCATTTAGTGGCATTTTAGTAAAACTCTGCAATGTCTTGTTATTGGCCATTAAAAGAATTTCACTCAGACTCCATCAGTGCACTGAATAAATTCTACTCAAAAATCTTCCGACATCAATTCGTTTTGCAATGTCACTGATGTCATTTGAAAGGTTAAGTCCATAGGTGTCATCAGTATATAACGTAATTTTGGTACAAACACTACGATGTCCTGTTATTGGTCATTCAACGTGTGTGATTTCATTAATAAAAGGTAAGATTTTCAAAAATCATTCATTAAGTGTATTTCAAAATTTTAAGTTTTAAATATAGGGATGAATTAAGGGTTTTCTATTCCCAATTCTCGCTGATATGGTGTATGAACCAGTGAATCCTGGTCTTATCAGGTTATATACATCTAGTCTAAACATTGTGACTAAAAAACTATGACTTTTCTTACATAGTTGATCTACTTTAACAGATTTTGTGCATAACGCATGTAAATGGGCAGTTAATGCCGTTCTAGGAAAAATCCTGATCAATTCTGGAGGAGAACTAAATCTATTTTGGCATGGGCAGTTTTGCACAATTAAACTAAAGCAAAACATATGCTCTAATGATTAAACGGATCTATGGGATGGTGTGATAATCACGCCAAGCAAAAGCTCAAGGCACTCATTGAAGTTCATTGTGAAGTATCGTGTCTTCAGAGACCTGCAATGATGAAATTGACGCCATCATTTGCACAGAAATGTCTGATCCCGAAACAGATCCAGAGTTGTATGAAGTAGTGACGACGAATATGATTCATGGACATGTGGCGATCAAAACCGGGAATCACTGTGCAACGTGACGAAAGGAAGCGAAATGACTGTATTGGGTATGGCAGCTCCTGATGCAAACGATGAAGTTTCGCAATATCAGATGGGAAAATCTGTAAGCAGCAATGAAACAGTTTAGAGAATCTTTTCATTCTCCATTCACCAACGTCATCCAACTGTGGTAAATGGTCCACTGTGCACTGTGCACTTGGATAATGGAGAACGAGCTTATTTCACAGCAGCCAATGCAGCGCAGAGAGCTGAATGACCAGACGCGACAACGTTGCATGAAAAAAATTTCAACGTCGGAAACACGGACAGCCTGTTCCGTGAATGTATACGTGAATGTATATTCAACCGATGCATTGGTGTTGGTTAATGTTAGTGGACCGACTTTATTTGAATTTCTAAGCCTGTCAGTGTTTACATTTATTCGAGGATTACATTCATTGGGATCATACACTCGCTGATTCGATCACTTTTTGCCATCATCATTTCAACGTGTTTTACATCGAACCAACTTCATTTGTGGAACGACAATATGGCTGACCCATGCACAATGTATACAATCGAAAATGGGAACGAGCACGGCAATACTATCGAGGTGTTTTGATTAAATCAGTACGAACAAAAGTCAAACTTTTCAATCAGCAGAAGAAAACCGGAATATTCTTCCTCGATGCACCTGGTGGAATTGGCAAAACGTTCCTAATTTCATTGATTTAAGCTTCGATTCACACACAAAGTCAAATTGCGATGGCCGTAGCATCATCTGGGATCGCTGCTACATTATTAGAAGGAGGACGAACATTCTGTGCTCAAACTGTCACCGAATTGGCAATCGATAGATGAAACGACGTGCAACATTTCCAAAAAATCAGCAATGGCGAAAGTACTATATAATTGCAAAATAAGCATTTGGGATGAGTTTACGACGGCGCACAAACGAGCATTGGAGGCACTCGATCGATCGACTCCATTACAGATCCAGATGAAGTCGACAATTATCCAATTGAATTCTTGAATTCATTGGATTGATCAGACACGCCGCCGCACAATTTGCAGCTCAAGGTCGGCTCGGTGTTAAGCATGTAACGCAACCTAAACCAACCAAAACTATGCAATGAAACAAGACTCGCTGTTAAGAGGCTGATTAACAACATGATTGAAGCTAAGGATGGTCTGAATACAAGAATACCCCTGATTCCAACCGACTTGCCGTTTCATTTTAAGCGTGTTCAAATCGTAAGGCCAATCGTTGGAAGTGTGTGGAATAAACCTTGAATTGCCGTGTTTTCCCCATGAGCAGTTGTACGAGGCGTGCTCGAGAGCCGGTAAACCATCAGCGCCATTCGTTTTCTCTACGGACAGAAAGGCAAGAAATATCGTTCATCGCCAAGCGTTGCGATGAACGCATTATTAGTTGATTATCGAAGGACTATTTAAAGTCACTGGATTATGCTGATAAACCACCAACAATAAACGCTTTGCGGATTAATTACAGTTATTTATTTTAAAAAATTATAAAGTAAATAGCATAAACTGGCAAATGGAATGCGCTTTGATTTCACATGCTTTTTGGCCTAAATGATCCTAAATCAAAATCATTTATAACCAAATTTGCAGAAAAATCTACAACAAAAATCCGATAAGAATGAAAGTTTGTAAATTTGTAAGTCTGTCTGTAAACAATCTCCTGACAAATCTATTCATCCGATTGCGATGCATCTTTGATGAGTTTTTGTGTGCATCCCGAGGTCTAGGGGCTCCGTCCAAATGTTTCCTAAAATTTCAAGTTTTTGTTAATTTTTTCCCGGGAATGAGCTCAGGAAAGGGATTACACTATGAAATTAGTGACATGTTCCTATCTGAGAGGTGCACCCCTGAATCAAAGGGCCCATTCTTTTGCGTTCCTGCATCATTAATCCGATTGCGATGAAGCGTTGATGAGGGGTTGCGTGCATGTCCGCGAAGGTTTATGAGTTGGCAAAGTTAGGGCTATGGCCGTGGGTCTAGGGGCCGCAATAAAAATTGTTCCTAAAATTTGAATTTTTCATGCTTGCGGTGATACTTCCGATACTGAATTCAGTACCTGCTGAACTCCTGTCATATACGATTGAAATTACAGTGACGTCGAGAAATGGTCTGCAAAATATCCTTAGTTCAAAGTAATTATTACCTTTGATTTCTCCCGTGCAATGCCGGGTAATTCAGCTAGTAATAAATTAAGAACAAATAATTTATTGGGGTTGCGGTTTTCATTTTGAATTTTTGAATTTATTAAAACTTCAATCGTTGCTTATAGGGCAACTGGGCAATGTTTTGTACCAATTAAAACGTTACTCTATTCAAAATTGACTTCCACAATTAACGAAGAACTCGTAGATTTGTCAACCATGCATTACTGATTTATGACGGATAAAATTTGTTGTTACAGAATCAGTATGTTTCGCCCATTTTGAGTTAATAAGGTAATTCAGATTAGAGCTGAGTTTAAACTGTTGCAATATGTCGTCTTATTCGCCTGAACGGATTTCAAAACACGAAACTCCCAATAACCGAGCATACTATGCGTTGTGTCAGCGAGCTCAAAGTCAGCTCTGTAACAAGTGTTTCAAAGAGAAACACTTTTCCTGCCCCCATTCTATACAACGTTTAATTTGTATTGGGAATCACAACACTTTGTTACACCTCAATAATCAACCACAACACACGATGCTCACCACGGAAATTGAGGCAGCCAAATGGTACGTAATGATCACTCATCTAGTGAACCAATACGAGCAACCACCAGGCACATTATTGGCCATGGCAATTGCCCAGTTACCAATTGTAAACCAATAATCAAAATTGCTACGAATGTTAATTGATCCTGGCTCACAAATTTCGTTTACCACCGAGGAGATTGCTGCCACAAGCGAGAGCTAAATCACAACCGCCAAAAAATTGGCCACCTTCCGCTTAGAAGTACGATTTCCGTCGAAATTCTCCATGGAAATGGAAGCCTTAGTGTTGCCGCGTATAATACGGTCGCTGCCTGAAAATATTTCGACGAAAAAAATTGTGATATGGATTTGTTACGCTTCATATCTATAATTCTTAAGTATAATTTGCCTTATTGAGTTCTAGAAAGTTTAAATATATTTCGCCTAGATGTTTTCTATTCATCATGAGCTTTTTTAAAATTTTGTTTGTATTTCGTCTTTCATTTGTCATCTTTGGCTTTATTAATGAACTTTTGTGTTGAAATTTTTATAGGTATTAGCATGGGCGTTGATAGCCAGGTTGGTAGAGTGCTAGATGTGTATGCACGCAAGTTGGGGTCTAGTTCGAATCTCGTTGGTGACAGTATTGTGAATTTTAATCATCATTAACTAATGTATTATTTTTGATGTTCTGCATATTTTTGTGTTCGTTTAATTATTTGTATGTTTTTGTTTCATATTTTTGTTTTGTTTTTGTTTACATACAATATATGTGTGTTTGCGGAATTGGTTCTAAAATCAAATAATTTCGTATGACATGCATTTTATAAACGAAAACCAAAGTATGACGAGGTGGGCAGAGATTTATGTGTTTGATGTTTTTTACAAAGGGTATTTTTTATGGTTGAGAAACGAAAGATCTCGAGGTAAGAATACGCAGCCACTCCATAAGCTCATTAATAAACAAATCGTTAATTTCACGTTAGGATTATAATCAATTTGAACCGGAATTTCAACAATAAAATATTTTCGATTTTTTTGCAAAAATCCCTGATGGTTAGCCTTACTGATTTTGAACGGATAAAATTTAATGTTGCAGATTCTGTATGTTTCGATTATTATGCGTTAATGACGTAATTTTGAGTAGATCAGCGTTTACGTTTGTGGAATACGTTGCCCCAATCGCCTGTAATCCAGGCTCGATGACATAATACGAGCGGATTTCAAAATACGAAATTTCCAATAACGGCGCTCTCCAAATGCGTCCAAAACGTTATTTTCTTACTCAATATACTATTTTCATTGTCTCCAATCAATTTGAACCGGAATTTCAACAATAAAATATTTTCGATTTTTTCGCAAAAATCCCTGATGGTTAGTTAGCCTTACTGATTTTGAACGGATAAAATTTAATGTTGCAGATTCTGTATGTTTCGATTATTATGCGTTAATGACGTAATTTTGAGTAGATCAGCGTTTACGTTTGTGGAATACGTTGCCTCATTCGCCTGTAATCCAGGCTCGATGACATAATACGAGCGGATTTCAAAATACGAAATTTCCAATAACAGCGCTCTCCAAATGCGTCCAAAACGTTATTTTCTTACTCAATATACTATTTTCATTGTCTCCAATCAATTTGAACCGGAATTTCAACAATAAAATATTTTCGATTTTTTCGCAAAAATCGCTGATGGTTAGCCTTACTGATTTTGACCGGATAAAATTTAATGTTGCAGATTCTGTATGTTTCGATTATTATGCGTTAATGACGTAATTTTGAGTAGATCAGCGTTTACGTTTGTGGAATACGATGCCTCATTCGCCTGTAATCCAGGCTCGATGACATAATACGAGCGGATTTCAAAATACGAAATTTCCAATAACGGCGCTCTCCAAATGCGTCCAAAACGTTATTTTCTTACTCAATATACTATTTTCATTGTCTCCAATCAATTTGAACCGGAATTTCAACAATAAAATATTTTCGATTTTTTCGCAAAAATCGCTGATGGTTAGCCTTACTGATTTTGAACGGATAAAATTTAATGTTGCAGATTCTGTATGTTTCGATTATTATGCGTCAATGACGTAATTTTGAGTAGATCGGCGTTTACGTTGGTGGAATACGTTGCCTCATTCGCCTGTAATCCAGGCTCGATGACATAATACGAGCGGATTTCAAAATACGAAATTTCCAATAACGGCGCTCTCCAAATGCGTCCAAAACGTTATTTTCTTACTCAATATACTATTTTCATTGTCTCCAATCAATTTGAACCGGAATTTCAACAATAAAATATTTTCGATTTTTTCGCAAAAATCCCTGATGGTTAGCCTTACTGATTTTGAACGGATAAAATTTAATGTTGCAGATTCTGTATGTTTCGATTATTATGCGTTAATGACGTAATTTTGAGTAGATCAGCGTTTACGTTTGTGGAATACGTTGCCCCAATCGCCTGTAATCCAGGCTCGATGACATAATACGAGCGGATTTCAAAATACGAAATTTCCAATAACGGCGCTCTCCAAATGCGTCCAAAACGTTATTTTCTTACTCAATATACTATTTTCATTGTCTCCAATCAATTTGAACCGGAATTTCAACAATAAAATATTTTCGATTTTTTCGCAAAAATCCCTGATGGTTAGCCTTACTGATTTTGAACGGATAAAATTTAATGTTGCAGATTCTGTATGTTTCGATTATTATGCGTTAATGACGTAATTTTGAGTAGATCAGCGTTTACGTTTGTGGAATACGTTGCCTCATTCGCCTGTAATCCAGGCTCGATGACATAATACGAGCGGATTTCAAAATACGAAATTTCCAATAACGGCGCTCTCCACATGCGTCCAAACCGTTATTTTCTTACTCAATATACTATTTTCATTGTCTCCAATCAATTTAAACCGGAATTTCAACAATAAAATATTTTCGATTTTTTCGCAAAAATCCCTGATGGTTAGCCTTACTGATTGTGAACGGATAAAATTTAATGTTGCAGATTCTGTATGTTTCGATTATTATGCGTTAATGACGTAATTTTGAGTAGATCAGCGTTTACGTTTGTGGAATACGTTGCCCCAATCGCCTGTAATCCAGGCTCGATGACATAATACGAGCGGATTTCAAAATACGAAATTTCCAATAACGGCGCTCTCCAAATGCGTCCAAAACGTTATTTTCTTACTCAATATACTATTTTCATTGTCTCCAATCAATTTGAACCGGAATTTCAACAATAAAATATTTTCGATTTTTTCGCAAAAATCCCTGATGGTTGTTAGCCTTACTGATTTTGAACGGATAAAATTTAATGTTGCAGATTCTGTATGTTTCGATTATTATGCGTTAATGCGTTGACCCAATCGCCTGTAATCCAGGCTCGATGACATAATACGAGCGGATTTCAAAATACGAAATTTCCAATAACGGCGCTCTCCAAATGCGTCCAAAACGTTATTTTCTTACTCAATATACTATTTTCATTGTCTCCAATCAATTTGAACCGGAATTTCAACAATAAAATATTTTCGATTTTTTCGCAAAAATCGCTGATGGTTAGCCTTACTGATTTTGAACGGATAAAATTTAATGTTGCAGATTCTGTATGTTTCGATTATTATGCGTTAATGACGTAATTTTGAGTAGATCAGCGTTTACGTTTGTGGAATACGTTGCCTCATTCGCCTGTAATCCAGGCTCGATGACATAATACGAGCGGATTTCAAAATACGAAATTTCCAATAACGGCGCTCTCCAAATGCGTCCAAAACGTTATTTTCTTACTCAATATACTATTTTCATTGTCTCCAATCAATTTGAACCGGAATTTCAACAATAAAATATTTTCGATTTTTTCGCAAAAATCCCTGATGGTTAGTTAGCCTTACTGATTTTGAACGGATAAAATTTAATGTTGCAGATTCTGTATGTTTCGATTATTATGCGTTAATGACGTAATTTTGAGTAGATCAGCGTTTACGTTTGTGGAATACGTTGCCCCAATCGCCTGTAATCCAGGCTCGATGACATAATACGAGCGGATTTCAAAATACGAAATTTCCAATAACGGCGCTCTCCAAATGCGTCCAAAACGTTATTTTCTTACTCAATATACTATTTTCATTGTCTCCAATCAATTTGAACCGGAATTTCAACAATAAAATATTTTCGATTTTTTCGCAAAAATCCCTGATGGTTAGTTAGCCTTACTGATTTTGAACGGATAAAATTTAATGTTGCAGATTCTGTATGTTTCGATTATTATGCGTTAATGACGTAATTTTGAGTAGATCAGCGTTTACGTTTGTGGAATACGTTGCCTCATTCGCCTGTAATCCAGGCTCGATGACATAATACGAGCGGATTTCAAAATACGAAATTTCCAATAACGGCGCTCTCCAAATGCGTCCAAAACGTTATTTTCTTACTCAATATACTATTTTCATTGTCTCCAATCAATTTGAACCGGAATTTCAACAATAAAATATTTTCGATTTTTTCGCAAAAATCGCTGATGGTTAGCCTTACTGATTTTGAACGGATAAAATTTAATGTTGCAGATTCTGTATGTTTCGATTATTATGCGTTAATGACGTAATTTTGAGTAGATCAGCGTTTACGTTTGTGGAATACGATGCCTCATTCGCCTGTAATCCAGGCTCGATGACATAATACGAGCGGATTTCAAAATACGAAATTTCCAATAACGGCGCTCTCCAAATGCGTCCAAAACGTTATTTTCTTACTCAATATACTATTTTCATTGTCTCCAATCAATTTGAACCGGAATTTCAACAATAAAATATTTTCGATTTTTTCGCAAAAATCCCTGATGGTTAGCCTTACTGATTTTGAACGGATAAAATTTAATGTTGCAGATTCTGTATGTTTCGATTATTATGCGTTAATGACGTAATTTTGAGTAGATCAGCGTTTACGTTTGTGGAATACGTTGCCCCAATCGCCTGTAATCCAGGCTCGATGACATAATACGAGCGGATTTCAAAATACGAAATTTCCAATAACGGCGCTCTCCACATGCGTCCAAAACGTTATTTTCTTACTCAATATACTATTTTCATTGTCTCCAATCAATTTGAACCGGAATTTCAACAATAAAATATTTTCGATTTTTTCGCAAAAATCCCTGATGGTTAGCCTTACTGATTTTGAACGGATAAAATTTAATGTTGCAGATTCTGTATGTTTCGACTATTATGCGTTAATGACGTAATTTTGAGTAGATCAGCGTTTACGTTTGTGGAATACGTTGCCCCAATCGCCTGTAATCCAGGCTCGATGACATAATACGAGCGGATTTCAAAATACGAAATTTCCAATAACGGCGCTCTCCAAATGCGTCCAAAACGTTATTTTCTTACTCAATATACTATTTTCATTGTCTCCAATCAATTTGAACCGGAATTTCAACAATAAAATATTTTCGATTTTTTCGCAAAAATCCCTGATGGTTAGCCTTACTGATTTTGAACGGATAAAATTTAATGTTGCAGATTCTGTATGTTTCGATTATTATGCGTTAATGACGTAATTTTGAGTAGATCAGCGTTTACGTTTGTGGAATACGTTGCCCCAATCGCCTGTAATCCAGGCTCGATGACATAATACGAGCGGATTTCAAAATACGAAATTTCCAATAACGGCGCTCTCCACATGCGTCCAAAACGTTATTTTCTTACTCAATATACTATTTTCATTGTCTCCAATCAATTTGAACCGGAATTTCAACAATAAAATATTTTCGATTTTTTCGCAAAAATCCCTGATGGTTAGCCTTACTGATTTTGAACGGATAAAATTTAATGTTGCAGATTCTGTATGTTTCGATTATTATGCGTTAATGACGTAATTTTGAGTAGATCAACGTTTACGTTTGTGGAATACGTTGCCTCATTCGCCTGTAATCCAGGCTCGATGACATAATACGAGCGGATTTCAAAATACGAAATTTCCAATAACGGCGCTCTCCACATGCGTCCAAAACGTTATTTTCTTACTCAATATACTATTTTCGTTGTCTCCAATCAATTTGAACCGGAATTTCAACAATAAAATATTTTCGATTTTTTCGCAAAAATCCCTGATGGTTAGCCTTACTGATTTTGAACGGATAAAATTTAATGTTGCAGATTCTGTATGTTTCGATTATTATGCGTCAATGACGTAATTTTGAGTAGATCGGCGTTTACGTTGGTGGAATACGTTGCCTCATTCGCCTGTAATCCAGGCTCGATGACATAATACGAGCGGATTTCAAAATACGAAATTTCCAATAACGGCGCTCTCCACATGCGTCCAAAACGTTATTTTCTTACTCAATATACTATTTTCATTGTCTCCAATCAATTTGAACCGGAATTTCAACAATAAAATATTTTCGATTTTTTCGCAAAAATCCCTGATGGTTAGCCTTACTGATTTTGACCGGATAAAATTTAATGTTGCAGATTCTGTATGTTTCGATTATTATGCGTCAATGACGTAATTTTGAGTAGATCGGCGTTTACGTTGGTGGAATACGTTGCCTCATTCGCCTGTAATCCAGGCTCGATGACATAATACGAGCGGATTTCAAAATACGAAATTTCCAATAACGGCGCTCTCCACATGCGTCCAAAACGTTATTTTCTTACTCAATATACTATTTTCATTGTCTCCAATCAATTTGAACTGGAATTTCAACAATAAAATATTTTCGATTTTTTCGCAAAAATCCCTGATGGTTAGCCTTACTGATTTTGACCGGATAAAATTTAATGTTGCAGATTCTGTATGTTTCGATTATTATGCGTCAATGACGTAATTTTGAGTAGATCGGCGTTTACGTTGGTGGAATACGTTGCCTCATTCGCCTGTAATCCAGGCTCGATGACATAATACGAGCGGATTTCAAAATACGAAATTTCCAATAACGGCGCTCTCCACATGCGTCCAAAACGTTATTTTCTTACTCAATATACTATTTTCATTGTCTCCAATCAATTTGAACCGGAATTTCAACAATAAAATATTTTCGATTTTTTCGCAAAAATCCCTGATGGTTAGCCTTACTGATTTTGACCGGATAAAATTTAATGTTGCAGATTCTGTATGTTTCGATTATTATGCGTCAATGACGTAATTTTGAGTAGATCGGCGTTTACGTTGGTGGAATACGTTGCCTCATTCGCCTGTAATCCAGGCTCGATGACATAATACGAGCGGATTTCAAAATACGAAATTTCCAATAACGGCGCTCTCCACATGCGTCCAAAACGTTATTTTCTTACTCAATATACTATTTTCATTGTCTCCAATCAATTTGAACCGGAATTTCAACAATAAAATATTTTCGATTTTTTCGCAAAAATCCCTGATGGTTAGCCTTACTGATTTTGAACGGATAAAATTTAATGTTGCAGATTCTGTATGTTTCGATTATTATGCGTCAATGACGTAATTTTGAGTAGATCGGCGTTTACGTTGGTGGAATACGTTGCCTCATTCGCCTGTAATCCAGGCTCGATGACATAATACGAGCGGATTTCAAAATACGAAATTTCCAATAACGGCGCTCTCCACATGCGTCCAAAACGTTATTTTCTTACTCAATATACTATTTTCATTGTCTCCAATCAATTTGAACCGGAATTTCAACAATAAAATATTTTCGATTTTTTCGCAAAAATCCCTGATGGTTAGCCTTACTGATTTTGACCGGATAAAATTTAATGTTGCAGATTCTGTATGTTTCGATTATTATGCGTCAATGACGTAATTTTGAGTAGATCGGCGTTTACGTTGGTGGAATACGTTACCTCATTCGCCTGTAATCCAGGCTCGATGACATAATACGAGCGGATTTCAAAATACGAAATTTCCAATAACGGCGCTCTCCACATGCGTCCAAAACGTTATTTTCTTACTCAATATAATATTTTCATTGTCTCCAATCAATTTGAACCGGAATTTCAACAATAAAATATTTTCGATTTTTTCGCAAAAATCCCTGATGGTTAGCCTTACTGATTTTGACCGGATAAAATTTAATGTTGCAGATTCTGTATGTTTCGATTATTATGCGTCAATGACGTAATTTTGAGTAGATCGGCGTTTACGTTGGTGGAATACGTTGCCTCATTCGCCTGTAATCCAGGCTCGATGACATAATACGAGCGGATTTCAAAATACGAAATTTCCAATAACGGCGCTCTCCACTTGCGTCCAAAACGTTATTTTCTTACTCAATATACTATTTTCATTGTCTCCAATCAATGTGAACCGGAATTTCAACAATAAAATATTTTCGATTTTTTCGCAAAAATCCCTGATGGTTAGCCTTACTGATTTTGACCGGATAAAATTTAATGTTGCAGATTCTGTATGTTTCGATTATTATGCGTCAATGACGTAATTTTGAGTAGATCGGCGTTTACTTTGGTGGAATACGTTGCCTCATTCGCCTGTAATCCAGGCTCGATGACATAATACGAGCGGATTTCAAAATACGAAATTTCCAATAACGGCGCTCTCCACATGCGTCCAAAACGTTATTTTCTTACTCAATATACTATTTTCATTGTCTCCAATCAATTTGAACCGGAATTTCAACAATAAAATATTTTCGATTTTTTCGCAAAAATCCCTGATGGTTAGCCTTATTGATTTTGAACGGATAAAATTTAATGTTGCAGATTCTGTATGTTTCGATTATTATGCGTCAATGACGTAATTTTGAGTAGATCGGCGTTTACGTTGGTGGAATACGTTGCCTCATTCGCCTGTAATCCAGGCTCGATGACATAATACGAGCGGATTTCAAAATACGAAATTTCCAATAACGGCGCTCTCCACATGCGTCCAAAACGTTATTTTCTTACTCAATATACTATTTTCATTGTCTCCAATCAATTTGAACCGGAATTTCAACAATAAAATATTTTCGATTTTTTCGCAAAAATCCCTGATGGTTAGCCTTACTGATTTTGAACGGATAAAATTTAATGTTGCAGATTCTGTATGTTTCGATTATTATGCGTTAATGACGTAATTTTGAGTAGATCAGCGTTTACGTTTGTGGAATACGTTGCCCCAATCGCCTGTAATCCAGGCTCGATGACATAATACGAGCGGATTTCAAAATACGAAATTTCCAATAACGGCGCTCTCCAAATGCGTCCAAAACGTTATTTTCTTACTCAATATACTATTTTCATTGTCTCCAATCAATTTGAACCGGAATTTCAACAATAAAATATTTTCGATTTTTTCGCAAAAATCCCTGATGGTTAGCCTTACTGATTTTGAACGGATAAAATTTAATGTTGCAGATTCTGTATGTTTCGATTATTATGCGTTAATGACGTAATTTTGAGTAGATCAGCGTTTACGTTTGTGGAATACGTTGCCTCATTCGCCTGTAATCCAGGCTCGATGACATAATACGAGCGGATTTCAAAATACGAAATTTCCAATAACGGCGCTCTCCAAATGCGTCCAAAACGTTATTTTCTTACTCAATATACTATTTTCATTGTCTCCAATCAATTTGAACCGGAATTTCAACAATAAAATATTTTCGATTTTTTCGCAAAAATCCCTGATGGTTAGTTAGCCTTACTGATTTTGAACGGATAAAATTTAATGTTGCAGATTCTGTATGTTTCGATTATTATGCGTTAATGACGTAATTTTGAGTAGATCAGCGTTTACGTTTGTGGAATACGTTGCCCCAATCGCCTGTAATCCAGGCTCGATGACATAATACGAGCGGATTTCAAAATACGAAATTTCCAATAACGGCGCTCTCCAAATGCGTCCAAAACGTTATTTTCTTACTCAATATACTATTTTCATTGTCTCCAATCAATTTGAACCGGAATTTCAACAATAAAATATTTTCGATTTTTTCGCAAAAATCCCTGATGGTTAGTTAGCCTTACTGATTTTGAACGGATAAAATTTAATGTTGCAGATTCTGTATGTTTCGATTATTATGCGTTAATGACGTAATTTTGAGTAGATCAGCGTTTACGTTTGTGGAATACGTTGCCTCATTCGCCTGTAATCCAGGCTCGATGACATAATACGAGCGGATTTCAAAATACGAAATTTCCAATAACGGCGCTCTCCAAATGCGTCCAAAACGTTATTTTCTTACTCAATATACTATTTTCATTGTCTCCAATCAATTTGAACCGGAATTTCAACAATAAAATATTTTCGATTTTTTCGCAAAAATCGCTGATGGTTAGCCTTACTGATTTTGAACGGATAAAATTTAATGTTGCAGATTCTGTATGTTTCGATTATTATGCGTTAATGACGTAATTTTGAGTAGATCAGCGTTTACGTTTGTGGAATACGATGCCTCATTCGCCTGTAATCCAGGCTCGATGACATAATACGAGCGGATTTCAAAATACGAATTTTCCAATAACGGCGCTCTCCAAATGCGTCCAAAACGTTATTTTCTTACTCAATATACTATTTTCATTGTCTCCAATCAATTTGAACCGGAATTTCAACAATAAAATATTTTCGATTTTTTCGCAAAAATCCCTGATGGTTAGCCTTACTGATTTTGAACGGATAAAATTTAATGTTGCAGATTCTGTATGTTTCGACTATTATGCGTTAATGACGTAATTTTGAGTAGATCAGCGTTTACGTTTGTGGAATACGTTGCCCCAATCGCCTGTAATCCAGGCTCGATGACATAATACGAGCGGATTTCAAAATACGAAATTTCCAATAACGGCGCTCTCCAAATGCGTCCAAAACGTTATTTTCTTACTCAATATACTATTTTCATTGTCTCCAATCAATTTGAACCGGAATTTCAACAATAAAATATTTTCGATTTTTTCGCAAAAATCCCTGATGGTTAGCCTTACTGATTTTGAACGGATAAAATTTAATGTTGCAGATTCTGTATGTTTCGATTATTATGCGTTAATGACGTAATTTTGAGTAGATCAGCGTTTACGTTTGTGGAATACGTTGCCCCAATCGCCTGTAATCCAGGCTCGATGACATAATACGAGCGGATTTCAAAATACGAAATTTCCAATAACGGCGCTCTCCACATGCGTCCAAAACGTTATTTTCTTACTCAATATACTATTTTCATTGTCTCCAATCAATTTGAACCGGAATTTCAACAATAAAATATTTTCGATTTTTTCGCAAAAATCCCTGATGGTTAGCCTTACTGATTTTGACCGGATAAAATTTAATGTTGCAGATTCTGTATGTTTCGATTATTATGCGTCAATGACGTAATTTTGAGTAGATCGGCGTTTACGTTGGTGGAATACGTTGCCTCATTCGCCTGTAATCCAGGCTCGATGACATAATACGAGCGGATTTCAAAATACGAAATTTCCAATAACGGCGCTCTCCACATGCGTCCAAAACGTTATTTTCTTACTCAATATACTATTTTCGTTGTCTCCAATCAATTTGAACCGGAATTTCAACAATAAAATATTTTCGGTTAGTTAGCCTTACTGATTTTGAACGGATAAAATTTAATGTTGCAGATTCTGTATGTTTCGATTATTATGCGTTAATGTCGTAAATTTGAGTAGTTCAGCGTTTACGTTTGTGGAATACGTTGCTTCATTCGCCTGTAATCCAGGCTCGATGACATAATACGAGCGGATTTCAAAATACGAAATTTCCTATAACAGCACTCTCCAAATGCGTCCAAAACGTTATTTTCTTACTCAATATACTATTTTCATTGTCTCCAATCAATTTGAACCGGAATTTCATGATGGTTAGCCTTACTGATTTTGACCGGATAAAATTTAATGTTGCAGATTCTGTATGTTTCGATTATTATGCGTCAATGACGTAATTTTGAGTAGATCGGCGTTTACGTTGGTGGAATACGTTGCCTCATTCGCCTGTAATCCAGGCTCGATGACATAATACGAGCGGATTTCAAAATACGAAATTTCCAATAACGGTGCTCTCCACATGCGTCCAAAACGTTATTTTCTTACTCAATATACTATTTTCATTGTCTCCAATCAATTTGAACCGGAATTTCAACAATAAAATATTTTCGATTTTTTCGCAAAAATCCCTGATGGTTAGCCTTACTGATTTTGAACGGATAAAATTTAATGTTGCAGATTCTGTATGTTTCGATTATTATGCGTCAATGACGTAATTTTGAGTAGATCGGCGTTTACGTTGGTGGAATACGTTGCCTCATTCGCCTGTAATCCAGGCTCGATGACATAATACGAGCGGATTTCAAAATACGAAATTTCCAATAACGGCGCTCTCCACATGCGTCCAAAACGTTATTTTCTTACTCAATATACTATTTTCATTGTCTCCAATCAATTTGAACCGGAATTTCAACAATAAAATATTTTCGATTTTTTCGCAAAAATCCCTGATGGTTAGCCTTACTGATTTTGACCGGATAAAATTTAATGTTGCAGATTCTGTATGTTTCGATTATTATGCGTCAATGACGTAATTTTGAGTAGATCGGCGTTTACGTTGGTGGAATACGTTGCCTCATTCGCCTGTAATCCAGGCTCGATGACATAATACGAGCGGATTTCAAAATACGAAATTTCCAATAACGGCGCTCTCCACATGCGTCCAAAACGTTATTTTCTTACTCAATATACTATTTTCATTGTCTCCAATCAATTTGAACTGGAATTTCAACAATAAAATATTTTCGATTTTTTCGCAAAAATCCCTGATGGTTAGCCTTACTGATTTTGAACGGATAAAATTTAATGTTGCAGATTCTGTATGTTTCGATTATTATGCGTCAATGACGTAATTTTGAGTAGATCGGCGTTTACGTTGGTGGAATACGTTGCCTCATTCGCCTGTAATCCAGGCTCGATGACATAATACGAGCGGATTTCAAAATACGAAATTTCCAATAACGGCGCTCTCCACATGCGTCCAAAACGTTATTTTCTTACTCAATATACTATTTTCATTGTCTCCAATCAATTTGAACCGGAATTTCAACAATAAAATATTTTCGATTTTTTCGCAAAAATCCCTGATGGTTAGCCTTACTGATTTTGACCGGATAAAATTTAATGTTGCAGATTCTGTATGTTTCGATTATTATGCGTCAATGACGTAATTTTGAGTAGATCAGCGTTTACGTTGGTGGAATACGTTGCCTCATTCGCCTGTAATCCAGGCTCGATGACATAATACGAGCGGATTTCAAAATACGAAATTTCCAATAACGGCGCTCTCCACATGCGTCCAAAACGTTATTTTCTTACTCAATATACTATTTTCATTGTCTCCAATCAATTTGAACCGGAATTTCAACAATAAAATATTTTCGATTTTTTCGCAAAAATCGCTGATGGTTAGCCTTACTGATTTTGAACGGATAAAATTTAATGTTGCAGATTCTGTATGTTTCGATTATTATGCGTCAATGACGTAATTTTGAGTAGATCGGCGTTTACGTTGGTGGAATACGTTGCCTCATTCGCCTGTAATCCAGGCTCGATGACATAATACGAGCGGATTTCAAAATACGAAATTTCCAATAACGGCGCTCTCCACATGCGTCCAAAACGTTATTTTCTTACTCAATATACTATTTTCATTGTCTCCAATCAATTTGAACCGGAATTTCAACAATAAAATATTTTCGATTTTTTCGCAAAAATCCCTGATGGTTAGCCTTACTGATTTTGACCGGATAAAATTTAATGTTGCAGATTCTGTATGTTTCGATTATTATGCGTTAATGACGTAATTTTGAGTAGATCGGCGTTTACGTTGGTGGAATACGTTGCCTCATTCGCCTGTAATCCAGGCTCGATGACATAATACGAGCGGATTTCAAAATACGAAATTTCCAATAACGGCGCTCTCCACATGCGTCCAAAACGTTATTTTCTTACTCAATATAATATTTTCATTGTCTCCAATCAATTTGAACCGGAATTTCAACAATAAAATATTTTCGATTTTTTCGCAAAAATCCCTGATGGTTAGCCTTACTGATTTTGACCGGATAAAATTTAATGTTGCAGATTCTGTATGTTTCGATTATTATGCGTTAATGACGTAATTTTGAGTAGATCAGCGTTTACGTTTGTGGAATACGTTGCCTCATTCGCCTGTAATCCAGGCTCGATGACATAATACGAGCGGATTTCAAAATACGAAATTTCCAATAACGGCGCTCTCCAAATGCGTCCAAAACGTTATTTTCTTACTCAATATACTATTTTCATTGTCTCCAATCAATTTGAACCGGAATTTCAACAATAAAATATTTTCGATTTTTTCGCAAAAATCCCTGATGGTTAGTTAGCCTTACTGATTTTGAACGGATAAAATTTAATGTTGCAGATTCTGTATGTTTCGATTATTATGCGTTAATGACGTAATTTTGAGTAGATCAGCGTTTACGTTTGTGTAATACGTTGCCCCAATCGCCTGTAATCCAGGCTCGATGACATAATACGAGCGGATTTCAAAATACGAAATTTCCAATAACGGCGCTCTCCAAATGCGTCCAAAACGTTATTTTCTTACTCAATATACTATTTTCATTGTCTCCAATCAATTTGAACCGGAATTTCAACAATAAAATATTTTCGATTTTTTCGCAAAAATCCCTGATGGTTAGTTAGCCTTACTGATTTTGAACGGATAAAATTTAATGTTGCAGATTCTGTATGTTTCGATTATTATGCGTTAATGACGTAATTTTGAGTAGATCAGCGTTTACGTTTGTGGAATACGTTGCCTCATTCGCCTGTAATCCAGGCTCGATGACATAATACGAGCGGATTTCAAAATACGAAATTTCCAATAACGGCGCTCTCCAAATGCGTCCAAAACGTTATTTTCTTACTCAATATACTATTTTCATTGTCTCCAATCAATTTGAACCGGAATTTCAACAATAAAATATTTTCGATTTTTTCGCAAAAATCGCTGATGGTTAGCCTTACTGATTTTGAACGGATAAAATTTAATGTTGCAGATTCTGTATGTTTCGATTATTATGCGTTAATGACGTAATTTTGAGTAGATCAGCGTTTACGTTTGTGGAATACGATGCCTCATTCGCCTGTAATCCAGGCTCGATGACATAATACGAGCGGATTTCAAAATACGAAATTTCCAATAACGGCGCTCTCCAAATGCGTCCAAAACGTTATTTTCTTACTCAATATACTATTTTCATTGTCTCCAATCAATTTGAACCGGAATTTCAACAATAAAATATTTTCGATTTTTTCGCAAAAATCCCTGATGGTTAGCCTTACTGATTTTGAACGGATAAAATTTAATGTTGCAGATTCTGTATGTTTCGATTATTATGCGTTAATGACGTAATTTTGAGTAGATCAGCGTTTACGTTTGTGGAATACGTTGCCCCAATCGCCTGTAATCCAGGCTCGATGACATAATACGAGCGGATTTCAAAATACGAAATTTCCAATAACGGCGCTCTCCACATGCGTCCAAAACGTTATTTTCTTACTCAATATACTATTTTCATTGTCTCCAATCAATTTGAACCGGAATTTCAACAATAAAATATTTTCGATTTTTTCGCAAAAATCCCTGATGGTTAGCCTTACTGATTTTGAACGGATAAAATTTAATGTTGCAGATTCTGTATGTTTCGACTATTATGCGTTAATGACGTAATTTTGAGTAGATCAGCGTTTACGTTTGTGGAATACGTTGCCCCAATCGCCTGTAATCCAGGCTCGATGACATAATACGAGCGGATTTCAAAATACGAAATTTCCAATAACGGCGCTCTCCAAATGCGTCCAAAACGTTATTTTCTTACTCAATATACTATTTTCATTGTCTCCAATCAATTTGAACCGGAATTTCAACAATAAAATATTTTCGATTTTTTCGCAAAAATCCCTGATGGTTAGCCTTACTGATTTTGAACGGATAAAATTTAATGTTGCAGATTCTGTATGTTTCGATTATTATGCGTTAATGACGTAATTTTGAGTAGATCAGCGTTTACGTTTGTGGAATACGTTGCCCCAATCGCCTGTAATCCAGGCTCGATGACATAATACGAGCGGATTTCAAAATACGAAATTTCCAATAACGGCGCTCTCCACATGCGTCCAAAACGTTATTTTCTTACTCAATATACTATTTTCATTGTCTCCAATCAATTTGAACCGGAATTTCAACAATAAAATATTTTCGATTTTTTCGCAAAAATCCCTGATGGTTAGCCTTACTGATTTTGAACGGATAAAATTTAATGTTGCAGATTCTGTATGTTTCGACTATTATGCGTTAATGACGTAATTTTGAGTAGATCAGCGTTTACGTTTGTGGAATACGTTGCCCCAATCGCCTGTAATCCAGGCTCGATGACATAATACGAGCGGATTTCAAAATACGAAATTTCCAATAACGGCGCTCTCCAAATGCGTCCAAAACGTTATTTTCTTACTCAATATACTATTTTCATTGTCTCCAATCAATTTGAACCGGAATTTCAACAATAAAATATTTTCGATTTTTTCGCAAAAATCCCTGATGGTTAGCCTTACTGATTTTGAACGGATAAAATTTAATGTTGCAGATTCTGTATGTTTCGATTATTATGCGTTAATGACGTAATTTTGAGTAGATCAGCGTTTACGTTTGTGGAATACGTTGCCTCATTCGCCTGTAATCCAGGCTCGATGACATAATACGAGCGGATTTCAAAATACGAAATTTCCAATAACGGCGCTCTCCACATGCGTCCAAAACGTTATTTTCTTACTCAATATACTATTTTCGTTGTCTCCAATCAATTTGAACCGGAATTTCAACAATAAAATATTTTCGGTTAGTTAGCCTTACTGATTTTGAACGGATAAAATTTAATGTTGCAGATTCTGTATGTTTCGATTATTATGCGTTAATGTCGTAATTTTGAGTAGTTCAGCGTTTACGTTTGTGGAATACGTTGCTTCATTCGCCTGTAATCCAGGCTCGATGACATAATACGAGCGGATTTCAAAATACGAAATTTCCTATAACAGCACTCTCCAAATGCGTCCAAAACGTTATTTTCTTACTCAATATACTATTTTCATTGTCTCCAATCAATTTGAACCGGAATTTCATGATGGTTAGCCTTACTGATTTTGACCGGATAAAATTTAATGTTGCAGATTCTGTATGTTTCGATTATTATGCGTCAATGACGTAATTTTGAGTAGATCGGCGTTTACGTTGGTGGAATACGTTGCCTCATTCGCCTGTAATCCAGGCTCGATGACATAATACGAGCGGATTTCAAAATACGAAATTTCCAATAACGGTGCTCTCCACATGCGTCCAAAACGTTATTTTCTTACTCAATATACTATTTTCATTGTCTCCAATCAATTTGAACCGGAATTTCAACAATAAAATATTTTCGATTTTTTCGCAAAAATCCCTGATGGTTAGCCTTACTGATTTTGAACGGATAAAATTTAATGTTGCAGATTCTGTATGTTTCGATTATTATGCGTCAATGACGTAATTTTGAGTAGATCGGCGTTTACGTTGGTGGAATACGTTGCCTCATTCGCCTGTAATCCAGGCTCGATGACATAATACGAGCGGATTTCAAAATACGAAATTTCCAATAACGGCGCTCTCCACATGCGTCCAAAACGTTATTTTCTTACTCAATATACTATTTTCATTGTCTCCAATCAATTTGAACCGGAATTTCAACA
Source organism: Nephrotoma guestfalica (assembly GCA_963691935.1). Lineage (NCBI taxonomy): Eukaryota > Metazoa > Arthropoda > Insecta > Diptera > Tipulidae > Nephrotoma > Nephrotoma guestfalica. Next base: position 254,640,639 of record OY829913.1, read on the forward strand.
ATAAAATATTTTCGATTTTTTCGCAAAAATCCCTGATGGTTAGCCTTACTGATTTTGACCGGATAAAATTTAATGTTGCAGATTCTGTATGTTTCGATTATTATGCGTCAATGACGTAATTTTGAGTAGATCGGCGTTTACGTTGGTGGAATACGTTTGCCTCATTCGCCTGTAATCCAGGCTCGATGACATAATACGAGCGGATTTCAAAATACGAAATTTCCAATAACGGCGCTCTCCACATGCGTCCAAAACGTTATTTTCTTACTCAATATACTATTTTCATTGTCTCCAATCAATTTGAACCGGAATTTCAACAATAAAATATTTTCGATTTTTTCGCAAAAATCCCTGATGGTTAGCCTTACTGATTTTGACCGGATAAAATTTAATGTTGCAGATTCTGTATGTTTCGATTATTATGCGTCAATGACGTAATTTTGAGTAGATCGGCGTTTACGTGGGTGGAATACGTTGCCTCATTCGCCTGTAATCCAGGCTCGATGACATAATACGAGCGGATTTCAAAATACGAAATTTCCAATAACGGCGCTCTCCACATGCGTCCAAAACGTTATTTTCTTACTCAATATAATATTTTCATTGTCTCAATCAATTTGAACCGGAATTTCAACAATAAAATATTTTCGATTTTTTCGCAAAAATCCCTGATGGTTAGCCTTACTGATTTTGACCGGATAAAATTTAATGTTGCAGATTCTGTATGTTTCGATTATTATGCGTCAATGACGTAATTTTGAGTAGATCGGCGTTTACGTTGGTGGAATACGTTGCCTCATTCGCCTGTAATCCAGGCTCGATGACATAATACGAGCGGATTTCAAAATACGAAATTTCCAATAACGGCGCTCTCCACTTGCGTCCAAAACGTTATTTTCTTACTCAATATACTATTTTCATTGTCTCCAATCAATGTGAACCGGAATTTCAACAATAAAATATTTTCGATTTTTTCGCAAAATCCCTGATGGTTAGCCTTACTGATTTTGACCGGATAAAATTTAATGTTGCAGATTCTGTATGTTTCGATTATTATGCGTCAATGACGTAATTTTGAGTAGATCGGCGTTTACTTTGGTGGAATACGTTGCCTCATTCGCCTGTAATCCAGGCTCGATGACATAATACGAGCGGATTTCAAAATACGAAATTTCCAATAACGGCGCTCTCCACATGCGTCCAAAACGTTATTTTCTTACTCAATATACTATTTTCATTGTCTCCAATCAATTTGAACCGGAATTTCAACAATAAAATATTTTCGATTTTTTCGCAAAAATCCCTGATGGTTAGCCTTACTGATTTTGAACGGATAAAATTTAATGTTGCAGATTCTGTATGTTTTCGATTATTATGCGTCAATGACGTAATTTTGAGTAGATCGGCGTTTACGTTGGTGGAATACGTTGCCTCATTCGCCTGTAATCCAGGCTCGATGACATAATACGAGCGGATTTCAAAATACGAAATTTCCAATAACGGCGCTCTCCACATGCGTCCAAAACGTTATTTTCTTACTCAATATACTATTTTCATTGTCTCCAATCAATTTGAACCGGAATTTCAACAATAAAATATTTTCGATTTTTTCGCAAAAATCCCTGATGGTTAGCCTTACTGATTTTGAACGGATAAAATTTAATGTTGCAGATTCTGTATGTTTCGATTATTATGCGTTAATGACGTAATTTTGAGTAGATCAGCGTTTACGTTTGTGGAATACGTTGCCCCAATCGCCTGTAATCCAGGCTCGATGACATAATACGAGCGGATTTCAAAATACGAAATTTCCAATAACGGCGCTCTCCAAATGCGTCCAAAACGTTATTTTCTTACTCAATATACTATTTTCATTGTCTCCAATCAATTTGAACCGGAATTTCAACAATAAAATATTTTCGATTTTTCGCAAAAATCCCTGATGGTTAGCCTTACTGATTTTGAACGGATAAAATTTAATGTTGCAGATTCTGTATGTTTCGATTATTATGCGTTAATGACGTAATTTTGAGTAGATCAGCGTTTACGTTTGTGGAATACGTTGCCCCAATCGCCTGTAATCCAGGCTCGATGACATAATACGAGCGGATTTCAAAATACGAAATTTCCAATAACGGCGCTCTCCACATGCGTCCAAAACGTTATTTTCTTACTCAATATACTATTTTCATTGTCTCCAATCAATTTGAACCGGAATTTCAACAATAAAATATTTTCGATTTTTTCGCAAAAATCCCTGATGGTTAGCCTTACTGATTTTGAACGGATAAAATTTAATGTTGCAGATTCTGTATGTTTCGATTATTATGCGTTAATGACGTAATTTTGAGTAGATCAGCGTTTACGTTTGTGGAATACGTTGCCCCAATCGCCTGTAATCCAGGCTCGATGACATAATACGAGCGGATTTCAAAATACGAAATTTCCAATAACGGCGCTCTCCACATGCGTCCAAAACGTTATTTTCTTACTCAATATACTATTTTCATTGTCTCCAATCAATTTGAACCGGAATTTCAACAATAAAATATTTTCGATTTTTTCGCAAAAATCCCTGATGGTTAGCCTTACTGATTTTGAACGGATAAAATTTAATGTTGCAGATTCTGTATGTTTCGATTATTATGCGTTAATGACGTAATTTTGAGTAGATCAGCGTTTACGTTTGTGGAATACGTTGCCTCATTCGCCTGTAATCCAGGCTCGATGACATAATACGAGCGGATTTCAAAATACGAAATTTCCAATAACGGCGCTCTCCACATGCGTCCAAAACGTTATTTTCTTACTCAATATACTATTTTCATTGTCTCCAATCAATTTGAACCGGAATTTCAACAATAAAATATTTTCGATTTTTTCGCAAAAATCCCTGATGGTTAGCCTTACTGATTTTGAACGGATAAAATTTAATGTTGCAGATTCTGTATGTTTCGATTATTATGCGTTAATGACGTAATTTTGAGTAGATCAGCGTTTACGTTTGTGGAATACGATGCCTCATTCGCCTGTAATCCAGGCTCGATGACATAATACGAGCGGATTTCAAAATACGAAATTTCCAATAACTGCGCTCTCCAAATGCGTCCAAACGTTATTTTCTTACTCAATATACTATTTTCATTGTCTCCAATCAATTTGAACCGGAATTTCAACAATAAAATATTTTCGATTTTTTCGCAAAAATCCCTGATGGTTAGCCTTACTGATTTTGAACGGATAAAATTTTAATGTTGCAGATTCTGTATGTTTCGATTATTATGCGTTAATGACGTAATTTTGAGTAGATCAGCGTTTACGTTTGTGGAATACGTTGCCTCATTCGCCTGTAATCCAGGCTCGATGACATAATACGAGCGGATTTCAAAATACGAAATTTCCAATACGGCGCTCTCCAAATGCGTCCAAAACGTTATTTTCTTACTCAATATACTATTTTCATTGTCTCCAATCAATTTGAACCGGAATTTCAACAATAAAATATTTTCGATTTTTTCGCAAAATCCCTGATGGTTAGCCTTACTGATTTTGAACGGATTAAAATTTAATGTTGCAGATTCTGTATGTTTCGATTATTATGCGTTAATGACGTAATTTTGAGTAGATCAGCGTTTACGTTTGTGGAATACGATGCCTCATTCGCCTGTAATCCAGGCTCGATGACATAATACGAGCGGATTTCAAATACGAAATTTCCAATAACGGCGCTCTCCAATTGCGTCCAAAACGTTATTTTCTTACTCAATATACTATTTTCATTGTCTCCAATCAATTTGAACCGGAATTTCAACAATAAAATATTTTCGATTTTTTCGCAAAAATCCCTGATGGTTAGCCTTACTGATTTTGAACGGATAAAATTTAATGTTGCAGATTCTGTATGTTTCGATTATTATGCGTTAATGACGTAATTTTGAGTAGATCAGCGTTTACGTTTGTGGAATACGATGCCTCATCGCCTGTAATCCAGGCTCGATGACATAATACGAGCGGATTTCAAATACGAAATTTCCAATAACGGCGCTCTCCAATGCGTCCAAAACGTTATTACTCAATATACTATTTTCATTGTCTCCAATCAATTTGAACCGGAATTTCAACAATAAAATATTTTCGATTTTTTCGCAAAAATCCCTGATGGTTAGCCTTACTGATTTTGAACGGATAAAATTTAATGTTGCAGATTCTGTATGTTTCGATTATTATGCGTTAATGACGTAATTTTGAGTAGATCAGCGTTTACGTTTGTGGAATACGTTGCCTCATTCGCCTGTAATCCAGGCTCGATGACATAATACGAGCGGATTTCAAAATACGAAATTTCCAATAACGGCGCTCTCCAAATGCGTCCAAAACGTTATTTTCTTACTCAATATACTATTTTCATTGTCTCCAATCAATTTGAACCGGAATTTCAACAATAAAATATTTTCGATTTTTTCGCAAAAATCCCTGATGGTTAGCCTTACTGATTTTGAACGGATAAAATTTAATGTTGCAGATTCTGTATGTTTCGATTATTATGCGTTAATGACGTAATTTTGAGTAGATCAGCGTTTACGTTTGTGGAATACGTTGCCTCATTCGCCTGTAATCCAGGCTCGATGACATAATACGAGCGGATTTCAAAATACGAAATTTCCAATAACGGCGCTCTCCACATGCGTCCAAAACGTTATTTTCTTACTCAATATACTATTTTCATTGTCTCCAATCAATTTGAACCGGAATTTCAACAATAAAATATTTTCGATTTTTTCGCAAAAATCCCTGATGGTTAGTTAGCCTTACTGATTTTGAACGGATAAAATTTAATGTTGCAGATTCTGTATGTTTCGATTATTATGCGTTAATGACGTAATTTTGAGTAGATCAGCGTTTACGTTTGTGGAATACGTTGCCCCAATCGCCTGTAATCCAGGCTCGATGACATAATACGAGCGGATTTCAAAATACGAAATTTCCAATAACGGCGCTCTCCACATGCGTCCAAAACGTTATTTTCTTACTCAATATACTATTTTCATTGTCTCCAATCAATTTGAACCGGAATTTCAACAATAAAATATTTTCGATTTTTTCGCAAAAATCCCTGATGGTTAGTTAGCCTTACTGATTTTGAACGGATAAAATTTAATGTTGCAGATTCTGTATGTTTCGACTATTATGCGTTAATGACGTAATTTTGAGTAGATCAGCGTTTACGTTTGTGGAATACGTTGCCCCAATCGCCTGTAATCCAGGCTCGATGACATAATACGAGCGGATTTCAAAATACGAAATTTCCAATAACGGCGCTCTCCAAATGCGTCCAAAACGTTATTTTCTTACTCAATATACTATTTTCATTGTCTCCAATCAATTTGAACCGGAATTTCAACAATAAAATATTTTCGATTTTTTCGCAAAAATCCCTGATGGTTAGCCTTACTGATTTTGAACGGATAAAATTTAATGTTGCAGATTCTGTATGTTTCGATTATTATGCGTTAATGACGTAATTTTGAGTAGATCAGCGTTTACGTTTGTGGAATACGTTGCCTCATTCGTCTGTAATCCAGGCTCGATGACATAATACGAGCGGATTTCAAAATACGAAATTTCCAATAACGGCGCTCTCCAAATGCGTCCAAAACGTTATTTTCTTACTCAATATACTATTTTCATTGTCTCCAATCAATTTGAACCGGAATTTCAACAATAAAATATTTTCGATTTTTTCGCAAAAATCCCTGATGGTTAGCCTTACTGATTTTGAACGGATAAAATTTAATGTTGCAGATTCTGTATGTTTCGATTATTATGCGTTAATGACGTAATTTTGAGTAGATCAGCGTTTACGTTTGTGGAATACGTTGCCCCAATCGCCTGTAATCCAGGCTTGATGACATAATACGAGCGGATTTCAAAATACGAAATTTCCAATAACGGCGCTCTCCACATGCGTCCAAAACGTTATTTTCTTACTCAATATACTATTTTTATTGTCTCCAATCAATTTGAACCGGAATTTCAACAATAAAATATTTTCGATTTTTTTGCAAAAATCCCTGATGGTTAGCCTTACTGATTTTGAACGGATAAAATTTAATGTTGCAGATTCTGTATGTTTCGATTATTATGCGTTAATGACGTAATTTTGAGTAGATCAGCGTTTACGTTTGTGGAATACGTTGCCTCATTCGCCTGTAATCCAGGCTCGATGACATAATACGAGCGGATTTCAAAATACGAAATTTCCAATAACGGCGCTCTCCAAATGCGTCCAAAACGTTATTTTCTTACTCAATATACTATTTTCATTGTCTCCAATCAATTTGAACCGGAATTTCAACAATAAAATATTTTCGATTTTTTCGCAAAAATCCCTGATGGTTAGCCTTACTGATTTTGAACGGATAAAATTTAATGTTGCAGATTCTGTATGTTTCGATTATTATGCGTTAATGACGTAATTTTGAGTAGATCAGCGTTTACGTTTGTGGAATACGTTGCCTCATTCGCCTGTAATCCAGGCTCGATGACATAATACGAGCGGATTTCAAAATACGAAATTTCCAATAACGGCGCTCTCCACATGCGTCCAAAACGTTATTTTCTTACTCAATATACTATTTTCATTGTCTCCAATCAATTTGAACCGGAATTTCAACAATAAAATATTTTCGATTTTTTCGCAAAAATCCCTGATGGTTAGCCTTACTGATTTTGAACGGATAAAATTTAATGTTGCAGATTCTGTATGTTTCGACTATTATGCGTTAATGACGTAATTTTGAGTAGATCAGCGTTTACGTTTGTGGAATACGTTGCCCCAATCGCCTGTAATCCAGGCTCGATGACATAATACGAGCGGATTTCAAAATACGAAATTTCCAATAACGGCGCTCTCCACATGCGTCCAAAACGTTATTTTCTTACTCAATATACTATTTTCATTGTCTCCAATCAATTTGAACCGGAATTTCAACAATAAAATATTTTCGATTTTTTTGCAAAAATCCCTGATGTTAGCCTTACTGATTTTGAACGGATAAAATTTAATGTTGCAGATTCTGTATGTTTCGATTATTATGCGCTAATTACGTAATTTTGAGTAGATCAGCGTTTACGTTTGTGGAATACGTTGCCTCATTCGCCTGTAATCCAGGCTCGATGACATAATACGAGCGGATTTCAAAACACGAAATTTCCAATAACGGCGCTCTCCAAATGCGTCCAAAACGTTATTTTCTTACTCAATATACTATTTTCATTGTCTCCAATCAATTTGAACCGGAATTTCAACAATAAAATATTTTCGATTTTTTCGCAAAAATCCCTGATGGTTAGCCTTACTGATTTTGAACGGATAAAATTTAATGTAGCAGATTCTGTATGTTTCGATTATTATGCGTTAATAACGTAATTTTGAGTAGATCAGCGTTTACGTTTGTGGAATACGTTGCCTCATTCGCCTGTAATCCAGGCTCGATGACATAATACGAGCGGATTTCAAAATACGAAATTTCCAATAACGGCGCTCTCCAAATGCGTCCAAAACGTTATTTTCTTACTCAATATACTATTTTCATTGTCTCCAATCAATTTGAACCGGAATTTCAACAATAAAATATTTTCGATTTTTTCACAAAAATCCCTGATGGTTAGCCTTACTGATTTTGAACGGATAAAATTTAATGTTGCAGATTCTGTATGTTTCGATTATTATGCGTTAATGACGTAATTTTGAGTAGATCAGCGTTTACGTTTGTGGAATACGTTGCCTCATTCGCCTGTAATCCAGGCTCGATGACATAATACGAGCGGATTTCAAAATACGAAATTTCCAATAACGGCGCTCTCCAAATGCGTCCAAAACGTTATTTTCTTACTCAATATACTATTTTCATTGTCTCCAATCAATTTGAACCGGAATTTCAACAATAAAATATTTTCGATTTTTTCGCAAAAATCCCTGATGGTTAGCCTTACTGATTTTGAACGGATAAAATTTAATGTTGCAGATTCTGTATGTTTCGACTATTATGCGTTAATGACGTAATTTTGAGTAGATCAGCGTTTACGTTTGTGGAATACGTTGCCCCAATCGCCTGTAATCCAGGCTCGATGACATAATACGAGCGGATTTCAAAATACGAAATTTCCAATAACGGCGCTCTCCACATGCGTCCAAAACGTTATTTTCTTACTCAATATACTATTTTCATTGTCTCCAATCAATTTGAACCGGAATTTCAACAATAAAATATTTTCGATTTTTTCGCAAAAATCCCTGATGGTTAGCCTTACTGATTTTGAACGGATAAAATTTAATGTTGCAGATTCTGTATGTTTCGATTATTATGCGTTAATTACGTAATTTTGAGTAGATCAGCGTTTACGTTTGTGGAATACGTTGCCCCAATCGCCTGTAATCCAGGCTCGATGACATAATACGAGCGGATTTCAAAATACGAAATTTCCAATAACGGCGCTCTCCACATGCGTCCAAAACGTTATTTTCTTACTCAATATACTATTTTCATTGTCTCCAATCAATTTGAACCGGAATTTCAACAATAAAATATTTTCGATTTTTTCGCAAAAATCCCTGATGGTTAGCCTTACTGATTTTGAACGGATAAAATTTAATGTTGCAGATTCTGTATGTTTCGATTATTATGCGTTAATAACGTAATTTTGAGTAGATCAGCGTTTACGTTTGTGGAATACGTTGCCTCATTCGCCTGTAATCCAGGCTCGATGACATAATACGAGCGGATTCCAAAATACGAGATTTCCAATAACGGCGCTCTCCAAATGCGTCCAAAACGTTATTTTCTTACTCAATATACAATTTTCATTGTCTCCAATCAATTTGAACCGGAATTTCAACAATAAAATATTTTCGATTTTTTTGCAAAAATCCCTGATGGTTAGCCTTACTGATTTTGAACGGATAAAATTTAATGTTGCAGATTCTGTATGTTTCGATTATTATGCGTTAATGACGTAATTTTGAGTAGATCAGCGTTTACGTTTGTGGAATACGTTGCCTCATTCGCCTGTAATCCAGGCTCGATGACATAATACGAGCGGATTTCAAAATACGAAATTTCCAATAACGGCGCTCTCCAAATGCGTCCAAAACGTTATTTTCTTACTCAATATACTATTTTCATTGTCTCCAATCAATTTGAACCGGAATTTCAACAATAAAATATTTTCGATTTTTTTGCAAAAAACCCTGATGGTTAGCCTTACTGATTTTGAACGGATAAAATTTAATGTTGCAGATTCTGTATGTTTCGACTATTATGCGTTAATGACGTAATTTTGAGTAGATCAGCGTTTACGTTTGTGGAATACGTTGCCCCAATCGCCTGTAATCCAGGCTCGATGACATAATACGAGCGGATTTCAAAATACGAAATTTCCAATAACGGCGCTCTCCACATGCGTCCAAAACGTTATTTTCTTACTCAATATACTATTTTCATTGTCTCCAATCAATTTGAACCGGAATTTCAACAATAAAATATTTTCGATTTTTTTGCAAAAATCCCTGATGGTTAGTTAGCCTTACTGATTTTGAACGGATAAAATTTAATGTTGCAGATTCTGTATGTTTCGATTATTATGCGCTAATTACGTAATTTTGAGTAGATCAGCGTTTACGTTTGTGGAATACGTTGCCTCATTCGCCTGTAATCCAGGCTCGATGACATAATACGAGCGGATTTCAAAACACGAAATTTCCAATAACGGCGCTCTCCAAATGCGTCCAAAACGTTATTTTCTTACTCAATATACTATTTTCATTGTCTCCAATCAATTTGAACCGGAATTTCAACAATAAAATATTTTCGATTTTTTCGCAAAAATCCCTGATGGTTAGCCTTACTGATTTTGAACGGATAAAATTTAATGTTGCAGATTCTGTATGTTTCGACTATTATGCGTTAATGACGTAATTTTGAGTAGATCAGCGTTTACGTTTGTGGAATACGTTGCCCCAATCGCCTGTAATCCAGGCTCGATGACATAATACGAGCGGATTTCAAAATACGAAATTTCCAATAACGGCGCTCTCCACATGCGTCCAAAACGTTATTTTCTTACTCAATATACTATTTTCATTGTCTCCAATCAATTTGAACCGGAATTTCAACAATAAAATATTTTCGATTTTTTCGCAAAAATCCCTGATGGTTAGCCTTACTGATTTTGAACGGATAAAATTTAATGTAGCAGATTCTGTATGTTTCGATTATTATGCGTTAATAACGTAATTTTCAGTAGATCAGCGTTTACGTTTGTGGAATACGTTGCCTCATTCGCCTGTAATCCAGGCTCGATGACATAATACGAGCGGATTCCAAAATACGAGATTTCCAATAACGGCGCTCTCCAAATGCGTCCAAAACGTTATTTTCTTACTCAATATACAATTTTCATTGTCTCCAATCAATTTGAACCGGAATTTCAACAATAAAATATTTTCGATTTTTTTGCAAAAATCCCTGATGGTTAGCCTTACTGATTTTGAACGGATAAAATTTAATGTTGCAGATTCTGTATGTTTCGATTATTATGCGTTAATGACGTAATTTTGAGTAGATCAGCGTTTACGTTTGTGGAATACGTTGCCCCAATCGCCTGTAATCCAGGCTCGATGACATAATACGAGCGGATTTCAAAATACGAAATTTCCAATAACGGCGCTCTCCACATGCGTCCAAAACGTTATTTTCTTACTCAATATACTATTTTCATTGTCTCCAATCAATTTGAACCGGAATTTCAACAATAAAATATTTTCGATTTTTTCGCAAAAATCCCTGATGGTTAGCCTTACTGATTTTGAACGGATAAAATTTAATGTTGCAGATTCTGTATGTTTCGATTATTATGCGTTAATGACGTAATTTTGAGTAGATCAGCGTTTACGTTTGTGGAATACGTTGCCCCAATCGCCTGTAATCCAGGCTCGATGACATAATACGAGCGGATTTCAAAATACGAAATTTCCAATAACGGCGCTCTCCACATGCGTCCAAAGCGTTATTTTCTTACTCAATATACTATTTTCATTGTCTCCAATCAATTTGAACCGGAATTTCAACAATAAAATATTTTCGATTTTTTCGCAAAAATCCCTGATGGTTAGCCTTACTGATTTTGAACGGATAAAATTTAATGTTGCAGATTCTGTATGTTTCGATTATTATGCGTTAATGACGTAATTTTGAGTAGATCAGCGTTTACGTTTGTGGAATACGTTGCCCCAATCGCCTGTAATCCAGGCTCGATGACATAATACGAGCGGATTTCAAAATACGAAATTTCCAATAACGGCGCTCTCCACATGCGTCCAAAACGTTATTTTCTTACTCAATATACTATTTTCATTGTCTCCAATCAATTTGAACCGGAATTTCAACAATAAAATATTTTCGATTTTTTTGCAAAAATCCCTGATGGTTAGCCTTACTGATTTTGAACGGATAAAATTTAATGTTGCAGATTCTGTATGTTTCGATTATTATGCGCTAATTACGTAATTTTGAGTAGATCAGCGTTTACGTTTGTGGAATACGTTGCCTCATTCGCCTGTAATCCAGGCTCGATGACATAATACGAGCGGATTTCAAAACACGAAATTTCCAATAACGGCGCTCTCCAAATGCGTCCAAAACGTTATTTTCTTACTCAATATACTATTTTCATTGTCTCCAATCAATTTGAACCGGAATTTCAACAATAAAATATTTTCGATTTTTTCGCAAAAATCCCTGATGGTTAGCCTTACTGATTTTGAACGGATAAAATTTAATGTTGCAGATTCTGTATGTTTCGATTATTATGCGTTAATGACGTAATTTTGAGTAGATCAGCGTTTACGTTTGTGGAATACGTTGCCCCAATCGCCTGTAATCCAGGCTCGATGACATAATACGAGCGGATTTCAAAATACGAAATTTCCAATAACGGCGCTCTCCACATGCGTCCAAAACGTTATTTTCTTACTCAATATACTATTTTCATTGTCTCCAATCAATTTGAACCGGAATTTCAACAATAAAATATTTTCGATTTTGTCGCAAAAATCCCTGATGGTTAGCCTTACTGATTTTGAACGGATAAAATTTAATGTTGCAGATTCTGTATGTTTCGATTATTATGCGTTAATGACGTAATTTTGAGTAGATCAGCGTTTACGTTTGTGGAATACGTTGCCCCAATCGCCTGTAATCCAGGCTCGATGACATAATACGAGCGGATTTCAAAACACGAAATTTCCAATAACGGCGCTCTCCACATGCGTCCAAAACGTTATTTTCTTACTCAATATACTATTTTCATTGTCTCCAATCAATTTGAACCGGAATTTCAACAATAAAATATTTTCGATTTTTTTGCAAAAATCCCTGATGGTTAGCCTTACTGATTTTGAACGGATAAAATTTAATGTTGCAGATTCTGTATGTTTCGATTATTATGCGCTAATTACGTAATTTTGAGTAGATCAGCGTTTACGTTTGTGGAATACGTTGCCTCATTCGCCTGTAATCCAGGCTCGATGACATAATACGAGCGGATTTCAAAACACGAAATTTCCAATAACGGCGCTCTCCAAATGCGTCCAAAACGTTATTTTCTTACTCAATATACTATTTTCATTGTCTCCAATCAATTTGAACCGGAATTTCAACAATAAAATATTTTCGATTTTTTCGCAAAAATCCCTGATGGTTGTTAGCCTTACTGATTTTGAACGGATAAAATTTAATGTTGCAGATTCTGTATGTTTCGATTATTATGCGTTAATAACGTAATTTTGAGTAGATCAGCGTTTACGTTTGTGGAATACGTTGCCTCATTCGCCTGTAATCCAGGCTCGATGACATAATACGAGCGGATTTCAAAATACGAAATTTCCAATAACGGCGCTCTCCACATGCGTCCAAAACGTTATTTTCTTACTCAATATACAATTTTCATTGTCTCCAATCAATTTGAACCGGAATTTCAACAATAAAATATTTTCGATTTTTTCGCAAAAATCCCTGATGGTTAGCCTTACTGATTTTGAACGGATAAAATTTAATGTTGCAGATTCTGTATGTTTCGATTATTATGCGTTAATGACGTAATTTTGAGTAGATCAGCGTTTACGTTTGTGGAATACGTTGCCCCAATCGCCTGTAATCCAGGCTCGATGACATAATACGAGCGGATTTCAAAATACGAAATTTCCAATAACGGCGCTCTCCACATGCGTCCAAAACGTTATTTTCTTACTCAATATACTATTTTCATTGTCTCCAATCAATTTGAACCGGAATTTCAACAATAAAATATTTTCGATTTTTTCGCAAAAATCCCTGATGGTTAGCCTTACTGATTTTGAACGGATAAAATTTAATGTTGCAGATTCTGTATGTTTCGATTATTATGCGTTAATAACGTAATTTTGAGTAGATCAGCGTTTACGTTTGTGGAATACGTTGCCCCAATCGCCTGTAATCCAGGCTCGATGACATAATACGAGCGGATTTCAAAATACGAAATTTCCAATAACGGCGCTCTCCACATGCGTCCAAAACGTTATTTTCTTACTCAATATACTATTTTCATTGTCTCCAATCAATTTGAACCGGAATTTCAACAATAAAATATTTTCGATTTTTTCGCAAAAATCCCTGATGAGCCTTACTGATTTTGAACTGATAAAATTTAATGTTGCAGATTCTGTATGTTTCGATTATTATGCGTTAATAACGTAATTTTGAGTAGATCAGCGTTTACGTTTGTGGAATACGTTGCCCCAATCGCCTGTAATCCAGGCTCGATGACATAATACGAGCGGATTTCAAAATACGAAATTTCCAATAACGGCGCTCTCCACATGCGTCCAAAACGTTATTTTCTTACTCAATATACTATTTTCATTGTCTCCAATCAATTTGAACCGGAATTTCAACAATAAAATATTTTCGATTTTTTTGCAAAAATCCCTGATGGTTAGCCTTACTGATTTTGAACGGATAAAATTTAATGTTGCAGATTCTGTATGTTTCGATTATTATGCGTTAATGACGTAATTTTGAGTAGATCAGCGTTTACGTTTGTGGAATACGTTGCCTCATTCGCCTGTAATCCAGGCTCGATGACATAATACGAGCGGATTTCAAAATACGAAATTTCCAATAACGGCGCTCTCCAAATGCGTCCAAAACGTTATTTTCTTACTCAATATACTATTTTCATTGTCTCTAATCAATTTGAACCGGAATTGCAACAATAAAATATTTTCGATTTTTTCGCAAAAATCCCTGATGGTTAGCCTTACTGATTTTGAACGGATAAAATTTAATGTTGCAGATTCTGTATGTTTCGATTATTATGCGTTAATGACGTAATTTTGAGTAGATCAGCGTTTACGTTTGTGGAATACGTTGCCCCAATCGCCTGTAATCCAGGCTCGATGACATAATACGAGCGGATTTCAAAATACGAAATTTCCAATAACGGCGCTCTCCACATGCGTCCAAAACGTTATTTTCTTACTCAATATACTATTTTCATTGTCTCCAATCAATTTGAACCGGAATTTCAACAATAAAATATTTTCGATTTTTTTGCAAAAATCCCTGATGGTTAGCCTTACTGATTTTGAACGGATAAAATTTAATGTTGCAGATTCTGTATGTTTCGATTATTATGCGCTAATTACGTAATTTTGAGTAGATCAGCGTTTACGTTTGTGGAATACGTTGCCTCATTCGCCTGTAATCCAGGCTCGATGACATAATACGAGCGGATTTCAAAACACGAAATTTCCAATAACGGCGCTCTCCAAATGCGTCCAAAACGTTATTTTCTTACTCAATATACTATTTTCATTGTCTCCAATCAATTTGAACCGGAATTTCAACAATAAAATATTTTCGATTTTTTCGCAAAAATCCCTGATGGTTAGCCTTACTGATTTTGAACGGATAAAATTTAATGTTGCAGATTCTGTATGTTTCGATTATTATGCGTTAATGACGTAATTTTGAGTAGATCAGCGTTTACGTTTGTGGAATACGTTGCCCCAATCGCCTGTAATCCAGGCTCGATGACATAATACGAGCGGATTTCAAAATACGAAATTTCCAATAACGGCGCTCTCCACATGCGTCCAAAACGTTATTTTCTTACTCAATATACTATTTTCATTGTCTCCAATCAATTTGAACCGGAATTTCAACAATAAAATATTTTCGATTTTTTCGCAAAAATCCCTGATGGTTAGCCTTACTGATTTTGAACGGATAAAATTTAATGTTGCAGATTCTGTATGTTTCGATTATTATGCGTTAATAACGTAATTTTGAGTAGATCAGCGTTTACGTTTGTGGAATACGTTGCCCCAATCGCCTGTAATCCAGGCTCGATGACATAATACGAGCGGATTTCAAAATACGAAATTTCCAATAACGGCGCTCTCCACATGCGTCCAAAACGTTATTTTCTTACTCAATATACTATTTTCATTGTCTCCAATCAATTTGAACCGGAATTTCAACAATAAAATATTTTCGATTTTTTTGCAAAAATCCCTGATGGTTAGCCTTACTGATTTTGAACGGATAAAATTTAATGTTGCAGATTCTGTATGTTTCGATTATTATGCGTTAATGACGTAATTTTGAGTAGATCAGCGTTTACGTTTGTGGAATACGTTGCCTCATTCGCCTGTAATCCAGGCTCGATGACATAATACGAGCGGATTTCAAAATACGAAATTTCCAATAACGGCGCTCTCCACATGCGTCCAAAACGTTATTTTCTTACTCAATATACTATTTTCATTGTCTCCAATCAATTTGAACCGGAATTTCAACAATAAAATATTTTCGATTTTTTCGCAAAAATCCCTGATGGTTAGCCTTACTGATTTTGAACGGATAAAATTTAATGTTGCAGATTCTGTATGTTTCGATTATTATGCGTTAATAACGTAATTTTGAGTAGATCAGCGTTTACGTTTGTGGAATACGTTGCCTCATTCGCCTGTAATCCAGGCTCGATGACATAATACGAGCGGATTCCAAAATACGAGATTTCCAATAACGGCGCTCTCCAAATGCGTCCAAAACGTTATTTTCTTACTCAATATACAATTTTCATTGTCTCCAATCAATTTGAACCGGAATTTCAACAATAAAATATTTTCGATTTTTTCGCAAAAATCCCTGATGGTTAGCCTTACTGATTTTGAACGGATAAAATTTAATGTTGCAGATTCTGTATGTTTCGATTATTATGCGTTAATGACGTAATTTTGAGTAGATCAGCGTTTACGTTTGTGGAATACGTTGCCTCATTCGCCTGTAATCCAGGCTCGATGACATAATACGAGCGGATTTCAAAATACGAAATTTCCAATAACGGCGCTCTCCAAATGCGTCCAAAACGTTATTTTCTTACTCAATATACTATTTTCATTGTCTCCAATCAATTTGAACCGGAATTTCAACAATAAAATATTTTCGATTTTTTCGCAAAAATCCCTGATGGTTAGCCTTACTGATTTTGAACGGATAAAATTTAATGTTGCAGATTCTGTATGTTTCGATTATTATGCGTTAATGACGTGAGTAGATCAGCGTTTACGTTTGTGGAATACGTTGCCTCATTCGCCTGTAATCCAGGCTCGATGACATAATACGAGCGGATTTCAAAATACGAAATTTCCAATAACGGCGCTCTCCACATGCGTCCAAAACGTTATTTTCTTACTCAATATACTATTTTCATTGTCTCCAATCAATTTGAACCGGAATTTCAACAATAAAATATTTTCGATTTTTTCGCAAAAATCCCTGATGGTTAGCCTTACTGATTTTGAACGGATAAAATTTAATGTTGCAGATTCTGTATGTTTCGACTATTATGCGTTAATGACGTAATTTTGAGTAGATCAGCGTTTACGTTTGTGGAATACGTTGCCCCAATCGCCTGTAATCCAGGCTCGATGACATAATACGAGCGGATTTCAAAATACGAAATTTCCAATAACGGCGCTCTCCACATGCGTCCAAAACGTTATTTTCTTACTCAATATACTATTTTCATTGTCTCCAATCAATTTGAACCGGAATTTCAACAATAAAATATTTTCGATTTTTTTGCAAAAATCCCTGATGGTTAGCCTTACTGATTTTGAACGGATAAAATTTAATGTTGCAGATTCTGTATGTTTCGATTATTATGCGCTAATTACGTAATTTTGAGTAGATCAGCGTTTACGTTTGTGGAATACGTTGCCTCATTCGCCTGTAATCCAGGCTCGATGACATAATACGAGCGGATTTCAAAACACGAAATTTCCAATAACGGCGCTCTCCAAATGCGTCCAAAACGTTATTTTCTTACTCAATATACTATTTTCATTGTCTCCAATCAATTTGAACCGGAATTTCAACAATAAAATATTTTCGATTTTTTCGCAAAAATCCCTGATGGTTAGCCTTACTGATTTTGAACGGATAAAATTTAATGTTGCAGATTCTGTATGTTTCGATTATTATGCGTTAATAACGTAATTTTGAGTAGATCAGCGTTTACGTTTGTGGAATACGTTGCCTCATTCGCCTGTAATCCAGGCTCGATGACATAATACGAGCGGATTTCAAAATACGAAATTTCCAATAACGGCGCTCTCCACATGCGTCCAAAACGTTATTTTCTTACTCAATATACTATTTTCATTGTCTCCAATCAATTTGAACCGGAATTTCAACAATAAAATATTTTCGATTTTTTCGCAAAAATCCCTGATGGTTAGCCTTACTGATTTTGAACGGATAAAATTTAATGTTGCAGATTCTGTATGTTTCGATTATTATGCGTTAATAACGTAATTTTGAGTAGATCAGCGTTTACGTTTGTGGAATACGTTGCCTCATTCGCCTGTAATCCAGGCTCGATGACATAATACGAGCGGATTTCAAAATACGAGATTTCCAATAACGGCGCTCTCCAAATGCGTCCAAAACGTTATTTTCTTACTCAATATACTATTTTCATTGTCTCCAATCAATTTGAACCAGAATTTCAACAATAAAATATTTTCGATTTTTTCGCAAAAATCCCTGATGGTTAGCCTTACTGATTTTGAACGGATAAAATTTAATGTTGCAGATTCTGTATGTTTCGATTATTATGCGTTAATGACGTAATTTTGAGTAGATCAGCGTTTACGTTTGTGGAATACGTTGCCCCAATCGCCTGTAATCCAGGCTCGATGACATAATACGAGCGGATTTCAAAATACGAAATTTCCAATAACGGCGCTCTCCACATGCGTCCAAAACGTTATTTTCTTACTCAATATACTATTTTCATTGTCTCCAATCAATTTGAACCGGAATTTCAACAATAAAATATTTTCGATTTTTTCGCAAAAATCCCTGATGGTTAGCCTTACTGATTTTGAACGGATAAAATTTAATGTTGCAGATTCTGTATGTTTCGATTATTATGCGTTAATAACGTAATTTTGAGTAGATCAGCGTTTACGTTTGTGGAATACGTTGCCCCAATCGCCTGTAATCCAGGCTCGATGACATAATACGAGCGGATTTCAAAATACGAAATTTCCAATAACGGCGCTCTCCACATGCGTCCAAAACGTTATTTTCTTACTCAATATACTATTTTCATTGTCTCCAATCAATTTGAACCGGAATTTCAACAATAAAATATTTTCGATTTTTTTGCAAAAATCCCTGATGGTTAGCCTTACTGATTTTGAACGGATAAAATTTAATGTTGCAGATTCTGTATGTTTCGATTATTATGCGTTAATGACGTAATTTTGAGTAGATCAGCGTTTACGTTTGTGGAATACGTTGCCCCAATCGCCTGTAATCCAGGCTCGATGACATAATACGAGCGGATTTCAAAATACGAAATTTCCAATAACGGCGCTCTCCACATGCGTCCAAAACGTTATTTTCTTACTCAATATACTATTTTCATTGTCTCCAATCAATTTGAACCGGAATTTCAACAATAAAATATTTTCGATTTTTTCGCAAAAATCCCAGATTAGCCTTACTGATTTTGAACGGATAAAATTTAATGTTGCAGATTCTGTATGTTTCGATTATTATGCGTTAATGACGTAATTTTGAGTAGATCAGCGTTTACGTTTGTGGAATACGTTGCCTCATTCGCCTGTAATCCAGGCTCGATGACATAATACGAGCGGATTTCAAAATACGAAATTTCCAATAACGGCGCTCTCCAAATGCGTCCAAAACGTTATTTTCTTACTCAATATACTATTTTCATTGTCTCCAATCAATTTGAACCGGAATTTCAACAATAAAATATTTTCGATTTTTTTGCAAAAATCCCTGATGGTTAGCCTTACTGATTTTGAACGGATAAAATTTAATGTTGCAGATTCTGTATGTTTCGATTATTATGCGTTAATGACGTAATTTTGAGTAGATCAGCGTTTACGTTTGTGGAATACGTTGCCTCATTCGCCTGTAATCCAGGCTCGATGACATAATACGAGCGGATTTCAAAATACGAAATTTCCAATAACGGCGCTCTCCAAATGCGTCCAAAACGTTATTTTCTTACTCAATATACAATTTTCATTGTCTCCAATCAATTTGAACCGGAATTTCAACAATAAAATATTTTCGATTTTTTTGCAAAAATCCCTGATGGTTAGCCTTACTGATTTTGAACGGATAAAATTTAATGTTGCAGATTCTGTATGTTTCGATTATTATGCGTTAATGACGTAATTTTGAGTAGATCAGCGTTTACGTTTGTGGAATACGTTGCCTCATTCGCCTGTAATCCAGGCTCGATGACATAATACGAGCGGATTTCAAAATACGAAATTTCCAATAACGGCGCTCTCCAAATGCGTCCAAAACGTTATTTTCTTACTCAATATACTATTTTCATTGTCTCCAATCAATTTGAACCGGAATTTCAACAATAAAATATTTTCGATTTTTTTGCAAAAATCCCTGATGGTTAGCCTTACTGATTTTGAACGGATAAAATTTAATGTTGCAGATTCTGTATGTTTCGATTATTATGCGTTAATGACGTAATTTTGAGTAGATCAGCGTTTACGTTTGTGGAATACGTTGCCTCATTCGCCTGTAATCCAGGCTCGATGACATAATACGAGCGGATTTCAAAATACGAAATTTCCAATAACGGCGCTCTCCACATGCGTCCAAAACGTTATTTTCTTACTCAATATACTATTTTCATTGTCTCCAATCAATTTGAACCGGAATTTCAACAATAAAATATTTTCGATTTTTTCGCAAAAATCCCTGATGGTTAGCCTTACTGATTTTGAACGGATAAAATTTAATGTTGCAGATTCTGTATGTTTCGATTATTATGCGTTAATGACGTAATTTTGAGTAGATCAGCGTTTACGTTTGTGGAATACGTTGCCTCATTCGCCTGTAATCCAGGCTCGATGACATAATACGAGCGGATTTCAAAACACGAAATTTCCAATAACGGCGCTCTCCAAATGCGTCCAAAACGTTATTTTCTTACTCAATATACTATTTTCATTGTCTCCAATCAATTTGAACCGGAATTTCAACAATAAAATATTTTCGATTTTTTCGCAAAAATCCCTGATGGTTAGCCTTACTGATTTTGAACGGATAAAATTTAATGTTGCAGATTCTGTATGTTTCGATTATTATGCGTTAATGACGTAATTTTGAGTAGATCAGCGTTTACGTTTGTGGAATACGTTGCCTCATTCGCCTGTAATCCAGGCTCGATGACATAATACGAGCGGATTTCAAAATACGAAATTTCCAATAACGGCGCTCTCCAAATGCGTCCAAAACGTTATTTTCTTACTCAATATACTATTTTCATTGTCTCCAATCAATTTGAACCGGAATTTCAACAATAAAATATTTTCGATTTTTTCGCAAAAATCCCTGATGGTTAGCCTTACTGATTTTGAACGGATAAAATTTAATGTTGCAGATTCTGTATGTTTCGATTATTATGCGTTAATGACGTAATTTTGAGTAGATCAGCGTTTACGTTTGTGGAATACGTTGCCCCAATCGCCTGTAATCCAGGCTCGATGACATAATACGAGCGGATTTCAAAATACGAAATTTCCAATAACGGCGCTCTCCACATGCGTCCAAAACGTTATTTTCTTACTCAATATACTATTTTCATTGTCTCCAATCAATTTGAACCGGAATTTCAACAATAAAATATTTTCGATTTTTTCGCAAAAATCCCTGATGGTTAGCCTTACTGATTTTGAACGGATAAAATTTAATGTTGCAGATTCTGTATGTTTCGATTATTATGCGTTAATAACGTAATTTTGAGTAGATCAGCGTTTACGTTTGTGGAATACGTTGCCCCAATCGCCTGTAATCCAGGCTCGATGACATAATACGAGCGGATTTCAAAATACGAAATTTCCAATAACGGCGCTCTCCACATGCGTCCAAAACGTTATTTTCTTACTCAATATACTATTTTCATTGTCTCCAATCAATTTGAACCGGAATTTCAACAATAAAATATTTTCGATTTTTTTGCAAAAATCCCTGATGGTTAGCCTTACTGATTTTGAACGGATAAAATTTAATGTTGCAGATTCTGTATGTTTCGATTATTATGCGTTAATGACGTAATTTTGAGTAGATCAGCGTTTACGTTTGTGGAATACGTTGCCCCAATCGCCTGTAATCCAGGCTCGATGACATAATACGAGCGGATTTCAAAATACGAAATTTCCAATAACGGCGCTCTCCACATGCGTCCAAAACGTTATTTTCTTACTCAATATACTATTTTCATTGTCTCCAATCAATTTGAACCGGAATTTCAACAATAAAATATTTTCGATTTTTTCGCAAAAATCCCTGATGGTTAGCCTTACTGATTTTGAACGGATAAAATTTAATGTTGCAGATTCTGTATGTTTCGATTATTATGCGTTAATGACGTAATTTTGAGTAGATCAGCGTTTACGTTTGTGGAATACGTTGCCCCAATCGCCTGTTATCCAGGCTCGATGACATAATACGAGCGGATTTCAAAATACGAAATTTCCAATAACGGCGCTCTCCAAATGCGTCCAAAACGTTATTTTCTTACTCAATATACTATTTTCATTGTCTCCAATCAATTTGAACCGGAATTTCAACAATAAAATATTTTCGATTTTTTCGCAAAAATCCCTGATGGTTAGTTAGCCTTACTGATTTTGAACGGATAAAATTTAATGTTGCAGATTCTGTATGTTTCGATTATTATGCGTTAATGACGTAATTTTGAGTAGATCAGCGTTTACGTTTGTGGAATACGTTGCCCCAATCGCCTGTAATCCAGGCTCGATGACATAATACGAGCGGATTTCAAAATACGAAATTTCCAATAACGGCGCTCTCCACATGCGTCCAAAACGTTATTTTCTTACTCAATATACTATTTTCATTGTCTCCAATCAATTTGAACCGGAATTTCAACAATAAAATATTTTCGATTTTTTTGCAAAAATCCCTGATGGTTAGCCTTACTGATTTTGAACGGATAAAATTTAATGTTGCAGATTCTGTATGTTTCGATTATTATGCGTTAATGACGTAATTTTGAGTAGATCAGCGTTTACGTTTGTGGAATACGTTGCCTCATTCGCCTGTAATCCAGGCTCGATGACATAATACGAGCGGATTTCAAAATACGAAATTTCCAATAACGGCGCTCTCCAAATGCGTCCAAAACGTTATTTTCTTACTCAATATACAATTTTCATTGTCTCCAATCAATTTGAACCGGAATTTCAACAATAAAATATTTTCGATTTTTTTGCAAAAATCCCTGATGGTTAGTTAGCCTTACTGATTTTGAACGGATAAAATTTAATGTTGCAGATTCTGTATGTTTCGATTATTATGCGTTAATGACGTAATTTTGAGTAGATCAGCGTTTACGTTTGTGGAATACGTTGCCCCAATCGCCTGTAATCCAGGCTCGATGACATAATACGAGCGGATTTCAAAATACGAAATTTCCAATAACGGCGCTCTCCACATGCGTCCAAAACGTTATTTTCTTACTCAATATACTATTTTCATTGTCTCCAATCAATTTGAACCGGAATTTCAACAATAAAATATTTTCGATTTTTTTGCAAAAATCCCTGATGGTTAGCCTTACTGATTTTGAACGGATAAAATTTAATGTTGCAGATTCTGTATGTTTCGATTATTATGCGTTAATGACGTAATTTTGAGTAGATCAGCGTTTACGTTTGTGGAATACGTTGCCCCAATCGCCTGTTATCCAGGCTCGATGACATAATACGAGCGGATTTCAAAATACGAAATTTCCAATAACGGCGCTCTCCAAATGCGTCCAAAACGTTATTTTCTTACTCAATATACTATTTTCATTGTCTCCAATCAATTTGAACCGGAATTTCAACAATAAAATATTTTCGATTTTTTCGCAAAAATCCCTGATGGTTAGTTAGCCTTACTGATTTTGAACGGATAAAATTTAATGTTGCAGATTCTGTATGTTTCGATTATTATGCGTTAATGACGTAATTTTGAGTAGATCAGCGTTTACGTTTGTGGAATACGTTGCCCCAATCGCCTGTAATCCAGGCTCGATGACATAATACGAGCGGATTTCAAAATACGAAATTTCCAATAACGGCGCTCTCCACATGCGTCCAAAACGTTATTTTCTTACTCAATATACTATTTTCATTGTCTCCAATCAATTTGAACCGGAATTTCAACAATAAAATATTTTCGATTTTTTTGCAAAAATCCCTGATGGTTAGCCTTACTGATTTTGAACGGATAAAATTTAATGTTGCAGATTCTGTATGTTTCGATTATTATGCGTTAATGACGTAATTTTGAGTAGATCAGCGTTTACGTTTGTGGAATACGTTGCCTCATTCGCCTGTAATCCAGGCTCGATGACATAATACGAGCGGATTTCAAAATACGAAATTTCCAATAACGGCGCTCTCCAAATGCGTCCAAAACGTTATTTTCTTACTCAATATACTATTTTCATTGTCTCCAATCAATTTGAACCGGAATTTCAACAATAAAATATTTTCGATTTTTTCGCAAAAATCCCTGATGGTTAGTTAGCCTTACTGATTTTGAACGGATAAAATTTAATGTTGCAGATTCTGTATGTTTCGATTATTATGCGTTAATGACGTAATTTTGAGTAGATCAGCGTTTACGTTTGTGGAATACGTTGCCTCATTCGCCTGTAATCCAGGCTCGATGACATAATACGAGCGGATTTCAAAACACGAAATTTCCAATAACGGCGCTCTCCAAATGCGTCCAAAACGTTATTTTCTTACTCAATATACTATTTTCATTGTCTCCAATCAATTTGAACCGGAATTTCAACAATAAAATATTTTCGATTTTTTCGCAAAAATCCCTGATGGTTAGCCTTACTGATTTTGAACGGATAAAATTTAATGTTGCAGATTCTGTATGTTTCGATTATTATGCGTTAATGACGTAATTTTGAGTAGATCAGCGTTTACGTTTGTGGAATACGTTGCCTCATTCGCCTGTAATCCAGGCTCGATGACATAATACGAGCGGATTTCAAAATACGAAATTTCCAATAACGGCGCTCTCCACATGCGTCCAAAACGTTATTTTCTTACTCAATATACTATTTTCATTGTCTCCAATCAATTTGAACCGGAATTTCAACAATAAAATATTTTCGATTTTTTCGCAAAAATCCCTGATGGTTAGCCTTACTGATTTTGAACGGATAAAATTTAATGTTGCAGATTCTGTATGTTTCGACTATTATGCGTTAATGACGTAATTTTGAGTAGATCAGCGTTTACGTTTGTGGAATACGTTGCCCCAATCGCCTGTAATCCAGGCTCGATGACATAATACGAGCGGATTTCAAAATACGAAATTTCCAATAACGGCGCTCTCCAAATGCGTCCAAAACGTTATTTTCTTACTCAATATACTATTTTCATTGTCTCCAATCAATTTGAACCGGAATTTCAACAATAAAATATTTTCGATTTTTTCGCAAAAATCCCTGATGGTTGTTAGCCTTACTGATTTTGAACGGATAAAATTTAATGTTGCAGATTCTGTATGTTTCGATTATTAAGCGTTAATTACGTAATTTTGAGTAGATCAGCGTTTACGTTTGTGGAATACGTTGCCTCATTCGCCTGTAATCCAGGCTCGATGACATAATACGAGCGGATTTCAAAATACGAAATTTCCAATAACGGCGCTCTCCAAATGCGTCCAAAACGTTATTTTCTTACTCAATATACTATTTTCATTGTTTCCAATCAATTTGAACCGGAATTTCAACAATAAAATATTTTCGATTTTTTTGCAAAAATCCCTGATGGTTAGCCTTACTGATTTTGAACGGATAAAATTTAATGTTGCAGATTCTGTATGTTTCGATTATTATGCGTTAATAACGTAATTTTGAGTAGATCAGCGTTTACGTTTGTGGAATACGTTGCCTCATTCGCCTCGGTTATTATGAATGAGTTAATGATTTTAAAATTGCCTTAATTTTTTATCTTTCCATGTAAAATGAGATTTGTATCAATGTGCCAGTCCACCCTCTAGCGAGAATTTATGCAAATGAAACCAAATTATTTTTAAATATTTTGATATTTACGTTTTTATTTATTTATCTATTATTGTTATTTTTATTGGATGTTCATTTTAGTTTTATTTACTTGTTTTTTCATTAAATTTATTGTTACGAATAAAATAATATTAATATTATTAATTAACTTTCAAAGCACAATTTTCTTTTAAAAATATTCTTTTGTTTCCTATAATTTTTTTTTAATTAAAGCATAATTTTGTTTTCTTATTATTGACAATTATTTATTGGTTGTTTATTTATTTATTGACTGTATTTAAATATTTTTTTTGTTTAAATTTAATTATACATATTTTTATATAGTTGATTTTGTTTATTATCTCTTTTGCTTCCAAATATTGAAAAAAAAAAAAATTAATTTAATTTAATTTAATTTTATTATGTTTGTATTCAGCCTCTATAATTTAATATTTAAATTTATTTGTTTACTTTTTGTATTTGGTACATGCTCGTACTACATTTAATCATATTAATTTAGTATTACGATTTTTTTTTATTTTGAGTTGTTTCAAATTAAAATAAAATCAATTTTCATTTTACTAATTAAAAGCGGAAAATATGTTTATAATTAAAAAATATACAAATAAAATTAAAATGTGCTTATAAAATATACGTTTGGGCTTGGGTACGGCTTTTAGCTATCTATGAAAATTGATTTTAACTTAATCAACACAAAAATTTATTAATTTCGATTTTATATTGTCATTTTCATTTAAAAAATTTTGTCCATCATTTGATTTATTTATAAAGGGAAAATACGATATGCTTTTTACAATTATAATGAAAGTGAGTTTTAAAAAAATAAATTAATTCGTTGTAACTATAACAAAAACAAAAAAGTATAAATTAATAAATTTGGGGTGAGGTAAAGATATGAATGTGTAAAGGCAAGAATTTTTTTTTTTAATTTTAAAATTAATTTTATAATTTAAAATTTGTATTTGATACAAATCATCTAAATAATTTTGAGTTTGACAGCGACTAGTCTTGACAATGAAATTTTTCAAATATGTTGCATAAAAAAGCAATATCATTATCAAAAAAAAAAATATATATATTTATATATTAATTTTAACTAATTAATTAAAATTATAAGAAGAATATAATTTAAACGTTAAAAACTACTTTACACTATTATTTACACAACCATAAACACATTTATAGAATTATACAATAATATTTATTTATTTTTTTTAAGTTTTATATTTTAATTGTTATTTTCATTAATTAATTTACTAAATAAAATTTTTTTAAATAACAATAAAAAATTAAAACTGTAAATAAAGCACGCACATCCAAAACTTATCATGCCTAACTCTTTTGCGGGGCTCTGCTCAAGAAAGCTACAGCACGATAAAATTTGTTTTAAAAATTTAATAAATTATGATAATATAATTTACAAATAAAATTATTTATTTCACACAAATTTAATTATTAAAAAATTTATTTATTTAAAAATTGTAGTTTTACGGGAAAAATTACAATTGTTAAATTTTAAATTTACATGAAAATTAAAAAATAAATATTTTGCTCTTTATTATTATTATTTAATGTTTTGGAAGAATTTACTAATTTAATTTTAATTTAAAAATTATCTACTACAAATATATTTTATCTATTTATTTATATATTATTACAAATGTATATTTAATTGATTTAAGTATGTTAAAATATTTTTTTTTCTGTTTTAATTTTAATTTTTAAATAAAATAAAATTAATTTCTATATGTATAAATATTAAATTTAATTTATAAATATATTTAATTAGTTTTCAAATTAATTTTGATATTAAGATTATTATTGTCTATTACATATTTTTAATTATTATTTCTATTATAATATTTTAATAATCATAAGATGAGAGATTTAATTAAAAATTAAAAAATTAAGCGTATATATAAAATAATTAATATTGCCGTTAATCTTAAGTCATATGAAGATCACCTTTTAAAATTCTTGTAAATGTTTTCTTAAATTGTTGATTGGCAAGTGCATAGCAAAATGGATTCATTGGGCTATTAGCGTAACATAAAAAATACGAAAACATGTATAAATGTTCGTTTGTACATGGTGGATTAGAACAGAAGCCCTCGACCAGTGCCAGAACATGATATGGTGTCCAGCATGCAACAAATGCCCCTAATATAAATGATATTGTACGGAATGCTTTACGAGCACGATTCTCTGATTTGGATTTTTGTCGACCGATACCAAGTGCACCAACTGATTTTTTCTTTCCTTTCAGTCTTTTGCCAATCGAGCGAATAAAATCTTTTTTCGACGATTCATTTTCACTTTTATTGTTTTTTGCAGAAGGCAGCGTCGACGATGATAGGGCTGTCGTTAAATTGGCTTTCTTGTTATTATTATCAAGGGTTGTGGTTGCGGCCATTATTTGTGCAGGATTTGATGCTGACGAAAACATTGTACTCTTTGATGTGCTGCCCGTGTCAGAGGTTTGTTTTGGTGTGGTTAACTCTTTCTCAGTAATTTCATCGATATTTGACTTTTGTCCATTAGTGAAGTCTACAATTGTTGTTATTGGCCTATCAGGATTTTGTGTCATAGAGACTGATGTATTATATTTATTAATTTGAGGTTCTACACTATTATTATTGTAATTATTATTATTACTACTACTACTAGGAGATACTTTTATATTTTGAGGGGGTGAAGAAATTGTACTAGTATTTGATGGGGCTGGCTGTATGTCCAATGATTTTAAAACAACCGTCGGTGCTGTCGATTTTGATTGTGTTGTTGCCCTAATTAATGCTTTATGTAATAATGATGGATTGGCGACCGTTTGATTTGCGGTTGAATGTGCTGGTGATTTCATTTGGGGATGAATAGGAAAACTTATTGAGGGTGGTGATTCATATTGGGGTGATGTAACAACAACACTGCTTTCGTCCATAAATCGTAAATCTTCACCATCCATTCCGCCTAGTACATCATACGTCATTGTCGAATCACCTTGGCTAACCGATTGGCTTACTGTTAGGCTTCTCGGCCGACTACACAGGGACGGTGGACTTTCTGAAACAGCGGTACTACTTTGAAAACCATCGGGTGGTGGTAAAATAGTTTGTGATAATCGCATTTCTAAAGCTTCACTAATTGAATCTACTGGGGCTATGTCTTTCGGTGAAATCGGAGTTTCGATCGGAGTTGGCTGTAACGGACGCATTTGTTGTTGCTTCGCTTCCTCTTTATAATTATCACCTTCCGAATCTATGAGGCTTAATTCTTGTATTTGTGGCAATGTCTCCATTTTTGGTGAAATTGGTGAATTACGCTTAAGTGGCGGGGCCAAGTTTTCATTATAATTCTCATTCGACCTCACCGTTCCATTAACTCGACCTGCAAGTACCGGTGCCGCACCGACCACCAGCCCAGCTATCGATGATCGTTTTCGCATCTGATTTAAATACTGTTCCTGCTGTTGCTGTTGTTGCTTCTGTTGGTCTTTGGTATTATTAGAACTTTCTTCGTCCGAATCAAATGCCGGGCTACTAGATCTTTCACTTTTTTCACCCTCCGTTTGGTTTCCATCTTTATTAGCATTTTTAGCGTTCTCCGATTTACCATGCTCCTTTTGCGGTTTCGGTTCGGTTTTCTTTCGAGCCGGTGAAGTTTCATTACTTAGAACAGGGTTAGATGTAAACGATACATTTGATGGGGGAACGGTCGCTTGAATTGGCGTAGCAGCTAAATTCGATTTGTCTTGTGTAAGCAGCGTACTCTGTGTTTTAGAAATTCCTATACCAGCCGCCCGTCCAGCCATGCCTGTCATAGCACCAGCACTTAACGCTACCATTGATTGCATTTTCCTTTGCTTTGCTTCACTTTTCTTTTGCATTTCATAAGCAACTTTATATATTCCTCCATAAAGTACAAAAAGCACAACTAATGTAGTCCAATAATATCCAATAATTAAGGCAGTATTAAATACAGGATCTTTTAAAAATTGAACAGCACACTGTCCCGGTAAAAGATCACGATAGCCGACAAAATGCTCCCACCCAAAAATTGAAGTAAAAAATAGTAATGATGGTATAATCCAGGTGATAGTTACCATCCAGATAACTTTATTTTTTGTCCGCCAACTTCGATATTTTGCAGCGATTTTTACAGAACAAAATCGATCGATGGTGATTAATAGGACAGTGTATTGCGACACAAGACACACGGTGTAGTCGACCGACAACCATAAATCACATAATAATGGGCCAAGATCCCAATAGCCCATTAATACATAAACCGTGTAAAAAGGCATGGAGACGGTACCTAAAATTTAAAAACTGCATTAAAAACGTATCTGAAACTGCAATAAACTTGGAATACATACCAATAAGCATATCAGTTGCTGCAAGCGATGCAATAAAATAATTACTCGGTTGCCTTATACTTCGATCAACAATAAACGCTAATAACACTAAGATGTTTCCGCCAACCGTTAATATTATACAAATCGCTAAACATATTGCTATTAATATTGTTTGCCATAGTTCGAATGGTGGTAATACTTGCATAGGTCCGCTCCTTTCAGTTGTCACCGTTGGGGTAATTGTACTAAAATTGTTGAACCATTCCGGTAACGTTAAATTAAATTGACTTAAATCTATTGATGTGTCATTAGTTGTAGCCAACGCATACAGTTCACCGCTTTCATATAGTTGACGGAATGGCGATGTTTGCATTAACTTTTGACAATCCGAAAATGTTAATGCATGTTTGAAATGGGATGTAGCACATAGTTTGTCAATTCGAATTCTTGCTTTCCTGTAAATGAACAAAATAAAAATTTCAATATTAGGGATTTGATTGCATTTATAATTTTGGTAGAAGAAAATTGGTACAATAATCATACACCCAGTTTATTCTCATAAATAAGATGTGGGCCTTCTAATTTTTGCTTTAAAATTTGACTCAAAACAAACATATTTTAATTCAAAGTGGAACACACGAAATATAAAGGGGAAGTTTGTTTAAAAATTAAAATGTTTTGGTTAGTTAGTTTTACTCTCTTTCAATACTCTCCAACAAATTTGTCCGGCAAAATTAGACGCATGTTGACATAGAGTCGCCTTTTTTGGAACTCTAAACGAATTTTACATAAATAAGAATAATATTATTAATCAGCAAATCATAGAGTTCGAAAGCGTACCAAAATAGCAAGATTCAAGACGACGTCCATCAGTGTGTGATCACATGCCACACTCATTTGGTTTATTCCGTTTGTTCTGTTTCACATCAATTTTCGGGTTACGTTTTAAAAAATCTAATTCCAGAATATTCGACATTCGGAATATACGATGGATGCAATGATTATTAAATTTTCGGTTCGGACACCACGAGAATGTTCTAATTTGTCAAGTTATATTTTTTCTCTCCTGTTTTCTATTTTTTCCGCAATCTTTGTCTTTATATATTATCTCGATAACTTTCAATATTTTCCAGTAAACATATCTTTGAATTTTTCTAGTCGAGTCTATTATTCGGTTCCTCGGTACATCGGCTAGACAAAAGTTCGTGGTTACAAAAATCTCCCAGGAAAACAAAAATGTCTGTCTGATCGAGTGACTTTCGTCGATAATGTCGTTGTTATGGTTTCAGCTAATTCGTCTGGTGCCTCGTCGGATGATGCCGAAACTTGCTTCGATGTCTTATATCCTGCAATGGTTGCAGTCCTGGCCAAATGAATCTCTTCGTCATCAATTTGGGCGTAGTCCGTACTCCTGGGTGTGCGATATCATGAATGACCTGAATAAAACTTCATCGAACCCATCGACGTCATACTCGATGGCATGTCGTTTGTCAACAGATACGTTGGTTTTAAATGATCAATCGTGACGTTCCCTTCTGCGTTGAGTAGTAGCACATGGAAATATTTCAGTTTTTCTCTCTATTAGGTGGAACGGCCCCATACTCGGGCGAACCGAATCATGTCGTAGGAACACTTGGATCGCTGTATCCAGGTTCGTATGCGGGAATACTTTTTACAGCAATGCTATGCGGTTGATGTTGCTCTTTATCAAAACACACGAATGGAAAGAGCGTTTAAATCTCCCTAGTATGCCAATAGCAGGCCAAGAAGAACCGTAACGATGTAACGATGGCCTGGTCAAACTCGTATTTGGTACAATATTGCAGTAAATGTGTTACACATTTTTCGTGTTGTGGGAGCGAATTGCTACCTTCAAAGTGTGGTGCCATCTTTCAATAAGTCGATTCGCCTGCGGATGATATGCTAATGTCCGTCAGTGCCGCGTGACAAAAATTCTCATTTGCTCATCGAAGAGATGCTAGTCAAAATGAGAACCTAAGTTGTTGGTAATTGCTTTTGATGTCAATGTGTGAATCGATCTATTATTGCTCGGATAGTGGAAACGGTCCTTCGATGTCTATGATGAATTACTTGGTTGGATTGTCGAATCTTTCCAGTTTCATTATTGTGTGATGTGCTATTTCCGTGCGATATCATGAATCACCAATGTCTCCGGTCGGATAGGAACAAAATACTCGATTCGCGCTGTTTGGAAAGGTAAATATAGGTTGCTACCATTTGAGAACAGCGTTTCTAATTCCTTGTCGTTTCGTTGCTCATGCGCTAATTTGTGAATTAATATTTCCGATGCGCAACAACAAATCTGCTGTACCATTTTTGCTTCCTTTTACGTGCCGTAAATCGGTTATCATCTGGCCGATATAGTCGAGTTGTCTTTCTCGGCTGTTGTTTGCTTTCTCTAACTTCTTCATGCAATTCTAGTTTCTTAAACCAACGTTAGCAGCGTTCGATCGTCTTTTTTATTCCCTGAAATCATTTCTGGTGGGAGAGAAGGGTGGCTAAATTTTTTTTAAGTTGATTCATCATCGTCGGATGCGCCAATAACTTGATTTTTTCAATTTTGTCCGTCAGCGGCAAATGCCCTTCGGCTGGAACATGGTGTTGCATTTGGCAATATTTGTTGGCAATGTTTTAATCGTCAAGAAATTATTTGTAAATTTTTCTGATGCTCTTCAGGCGTTGACGATACGTAGATCATCAATGTACGCAAACACAAAATCGAGATCTCGGCAGATCGAGATTTCCGGCTCCTATCAGCTGAGTCGAGCATACACAGGTCGTCCTATCGCGATGTTGCGGTGCACTATGGTACTGGAAATTCTGCTTCGTGGCAGTGAAAGTATCGTAATCTACATGAACTCTTCAAGAAGACTAGCATAATTTGAGTCGACGGTGATTCGCATATAATTTGAATTTAAACCAGTGATCGGCGGTGCCGTTTGCTGAGAATAATTTAATTTTCGGTGGTTCATAATAGTCTGGTCGACCGAATGGCATAACTAACACGTTGGCACCTGTATCAAATAAAAATCCGTTGGTTGTAGTTTTAGCAAAATTGCGACAAAATTAAATATTTCAATGTTGGATATGATGTACCGATTTATGAGCTTACGAAATTTGTGCAGTCCAAATTTGAGGTGCTACCCCTTAGCATAAATACCAAAAGAATTCGTCGTTTGTACTATTTGAGGGAGAAGGGGTCCGTGGTAAGATATCGCATCGGTTCATCCGGCGAGGAATAGGAAGCGGATGAATGCTTCTTTTATTTTTGCCCTCGAATGATTATCATAGATCACATCGATTCGTCTCACTTTTTCTCTTTTCAGAACAGTAGTCGACACTTAAGATACCAAAAATTTTTGAATTCAAATGAAGAACAAACTGTTTTAGAACTAAGTGTCTCATGGGGTTTGTCGCAATGGATTTCGAAAACGAGATATATTTGTTGACAAATCCCTTTGAAATACATTAACGAGCTATTAGCTACCCTCAACTTTTATGCCTCGATATTTGCCAAATATTAATTAATTTTTTAGAACAAATAAAGACAATTTTTGTGTAATATTTGGCAAATTGCTTGGAGCTTGAGTAGTAAATATAAAAGATTTGTTGTTGTTTCGACATTGATAGCACTAATTCGAACAAAACATTGACAGATATCGAGATTCGAAAGTCCGCGGTACGAAAAGAAATCATTTACTCTCGAATAACTATGGCAATTATTGAAAATCGTTTAGGAACGTCACATTTCCATCTCGGCGGTTTCTGGAGGTCGTAACAGCGATACGATCACCTTGGTCAGGATTGTTCCGTTCCTAGCTGATGTTACGCTGTTAAACCTAAAATGATTCAGCACTAAAGCACTATATCGTGCTATTCGTGAAAGGAGACGACGATTCATAATCGTACCTCCCGATCCAAATGCCAAAGCTTTAACCACTGTGCCATTTCCTCGGTCAGGTTTAGTGTTATCCGATAATTTTTTTTATTTTTGTGGGATGCAATTCTGGGTTAATTTCACATACATTTACCCCGTAATAATTCAAGCCTTACACCTCTATAAACCAACAAATTTAATTCAATTACCCATTTAAGAGGTTTAAACGCATAGTTAGCTAGATGCTAGTCTTGTATATGCAACTAATCTTTTAATCTTGTTCAATCAGTGCTATACAGTATTGTCTACACTGCGTAGATAATTAATACTTAACACGTGTAGACAATGTATGTAGAAAATTGAAAAAATTGCGTCGACAATGTAGAGAATGTAGACAATGACGAAAATTATTATTTATGTTAGCAATCATCAACATTTTATAATTTCGTTGGTAATGGAACCATTTCAAGTTGGAGTTTTGTAAGGTAATGAGGCAATTTAGGTATATGTTACGGTTAAAGTGCGAAATCGTTAAATGTGCGAAGTAAACCATTTTACATCGTTTACACGATTAAAAATCGATTGTAAATGGGTCATATGCTACCGATATATTTGCTGAGCACTTTACCTAAATAAACATATTATTGTTTATTCACCTTGGGAGGATTAAGCTGTGTAAAGTAGATGCAGCAACGTGCCGTGTGCTCGTGACATTATGTCATTCTGTAATCCTAATCAATGCCAAAATAAGATCGAAGACAGTATTTATAGAGAAATTTAACTGTATTGAAAACGTATATGGTTGAATCGGTCCATGCGATAGTTGGTGCTTGTTGTACTTCTTTAAGTAACTTGACCAACAGAATAGTGCCATGTAGTTCAAGCATTGGTAATGTTACTTTTGATTTTGTCGGCACGACTCTTGTTTTGGCTGCTAAAAGGCTAGTATTAACCTCACAATCAGCGTTGTGCGTTTACGCGTATTTTGGAATTGTCTACATGTTGATGTCGAAAATAGCGTAGACGTAGTATGGTAGAGTATGTAGACAATGTAGATTAGTGCTTTCTGATGTTATTGTTTCCATTGTTCAACTCGTCATCTTATAGTTTTCTAGTTTAAATTGGGGTCTACCTATATTTTGGTTAAAATTCAATTTGTAGAAAACAAATAGGTGACATTAAGCGATTTCATTTTCATTCCTGGAACAACATTAAATTATTTTAAAAATTCAGGTTTAATAAAATAAATTAAAGTATAAATAGTTGTCATTTCTTTAGCGTACAATGGTAGCTGCTGTAACTTTCACACTAGGTGTCAAAAATAAATCCGGAAAATTGGGAGAATCTTCTAAGATTTTTTCGGTGTCCAGCGAGCTCAAAACAAATGTCGATATGCAATGTCCTTTTACGAGGCTGAATTCGGCTATAGGTTTTCAAAGAAACTCGCTGTGCCAAACACGACGATTTTATGCACAACCGATTGTTTTATGGGGGTTTTCCAGACTAAAACTATCTGATAACTGTGATTAAACTTTTCTTAAAGAAGAATATAGATGGGGATTTTTTAATGTGGGTGACATCCACTTTGCTAAGGTTAACTGAGGAATATATATGTCTGAGAAATTCACCAATTGATTATTAATCGACGTTTGTTTTTCTAGGTATAGTGTTGTCATGGATACAAGGAGATATCCAGAAATATAAAGATGACGTTGTCCACAGAGTATCAGAAATTAGGAATCTTTTGAACCACAACAATGGTTCATCATAATCTCTAGTGATCAGGACCACGATAGTTCAAAGTATGACAACTGGTCTGACACACAAAACTGCTCTGTGCTAGTGTGGAAAACAGAAAAACAGCAGAAAACAACAGAAAAAAAATTAATTTAACTACCACTACAGGAGGGGACGATGTCAGGATAATTTACATAATACATAAAATATCCAGTTTCACTAAACTGAAAAGGATTGTAGAAATTGCTATAAATTTTATAAGGGAGTGTAGAAAAATAAAAGTGAATAAATACGATTTAAATGAAGCTGAGAAGATTATCGTGAAGCACATACTACTCAGTTGTTTCAAAATTGAAATAACTCAGCTTTCAATAGCTAATAATAATTCTGTTTGGCTCCAGAGGGAACTCTACGAGTAGGTTGAACAAAAACATTGTTCATCATCAGTTGAGTAGAACTTTAATCACCTATGCAAGTGGTATCGAATTCACCCTTTCATTCGTGCGGAAATTGGATTGTAAGAGGTATAGAACCAAACCTAAATCAATAATCTCAAAATGCGTTACATGTTTCAGTCTCAAAATGAATTTAAGGAATCATCAACTCATGGGAAGTCTACCCTCGGCAAGAGTTCAGCCAGTAAGACCATTTACGCATACAGGAGTGGCCTATGCCGCTCAAATGAAATAAAACCAACCAAAGGAAGAATATGCTACACTTATAAGGCATACATGACAATTTTTGTTTGTCTTAAAAGGTTCATATCTATAAAAAGGCCAAATAGCTAATTTCAACGATATTGTTGCCTAACTAGAATCAGCAGAGGAAATAACCTGGCATTTTCAACCGCCCGCATCATCCCATTTTGGTGGGTTATAGGAAGCTGGTGTAAACTCAGCTAAAATCAATTTAAATAAGATTATAGGAAATGCAACACTTACCTACGAGGAATTAACTGCTAAATCAAATTGAGAGTGGGTTTTACCAGTTCATTAAAAAAAAATTAATTTCAAAGGGCAAGGAGCAATCCCAACATAACAAACACGACTTTAAGCGTTCATTTTCATATCCGTTCTGAAGCTTCCTCGCAAAACTATTTCCATAATCTATTTCTGGACATTTTTGTCGCCTTTGCAATTCACACTGCTTAAATTAGTTTTATCAGCGCAAATAATTACAGAAGGTTCAGCTGTGAGCGCTTCCATACTCAAAACTTTCGTTTGAACTCCATTTTTAAAATGAAAATATCAAATATAAAAAAAAATTATAGAAGAAATTTTATGTTCCAAATAAGCTGAAGAAGGGCAAGGAGGATATATTTTTCTAAAGAGGAGAAAGAAGGACATAATGTTTTAGAAGGACGACGCCATCAAAAAAAGTACAAGCATCCTCAAAGGAGGACGTCTGGTTAGCTTAACGTTATCTTAAAAAATATTTTATTTAATATTGATGATTTCCGGGTGATTTCCGTTCACACTCAAAAAGATAATACATGAGACGAAGAAATCTATGAATATGAATTCCTCTTTTAAAAAACCAAGAGGCAGGAGTGGAATATAAAACAGAACTACTTTTGAACTAGTTTTGAAACTAAACGAAAAAAGATTTGAAAAGTTTAGTTCTACCAATTGTCGACATTGTCTATGCAAAAATCAATTATCTACGCTATTCGACACCGTCATGCGGACAATTCTGAAATACGCGCAGACGCACAACTCCGGCCACAATGCCCCCACTCACCAAAGGCTAATTGTTCTACTAAAGAATTTGAGTTATTTTTGAAATATGCAAAATATTCAAATACGTACAATCTAGAAATATTCTTTCGCGTTCTATGCAACATATCAAATTTTGTTGACGGGGTAAGCCAATGAATTAGACAAATATTTGTCAGTATTTTATCACGCAATCATATCATGGTTGGATTTATTTTAAATTTGGTAGCTAGGTATCTTATGCAATGCTTTATCTCGATGAAGTAACCAGAGATTCCAAAAATGATCGTTTCTCATGTCGAACGAAAACTGAATGATTTGGATTGTTTGAACGGACATTGTGTGCAGCATTTATTTAAGACTGACAGGGAGAGGTACAAGTTATAATTATTAGAAGTCCTAACTGTTTAGGATTTTAACAGCAGACCGCCGATCTCTGTAACGTTACTTCGAGAGACGAGCTATTGGCACTTCCATGGCGATTAGTATTTGTTCCACCAGTTCCTGGCATAAGTAGCTTGGATCTTCCAAGTTCTGTAAAATTGG
The DNA here is from genome assembly GCA_963691935.1 of Nephrotoma guestfalica. Taxonomy (NCBI): domain Eukaryota; kingdom Metazoa; phylum Arthropoda; class Insecta; order Diptera; family Tipulidae; genus Nephrotoma; species Nephrotoma guestfalica. The sequence goes on from OY829913.1 coordinate 254,678,626, forward strand.
AAAAGTCTCTCTTTTACGGTATGAGTTGTTCGTCTCTGGTTGCTCGGGCCCTTGGTGAGCGCGCAGTTGTCTTGGTTTTATTTTGATTTAAAATTTTATTTTCCATCTTGGTTCCCCGAGTGCCGGGGAAGACAAGGTTTACATGAACAATGACCCATTTACACAGGTAAATCTATGTACAACTGGAAGGCGCCCGGTATCTAGAAAATTATGACGGCTTTTCAAATGGGGTCTCAGCCTAGTGGATCATCAGATCGTATGGGTTCACATTTTGGTTCAGTCTCGGATTTTTTTTTGTGTAAGCTCCTATTGCTCCGGTATAGTCAGAAAAAACAGAGCCACCTCTGGTAAGGTATGGTATAACACCACTTATGATAGCAGAGGCTAAGGGCATAACCTAACTTGCACATAACCGATAGCTGAAATCGGTTTTCTAAAACAAAGTTCAAACAGAAATTTTTCGATTTCCTCGACACCTTAACATCCTAAAACTATAAAATCGTTTAGAAATTATTAATGTATGTAGGCCTTTATGACAAGTGATTACTCCTATAGGTTTGGTTTTCGGAACTTGCAGTTTATACGAACCATGAAGTAATCACCCGAATTTAGCACGTCATCTTAGCACTTTTATGGGGAGTAGAGTATATAACGATAAGTGGCTTCAATCAGGTTCAATTTTGGAACTTGCGTTTTAGAAGTTATGAAACCAGTTAAATTTCAAATTTATTGGACGACTAATATTGGAGTTAAGGACTGCTAATTGCTACTGTAGGATAAACCAGAAATGGTTAGGGTAAAAGTCATAATGGCAAGTGGTGATATTATTTAATTTCCTTTCAAATCGTTTGATTCAGTCTGGGATGATCCTGTAGATAGCGCCAATCATAATTACAAGATTGTTTTGACATTTTTATGAAGAGTAGAATCCATTTAGCTCCTAAAGATAAGCTGAGAGCTCCACAGATAAAATCTGCTTACCGTAAAAAGCTCGAAACGCAAAGTTCTGGACCAATACGTCTATGTACTTCATATGTCCCAGAAACCTTAACACCTCGTTTTAAAGAATTTGGTTTAATAACTCCTGTAAGTCAAAGGTTCGATGAAGTGAGTGCTGTGAGTGTTTCCATACTCAAAACTTTCGTTTGAACTCCTTTTTCAAACCGGAAATATCAAATATAAAATAATTTTGTACAATATAAAAAAAATATGTTCCAAATAAGCTGAAGAAGGATAAGAAGGATATATTTTTCAAAGGAGGCGAAAGAAGGGCACAATGTCTGAGGAGGACGACGCCTTCAAAAGAAGCACAAGCATCCTCAAAGGAGGACGTCTGGTTAGCTTAACGTTATCTTAATAACTATTTTAATTAAAAGCTCGCATACTTTAATCATTCAACCAACCAATCACAAATCGACAATAATTCTCAAGAAATTAGCTAACAACAAATGATCCAGCACACACAAAGATGCATTCGATGAAAATTAGAATTCCGTGTAGCACCCATACTGTATTCTTGTAAAGTCACACTATGGAATGGGAATCCTTCGAGATGTACGTATGGTGCATTGCTGTGCATCACAGAAACAGCCATAAGACACCTCGTGCCATAAAACATGTAATTCGCCATTCATAAACGTATACACAAGCACCTCTAAATACACATTCATAAGAAAAAGTGTACAAACACCATGATATCGGTTAGATATTGAAGCAAACTTGTTTCCTAAACAAGTAAAACTACGATGGAAATAATTTGTCTGTCCCAAGGTTCAAAACGTCTGCCTCTATTTATATTTTATTGAGAGCTGATTAATGTTTACGATACTTTGGTTAGTGATCAAATATCAAATAGGAATCCAACACCATCAAAAATCGATTTTGGCTGGATGATTTCCGTTCACACTTAAAAAGATAACACTTGAGACGAAGAAATCTACGAATATGAATTACTCTTTTAAAAAACCAAGAGACAAAAGTTAAATGTACAACGGGACCAATTAGGAAGCTCGAGACCACAGAGAAGATACTAAAATCCAATCAGGATATAAAAGAACGGTATACTCATACGAACACCTCATCACGCGGGTCGATACTACTTACCCCACCTATCTTACCTATTTGTATGAAATTTGGCTCCTTGATAAATTAATAAAGCTTCGATTGTTCACTGCGGTTGTTTATACCTTGTCGATTCTGATTACTTCGATATCTGGAGGTTTATGTTAAACTGAGATCAAAGTATTTGAGCTATACCGACATACGCTAACTTAATGAGTGACATGCGAGGAATAATATTTGGACCTACCCCACCGCCGCCGCTTTAAGTAGGTAGACAGGAGCTTACAACTGTTTTTGGCTGCAATTACTACTGCTACTTGCTTATTAACATTAATTAGAGAACAATACACATCCGGAAATTCAATGGACACATTTACGCAATACACTCACTATAAAATGGTGTAACCAAATTCTATTATAACCAAAAGAACTGCGGAGGATTCTTCGAATATAAAAATATCGCTATTATAAAAGCTTTAATTTCAATTACCGACGCAAGGTGTGGAACTGGAGGTCAGTTGACACAGACAATTTAAAAAATAAAATTTAAATAAACTTTTCATAGGAAACTAAACGTTAAGTTAGTTCAAATCTTTTGTCTAAATGAATGTACTTGCGGATAAGAATGACGATGTAACTTGGAATTGTTTATTAACGACAAAAACAGATTACATAATAATTTGAAAATGGGTTGGAACAAGTTGAATTATTTTGAACGTTTTATTCTCATCTCTGGATTGTAAAATTGAGTATATTTGTCTTAATACTGAAAAAACTAAATTCAAAACAACAACAAAAATACTAATATACATTGTCTACGAATTTTCTACATATTATACCAATTGTCGACATTGTCTAAAATGTCTAAATACGCGTAGACGCACAACTCTGTCTTGAATAGAACGTTCCTTGAACTAATCTATTTGCGTTACTTGCACACGTCAATAATTGCAAACAGAAATTGATTAAATTCGAAACAAATGACCTTAGATAAAAACTTGAAGTCCGAAATTGAAAGTCAAAGTTTAAGAAAAATCACTTTCTATAGGGAACATCATCCCCACATCAGGGAATACGAATATAAGGTTTTTAATATTTTCTTATATTTTATTGCTCCTGAACAGGGAGTGTCTAAACCACTGCCTATGAAAGTCTCGTGCATATCGATTTTTATTAAATGACCGAATTTCCGAAACCTTGGGCGCACTTTAATTTCTGATTTAAATATTTTGATTACTTTATTTTCTGTACACTGTAATGCTGTACGATTTTTCCCTGCTAATAATAATCAATATCAATTCCCTAATGGAAATCAGTTATGTAATACATAATTTTTGTAATAAAAAAAAAATATCGAAATGAACATTAATGTTTCATATTAAAGAACGTATAAAAGAAGAAATTTGTTCAGCTTTATATCATCTATAACGTCTAAGAAAAAGAGAAACAATAAATTATCATATTTTACAAGGAAACACAATACTAACAACGAAATTTTGTTGTTCTTCTAAATTGGAACGTGAACATGACCGGGGACGGGGATGAGATATAAAATCGAAATCCATGCGGTTAAATATTAATATTCATTATAGCGCGTTTGAACGGAATTATGATTAATTGGAAGTTTACTTTTAATTATGTTCGATTTACTTTTGAAAATATGAACTGGAAATTTATTTTGATTTCGGATTTATGTAATTTGCTACGGATTTCATTTCATAGCAGTTGAGAAATTAATTGTAATTATGAAGATTATCGAACTTCAATTTAATCATTTCTAGTACTCTCATTCCTATTGATTACAACATCCTGAAGAAGTCATCATTTTCTACGCGGAAATCTGATCGATCTGTTCTAATAAAAATAAGTTTTTTTTTGTCTTGTAGGTACGTCGACCAAATATTGATTAAGCACCGATGTGAAACTGGCCCGAAAAGTAGCTCGAAAAAATGTGCCTTTGCCTAATCTGTACTAATTTCGGGGAAAAATTTAATAAACTTACATTACCCTTTAATTATTATCCTGAAATTTTATGCGCACGTGAAATTAGAACTAACTAGGAAAGAACTAACTAGGTCTGGTTTAGCACAAATTGCACACGCTTGTACACGCGTTTGAAGTTAGAACTAAATTAATCCTAAACCAACAAAAATAAAAAATGTGTATATATGTTGGAAAAAATAGCAAAATGACATTTAGGTGAATTAACAATTAACATTTCAGGTAACACTTAGCAATTTTATTTAGCATCATAAAAAATTGAATATCTCGAGAATTAGTATGTTTATCACTTAGGTACTTCTGTATGATTTTCTGAAAGGTTACTTTATGACTTTTAATTATCTAAATTCAAACAATTCAAATCCTATTCGCTTTTTAAATGGTTTAAAAGGATGATAGACCCAATATTGTCCTTTCATAAAATCATACAGAACTAAGTGATTTTAATTCTCGAGATATTCAATTTCTTAAGAAAATCCAAAATTCTTAGAATACCGCAGGTTATTAAAGTATTTTTTTAACAGAGCCAATTCGAAAAATGTTTTTTTTGTAACTAATAAATTCAATTGGAAAAATATTCAAATATTTTAATATTTCGCCTAAATGTCACTTTCATTTGATTTTTACCAATCCAAACACACTTTCGTTTGTTTTTGGTGGTTTAGGTCTAACTTCAAAAGCGTGAAATTTTTTTACATCAGCATACTACAACAAAATTTAATTTTACATGCCAACTAGTAAACAAGTAAAAGCAAATTTAACGACAATTAAAAAAAAATACCAAAACTTCTCCTATGAGGCGGTTTTCACAGTGATTGCCTGAGACTTCGGCTACCGTCAAGAATTAGTGTAGGCGATCTGGAATCCATATAATGTCGCCCCATTTCTGTACGAGGTGGAAAGAAGGTTCGTGCCAATCAGTCTCGGTATGCAACGATTTTCAAGAAAAAATTTACTAAGAGATTTTGCTTTTTGGCGGCTGTCATAGGGATTACCTGAGACTTCGGTTACCATCTAGAATTAGGGCATCTAGAATCCAAATAATGTAGCCCCATTTCTGTACGAGGTTGAAAGAAGGGTCATGCCAGTCTCAGTATGTACGATTACAATAAAAAATTTACTAAGAAATTTTCTACTGTGGCAGTCACAGGAATTGCCTCAGACTTCGGCTATCATCGAGCATTAGTGTAGGCATTAGTGTATAATTCAAATAATGTATTGCCTTTTCTGTACGTGGTGGGATGAAGGTTCGTACAAGTCTCAGTATGTAACGATTTCAAGAAAAAATTTAATCAGTAATTTTCTTCTTTGGCGGTTGTCCCAAAAATTGCCTGAGACTTCGGTTACCATCGAGAATTAATGTAAGCGATTTGGAATTCAAATAGTGTAGCCTTATTTCTATACGAGGTAGAAAAAAAGTTTGTGCCAGTCTCAGTATGTTACGATTTTCAACAGAAAATTGACTAAGAAATTTTCTTCTGTAACGGTTGTCACAGGGTTTGTCTGAGACTTCGGCTACCGTACAGAATTAGTGTACGCCATCTGGTATCCAAATAATATAGCCCCATTTCTGTACGAGGTGGAAAGAAGGTTCATGCCAGTCTCCTTGTCACAAGGATTGCCCTAGACTTCGGATACCGTGGACAGTTAGTGTGTGCCATCTGGAATCCAAATATTGTGGCCCCATTTATGTACGAGGTGGAAAGAAGGTTCGTGCCAGCCTCAGTATGTAACGATTTTCAAAAAAAAAACTTTACTAAGAAATGCTCTTGTGTAGCGGCGGCCACTGAATTAGTGTAGGTCATCTAAAATCCAAATGATGTAGCCCCATTTCTATATGAAGTGAAAATAAGGTTCGTGCCACTACAGAAGAACCACTACAGAAGAAAATTTCTTAGTAAATCATTCGCTACAAATCATTAACTATTGAAACTGGCACGAATATTCTTTCCACCACGTACAGAAAAGGCACTACTTTATTTGAATTATACACTAATGCCTGGGGCTACATTATTTAAATTCTAGATGGCCCGCAATAATTCTCGACGGTAGCCGAAGTCTCATGCAATCCCTGTGACAACCACCACAGAAGAAAATTTCTTACTAAATTTTTGGTTGAAAATCGTTACTTACGTACTGAGACTGGCACGAATCTTCTTTCTGTCTAGTACAAAAATATGGCTAAACTACGTGGATTCCAGATGGTCTACACTAATTCTCGATTGTAGCGGAAGTCATAGGTAATCTCTGTGATAACCGCAAAAAAAAATTCCTTAGTAAATTTTCTGTTGAAAATCGTTACATACTGAGAATGACACGATCCTTCATTCCACCTCAAACAGATATAGGCTTACATTATTTGGATTCCAGATAGCCTACACTAATTCTCGACACTATTCAACTCGTCGTCGTTTTGTTAATTGGATGCTTGAACGAAATGAAGGGTTTTCATCAAAACTCATCTTTAGCTAGATGAAGCTCAATTTCTTCTTAATGGGTACGTAAATAAGCAAAGTTGTCGAATTTGGGGCGCGGATAATCTTCAAGTTATTCATTCATTCCGGAAGCAGAAGTTTATCTTCCAAGAGTCACTGTTTGGTGTGGTGGCTGGTGGAATGGGGATCGTTATCGCAACATGTTAACTGGTTTTTGTAGCCCAAATTGAATGAATTGCGTGTCAACGATCTTTGGTTTCAACAAGACAGAGCAAAATGTCACGCAAGAGACGCAATCCATTTATTGTCAACAAAATTTGCTGATCACATAATTTCAAAAAATTGTGAAGTTCCTTGGCTACCAAGAAGCCCGGATTTAACATCATTTGATTATTTTTTGTGGAGTTATTTGAAACGTAACGCGTATGCTAATTATCCACAAACAATTCAACAACTTAAAAACAACATTCGATCTGAATTGAGGTCATTGATCCGCTTTTATTGGAAAAGTCATCGAAAATTTTGATGTTAGGATGCAGACCTGTAGACGTGTCTCGTTTGCCATGGTTGGCTGGTATAGAAGCCCATATATCTCGTGTCACATTACAAGAATTAAAAGCCGAAGTCAATCTTAACCTAAATGCAAAGAAATCTCCAGGATATGACTTAATTACAGGACAAATAGTAAAAGCTCTTCCTAAAAACAGGACTATGTAAACTCCTCAAAATAGTTAACGCAGTATTCAAACTTAAACACGTTCCAAATCAATGGAAAGTTGCAGAAGTAATCATGATACCTAAACCCAACAAACCACTAAATGGTAAACTTCGAGTTGGCCGACTTCCTTACTTCTAATAATTTCAATGCAGCTTCCATTGCTGCAGAGAAAACCATTCAACAATAGAACAAGTATATACACCGAATTACAAACATAATTGAAGATGTACTTGAAAATAAGAAACTATGTACAAGCGTCTTCTTGGATGTAGCACAGGTCTTAGATGGTAAGCAAGAACGCTTTCTGCAGATTCCTTAAAATTAACCTGCACTGGGAAATGACTTTGTTGAATATTCTGTTGATCTGGTATGAAACGGCCGACAAGATCATCAGATTTGGGTTCTTCGTCACAATCTTCAATTTGGACTGATAGCCGTTGGTCATCTTGATATTCATCAATATGAAGGCCATTTAAGGTTTCTAAGGATGTGTCTAGTGAATTGACATCGAGGAGTTTGTGTATTAGTTCTAGAATTTCTTGGCAAGATGCGGATAAATTTATAACCGACGTTTGAACGCTTTTTGATGCGCACATTCGAGCTAAACGTAAATGCACGTGCCTTAATCGAGAAATCATTATAGTAAAAAGCTCTGCATCCGGGTCGTCATTCGACTTTAAAAATTTTTGTAATTCGGAATGAAGAGACCATAATTTATTTGTGCAAACCAAAACCCCCCTTCGGGGAGCTTTCGCAGCTCGCGAGTGTGCTCGATCGGGCAATAATTCGGGATTTTGCAATCCTTTATCGAAACGTGATTGCAGTCGTAAAATTGGACCCTTTAAGTTCCTCAGTTCACATTCATCATCGATTTCATCAGATTCTAAATCTTAACTTCTAATTACGAGTTCCATTTTGAATAACGAATATTTTAGTTGTTGCCGAAAAAAAACGAGTTTTTTATTAAGGGCAGATTGAATAAGCCCGCAAAAGAACTAAGGTTAACTAAGAGTAAAATAATGATTTATAATGACTAAATAAAAATATATCGAACTTAATAATTACGTTACTATCGCTAAACAAAGGACTTATAATTGAGTTTTAATGCAACGCCAGAAATTTAATTTAATAATAGTAATAAAGTTTAATAAAGATTAATAATATAAGAATTAAGTGAAATAAAATTAATATAAAATTCAAATATAAATTATCGGGATGACACCATAGTAATGGGTTTAGCGGTTAAGCTTGTATTAATGAACCCTTTAGGTAGCAGCTGGTTTCCTTTGGACAATAAAAAATTAAATGGGAATTGGAAGAAAAAATAAATAAATAAATTGGAATGCAAAAAAAAAATCTCTCAATTACCTAACAAAACAAATCAACGAATAGAGAGTTCAGAAGTGTTCGCGAATGAGAGATGTTCTTTTTTTTCCTTTTAATACCGGATGACTGACACGAAGTGCTACCAACTTCAGACTGTCATTGCTGTCAAACCACAGCAAGTCCTGAAATATTCAGAAAAAAAGTTATCCGCAATGGAATTCAAGCGTAATAGTGTGATTGCTCTATATTTGGCTGGAAAACCACAGCCGCAGATTGTTAACCAGTTAAAACATCTGCATGTGAATAAAATGTTTGTGTCGCCGGCAATCATTCGGAAGGTAAAAACCAAATTGGCCGGAATCCACGCCGTAGCGGCAGAAAAATGGCTCGTGAGGCGAACATTTCGCTCGAACGGATGCAGCACATATTGAAAGATCATCTTGAACTAAAGGCTTTGAAATTCCATAAAACGCATGGTCTCACCGATGCTAAAAAAAAAGTTAGAGTGGAAAGAGCAAAGGGTTGTTACGCTTGCACGAAAGTGGCAATTTGCCTAATTTGATTTTCCCCGATGAGTCACTGTTCGTTATTGAGCAATATGTGAACAAGCAAAACGAACAGATTTACTTGCCCGGCCGTCCTATTGAAAATTTGGACCAACGGATTGCCACTCGAAACCAAGCGCCGCAGATGGTGATGGTTTAGATCGCCGTAACGGCCGAAAGCCGTTCACCGCTCCTTCTTTTGGACCGTGACATCAAGATAAATGCTCAAATTTATCGGGATCATGTGTTGGAGGGAGCGTTGAAGCCTTGGGCACAAAAACATTTTGGACGCAGAGCCTGGACATTTAAACAGGACTCGGCGCCGAGTCATAAAGCGCGCCAATCAAGATTGGCTGAGAAACCACGTGCCGCGGCTCATTTTCACTGCCCAATGGCCACCAAATTCACCGGATGCAAATCCGCTAGATTTTTCGGTTTGGGGTATTTTGAAGAGCAAGTTTGGGACAAAAAAATACCAAAGTGTCGGTTATCTCAAGCAAGCGCTTCGCCGGGATTGGGCCAAAATACCGCAGTGCCACATTCGTGCTGCATGCAATAGCTTTGTCGGCCGTTTGAAAGCTATAATCGCGGCTAAGGGTGGCCAAATCGAAAACTGCTAATGCAATTCGAAAATTTAAATATTTGTGAACATTTTTTACTTTGATTCAATTTTATTCAATTTTCATCAAAAAATAAAAATTCTGTGGCGTTTTATTTTGGTAACACTTCGTGTCAGCCACCCTGTATTATATTATAGAAGCGCATGCCGATGCCTTTTTGGATAAGTTTTGTGATCCTCGACAAAACATTCATATGCTATTATGGCGTCTTGACCTAGGCGTTTCCGAAATTCTTTCTAGACTATTATTTTTTCTATATGTATGCCAATATCACGGCATCGAAGTTTCTACTAAAGACACTACTACATAGATTCAGGGGCAACTTTGAATTTGAATTATATTCTTTATTCTCTAATATTTAATTTAAATTAAATTACTTATAGGCTTCGTTCGGTGGAGGTCTTCTCTTGGTTCTCCGTTTATAGATAATAAAGGCGATTATGTTAAAGACAATAATTGCATAGAGGAGAGAATTATGATGACTGTCATGGTGTGATACTGGGAGCTGCTTTTCTTGTAACTGTTATATTCGCTCGCGCCGCTCAGTCATGTCATCAGTAAAGCTAAGTTTTCCAATTTAATTGAGTTGTTTGATTGTGTCTCAGAAGTCGGGCTCGAAATTGGCACTAGTACTAGTACTAGTGAACTAGCTACAGACATTCCTGATGCAGATGGCGATAGATTTCTCATACTGGATGTTTTGTCATCTATAATATCCATTTGTTTGTTATTCTCGGCAAAAACTTCGTGTTCATGTTGAGTAGTACGTGGTGTAACTAGTGCAATGGATTTGCTTTGTGAGCGAGTGACAGGTCGGGTAGTAATGAACGGCACGGATAATTCGTTTGGTTTATTTACCGGAGCCTCTTCTGCAGTTATTTGTTGCATTTTTGAGTTAATTCACTCTTTCATGCTGTGCATGGGTGCATGTAAAAGCTCTTCCTGAAAAAGGACTACGTACACTACTACAAATATTTAACGCAGTGTTCAGTCTTAAACACGTTCCAAATCAATGGAAAGTCGCAGAAGTAATCATGATGCCTAAACCCAACAAACCACTAAATGCCAAATGTTCGTATAAGCCAATTTGCTTACTTCCAATAATTTCTAAAATATTCGAGAAACTACTACTCAAGAGACTCCAATAATAGAAGAAACAAATCAGATTCTTCCGCATCAATTTGGCTACAGAGAAAACCATTTAACAATAGAACAAGTACATCGAATTACAGACATAATTGAAAACGTGTTCAAGTGCCTTCTTGGGTGTACGGCTCATGCCTTTGACAGAGTATGGCATAAAGGTTTGGAATATAAATTAAAAAGAGACTTACCAAAGCAGTTTTATGAAATTCTAAAATCTTACATATCTAACCGACACTTTCGAGTTAAATTAGATGGCGAATACTCAGAAATAAAGAAAATATCAGCCGGGGTACCCCAAGGTAGCGTTCTGGGACCAACTTTATATGTTCTATATACCCCGGATCTGCCAACGATATAGGGGGCTACTAGAAATGTTTGCGAATGATTGGGCCATCTTAACAATCGCCAATAGCCTAAATAAACCCACAAGCAAATTGCAAAGAGCTGCTAATATTGTCAGTATACCTGGAGAAAGAGATGACGAATAAAACTTAATGAAACAAAATCTGTTCACGTAAACTTTACTAACAAAAAGATCAACTGGATACCAGTAGAACTGAACTCTCAACAAATTTTCTATGCAAACAAGTCAAAACGAAAAAAGAAGAGTTAAATACAGAAAGATGGATTGGCTCTTATTAAGAAATTTTGGGCTAGCTTTACACAATAAATTGCTAATATACCGACAAATTCTAAAACCTGACTTATGGTATTCGGCTCTGGGGCTGTACAAAGAAAAGCAATGTCAATATCATCCAGTCATTGCACGGCAAAGTCCTATGTGGAATAGTTAATGCACCGTGGTACATAAGAAATATGACAACCTCCATAGAGATCTGAAGACGGATTACGTCAATGAAGAAATAAGCAAACAGGCTACAGTAGGCAACAGTGGTCTTTCACGTTTACTATATTTTATTGTACTACGTAAAAGAGAGTAAAATTGAATCAAAATTTCAGTTCAATTTCGTTTACGAAAGTATTTTTCGAAATTTTAAATTTAAATTTTAAATAATAGGGGAACATGTTGAACTGTGACATACCATAAGTGACACAATCAAAATTTCTCTTTCCACGTTACCTTTCTATTGCAATTAATATACTTTTGGAGAGAGTTTTGTCTTTCTCTTGAAACTATTTCAGATTGTTTGTGGTTTTAATGGACGCAAGACGTGTTAGACACGTGCACGTGAAATTTTATTACCCGCTTTTTTTGGCTTAACGAATTTTTGTGTATTAGGTCGAAGAATCCACGTAAGTATAAATGCATTACATTTCTCTAATGGTAAATTAAGTGATACTTTGAAAGACTAACATGACTGATCGTGATGGAAGCAATAAATTTGGTTGGAAATAGATTAAGTATTCGCAAAGCAGCTCTTCAAAAAGGTTTGGCATTTAAAACCGTATCACGGTACATTAATACGTATTTAACGAATAAAGAAGCGAAACTTATACCAAATTATTCGGTAAACAAAATATTTACTTCTGAAGAAGAAAAAAAATCTTCTGGATTATATAGTTAATTGCCCAAAAATGTTTTACGGTTTGTCTGTAAAGTAAAAATGGCAAATTAGCTTACGAAACCGCAGCGATATACAAGAAGCGTGTGCCTCAAAACTGCACCGACAATAAACTAGCCGGAGTTGAGTGGATTCATTGATTCAGGAAGCGTCACACATCAATTGCGCTTCGTACTCCAGAGGGGTGTAGCGTAAGTCGCGCCACGCGTTCTAATAAGCATAACGTAAAATGTTTTTTTTGGAAACTTATCGACGGTTTTAAAAAGATCCGAAACATGTTTTACCATGACCGTGCAAAAACCGGAAAAAGTTAATAAATGCGACTGGTCAATATTTACCTTACGGGTGGTTTTTCCTAGAACCAATTTTAAAGATCATATGCTGATTGGCGCTCCTGCTGGAACCTTAGAGTTAGCTACACCATCAGAAGGGATGAACTAACAATTTTTCATAGAAGTAATACAACATTTTTGTAAATATACATCAAGTTATAAAGTTAATCCGTCGCTTTTGATATTTGATAATCATGAGAGCCACTTAAGCATTGAGGCTCTAAATTTAGCGAAAGAGAATGGTGTAACTATTCTGACCATTCCGCCGCATTCTTCAAACAAAATGCATCTACTAGACGTTGGTTGTTTTAAACGTTTCAAAACTGCGTACAATTCGACTGTTGATTCGCGGATGATGCAGAACCCTGGAAAAACATTTTCAATATACAATGTTGCAGCCAGCGTTGGGAATGCTTTCGAAAAGGCAATGACACCTTCTAGTATCATCTCATCATTCAAACACACTGGAATTTATCCGTTCGACGAAAACGTTTTCACACAAACCGAGATGTCAATACATTGAGTGAGGAAAATTACCTAGATCAAGGTGGGAACATCACAAATTAACAAATTATTTGTAATTATCACTCACAACCGTTATTCTAGACCTTAATATAGAACACTCACCAATCCGAAATATTGCAATCACTTCCATCGAATTATCACCAGTCGGAAGTATTAACAGTCATTCAGAGATACCACCACATATTAATGCAGTCTCCAAGCATATTTTCATTTCTCCGGAAGTATTTAAAAAGTATTCAAAAGCTGCAGAAAGGAAGCCAAATTATAAATCTCGTCGACGGGGCAAAAGTATCATTGCAACTGATACTCCTGAGAAAAATGCAAAAAATGTAACTAAGCTGATTAATTTTGAAATTGATGACTACGAGGATAATATGGAAGTAGTATTAGAAGACACAAATGACGACGTCGACATGGAATTGGAGGAAAGTCTTTGATTCAGTTACCCATTCTAAATGATTACGTATTGGTGCAGTTTAACGTTTTGGGCCAGGAAAAAACATATTTTATGTTGGAAATATATTAAAAATAGACGATAAAGAAGCCATGATTAAATTTTTCCGATTGTCTGGAATTAAAAAACCTGACATTGAGGATATAGCTTCGGTACAATTGCGTGACATCAAAATGGTTTTGCCAGAGATCCAATGTTTCACGGACATACAAGTCGCCAAAAAGGATCATCATTTATTTTTCTAGTTTTTTTGTATGATATGTGCGTCATATAGTTTTTTTTAATAAAACAGAAATAAGTTTGCTTTTATTTACAAATAATGTTTCTTTAAGACTGAAATATACTTTATTTTTGATAAAATTGTATTTTTTTTTATTTTAGAACCAAAAATTCATTATCTATAATTCATTAACATATGTGTGTGACTGTAAAACACGTTACGTGTCACTCTATAACATAGTGCGTGAACCAGTGACGCACTACAAGGACTTAGGAAAAGCTTTCAAAATCATCATTAAACGGTAACTTTATGAAGTGGATCGCTTTAAGATAGATTCATGAGATATTAGTGATTCTGATAATTCCCCGGGAATAGGGAACTGGGGAAAGAATTTATATGTAATTTCCGTTCAAATATCATTTTTCCGGCCTACTGAGGAGAAAAGTTTGATGTAAATATTTATAAATTAGGAATAATTTTTCCATATCTAAATTGGCAGGCCAAATTATTCCCCATTTAATTTTGTTTTCAAAAAAATTAACACTAACTTTTTACCTCAGCAAGCCAGAAACAAAATGTTTAAATAAAAATTACATATAAAATCTTTCCCCAGTTCCCTATTCCCGGGGAATTACCTGAATAGTGCCACTGGAGCAAATTTTCTTTCATCTAAGTATTAGAGCGCTTATCGAAAAATATTCTTACACGAAAAAAAAGTGTGTCACTGAACATATTCCCCTACTTTGGTTTGACACTTTTATTTTATAAATTGCTTTACTTGATTAATGTCACTCATAATTTCGAACACGATCTTCTATTTCACAAACCCATTTAAAACCTCACAGACATAATTTTGGTATAAGCCATTTTCTAGAATTTTAATAAACTGCCACGAAACGATTAAGCAAATTAATTTAAAAAGTAATTCACAACTTACGCATGAAACAAATTCATTTGGTCTTATTATTTTAAAATTTACGTTTATCTTGTCATTAATTAACACACTTATTAGACAACATGTGTTTTTATAAGATGAAGACTTCACAATTAACTAATAAAATAAATCAGATTTTTTTTTTAAATCGATGTCACCAACAATAAAACCATTATCAGCCGAGTTAAATCGGCTTAGTGGATTTTTTTTTGTGTGACTTCTATTTATAAATAACAAAAATGTTGATAATTTTCTTTTTGTATTTTCACGAAAGTTCACATGGAATATTTTGTTTTGCAACCTTGCTGCGAGGAAAACCAATCTACACTCATGATTTATTCTGTTTATTTTTATCCATTGAAATGTTTATAAATAATATTTGATGAGCGTGGAAATGCAAGAGCCAGTGGATCACCATATTCAAGCGAATTAATTAAATTTTATGAATTTTAAAAAAAAAACAAATTGGTGATCGTTCCCAGTGGTTTCTAAACGTGCAATATAATTTTAAAAAAATGCCCATGTATTTTATGCATTACGATTTTGTAACTAATCTGAAGACATCTACTAGATATATGCGTAGATGCTAATCTATAAAAATTTTGTAACCGTTAAATTGAAACAAAAAAAATTCCTTTGATCTTATCTGAACTCAAGGTGTACAAGTATGAAATGCGGATTTTTTTTACTTACGAAACATGTGTTTCGGCCAATTTGTTGCTGCGAACCATTCATCGAGTTTTTTTTTTTCAAATCGCTCCTGGCCGATCTGATAACAAGGCAAATAATAAAGGAGCTGCCTGAAAAAGGCACCCGAAATTTATTGCACATAATCAATGCGATCCTCAGGAAAATTATGTGCCAATACAGTGGAAAGTAGCAGAAGTAATAATTTTTTTTATATTTATTTATATTACGACTGAGTCTTGTACCCATTTAGTAATTTACATTGCATAATAAAGTATTTGATTAGTCTGCGTAATCAAGTGATTATCCCCAGTTACGTGTAACTCCTCCTCAGATTTTTCGTCTCAGTAAGTCTACTGACCTCCTAGTCGTGATAAGTCTAGTGGTTTGGTTCTTTGCAGTTTTCTTGTTGGTGTGGTAGTCAGCATACAGCGTATGTCCTGGTTTTCATGCTAGTGCAGACGTAGGTGTTTTGTTGCATGATGCTTGATTTCATCCGCGACGAGCTCGATCTTTAGCTCTCGATAGAGGTTGTCGTTTCGAATGTACCACAGTGCATTAAAAATGCATCGCAAGATTTTATTTTGAACTGTTTGTATTATTTTGATATTTGTCTTCTTGGCACAGCCCCAGAGTTGGCTACCATATGTCCATTAAGGTTTCAGAAGTTGTTTGTATAACAGCAGTTTGTTATGAATCGCTAGTTCAGATTGTCTCCCTAAGATCCATTGTATTTTTCTAAATTTTATGTTTAGTTCTTTTTAAGTGTTCCTTCCATCTAAGATTAGCATCTAAAGTCATGCCGAGATATTTAGCAGTGTTTGCATGCGGTACTACTATCGAGTTTATCTTTATTGATATATGATTAAGTTTTAGATTTGTAAAGTTCGCTTGGATTGGTTTTGCTTCATTTAACTTAATTCGCCATTTCTTTGTTCAATTACTTATCAGGTTAGTAGCCTTCTGTAATTTACTAGTGGAGTCATTGATATTCTTTGCTATTGCAAGTATTGCCGTGACATCAGAAAAGTCGCCATTGTTGCCTCTGCAATTGGTACATCTCTAGTATATAAGAGATAAAGGATTGGCCCAAGAACACTCCCTTGTGGTACTCCTGCTGTTATCCTTTTTAGTTGGGATTATTCGTTCTAATACTTTACTCGAAAGTGCCTCTCTGATATATATGCTTTTAGAATTTGAAAAAATTGCTCCGGAAGTGCTTGATAAAGTTTGAATTCTAACTCCTGGTGCCATACTCTGTCGAATGCTTGCTATACCTCAAGTAATATAGTTGAGCAAATTTGTTTGCTTTCTAGTGATTTCTCGATTACATCAGTAATTCGATGTACTTGTTATATCGTAGAATGTTTTTCCCTAAATCCAAACTGATATGGGGGGATAAGATTCCTCTCTTCGATAATTGGTTTTAGTCTTTTAAGATGAACTTTTTCAAATAGTTTCGATAATGTTGGTAGATAAATGTACCAAGAAATTGACCTTTATGCAGCTTTATCATTCGGAGGTTTGTACGGCTTAAGTATCATAATTACTTCTGCAACTTTCCATTGTCTAGGTACAGAGCCTTATACGCATTCAGCTTATTCTTGATTTAAGAAGTAATAATGATTCCGAAACCGAGCAAGCCATCGACTGATAGAAAATCTGACCGGCCAATTTCACTTCTAACAACACTAGCGACATTGTTTGAGTGGCTATTGCTAAAAAAAAGAACCATAGAACAAAGAAACCATATCCCAGAATATCAGATTGGTTTCAGAGGGAAACACTCAACTATTGAGCAGATCCATAGGCTTACAGATGTCATTGAGATTACATTAGAGAGGAAAAAGGTTTGCGCAGGCCTTCGAAAAGGTGTGGCACAGAGGTTTACTCTTAAAAATACATAGAGATTTACCAAAACCAATATTATATCATTGCCACTTTCGGGTGAAATATGCAGAAGAATACTCCGAGCTAAAAAATATTTCGGCAGGAATCCCGCAGGGTAGTGTTTTGGCACCTATTCTTTACCTGCTCTACACCAGAGATTTACCTCAAATAAACGATGTTACCATTGAAACATTTGCTGATAATACTGCAGATCTCTCAGTAGGAGACACTATCGAGGAACCGACAACGAAATTTCAAGAAGCATATGACAAAATCATAAAATGGACAAAAATTTGGCGTATCGGGCTAAAAGTCAGCTACAAACCTGTAATCATTAGGGATGACTTTAGATACCAGACTCAGATGGAAAGAGCACCAGAAAAAAGATGAACTTAATATTAAATATCGAAAAATGTATTGGCTGCTCGGCAAAAATTCGGAATTGTCAACCGAAAATAAATTGCTATTATATCAACAGGTGCTAAAGCCTGTATGGGCTTATGGAATTCAGCTATGGGGCTGTATAAAGAAAACCAACACCAAAATAATACAAACTTTTCAGAACAAAATGCTTCGTGGTATAGTTAACGCTCCGTGGTACATTAGGAATTATGACCTTCATAGGGACCTAAATATCCAGACAGTTCAAGAAGAAATAAAAAAACTTGCAGTTATTCATGGACTGCGTCATGAGGTAAAAAATATTTGTCGTCATCACCTTCAGGAATCTCATTCGACGGTATGTAAGTCATGCGTCCCAAGGATATGTACTCGTTCATAAATGACTTGTAAGAGTCAACAATTTTTCGCATCTTCAAAAATTTTCTTTCCATTAGCACTATATAACTGTTCTGATTATTCTCAGTCGATAATTGACCACTATTGTTCTATTGTTCTCAATCGCGATATATTTATATATCAATATAATTTATGGTCTTTAAAAAAGATAAATTCTCCTTAACTGACTTTTAAGTGGGTAATTCCCGGGTTTCGGCACCATGGATAAGAGCGCTGCAATTTTGTATATGCAATATATGCAGTGGTTGCTCGCTATACGTGATAGTGAAAATGAAGACACTGCTATGAATTTCGAAGATAATGGAATAGAAAATGAATGGTTACCAGACGACGACACAGCCGATTCGGACGTGGAAGATGTGGTTAGAGACTTGAAGAAGAGACATGAAGATCTCTAACGGGGTATTGAGAATGACATAAATGCAGGTAACACTACAATAGGTGAAACTAGATCATGTTCAATTTTGCTCGCGGGAGAGATATAACCGAATGGAGTACTAATTTTAGTGGAACTGAAAATAACGTCCAAACACGATATTTTGCGGCCTATTGCTGCAACGAAAACATTGTTATAATATAATAAAAAAATCCATTGAAGCTAGCAAAACCATGGAAACTGTTGACAACAGAGGAGTTTGATGCATAATTGGGATTCTTGTTACGGCTGGTGTGAGGCATTCGAGTTCTGAGCATACAAAAGAAATGTGGAAAACGGATGTCTACCCATTATTTCGAGCTAGCACGTCACTGAACCTATTCTGCCAACTAAATCGATTTTTACGGTTTGACAATGTAAATACCAAACCAGAACGTTTGAAAAAAAAACAAGTGACTGTTTTTCACAGATTCAAGATTCAGTGACTGTGGATGAGCAGTTATTCCCCTACAGGGCAAATATGGGATACAAATTTGGTGGGCTTGCGATTCAAGGAGTTCTTATCCTATTACATCGGAAATCTATACCGGTAAATCTTCTACGAGTAGGGAAGTAAACCAAGGAGAAAGAGTCGTGAAAGATTTGTGTTACCAATTTAAAGGATCTGGAAGGAATGTTGTTATCGTTAAAAAAGAACAAACCTTGTGTGCCAAACGAAATGCTTCCATCCAATTCGCGTCCTGAAATATCTTCTATATTTGGATTTAGTTCAGACAATATAACATAATAAACCAAAAATTATACATTATAATTATTAATGCTAGGGGGAGGGGGGGGGGGGGGGTCGACAACATGGAAAGTTGGTGTCACATTACACGGTAAAACTAAAATGGCATTTTTTTAATATAGTGGACATTGCTGCTCTAGGTGCATACATCATTTACTAGGAATATAATCCTCACTCTCAAGCCATAACGCACCCATGAATAATTTTTCTACAATACCTTGGCAAACAGTTGGCGATGCCCAATATTTACATTAGATCATCCACTCCGAATTGTATCAGAGAATTTTCAACAAAATCGGGGATAGAGTGCATGTTGGGGATACAAATTCTAAATCAGCGTTTGGAAACCTCAAGACCTAAAAGATATGCTTCAGGCCGAATTACTGTCGTAGGGGGATTGTATTGTCTGACAAAAACTCAGTACCAAAGAGAAAACGGAAAACTCGAAAAAGTTGTGCGATGTGCAATCTACCCATTTGCAAAACAAATTCACATCTAAGCCAGTGCGTAATCCGCGTTTGCGATGCAAACAAGTAGTATATAGAGGGGACCAAGTCTGGTGAGTAAGCATTGGGTAAAACTTCCTAGTTGAGTGATTCCAACGTGTCGCGAACCGGTTTTAACGTATGTGATGGAGCATTGTCATGAAGAAAAATGACTTTGTGTTACCTCTTTCGGTAGTTTGGCCTTTTTTCAAGCAGAGATCGGTTCAAATCGGTCACCTGTTATTGGTAACGATTCGCATTAACCGTTTCCCCAGGATTTAACAGCTCATAATAGACCACGTCCCTCTGGTCCCACCAAACACAGAGCGGTCGATGTGGTTGGTGCGCCTTGGTCCATGATTTGTTGCGCTTGGGATCCTCAAAATAAATCCACTTTTTATCCCCTGTAACTATACGATTCAAAAACGATTTCCTTTTTTACCGAATGAGCAAAATGTTACACCCTCTTAAAGTTAGCCGAAAGTTTCCAGCCGAAATATGGTAATGCAGATTGTGTCTTTGCTATCCCAGACGAAAAATATTTTATTGCTAAAAGAAATATTACTTGATATACCTAGTTCTACTATCACCTCCATATAACCAGAATACAGCAAAAATCTGTCTGGAAATAAATAAGTTTACAAAGATGGACCAAATCCTATGAAATGTTAATTGCAATAAATTTAAAAAGGATCGAAACAAAATTAATAAAACGTTCTGTATTTCCTAGGTTACCCACTTCTACTACTACGTACTTCTGGCCGGACTAGTGGGTTACACAAGGTGGTAGTGGAACGTTTAACGTATTTGAAATAATTTTCTGGGAATTTTTGTATGTTTAGTATTCGAGATATAGTCCGTTGGACTCAGAAAATTATTCGCTGACCGGACTAGTGGGTTACAAAAGGTGATAGTGGAACTTTTACAAAACGTATGTATGTTTATTGTAATTTACAATTCATACAATTTGGACCAATTTTGTAAAATTATTTATTTCCAGACATATTTTTGCTGTATTCTGGTTATATGGAGGCGATAGTAGAACTAGGTATATCAAGTAATATTTCTTTCGTCTATAAAGTATTTTTTCGGCTGTGATAGCAAAAACAGTATCTGCATTACCATCTTTAGGCTGGGATAGTAAACCACTATCTGCATTACCTTTCGGATGGAAACTTTCGGCTAACTTCAACAGTATAAATGTCACATATGTTTTTGCGCTTTTCCAATTAGAAACAGCTTCTTGACTAACGCCCAATTGCCCGTCGAGTTGTTTATGTGTTCATCTTCGTCCAACATTGCTTCATTTCCATTTCTTTGTCTGCAACATCGAAGTCACCACTTTTGAAACGCCGAAACCATCGTATTTTGCGATGGACCATGTTCAACATAATCTTCTCGAAGTAATCGGTATGACTCAGCAGCAAATTAATGCTGTCCGCCAATGCTCTTTGTTCGGTCAAATTTCGACATATTGAGCACAACAACTGACACTTGTTGATGACACAACAAAATAGCGCAGTGTCAAATTTTTATAACACAAACTGCATTCATACACCATATGTTGTTTGAAATCCGCATTTCATACTTGTACACCTGGTAGTCTACATATGTCGTAAAATTAAAGTATATTTTTTTAAACGAAAGAGTTATTTCTATTTTCTAATTTACAAGTAGTAAAATCTGAAATGTATAACCCGACATAAATTTAATTGGCTGACAATGTTATATCCACCAATCATCATCTAACGTTCACTAGAATTTATATCATTAATAAATCTTGAGCGATATATCGGTGGTGTTTGTTTGAACGATAAAGCATAATTATTCTGTATGTAGGCAGACATGTTTATGTAACACACATAAACATTCGAGTACACATAATTCTTGGTAATGGTACTACACTGAATACGAGTATATTGTTATTTATAACTTGTGAATGAGAAAATTTGTGTTATTTTAATTGAAAATGAAAAATTAAATCTTTAGTCCTTTTTGTTTTGTAAAAGTTCCCTCATTCCTTACAATTTGTAGAGCTGAGTCATCAAAAGAAATTTTGTGTTAAACAGAATAACAACACTTTAAAATTAATTCATTATTAAAGGAAATTGTTTTACAACAACAAGTTAGTTAAATTAATTTAGCAGTACTGAAATTAAATTCTTTTGATTTTCAATCAATTACAATTAGTTTTTGATTGGATGAGTTTGTATTTTCCAATTACATGGTAAGGAATTTATTTACAGTGAATAGATAGCTAAAAATGGCTGGGGGCTAATTACTAAGCATTAACAATACGACAATCACCTTTCGACACAAACTAATTTTGATAAAAACAAATTATTGCGACTTAAGTCGCAATTACTAGCAGCCAAAATGCTTTTTGTGAGACCTATGTGAAGTTGACCCAAGTTTCTATCCCAAAAAATTAAAATTGTAAATTCTATCAAGATATTATTGTTACGATTTCACCTATTGGCTTGATGGACATATAATTCGGCATTGGCGAAATATTTATTCAACGAAAATTGCTCATCAAACTTTAAGTTTAGAAGATTACTAACATTTATATGTGCGGTTTTTGACATGTGGGGTTGAGTAGAACCACTATGCGTAGAATCCAGGTGAGTCTAAAATATGTGGGTAGTACGGTATACTCTAGTAAGGATGCCCGAGCATATAGGGATACATTTGGATGGCGATTAAGATCACCGTCACCGGTTCCAGAATGATTCTAGGATTTTCAGTATCAGAAGGTGGATCTAAAAGATATGACGCAAAAATTGCATCAACAATTATTTCAACAAAGTAAAGATTTAACGCGAGAAATGAAACATGGAATTAATGAAATCAAAATAGTCAACAAAAAAATGAAAGACACGATATTTGTCAAACAACATGATGATGTAGGTGATGCGGAGTAAAAGGTCGGGTATTTACTTAATTGTGTGGAATACCCGTAATACGGTGGAACCGGATGATGAAGATTATGGAGTCTAGCTTTGTGAAATCTACTGGTGGCAAAGTTACAGCAGATAAGGAGAATTTATTGAGCCACCTTGAAAATGATGAACAATTCAACCGACAATTGCCACAGTTCAAGAAGAAAGAAACGAACTACTTGTGATTTCGATACTCAACTGGATGCAGAATTGACGCCTCATAGTGAGCATACTATTAGTTAGCAAAAATCAGATAAGTTAGTGTCAAAAGTGAATACTAGCTACATTAAGATGGGATAGCGAGACATAACTTGAACGAATGCTGGCCAGAACAATATGGTTTAAGTTTCATGGGATATAACATTGAAATGTATCTGGAGGAAAAACCAACCAAGGTGATGAGAATTGCAGATGGTCTACCAAGTTGATCGGTGTGAAATTTTTTGGATACTTTTATAATTTGGACAGAAATTTATGCGAAATTTATTAATGTCCAAAAATAATTTTTAGACAAAATATAGATTTTAGACAGATATATGCACAAGTTGTTTGTAAAATAGATTAAATTTTTGTATTTCATATTATTCTTTTGAGAAATTATTTTAATCATCCGGAATATAGTATTTGCGCATATAAAAGGATGTCATTGTAGCTTATGGTAAATTACACGAATCTCAGAGATTGACTCCAATAGTGGCTATATAGGTTTGAAAGGGCAAACATTGCGGAATTAAAATCACCTAATGCCATTTCGAAATTAGCAGTAGGGCTCTCGCATACAATTTTTGAACATTCACGCTAGCCGCGATTTTTGTATGGAAGGATGTCGTTGTAGCTTAGTGGCAGAGATATATAGAACGACAACAACTTCATCAACAACGTCAATCACAAATTTGGATGACCGCTTCGGAACATCATTGTAGAAAAAAAGTGAAAAATGGAATGGAACGGAACCTCCTCTCGGCATGCCAGTATGCCTTACTCAGCAGCCCTGGGAACTGGTTAGGATTCATTGTACCAATCATTCATTAATCCGAAACCACACCGAGTACAAAAACGAATACTAGAAGAAATAACAACACAAACCAAAAAAATCAAATCTCCAGCCTTGGCTTAACGTACACGGACACGAATCGGGAACTGGAATATCAGAAACAACTAGAGTAGATGGAAAACGACCAAGTAAGATGGAAAACAACCGCGAAATAAATAATAAATGGTAATTTTAAGATATTCTCTGGTAGAGACGACCCACATTAACAAGGCGTGTGGGGAAATAAAACTGAGAAAAAAATCATTGTTGGAATGGAAACCAGTTAACAGCAGAATAATAGTGGCTAAATTTCATTTAAAATATAAGAAACATCCCAACACTCCCAATTCAGTGCTTTTTTATAAGCCACAATAGCAGGGAATGGACAGAAACAACGTTAAAATTGTACAAGGGGTGATTTTAGTGGCAAAATTGTCACAGACGACTATCTATCATGGGTTGGGTTCTCTGCGAAATAACAATGAAGAAAAACTCGTGGACTTTTCTGCCATCACAAATCAAATTGTTCATAGGCGGCAACCCAAAAATATAAATAAATACACATGGACATCACTGAATGGCAGAACTAAAAATCAGATAGACCACGTAAAATTAATGATCAACAAAAAGTTTCTCACATCATTCATCACTACAAGATTCCAGAACAATGAGGGGTGCAGACGCAGTGGGATCACCAACTGTGGTAAAAGCAAAATTTAAAATGAAGCCAGCCGCTGTGAAACACTCAAGGACGACAAATAGGATTAAATTTGATTAATACAAATACTGAAACAAGAAACATCTTCAGTGAAATGCTCCAACTTATCTCCATAAAAATGAGGCCACACCAACCAGTATAGAAGAAAAATGGGACCAAACTGAAGGAAGAAGCCGCCTACCTACATTAATTACGCAAAATACTCGGCTACCAAATACAATCGAAAACCGATGGATGATAGATACATGAAAAAAGGTCGAGGAACGCCGTCAACTTAGCTACATAATACGGCAGAGGTGAAACGCATATACGAAGAAACAGCACGTCAAGCAAAGAAGATGGATCGGCAAGGAATGATCGAAGAAAATATGTAGAGAACATCCTTCCTCAAGGCTGGCGAAGAGGCAGAGCAATCAATCCAAAATATTCGAGCATTAATTACACCAGTGTGTAAGAAAAGACTGGTAAAATTACAAACATACCTACCACCCACACACACCTATCAAAAGTATTAACAACGTATGAAGCACAGTTAAAGGGATAGATAGATTGATGGAAAGAGAATAAATATTTCGAGGAAGATGGGGTTGGTTATCTTATCAACAGCACCGAAAATCTGGCAGAAAATCTGGATTCTGGCAGAATACCACAGAAATGGAAAGAAGGCTTGACAATTACAATCCCCAAGAAAGGTGACCTAAGAGAATGCAAGAACTGGCGAGGTATCCCTCTCCTCAACACAAAACAATAAAAATTCGAGCAAACACTCCTTGACAGAATCTTACCTACGATCAATGCAAAATGGTAATCAAGAAACGAACAAGCTGGCTTTAGACCAGAAAGAAGTTCATCAACTTAATCAGTATCCATCAATGAACAGTCCAATGAATGAAATTGACCACTGTACATACCGCAATATGGCAGACCCTTTGTGAAATGGATCTCAAAAAAATTGATTGAAATCTCATACAAGAAATGTATTGGGATGCTGGAAACCCAGTTAAATAATGTAATGCGGAAATTGGATGTCACGCCTCCCAATGGCATAGAATGGGGACTAACAGGTAAACTCAAAGATCTGGACTATGCAGATGACATATGCCTTCTCACACACAAACACTCAGTCAGACATGCAGCAGAAAGTGCAACAGCTATCAGATCTAGCTAATGAAGTTGATCTCAAGATAAACATCAGTAAAGCCAAGACGATGAGACTCAACACAAATATAACTACACCGATGCACATCAACAATGTACAAATTGAGGATGTGAATGAATTTGTATACCTCTTGGTTGCACAATAACGGAAACAGGTGGGTCATGCAAAACCAAGATACGAATGCTAAACTCGTGTGTGGAATCGGTACTACTTGTATGGATGTGAGACCTGGAAACACGCAGATAAAGAGCAAATCAGTCAGACATAGAGACCGAAATAACGAGACGAAAGTGGTGATGGATTGGCCATACGCTGAGTAAATCACCAGATGGGTACCCGCAAGTAAGGAAAGTAGGAAGACCAACGATTGGAAGAGAGTAATGCTAGCTGAAGCGAAAACAACTTAGCATATCATGGGAAGAGATAAAAGCTGTAGCCCCCAGCAAAGCAACAGAATAGAATGGGCCAGCCTATTAGACGCCCTATGCTCCTAAAATTGGAGATACAGGGAAAAACAGTTCGATGGAAAATTACTTCATCTTTACAATGGTACCACCAATAGGTTTCGAAGCCTTTTGTAGGTGTAAACTAAATTTCCGAGTTCCACACATAGATGGTGCTAGCGACACATCTAGTTGTCATTTATGTTTTGTTAGTTCATCGCGTGGACAGTTGTTAACGATAACCAGTTGTAATGCTTGTGCCAAACAAACAGTATTTGAAGGAAGCTTTGCTTTTCTGCTTCAACTTGAAAAAAAAATGCAGCTGAAGCACGTCATTTGCTTGAGGAGGCTTACGGCGAACATGCACCATTGTTTCAAAAGTGGTGATTTCGACATTGAGGACAAGAAGTGCTCCGGAAAACCAAAAACATTTGAAGACACCGTGCTGCAAGCGTTATTGGATGAACAAGATACGCAAACTCAAGATCAACTTGCGGAAGTCTTAAGCACGACTCGTCAAGATATTTCCAAACGTTTACATGCTATGGGAAAAATTCAAAAGGAGGAAAAATGGGTCACTTGCAAAATTTTGCTTTCACGGCATGAAAAAAGAGCTTCCTGCATCGAATTGTTACGGGAGATGAGCAGTGGCACTTTTTTATGAATCCCAAATGCAAAAAGTCGTGGCTTTTGCCTGCATCAACTTCGACGGCATGGCCAAATCGCTTTGGAAAGAAGACCAGAAAAAAATCGTGTACTATAGCTGGTGAAACAGGGCGAAACTGTCAATGGACAACGCTACCGACAAGAACTCATCAATCTGAATCATGCATTGCTCGAAAAACGGCCAGAATGGGACACGAGACACGAATGAGTGATATTTCAGAACGACAACACTCAATGCCATCGCACTCCCATGTCCTGTCCAGGACACCAACAAAACGCTGAGATGGGATCTGTTACCGCACCCGCCTTATTCGCCAGACCTGGCCCCCTCGGAGTATCACTTGTTCCGGTCGATGGTGCATGGCTTGTGGCAGGGCTACACTTTGCCAGTTTCGAAGAAGTGCAAGATTGGTTGGTTGAATCGTTTCGGTCCAAAGACGCGTCGTTTTATCATCGTGGTATTCATGTATTGCCAGAGAGATGGTAAACATGTGTAGATAACGAAGAACCATATTATATTTCCATTGAAATTTTCCATTTTTCATTTTTCAAATAAAAACAGGAAATTTAGTTGCGCAGCTAGTAAATTGTCCTTTTCGGTAAACCGCCGTAATATATTGGGATTATAGAGTAGCATAAACGATACCAAAAAATCGATAATGGAACGCAATTTCCTAATTTTTTACTGAATCTGGAATTTAAGGGATTTTGTTTAAGGGCTGTAGAGAATACCAAGAGGCTGCCAGACATTCTAATTTCAATTGGTAAATTATTGAAGATGATGGGTGAACCACATTGAAGAAATATCTACGAAAATCTAACCTTTAGGGATATGTTTTCTGTATTGCAAGTTCAATCGTAGACCGTAGCCAGAGCAAGTGACAAAGTTATTTTCACTCTTAATATAGAAAATCTTTGAGACCTTGAAGACAAACATGTATTGCAGTGGCAAGATGTCTAGAGCCCGAAAGATGGGCCAAGAAGAAGATAGCGCATCATGGAAAGTCATAAAGCGGATAATATGTTTCTGTCGAACCAAAGGCGAACGCATTAATGTTTTACAGGTACTCCCCCAACACGCCTGCCCGTAGAGAAGAATATAATCAACTAGGGCATAATAAACTAGCCTCCGTAGGTATAACGGACCAAAAAAGGCGTATGACATACATCTTCTTCGATACTAATAATAGTTTATGTTTCAACCCTTCAATGTGGGCCTTCCAATTTAGATTTGCATCAATCACAATATCTAAATATTTAATTTAATTAACTACACTAATCTTAAAACAGCCAGTCGAAGTACAAGTCTGAGCTTTGTTACAGCCAAACCATGGAAAGAAAGAGCATCAGCTAGTTCCTGCGGCTATCCCCAAAACGTACTTTTTTAGTTTTCTCACTCAAAAGTCAGTTGTGAGCTTTAAGCTATTCCGCCAGTAAATCTAAATCGTGTTCGATCCCGGGTATGTTAACCTGTTTGCTTGGACTAGAGTACACAAACGAAAAGTCGTTAGCAAAAGCGGTGAGGGAGCCTGCAAAAGGGCGTCGGAAAATTCCATTGACGTAAACAAGGAATAACGGGGGTCCCAACACCGATCCCTGAGGAATTCCTGCCGTAAATGGCAGTTCTCCGTTCAGTTGGTGATTGACACGCACTACTCAGATCTCGATCAGATAGGTAACTACAAAGCCAGCATATCGACAAACAGGCCAGATCACTTCAGTCCTAAATCAATGCTCTCACTTATTTGTCCCAGAACTGTTAAAATAGCTTGTTCCGTGTTCTTATTTTGCCTAAACCCGAATTGCAGTGGAGAGAGAAAATAATTTTTATTCAGAAAATGTACCATACTACTTTTTATGGCCTTTTAAAAGATTTTGGAAAAAACGGAAAGAAGCAATATTGGTCGGAAGTTTTCTAAACTCGATTTATCATTTTTTTTGAAAATTGGGATAACTACAGTCCGCTTTAGGGCTAACGGAAGAATCCCTGTATTAACACTTAAATTCATGATGAAACTTAAGACATCCACAAGATAACAAGCCACCTTCTTAACTAATACGTTCGAAACACCATCTAATCCGGGCGATGAATTATTTTTAAGCGAATTGATATTTGCAAATAATTCACCAGGGAAGACCGGAGAAAAATAAAAACTTCTCGTCGAATCGTAGTTTTATGTCACCAATCTATGTTTTACCGACTCATCCAAAGTGAATTTAATTCTTTAATTTCAGCAGACTCGGGGTGCTCATGTGTCAATTCATTTACTGACTGCCAGTTTTTCCGGGCACTAGTGAAATTGGAATTAAACTGTTCAACGTAGTACTGCTTTTTAATCTGACTTATTCTGCCATTAACGTTGTCACATAGTTTGCGATTATAGTTAGCTAGCCTTTTGTCAGTAAGATTTTTCCTTGCAAGCAGGCATATATTGCGTATATTATTTAATAGGAGATCAGACAACCAAGGCTTAAGCTTAGCTGATTTTCCAGCTTTAGAGGTAGTTTTTGTGCAGCTACTAAGATGACCAGTTAGAATATTCAGAAAATAATCAAAAGCATGTGATCCACTGGATTGGCTCTAAACATCGTGTCAATTCTCCCATAGAAGCAGTTCTTGCAGTTGGCAATAGTCAATGCGGACAATCTCAACACAGTTTCTTACGACTGGTCTAGAAATGTGAGTGCCAGCGAAACTAGTTTCTATTAAACCATGATCTGATATGCCCAAGTCTAAAACATTGCATGATGGACTGCGGAAGTACCTCTAATCAAACCTACAGAGAACGTTATCGATACAGGTTGCTGAAGATTTAAAAATCCTTCTAGGTTCAGACACAAGCATATCAAGGCCATTAACAGACAGCACATCTAATTGTCGACATCAGTTTTTTTTAAATAAAAAATCTTTGTTAAAGTCGCCCATAATTATTATACAGGGTGGCGCACGAATCGTGCTACAAAAACAAAACGTAATAACTATTTTTCTGTGTGACTAATCTGTTTTTTATTTTTTTTATTTTGCAGATTATTATTTAAATTTACTAAAATGGATGCTTGGAATACCGAAACGAGGATTTGGATAGTGCAGCGCTACCATGCTTTGCAGTCCATCATTTCCGTCCAGAGGGAATTTAGGCGGGAGTTTGGCGGCACTCCCCCGAGTAGATGGACCATTATGAGGTTGGTACGCATGTTTGCTGAATCTGGAAGCATCGCACGTAGACCGTACAATCGAGATCCCTATGTTCGGGTCGAAGCCACAATCGCAGCTGTAGCATCATCAATTCAGGCAAATCCAAGTGTTTCGACTCGAGAGTTATCGGCGCAAATTGGAGTTAGCAGACGGTCATTACAACGGATAATTCATGATGACTTAAACTTGTTTCCGTACAAAATCCAAATTACAAGCAAATTAAAACCTCTGGATTTGCCTATTCGCCTGGAATTTTGCCGGAAAATTATTGAAATGGCCGAAGAAGACAACAACTTCATAAATTGCTTGTTTATGTCTGATGAGGCCCATTTTGATCTAAACGGCAATGTAAACAAGCAAAATTGTCGTATATGGAGTGAAACTAATCCAGAAATACTCCATGAGACGGAACTGCACCCAGAACGAGTGACAGTGTGGTGCGCAGTTTCATCAAGATGCATTGTCGGGCCATACTTCTTTGAAGTAAACGGTGAAACAGTAACTGTAAATGGGGACCGTTATTTAAACATGTTGAAAGATTTTTTTTACCCAGAACTGCGGCGAAGACGTATCCCTTTTAACAGCATTTGGTTCCAGCAAGATGGAGCAACTGCACATATAGCCAGACCGGTTATGGAGGAGCTCCAACGAAAATTTTATTAGAGTTTGTTAAATCAGCCAAAAACATATTGAATTCCGCAATGAAATTGGAAATGTTGTAGGAATTTAGTCTGTAGATGCAGAAGGCACATAATAGCTTTGACCCTAATATAAAGGAAATGCCCGTAACATCGAAAGTATTAAAGTCGAGCTTGATATCTTTACAATTCAAATCGTTCCTAGGGTATATTGCCGCACAGATTATAATTCTTCAGATTGAAGTTTAATTAATTCTAAAAGCAGTTAGCGTCTAACCAGCTTTATGTTAGCTGTATATTGAGTTTCTGGCAAAACGTTTCGTCAACGATCTCTAATAAATAACTTTCTTTAAACACAATATTTAGGTCATTGGTCCAGCAATCCATAAATCATTTATCCTTAAGCTACTAAATTAAGCTTCATATAACTATTTTCTGTTATAGAGGTTCCTTTGAAAGCAAATTTTTCCATCGTTACGAATATGTTGGTATAATTTACCAGTTCATGGCTGCTTTAAGACGGTTGAACATTTTTACTGTACAGCTCCTATATTTAGACGTTTATTAAAAGAATTTCATTTTTCTATAATGTATGACTAAATTATTAAAAACATTTTTATACAACAAAAGAAATGATGTACACATTCGTGTATGTGTTTTTTTAAACGATTTTATTAATTATTTAAGCGGAGGAATAAACAATTTTCGCTTTGAATATAAATGATTTTTATTCTTTTGAAATTAAAACCCATTCAAAACTGTATTGAATTTAGTAGCATCTAGCATATGTACTTACATGATGTACTGAATTAAATATTTCACCGTTCTTACATAAGTAGCACAGTTACATAGAGCCCTTTGTACATGATTACAACTGTAGTATTTCTCACAAAATTTTACTCGAGCAAAAGATAAGGATTTGTTTCATTAACCCTGTAATGCATTTACCCGCCTAAAGGCGGACTTTACATTATCATGAATTGTACGCACGTACACAAATATTTCTTTATTTTTTAGTTTTTTATTCTCCATAGTAGCTATTGTTTCGGTTCTTTCGGGACTTTCGGGTCACCAATAACACTTGAAGTCGGTGTTTTGATTGTAAATGATTTATAATTGTTTCGTGTTAGTTCGTTCGGTTTTAGAAAACTAGCAAAATTATTGGTAAGTAGTTTTGACTTTATTATATCCGTTCTTGGTGTTGGTTTATTAAACATTATTTTGGGGCACTGTAGCGATTGCACTTTGTACCACCTGCCTGTAGGCGGACTTGTGCATTACAATAATTAAAAAAAAATTATTCGTGAATTTCTCTGAAGGAATGGCTACTGAAATTTTGGATAAATACTGCAATATGTGTTCTCGACAAGTCTACAATGTTTCTAAAATTACCGATGCGGAAATCAAAAAACTTATGGCTTCAATACCATCCGATATAGAAACCACTGACGATGAGGATGACTGTGATTTTATTGATGATCAAATTCCATCAATAAATACTGTGGTTAGTGCTAAAGTCGATATGATAATTGAAAATCCATTAACGGATATGGTAACAAAGGAAACGACTGATATCACTATAGGAGCACTGAAAGATGAACTCGGGTTCTCTGAGAATGAGCCATTAACACCAGCTCAAAGTAAACATACTAGTTCAATCAATAAAATATATAGCCGAAATAAGCGTATCCGATCACCAGAATTGGTAGAAGAAGCAAACGGACCTATTGTTGCCACAGCATCTAAAAACCATAATCGTGAATTCCATTCGATAATTGAAAAAAAAAAAAAAAAAAACAGAACTTAACGTTACATAATATCAAAGTTGACGAACTTAAAACACCCCATGATCTTGTTATGCATATAACAGAAAAATCAAATCAAACGCACGCCAAAGGAATATCCTAACAAAATTTAACGACATTCGTAAATTTAATTGGTGTCTTAATCTTTGTGTCTGTTTATCGTTACTCCAATAAGTGGTGCCTGTACTTAGATTTGAAGAAAATCGCCGATATCTTCACTTCAACGATAATTCACTTGCAACCGATAAAGACCATTCAAATCATGATCCCTCATGACACTTTAATGAAACCTTCGGTTCAGTGCCGATGCTACCTAGACTTTGTGTATAGACGAGCAAATGTTCGCAACTAAAATGACAGGAACTATTTTGTGTCTATATATACCGAAAAAGCCGCACAAATAGGGATTCAAACTTTTGTGATTCCAGTGAATTCTCTTACGCATTGAAAATTTATTGCGGTGCTGGCGATAATAAAACCCCGCGATAATAAAATACAGCAGAGGAATATTTAGCTTGAGAACGGTCCATTCAAATCGTGTGCCTAACTGTAAGCTCACAAGTGAGGCGGTCTTAAATGGAAAGAAAGTCGAAAAAGGAAACTCTGAGAATTACGTGGGAAATACTTTTGAAGTAGATATTCCATCAGTTTTGTGGCAAGGTATAAAAACCATACGGCTTCTGTCAATTTATGTTAGCACGAAACAATTTATTTCCAGCAAAGACACCTTGTAACCGTAGATAATTAGGGTGTACATGGGTTGTTAGGCAGCTACCATACACGATTGAAAACCCGTAAATGGTCGAACCGTTTTTTTTCCATATTATTGACATAGCAGTTGTAAACGCCTACATTTTGTACCACAGAATAAATTCAAACCAAGAAAAAATTAAGCTTCCATTATTTCGGACTGAAGTGGCTCAGGCTCAGTCACTCTGTTTCAGTGGAATAATAGAAAAGGGAAATGTTGGGCGACCATCTAATACATCTCAAACACATTCTCCAAAACCAGCCAAGAGAGCACATCTTCCCACTTCAGTTGTCCACTACGATCAAGTAGGTCATTAGTGCACTTGCGTCAAAAACAATTTTTGACTATTAATTTATCCTATTCAACACCATCTCCACCTAGTAAGAATTTACCAGCTCGCAAAAAAATTCATGCATTAGTGGGTTAAAGTAATTCAAGAAAAACCAAACAACCAATGGTGATTCGCAGATTGTAGCAATCTGTGAAGTTTCGGCTTGGTCGTAATAAGAAATTTCTCCCCAGACATATGAATCAATAAAATTTCATTTTTAGTAAAATTCAAGAATTAGTTACCTATTGATCGAGCAACACGGCACGGTGCTATAAAAAATTTTCTTTTCTTCGTACTTTAATCATATTTTGCATTCTCGCTTAAACATTTTTGGTTCTTCGAGCCGAACTGTTCCTGCCGGTTGTTGGGACACCAACTTTTATAAGTAAGAAAATTTAACATTTCGGTGAAGTGCGCAACTCACGCGCGTAATCGAATCTTCGAACGAGCAGTGACTAAGAGGAGGGAGCTACGATTACGTGGCGTCCCGGTATAATGAATTCCGCAGCGTACAGGACCAGATTAGGGCCGTGTGTGGTGAAGAGAAATTTGAGGGAGAGTATGGTAAACGCGATCAAGCGGACGACTATTACCTCGTTGCAATTTTAAATTTGAAAACCATACAGAGACAGCTAACAGCTATGGTCGAGAATCCGCAAGATAGCGCCAAACTAACTCACCTACAGCAGTCGGTCGACACACAGCTGCCTCGAATCACGATTGCAGTTTTTGACGGCGACTACACGAATTGAACCGAATTTGAGAATTAGTTCGTCGACCTCGTTCACAACCATAAACAACTGAGGAATTCGGGAAGGTACACTACCTGAAGGCGTACGTAACTGGAGATGCAGCATCGTTACTTAAGTCTGTCAGAATCACCAACGACAATTACGTGGAAACATGGCGCATTCTACGTGATCGATACAATGGTTCCGAGTCTGAAAGTTTTTGGAGTATCGGTCACCACTTGAGATATAATCTTAATCAACATCATTGCAGAGAAGTTGGATCTAGAAACCCATCGACCTTGGAGGATGTAACTAGCCCGAGTGCTGTATCCATCATATCAAAATCTGATTGATTTTCGGAACACCCGATGGCAATCACTGGAGATGATTTCCATGACTAAATCACAATCGAATCCATCACATTCGTCGCTCACTCGTGTACCTCGCAAACCTGTCACGTAAACAACTCGCTTACTCTTGATCACTTCCGAATCTCGCATCTTCACGTGACCAGTTTGTACTGGACATCGTAACGTGTTTCAGTGCGATCAATTCAAACCTCTATCATGCCCGAAGGCCACATCAGTTTGAATTGCAAATCCAGTTTGTGCCGGTTATTACACCACTCTAATCCGAAAAACGAGTTACCATCCGTCGAATCAACACACACTCCGGTCTCTATGAATCATGTCGCCATTCACGAAAGTACTGCTCGCTACAGCAATCGCGATCGTATCGCACTCAAATCAAAATTTCGTCAATCGAGTTTTTGTTGGATTCGCGATCCGAAAGTTAGATTCATATCCAAAAGTACTGCAAATTACATCGGATTAGCGAGAAGACCAGCTGCAGTCATCCTCTGGAATCTGTTCGAACGAGGCACCCACGTGACGTTCCACTGCGGAATTCGTATCATACTCGTCATCGAGAAGATCACAGGCACCCAACTATTCCACACAACTTACACGCATCAATGGCCATACTTGTAGCGATTGGAACTTACTGATCCGCATTACCATCTTCCCAACAAGATAGATATTTTACTAGGCGCCGACCTCATTTAGATGCTTCAGAAGAATGGTTGTTTTGGTTACATCCTCTTAGGCAAGGTGTACGCAGGACAACACAATTAGTCATCTAGTGTAACTGCAACCATCGAGGACTATGACATCATCGAGAACACCCTCAGGCCCTGAGAGAATTTACGCACGTTGAGTCAGAATGTGAGGCACTACGAGTCGATGGACTATCGTAATGAAGATGAAAGATACACCGTATCTCTGCCATTCATGAGAAATCATCAGCCAAACTGCCAGCGGTTTTCGACGCATCACACATAACAACAATTGGCATACCATTTAACCAGGAGCTACGCATTGATTCCAAGCTTCAACAGAACCTCTTCAAAATACTAACCCGTTTCCACAAACATAAATTTGTTTTCGTTTCTGGCATTAAGCAGATGTATTGACAGATCTTGATGGCCCCCACCCCAACTACAGAAATAATCAGCGGATCGTATGGCAATCTTCTCCAAATGAACCAATTCGAGACTATTGCTTATGCGCCGATAGGTACGGTAATGCTCCGTATTTCGCAATTCGCATCATCCTTCAGCTAGCACGAGACGAACAGGAGGAAAATCCAATAACAGTTAATGTCGCATTCAGAGACTTCTACGTCGGCGACCTGATGACCGGATCAGATAACATCTCGGATTTAATCGTGGTCCAGAGATAAACGGTGGTACTATTCAGATGTAGTGGCTTCGCGGAAGCGGTCTTCGAATAGTTAACAGCATTTCAATGAGATACAATAGATTTCCCCGAACATGAGGGTGAACTTGAGCTAAATTGGGACGATTCAATCAAAACAGTAGGGTTACATTGGTCTCATCGGATTGGAGCTATCAGATGTTTGCACACCAAAAACACGAAAAATACTGTCGCAGGTAACGAGGATATTCGATCCGCTTGGCTGGGTATCTCCTACCACAATTATTGCGAAAATCATACTATACAGGAATCCGGGGTACTAGGCATTTCGTGAGATGAGCCGGTTCCAAAATCAATCGCTCAAAGGTGGCTTACTTACACTTATCGAGATAGTTTAAAACCATTGGATGTTCTCAGAATCGATCGCTGGATACATTATTCGACACGTCATGTTCAAGTTTAAGGGTCGTATATGCTCATACAAGGTTAGCAGTTGAATCCACCGAAATCATAATGAGCATCAAAGGCCAAGGTTGCACCACTGGAAACGGTCAGCCAGGTTTCTGCAAGCGTACTCCTTGACGTACCACAGCTTCAAACGAAAGTGAAGAACACTGACACCAAAGACGCATTCAAAGAAATACTCCAACTAAACCTTCTAAGTTACGAAACCAGAGCTATCGACCAAATAACAGAGCCTACGTTAACACTGCTACCAATATGCTTGACTACCATAACTACACCAGACAACCATAGATAAACGATCATACAAGGAGGAAAATTGAGGAACGCCGCGAACTAAAGTGTCGAAAAAAATACGGTAGAAAATCGAAACATATATGAAGATAGTGCTAGCCAAAAAAAGAAGATGGCAAGAAATGATCGCACAAAATACACCGAAGACATTCTCGTGATTGCAGATTATAACGAAACTATAAACACCCATCCACCAACGGAACGGAAGGTTAAAAGTGCTATTCAATAGCTAAAGGGCAAAAATGTAGCCGGCATAGAAAATATTCCAGCAGAATTACTATAAATGGCGACACATCTGTAACGGCAGAAACTGTAACTCCACTTCTAGCAGAAACATAGAATACTGGTAGAATGTCACAGAAATGGAAACAGGGCTTGACTATAACAATTACGAAGAAAGGTGACCTTAGAGAATGCAGGAACTTAAGAGGAATCTCCCTCCTCAACAGTACAATTAAAGTGTTAGTAACAATCATTCTTGAGTGGATATCACCAACGGTTAACCATCATATCAGAAACGAACAGGCTGACTCTAGACTAGTAGAAGCTGTACATACTACGTCAACTCATTTCGTATCATCGTTAAACAATCAAACGAATGGACCTCATCGCACTCTGCTAAATGGGCATTCCGAGAAAGATAATTTAACTCATTAAGGAACAGTACAGGGATTCCGGAAATAGAGCTCAATTACAAGGGAAAGCAGAGTGATAAATATTGTAATATTTATCATGACACGAGGAGTCAGACAAGGAGATGTGCTCTCCCACTTCTGATCTTAATAGTACTAGATAATTGCCGTGTTTCATGACACCCATTTCCGGATCAGATCAAATTTTATATGGAAAACCTGATCCAAATTTTGTTTCAGATCACGCAAATTTTGATTTCAAATCTAGTAAGCGCCTTTGTGTTGTTTCATGAAACATGGACTGAACCGAATCAGATCAAGCATCAAGAAACACGGCTAATGTAACGCGAAAATTGGACAACAAATGCTATAGACACTTTGCACATAATTTGTTTAGCAGGATGACAGTCTGAACACGGGTGTAACGTCTAATGCTGGTTCAAAAATTTTTATTTTATTTTAACAAATTAAGCAAGGGGCACGTACCTCTTGCTGTTTTTTCGTCAAGAAAATGACCGAAAAATTTATTAGGCGGCTTCAGGTCCCCCAACAGTTGACAACATGTTGAGTAAAATCACGGCGAACGTTAAGAAAACTTTGAGTTATATGAAAATTTCAAATCAAATCGGTGATGATTTCATTAATCATGATGTCAACAGTTGGCCGGTCTGAAAGCGCCCATTGTCCCAATTTTTGGAATATTTATACCAATTGTAGATTGTTATTTAATTTTGATTGAAGATCCGTTTAAATTGGGTCAACGGATTATGATTTAATTATGATGAATTTTAACTTTGCCAGCGTATTATAAACAGTTGGGGTTTTTGATTTTAATCTATTTTCAAAATTTTCTGTGACCGCTCCTAGAAATTTTCGTAGATTTTTTAAATGTGGTTTAGGATAGCATAGACAAAGTTCTAACTTTTAATGTTATGATGAAATTTACTGTGCCATACACGACTTAAAAGTTTCATGAATTTGAATAAATTTTCAAATCTTATTTCACCGATCCTAGAGATACTTACGGGGTCTTACCTACATGGTCAGATAGATCAGTCAAAGCCCTATGAGTGTAGTGAACACGATATAACTATGGATATTTTTAACTTGTCTAAAAATAATTTTACGTTTACGGTTATGTCGCCTATCCCAGAAATGTTCACGGGATTTCTTTCATACATTCGAATAGGTCAGAAAATGTTTTACCAGTATTGTGAAAACGGGACACGAATAATGTTTTCCCCATGTTTTCTAAAATAACCTTTTCATTTTCAATTTTATTCACAATTGATAATTTATGTATTTTCGCCAAATGGAATTTTACCCAATGGACATTCCCAAATAAGCTACAAACAAACTTTCGAGTGTCGAAACTTTCAACTATCCAAAAGTACAAACGTGCGATCCTGCGAACATCCCTAGGATTTTTGTTATTTGATTGTTTTTACAATTAATATGTTCGTAGCTTGTTTGGGGATGTCAATTAGGTAAAATTCCATTGGCGAAAATTGAGAATAAAATTGAAAATGAAAAAGTTTTAAAGCTTAGAAAACATGGGAAACATTTTTTGACCTATTCGAATATATGAAAGAAATCCTATGAACATTTCTGGGATAAGCGATATAACCGTAAACGTAAAACTGTTTTTAGACAAATTAAAAATCACCATAATTAGATCCTGTGTCTGTCTTGATTGA
This sequence comes from Nephrotoma guestfalica, assembly GCA_963691935.1. Lineage (NCBI taxonomy): Eukaryota > Metazoa > Arthropoda > Insecta > Diptera > Tipulidae > Nephrotoma > Nephrotoma guestfalica. The sequence continues at coordinate 254,717,702 of OY829913.1, forward strand.
TTGTCTAAAATAGTCTTCTTTAGAATTAAAAAAAAAACTTTAGTAAATTTTATCACAACTTCCCCGTGTTTATCACAAGATGTTAGAAAATCAAACAGTACAACGACACTATTAGGAATTCAGGAACTTTCCTAATATAAATGTTAAAGATAAACTAACAATGTTCCAATTTCACTACAAGACAAATCCAATTGGAACGTTTTTAAATTAAACTGTGCCAAAATTTTTGGCATTATTTTTGGTATGAAATAGGTCCTAGAGAACGTTTCGGCGTTTTTTTGTCACTAGGTGGCATTGATGCCTATAGACATCGAGCAACACTCACCCGATGGTCTCAAATGTATACGTGCTTAAAAGGTGACGTTTCAGCCTACATATTTTGTGAAAATAGTTTTCTAATTCGTTGATTGTGTGAAAAGTGTAATTGATTTTAAAACGTGTGAAATCGACCAAATGGCACAGTGGTTAAAGCTTTGGCGTTTGGATCGGGAGGTACCGGGTTCGAATCCCGATAGGGGCAGGATGCAAAGTGAAATTTCATCAACAGATTTCGATCTGTGGTGAAATGTAACACATCTATGACCCCCTGTCGGTGTGCAAAACTCATGGGCCGACCCATCTTCCATGCTGGTATAGGCTGGCATGGAGCTTGCAATGTGCAGATGGTCTTAAAATCGGTCCTATAGCCGTACGTCCTCGAGTTGGCCGCAAGGCGTAAAGTAAGGACGTTAAAAGCATAACCGCGGAAGAGCAGGGTGAGCCTTGAGCCCCAAAACAGATCGCATAGTTACCAATAAAAAAAAAAAAAAAAAAAAAAAAAAAAAAAAAAAAAAAACGTGTGAAATATTTTATGCAATACGCTATGTGGTGCTTTTTTTACTATTAAAAAGGGTAAAACGCTATAAAAACATGCCGAAAAATTTGTGAAATGTACGGCGAGGATGCTGTGAGTCAACGAACCAACCAGGAGTGGTTTTCTTGATTCCGTTCCAGAAATTTGGATGTCCAAAATGCACCTCGCTCTGGTCGGCCGGCCAGTCACTGAAAATGTCGATGAAATTTTGTAACTGGTCGTTTGAAAAGTGCAAGCTACAAAATGAAGCTCGATGTTTGGGTGCCCATGAACTTTCGCAACGAAAATTTAATTTAACAAATTACTATCAGGGAAATGCTGCTGAAACGCAACGTAAATCGAACCTTTTTTGGAGCGAATCATTACAGGCGATGGAAAATGGCTGAAATAAGAGAATATTAAACGCAAGCGCTCATGGTCAAAGGTGGGTGACCCTCCACAAACGACTTCAAAGTTTGGATTAACGACAAACAAGGTTATGTTGAGTGTTTGAGCTGTCCATTATGAACTGCTGCAACGTGGCGAAACCATCAACTCGGTCCTGTACCGTGCACCGTCTGACTACCATTTGTTTCGGTCTCTGTAAAACTCTCTTGATGGTCAAAAATTGGCCGACCGAAGTGCCGCTGAAAATCACTTGGCCAAATTTTTCGACGATAAACCAAATAACTACACCGATGGAATTATGAAGCTACCCGAAAAAGTGTCATAAAATGTCATTTTGGTCAATATGTACGTGATTATAATTTATTTTCAATTAGGAAGATTTTAATAAAAAATGTACCAAAAAACCACGGAGACTTTTCACAATTTCACAATTTCACAATCATTGTAGTTCGTTATAATCAAGTTCCACCAACACTGGTGAAAAGTCTCGCTGTTAGTTCAACAATTGACTTCTTCAGGCATTAGGTGTTACATTAATAATAAACTAGTATTTCCGCAGTGAAGTTTATATTTTTACAAGCCAAATCTTAAAGTGGTTATTTACTAATATCACTTGATGTGAAAAATTAAGATACTCGTACGTAGTACTTACCTCATAACTTCAGACTACATGTTGCCTGATTTATCGAGAGGTAACCTCATTATTCCTATATAAACCTTTGTATATATACTTATTTCGAACTATTGATGACTCGATTAATCGACAAATATGAAAAACAATATAACCCCCGCGGTGCCTACCCAAAAAACCAATATCACGTAATAAATACATCAAAGTGTGTCCTATCACCACCATATCGTATCATAATTTTCAGTTCTGTTCAACACAAAGTTCTTTTTTGTTGTATTTGGTATCCTGTTGTAAATTTTATCCTCTTTTATGTATTTTGTTCGAGAAAAATCATTTATAAAAAAATGTTATGGTACATTTGATGTTCTATAACTAGAAAATCACAACTCGTATATTATACACATATGAGTACAATAACGGCACAAAAAAAGTTTTCTAACAGTAAAATAAATCACATAAAATTCATTTTCAAAGTATTTAACGATTATAGTATAACGTTCAATGTTTATGTTTTTTTGTGTTTGCTGTGCTGTTGCTCTGTTATATTGGGGGCACGAATAAGTTTTGAGAGATTCACAAAAGATGGCGTAACTAGATCTTGCAACTCTCCTTGTATCATTTCCCTCTAAACATATTTGTTTGTGTTCTAACCATGTAAACCTTTGTGCCAACAAAACACAATTTGCGGGAAGTGCTGCATTTTTGTTTTACATAATTTGAAGAAAATTGAACCTGATGAACATCGAATGCTGTGTGTAGCATATGGGGAACGTGCTCTATCAATAAAAATGGCGATTTTGACACCAGTGACAAAGAACGCGAAGGGAGACCAGTAAAGTTTGGAGGCGTAATTGGACCAAAATTCATGCGAACAACTGTTTCAAAGACAAAATTTTAAGGGATTTTGCATCGAATCGTGATGGGGGAAGAAAAATGGATCCACCATGGCAACCCAAAATGCAGAAAACCGTGGGGTAAGCCCGGTCATGAATCATGCTCGACCACATGTTGCAAGATTCGTTAAGGAAAGTTTGGAGGCGCTTCACCAGACTTTGCTCTTTCCGACTACCACTTGTTCTGGTCGATAACCCGTGACTTGGCCGCGAAGCACTTCACTGCTTACGAAGAAGCCTTTGAATAAAATATATTGTACGAATTTCTCTGAATAAAGTTTCGAACTTTTTAAAAAAAACCTCAAAACTTATTTGTACCCCCAATAATATAACGGTTACAGTATAAATAACAAAACAAACGACACACAAAATATATGACATGTAATGTACCCAATATTTCATTGTTGAATAAGCAAGAAATATGGATGTGGTATAAATGGTCTTTGGATAAGACAAGAAATAATATTCTCAATCGGGAAAATATTTTGTTGTTGCTGTTGTTTTTCTACTCAATATGTAGGTACAGGTAGTGTATAAGTCGATTAACCATAGGTTTAATATAATCGATTCTTGTTAATAGGTTTTCACATTCATACGAAAAGTTTGGACAATCCATAATAATAATTCAAATTTATATATGAAAATTATTGTGTTGGCTTTATGTATTTTCTGTTGATGACCGAAATATTGCGATAAAGTGTTAGATTGGTAATTTGTGTTTATCTGCACGTAAAAAGGTGTTATCATTTTATTTATCGAATAAGAAATATTTTCCGGTATACCTTTTTCCAACCCACTACATACCCTTACGGTATACCAATCTAAGTAATTGATGGTGTACTGGATACTTTGTGATATTTTGGAACTGCAATTTATGAGTTTTCTTCTTTTTTTTTGCACAAAAAATATCGATTGGAGATTTAAGTATATATTTAAGGTTAAAATTTATCTAAATTTATTGATGTTCGCACTGGGGTTTCGATAAAATAATTAAAAATCGTATAAAGCACTACGTTTTAATCCTATTTGTAAGCGAAATTTGTCTGTCAACAAAGAAAGACACATTTCGGTCCGTAATTGTACCACCTCAACATATTGGAATGATGTAAAACCATATTAACAATTTATGGATCATATACATCTAGGCCAGAGGTGCGTCCATAATAAGGTCAATCGCGATCGATTTTTAAAATTGGCCATTCAAAGTCGAGAATAAAATGGTCAGCATACTTGATTGTCCCTTTATAATACTTTGGAAATCAAGAGTAGATCTCTCAAAAAAATTAGTGGACACGCCTGATCTAGATAATAAGAAAATCTGATGTATGCAAGATACACCAATTTCTTTCCCCGCAAAATGAGATGGCAACACTAATTAATAATATCATCACATTTTTGACTATCGGCCCCGAAAATTGCCACATTTTTACTCTCAGCCCCGAAAACACTTACTGTCATGACCGCTAAAAAAATCATGTCTCAAACATTTTTCGGGGCTGGAACGCTGGGTACACTGGCTGAAAATCTTTAGCAATAGAAACATTTTCGGGGCTGGGACGACAAATAAATGACATTAATTATTTGTCCATCCCCGACTTTTTGCTTAGAAATTTTATGTGAGATATTGTACGGTCGAACTATCGGCTTATGCTTGTTGGTAGAAGAAGATTTAAAAGTAATTTCTGTGGTTTTCTCAAAAATTTTCTCAGGGATGTAGAAGTGATATTATCCCCCAAACTCAGTAACTATTCTTGGCCGGACTAGTGATGGAGCAAGAATTATAATTCCACAAATTCAGTAATTCTTGTATGGCAGAAATACTGGGAAAATGTGTAAGTGTTTTCTTTGATTCTTCTGATGGGGTGGTGTTTAGATATAGTTTCTCAAACTGGGCAACTATTCGTTGACTGGACTAATCAAAATATTTTCCATCGTTATCTATGACTTTCGACCATATTTCTGGCAATTTATGAATTCCCTCGAAAAAAAATTGTTTGTCTTTTGCGTTTGCGATCCATTCGTCGAGCCATTTTTTGATTTCTTCGTGGTTTCGGAAGTGCTGGTCTTGAAGATTGCTTTGCATTGATCGGAACAAATAGTAATCTGATGGGGCACAATCTGCTGAATAGTTCGGTTTTAGCAGCTCATAGTACACCACTCCTTCCTGATCCCACCAAATGCACAACATAACCTTACTTCCATGAATGTTTCATTTTGTTGTTGATGTGGATGGTTCGCCTAGATGAACTCATGATTTGTTGCGTTTATGGTTATTGTAATAAATCCATTTTTGATCGCCAGTCATAATTTGAGACAAAAAATGCCATCTTCGGTGCCTTGTAAGCAAAGAATTGCAATCCCATTAACCGATTTTAAATGTTTCATGTGGTACCCATTTTCCTTCTTTTTGAATCATTTTCGTGGCATATAAACGTTTGCTTATGGCTGCTTGAGTGACATTTAACTATTCTGCAAGTTCCTTTTCTGTTTGATCTGAGTTCTCCTTCAATAATGCTTCCAATTCTTCATCTTCGAAGTTTTTTGGTTGACCAGAACGTTCTTTGTCACTGACAACAAAATCACCACTTTTGAATCGTTTAAACTAGTTTTCGCAAGTCTGTTGAGTTGTTGATTGCTTACCATAAGTTTCTTGAAGCAAACGAAAACTTTCAGCACCTTTTTTCTTTTGATTCAAGCAAAAAAGTAATGCTTCCCGTAAATGCTGGATTGTTGGTACGAAATTCGACATGTTAAATTAAAAATATGTTGTTTACGCTTTCACGAATATTGACCAACTAAATTTTTATGGGGAATATCAACTGTTTAAAACGTCGTAAGTGTCATTGTAAAAGAATCTTTAGTAATAAAGTTACGCCATGTCCTAGAAAATCCAAAAAACCAAATTATACATCCAATAGTTGCTTAAACTCCGTAATTGTTTATTGGCCTCACTATCGTCCTATGTCTGCCGTTGGAGGAAGATTTAATTTAAATCTTCCTTCTTCACCTGATAGAAGGTGAGAAAAAAATTCTAAAAAATCACAGAAATTATTTTAAATCTTCCTCCACCACCAGACATAACCCGATGCTGTATAAGATAGCGGAAATTTGACAGCGAAAAATAATGGTTTACAGTACTCGCCACAAGTGTTAGCACTATCGCAAAAGAGAATTTATTTATTTACCAGCGGAAATTTTTTATTCATTTTGTATCTCTGTTTTCACTAAATAAAACATCGTAGCGGAATAAAATTTTAAGATCCCTAAAATGACAAATTGATTGCCACGATTCACTATCCGAGCTCAGTGTATCAGTTCTTGTAAAATGACATGTTAGAGAGGCTGTTTTTTAGATGAAGTACACCCATATGATCATTAAGTGTTGATTTCAACTAACTTCTAGGCTTGTATTCAATCAAGAAGAGCGTGCGTCTCTGATTGATAAAAAATGTAATAATTATAAGAAGGATGGCCCAGAGAGGAAAACAAAAATCTACGTCACCAACCGAATACAATAATTAAAAGAACTTTATACAACATTTCAATAGACAGATGACAAAATAAGAGAACTGCAAGATGTCAACCCAGAGCACCCGTCCTTTGAAATGGTAACACGTGTAGTGGGAAAATATAATGAATTTATTGCTAGAATGCATGCAAAATTAAACAACGGCCCACCACTTACACCGGTCCCAGATCATTGCAGTATAAACCAACCAGAGACATCATCTTCCAAACCAATAAACATTGAGAACACTCAAACGATGTCTGAAACCAATTCTAACAAGAAAGATGCAGGATTGGAAATAATGAATCCAGAGTTGCATCAATGAAGAGTCTCTATAAGAAAATTGATGACACCGAAGACCTTGTAGTGACTGGGCCAAAGAAACTATCACTAGGAGTGATGCAAAAACTCATTGAGCAAATAGCTCAACTGCATGAGGAAATTTGCATGCTCGTTACTGATGAAGAATAACAACGTATAAAGTACTTCACAGAACAGTACTTCGAGAACACTGATAACAAGTGTCAAACAGTATAATCCTTCAAATAACAACGAACATAGAAGAAATCGAAAAAATATACCAACAACAAACCAAACAAAGGACATTCCCAATATTTGCTGGGGATTAAAAGAAGTGGGCTGGATTTCATCACACATTCGTCAAACTCATCCATGAGAATAGACAGATCAGTGACACCCATAAAATTAACTATATTTTTAAAATACTAAATAGTTTGTTAAAATAATTTGTTAATTAACTAGTTGGAGGGTACTGCGGCCAAATTAATGAACGACCTCCAACCAACCGAAGAAAATTACAAAGCCGCCTGCGAAATTTTGAACAGCAGATATAACAACAGAAGACTACTGATTCCAACATATTTAAATACGTTGCTCAGTCTAGTAAATATAAGCATAGAGTTTTCAGCGGCACTGAGAAATCTTCACGATACAACAGTTGAATGTTTGTACGTAATACGTAACGCAGGGGTAAACATTGAATCGTGGAACTCAATAATAATCTTCACCTTAACTAAAAAACTAAAAAAGGTGACTCTATGATATCTCCTTAGAATACTGTTCATATCTGAAACACGCTTCACCAACAAGAACTACTGCAAAATTAATGCGAACTCTATTTATGACACTAAGCATCCGGATGGCAAAGCACACGGTGGCATTTCTGTATTGATTAAGAGAAGACTAAAACATTATGAACTTATAAATATGAGAAATGAACATCCAATCAACAGGCATCTTTCTGCAGGAATGGTCTGGAAATTGTGTGATATCAGCAGTGAACTGCTCTCCAAAGGGCGCTATAAAAGTTATTGTAGTTTATTGATTATTATTTTGGTCAGCTGGGTAATAAATTTCTCGCGGAGAGTGATCACAACGCCAGATGGGTGATGAAGCCTATACAGTTTAAATAGAAGAAAGTTAAGAACACAATCAAAACTTGCATTAGCCCGAAAAAGGCGCCAGGATATGACCTTATTATAAAACGTATAAAACTAGTAGTACTTCTTCTAGTATTAGAAGAAAGGCAAATCATTTAAGACCATCAATTTGGGTTCCGAAACCAACATGGTACCATAGTACTTGCTCTATGTAGAATTGTAAATGCAATCAGACAGACCTTTGAGGCAAAGCAATACTATCTTCATGAATATAACACAAGCATTTGACAAAGTTTGGCACGATGGACTAAAATACAAACTTAAAGCGCTCCTGCTGAAGAATATTCACTCAGTTCTGTAAAATTATCATATGGAAATCCGCAAACAGTCTCAAGAGAAGTGTAAATCTAAGCAAAATTAAGGATTGTCTCAAGATCTGGCGAATAAAAGTAAACGAAAAAAAATCAATTCATGTCACATTTACGCTGAACAAACGCTCCTGCTCACCAGTACAATTGAACGGTGTATATATTCCTCAACAAACCAAGGTCAAATACCTAGGCTTATACCTGGATAGACGGCTATTGAAAGATAGAATAGAAAGCGTTTATCAAGCCAATATGGACATACGGTATTCAGTTATGAAGATCCAACAGTGCATCAAATAGAGAACTCCTGCAACGAACTCAAGCGAAAATACTCCGATGTATCGCTAATGTTCCATGGTATATCTGAAATACTAACGTACACGACGACCTTGGTATTAAAACCGTTAAAGAAACAACCAAGGAATTCAGTTTGAAATACTACTCAAAACTTCACGGACATCCGAACGAATTGGGCAGGGATAAACTGAAACAGCCGCGACTTAAACGACAGAGCAGACAAGAGCAGATCCACCTGGACTATTGAACCTGTAAAATCATCAAATCACTAAATTAAATTGTGAATACTAATATTAAGTAAAAATTGGATAAAACTTGTAGTAAGTAATGATGATACTTGCGCGCTAAGCACACGTTGGCATTTAGTACAAAAGATCGTAAATGACTTTTGGGAAATATTGTCTAGAGACTACCTGCAGCAGTTACAACAACGTGAACCCAATTTAGTTGTAGGGGATTTCGTTCTAATGAAGGAAGAAACACTGCCACCGGCGTGTTGGAAAATGTGGAGAATACAGGAGGTGCATATACTGGCTCAGATGGCTTGTTTCGTATTGCGTCCATAAAATGCAAAGAGAAAATTTATAAACGACCTATCACTAAACTGTACAAGCTATACCAACCGAAGAAGACAATTCATGGTCACAACAAATAATCAACGCAAATGAAACTCCAGGTGCTAAACTAACAATGTCTAACATCACACCAAGTCAGACAGACGCTAATCAGGAAGGCAGGCGAAAGAGAAAAAAAAACATCCTTCTCCAATCGCAAACACATCAGATAACCAAACAACATCAGTAGACGTTACTACCCGCGCCGCAAGATGTTCAATATAGTCATTTAACTACAACACAATATGCAGTTTTGCAGAATGTTGATTGACCTATAAATAATGTAATTAATTTTTTACATACAAACAGAAAACGACAGAAAATAAATTAACAGTTCAGTTCTAATCAAACTCTAATCCATGCTTTTATTTCAATATTCCAGTATTAACCCCCACCAGTGGAAAGCTCGGAAATATAGAGGAAAAGTATTATATTAGGCTGAATTAAACACTTACATTAAATAACCCTCATCTGTATTCTTGTTCAAGACAAGATCATCATCACATCTATCACATAATTTTAGTCTGGAAAACAACATTATCTGCAAGCAACACATTTCTTTTGTGTATTTAATTTTGATCAATATTCAACCACCTTGTGGTAACCTCAACTACGTTGCTCACAGCGAAACCATAACTAAATTTAGCCTCGTACATCGCTTATGGTTGTATCAATATTGAGTACATCGATTAACCAAGATTTCCAATCTCACCTATTTGTTTAATAAAAATTGAATTTTAACTGCCAAAATATAAGTGAAACCCAATCTAAACTGGAATACTAAAAGATGACGACTTCCTACAGAAAAACAATAGAAAACACAATAAAAAAGTAATAATCTACATTGTTTACGAATTGTATACATATTCTACCAATTCTCGACAATTTCTACTCAAAAATCAATTGTTTACACTATTTTCGACAACAGTGTTGTTGTGCATTAAAACCTCTCAAAGCACTTTTATGTGAATTTTTATTTGTGTTGTAATTTTGATGTTTATTTTTGTAATCCTCTAACTATATCTCAAATAACATTAATCTTTAACTCAATACTTACGTTCGTTGTTTATATTAAACATTTATGAATAAAATCAGAGTCAGAACATACCTCCTACCTACCCATAAATAAATACGTTATGTGTTACATACATTAACCAATCATAAAACATTTACGATCTTATTATTCATAATTCAATTTGATATCAAGCACACTGCACAGAATTATATCGATATAAGTACATAACTGTATATCTAATTTTATGATACAAAATAAACTTTTCGCTTCTGCCATCCAACTTTTATGCTTTCGTATTGGTACTAAAGCATATTGGCAACTTGTAGACGTGTAGTATGAAAATATTGTTTGCCATATATACGTATGTATGTGTAATAATGTTTATTTTCCACCAACCATTCGATTTTATATTGTGTGTGATGATGATAATGACGTGTGTGATTAAAGAAGATATGATCCTGTAATGTTGGTACTTTAATAGAATTGTCTAAAGAAAGCAACGTATAATGCTTATTTGATTGTTTGGAAGCGTACTGATGATGCCCTAATGTCGAGTAAGCGGTGTCCAGATGATGGCTAACGGCTTTTAGTTAAAATATGATCCAAATATTTCGTGGGTGGGAGCCGGGTTCGCACGATTTTGATAAAAATTGGTGAAGCGGATGTTTCAAGTTATACAGAAACCGATTTCAACGGGTTCTAATGTTCAGAAAATTCGTTTAAGTACTTCGGTAGGGTCTTGGTTCATTTTTTAATTTTTTCGGCTCTGTATCGATTTTGATTAAAAGTACGGTACTAAGGGAGTTGATTGCAATGAGTCCTAATTTTGGGCAAATTCATTTAGTTATTACTTAAAATCCTGGATTATCCAATAAAAACACTTCACACTTTGGAGGACATTAAATATGAAATACTTACAAATAACTAAAGGAAAAAACAAGAAAACAAATGGAGAGCTTTTAGGCTCAATATGGGGTGGGTGGTTTACAAAATGTTTGTAAATTAAAATTAATTAATAGTAAATTTAGTAATAAATTAATAAAAAATATGTATGTGAAGTTAGCCTATCCCAGAAAATTTATAGTTTTTGTAGCATCACGCTACATTAAAGATATATTTTCAAACCGGCGCAGGATTTTTACATTTTTTTAAATTGTATAGTCGGCAAGAAATGTGTATGGTCGGTAACGGACATTATGATAAGTAGTTATTACGAAGTTTGGTTTCCGGTTCTAGCGGTTTCTGGGCACTATGAAGTAAAACAGTTGATGTATTGGACGATTAACTAGAAATTTGTATGATGCGTATCGGAAACATAATGAGGAGTCATTACTAAAAGGTTTGGTTTCCGGAACCGTTTGTTTCGTGGAGTTAATAAAGCAAATCTTTAACAAATGTAATAACCCATTCAAATAAGAGCTGGAGCATTAATCGCGACGGCAGGATTTTCTTGAAACTGTCATGGTAACTAATGGACCTAATAACAAGTGGTTACTACCAGGGTTGGTTTCCGGGACTAGCGATTTTTGTGGGTCATGAAGTAAAACAGTTCAAATGTTGAAATTTGGATGCATTTGCAGCATAATGGCAAGTCGTAACTCTTAGGTTTGGTTTCCGGAACATTTTTTTTTCCAGGAGTTATTAAAGTAAACCCCTGTCAACTGTGTTGGGCCTAGTTTGGTTTCTGAAATTAGCGGTTTCTGAGAACCATAAAGAATAAGAATTCATATATTGAGTCACACATGTGTGTGAAGTCGTTACTATTAACCTTCAATCCGTGTTGGCCAAAAAATGTTACATATCGTGTTGGAGGTGCCTGTAACACCCCATATATTTTGTATGGGAAAGCAAGTGAAATTCCAATGTTATCTTTTATATTTGATATTTAATAATAATAACGTTGAATTTTAATAATAAAAATATTGAATAATAATTCAATTGTTGAGTATCGCAAATGCAGTTCCAACAGTAGTCGCAAGAACTGGTCGTTCGCGTTATTTTTGTTTGCTCTGATACAGAACGAACAATTCTTTTGTTGGTAACTCTGGCACAACATTTCTTTCTTCGGGCCAGTTTTCATTTACACCAATGTTTCCGTATGTGTGAAAATGTGGTACCCATTGTCCAATGGCAGACAAGACCACTGGCTTCTTCGCAGTGGCGATGCGCGATTGACGATATGGGAATTAACGCATTCTAAAGCAAGTTCCCGGGGAATTGCGTCCATGTAATGTTGTTTTTGGTGTGTAATGAAAATAGACTATACACTGCCATTCCACCCACACAAAACTTGTTATAAAATACAGTCATCGGCCATCTGTTCGTTCGGCGTATGGTCGTATAGTGACGCCCCATTTTGTCGAAAGTGTCTACCCCACCTTTCAAGGCATTGTAGTCCAAGATCATTTGTGGTTTTTGGACCCCCTTTTTATCTTGTACTATTTCATCTCCTGCGTTTGTAGTCGACATCACGAGTAGATTTTTGTAGAATCGGTCCGTATAACTAACCAGCGCCACCTCTCCAGAGTGCGCAAATGTGCTGTTGAACTGGCTACCCGGGCGTCGGTTAATTCACGAGACAGCTGTGGTGTATTCGAACGAACGGTACCGACCAATGTTGCTTTTTATTTGAAAAGGGGTTGTGCCAGCGGATACGACGTTAAAAAATATCCATGGTTACGTTGAAACCTTTATTGAGGTATCCAGCCATCAAACGAACCACAAGCTCATGTGAAACTTGGTTGGCTGTAACATTTCCAGCTTCTTGACCAACGTAGATTTTTCGTCGATAGTCAATTCTTTGCTCGGTTGGTTAGAGAACTTGTTTCTGTGTTGTCGAGATTCACGAGTCTGCTAATTATCAAAGCGTATAAGAATCTTCTCAGACAGTAACGCGATCCCCGGCCTGACTTTCAAAGTAAAATTTTAATAATTTGGTAGCGTTGTTCAAGTGTGAGTCTATCCATGATTTGCCAGAGTATATTTTTCATAAAAATTTAGTTTTTTGTTTTATATTTTACAATTTCAAGTTCTATCAGGCTTCTTCTAAACACCCGTTACTATCCGTGTGCGATGAGAATGTTTTCCAGGATGACATGTACTAACTATAATGACACGTTTAACAGCGACTGTTGTAAAATCGCGTTCTTTTACATCCAATGAGAATTAGTTAAGATTAGCGTATGAGTCGGTACATATACTAACGAGTGATTTATTTGATTTTGTAAAATGTAAACTTATTAAGCAACAAGGATAATAAGACAATTACCTAATAGCTAGAGAGCAACTTTATCGGCTCGGCTAACGTAAATAAACGGAAAAATATGAGAAAGTTTAGTTTATAAAATAACTTTCTAGGTTATCGACATTGTCTACATTATCAGGAATGCAAAAAACATACTGCCCAGACGAACATGGCCGATAATGCAGTTTATGATATACACACTAAAGTATATTAGTCGGAAAATGTCGATAATTCAGATTAAAAATAATCAAGAAGAAACGTAAGCCGGTAAATGTCGATAAAGTAGGTTCGGCTGAAAAATGTCGATAAAGTAGAAAAACAACTGTGCTCTTAAACAGTTTTTTTTTACTAAACTCATTAAATATATAATAGAAAACTATTTTTAAAAACTGATCGTTTAAATTGTCATGCCTGGAGGATGATTCACATGAATGGTTTTGGTAATGGTTACCTCTTAAAAGCGATTCAGTTTACTTTTTATGTGGAAAGCCTGTTAATACTCGTTTGAATAAACATGCATACAAAATTTGAAAATTGCTAAAAATTGATTGTTTATAGTGTTATGGCTAGAAATGGATTCAAATAGAAGGCCTAAGTGATAGTTACACCTGGAAAACATTTTAGGTCAATTTTCATGTGAGGAGTTCGGGAGAACTCATGTCATGGCTGCGGAGCATGATTCAAATGAAAGGCTTGGTTGTTGGAAAATATTTCAAGTTTTTTGTCATGCTAGAGCCTAGAAAATCGTGTTATGATAAAGTGTTATGCTGAAGGATGACTCACATGAAAGGTCTTATTATAATAATTTCGTTTTATAAAAATTTCAGTATTTATGTTTATTATTTTTGCAATCTGTGCTGGGCCCGAGACTCTCCAAACTCTTTCTCAGTTAGCTTTTCCAGTTCATGCCACCAGCCTAAAGTACTGGCATGGATGACGGATCAACCCATGAGTTCTGCACTCCGACAGTGGGTCATAATTGTATTCTTTTTCATCACAGATCGTAATCTGATGATGAAAATTCCCTTTTGCATTCTGCCCATATCGGGATTCGAACCCGGTACCTCCCGACCCAAATACCAAACTTTTAACCACTGTGCCGTTTGGTCGGTAAAATTTCAGTTTACTTATTATGTGGAAAGCCTCGGAAAACTCATTTAAATATATCATACATTCATAATTAGTAAATTTTAAAAAATTGAACGAAAAATTAAAAAATTGAAATATTCAAATGAAAGGCGTTCTTGATATTTGCCTCTGGAAAAATTACAGGTCACTTTTCATGTAGAATGCCTGAAAAAGCCCGATTGAATATTTTATACGATATATTCAAACGAGTTTTCTTGAATTGTACACATGAAAATTGACCTTGAAAAAATTTCATTCCAGGGCTAACCATCACTAAGACTTTTAATTTGAATCATTTCCCAGCCATCACACAGACAATTAATTTGTTGAAATTTTACAAGTTTGTGAGTGCGAATATTCAAACGTGTTTCCCGAACCCTCAAATGAAAATTGATCTGACGTTTTTGGTTTTGTATTTTAGATTTCATTGTTTCGTATGCATTTTTTTAATTTCAATAATTTTAGATGCTACCGAAGTTAGCAGAGAAATTAGCAGAAAAACTGCACTATCGACCTCATGTGGCATCATAGTTAAATAAAATAAAAGCTTGACGCATCTGTTTCTAATTTGTCGTATTAACGGGCAATAAATTTGTGTTGTGGTATTAGAAGTGAGCCTGTTTGACAAAAATCAAGATATATTTTATGAGGCATTATAGAGAAAGATAAATAGATAAATCAAAGATAAATTAAAAAATGTGCGTGTTATTTATACAAATCGGTTGAAGTAAGACAAATTCGACAATGAATCCACATAAAATATGCCTTGATTTTTGTCAAACGAGCTGAATGCCACAACTCAAATTGATTACCCGCTAACACGATAAATTATAAACTTGGTATCGAATTTGTCTATGTTCAACCAACCCATATAAGCGTTCACATGAGGCCAGATATTAATTTATTTGACTATGAAGCCACATAAAATATGCCTTGATTTGTGGAGCATGGGCTCATTGCTACAACTCAAATATATTGGCCAATAATACAACAAATTATACATATGGGATCCCGCAGTTTACGAATTGGTCTAACTTCACGCGATACAAATTACCACTAAACATGCATCCAACTTTTAATTTATTTCACTATGATGCTATATAAAAAAACATGAAGGAGGTCGATAATGCAGTTTTATCTGCTGAATTTGTCTGCTAATTTCAGTACTATTAGTTTTAATTAATTTAGAGGAATAACAAAATCATGGTTTCTAATATAGAAAAATGACTTTCTGATATACAATTTGTATCTGCATTTCCTTTGTCGGTAGGTAATGCTCTACATTTTTCGTTTAGGTTTTTCGGTGGAAATTTTTACCGATAATTATCGGCTGTCATTTTCGGTCGATTAGTGTGAGTCTGCATTATCGACATTTTTCGACTGGACATTATCGGCTAAATTGAATAGGGTCAAAACTCGCGATGTAATCGTCGATTACATTAAGTAATCTACCTGGCCTAACCTTGTTTATTTCTCGTAATTTTGGGATGGGGCTTTGATTTTCGTGTCAAATACTCTTAGAAGTTTTTGTTCCTAATTTTTTAAAATTTTATATTTTGAAATTTTTTAAATCACCTGATGATACTTTTGGGGCAGATTGCAGAACAGGTACAATTTTAAGTGATGGCTGTTGTCATCGAAATCAAACTAAAATAAAACCCGTACCACCGAAAACGATATAAAGAAAATATTCTTGTGAAGTCATGAAGTCATCGTACAGGGGTCAAATTGTTATATGGATGCAAATAAAACATATGTTATATGGTTAGACACGAAGAAGGTCGGTCATTAATTTGAAATTTTCGGCTAACTTCAGTAGCATTAGTTTCAGATAATTTTTAAGGATAACAAAATCATAGTTTCTAATATAAAAAATGACTTTCTGGTATAAAATTTGTATCGGCTTTACCTTTTTTGGCAATGCGCTTCGTTTGGTCGATGGAAATTTTTACCGACAATTATCGGCTGTCATTTTCGGCCGATTAGTTAGGAACTGCATTATCGACCTTTTCGGCTGACTATTATCGGCTTAATTGTATAGGGTCAAAAATTGCGATGTAATCGTCATAATAGATTAACTGTCGACAACCACGTACTACTTTAAGTAACCTACCTCGCCCAACCCTGTTTATTTCTCGTAATTGTGGATGGAGTACAGAAGATTGCGGATTTGGCAATATATTTCCTGCAGTACCTTGTGGTTTACATTCCGTATTTGTTGTACTTATTGACCTGACACAAACTATGTCGATCATGCAGGTTTTTCGACTGAAATTGTCGCCTAACTTCAGTAGCATAGAGAAATGGTCCAGAACAACAAAACATTTCTGATGACTTGTTCTACCACTGTACATGAAGGAGGTCGATAGTGCAGTTTTTTTCTACTGAATTTTTCTGTTAACTTCAGTACCATTAATTTTAGTTAATTTTGAGGAATAACAAAATCTTAGTTTCGAATATAAAAATGACTTTCTGATATAAAATTTGTATGTCCATTACCTTTCTCGGTAACGCGCTTCGTTTAGGTTTTTCGATGGAAATTTTTACCGACAATTATTGGCTGCCATTTTTGTCGATTAGTTAGAATCTGCATTATCGACATTTTTCGGCTGACTATTATCGGCTAAATTGAATAGGGTGAAAAATCGCGATGTAACTGTCGTAATAGATTAACTGTCGACAACCACGTAGATTACAATAAGTAATCGACCTCACACAACCCTGTTTATTTCTCGTAATTGTGGATGGAGTACAGCAGATTGCGGATTTGGCAGTATATTTCCTGCAGTACCTTGTGTTTTACATTCCGTATTTGTTGGCGTTTGTTGACGTTTAGTCCCTGATAGTACTTTCCTGCTGCTACCACGGTGTATACAAAGATAGACGAAATACTTTGAGCCCTTGTGCTGCGAGGCGCCCTTAACATTAATATAATTTTCATAACAATGGGTGCGTCTTCTATGGTAATAAAAATGTAGGCACTGTATTCCCAAAATCATAATTTTAGATTACAGAAAGTGTATATGTAAATAAATATTATCTATTATGTTTTGGCAAATGAACATATTTCATCGCCCTCGGCTACCATTTAAATTCAAATATTATCCTTTTAATTTTTCTTAATAAATTCGTTCATGTATCTCCCACATACATACATGTATATACAGATACATATTTATAGGCAGACATTAAATCGAAAATTGTTTGCGTTGAAAATATTTGCAATAATTTCCTCCCAGTCCCAATACACGCCCGCGTACAAATTTTAAATTTTCCACAGGAATTTTCACAAAGTTAAAAAACAAGTATTATAAGACAACTTTGCCGAGACTTTGATTTTTAAGTTTAACGACATATGTTTTATTGTAATCAAAACGTTGGCATATCACCAAAGAAGTAGAATAAGATTTCAAAAATGAAAAACTTTTTCATTTATATTATCAGTAACTTTTGTGGTGAGAAAAGTACAAAAAAAAAATTGACGAATATTTTCCTACAAGAATCAACAATAGCGACGAATATATTCGTATGAAGCAAAATAATAATAAAATTTAACAGTGAAGAAGAAATGTGCCATATACGAGTATAATGGATAAAGATTTTGCCAGGAGCTATACAAAATCCTAACAATACAAATAGATCTGAGAGTATAAAAAATATTTTTTTTTTTGTGAAAAGCATAGAGAAGTTCTTTATCTGTATGTATATTACAAGGACATCACTACTCTATTTTTGTAATATTAAAGCACACAAAAATGTATATAGAGACATCATGATAAAGCCCGTAAGAAGATAAAACATATATAATTCAAATGCAGTTTTCAAGAATACCTTAAAGGCGATATCCTAATTTTGTGTACAAGTACAAAATATAATAAATCACCGACTTGAACGTTTCTTGCCTTACGTTGTTTATACCAGATATCGATTAGTACGAGAAAAATAAAATTTCCGTGTTTTCAAGAAAAACATGATGGGAAATCCCAATCTACGTTTAAAGCGTATAGCTACCTAAGAGTAATAAAATGGTTTGCTCTTTATTACGCACACGGTACAACCACCCCAAAATTTATTTATATTTTATTTTTTACATCTTAATTTTATTTTATGTATTTTGTTAAATATACAATAAATAAAGGCAGATACATACATACACAGGCTCCTGTATATAGGACATTGTTGACAAAAAAAAAGAAAAAAATAAAGAAATAGATTGTCTTAATGTCACATCATCATCATCATATCCTATTCGTAATAAAAGGAAACGGAGGCAAAACATCGTGAGGAGGGAATGGCACTCGCAGGAAAAATATTACATTTTTAATTCTATTTTTGTTTGATTATTTTATTTGTTTATTGTTGTTTATTTTTACGAGTTTTTTTCTAGTCTTAAATATTAAGTAGATATAGAAACAAACGAAAAGTTTGGCCTAAAAATTTAAAAGTTCTTTAATTAAATTTGAACATGTTTATACCACCAATAAAAAAACACATTAAAAATGATCTAATGATTATGAAGACATCCTATAATTTCGATCAAACACAATCAGTAATCAATGTCGATCGATAGATTGTAACTGAGTCAAATACGTTTAATCTCATTTCTTTAACATAACGTTATGTATATGACGTTGGCCCGAAAACCATCCCGAATTTTTTTTAATAGAAATATTTACGTCCTCGCTTAACTAAAAAAGCCTTTCAGCTCGAAAAATAATACAAAATAACAGACAATTAGAATCCATCCCGAAAAAATAAATATAAAGTTTTGCTTCGGATCTCAAAAGTTTGATCTTCTAATTTTCAAACTAACTCAAATTGTATCTCAGTTTTAATAGGCCCATAGATATCACAATTGTGGCATACTAGCTGTAAAACGCATGGCATTGAAGTTTATACTAAATTTTACTAAACTCATTTAGTTTTATTTCAGTAAAAAGTTTATAGCACTATATACGAGTACGCGATTGAACTTTTTACTAAATCTTTCTAAATGACACTTACTATTCATTTGCATATATTCAGGGGCAACTATTTTATGATGTAAAAATGTATTTAACAAATTATTAATTATTTTAAAGAATTTAATTATTCAAAATAAATTTTTTAAGTTTAAGTTTAGATTTAAGAATTATTTAACCTCAATTTATTTATTAACCAACCTAGGTAGTTGTGTTAAAAAAACAGACAATTCGACTAAACTACGAACTGTCTCACAGTATCTTTATGTTAGCTCATTAATAATACTGTGACTGTAAAACATTTCAAGACAATCCCTTGGGGTCTACTATAATCTCCATAATAGTTCACTAATTCAATATTGTCTTTATTCCAATAGAGTATTGTTATTACTGAAAATCGTAACTTCCGTTCTAAATGCAAATATTGCAAATGCACCCTATACAACTCTCATAAGTGCCGATCTGATCTGAGTTATGTAACTGTTTTTATTACGAGTCAATTTTGCCTTAATTCTTATCGAGTATTGTTATTACTGAAAATTACCAGAAATCATCATAACTTCCGTTATAAATGCAATTAAGACATTCTGTAAAATTCTCTGAACTTGCCAATGCAATTTCTAATAAGCTGATGTACAAATAGCATAAGACCGATAGTAATTTGCGAGAACTACTTTTAGTATTCTTCAATGTATGGACGATGAAACTTAATAAATAATCGCTATTTTCAGTTATTTAGAGCGTAGGGGTAGTAAAATTTAAGGGATTGTCTTGAATTTTTTTACAGTTACAGTATTACTAATATGTTAACTTAAAAATACTGTGAGATAGTTGGTTTTAACAAAACCAGGTTTGTTAATAAATAAAGATCAATTAATTTTTAATTCTAAATAAATAAATTTTATTAATTTTTTTTGATTAACTAATCTTTTAAAATAATTAAATATTTATTAATTAAATTTTTAAATCAATTTAACAAAATAAATTAAAATATGTTTGATATTTAAAAAGAAATTAAATATTTGTCCCTGAATATATGCAAATGAATAGCAAGTAAGATTTAGTAAGATTTAGTGCGTAATTTGAAAAGGGAAAACAGGCCTCTCAACCAAACTTTTCGGACCGTAAAACAAACCAGCGAAATACGACTGGTTACTGGCTGAGAAATAATGTTCCGCGGTTCATTTCCACTGCCCAATGGCCACCAAATTGACCGGATGCAAATCCGCTAGATTTCTCGGTTTTGGGTATTTTGAAGAGCAAGGTTGGGATAAAAAATACCAAAGTGTCGATCATCTCAAGCAAGTGCGTCGCCGGGAATGAGCCAAAATACCGCAGAGCCACTTTCGTGCTGCATGTAATAGCTTTGTCGGCCGTTTGAAGGCCATAATCGCGGCTAAGGGTGGCCAATCGAAAACTACTAATGCAATTCGAAAATCTAAATATTTGTGAAAATTTTTTACTTTGATTCAATAAAATTCATCAAAAAATAAAAATTCTGTGGCGTTTTGTTTTGGTAACACTTCGTGTCAGCCACCCTGTAGGTTTGGTTTTATGATTTATTTGTGATATGCGGCATATCGATGTGCCTATTAAAACTGAGATACATTTGTCGAAACATGAAAGTTTTTTTTATTTTGGAATTTATTATAGCAATTATAAAATTTTTATTAACCTACCTCATTTTGTATTATTTTCGGGCTAATGTCACTTTAAAAAAATTATTTTAGGGAGTTAAGTAGAAGTATAGTTCCTCGAAAGCAGAAACAACTCGTTGGCCAGACTATCGGCTTATATCTGACGATGGAGAAAGATTTAAAGTAATTGCAGTGAATTTTTTAGAATTTTTCTATGGCCCAAATAGTTTTTGAGTATGACGTACTTCATCCCAACTTTATCCATAGAACAACTCTGTAAAAATTACAGAAATTACTTTAAATCTTCCTCCATCGTCAGATATAAGCCGATAGTCCGGCCAACGAATATTTGCCGAGTTTGAAGGACCATATCGCAACTCTACCCCATAGAAAAGTCTAAAAAATTCACTGCAATTGCTTTAAATCTTCCTCCATCGCCAGACATATTTCGATAGGTCGTCCATAAAATATATCACGTAAAATTACTAAAAAAAACTCGTGAGTTAGCAAATAATTGATATTATTTATTTGTGCCAGCCCCAAAAATGTTTCCATCTACATATTATTATGAAAGTGTATAATTTTTACTCTCAGCCCCGAAAATTATTTGTGTCGTGATAGATTTAGTTGTCATGACAGTAAATATTTTCGGGGCTGAGAGTAAAAATGTTGATATTTATTGGGCTGAAATTAAAAAATATCATGATTGCAATATTTAGCGTTGCCATCGCATTTTTCGGGGATGGAATTTGGGCTTTCGTCACATACATGTCAACGTCCACGATCTTTATTGTTCAAGTTCAAGAATAGCACAAACAAAACTTAATGGCTAAACATGTTCGTATCTTACAGATATTCCTTATTTTCTATATATTTATTTGGGCGGATTGCAATATCAGTACCTTGATACGTGGGAACATCTACGAAAAGTGTTTCGTAACGCAACATTAGTGGTTCGTCAAGTTTTTTGTGCAACGTAATACACATTTGCCGGCTTGAAATTTAGCTTGAACTGTATATATTAAAACTAGTAATGAGTTTCTGAAGCCTAGTAATTAGAGCTCTGCATTTGGGAAACAAATACCGTGCCTGGAATGAAAATTTCTAAGGTTTTCAAATAACTTTTATGAACGGTTTTGCCAAATTGGGTAGTGACGAGCCAATTTTTTTTTTTAATTATTTCTTGAACATAATGGACCGCTATTTTTGAACCTAATTAACCGGTGTTTAACCGGTCTCCTTTTGCGAGTTTGGAATAGACGCCTTTTGCTTGTTTTTTTCGTAACTTTTCTATATTTCTTAACAGGGGCATTGCGACCAAAATACAGTTCCTCTAGTTTTTTTCCAGTATGATTGTAGTCGTTCACAGGCCTTTATAGCAATTGTTTAAAAGAACGAGGAGGTCCGTCTGCTTTTAAATCGCTGGTGATCTCGGACATTGTCCAATGAAATCTCTCGATTTGCCTATTTTATTTGCCCTTATACGGTGGAGTAGTATAGACTTT
The DNA here is from genome assembly GCA_963691935.1 of Nephrotoma guestfalica. NCBI lineage: Eukaryota > Metazoa > Arthropoda > Insecta > Diptera > Tipulidae > Nephrotoma > Nephrotoma guestfalica. The sequence goes on from OY829913.1 coordinate 254,740,143, forward strand.
GATATACAGTCCATCGCTCATAATGCAGGTTCTGGATGCTGAGTTCAGCGATTTTTCGTTGTCTCTTATGACGACGATAAGAGAGACACAAAATAGAATAGATTACCTTGAAGCGGTTTCTTTATATGTTCTGCAGCGCGAGAATCGATAATCTTAGATTGAGCAAAATTTGTAAATTTGTCGTATAGGCGCAGTTAGAACTAATTGGTTTTCGGTTGGGAATATGTCGATATGAATGTGTAGCGTGTATTATATGATTGTTTGGATATCGCTCGTTTTTGTTTTCTTTACCTACCGTGTAGGTTTTGCCAAGGTTAACATTTTTGGCTCATTTGGACCCGTTTGTGTTCTTTGAGGATTATTTTTTCTTGACGGGTATCGTTTTCGACATCTTTTACTATTTTAAGTGTAAAACGAATTTTATAATTTCTAAATCGAAGAGGAAAGATTTCCTGAATCTTCCCAGTAATGCTTCTGATTAGAAGTGTCCAAGTGTTCTTATGAGTTCGGATTTTGTGAAACCCGGTTGTGTGAAAATGTGCTGATGAGAAAAAGGTTTACAATTGGTAACTGTTCGTCTGCCTTTAAAATTAATTTGTTTCTAAAAACGTTGATTAGGGATTCAACTATCATCGCTATGTTGAGTGATTCAAATACTATTTGCTTCGGTTGTAACGGGCAATCTTGATAAAGCATCAATGACTGCATTGGTCTTTCCAGGCTTATACTTAATTTCGTAGTTATATTCTTCCAATTAGCCTTCCATTTTTTCACCTTAGCATTGTTGTTTGTATTACTAAGTGCATATGTCAATGGTTGGTGATCTGTGAAAATGTTCACTATTTTAGAACCATACAACTAATTTCTCAAAGAATTAAACTTTTCCTCAACTTTGCTTAATGTTCTTAAGATAAAAGTCATTGGCTTAGTTAGGACCGCATCAATGACAAATCCAAAAGCGTCTGTAGTCAGTTCAAAGCCTTTGTTGAAATTAGGAAGAGCCAACATTATTTCTTCAGACATCAGCATGCCTTTTAGCATATCAAAGGCGTCTAAAGCTTTACTATCAAGAAAAATAGGCTTGTTTTTTGAGACATTCTTGGACACTCGTCCTTCTTTCCCTCTTAAAAGAGATGTCAGGGGTTTTGGTAATTTCGCATAGTCACGAATTAACCAGCAGGAGTAACCTGACATGTCTAAAAATGATCTCAACTATTTCAAGTTTGAAGGTGGGAACAATTCCACTAAGGCTTGGATTTGTTTCTCGTTGCATTTTATCCCGTTGGTGCCCACGATAAAGCCCCTACTTTTCCTGTAGAAATTTGCATTTATCTAGCTGAACCTTCAAATTTGTGCCCTCTGCCGTTTTAAAACCTGCTCTGATATTCTCGAAATGTTCTTCTTCATTCTTGCCAAATAAAGGATGGCCCATCTTTTGGTTTGTTTTTAAATTATAGGCTACGGCCACACTTTTTTGAACAATTTGCTTGAAATTGCCACAGTTTGTCAGTCTAATATTTCGCGTCACGAAATAATTATGTTTTCGCTTGAGAACCGTTTCGAAATATTGTAAACTTATTTTGAGAGTCAGTGTTGTGTAGCCGAAACCGTGCGAATTTTGGAAAGAAATATGGGTCGTGAAAAGAGGACAGAAGTGGTGCTAGGATAGTGCGCACGCCCTAGACTATTGCGGCTGTGATCCATAGTGTAGGACAGAATCCATCGAACTCAATTCGACGCTGATCGCAGCAACTAGCCATAGCAACTAGCCATTAGTTGCGCCAGTCTGAGGAGAATACTGCTCAAAGATGACTCAGCAGTTGAAAGAAGATGGTCATTTGCCTCGATATCAGTTCTGCGTGGGCCATATACCAGCTTCATATGACCTCAGCTGGGTGATCCAATGGTCAATTAATTAACGTCTTGGGATTCGTATTATTTGATTGGGATTGAAATGTTTGGATAAACTATCATGCGGCTTTCATTAGTGTGGGTTATGGCTTCCATTTTTCTCAGTGAATCGTTTCCGATTATACCGCTGAATGAAGTTAGGGTAGGTAAAATAAAAAAAAATATTGTTCTGTATTCTGATTGAATAAGTCTATGAATGTGATTGATGTATTATTTTGATGCTCCCTCTATCTAAATAAACTGGTTTTAGGTTTAAGATGAGTTTACGAACGTGTATTGGTCGGATATAATTTTTATAAAAGGGTTAAACCTTTGTAAATTAAAAATTTGAAACACTTCCCCGTTCCTATAGTGTGATGTTCGTAGTATGGAAGCGAAGAGTTATTTAGTTTAAAAAAGAAATGTCATTCAGTTCTTCTGGCTGATCATATGAAGGGTATGTTTAGTAATCTACGTACTCCGAAAATACCTGCGTTTCTTGACCGTTTTCGTTATTTTCTTCGTAGGTTTCTTGTTCGCATGGGCCGGCTACGTCAGGATTTGTCTTGTATGATACACATCTTGAAGTTTTTATTCGGAGGTTACGCAGATTGAGCTGCGTTGAAGAATGGTCACTTTTGCGGAAATTTATTGACTTGGAATTGGTGCTACGATCCACCTCCATTGACATTTATTTAGGTGAAAGTTTAGGCGGATACCCAAGTTGAAGTCTATGTTATGATTGCTGCGGGTATGGTTACGAGGATATGGTGGTTGAATAAAAGGATTTTCTGGAACTCGGCGATTATGTAATAATTGTGGGTAAAATTATGTCTGGAGGTTACAATTTCGTGAAAAGTCATTTGGCGCTCTAGGTCAATCTAAATCTGCATTAATACCACTATGGCCATTTCATAGGCCTTAATGCCTGTTAACTCTTGTTCAATTATGAAGAAATTCCGATGGGGATACTGGAGTGCAATTTGACTAAATTTTGATAGTTCAATTTCTTGCAAATTCGATGATTGATACTCTATGGCAGGCATTAATGTATGTTTACTGCAGCTCAAATGTGGAAAATACTGATAGTGGCAACAGTGCGGAATTCGGTTAACCTAGAGCGCCGGACCATTGAATGAATTTTTTATTGATCATTCAAAAAAATTGAACTATGAAAGTATTTCTTTGCAATTCTTCAGGATAATTTGATCATTCAACGATTTTAGCAATAATTGAATTAACGAAATGTTATCACACTGATTTTAATATTGAAATATATTTTCGTTTTTCGAAAGTTTGTCGTTTAATATGAATATAACATAACATAAACTGAACTCTATCCGGATAGCTAGCAGCCTACAGATCAAACTGCCTTATCTGTTTACTAAACAACATGGATGAACGTAACAATACAAAAAAATAAGAGTCCGACGCTCCTAGAAACCCGAAAACTAATGCTGGTGCTGTTTTGGTCTTTTCCTCAGAGCATAGGTGCTTGTGTCCAGCTTTTAGGCACGTCTTGAGGGCCAGACCTAATAGCCAAAGTTTTATGTTGTTTCTGTTTTGTTCGTAAGTCTTCCGGACCAATTCTAATGACCAAATTTATACGTTAAGCACGTTCAGGCTGGTTTCTTGAATGCAATCTCTAGGACATGAGCACAATCAAGGTCGGTCCCTTCGTACTACCTTACAAAAGCAAGAAAAGAGCCTGGAAAGCTCTAGCAAAGCTCAATATGATACCAGTGGCGGAGAGAAGGGACAGGAATATGATTCTCATGGGATAAACATATTATTTAAATGGAGCAGGAGAGTTAATGTGGAATCTCTTTACCCAAAAGCCAGAGATTGGGGAAGGAGTCACAGAAAAATGCAAAGAGGAATAGAATGCAGGAAACTGTAACAAAGCCTTTCAATGAGGTACTAAAAGAGAACTTAGTGATGTTTGTCATTGAAAGAGCCAACCAAGATGGTTATATATCGTCCAGGAATTGGAGGGAGGTGGAGGACGCCTTAGCCGCTGCTTTCTTAAAAATTACAAGAGAAAACTCTGGACCTGCACTGGCTTACCGGGACGGAGGGTGGTAGTGGAATCGTGTTGTGTTGATCAGCACAAAACGAAGAATGGTCATTCACCCCATATAAAAAACTTGTATAGAGCCTAAGTGAACTCTGGCTTGATGTTAGACTATAAGTAGTTGCTAGTAAGGATATCCCCTGCAGACCTGGAGTGAGAGCTTGAATCCCAACGGAATCCAGCGATCCAAAACCAATTATGGAAATGCTACAAATTAGCAATCCTGAACTACAAACCGCCGACCGGGGAGCGACCAAGTTGGAAGTGCCAAAACCTGATTATAGGTCAGCTATTTTAAATAATGATAATTGAGTCGCTGGCGAGAACTTATGATTTAATTAGCTATAGTTTCATAATGGAATGAATGAATCATTTTCTGATATGAAGTGTTCTAGAAATCAATGAACTTGGCCGCTTTGATTGCATACTCCTATCAGTATTGTTCATTATCATCCGAAAACATAGTGGCTGAATATGTGGTAACCCAGAATTGGCCAAATTCTATTAAACAACAAAGGCTGTTGAATGAACAATTTTCTGACATAAAGTGTTATTATGATTGCGTATTCCTTTCAGATATGATCATAAACATCCAACAAACATTGCGGGTGGATTTTGGCTAATCCAGAATTGGTTTTTCGGATGGCAATGAACATACCTGAGAGGAATATACAACCGTTGTTGTTCAATGGAATTGGATTAATTCTGGATTCACACAAATTCAGCCATTACCTTTTTCGGATGGCAAAGAACATTACCTTATAGAAACATTCAATTACAGGGCCAAGTTCATTGGTTTATGGAATACCTAATGTTAGAGAATTATCCGTTCAACGGACTTTGTTGTTCAAGAGAATTTGGCCAATTCTAAATTACCATAAATGCAACCACTATCTTTCGGATGAAAATGTACATACGTGATCGGAATTCGTAATAAGAAGTGCTAAATTTCCATGATTCTTGAACATTTTATTTTTCATACTTTTAATTTTGTCGTTCAATACAACCCCTTTTAGGGTATTGTTCGATTTTCGCGTTCGAATTAGCACAAATTTCGTCAGTTTAGTCACCTTTCGAAAATGTTAAAGTAGGATTTAAATCATTTCTGGATTTCTCTATAAATCGGTTTCTATTTTTATCGACTTTAAGGCGATAGTGGAATTCATTTTACTCGGCTCATGGTGTAGCAATAATTTTTCCAGCGAACACTAATTAGAGCAAATTAAGCTTAATCAGTATTCAAAGTTTTAGCTTGTAATTATAGAAAGTTGTTAGAATAATGTTCTATGAGACGTTCAAGCCTTTTTGAACGTGAAACTGTTTAACAAAGATTAGAAATAAAGGCCCCATACTGCTTATAAAAACAAATCATTGTAAACCAGATAGGGAGTATCAAACTTTTACATCCTATAAATCTAACTAACATAAAAATAGTTGTAGAATCTATTAACAAAATTATATTCGATAAATTATATGATAAATTGGAACTTGGCAGTATAGTAAGACAAAAGTTGAACAAATTACACAACAATCTCCGTCAAATAAAACCCATGTATAATAATAACTACAAACAATGAGACACATTGGGGTCTACATGGAAGTGGCTGGCAGGAAATCCAGACGCCAACGACCTACGCATGATCAACAGTACGATGAACCAACTGATAGATACGAATAGACAACAATTTCGGATAAACGAACAATTCCACAAAAGAATCCAAACCATCACGGACACGGTAAACAGGGCGATAAGTAACAATTCAATAGCCAACAAAGTTATCTTAGCCGAAATAGAAATGCTAACAACTATAATTAACATAGACACCATTAACACAATATTAGAGGACATCCAAGATGCAATAATCCGAACGAAAGTAGAATTACCAAGTAGCAAATTATTTTCTCTAAAATAAATAATCATAGTGAAGGACCTACTCGTACATCAGGGTGTCAATATCACGTTGCCGGACGAAGCTCTGGAATTTGTCATCCCAAAAATAGCAGTAAATGATGAGACTTTCCTAAATACCTCATCAAATGCATCCAATAATTCAATGACGGTTGTATTAAACCACTAGCTATGTGGACTGAAAGCTACTGTAATGTGGCTTCGGAAAACGAAACAACGATACAATGCATCTCCGAGGGTAAAATATTAATAAACAACGCAAAAAACGAGACGTTGTCATCTGATTGCGGACCAGACGATCGATATTGTCAGTAAACTTCTTGATAATACTTTGGAACTGTACCATAAACTTCAATAACAGGAAGTTCCAATCATATGAGATTAGAGATGAAGTGCAGGAAATACAGGAAGCACTGCATAATATCCAAGCAACTCGTGACTTAATAAAAACGCTGGGTATCGAGGTAATTAGCAAGGAAAACATCCAGAATAGGAATTATATCAGAAATGTGCATCTGAAGCAAGTGGATCACCAGAGTTGGATCTAGACACTGTCTGGAGGTGTGTCTTTCTCATTAGTCAGAATGCTCATGTCAATCGGTTATATTGTTCAATAAGCAAACTACTACAATAAAAATAAAGAAAACAAGCAAAACTGGCATAAAACCAAAGGACGTGGACGTCCTTTCTACATCCCCGGGAGGAGTTATGCTCGTGTGATCCGCTAATTACATATAACATATTACCGCACAAGTAAGGTGTCAAGTAATATTATTGAATAGCAAATCCCAAGAACTGAAACGAGATCAATTAAGAATTAAACGTGGGAAGTTCGTTCCAACTTTTAGCAAAGTAGACATTCTGTTATTTTAGAATAGGTAAGAGATAATTTTTGTATTTAGTTTAAGTTAAAACTCTGTTATAGTGAGATGTAACAAAAATTAAATAAAATAATTTTGTTTTAAATATTTCAATTAAGTCGAAACCTATAACTATATGTTTCCCAAGACACGGGCGGCCTAAAATTATAGACGGCCATTCTCAGTAAGTGTAATTAACTCGTACCAACAATATTTTAGTTACACGTTGTGTAAAGTACCCACGTCTTCAATTTCTTTGATTTTCACACCATAAATATTTTTAAATATAAAGACAAGCATACATATATACAAAGTACACATATGAGTATGTATACGCATCCAATTTCTGTTCAATGTTTCCATGAAATTTTTCGACGCGAATTTAAAATAAATTTAATCCTGTTGCTTGTCTACGAGTATGTTGATCAATATACTAGTTGAATGCTTAATATACGGAAAACCAAACTTTGAATTATTTTTCTGTTTTTTGCTGTGCACCATTTTCACTGATATCATTGGGAAAATTTTGAATGGGATAGATAATGGGTAGGAATGTAGGAAATTATATGGGTTTGATATAGGAAATTTAAGTCATATATGATTTTTGCTATTTGAGTAATTTAAATTTGAATTTTCCAAAATGTAAATTTGATGACATATAAATTGTCGCTTTTCCTATACGAGTATGTCGATTTGCATTTACATAATTTAAAATATTTTGCACTGATATCATATGTGATGGTATAAGTCGAGTGATATGAATTGTAATTAAAAATAGATTATTTTAAGATGAATAATTGGTTTAAAATTGGGCATGGTTTCCGTTATAAAATTTATTAAATCGATTCTGGCGTTTCAGTAGGTGATTTTTAAGCAAAATTTTATTCCAAAAAATTGTTGTGTAATGTACCGGAAAAAGGCGATTCATTTATTTGTTTTCCGCATTGTTCAGTAAGGCCATTAAATTTTAACAAAATAAACACAATTGCATTCAAAATATGAAAATGCAACTACTTTTGTCTTCCGTAGTGCTTGTATAACATTTTCAGTTCCTCTAAATTTTAGTTCATAAGACGAACATTTTAGTTTTAAGATATAGAGTCATAAACAGTTATTATGGATATCATAAGCCATAATTTTAAGTAATATGTAATTAGTAATTAATCAGCAAAAATTATTTTAAGTGTGTAAATTTGGATTGATGGTTCACATTTATTGCACGCATTTTTGCGTGCAATAAATGTGAACCATCAATCCAATAACCAATAGAAATGTTAATAAATGTTAACGTTGCCGACAGGATCATCCGAGCGAAAACTTATGCGGTTCATTAGATCCTGCGGGCAAACAAACGTATGGTATCCACAAAACACATCAAAGTAGAATCTAACCATGCTATAGAAAAGAGATGTCTTCACTGAGATGTCCACACTGCAGAACAAGCCTTATCGATGTTCAAATATAAAAACAACCTCTAGATCGACTTCAACTCATGGGCCAAATAATACAATCTGAGATCCAGAAAAGCAACATTATCAACTTTTCAACAGTAGGAAATATTAAAATTCACAAATGAACAGCATTTTAAAATCTACTCAACGTCATTATTTGAAAACATCAAATCAATGACATCAACTTCAACCAAAAATAATAAAATGGAAACAGACCATCGTCAGAATAACGTGCATTCTTATCGAACCTGAGTTTCAACACGCCAAAATCTTACAAAATGAACCAGCTACAAATATTAAAGTGCATCGTTCGTATTCTAAAATTCAGCGAAGCTGACACAAAAAACAGACCAATTGAACTCAACCGTTTTTGACCACTTCAGACAGTGGAACACTTCTCAATATATAAAGTTATTTGACAAATTAACAAAACTGCGATTAACGGAAGAATCATTTACGCGAATTTATCACAGAGAGATAAACGACTATCCTACTTTGCGAAAAACGCTTATGGATATTTATTTACCAACATATTCTGTAAACATAACTGGAACGGGAAGTTTTTGGAAATGAAACAATTTTATGGTGAAACAACCACAAATTATGGATACAGACTTTATGATGCACTGCACCAATACAAGGGCAGCTCTAAAAATAAATACGGACAAATTGACAAGATTTACAACAAACATCTAGAATTACATTCAAACGAGGACCAACGATCGAAAGTCAACAATTATATTCAAGATCATACCAAATCAGATGTAACTACTGTCGGAAATTTAATCATACTTGGGACATTTGTCATTCTAGAATAAACACAGAGAGAAAAAAGCAAATACATCTCCCACCACCGTATACCTGGAGCCATTTTAGCAGTCCTGCTATACCAGAGCAACGAGTTACTACGAAACGCCCAATTTTAACCTACATTAACACTCAAACTTACAATTAAACAAATTTCAAACAAACACCAACAATTACTTTACAAGACAACCGCGAAACTAGAAATACGAGCCAGAAAGACTCACATACAAATCGAAAGAAACCCAAATTGTTATTCCAGAAACAAGTAATAGATTTTCAATCAGCAAAAAATCGATATTGACACACAAATCAGTAATAAAAACCAACCATCAATCCTGGTAATTGAGAAACTGAGCGTAGATACTCATCACATAAACGGAAACACCCAGTTCAAACAATTAAACAATGGTGGTGGTTTCACCTGTGACCCTAATGGAATACAACCTACCCCTAAAATGTTTGGCAGACTATTGGGGAGATTTGGTTTTCTATGTCAAAACAGCCAACGCATTTCACAAGAACTTTGTCTAACTTGCTTGATCTGCTCATTAGAAATACTCAAAAAGTAGTTTTTCTAAATCAAATATCGGTGGGATGTTTGGATCATGACTTTGTCTTTTTTTCATATGATGTCGACAATAGTAGGGTATAGAGTCCTCGATTAGTTTCCGAGATTAGAAAAATATTGACACTACTCTGGTCTAATTCGCGAATGTTCGAACAAACCCTGAGATATTATATACACCATTTATGAACCAAATGATAAAGTGTCCTTTGTAACAAAATAGTTGTGTCATCTGGATGACGATCTACTGACCCACCTTGATTCAATAATCACATTTTATGTTTGATCAAATTACGAAATTTTATTTTCAATCGTTGGAAGCGTACAAAAAATGAAGGGCTTTATCCGGAATTTTAATCAACTAGAAATAAAACCAACAATGCTATCAAAAACGCAAAAAACTCTACCTTACCTACCTTGACCTTCTAAAACATTTTGGAAACACCTTAGTTCGATAACTGGACTATCCAATAAACCAAATAACTCAAACATCGATTTAGCAGCAGATGATCTGAATTAATCAACAACCTTCACCTAACATAAACAATTTCGGGTTGAATAGGGCAACTGGTGACGGGTTTTAGTTTTTGAAACAGTGATATTGTAGACTTAACTGAACCCTTTAGATCAGCAAAATCTAATTCTGCTGGTGGTGATGGACTGCGATTAAATTGTATCAAAATGTTATTATTATCTTATGAATGGAAGCACTCTAAAGTAATACCGATTGCTAAAAAGCAAAATAGGTCTTTTCCTTTTGATTTTCGACCCATTAGTTTGGTACCGATTCTTTCTAAGGTTCTAGAAAAAAATTTGCAAAAACAAATTTTGCATCATTTAGAATATCATAAAATGCTATCCAATGTTCAATCAGCCTACAGATCTAATCACAGTTCTACTGGTGCTCTTGGATTTTAGCAAGGCATTCGATAAGATTCGCCAAACAGTTTTTCTTCATTCATCTACATCTAGTGTATACAGGACAACCACAGGAGTCTCACAAGTCTCTGTTCTTGGGCCATTGGATGTTTATCAACGACATAGCAAGTGTAATAAAGAAATTTAAATATCACTTGTTCGCTCACGACCTGCATATATATAAATTTTGCAGTGTAAACGACATCCCGAACTGCATTGAGATGGTAAATCAAGACATTGAGCGCATTGTTCAATGGTCAATTGGACCTTAATAGTAATAAAACACAATGTATATTGATGGCTTCATCAGATCGCAATACTGATAATCTTCCCAATATTGTTGTGAGCGGTACAGTGATTAGTTTTTCTGATATTGTGAATAACCTATAGGTGTGTATTTTGATAAAACCCTATGTTGGAGCCATCACTTTGAAATCGTTTGCAAAATAATAAATTTCCTTCTAAGACTACTATGGACTACTACTTCTACTAAACATTTAAATTCTACACTTCGCTTTCAACTAGTGAAGGCTTATATCTTACCACATTTTCTGTGTGGAGACATTGTTACATTCGAACTTCAGAAGCAATATTTCAACTACTTACAATTATTATTCAACTCATGCATAAGATACGTCATGAGATTAAGAAAATATGATCATATCTCCCAGTATACTAACAACTTACTTGGTTGTTCGCTCTAAGAGTATCTTATCAGTTTCGGGTATGCATAGCGGTGTTCAAGTTCTTGAAGTAGAAAGAGCCTGAATACATTGTTGATAAATTAGAAAATTTAAGATCTAATCGGCTTCAAACTTTAAAGATCGTTAATAATAGTACAAAGTTAATGAACTCTTCCTTTTTTGTGAGGGGAATCAGTTTGTGGAATTCTTTGTCGGTTGACTGCAAGAATTGTAACCTATTGGGAATAGGTCCGATTTAATCACAATTTGCACATTGCATAGCATGGAAGATGGGTCGCCCATGAGTTTTGCACTCCAATAGGGGGTCATAGATGTGTTTCATTTCATCACAGATCGTTTCATCTGTTGATGAAAATTCCCTTTGCATCATGCCCATATCGGGATTCGAACCCTGTACCTCACGATCCAAACGCCAAAGCTTTAACCACTGTGCCATTTGGTCGGTCAAATTAAACCACCATAACATTACAGTGACAACAAGAATCAAAATTTACAAATGAGAAACAAATCATTGAAAACAGTTTAAAATAAACCTAAATCCAAATCAACTAGATAAATCGATTAAATTTGGAAGATCATTCATCATATGTAGTTAAGAACCCAACGAATCCATTTATTCATAAATCAACCAAACCAAACCAAATCATTTAATTATCCCAAGACGCTCAAATTACAATCAATCAATCATAAAATAAATCAAATAACAGTTACTTAAACCCAGAAACCCTTTTAGTTAATAAACAAACGAGCCCAGATGCCCAAAACGTAATCAATCAATCATCAAACAATCAATCAAGCCCAGACGCCCCTTCAACATATTTAGAATTTATTTATTTTTTCCTAATTTTTCTACTCAACAAAATGTGAGTGGCACTTTCGGAACTCCAGAACTTCTCTAAAACCCATTTTTAAACCCCCACCCAACTCTAAATACCTAATTCGGCAATAATTTTTTTTTGGGATATGGTCAAGTTCCATTCAGAACGGTCGAACTGCATCAAGAAGACACGTTAAAATTCAAATACAAGCTGACTTTTTTTATTAGAATCGGTTATCGGTTAGGAAACGGCCTGGTACCATTCATTACAGCCGAATCCCAAAATTTCGTCATATTCGGCATTGCACGCCGAATTTGACCATCATTTATTGAGCCATTGGCATTGTGGCAGTTTACGGTGAACATGCTCCATCGAATACAATATGCAAAGAGTGGTTTCAACGATTGAAAGTTGGTGATTTTGACGTAAGAGATAAAAAACTTGAAGGCGGACTAAGAAAATTTGAAGATGCAGAATTGGAAGAATTGATGTGAATCATTGTCAGACCGTAAAACAATTAGCAGAAGAGTTGAATATTACCCAATAATGTGTTTCGCAACGTATACATGCAATGGGATTGGTTCAGAAGCTGGGAAATTGGGTGCCACACAAATTGAAAGAACGGGACATGGATCGTCGGAAAACCATCTGCGAATTGTTGCTTCAAGGACAACAAAGGAAGGGGTTTTTGCATCGGATCATCACTGGGGATGAAAAGTGAATTCAATATGACAATCCAAAGCGCAAACCAGCGTGATTCAAGCCAGGTGAACCAGGGCCGTCGACGTTAAAAGCAAATATCCATGGTTCGAAGGTAATGCTTTATATTTGGTGGGATATGAAAAATGCCGTTTATGATGAGCTTCTGAACGAGCGTGAAACCAATACGGGACAAGTTTATCGACGAAAATTTATGGCTTTAAAACAAGCTCTAGCTGCAAAACGACCGGAATGGGACAAAATGCACGATACGATTATTTTGCAACATGACAACGCTAGGCCACATGTTGCTATACCTGTCAAAAACTTCTTGACAGGCAGAACTGAGAAATTTTTCCCCGCCAGCCGTATTCACCAGACACTGTTCTCTCTGATTACCACTTGTTCCGGTCGATGAGATCAGCCCTGGCACAGCAGCACTTCACTTCATATGAAAACGTCAAAAAATGAGTCGATGACTGGATCGCCTCGAAACAACCAGACTTCTTCCCTCGAGGAATCCGTTTATTGCCTGAACGATGGGCGAAGGTTATAGCTTCCGAAGGACCATACTTTGAATAAAATATTCTTTCATTTTCTACACAAACTAATGTCTTTTATTTCGCTAAAAAAGGTCCGGAACACAATTGTACACTCAATAATAATAATTTTTTCGCAGGTTCCCGATTTAGAGAAGCAATTTTTGAAGACCAATACCAGCGTAATCCATTAAACCTATTAAGCCTTTATTCTTTTTCTAGTAGATTAGAATTGTGTTTCGCCGTACGATCGCTAGGTGTCTGAAACCGGATCGTTCCGTCTCAAAAAAAAAACCTTTCCTATCCTTCCTATTGCTATGTGTAAACAGGCTGTAGAAATAGGGCCAGCGTTATCCGGGACACTTATCCAGTACTTGGTCCTACAGTCCAATCAATCAATCGATAAAATGTGAGTCGCAGTTGAAGAACGTTATAACAGGAATCAACTTATTTAGTGCAGTGTTGTGATCGTAAATTCCGTAATTCATTCGCGATTTGTACTATTTGAGGAGTACGCTTGAAATTGAGCTGTGACCCTCGAAATTGTGCCCGTGAACTGAATTTTTTCCATTACTGAGAAATTATTATTTTTTTGAATTTAATTTTTGCAATCTGTTCTGAGATCTCACGCATTTCTTGCAAAATCGAGGACGTACGGTATAGGTCCGATTTACATAGAACCATCGGCACATTGCATAGCTCCATGCCAGCCTATAGTACTGGAGTTGTCCATTCCGACAGGGGTTTATCGGTGTAACAGGGAGTTATAATTGTAATGATAAAACATTTCTTTTGTATCCTGCACCTATCGGAATTCGAGCCCGACACCTCCCGATCCAAACGCTAGATCTTTAAACACTGTGTATTTGCCATAGCCTATACGAACTTTATTTAGGCTCTGTTTAACAAAGCTATTCACCTTTTACTGTTCTTATAGTAACTATACAATTTAACGCGTCTCCCATTTTATGTAGTTGGTAGATGTGTAGTGGTTTCTTTCCACCAATCCGACACCTATACTTTGAAATTAAAAAATCAACGCTTCAGATGCAGATGAAATTTCGTTGCTCATTCTCAAAAATCGTTCTGCTATATCAGATGTTTAAACTTCTGTTTACTCCTCGTGTATTACCTACAAAAAACCCCTGAAGCATGGAAGATTACTCTGATCTTCCATACTTCTGGGATTTTTTTATAGGAAAAACTCGATGAGTAAACAGAAGTTCAAACATCTGGTAGCGTAAATAGTTTTGTGCTATTAAGACCAGCCGTCGGATTGGTGGAAAGAAACTACTACACGTTTCGAATATTTCTGCTGTGGACGGGATAGTTCAGCCATTTTTGGGGTATTTGTCTTTAAGACTCTTATTGTAACTCTTATTTCGTACCAGCTAATAGTGATGTTATCGTATCTTTCGGGGTAAATATATAATTCTTCCGTAACTGTGTATGTCACTAAACTCCTCCTTTTGATGTTTGACAAATTTTGATGTTGTGCGTGTTTGAGTGGGTCCCTGGATGGTTTAGATTCACAATTGGATTCGGTCGGTAGAACTGTGCGATCGGGTTCTAGAAATTTATTTTTTACTTTGCGACAAATTTGTATTTTTTTTTAAAGAGTTTTCGCATATCAAAACATCTAACCCGAAAATGTTACCCCTCCTCCCCCCTCCCCCCTCCCCCTCCAATATTTTATAAAATGAAAATCATAAGATCATGAATAATTGACCGTTAAAACCTTCTGAGAAGTTGAGAAGTAGCGGCCCTTTGTTGAATTCTGTGGTATTTGACGTACGCATCAAGATATGTGCAAGCCACTTGCGTCATAGCTTGGTGCTGTATTGACATCTCAACATCTGTTGGCGGCGTTTCGATGTTCCATCAAAATCGCCAATCTTTCGCCATATTGTTGACGACATCTTTTCCGTCGGAAGTTTCTGTTCTTTGTGACAAATATAAAGATTAAATGAGCGATGACATTCTGCATTGTATTTGAACCGCTGACCAATATCCCAATATCAATTTTTCACCGAAAATATATAACGATGCGTTAATAAAGATTGGGGTATTTGCATTCTCATTTCGAATATGCCACTCATTCATTTCGGTATACCATCCCCTAACAGACATTATTAACAGCGATGTTCAGTGCAAACGACAGTTCGATGCGGCTCACTGCTGAACAAAATAACATATACGATCGAATTAATTTGTCAATTGCTGCACAACTAGGCGGATTCTTTCTTTTGACGCACCAGGCGGTACTGACAAAACATTCCTCATCTCACTGAAACTTGCGCGCATTCGATCACAAAATTATATTGCGATGAACCGCACATTCAGCACTCAAGTTGATATTGAACGTTCACACAAATACAGACGCACTGTGCAACATAAAGAAGCATTGCGGCATGGGTAAAGTTTTGCAAAAATGCGAAATAATTATCTTGGATGAAAGCACAATGGCCTACAAGCCTTCACTTGAAGGACTCGATAGAACGATAAAAGATCTCGACGATAATGCCAGACTTCTCGGTGGCGCTCTAATGTTGCTGTCAATTAACAACAACTGCTGGTGATTCCAGATAGACATTGCCGAATGGAACTAACGCATGTTTGAAACAATCATACCTATGGCGAAATGTGAGTACATTACGCCTTAACATAAATATGCGTGTTCAATTGCAAAACGATCCATTGGCACAATGTATCAAATTGCTAGACAATTTTTGCAACATGGTAGCTACGAAAGATGCTTTAATCGAAAACATATTCACAGTTTTTCGCGCGATGGATTTCAAATAGATGGACACTGTTGCCGATCCTGATGAAGCAGTCAACTTCCTTGTAAATTCTGAAATTTGTTGGATTCACTGGGAATGCGGCCACATAACTTAATTGAAGTTAAAGATTAAAAATTGGTCCACCATTCATTTTGCATCGGAATTTAAATGCACCAAAACTATGTAATGGCAAACCATGGGCTACCATTCTGAACGGCAAGTTTCTAGGTGAGGTTGTTCTCCTGCCACAGGTCCCAATGATCTCTGCAGAGTCGCCCATTCTATTCAGACGCCCGTAATTTCCAATTTGCTTGGCATTCGCAATAACTATTAATAAGTCACAAGGCCAAACGATGTCCATTTGTGGGTTGGATGTATAAAAATCTGTGGTTCTCACCTCTCTCAACTGAATTCCACCGAGTATTCTCCATGACACGAGAATTGAACGGAGCAGGATAACGAGAAATTGCACACATTTTTTGATTTTACTTTGGGCAACAGCAAATCACACAATGACGAAACGAAAAGATTGAAAAGTCAAACTCAATGTCAAATGTCACTTTATCAAAAATTCGAATGTCGAAAAAACGTTTACTGAACCCGCTAATAGCAGGCGAGCCAACGTTCGGGCAGGACAACGTCTGTCGGGTCCCCTAGTATAATTTAAAACCAAATCAGAATGAAATAACTCTGTAATGTATGTGGTGAAACTTGGATGGATATGGCGATTGAAAATTATTGTTAGACTAAATTCGTGAATTTTGGTAACGGCGTTGCAACCTTCGAACGGGTTATAGTCATACACGATGCACTAGAACATCGAAAACTAGGCTTGAGTAGTATCTAGTTAAGTATGATAAAATTCAGCATATTTAATGGAATGGTATTTCACCCAACCGATAGATTGGGATTCGTTGGAATCAGACCGTATCCCAATTTTATCATCCAAACCGAGTTTCCGACCGCATTAGCAATATTTCAGATGCTTAGTTCCATCAAACTGGCCTTCAATACCGGACAAGTGGTGCAGTGGTCAAAGCTTCGGCATTTGTACCGGGAGGTACAAATTTGAATCTCAACAGAGGCTGGATGCAAAGCGAATTTTCGTTATCGATTACGATCGGTGATGTTAATAAACACAACTAAGACCTTCGCTTAATACCTGCCTAATGGAGGTTTTATTTGACCTTCAAAGGATATTAAATCCACTGGACAGAAAATAAAAGAAATAATTTTAAGAATTCAGAGAATAAAGTAATTCCCATTGTTATTGTTACTCTCCTTAAAAATTAACTGTAGTCCTTGATTAGCCTAGAAGACCAGATAATCCAGATCCATTATATTACATCACATTTTTATGGTATTTTTGTTTAAAGTATATAGCTTTCTAAAGGGTGGGCCATCTTTTTAAAATCATATATTATTAACGCTGCTCACTCGAGATATTGGTGATATTGACAAAACACACAGTATATATCTCCGCGATTCGAAATGAACACATTTATGCTTAATCAACGTTGGCAAATATTGAAAACTTATTTTTTCAAAGAGAATGCAGTGTTGCCGAAAAAGTGCGAATTTTGAAAATAAATTTCGAACGAAATGAAGCACCAACCGCGCCAACTGCACGCAAATTTGTGGAGAAAGTCTATGAGTCGGACATGCTAGTGGACAACAAAAGCGGTTCCAATGTTCGTGTGCTCGTACAGTGCGTATACAACTCAGAAAATTGTTGCTGACGCCGAAAGCGTTTTGCTCAATTGAGGAACATCATCTCGCCACAGACCAAGACAGAACGATCATGCTAGCCGGCACAGCCGCTTGAATGATATTGTATTCCATCAACAGTCGGAAAAGTTTTGATTTGTGTTTATTTTACTTGTTATTAGAATTGCACATCAAAACAACCAAAACTTTAAGAACAATACAAAACTTAGCCATGTTTTTAAACATTCAAACCAGTTTGTTAAAGGAGCGGAGGAAGGGGGGTTTCCATCGAAAAATGGAAAATTAATTTTTTGTACATACAGACTACGGATAAAGCGGCTATAAAAGCTCCCGAATAACTTTGCTAAACTTGAGATTTAGTATCGGAATGTAAAACACCAATAAATTTGAGTTTCGTAGATTTACTATTCCCTATACCGCCTGGGTCTGCAGAAATGGTTTCCGATATGGTCTCTGTCGGTCCTTGTCCTCTCCATGTGTATCAAGATAGATTGAACTAAATTGAATGAAACTTCATACTCAAGCGTTTTCATTGCATTGTGAGATCATAGTGAAAGTTGGCGGGAATAAAACGACTTTAAGCTGCCTGTGCAATATTGTAATTTTGGTGAAAATAAGTTATGGCTAACAATTTGTATTTGTTAATGGGATACTGAATTGTTCAAGAAGGCTTTTCAGTTAAATGATTTAAGTGTTTGTGAACCCTCATCACAAAATAACATATTGGTGCTTACAAAATAATCTTGTAGTAAGACGTTGAATTGTGTTAAAATCTTTAAGGCAAATATAGGCCAAACATATAAGGAAAACTTACAAATCAGACTGAATTTATTTCTCAGCATTGGACTAATTTCCCGAAATTTTATTAAAATTGAGACTCTATGAGTTTATCACACTGCATAGGGAAAGAAATGCGAAATTCAAGTTCCATCGGTTCCTGCAACAACAGTGCCGCACATTTTTGGTAAAATAAAGTCGGGTGTGGGCCACTACATTATCACCCCTCATTTTTTTTAAATGTTTGGTTAGTTTCTCGAGGTTTTGCTAACCGTCAAATATCATGTTTCGGGTGCTACGCCCGCATTATTTATTATGATTTTCGCTGTTAATTTAGCGGCTGCTGATGTACTTCAGACAGAGCTTATTGGTAGCCCTATATACATTCATATTATACGTTAATCAAATATACTTGTTTTTATAAATATAGAAATTTCATCTTTAATGCCGAAAGGTGAATTGCTTGCATGACGTATTTTTCACATACTCGTAAATAATAATAAAAAAAAATGCCAGACCATCTTCCAAGCAACGAACAGAAAATATATTTTATTGTTTGAGATTGGTTCTCATATACCGAATATGCTTTTTCGTTGAGTTTGCAAAACCAGACAAGTGTGAAAAATAACAATAAAAAAGGATTGTACGTATGTAGCTTTTGAACATAACGTCTTTTTCCCTTTACATTTTATGTTGCTCTTATTCCTTTTATATTTTTTAAATAAAGAAATAACAAAATGGTTATCCAGATTTTCCTTAAGTAACATAAGATTGGCTAATAAAACAAATCTCTTCTAAATTGGCAATTTAGTAGAAAGTTTTTTTTTGTTGTTATTATTGAATTTACTTGTCAAGAGAAGTGAGGTCGAGTAGAATGTTTTTCTATAGATAATATTTCGTTGAATTGCTTATACCCTACATATAGGAAGGTAGGTAATAAAAAGAAATTGTTCGAATACTAACACGAAAAACTATTAACGAAAATAATGTAAGGTGAGTTTTTCGATTTAAGGCGGGCGGTTTTTGTAGTAATGGTAAGTATAAATTAGATATTTTATTTGTTTCAAAATGAAAGCTGCCTAGAATGGAAAATCTTAAGAGAGCTTCGAATGTTTACCAAATATTCTTCTGGTGTTGTTTAATAATTTTTTGCTGTCCTTAACGGCGTAATAACTAATTTGATCTACATACCCTCTAGTTTATGCTGTTTAAGATAGCGGAAATTTGCCAGCGGTAAATATGAGATTAAGCTACTCGCCCCTCACAAAAAATAGTTTATGTATGGCATTTAAGTTTCTAACAGAAAATTAACAAGTAAACGTATATGATTCCAATTGAATTATTAAACTTCTTTTGTGTATTAGTGTTACACTGTAAAACGTATTGTTTAATGAGACAGATATATAAAATTAGAAAGAGTTGAGAAGTGCTATCCCTTTCTAAATAATTATTCGTTTCCAATATTTTTAAAATTGGAATTTTATAACAAAAATTAGTAAAAAATGGAGCCCGTGAAGTTTCTAACAAAATTCTACACGTATCGTATACGGTTCCAATTGGAAAACATGGCGGAAACATAATTCTTATTGGATTCAAATAGATTTCAATGACCGCCATATTGAATCGTTTTAGTGTTGGTGATTTGCACTGGTAATATTTTATAAATGCAAATTAACAAAAATTTTATTAAAAATTATTATTATATTAAATAAATTCATAATTTACATAATAAACTATAAATAGGATAATAAATACAAAAGATATTAAAAAAATATTTAAATAACTTAAAAAAAACTTAACAAATATTTAAAATTAAAGCTTTAACATAAAAAATATCAATATGTTTATTGGAAATTTTCACTCAAAATATTGAGTATTTTATCAATCTGGGCCAATAACAAGCCACTTTCAGAGATTAGGGCAAGGTACCACTATATAGGTTGAGTTGGCCTATCTATAGGGAACATTTTCCGGTATAAGGTTTTCCCTAGCGGAGAAAATGTTATCTTGTTAATAGCAATTTCCCCACAGTAAATCTTGAGTGTTTTATCAATCTGGGCCATTAACAAGCCACTTTCAGAGATTAGTGCAAGGTACCACTATATAAGTTGAATTAGCCTATGTCTATAGAACTTTTTCGGGTATAAGGTTTTCCCTAGCGGAGAAAATGTAAACTTGTTAATAGAAATTTTCCTCAGTAAATCTTGAGTGTTTTATCAATCTGGGCCAATAACAAGCCACTTTCAGAGATTAGGGCAAGATACCACTATATGGGTTGAATTGGCCTATCTATAGAGAACATGAGAAAAACGTTCTGCGGTTCATTTCCACTACCCAATGGCCACCAAATTCACTGGATGCAAATCCGCTAGATTTCTCGATTTGGAGTATTTTGAAGAGCAAGGTAGAGACAAAAAAATACCAAAGTGTTCATCATCTCAAGCAAGCGCTTCGCCGGGAATGGGCCAAAATACCGCAAAGCCACTTTCGTGCTGCATGCAATAGTTTTGTCGGCCGTGTGAAGGCCGTAATCGCGGCTAAGGGTGGCCAAATCGAAAACTGCTAATGCAATTCGAAAATCTAAATATTTGTGAACATTTTTTACTTTGATTCAATAAAATTCATCAAAAAATAAAAATTCCGTAGCGTTTTATTTTGGTAACACTTCGTCTCAGCCACCCGGTATAATTAGGTTTTTTTGTTATTTTTTGTTAGAACCTTCACATCGGTAAAAAATGCACGTAAGACTAAATTTGTTACAATGCGTAATTTCTTGTAACTTCCTTTATCTTTTTATTCTTGTTACAGCAGTTTAACTATCTTAAATTTTGACGTTTTTGAAGTTAGACCTAAACTAGTCCTAAACCAACAAAAACTACGAAAGTGTGTTTGTATTGGTAAAAAATTATATAAAAATGACATTTAGGCGAAATATTGAAATATTTGAATAATTTTCCAATTGAATTTATTATTTACAAAAATAAAACATATTTCGAATTGGCTTAGTTAAAAAAAATACTTTAATAACCTGCGCTATACTAGAAATTTAAAATTTTCTTAAGAAACTGAATATCTCGAGAATTAATATGTTTATCACCTCATCAGATTTTATCTAAGGACTAAATTAGATCTATCAATCTTTGAAGCTTACAAGTCTTAATCGTAACCTTTCAGAAGATTATACAGAACTAGGTGATAAACATAATTCTCGTGATAATCAATTTTTTAACAAAATTCTAAATAAAATTGCTAAGTGTTATCTAAAATGCTAATTGTTAATTGGCCTAAATGTCATTGTTTGCTGTAAATTCCAATACATCTACAAATTTTTTGTTTTAGTTAAAATTAGCTTTTTCATAGTAAGGGCACACATGCATAAATTTTGACTTTTAATAAAAAGGGACCAAGGATTGTTCTAAGATGTGGCAAGAAAAAAGCGATAGTATTAAATTTTCCATTTGCCTTGTCCCTGCGATTTACCCAATTTTAAATTTTTTTAAAATTTGTATGCCATGCCGATTTCACCTGTTTGAGTCATTTATATTTCGACAAATACTAATTTAGACTATAGGTTTCAATAGCCCCATGTACTACGTATTAAACTGTATATGTGCCATATCTGCAGAGGTCTCTCCAACCATGCCCGACCGGATTTGTATGGCATGCCAATTTCATTTGTTTGAGTAGTTTATATTTCGACTAATATTATGAGGATTACAGGGATTCTTCTAAGACGTCATCAGGAGGTCACAATAGCTCTGTATACTAAGAAATAAACTCTCTATATCCCATGTCTCAGTTATATGATATAAAGGGTTTTCCAATAAGAGATTTCATTTTGATATTAAAAAAACGAGTAATTTTTAAGAGAAATTAATGAATGTTTATTTCATTGTAAAGAGAAAGGTATGCCATTAACATATGAAAACAATATCAGCCAAATGGCCGCCTCGGCTACGCTTGCAGCACCATATCCTCTTCATAAAATTTTCCATGACCAATTCGCACATTTGCGGCTATATGTCCTCGATAACTTCTCGAATTCCATCTTTAAGGTCTTGAATCGATTGTGGAGCATTGTCATACTCGTAAACCCTATCTTTCACGTGGTTCCAAAGAAAAAAGTCTTAAGGTGTTAAATCACAAGATCCCGGTGGCCAATTGTGATCACCTCTTCGAGAAATAACTCGGCCAGGAAACTTTTCTTGCAAAATTGCGATTGTTTCGTTGCCTGTGTGGCACGTAGCGCCGCCTTACTGAAAATAAACGTCGTCCACATCAATATCTTCCAATTCCGGTCATAACAATTCATTATTCATAGCTCGGTCGCGCAATCTAGTCACCGTAACAGTTGCATCAGCCTCATTTTCGAATAAGTAAAGTCAAATCACACTGCCAGCCCAAAAACCGCACCAAACAGTGACACGTTGAGGATGGAGAGGCTTTTCAACAATCATTCTTGGATTTTCTGAGCCCCAAATGCGACAATTCTGCTTATTAACGTAGCCTCCGAGGTGAAAATGGGCCTCATCACTGAAGGTGATTTTTCGATGAAAATCCGGATCATTTTGATACATTTGAAGAACCCAATTAGCGAAGATACGACGTTTATGGTGATCGAGTGGCGTGAGTTCTTGTGTTAGGTGAACTTTAAAAGCCTTAAGACTTAAGTCTTCATGCCAAATACGGTAGAATGTCGTTTGTGGAATGTCTAATTCCGAAGATCGACGAGGAATCGACAAATCTGGGTTTCCGTCAACGCTACGGGCTACAGCAGCAATCTTCTCAGTTGTTCTTGAGCGACGCATACGGTTTAGATTCGTTACATCACTAACTTTTCCCAACAGCTCAATTTTTCCCACCAGTTTCACTATTGCCGGCCGATAAGGTGCTTCACGACGACCCAAAACTGCTTTTGTTTGGCGAACTGTGACTGCAAAATTTTTACCATTTTGTAGTGAATTTTAACAATTTCAACGCGTTGTTGAAGCGTGTATCGTACCATTTTTAGTAATGGCGTAGTTTTTACTTGTCAAATGTCAAATGTGAAAAGATGGCAGCTTTAAAATTGACAGCTGCCCAAATAGCAGGCTATGCAAAATGAAACCTCTTATTGGATATACCGTTATTTGTTAAAAACTTCACGCCATTAATTTATGTTGTTATTTTATTATTAGTGGAAAATTTTAATCATTTTGAATCTTTTTATTAACGAAATAAAACATCCCAGCAGAATAAAATATTAAAAGTGCTCCTTAAAATGACAAATTGGTTGATCTTGAAGTAAGTTTCAATGCCGTTCATCTGTTTGCCAAACTTGGCCGTTCCAACCGCCCGTGAGATTACCGAAGCGCGTAATAATTATGTTAACTGCAAATGTTTCGATAACGCTAATTCAGCCATTTCTTGAGTCCGTCGAGGATCAGCGAAAGATTAGTTAGACAGAGTTATCAGACGCTTCGGTGTCTATTTTGGTGTGGAATCCGGTACAAGCAAATAATAACGGGCAGGATGAAGAATCTAGGAAGCCGTTTGAGATAAACTTTAGCATGTCAGCGAAACCCAAATATAAAAATTTAAAATAATTTCACCAAGACTTCATGATCGCGAGGAAATTTACCAACCGATTTTGGCACTTACACAAGCAACAAGCACTTAATAAAATAGTCTAAGGGTACCATCTACGTGGCAGCGTAATTCGTAAGGACTCTGGAGAACCACCGAAGGATAATAAAACCGTTCTTTAAATTATTTTTCAACACTTATCAACAGACATGTAGCACCACCCACGTATGAATGAACATTATTTCGATCAACCCACAGCTCAGTAAATAGAGTCAGCTATTAGCTTACATTGAGAATATATGCAATACGATTTCCCATAAAATAATTATCCTTCCATTAGAATTATCAGCTCACCATATTTGAGCTTCAGATCACGTAAACAAAAACCAAATATATGGGGTTACTGGCAGGAGGCAAATGGCAGAGATTTTTCGTTGGATGACAAATAGCACGACAGATAAGAAATCGAGGATTGCAGCACGGTTTAAAATATTAAAGTCTCGCAAAATGTCGATTAAATTTTTTATTTTTTTAATATGTGCAATCTTTTTCTGGGGCCGAAGCACTCCCTGCTCTTTCGCGGTGGATTTTACTGATTTACTTTACGCAATTTCTGCCAAATCGAAGATGTACGGCTATAGGACCGATTTAAGTTACCATCTGCGCGTTCCATAGCTCCATGCCAGCCTATAGTACTGGACATGGAAAATGGGTCGGCCCATGAGTTTTGCACGCCGATAGGGGGTCGTAGTGGTGTTCTTTTTAACCACAGATAGTAATCGGTTGATGAAAATTTCCTTTTGCATCCTGCCCCTATCGGGATTCGAACCCGGTACCTCCCGATCCAAACGCCAAAGTTTTAACCACTGTGCCATTTGGTCGGTTAAAATTAATTTTGAAATTTACAGGATGGGCCATATGTTGGTTCTTTTTCAATCGATAACTTTTATTGCTTAATGTTATTTGTTCTAAAAAATTCTTTGACATTTGAAAAGTTAAAAATATGCCGTTTACAACATATTTTGATTGTCCAAATTTATAATAAATATAATCGTTCAAAAACAACAACATTTCGTAAATTACGTGGGAGTTTTGGTCGAAATAGACGTTCTGCACGCTGCAATTGGCAAAATTATTGATCGTTTTGAAGAAATTGGTTCTGTGGAAGGTCGTACACCGTATCAACATGTTCATCCAGTTCGTACTTCTCTTGCAGTGGCAGCTGTTAGTAAAAATGTTCGTAATGAACCGAGCACATCAACCAGACATCGTTCACATGAACTAAACATCTCACGAACCACATTATGACGCATTGGCATGTTGATCATTTTCATCTTAATGGGTATGACAATAAGCAAACTTGTCGTATTTGTGGAACGGAGAATCCTCATGTTATTAACGAAGCAGAAGTATATCCTCCAAAAGTCACTGTTTGGTGTGGTTTGTAAGCTGGTGGCATCATTGAGCCGTTTTTCTTTAAAAACGAACAAGAAAATGCCCTTACAGCGAATGGGAAACGTTATCGCAATATGTTAACTCGTTTTTTGTAGCTCAAATTGAATGCATTGCGTGTCAACGACCTTTGGTTTCAACAGACGGAGCGACATGTCGTGCAACAATCTATTTATTGTCAACAAAATTTGCTGATTGCATAATTTCAAGAATTGCGAGGTTCTTTGGCTGCCAAGAAGCCCGGATTTAACACCACTTGATTATTTTTTGTGGAGTTATTTGAAAGGTAAGATGTATGCTAATTATCCATAAAAAATTAGAACAACTTAAAAATAACATAATTGAGGTCATTGAGCCGCTTTTATTGGAAAAAGTCATCGAAAATTTTGATGATCGGATGCAGGCCTGTAGACGGAGCCGTGATGGGCATATGAACGATATTGTTTTTCAAACATAAATGGCATAGCAACCACCTTTTCTTATCAATAAAAATTTTGAAAATTTTGAGTTTTATTTATAAATGAAAAAAGGACTGACAGATGGCCCACCCTGTATGAGGTGCTGGTACGACTAGTCATTCAATTTCTTTATAGCCTTGGACGATCACAGCCCGTGACATTCCATCATTTAATCGATTAAGAAATGGCCGAATTCGGTCCGAAGTGGCCATATTCCAGAACTGCTGCCAAAAATTATTTAGGAATTCAATTTTCATCTAAAGTACCAAATTTCATCAGAATCGATTAAAAAGAACTGAGTTCTGCCCAAGTATATATTCTAGAAACTCTTCCGAAAATAAGTTAATAATCTTATTTGCCTTCAACATAAAAAATCCTATCATAATCGGTTAAGAAATTACCGAGTTCCTTACCTGGTGGTAATATTCCAGAACTTCTTATTCTGAAAATCATTTTAGAATCCCATTTTCGTCCAACATATTTAATATTGGGTTAAGAAATGACCGAGTTCCCTCCCAGGTGGCCATATACCATTTCCATCCTATATACCCAACTCCATCATAATCGGTTAAGAAATGGCGAGTTTCGACTCAGGTAAGAAATGTAGCTCATTCCAGAATTTCATCCAAAAATGATTTAACAATGCGTTCTCCATCCGACATACCCAATCCCTTCATAATCGGTTTAGAAATGACCGAGTTCGTCCCATGTGGCCATATTTCAGAGCTTCTTTCCAAAATCATTTAAGGATCTCATTTCCATCCAACATATCCAATCCCATCATAATCGGTTAAGAAATGGCCGAATTCAATACAATTTCTACCAGACAACCCTCTCAATGGATTTTCACGAATGTAGCACGAGCAGAATCGCGGATGACTACAAGTGTGCAAAAACCTCCTATAACCAAGTTTTGTAAAAAGCGAGCGAGCGGAATACAATTATCGACTTCGAATCGATTTCTTTCAATTGAAAACTCCAGGCAAAATAATTATTAAACAGGACTGGGATCCCACCAAGATAACCTAGAAGGAACGTCTAAGTAAGTCTAACTGTTTGTCTGCATTAATTCGAGTGTACTCGTAACCACAGCTACTGAGTAGAAAAAGTACCAATATTTTTGGAACAAAAGTGTCATTTGCTCAATTTGTTCAAGTATTGTGATGTATGGAGTGATTTGAAGTTGAAGTAACAACATTTTGAAAATTTGTATACAAATTTATATAAATTTGTAAAGGGTTTAAGTGTCATGTTTTGTATATCCTTTTATACAGATTATAATATAAATGCAGTACTTTTTTATTATCCCATCTACATCCTCTTTATATACGAACATATATGTACATATGTTTCTCATTGTAGCATGTAGAAAACCTTCAAATCATTAAATCAATGGAAACATAAAAGATAAACGAAAAACGGAAAAGAAAATTTATTGCTTTTCGTATCACGAAGAGGTTTTATTTTTCACATAGCATTTGGATAAATACCATCCACTCTGGACTACACGTTCTCGTAAAAATAAAAATAAATCCGAAATCAATTTACTTAAGGAAAATTAGTAGAGGTAATTATTGGTATTGAACATGAAAATTAATAGGAAATTAGAAAATCAGTATTTTTTATTCAAAAGGCAGAATGAGCATAAATGTAAGATATCGGTTACAAAATAAAATTCATTGGGAAATGTCTACAGATCCTTCAGATTCTCGTATACAATAACATACGTCTTGTTATGAAAAGTAATGCCCTTCTAAATTTAAATGTCACTACAATACCAACAATTTTTTGAGGTGTTATGAAAGTATTTTCTCTCTGTGCTATCTGCAAATCAAACATTGACTACGTCCAAAATCAATTTCCTAAACATTTTTGGGGCCACAGTCCGAAGAACGAAATCAAAATGTTCATCCGTCTAAATATCAGTCTGCATTAACGCCTGTACGTTAAGGGAATCGAAAACTGGTTCCATACGAAATAACTACAAAACAATGCTATACTACGAGATATGACTCTCCAGGCTATCCAAAATGATATAAATGGGTTATAAATGGTTTGAAAGGTATCTTGAAGAGAATATTTATTTTTGTCACAAATTTGGCTGGGGCAGACATATTCCTTTTCATTCCGATGAAAGATCTTGGGCCAATGCAAATGGTCCTCGTGGTTATCCTTAGTAAATGTTCTAAAATATATCTTCTATATCGAAAGTATCGAAGTACTTTTCATACAGCCAAAGTGTCGAAAAAATGCTATAGTATCGACAAAATCATCATTGCAGCTGGAATTAGAAAATCCTTATCATCGAAATTTTTATCATCTAATCAATATTATTACATGAAATGCTAAAAATGTTAGTTTAGATGAAAATTGCCTAAAAGAATTTGAAAATTTAACAGTGTCATTTTACCCCACTCTCCCCTATATGTTATCCAGCTCACTGCATGTTCCTCGATGTTGTGCATCTACGCGTATATCGGAATTATCGACATGTTCTTGACATGGAAAATAGGGTTTCATGAGAGTAGGGGAGAGAATAGGGTTTCATGAGATTGTCATCACACATTTTTACAGTTCAAATCGCGAATTTCCAATAATGTGAACGCTATAATTCTTTTTATTTGCAATGTCCTATATTTAGACGTCTCCACACATAATTCGAAAAAATTGTCGAACTTTAGACTGTTAAAACGTTTCTTTTGAAATTGTTAGTGCCAAATGCCACCTGCAAAAACAAAAATACTGGCAGACGAAAAACTAAGTGCTGCTTCCGGTAATTCAAATCAAAATATTAGTTTACAACTGTTGTTGTAATATTAAATGGACTGTTTGCATAGATCTGCCTGATTTTCAGCACTTTCTTATTCACCTCTTCCAATTGGTTTGATACGTGACACTACGTTCAGCAATCTGAACTCAAATTGTACAAAATTTAAATAGACAACTTGTATATTAAAATTTGTTTCTGCTCATTGAAACACTGATCTGTTACCAGTTCAAAAACTGATTGGATAAAATTGTATCCAGCCATATTAGCTTACTTCTCAATGGCGAGATCAGTATCTAATGGTTTAAGAATAGACGCATTGCCTAAATTTATCTGCTGAATGTATGGAATTGTATTATGTTCCAATACACGTTTATAAGCCAATGCAGTAGTAAACAACCTAAACCATTTGTCAGGTGCTGTATAGCGCGTCTCGATTGGCACTTTGATTAGTGGAAAACCTAAATTTAGAAAAAAACTAATAAACACAAAATTTAAAGTTTAAAGTTTCAAAAAAAATTAATTAAAGATGTCAAAGATCGAAGTCTTTAAAGAAAATTTACTTATATTAAAGTCAAAAAATCCAAAATTTTGATCAATTAGCGGAGCATTAGCAGAGCGTTCGAATAAAAGGTTTATTTTTCGTAGTTCCATCAGTGATTGTGATTCCGAAGGCAAGTCCTGGTCTTAGTGCACGAGAATTGATGTTTAAATTTATCTTACCAAGTAGAACAGACGGATCGATTCAGCCAGATAACAGTTATGAACAAACACGATATCAGCAACAATTCGACACTATAATGGAGTGTTTGTAAATTGATTAGCTTCAGCCGTTACATGTATTGGGTTAAGTTGAAGATAACCACCCAGTGCAGCTCACGTAAATCAAAATGAAGAAATATTCCTAGCACTGCCTCTATTCGTGTTATGTGCATTTCATGATAATAAACTACACCTGGCTGGCATAGTCCAGTAGGG
Organism: Nephrotoma guestfalica; assembly: GCA_963691935.1. Taxonomy (NCBI): domain Eukaryota; kingdom Metazoa; phylum Arthropoda; class Insecta; order Diptera; family Tipulidae; genus Nephrotoma; species Nephrotoma guestfalica. The sequence continues at coordinate 254,769,885 of OY829913.1, forward strand.
ATTGAAAAAACATTGTGTGCAGACGAAGGCTCCGCAATAAAAGGCTCATGAAATATCCTGTAAGCACCCAGTGTGATCCCTAAAATTCAGCACAGTGTCACAAATAGCACATAAATCTCAAACTGAAGTAACTCCGGCATTGTTGTTGATATCATATTTCTGTGTAGAATGAATGGGCTCTTAATAGCTACTCTGAGACACTCCAGATGTGGCTGTGAAAGCAGATGATACTGATGATCTAATACTTTCACCTGATACTTTCTGAACCTCAGCTACCAGCCCACTCACAGAAGAAGATACGATGGGAACCCTATGGCTCTAAACTTAAATATAATAATTCTGTGAGAAGCCTTGTCGAATGGATTACTAAAATCTGTGGTAACTGCATCTACTTCATTCTCTTCCTCCTTAATATTCAAGGAAAGACCTTTCAGGAAACCATGTTGAAAGACACAAAGCAAAGATTTACAATGAAAGTACTTTCACTCATAAACGATGCATTCAAATAATTTTGTAATGCACGGAATAATAAAAAAGTATTTCAAGATGAACGGAAAATTCCCACCGAGAGTGATTTTGAAAAAGGCCCTTAAATGTCTTAGCCAGACTAACACTGTATTTTTGTATGATGATGAACTGCAAAATCATCTTTTAAGTTTGTGATTTTGAACGCTGTTTTTCATTTACTTAAAATAGTCCACGTCGTGATCCGAATCGAGGTTCGAGAAGGCCGAATTTATTAGTCAAGGTCGTCAGTCAAGCAACCTGGGAAATAGGTGCATCTTCAGAGAATTTTGAGAATTTTTTAGAGATTCTGATTGAGCGCCGCATGAAAAGAATTAGAAATTTCAATTCTAGTGAAAATCGAGTTCTTCAAAATGTATTTTAACAAGCCCAAACAAAATGTCGTTTCGTGGCTTATTTCGGGGCTACACAACAAACTCTCTGTACAATGCCATCTGTTGTGCACAACGAATACTGTATCCACATTTATTACCAAGGTTTAACATCCACTTTTTAAGCAAAAGTTCGGCACGCAGATATACAGACACACAAATGGGTCGTGTGTGTAATCGAGTACTTTTGCCAGTAGGATTTAGAAGCTTGAAGTAGCGTGGCACAAAGTTGTTTATAATGATAGCTCGGTATTTATGTTAAAACTTTAACTGTATATAAAGTTCGATACATTTCAACGTAGGTAGCTTTACGAGTTTTTATGAATTTTCAAAAATTGTTTAATGGTTCTAAAGTGTATCAAGAAATATGTTTTTCTTCCTATAATTCCGATTCTTGAACATACCAACAAATATTATATACACTGAAGTCAGTCACTGCCATGAATCCGAAATGGTTCCATTAACAAAGAAATTATAGGATTTTCCTGATTGAACCCATAACCAATCATTTTCGATATTGTCTACATTCTTCTCTACTAGACTATTAATTATCTACGCGATGTAGACAATACGGCACAACACTGATGTTCTTTATTCGGATTAACGTTAGAGGCGAGCGTTAGAGCGCGAGCGTTAGAGGAACTTTGGAAGAAGGAAGGTTTTGTACCCGAGTTTGGATTACAAAAACAAGTTTCTCACACAAGAATATCAGGAATTTATGGAATAAGACATACTTCAGCCTCTCAGACATTTTGCCACTTTACCATAAGGTTATTTTCCTAGTGAACATCTATCACCTCAATTGACGACAGTTAACCCAATTTGTTATTAATCCATTTTGATGTCCAAAAAGGCTACAGCATTCTTGTTCTTTCGAACCTATTAATTCTACTGAGATTCTGCATGAAACCAAGCAGATACAAATCTAAAGGTTTAGACTAAATGGATAAAATTACTGTTTTAAGAACTGCTCCTGGTTTCTAGTCGATGTATTGAAATTCTTATTTAGCCTGAGCATAGAGCCTGGTGAATTTCCAGATATTTTAAAAATAACTATTGTGATTCCAATTTCGCTTTTGAGCACATTCTCAAAATTTTTTGAGAAATTAATCATAAACAGGCTTATTCTGTATCTCAGTTAAATCAATTTTTTGCGTGGTAACCAGTTTGGTTTTACTACGGGGAAATCGACAGAAGAAGCTCTTTTGCACTTTTTAAGCTAAATGCAACCATTAACAACTTGCAGAAACGCACTGCGTTGTTTGTCGATGTCTCTATGGTATTCGACACAGTAGACCACCGTATACTGATATAAAAACTATCACATATAGACATAACAAATTTACGTTTGGTTTGAGAGTTATTTGCGGAATTGTCGCCAGATCATTAAAATAAAAAACACAGTATGTAGTTCAAGTCTTATAAATAGTGGAGCCACCGTTATTTTCCATATATGTATTCTAATTCAATTTCCGAAATTGACATTGTTGGACTCGCTACAGCTTTTGCTGCTGATCTGACGTTAACCTACGTATTAGTAAATGGTTTTATGTAAGGTAAATATAGGAAGGGAGGTGATGTAGGGCCGAAGTCGGCCCATCGGAAGTGACAGCTTCCATAGCATCATTTTCGAATTTTGCAAGTACGTTTGTACGTTTCCTTTTTTTGTAAATGTATTGAAAAGTATTTAGCATTTAAAAGAAAGAACGATTAGAAACAAAAAGATTATAAATTACATTTCAACCAAAATTAGTTCTGAAAATGTTTTATATTTTAGCGGAAATGACGAGTTTGGATAAAAAAAATTGACTACGCGGATTGAATATTTGGAATACAAGTTCCTTTTAAAACTTATTCCATTAAATTGGAGATTCTTGTGAATTTGGTGGAAATCTATGTACTGCAAATGGCTTTGGGTTAATGGGAGCTTTTTCAATTTTTGCAATGATGTTGAAAAGTTTAGCATTTACAGCAAGGTGTGACCAAATTGGTTTTTAAAATTTGAGAAGGGATAAAGTTTTTTGATTATTAGACAGTTTCCTAGTGTCCACCTACGTTTTTCTTTTACGATAATTAATTTTAATAAAAAGTAACTTTTGCCCATTGATTTAGACTGATTAAGGACAAGACAACCAAAGGACCTCACTAGTTTGCAGTGAAGTTATTATCAAATCAATTAATTTTGGTCGTCTTAGGGTTAGGTTACGTTGGGTTGTAATGTATCTTTTAACATAATCTACATGTCTCGAAACTTTATATCGGCATGGTGTTGAATTACCATCTATCCTAGCATTTTAATTAAATTGTAGCATTGCAAATGTGTTTTTGGTGCAATGCTCATAACCCCTCTAAAAATCTTGCTTTAAATATTGGTATTCTTAAACCGCTACGAATTCTCAGTTTAAGATTTTGATTGTAAACATACAAATTAACTTACCATACATGCAGAGAAATCGTATGCTTAAAATAAGAAACACAGTGTCACACTTACCTGAAAAGAAAAATAAATTTATTAATTTTTATTATTTAGTCTAAATTTTATGAAAAGTTATTATTTTGTATAACATCAGCGCGACAACATCGACTCGCTGTTTAATCGCTTAAAATTTTTTTCAGAGTTTATTCTGCACAATTTACCTATGATGGTAACGAAGTAATTAAACATGTAACATTTAATATGATCTTTTACATATGAATAAGCTTCCCAGCATTAATTAAAATTTTAATTCATTAGCCAGCAAGTCTCCTCAGAAAGTGCTTTTATGGTCAAGATGTGTGGGTAACTGCAGCGGGGAAACTTTCAAATTTTATAATGAAATTTTGCATACCGATAAAGCCCAATATGTGCTAATTAGTTCTCACGGGAAAAAATTAGTGCTAGTCCAGGAGCCGAAAAAATGGGAAAAGAAAATTTCAAATTTCGCCTGAAAGACGGCATAACTAAAACCAGATTTCTAGAAAAATACACAAATAATTTAAGCCTAATTTAAAAACTTTCTAAAGGCCGCTTAACTGATGTAATTTGTGCTTATCATAGAAATATAATTTTCATAAATTTGCATTCAAAAATCTGGGAAAACCAAACTAGCCCCTGAAAGATACTATATTAAAACAAAACAGAGGTATATCGTTCAATAATATTTGTGTTGAACAACAAATTAAAGAATAGAAATAAAAAGTTCTAAAGTTCAAGTCATAAGCAATTCAGATAGTATGTTCCTGTCAGGTATGTTCATTGCCATCCGAAAAATATAGTGGCTGAATTTGTGCTAATCTAGAATTGGCCCAATTTCATTGAACAACAACGACCGTTGAATGAACAATTTTCTGACAAAAAGCGTTCAAGAAACCAATGAAGTTGTCACTTCTGATTACTTATTCTTATCAGGTATGTTCATTGCCATTTGAAAAAGCTAGTGGCTGAATTTGTGCTAATCCAGAATTGGCCCAATTCCATTGAACAACAACGACCGTTGAATAAACAACTTTCTAACAAAAAGTTTTCTAGAAACCAATGAAGTTGGTACTTCTGCTTGCATATTCCTATCAGGTATGTTCATTGCCATCAGACGCATATAGTGGCTGTATTTGTGCTAATCCAAAATGGGCCCAATTCCATTGAACAACAACGACCGTTGAATCAGCAATTTTCTAACAAAAAGTGTTCTTGAAACCAATGAAGTTGGCACTTCTGCTTGCATATTCCTATCAGGTATGTTCATTGCCATCAGACGCATATAGTGGCTGTATTTGTGCTAATCCAGAATTGGCCTAATTCCATTGAACAACAACGACCGTTGAATGAATAATTTTCTGACTAAAAGTTTTCTAGAAACCAATGAAGTTGGCACTTCTGATTGCCATCCGAAAAATGTAGTGGCTAAGTTTGTGATAAGCCAGAATTGGCCCAATTCCATTGAACAACAACGACCGTTGAATGAACAATTTTCTAACAATTGTTGATTCAACGCTCGTTGTTGTTCAATGGAATTGGGACAATTCTGGATTAGCACAAATTCAGCCACTTTTCAGGACTTTATGTGGCGAAATTTGAAATTTTATTTTCTCGTTTTTTCGACTCCTGTACTAGCACAAATTCTTTCCCGTGAGAACTAGTTAGCACAAACTAAGCTTATAGTCTGGACAGACTGCAGATTAGTTAAACTGGTTTAGCAAAATTCAATCAAGCACCGTACGAAAAAATTTGAAATTGGTCGTAGTTTATCGAGCTGAATGGAATTTTATTTCTTAGCGTACTTGACTGAATTTTGCTAAACCAGTTTAACTAATCGTCAGTCTGTCCAGGCTATTAATCGGTATTCAAAGTTTAATTTTGAAATTTCAAAGGTTTATCAAATTCTCTCTCGTAATGTGGTTGTAAACATATTAATTTTTTTTTATTTAGTTAACTACGGTATATGTTGCACCTTAATGCATATTGATCTTTGTGGTTTCGTTGTAACCATAAGCAAAGTGGAAACAAAAAATAGTATTGAACAAAGGGTTTGTTTAATTCAGTGACCCTCACAAGATCTTTTTGGTTTGGAGTAAACTTAAAGTAAATTTAAAAAAATATGTATTTTTGGTCTATTGAGAGATTGCCGTCCATCAAAATTGAATGTGCTATCGACACTTCATTGATTTTGAAAAAATAACACTGACTGGTGCTCTCGTGGCTATTTGAGCGCCGTTTAAATTCTATTACTACACCTGCGATAAGTATATCTTATATCTCACCTACATAATTTTTCTATCAACCTATATGGCTGTGAAAAAATTACCAAAATTACTCAAAACGGTAACAAAAGTTCTCTTTGGTTTGTTTGAATTTAATGGTGTACACCACTTGGTTTAACAAACGCTAGTCAAATATTCCAGCGATTTAAGAACATATTATTAAATGGTTTAGAATTCGTCTTTGTTTAGGCATCATTCTAGTATTTAGTAAGCATGTAAGGGAACACGAAACTCACAGATTATTGATAACAGTGTCTAATTGCGTATGTAAAGTATTTTCAATAGATATTTTCGCCATTAATATTAACATTTCTGACTTGTCTTTGTCTTTCTCAATTAGGCAACAATAACAATTTATTGACAAGTTAAATTAACATAATTTATTCAAAATAGTACACACCTTTGACTCCATAATCTTTTGCTCAAATCAGTAAAATTAACCGACACACTCGGTCAGCATAATTAGTATTACTCGCGCTAGGTTATAACACAATTATTCGAATTTGGTAGGCCACCCTTCCATATCCAAAGAGTAATCGTATATCGTAACTATAGCAATCAGATTCACAAACTGGTCAAAGCAATAGCTAAGACGTTCATCTAGATGTTCACTCAGAATTCCTAAGGAATCACCACAGTTTAGGTGTTTTATTTTGGATTGAAACTGTTTCCCGAACCGACCAATTTTCTAGGTTGTCCTAGAATTTGTACAGCTGACTACTACCCCCAGTCCAATGGGATGGTGGCAGATTCCATACAGTTCTAAAATTCTTTAATAGCGCTTTGTCGTCGAGGAATACATTAAACATTTACCTGCGGAACTCGTATACGAGGATATTTTCTACAATCTCTCCGAGGCGTAATTCTGGGGTGAGTATTTTGGTGTCAGTACATGGTTTACATCGAATTTATTTAGAAAGTTTTTAAATTGCGACGGAACAAAATTGTTCTCTGTTATCTGTAAAAATGGTTTGTGATACAGAAAAATGGAGAATCAATTTCCTGTATTAATGGTTGCAAACACACATCGTTCCCTGGTTTACACGCCTTATAGATTGAACAGATAAGATTTGACAACTCGAACCATTTCTATCCAATAAAATTGAGACGGTTAGAAACCCACCCGTATGTCTGTGGAAGTGGGATCATTATGCACACGTTTAATTTCATCATTTCGCATTGTGGCAGGAATAATCAGTTTCATTCCGTTAGAAATTATGTCATCATAAACCGAACCTGAGTTAATGTTAATGAGAAATTTTCCGTCCTTGCACTTCAAATTGGTCGTATCAGTATAACTTTTCAAGAATTTCATGATCATGGTCTTGGACTCAGTGTCGTTGAAATAAACTGAAGATAAATCGACGCAAATTGGAGCGGTAAAACTATGAGTTCCGAATTCCTAATTATAAGTTTCCCTTTCTTCATCCTGGCTAAACGACTGACGAGATCTCTCTGGAACATGAGTCATTTCAGAGTCGCGTATGTAACGGGTGTTTTTTTAGGAGGTTTGTTTTTCCGATAGATGTCGTTTTATTTTATGACAGTTGTTTTGACAGCTCAAAGTGGCATTTCTACTCAGTATTGTTTGGCAAATCATTATGAATAGGTTAACTCCAGAACAACGTTTTCAAATCGTGGAAATTTATTTTCAAAATCAGTGTTCAATTAAAAATGTTTATAGAGCACTTCGTGAATTTTATGGTGCACATAATCGTCCGTCAGAGACCACCATAAAGAACGTAATTACCAAATTTCGGTCTACATTCACTCTTTTGGATGCCAAGCCACCGACAAGAATGAGAAGAGTTCGTACAGAAGAAAATATTGCTGTCGTTGAGGCCAGTGTCGAAGAAAACGACAATTTATCGATTCGTCGTCGTTCTCAGCAAATTGGACTTTGTCCATCGACTGATGAGGCGCATTTTTGGTTAAATGGATACGTCAACAAACAAAATTGTCGCATTTGGAGCAAAGATAATCCACACGCCGTTCTAGAATTACCAATGCATCCTGATAAATGTACTGTTTGGTGCGGTCTATGGGCTGGTGGGATCATCGGTCCATATTTCTTTAAAAATGAGGAAGGACGACGCGTTACCGTGAATGGAAATCGATTTTGTTGTCAAATCTTGAAGATATGGATATGAATGAAATGTGGTTTCAACAAGATGGTGCCACTTGCCATACAGCACGTGAAACAATCGACTTATTGAAAGAAACTTTCAACGACAACATTATTTCGAGAAATGGTCCGGTGAATTGGCCTCCGCGTTCGTGCGATTTGACGCCACTCGATTACTTTTTGTGGGGATACGTGAAGTCATTGGTTTATGTGGATAAACCTCAATCGATTGACGCTTTGGAAACCAATATTCAACGTGTCATTGCTGACATACGCCCTCAAATGCTTGAAAAAGTGCTGGAAAATTGGACCTCCAGAATGACATTTGTGAAAAATAGTCGTGGTAGCCATATGCCAGAAATTGTGTTTAAATGTTAAATGCCAAAAAATTATCTACCAAATAAAAAAAAATTTTGGTCATTTCATAATTTTATATGTGTTTTATTCAAAAAAAAAATCGGCAACCTCTTAAAAAAACACCCTTTATAAAATGATTCGGGTTCTGCCGGCCTCGCGATGGATGAAGAACTGTTTCGTAAAATCGGCGTGTCGTAATAATAAGATGAGGATGTTGGTGTGGAACTTGGGGAATGTAATTCCACAATGTCTGATGTAACGGAATCTGCACATTAACCCCGTTTTAGTCGACTTCATTCCGATCATTTTTAGCTTGTGCAATATTTCTCGGTTTCTTAACGTAACTTCTGACTTAATTCTGTGGCTGTTATATCGGATTTTAAAATTAAATACCCCGCTAACTGAGTGAGTTTTGGGAAATTCAATGACTTTAACAAGACTACTCTTAATTGTTAAAATAAAGCATCACAAATCCAGCACATCCATTTTCCTATTCGGATCATACATTGCCAAGATATTGCTAGATGTGACACAATTATGCGTCATATGTACCATGTTGCGTGATTTTGCATCATGTTGCGTCATGGTGCTTTAGTTTTGCATTAAATAGATATCGGGCATCAAATTCCATCATATTGCGGAGTGTTGTGCTATGTTGTACCATGCTGGTTGCATTACGGTAACTTGTTGTCAAAATAGTAAAAATTGCGATGATAAGGATTTTCTAATTCCAGCTATAGGAATGGATTGCAATGAGTCCTGATATTCGGAAAATTTAATTAGGGATTTTGGGGGTCGAATGATTTTTTATAAAAATGAGTGCGAGAACGGTGTCGAATGCTAAAGGAGAAAACATGTTCAACCTCAGGGGGATTCGGGTCCCTATTTTTAAAAAAATAGGCTCGAACGAGTTTGAAAAAAAATTAGGTCAAAATTTCGGAAAATTTGTTTAGGGATTATGATGTCTCTTGTTCTTTAATAGAACTAAGTCATTTGTCAATCAGAGGAGATGTAACTCATATGACATAACGAAAATGGAAATTTATTATACATTCTGGCCGTGCCTCTAGAAAATTATCATTTTAAGTTAATCTAAGCCGGTTTAACCTATTGGGATACATCTTTGTATGTTAAACATAGGATTCCAAAATGAGTTCCGATTATGATTCGGAAAAATGAGTTAATCGGATAGAACGAAGACACTTCTCAAACGAATAGTATGAAACACGGTTGGTACTCTAACGAATTTTCTAACAATGTTGAAGGTGCGTGCTCGTGGGGTAAACTGCCATCTCTGGGCGGGATGCCGTACTATAAACCAAAACATAGGAGTGGTTGAAAATCTCCAGTAAATGATAAAAACACACAATTACAACAATTTATTGTCACTAGAAGTAAATTTTACAACACAGAAGTTACTTAAATATTTGGAAATATTTTTATTAGTCGCAAACTTCATTTGGATAAGAATGGTGGAAATAATATTAGCAGTAAATTGGTCGCAATAAGTAATATTTTTTGAGTGACGCTCAATGCTTCAGGGGCTTTAATTAAAAAGAATAAAACTTCGCACATAATGCAGAAATATGTATTGGCAATAGTCATGCGGCATGACTGAGGTAAGTTAAACCGGAAGGTTAATCGCCTCACCTTGTGATGGACGCAGAACCAGCTACATAAATACCCTAAACCAATTGAAAGTGAAAATCTATTTCACACGTTTTTAGTGCTGTCTTTCAATGCTATTTTTCCATTCGATAATTTTGGATTAATTAGTCAGTCAGTTGCGAGACACCCTGCATATGATGTCATTGTATACATATAATATTGATTTAACAAATATAATATTTTAAATAAATGTATCAAATTTTAAATAAAATTTCAGGTCCATTATTGCTCCCCCACTTGAACACTGACATTTATCCAAAAACATCAATATGTATATCTATACATACATACATACATACATATCAATTAAATGTTGTCAATAAAAAAGCGATTAAAATTTTCGAAACATTTCCCATCAACTGGTTTAATCAGAATAAAATTAATTTTATTACACATTTCATATAAAAATGTACATCTCTCCCCAAAAAGGTAACAGATGTGTGCTCTGCTGCTGTGGGAGTAATAAAATCAGTAACCAAAAATGAACAGATCCAAATCGAAAATAATGAAATCGTTTTAGTTATAATAAAATTGCAAACACCAATAAATTGTGTCGAACGAAAAACTCATTAAATGACTTAATATGATGTACGAGGATGTATTGGGCGTGCGGAAGTGGTGACCGTAAATTTATTGATTACACAGCCACCGTGAATTTTGAACTTGATATTACTTTAATATAAAAATCGTTAAAATTTTGCAGATTTACCATTTGCTATCCCCAGTGTGTGTGTGGTGCAGTGCACACTGAGTGTATGTAGCCTATCTACAGCTCATTCGGTCTTTCAGCCCCTGGAAGAATCTTCATTAAATTACTAGTTTTCATAAATTCGGAGGTGCCTGTAATGTTTGGTCGAAATCAGTTCACCGGAAGTAGGAGCTAACACTCCTGGAAGATTTTTCGTTATTTGCAAATATTTTGAAAAGTTTAAAGTATTTACGATTGTAAATTAAGTTCCAAAAAAACTTGTTCAGATTGTTTGCTTAAATTTTACCGGAAATGGCGAGATTTGATAAAAAAAATTTTGATTCAAATACAATTCAAAATTCGGCATTTCTACAGTTCAAGCTGATTTATTGTTTGGAATCAAATTTTCTAACTTAACCTTTTTCCATTAATGGAGAGATCCTTGCGAAATTTGTGTACCGGAAGTGGTAGCGTCCATGGGAGCATTTTTGGTTGGTTTTCTGAAGTTTAGGAACACAGGGAGGAAGTTGCAGGAATAACGAATTTTGATTATACAAAATAGTTTTACCAAACGTCCGGTAAGTTTATTTTTTCGCTTTAGAAATCAAGTGTGGTGTATTCGAGATCTTTGTCTACATTCGTAGTAAAGGAAAGTCGTGCGTTGGCCACAACATATTCATGAGGGAGTTTTTCTAATTTATGTCCATACATTTTTCAATCCACAAGGAAGTCGTTGCTAGAACCAAAAAAGTAAAATTCAATTTTATGTAATTTGGTGGAATTTCGTCCGAAAGTCAAGTTTCTCCTACTTTATAAATGTTTGAATGCTAAACGAAAGCGAAGCAATCGTAGTTCCAATTTACTAAGAAAGCTTTAGTGTCCTGCATTCTTAAGCCATTTGTACTGTAAATGAAAGCTATTCATCTCTTATAGTCAATATGATTTTCTACTCGGTCGATCTACGAATACCAATGAAATAGTCCCATTACCCACTCTGCACACCATAGATACACTGAAATTAGGATCCTCTCATAACAGATGTTGGCAAAGTGTTTGATAGGGCCCCAGAAAATATTATTTATTTACTCTAAACATCTTAGATTTCCTACCACAAGTACTTCCCACTCTTTACTCTTAGGGAAATTGTTGAGTCCATTTTTTTACTTCCACTCTCGTATACGCCGAAAAATTATTTTGTTTAACAAATTTCAGCTCACACGAATTCTAATATTTTACAGATCGATCTAAATAATCTTTCAACTTTGTGACAAACAAACAATTAAACGTTTATTAAAAGGCCGAAAAGCAGAGACGTACTAAGGTGGCATGCGTTAAAGTTCAGAATGAGACGAGACAGAGAAATTGTCAGAAAAAAATGGGCTAATTGTGGAGATCGAACCGTAGGAGAAAGTAACATCATGAGCGGCAAAGATAAATGGGCGTGAGATCTATAGCAAATTTCGACGTTGTCGAACTGATCGCAAACTGTTTAGAAGGTTAGTGATAAAGTGTATCAAATACAAAGAAACTTCAGAGGTACACAAACATACACAAAATAACACTTTGTGGTGCAGTGGTTGACATGTACACCACCAAGTATTACCATCCCAAAAATCCCGGCATCGAGTCCAGTCGGAATCCATAACTTGATTGAGTAACTATTATTTTAGTTATGCGATGATGTTACCGGATCAAGTATTCCTCCCATACTGGTTGGGGGTTGGATTTTTGAATAGAAAAATGAATGGGTTTCCATATGAAGAAGAACATGGAAATAAGAAAAGCAATTAGAAGCAAAGCAAGAATCAACAGCGGCGTTAATCATCTTAAAAACAGCTATATGCAAGTAATTTACAATTACAATAAGCACTCATTACCAGATATAACAAATAAAATAACCTCGCACATCAATAGTCAAGTATATAAACGCGAGCAGTATGAACAGTGTTAGTTAATAAGTAAAAAGTGAACAGTAAAAGTGAAATAGTGATTTGATTAAGAAGTTATAAGTGATGGCACAAAACAATTTGTATCTTAACGCTTAGTATTTTATTTGCAAAATCTGAAATTCGTAACATTATTTTAAGAAAGATAAAAATACCAAATGTTGATGCCTCCGGATAGCGTGAAGTTTTTAACAAACTAACAAAAAACCTTATAACAGCTAAGGCTCTAATTGTAGAATAGGGACACTTTTTAAAAAATTCCTAAAAGAAAGGATGGGTTCCAGAATCTGAGAAAATGTAATGTCCTTCATATAAACGCTACCCTCGGTAGGCAAACCGATGGTAGATTTTACAAAATATTTAGAACTAGACTAAAATTTGTGTAAGGGATGTTTGGGGGCCAATCACAGGTCATCGTAGGAATTGCTCCTTGAATATGAGTATGTCATTACATTGTTTTGCATTTTTTTTCCCTCTTATTAATGCTGCCCCCCAATAGGATGGTGGATTTTACAAAATAGGACCACACTAAAATTTGTGTAGGTGATTTTTGGGGAATGGCATTATTATAGGGGGGACTAAATTTGACTTGTTAAGTGCATATCAATGTTAAGGTTTACTCAGAATCAGACAGTAATCCCTGAGACGGCCTGTTATTGGTCCCCAAACATCCCCTACACATATTTTAGGTTAGTCTTATCTTGTAAAATCCACCACCAGTTTATTGAGGGGCCATTAATATGATAGCCCTTTCATTTACGTACTAAATGTACAACAATGTGGTGGCATACTCAGAATCAGGAAGTAATTCCTACGACGTAATCTCCTACAGAAATTTTGTTAAATCTACGACTGGTTTAAGCGTTATTATGAGATTTTTTTAAATTCGTACCATAATAATTATATGCAAGATAAATAACTTAAAACATAATACAATTAGGCTGGTAGTTTGCAACAAAAATATCCTTAATTTAAAATGTCAAATTTTCTTATTGGATTTTGCTAACAGTGTAATCCTCATAACAACACTTTTTCATGAAGATATAGGTTGCAGTTCGAATTAGACTTGAGCCTAAGAGTTACATTAGCTCAGTGAATACCGTCTGCCCTGATCGATGGATTTTTGCTGCGGAAATGTCTTTGATTCAGAACACTTATGGCCTGAAACGATCGACACAGATAAAAAAGTATGTGTATCCAATAGACGTGGTAGTATCCTTGTCCTTTATAAACTATATGTCGCTTATTAATTGCCTTGGATTGGTAATTGGCTCCACATTAGATGAAATTTCTCTAGTCAGTTTGTGGTTGGTGAAGATAGGGAAATTCCTTTCTTTCGAATGCTGAATACTTCTTTTCAACATTCGATAATCCGAAAACATCTGGGGTGTTCACAAATTCTCTTGTGCAAATGCTGTACAGAACTGGTCTACTGGCTACAGCCCTGTTCGATGGAGAATTGTAAAGCTGTATTTGGGATTATTTAAAGCGGACTATATAGATGTGTTTTCGAAATTTTACTTGAGCTGAAGCAACGCGAGTAGGCATTTTCCAAATTCGTGTGAATTTGGTAGTATCTCTGCGAGTTTTAGGATGAACCGGTGGTAGTTGCTTGATGCTTTGTGGGGCTGGGAATACTATTTGGGATCAAGATTTGACCGAGAAAGGCAAAAGTTCTAGTGCCAAACATACCTTTTGGGATGTGTTTTGAGGCGAAAGTCGCATTATTTTCGAAAACTTGCTGTAATTGTAGTTGTTATTGTTTCTCGTGTTTTAATGCTATCAGAATGTTGTAAATATAAACGAAATCGTGATTTCTCAATGTTGGAATATTTGTTCAGCTTTGGGATGTTTGTGCAGCGTTTCTGAGATCAAACGGCATTCGGGTGAATTCAAATCAACCAATGTGTTGTAACTGCTGTGTTATGAACATTCTCGGACACAGTTGGAGTGAAATGATTTGCCATCATGAGGTCGGTTTTCGAGAAAACTGAACATCAATGCTATTGCAGGAAAAATTTTATGCTGCCTTGTGATGGAGTATAACAACTCTCCGGTTTCTTAAAAATGTAAATTTTCCTATTGGCACGATATGGTGTACTATATGTGTGGGAATGGAATATTGGCGCAGGAAAATCAGTAAATATTTAACCGTTTCCATCTTAATTTATTGGGGGCTGATCGCATGCGACTACTCGCACTAGATTATAATTTTCAAATTTAATGTACGATAATACTATTTATGTAGTCTCTTGAATGAGTTGATAATTTGTATGTCAACATTTTACTGCCTAGCGAAATGGTTATAGCAACCCAATAGTATGCTGATGTCAACATAAGGGGTGTCCCAATAATACGTTCAGATTTAAAAACTTAACAAAACAAAAACGGCTTAATATATTTCAAAATTTATTTTTTTGTTTGAAAGTACAAATCTCCTGGTTATTTATGGAAAATGATTTCATTCAAATGGGAGTCGCTGATGAACTTGGCCTACTCCATTCGGTCGGTCCAATTTCTGAGCACATTTTGGATTTTGTGCGGATCTATTTCGGCAATGGTTGCTTCAATATTGGCTTTCAAATGCTTAATTGTTTTTGGATTGTCCGTATAACACTTGTTCTTCACGGCACCCCACAAATAAAAATCCAAAGGCGTCAAATCACAGCTCCTTACCGGCCAATTCATAACCATTTCGACTGATAATGCGGCCATCGAATTTTTGACGCAGTTTTGAAATTGTAACGCCCGATGTGTTACATGGTGCACCATCTTGCTGGAACAAAAGGTCGTCCAAACCAATATCTTTAAAAAATGGCCGCAAAAAACATGTTAGCATGTGGCGGTAGTTGATTCCGTTGACTGTAATGGTCGCACCGGCCTCATCGTCGAAGACATACGGCCCAATCATGTCGCCACGCCACAAGCCGCACCAAACAGTAACACGCAATGGGTGCATTGGCTTCTCCACATATCCTTGTGGATTTTCAGATCCTAAATGTGACAATTTTGTTTGTTTACGGACCCACCGAGATGGAAATGCGCGTCGTCCGAAAAGATGATTTTTTGAGCAAAATCCGAATGGAGTACGCCAAGGCCAGCCGCGGCTCCCGTTTGAATGAAATAATTTTCCATAAATAACCAGGAGGATTGTACTTTGAAACAAAAAAATAAATTTGGAAATATATTTAGCTGTTTATATTACTCTTCTTTGAAGCAACCACTCTGGCAACCACTTTGTCTTCTCGACTCTTTTGCAATCTGTCCGAATTTCTAATCGTTAGTTCTGACTATGGCGCGAATTTTGGAAATGACGTTTTGTTAAATTTTTTCTGGTCTCACTACTGATAATCGTGGTATACGCAACACATTATTGAGACTCTAGACCCTAGCGTTTAGATCACACTCGATACATTTCCCATTCGATCCGTAATATAATGCACGTCAAATCCTTTTCCGCCTTATTTATCGAGTAATTCCACTGTTTTAACCGAAGATTGCGCAATACACTTTTGTATCAGAATGACACCAATGTTGCCAGGATAATCACAAAGATGGAAGTGTAACCGCTTACAAGAATGATATGAATTGACGTTTGAACAGAACGTATTGAATAGAATTTTCGCTATAATTTTCTGAACTCCCACTAGTACCAATACTTTCAATTGTCTTTCTAACGGGTGTTTTTTTAGGAGGTTTGTTTTTCCGATAGATGTCGTTTTATTTTATGACAGTTGTTTTGACAGCTCAAAGTGGCATTTCTACTCAGTATTGTTTGGCAAATCATTATGAATAGGTTAACTCCAGAACAACGTTTTCAAATCGTGGAAATTTATTTTCAAAATCAGTGTTCAATTAAAAATGTTTATAGAGCACTTCGTGAATTTTATGGTGCACATAATCGTCCGTCAGAGACCACCATAAAGAACGTAATTACCAAATTTCGATCTACATTCACTCTTTTGGATGCCAAGCCACCGACAAGAATGAGAAGAGTTCGTACAGAAGAAAATATTGCTGTCGTTGAGGCCAGTGTCGAAGAAAACGACAATTTATCGATTCGTCGTCGTGCTCAGCAAATTGGACTTTGTCCATCGACTTTATGGAAAATTTTACGTAAAGATTTGGGTTTGGTGCCATACAAAATTCAATTGGTGCAAGAATTAAAGCCACACGACCATCGTTTGCGCCGTGAATTCAGTGATTGGTCGTTAAATCAATTGAACGAAGATCCATTTTTTTACCGTAAAATTCTCTTCAGTGATGAGGCGCATTTTTGGTTAAATGGATACGTCAACAAACAAAATTGTCGCATTTGGAGCAAAGATAATCCACACGCCGTTCTAGAATTACCAATGCATCCTGATAAATGTACTGTTTGGTGCGGTCTATGGGCTGGTGGGATCATCGGTCCATATTTCTTTAAAAATGAGGAAGGACGACGCGTTACCGTGAATGGAAATCGATACAGAACCATGTTAAATGAGTTTTTGTTGTCAAATCTTGAAGATATGGATATGAATGAAATGTGGTTTCAACAAGATGGTGCCACTTGCCATACAGCACGTGAAACAATCGACTTATTGAAAGAAACTTTCAACGACAACATTATTTCGAGAAATGGTCCGGTGAATTGGCCTCCGCGTTCGTGCGATTTGACGCCACTCGATTACTTTTTGTGGGGATACGTGAAGTCATTGGTTTATGTGGATAAACCTCAATCGATTGACGCTTTGGAAACCAATATTCAACGTGTCATTGCTGACATACGCCCTCAAATGCTTGAAAAAGTGCTGGAAAATTGGACCTCCAGAATGACATTTGTGAAAAATAGTCGTGGTAGCCATATGCCAGAAATTGTGTTTAAATGTTAAATGCCAAAAAATTATCTACCAAATAAAAAAAAATTTTGGTCATTTCATAATTTTATATGTGTTTTATTCAAAAAAAAAATCGGCAACCTCTTAAAAAAACACCCTCATACTAAAAATTTTCACTATAATTTTGTCATTTTCTGCAGCCACATAAGTTCTTTTCAGTATCTGGTTAATATCTCAAAAACTTGCACTAGTAATCAACACTTCCGGTTCATTTTATAATAGGGTCTATTAACTAGGGTCATCAGCATGACTACATTTCCAAGTAGTCTCAGGACTACATGGAAAATTTGAGTAATATTTATGGATTACAATTTTCACTATCATTTTATGATTTTCTGCGGCCACATAAGCTCTTCTCAGTATCTGGTTAATATCTCAAAAACTTGCACTAGTAATCAACACTTCCGGTTCTTTTTGTAATAGCTAGGGTTATACTGAGATTACATGAAGAATTTGCGGAAAATTTATGGATTAGAATTTTCACTATAATTTTTTGATTTTCTGCCATATAAGTTCTTCTCTTCAGTTTCTTGGCAATTTCTCAAAAACTCCCACTAGTAACCAATACTTTCGGTTGTTTTTCTAGAAGCTTAGGTTAAACTGAGACTACATGGAAATTCTAATCCACAAATTTTCCCCAAATTTTCCATGTAGTCTCGCTCTATGATCTTAGCTAATAGAAAGACAATTAAAAGTTTTGGTACTAGTGGGAGTTCAGAAAATTATAGTGGAAATTCTAATCAATAAATTTTGTCCGAATTATCCCTGTATGCAATGCAAATTTTACAATTATAAATTAAGAAATAGCCGAGTTCTCTCCAGCTCAAAATCCATTATAATCATGTAGTATCATCATCATTTTCACCAAAAATCAATCTAGAAAACAAATTTTATAAAGATTGGTTATGAAATGATCAAGTTTAGTCAGATGAACAGATCCTAGGAATTTTGTCCAAAACTCACTTTAAAATCCCTAACCAATACTACTATCCAAATTTCATCGTAATTCGTTAAAAAATGGCGGAAAGGCGGAAAATTGTTAAATTCCAAATTTTCTTATACCTAGTTCTTTTGTTTCGGAGAGCAATCAATTTGTCATTTTAAGGATCACTTTTAATATTTCGTCTTCTCAGGACTAGAGTACTAACCACCAAATTGACATTTTCCGGGTTTTGATGGTTTCTTTTGTTTCAAACTGTTCTCTTTCATTTGCGTGTATTAACGTTCTAATCAGACTACTCGTTTTTGAGGAAATTGGTTTTGTGTTTTCCGCTATCCTCCATTTTCAACACCTTTTAGCGACCAAATTATGCTAAATCCTATTTAACACTAACTCTACTTTGTTGTTTTGAAACCTCACAATGATTGTTTAACTATTTCATAATCCAATTACGCTAAATGCTGTTCAACTGAGATGTTTTCTGCAACGAGTATATCTAGCCGTTGATATAGTTTTCGAGTTTTTGATTCGTTGATATTTTTTACTAGTTAGTTTATTTCTCTAACGGTACAAACTAACTAACGGTCCTACTAAAATCTATATAAAAAGGAATTTCAGCTCGAAAAAATTCACTTTACGAGAGAAATTAAACAGAGTCTTCATAAATCACGTGGTTAATATTTTTCGAGTTTTGTGTTTTTAAGTAAAAATGGATGACTGTACAAACAAACCAATCCAAAATAGTGATAAAAGTAGTTCACCTGTACCAGAATTTGATGTTGATCAAATCAGGTAAGTGTCAGAAAATGAGTAATTAAAATTTTACAAAATAATCTTTATTTACGGTTACTTTAGAGCGTTTCATTCACTTGAAAATTTATTGAATGAGCTAGAACAAAATGATAGTTCAATGAATACCGCATGCACCTTAATTCCAGCAACACCTGAAAATAATCCAAATTCGATGAGCCATACAGAGAAACTTATAAGGGAAAATTGAGACTTTGGTTCTAGAGGTATTTTTCAATTCTAAATATTGGGATGTACCTCAAAGTTCTAAGTACCTCAGACGCCTACCCTGAATACCTTCCACATGATTGCCATCTTGCGTAAAGGTAAGAAATTTGTAAAATACTAAATTAGATAATATTATCTTACATGTACCAGGCTGCTCTAAAATATTGACCAGTAAAAGATTTAGGTGTCCTGAAGAATGGAAAAATATGTAAGAACCGCAAAATCTCAGAGAGAGGACGAATTTACTGATAGCTTGGGAATAAATCATAAACGACGAGAAATGAAAATGGGTTGTGGGAAAACTTGTGCATATGGCTGCCATGAAGAATTCAATTTGTTAGAGAGAAAAATTATATTTGATAATTTTTGGTAATTAAGTTCAAAATCCAAAGGCGAATTTTTCGGAAAGCTAGTGTTTAAGGTTCCAGTAGAGCGATCAAGGACCTCTAATAAGAACTCTCGCAGAAAGAATACGTTCATGTACCATTTCCTGGCCGGTAAATTAAAGAAAATCTGCCAATTATTTTTTACCAGTACATTGGATATAAATAAAACGCGAATTCATTACTATTTCGCTCATTTGATAGATCCAAATACCACTACGTCAAAGTCCCCAGCTAAAGGCAGGCACAAGAAGAACGCACTGCCACAAAATAAACTAGATGAAGTTGCAAGTCATATCAGTGGATTTGCAACAATGGAGTCTCATTATTGTCGTTCTTCATCTACCAAAGGAAAATGTACGAATCATATTGCAACGAAATGGATGACCCTGTTAAATTTTGGGCATTCAAGCACATATTTGAAACGAAATTTAATTTGGCGTTCTTTGTTGTGTGCAACAAATGTGAAGAACATAAGATGAAGGTGAACACTGGTGAAATATTGAGTGAAGCAGCACAAAATGATTTTTCGATACATATGCAAAACAAGTTGGCCACAAAAGCAGAAAAAGATGTCGACAGAACAAATTGTGAGCCACATACTCGAATCATTGTCACTGATTAGCAAAACGTTTAAGCATTACCCAAAGCAAATATCAACTGTTTTTATGATAAACAAAAGCTGCTCTGTTTCAATCTCACTGGATACTCCCAGGATAATAGAACTACATATTGTGGTTTCTGGAATGAAACAATGCAAGGACGAGGTGGAAACGATTTAGCGAGTGCTTTTGTGTAGCAGCGATTTTGCAAGCAGTGATGTCAGATTTTCCACAAACGGAAATAATTATTATTTGGACGGTTTCATGCGTTCCGCAGAATTGCAATTCAATTGTGTCTCTAAGCTTTTTAAGTTTGAAGCACACAGGCTTGTCATTTTTCAGTACAATTTTTTTGTCACATATGATATTAAAATACAAAATGAAAATAAATGATTAGGGTAACCATCACCTATTTAATGGCAGTATTGGGCTACCCTTTATCAAAGAACAATTTATGATAAAAGGTTATGATAACATACGAAATAAAAACATAACAATAAAAATATAAAAGGCTAAATAAAATAAAACTAAAATTAAACTTAAACTTCATCAGACTAAAACTCTAAATAGAAAATCGATATTAGGGTGCTCAAAAAACCAAACTTCAAGTACCTGTAGAAATGATTTCGAATTAATTTGTTGTCGAATGCTAAATGGAAGTTGGTTGAATAAGGAAGGGGCAGTTAC
The DNA here is from genome assembly GCA_963691935.1 of Nephrotoma guestfalica. NCBI lineage: Eukaryota > Metazoa > Arthropoda > Insecta > Diptera > Tipulidae > Nephrotoma > Nephrotoma guestfalica. The sequence goes on from OY829913.1 coordinate 254,790,811, forward strand.
CAGGAAATATTTTCTAAAATGTACACTAAAAAATGTGGAACAACAAATAAGAAACGATCATTGTTCCTAATATTGTATCGCACATTTGCTCTCAATAATCGATGCCCACTTCGCAAATAAAATAAACGTAAAACCTTATAAACATATAGATGTTGTAATGGTAAAACTTTGGAACTCAAAAATAATGGCCAAGCAGAAACCCGTGAAGCAACCACCCCAACACGATAACGCATATTCAAGCCTAGAGTTAATGAAAGCATAGCAGAATTTTAACAATACCGATATAGGTGCTACTGGTCTTAACAGATATAAAGTTCGTAACGCATTGCTAAGAGACTTGTTCGACATGTTACTTCCAATTCAGATTACAATCAACAATTACTTCAAGATACTTGAAGCTCTCAACAGTTTCAATGGAAATACACGAGCTGGAGCAATTAGCAGCATTACAAAAACTGAAATGATACGTTAACGGTGAATGTAAACTACTGCTACCCAAACTAAAATGCATAAACTTAGTTTTGTCACTTAAAATTAGGAAAGAAATGGTGGTCAAACCATTTCCTTAAAACTAAAAGATCGGCTGCAATTTTATGGCAAACATCAGTTAGCGAGGACCCACGATAGCATAAGCTCATATCATCTGCAAAGGCAACCATAGAGCCTGCCAAATTTGCACTAAAAATTTAGTTTACGTATATCAGAAATAGAAGTGGCCCAAGACGGAACCTTGAGGAACACCAACGTTTAAGACAAAAGAGCTGCCCATAGTTCCATTCACCTTAACAACATGATTACGATTTGCAAGATACGATTTAAACCAATTATTAATGTTTGCTCTGAAACCAATTTTAGAAAGCTTATTCAGAATTATTTAGCGCAAGATTCAGAATTATTTAGCGATGCATACACGCCATTTAAAAATTCAATTATTGCAGACTCCGTGGAAAGCCCATTGCGAAAATCGACAACAACTTATAACACTATGCTTCTCTAGGAATACAACCATTCTAAATTTAATAATTGTTTCCATTATTTTTAACAGGACTGTCTGTAGAGCAATAGGCCGGTAATTATTTAAGTCGCATCTGGAACCATTTTTATGAAGAGGTAGCACAACTGCTGATTTAAAAATTTCAGGAACAATACCGGTTCTAAAACAACAATTAAAAATATGACGTAAAGAAGCACATATAAGGCCAACGGAACTTTTAATTAAGTAATTGCTACAACCGAATATATTGTAAGAGTTTCTTGATTTCAAAGAAGCAATGGCTTTAGAAACTTCAAGATCGTCAATTGAATGAAAAAAAAAGATTGCTCAACATAATCGCCGTCAGACTCCATAGAATTCCTATTATTTAATGTAAGACTAGACTTCAAATTTGACGCATTACTTCCAAAATAATTGCTGAACTCATTGGCCATATCAGACGCATCAGTTAAAAGATCATTATTAGACGAATTAATAGAATTAATGAGCTTAATCTTTGACGAATTATTACTTAAAATGTCATTGATAGTACGCCACATAAGTTTGGAGTCACCGAAACAGTTATCAAACCTATTTTTGTAATATTTCTTGATTACTTTTTGACAATAGGCTGTAGCATATTGCTGGAAACGTTGATTGGTTCTAACATGTTTCGCTCAGAGATCCATGGTTTAATAGGACAATTACTACGTGATTTTTGTGAGTCTAGGCTAGCTGAAAAAACATCATACGAGCGTTAAAAACACATCATCAGCTGCACACGGATCGTCAAGGGCATAAATAGGAGAGAAATTAGCTGTACTTAACTATTCCAAGAATTTAGATAGAATGATTTTTGGCTGAACAGGTAATCTATCATTGCTTTTCACCTGATAATCTCGATCACAACATGCATCAAGTGATGGTCAGTAATCATATAATTAAAATAATTCAACCTCCACGCGAGAGAATATATTATCACGCAATCTACAAAAGAAGTGATCAATACAAGTAGAAGTAGTATCAGTTACTCTACTTGGATCATTAATAATCGATGCTAGACCAACGGACGACATCATACAAATATAATTATCGGACACGGAAGAGCAAGATAAAATATCAATATTAATGTCACCCAGAACAAAGAGGTTTTTACTGTTTACTGGTTACTGGGTTTTACAGAGAACTTTTACAACATCCGCTGAAACAAGGTTTATATGGTCAACAAAACAATTTAAATTACTTTTATAAAATACCAAAACTCCACCAGCACGATAACTATTGTTACAACAACAAACAAGCTGGTAATCATTTAACTGATAGAATTCCATTTCATCATCATTAATCCAAATTTCACTCATGAAATGACTCAAGATGAGCCAAAAAAGGATTAAAATTTTTCCTTAGACTTCTAATATTCTGATGAACAATTTGAACACCCATACCATCATCCCTGATTAAACTATCTGAAGCCATAATAAATAAAAATTGTTTATGAAATTCATGAAGAAAACTCTTCATGTGAAGTTAATTGAGCAGAAATGTGCCGCTGTATATACGTGTGGTGCTCGTGGTCAAAATTATATTTTATGATTATTAACATTTGTACAGGGTTTTTCAATAAGAGCACTTCAACTTTTTTTTTGAATAAAACACAAACTCTTCGACTTTTGAACTAACTTTTTTTTATTAACGAATTTGAACATATACATTTAAGTATGAAACTTGATTTCTTTTGCATGACCACCGCGTGCACGTTTTACGAAGTCCAATCTTTGAACCCAATTTTCGACCACTCTTTCGCATAAATCGGCCGAAATTCCAGCAATTTCACGATCTATATAGGCTCTGAGCTCTGGCAACGTCGCCGGCTTATTGGCATAGACCAATGACTTCACATAACCCCAAAGAAAATAATCTAGAGGTGTCAAATCACACGAGCGCGGCGGCCACTGGACGGGCCCATTTCGCGAAATAACACGCTCATCGAACTTAGTCTTCAATAACGCGATTGTATCGTGTGCTGTGTGGCATGTGGCCCCGTTCTGTTGAAACCACATGTCGTCCAAGTCCATTCCATTCAATTGCGGCCAAAAAAAACCGTTTATCATATCGCGGTATCGATTTCCATTAACAGTAACGTGGCGATCGTAACGTCGATGAAAAAATATGGCCCAATGACGCCGCCGGCATGTAATCCGCACCAAATAGTGACTTTTTCGGGATGCAACGGTGCCTCATGAATCACGTGTGGGTTGCTTCCTGCCCAGTAACGCATATTTTGCTTGTTGACAAATCCATTTAGCCAAAAGTGAGCCTCATCGCTGAAGATGATTTTTCGGTGAAAATCTGCATCATTTTCGATTTGCTCTTGAGCCCAATTCACGAATCGGCGTCGCTTCAAATGGTCAAACGGCTTTAGTTGTTGTGTCAGCTTGATCTTATACGGATGTAGGCCAAGATCTTTACGTAAAATTCGCCACAATGATGTTACAGAAAGGCCCAATTGTTGCGAACGTCGTGTGAGCGACACATTCGCGTCTTCTTGAACTGAAGCCCTGGCGGCTGCGATGTTTTCAACACTTCGAGCACTTCTTACTCTCGAGGGCACCAGAACATTATGTAGCGAAAACGTAGACTCAAATTTTGCCACTATACGGTCGATTGTCGAACGGGCTGGCTTGTTAAATGGACCGTAAAGTGGCCGTAATGCTCTTAAAGTAGCAGCCACAGAACGATTATTTTGATAAAAAATTTGCACGATTTGCAATCGCTGTTCACGTGTGTAGCGTTCCATGATGAAATGTATACTAATGAAGTTTCCAAATGACAAAAGATTAATGAAAAATATGGCGTCGTTCGCCGTCCCTATCGGAAAAAAGTTGAATATATGTATTTAAATCGGTATATTATTTCGGTAATAAAATGTAAACGAGATTACCATAGACTGACATCCGTTATTAACATGTACAACACGAGACAATGACTGTATGAGTGCAGCAACTATTGATGCAGTTAATTGTATGAAAATAATGTGATTTTAGTCTATCGCTAACTCTTAAATTCGAAACAAATAAAGTCTTTAATAAACAAGAAAAATCTCACCATATTGGTTATCGCCGACGTGATACAATCATTCGAGAAATTAACAAAAGTTTGTAGTGTTAATTAATAACTTAAAAACGGCAAAGTAATTGTGGAATAATATATCAGTTTTTGGCGATATTTTACATGTTAAGTTGTTGTTTCGTATTATAAAAGAACACGCGCTCAGAAAATCAAAATTTTTTTTGACAAATCGTAAACGTTTAATTAGTGGTAAAACGAAATAAAATATTTAAGATATAAAATAATATTTTGCTAAAGCGACCAGTGTAAATTGGGAAAGGAATCTGATACAAACACGAATGACTCAAAAACAACGAAAGAAGAAGGAGATTTGTCTGCCGGAGAAATTTCATCGATATTCGCAAAATTACCTATGCCACGAATTAACGTTAACGATATCGAAAGCTGGTTTTTTTCGCTTGATTTTTGGTTTCCAGCATCTGGGATTATGACCGATAAACTAAAATATCATACCGTGTTAGCAGCTATTGATCCATCAATGCTGTCGCAATTACACGGTGTTATTAACGCAACACCAGAATTCGAAAAATACGATTATACAAAAAAAAAGTTAATCGCACATTTTTCGGAAAGTCAGCAGCGGCGACTAAATCGATTGTTGTCTGAAATGCCGTTGGGTGACCTTAAGCCAAGTCAACTGTTTTATGAAATGCGCAGAGTAGCCGGAAATTCGATTAGTGATTTAGCATTAAAGGGTCTATGGGCTCAACGTTTGCCTGACCATGCACGTGCAGCCGTAGCTGCCTCAGCCGGATCTTATGAAGAGTTCACAAAGATAGCCGATGCTATCGTCGACGTTATGCAGACGCGTACAATTAATTGTGTCGAACCTATAGAGCAGAAACAACAAGCAGGCTAGCAAGATACGGGCTTTCAGGAATTAAAATCTGAGATTGCTCAACTATCAAGGCAAATTGATGAATTACGGTTTCAACGTGGACGATCCCGTACCCATAATACGTATCGCTCGAATTCTCGTTCACGAATTCAAACCCCAGGTGAGCCAAATGAAGAATGCTGGTATCATCAAGAATTCGGACGACAGTCACGTAAATGCCGAAGTCCTTGTCGTCATAAACGGTCCTTTGCGACCAAAACCAAGGCATCACAATGAATCGCACCGCCTGTTGACGCAAGTTTAGCTGAACCCGTTTCTTGTGTCAACATAAGACGATTATCCATTACGGATAAAACATCGGCAATGAAGTTTCTCATCGACACGGGTGCGGATGTATCCGTGGTACCTCCAAACATCAATTAACGTGTATGGCAGAAAACGAATTAAACTCGATCTCAGTTTACGACGCAACTTCGAATGGAAATTTTATATTGCAGATGTCAATACGCCAATTATTGGAGCCGATTTTATTCGAAACTTTGATCTACTCATCGATTTAAAAGGGGGTCGTCTGGTAGATAATATTACAAGATTATCGACAGCTTGTGGCCCATACCAATTTGAAGCAGAGGAAATCAAAACATTAAATTTAAAATCGCCTTTCGCCGATTTATTAACCGAATTCGAAGACATTACCAAAATCGCTACACCACGACCCATAGAGAATTCGGATGTAACACACCGCATCGAAACAACAGGACAACCAACGTTCGCGCGACCCCGAAGATTAGACCCTAAAAAATTTGCCATAGCAAAAGATGAGTTCACTCCATTTGGATTATATGAGTTTGCATACGTGACGTTTGGATTACGAAATGCACCCCAAACATTCCAACGACTGATACACGAAGCTTTAAGAGGGTTGGAGTTTGTATTTCCGTATTTAGATGATATTCTGATTGCCTCGGAAAACATCACAGAACACGAGCAGCATTTACGATTAGTGTTTGAACGACTATGGAAATATCGACTGTCTATCAACGTGGCTAAATGTGAATTTGCCGTAGCTGAACTACAATTCTTAGGACATCTTATTTCAAAAAATGGAATATCACCTCCCCTAGTAAAGTTGATATAATCAAAAACTACCGCAAACCTGTTATGGCAAAGGAGCTGAAAACGTTTTTAGCAATGATCAACTACTATCGGAAGTTTATACCAAATGCTATAAACTCACAAATGGTACTGCATTCAATGATAAAGGGTAACATTAAAAATGATAAGACATTGCTAGACTGGACCAATGAAGCCAACGAAGCTTTCGATAAATGCAAGAACGAACTCGCTACAGCTACTTCTCTGGCTTTTCCGAAAATAAACGCCGACATCTCTCTACACGTAGATGCATCAAATTTTGCCGTCGGAGCTGCATTGCATCAAATCGTATATGGAAATTTTGAGCCATTGGGTTATTTTTCAAAGAAACTGACAGATGCTGGACAAAAATACAGCACATATGATCGGGAGCTCTTGGCAATGTATTTAGGCGTCAAACATTTCCGTTATATGCTAGAGGGAAGAGTATGTCGAATTTACACGGATCACAAACCACTTGTCTTCGCTTATCAACAAAATTTGGAAAAAGATTTGCCTCGCCAAATTCGTCACTTGGACTTCATTAGCCAATTCACAACTGATATTCGTCATATCAGGGGCAAGAAAAATGTAACAGCTGATCTTCTATCGAGGATTCAGCAAATCGAATTACTTGACTATGAACAAATATCTAAAGAACAGGAAACGGACGATGAATTTATCCAAATTCTTCAAAATAGTTCCACTTCATTAATATTCAAACAATTTTCTATTCCAGGTGGCAATCGGACGCTCTGGTGCGATACATCAACTACTAAAATTCGACCGTATATACCACGGAAATATCGCCACCAAATCATGGCATCAATCCATCAACTGTCACATGCCGGCATCAAAACAACTATAAAGCTGGTAACAGAAAGATTTGTATGGCTAAATATACGAAAGGATGTAACACAATTCGTACGAGACTGTATTCAGTGTCAACGCTAAAAAATAAACCGTCATAATAAAACAAAAGTAAGTCAATAGAAACCGCCAGATCGACGATTCAGTCATATAAACGTTGATATCATCGGTCGGTTGCCCTTACAACATGGTTACCGATATTGTTTGACAATTATCGACCGTTTTACCCGCTGGCCGGAAGCAGTTCCATTATGTGACATGTCAGCTGAAACAGTCGCAAGAGAGTTGTTGAGTGGATGGATAGCCCGATTTGGTTGTGCAGAATATATAACAACCGATCAGGGACCACAATTTGAGAGTTACCTAATGAGAGAAATTTATAAAACCATTGGAATGGATAGAATTCGAACTACACCGTACCATCCGCAATCAAATGGATTGATTGAAAGATGGCATAGGACGATTAAATCTTCAATAATCGCTGCAGGGCCATACAATTGGGTTGACAAGTTATCCTTAATATTATTAGGCCTTCGAGTGTCGTTTAAAAAAGACTTACTAACAACGTCAGCCGAGTTGGTGTATGGAACAACGTTACGTATACCCGGGGAGTTCTATGATATAAACAAATCGCCTGAAAGTCAATATGAGGTGGTTAAAAATTTGCGCGAGTCAATGGCAAATGTAAGTCCTAACAACACATCGTTTCATACTAGGCCAGCTTCTTATATCAATAAGGAATTAAGTTCATGCACTCATGTCTTCGTACGCACGGACTTAATCAGAGCTACTGTATCGCCACCCTACGAGTGACCGTTCCAGGTATTAAAAAGACAGCATAAATATTACACGATTCAGATGAATAATCTCTTATTTTCCGCTACTTATACAGCATATCATAAGGACCAATTTTAGTATCGTGAGTCGCTTACGATGAGTATGAATTTTGGGAATTTTTGTGAGAGAATCCTATACATTTTTTTATTTTGCATTTACACGAGCTCTATAAGAACTGATAAGGGAGATGTTGATTGACAAATTTTAAGTGGTCGCCTAGAGGTAGAAAATTTTGATACAAGGAGTTCTCAACCAGAACCTGGTTGTTTCCAAATAAGCGATCAAGGAGTTTCGAGAGGAGTTTTTGGAAAAATTTTGATAGTATATGTGATAGAGGTCTTTGAGAACCAGGCATAATTGCACTGATCTTTTTTAAGTTTCCAGCTGTTCCAGCAACATGTTGAGTAAAATCACGGCCAACATTACGAAAAGTTGCACAGCTGAGTTAAATTTGCAAAAGTATAACGGATTTAAGCAAACGGATCGAATTTTTTGGTCGCAAGTGTATTTTTTGTACATAAACAGAAGAAGTTCCTCCACGAAAACTTTTATTTAAAAGATATTGATTTTTTTAAAATATTTTTTACAACTTTTTGTTTTTTTTGTTATCTCGAGAATCTAAATTTGTAATAAGAACGAAAGAACGAAAATACATAATTAAAAATTTAATGCATTGTTTTGTGTTATTATTATTTTAAATTACAAATCTCTCGAAAATCACGAACTTCAATTTTGTGTATTGTGTAGTACGTAGACGTTAACGATGAAATTTTAATTTTTGTTGAAAGGACGCAAAATTGATTGGATTCTGTTTAACGCACAAAACAATGGTTTTTGCTATTCTATTCAATTTTAATTAAAATGAAATTATTAATTCGATACACAAGTTGTGTAAATAGTTTTTAACAATACAACATTTTACAATAACAATGACAGTTTACCGAAAATCTGCTGAATTCGATTTGTGTATAGATTATGCCAAATAATCAATACAAACTAAATACTTACAAAAACTGCAATTTTAATTTTTAAAATCAATATTTTACTTTCTTCTGCATATCGTGTGTGTCTTTCCACTCAACAATTTTCTAAACTTCATGTTGTGAAAAATTGTAACAATACGGTATTCAATGTACTTAAAAATTTATGTGATTTTGATATTTTTATAAATATTTTCATAACAATAGACGAATGTGTTTATATTCAAAAATTATTTATTTTCATTAATAATTTAAAATAACGAAAGTTGCTTGCCTTAATCGTACCCGTGCCATTGTTGTTCGAGTAAAAGAATAATAAAAAATAATTAATCTTATTATTTGTACACCGTTTACAGGGTGTTCCTTTAATGTACTAACGTTTCGGTTAAACATATTACATTTTCTTATTCACCCTGTAAAATAAACACTTCATTGTTTATGTACTGTACGAGTATTATGCACTTTGCTTTTTCATAACACAATAAACAACAAAGTATTTGAAAAACTGAAACTGCATGCAATGTTAATAGCTTTTCAAGAATTTTTGCCAACCGTAAACCAACCATGTGTACATACACTTATGGTGTATGTTTTGTTGCCTACATAAAATATAGATTTTAGTTTTTTTTTTCAGCGAAACATGTCAATTTCGTATAAATAATTAATGGTCTTTTATGTATGTAAAACAGCAACATAGTAATTGGCACGTATTAAATGGTTTTTAGTTGAGTATAGTAGTAAATTTGTTGGAAATCAGTTAATTAGAGTGTATTTTCGAAAATGTCTAGGAAATTAACAGCCGGTTTAATCTATATTGACACTAGATTCTTGTTAAAACATGTAGTGTAATTATTCGTTTATAATGTTATTAACAAGATTTAGTTTTACCGACCAAATGGCATAGTGGTTAAAGCTTTGGTGTTTGGATCGGGAGGTACCGGGTTCGAATCCCGATAGAGGCAGGATGCAAAGGGAATTACGAACAAATTACGATTTGTGATGAAAAGGAACACATTTATGACCCCCTGTCGGAGTGCAAAACTCATGGGCCGACGCATCTTCCATGCCAGTATAAGCTGGCATGGAGCTATGCAATGTGCAGATGAAATGGGATCGAATTGGCCGATACAGGCGTAAAAGTAAGGACGTAAATAAGCAAACCGCGAAAGCGTTGGGAGAGCCTTGGCCCCAGAACAGAGATAGCAGCGATAAAAAAAAGATTTAGTTTTCGTGCAATAAACTTCTATTTTCTACATGTGTAGACAATGTATGTCGAAAATTAAAAAAATGGCGTCGACAATGTAGACCGGAGTTAAAGTTTTCAACATTTATCAAAAGTGTAGCTACACAAAGTAACAAAAAACAAAAATGTAGATACACAATTTAACAAAAAGTGTAGAATTACATAAAGAAATTATGGCAGGGTTGAATTTGTTATTTATTATTATTAATCCAATCTTGCCTAATCTAATCTAATCCAAACCGCGGCATATCACTGCGACCTTCGAGATTTTGTTTTGTTTAGTGTAAATGTAAATAATAATGTAAAATATGTAAACATGGCCTTGTGGAGTTATTAACACAAAATTCTAGATATGACACCACTAATCTGAGTATGCTGGTATTAAAATGCCAGTACACTCAGATTTGTGGTGGTATCTCTAGAATTAAGTGTTACTGGCATTTAAACATTACTGGCATTGTAAACACCCACAAGACCCGGTTTATACTTTTTATATTATTATTTGCATTTACACTAAACAAAAAAAAAAAAATCTCCGAAGGTTGCAGTGATATGTTGCATACCACTAAAAGTTGTAGAGTGTCCCCGAAATGCCAGTATATTCAGATTTGTGGTGTCATCTCTAGAATTAAGTGTTAGTAATCCTTAAACATCCCGTGGCGAGCTGCAGCTATCGGCAGGGTCACAGGTGGTGGATGTGGACGGCCTACGATAGGTAGGTTAGCGGTGAATTAAATAAGCCGCCCCAACCCCAGTTCTACTGGGAGGAGGGTCTCAGGGAACTGGGGAGTGGTTAACCTCTGTTCACTAAATTCTGAGTGTCTATGATACCCAGTATGGAAGGGCGAACTGATAGGACCAAAAACCATCGACTACTAACCATGGCGAACTGAGCATCGCGTCTCCCTGCGCTCTCGAGTCCCCCAGGTAGTGAGTGGGAACCTTATAAACCGGTCATCGCTTGAATGGAATGGGTTCCATTGGTTTGGGATATCCATATGAATGGCTGAATAGGGTGGGGGGTGAATGTTAGAGGGGGAGCGAGGGGAGAGGTTGCAGGGGCGCCGACGTGCTCGGTGAGCCAATGGGCCGGATTAAGGTATCATGCGACCCGTGCTGATGATCGACTAGGCTGGGACACATTTAAGCCCAGGCGTGAACGGAGCCCTTTGGATACCAGGCTACCTCCAGTTGTATTTAGGTTTACCTGCGTATGCGGATCTCTGCACAGATGAACCTGAATTTCTCCGATACTCGTGGGAATATGAAAGACAGAGAAAAAATAAATATAAATGGGCCGGGATTCTCCAAAAACCGGAAAGTACAAAGAAGGAGAGTAACTCTAACCATAAAGGTGGGACTCCCTCGTCAGTGGCAAGAGAAAGCGACACCACGGCATCGAAGCCAGGAGGAAGCGCGACCACGAAATAAAATAGTGGAGGATTGAAAGAGATCCCTCCGGCGAAGCAACGGTACAGGGAAAGACGGTTGGCGTATATAATTTTAGAGAAACTGGCCGCGTCCCCTGAGGGGCAGCTTACAGTAGAACATAAAGAATCTGTGGCATGGGCTGAGAAAACTGACGGCTGCGATAGCTTGGAAAGGGTCCTTGGGTCTAAAAGACAGAGGTTATAGGATGAGCTTGAAGCGGGTGACAGTAAGCGAAGCAAGGTGCCAACAGACATGATGTCGAGTGCTCCTAAGGATCAAAAACCGAAGCTATTCAGTCAGATCCTAAAGGAGCACGTGCTGGTGCTAGCCCTCATTGACAGAAGTCAGGAAGATGGGAGCATCTCGCCGGGAAAGTGGAATGTGGTGTATAATGCACTAAACTCCATATTTTTGAGGGTCCTGAGAAAAAATTCGGGATCCCTGTATGCTTCTGCGGGATGCATGCTCAGCAATAGGGCAGTGACCAAAGTAGGCGAGGTGTGGCAGGGTGCGAGGCTTGAGGCAGTTCGCAAAGGGAAAACCCGAGCAAGCCGAGGACACGCGTCTGGCTACCAATCGAGCCGGACAAGCCAGAGGAGATCCTTGAGATCGAGATTCGGGCTAGTAATCCTGATCTTCCAACGGAAGATTGGAGTATTGTAAAGCAGGAGGAAGCTAAGGGAGGCATTGGATTGGCAATCATATTGATCAATAAAGAATCCCGGGCTTCCCTTGCAAAATCAAAGGGAGTGATCAACGTCGCGTTCGATGAGGTCGATATGGGCGCGGAAGACCAGCGTCGAACTGTGGACGAGAGGCGGATTGCGTCTAAAGCAACGAGCCATCTGCTACTATCCCGATGCAGGGAGTGCAAAAAGAGGTGGGTAAGCCAGATCTCAATGATTAATATTATACAAAGAAATCTGCATCACACGAAAGCTGTCTCGGCAATTTTCGTTCTCAGACTGACTAAGTCATATGAGGACTTGGTGTTAATACAAAAATCTTGTTTTAACAAAAAGAGGATCTGTGGCCTCAGAATGAAGGGGTGTAAATTATTATACTCAAGTAACTCTGAGAAGATCAGATCGTGTATTTTAGTGAAAAATAATTTTAATATTTTTCTTTTTCCTCCATTTAGCAGCGGGGATGTTACAGCGGTGAGCGTTGAGGTTGACTGAATTATGGCTAGCCTCAGCCTATATGGATCGCGAGAAGGAGGTTCCGCCTTCCGCAAGGAAGTTTTAGATGTGACCTTTGCATCAGAAACAATTTTTCATATGATCAAGGGGTGGAGAGTGGCGAGGGAGCACTCCTTCTCTGATCAACGATATGTAACATATAACTTCAACGTGAAACCTGTTATCCAGAAAGCCTTCAGGAATTCAAGAGGGACAAACTGGAACAAATATGGGAGGGGGGGAGAGGTGTTGGAGGGATTATGGCCGTTGGAGGTCCCTGAACTTCCGGCGATGGTATAAGAATTATATTGCATGGTTGATATTGTCACAAAGACACGCAAAAACCAACAAGGTGGACGACGGAGTTGGGAATCTATCGGAAGGCGTGTAGGACAGTCTTTAATAAAACCAAGAACACATGGGAGGTTTTTGAATAGGACTCTTATAAGGAGGATCTAAGGAAGTACAAACAAAGAGTTGAGGAAGGTACAAAGGGGGTCTTGGAGAATCTTCTGTTGTAGAATGGAGGAGGTCTCTGAGACTTCTCACCATAGGAAAATTCTATCTACTAATCCAGCCAGTCCTACTTATTTAATTAGACCGGACGGGTCATGGACAGCTTCAAGTGCGAAATCATTGGAGCTTCTCGTGGATACCCATTTTTCGGGAAGCTCGATGACACGATGGAGCCTGGAGTTCATCGCATTGTGGACGGGGAAGCAATAATTTTGTATGGTAGCATTTCTAGACATAGAAGGGTGCCTTTAATAATGTAAAAACGGAGGCGATCATGGAAGGATTATCATTTTTGATGGTGGACTACATTATAAGTAGGTTGATAAACCAGATGCTGGTAAGCAGGATTATTACCTCGGAACTGGGGGAGTCCAACATTAAACGGCAGGTGATTAGAGGAACCCCACAGGGAGGTGAATGTCCCTCTTTCTTTGGAGTGTAGTGACGGATAGAGAGGGGACAGGGGTGGTAGTATATGCGTATGCAAATGATGTAGCGATAGCTGTCTTAGGCAAATATCTGGATACGATTAGGGATGTTATGCAGAATGCACTCCTGATCGTTACGAAATGAGCCAGCAAATGTGGATTAGGGGTCAACCCTTCCAAGACGGAACTGGTACTACTTACTAAGAAATATAAAATTCCGCTAGTTAACCCTCCTACCATGAACGGCATGAGACTGGCTTTTACTGATAAAGCGAGATTTTCGGCCATAATCTTGGGCAATTGGCTGGAAGCCTAACATTATGGAAAGGGTGAATAAGACTTATGTAGCCATTTACTCGTGTAGGAACGCCATAGATAAGAGATGGGGTTTGAATGGCTTTATACCGCAGTGGTAAGACCAGTGCTGATATACGGGGTGGGCGTGTAGTGGCCAGTTCTGGATAAGGTAACATATATAGGGATGATATGGAGAAGGTGCAAATAACAGCCAGCATACTTATAAGCGAGGCGCTTAGTACAAGACCTACACGTGCTTTAGATGTTATGTTCACCTTATTCCAATCGATTTTTTTGGTTATCAGATGGCAGCCAATGTGGCTACGAGGCTCTCAGCTGTCTCTCGGTGGAAGTGTCTTCAGGCGGGGCACTAGATTGTATTAAACCAACGTTGTGCTTCGATAAAGGTTTCAGGACCATCTGTCATTCGAGGTAATCCTAGAGGAACGGATCAATACTGGAAACCGAGGCAGTGCAATTTTTCAAGGATGGAGTCTTTTGTGGGAAGCTTAATGTTATTATATTTGTTCGTCCCTCTGACCTCTGCATCGTGTACCAGACTGAAGTGGTGGCGATCGGGGAAGTCGTGACATTGTTGAAGCATTACGTGGTATCCGTGAGAGATATCGCAATTTATATGGACAGTCAGGCGGTGCTCAGGTCACTAGAGGTGGTTTGTCTGAAGTTACGGGTGGCGCTGAATTGCCGATCATCTCTTAATGAAATGAGCGAATATTTCAGAATCCAGATATGCTAGATCCCTGGTCATTCGGGCGTCACGGGAAACTGCAGGGCAGACGAACTAACTAGGTTCGGTACAAATCTCCAGATGCAGGTCTGGACAGAGCTATTGCAGCGCTCAAATTGGAGCTCAGTAAAAAGGCAATCGCCTCGACAAATGAGAGGTGGAGCAACACTCTCACGTGCATGGTAGCAAAACAGTTTTGGCCAAAACTGGACATGCGGCACTCTAAGGCACTAGTATCTCTGAGAAAACGAGAGGTAGGATTGGTCGTAGGGATATTGACGCAGGACACTGCCTTTTTGGGGAATATGCGAGAAGGCTGGGTCTACAGACGAATGACTTTTGTTGAAGTTGTATGGACGAAGAGGAGGAAAAGACTTTAGATCACTTCTTATGCTCGTGTCCCGCACTATCAGACAGAAGGCATGGGTACGGACAGCCTTTTATAACTCGCGGACTGTAGAGTGCGAGATATTTTACGCTACATAAGTAGCTCTGGATGGTTTCAACGGAAGCAAAGAGGAGATAGGATCCTGTGGTATCACAATGGGCCACTATTGGTCTAAGTGTACGATAGCAGCCAATATAAACCCTAACCGAACCTACTGTTTTAGAAATACTTCAATTTTTGAAAGCCGTTCTGCTGGCACCTGTTGATTTTCTTAGTTAAGAATCCACTGTTTTCTTGAAGTCGCAGTAAATAAACTTTTTTTTGTATTGTGCTGTTATACACTATAACTCATGCTTGGAAAATTTGCTTGGAAACATAAATACTTATAATTTACCCAGACCTGCCGCAAACAAAACTCGTATCAACATGAAACACTAAAAAGAAAACAGGCTTACCTTAATACGCTAAGTCTGGTCATCTTCTTCATCACGGTTTTACGCTACTTTAAAACTTTAATTTCATTTATAGTTTCACTACACTATGAAAATTGTCACTGCGCTACAAACACAAACACAACACACGTCTCGCATCCATATTGAATCATTTTCACGTAATGCGGATCACTTTTACACTTCAAAAATAAATTAAAACAAATTAAAATATTGCGACGCACAACACAACCCGACTTTCAAAAATACTAACTTTACTGCGGCAGGTAAACTTATGGCCCGTTATCTTAAAATTTCGAACGTAACGTCGTAGTATAATTAGTAGGTTGCAGCGTGAAAGTGGAAACATGAATTTCAGTTATTAGTGTCCTGTATACAATTTTTATTTTAAAGTTATACCAACAATTTACACTGTTAAAATTAAAAAAAATTTTATTTTCATTTGTTTCGTGGTGAAATTAAAACATTTTTAAAATCTGTTCATCTGATCTATGAGATACGTCTCGTAATCTTGGTATCAATTTAAATGTCAAAATGTCAAAATATTTCCTAACGATCGTTCTAGAGATATTTACGGGGTTTCTGTATATATATATATATATATATATATATATATATATATATATATATATATATATATATATATATATATATATATATATATATATATATATATATATATATATATATATATATATATATATATATATATATATATATACCAATTTACCCAATTTACATATCCCCAATAACCGTTAAAACCGAGCAACGTTAAAACCGAACAACCTCTACGCTAAGCATTATTCTAATTTATTTGATTGACCATAGTGAAACGCCATGACAAAGAAAGTTAGTTCTATTGCTTTGAAATGTATCAATCCAGCCTAGCACCCTAGCACCTACATAAGCCTCAATATAACGCATGCCACTCTCCAGGGACCAAATTGGGTTGTAATTTCATTTCTATTTCATTTTTACAATGAGTGAAATTATTCAACAAAGAAGTTCCATTAAATTTTGTGTGCGGAATCAATTTTGTGTGCGGAATCAATTTTGTGGTTCCGAAACTTTCAGAATATTGCAAAAGGCCTTCGGTGATAATTGTATGTCACGAGCAAGTGTTTTTGGTTCGTACAAATTGTTCAAAGAGGGTCGAGAACGTGTTGACGACGAACCACGGCTAGGACGGCCATCAACACCGTATTCGCCTGATTTAGCTATGTGTGACTTCTGGCTGTTCAGCAAACTCAAATGACCGCTCTGGGGAAACCGTTGTTAGTCAATTAAAGACATTAGACGTGAATCGCTACGCGCATTGGAGGCTATTCCGGAAATTGACTTTAACAACTGTTTGGAGGATTGGAAAAAACGTTGACGCAAGTGTATTGAGACTGGGGGGGATTACTTTGAGGGGCACGAAATAGATATGGAGAAATAAATAAGGAATTTTAAAATTATCAACAAAGTCTTACTATTTCTTGCCAGTATTATGTGGCGTGTTCCCGAGTTGGTAAACTATTCTCACTCTTCGTTTACGCTCCAGAGCAGAATACAAAAAAGGTTGTGTATCATGCAGCCTTAAATTGAATACAATCAGTGATCTATTTTTTTTAGATTTCAATAAAACAATTTTTTAATTTTCGCCAATTATTGGACTGAACGAAGTCCATTGGGCCAGCTTTCCCTATAAATATAGGATAATGAATTCAATTAAATTCGAAAAGTGTTTCATTCAATCTACATATAATTGAAATTATATTGTTGCGTCATCTGTTAATTATCGATAACTTTCGATCAAAAAAGTAGTTTCGGGTGGAATCATGAATGCCCGAATTTAATTCAATCAAAAAATATATTTTGGGCAGGGCCAGCTAGTTAGGTTATAAATTAGACCACTGTAATTGTTTTCGAACCAACTTTGAAAAACAATTTTTACTGGTACGTGTGGTTTTCGTATTTTACATTTCGCAATAAAAATATCAATATTCAATTTGTACTAACACTCAAGTTTGGTACACGTTTTCTTATTTGTATTCAAGTAAAGTTACCTCTCCAGTTTTCCATAAAAATAAACGAAAAAATAATTTTCAAAATGACAAAATCAATCAATCCTAGATAATCAATATCAGATTTAGATGTAAAGTCGTCCAATTTTTTTGTACGTCAGATTTGGGAAAAATCTACCCATAACCCATTACACATTTTTTTATAAAACTTTAACATAGGTAGGGTATCCGTATATCGTATATTTGTAACTACATACCGATTTTTTTATGGTACGTCTGTCGGAAATTGTGATTCGTTTTCCAATTGAATAATAGTTTTATACGTTTATCGATTTTATTTTACGTCCGCAATGAAAATGAAAAATAAATCCAAGAACCTAAATGAATCTATCGAAACTGTCTGCATACTCGTATATTGAACTTTTATTGAAACGTATTCGATGGAAGACTTGTACTAGATCATTAAATCTGGATATCAGAGAAGATGAAAAGCACACAGACAACTCGATTTTGATAATCCAACTCATGCATATTTCTCAATCGCATTTACTTATTTTCATAAAATTAAAATTTTTACGAATGATAATAATCAAAAGACGTTGCTTTCCTTTTATTTGTAAAAATATTTTTTTTTTTTTGCTTCTTAGTTGAAATGTAATCATATCAATATTTTTTGTGTGGAATTGTATAAAACGGAGAGAATATACGAGTATGTTGTACGTCTAAGCGAACATGAAAATTATAGTTTACGCACGTTTAACCCGACAAAAAGGATGAATTAAGGCAAGGCAAAAAATAATGTTAGATTCCAAAACAAATTCGTATACAAGGCGAATTTGGAATTATGTTGGTTTTGTTGTTGTCGTCTTTTTGTATTTTGTTTTATTTCATGTAGATGGTACATATGTTTCGAGGGTTATGGGTAATAGGATCTATGTTTGTGTTGAATTAGATTTCAGTTGAAAAATGTTTCGCAAATGGAATTGCTTAGATTCTAGAAAATAATCACATTGACATATTTTCCCTTATTCAGTAAAATGCTGTAACTTTTATTTTTGTTATGTGTCGTATTCATATGTGTGTAATACAGTAAAATTTTCACTTCAACAAAATAGCTTTAGCATCGTAGAGCTATATACACATAATTTTGCTTTGAGAGCAGTAATTCAACGTATATGGACCAGATTTACTCAAGTTTGAAATTTTAATTGTATTTTAAGCTTTTGTTTGTAGCATAAATAAAATACTGTTGAGGAGCTAGAGACCGGCCCATGATTGGGAGGGAGCTTTTCTGTCATGAATAATCTGATTTATCCTAACACTTATCCTAGCCGTTCTATCAACAAGTTCGCACTCAAAAATGGTGCATATAAGTAGTGTATAAGGCCTGTTGGCTTAGGAAATGCCCTTTCAATCGACACTACAAACATTTCGATGCGATAAAGATGTAAGAAACCTTTTGTTGATGTACAAATTGGCAAATCGATTGCGCAATGTTTAATAAAAAAAATAAAGTAATAAAATTCTAATTTTATCAATTTATTTTATTCGTTCGTGGATGACGACGATAAATAAAAACTTGTTGTTGACAGCTTGGGCGCGTTCAGGACCGCCAACTGTTGGCATCATGATTAGTGAAATCATCGCCAATTTGATTTCAAAATTTCGTAGTACTAAACATTTTCATAACGTTGGCTGTGATTTTACTCAACATGTTCCCAACTGTTGGGTGTCTTGAAAGCGCCCAATGAGAAGAAGTTTATTTTTTAATTTACAATATTAGTTTCATAAAATGTTGTACATTTACTACGGAAGGCTCTCTATATAACAAATGAATTGCCAATAGATGACATTAGGGGTTGCAACAATATTACATTAGTGGTAGTAAACATACTGGTAAGAATGATTACATAATAAATAACATTTATCTTAAATTATTATTGTTGGTGTAGGTAGCTAATTTGTTGTAATTTTTCTAGGTAACCAAAGTTGAACATATCGCCGGGGTTGACTCGTTAGAGTCAAAACTCGGGAGAAGAGTGATTTTGGCTATCGGTCTTTTCAGGAGCTTACGTCCTAGATTCGTGCTAGTGGCAATTTCGATGGGGGTAGGTGTTGGTCTCGCAGTAGCACTAAATAAATCCTAAGTAAAAATCGTGTTTGTGTAGTAGTAAATGTACACCAAAAAACAATCATTTAGGCGAAGCTAGTTAAATATGCAATATTGAATAATTGGTTTTATTGATAAATTTAAAATTTCAAAAACTAGGTGTTTTCACTTTGTACTAGACCCAATCCAACTAGAAAACATGAGTTTTCCGGAAAAATTAGGGGAACACTGAGTTTAATGTTCAAAAGTTGTAATTGTAAAGCCCTCTATCCTAAGATACTTCTAAGAGGTTAAAACTCTTGAGGTAGGTGTTTTCACTTCGTACTAGACCCAATCCAACTAGAATACATGAGTTTTCCGGAAAAATTAGGGGAACTCTGAGTTTAATGTTCAAAAGTTGTAATTGCAAAAACCCTCGGTCCTAAGATACTTCTAAGAGGTTATAACTCTTGAGCAAGGTGTTTTCACTTTGTACTAGGCCCAATCCAACTAGGAATCATGAGTTTTTCGGAAAAAATTAGGGGAACACTGGGTTTAATATTCAAAAGTTGTAGACGCAAAAATTGAAGTAAAAACACTCTGTCCTAAGATACTTCTAAGAGGTTAAAACTCTTGAGGGAGGTGTTTTCACTTTGTACTAGACCCAATCCAACTAGAAAACATGAGTTTTCCGGAAAAATTAGAGAAACACTGGGTTTAATATTCAAAAGTTGTAGAGGCAGAAATTGAAGTAAAAACCATCTGTCATAAGATACTTCTAAGAGATTACAACTCGTGAGATAGAAGTTTTCACTTTGTACTAGACCCAATCACCCAAAAACATGAGTTTTCTGGAAAAGTTAGGGGAACACTGGGTTTAATATTCAAAAGTCGTAGTTGTAAAAACCCTCTATTCTAAGATAATTCTAAGAGGTTACAACTCTTGAGCAAGGTGTTTTCACTTCGTACTAGACCCAATCCAACTAGAAAACATGAGTTTTCCGGAAAAATTAGGGGAACACTGAGTTTAATGTTCAAAAGTTGTAATTGCAAAAACCCTCTGTCCTAAGATACTTCTAAGAGGTTACAACTCTTGAGCAAAGTGTTTTCCCTTTGTACTAGACCCAATCCAACTAGGAAACATGAGTTTTTCAGAAAAATTAGGGGAACACTGGGTTTAATATTCTATTTTAAACCTATCGGTAAGACCAATTATTCACAAATGCATATTTAACTTTACAAATATTTATATTTTTTGTTGCGAAAGAGACTTTATGTAAAATATATCTTTGACTAAATGCTTGCTTGATTTTTGGTGTGTATTTACTAATACATAAACAAATTTTTTTACTTAGGATTTATTTAGGAATTATTTCATTCCGGTCCATGGGTTCCAAAATACTTGCAACAGATTAAGCTTTATTGTTGTAAGGTCGGGATCTGGTATATGGGTTATTGGTTGGCCAATTAAAAAGTGGCCGGGTGTCAGGGGATTGTAGTCGCCATCATAATGCTTGATTGGTATTTGATTGACAAGCGTGATGTACCCTTCGTAGGTGAGTACAGTCTCTCCAATCACATGGCGTAGATGAAATTTGGCTGCCTTCACGGTGCCTTCCCATAACCCACCGAATGTAGGAGCCGCAGGGGGAATAAAATGCCATTGTATGTGTTCGTCTGTGCACCAACTGATTACATTTGCTTTTGCTGCCACTAAGTTTGTGCCGTTGTCACAATATATATCGGTAGGGATTCATCGAACAGCGTAAACTGGCTTTAAGACTGCTAGGAAACTGTCGGTGCTCATATCTGTGACTAAATCTAGGGTTGTGGCCTGTGTTGCCATACAGACGAAGATGACAATGCAGGACTTGTTGGTTTTACTTTCTCGGGAGCGATGTGTTTTAAGGGTGAATGAAACAGCCAGATCGATGCCAGTTTGTAAGAATGCTCTAGCGGTGGGGGTTACTCGTCAAGGTGGCAATCGATCCATAAGCTGTTGCTGAGCCTCAGCCCGAAGTCGCTGGCAAATGACGCATTGATGAATTACGCGTTTTATTAGATTTCTGGCTTGAGGAATTAACAATCTTTGGGCGATGATGCTCATAAGTAGCTTCGGTCCATTATGCAGGTGCTTAATGTGCAGTTCTTTCACCATTTGCTTGACTATTGGATGACCTGCCGGCAATATAACGGGATGCTTGGTATCATATGCTAAATTTGCGAGCTCAAGTCTTCCTCCAACTCTCAATAGCCCGCGGCCATCCAAAAATGGAAAAAAAGAAATTAAATTAGAATTTAATGAGTTTAACAAGCGCCGATGAGGTTCCAATTTCAAGTTTCTGCAGAATCTTAGCAGATCTGCTATTATCCGTCTCAATTGTCGGTATGTTGGCTCCTTTTCTATTAATTCATCAGCGACAGATCCACGTATCTGTGTTGCTGCAAGCTGGCAACTGAATTTTTCAGGTTCGGCCGAAGTTAATTGAAGTTCTATGTTTTCACCAGGCGAGTTAAAGGTGGGATCAAGCAGGAATTCGGGACCATTAAACCAAAACTTGTATTGACAAAATTCTTTCGGCAAAATGCCCCTCGTGGCACAATCCGCTCGATTCTCTTTTGACGATACATGACGCCACTGGCTACGATTTGTACAGGTAAGAATCTTGGATGTACGGTTTGCTATATATGTTTTCCATGCATTGGTTGGTTTAGATAACTAATCTAGCGTGATGGTTGAATCAGTAAATTTTGGGGTGGTTTGACAGACATAACGATTTTTGAACTAATGCTGTAAGCCGAACTAAAAGGGTTGCAGTATTTAGTTCTAAACGTGGAATCGAGACTACCTTGACGGGAGCCACCTTAGTTTTGGCTGCAATTAGGTTGGTATGTACTATCGAACCTTCTACTACTTGAGCGTATATTACCGCTGCATATGCCTCTTTGGATGCGTCAGTGAATCTATGAACTTCAAATTGGTTAAATTGTTAAGTTGATTACGAATGAGACGCCATTCCTCAGCAAAATCTCGAGGGAGCTCATCGTTACCGGTGATAATACGCCTAAAGGGTCAAAAATTCGGGAGGTCTCGGATAAAAATGACCGCTTTGAGAATTTAGTTGTCGTGGGTAAAGATAGTTGAAAGAAAAAATTATCTTGAATCGGGTCATATTTTATGCCTAGAACAGATATTGATTTGGAATCATCGGTTATTTCCCAAGAGGATAGTTCTTTGTTTTCAACTGGAATGTTATCTAATAAGGCGGGGTAGTTTGCGGACCACTTACGTAGGTTAAACCCTCCTTGATTGAGCAAACATATGATTTCATGTTGCAGCTGTAAGACTGGAAGCAGTTTCTCCACCTGACATCAGGTCACCCATATAGAAGTCCCGTTTTACGATTTCGGAGCCAATATGATATTCGCTCGCAAGTCTATCTGCAGGATAATGGAGTGACTGTGTAGCCAGGAACAGCGCGGGACTAGTACCATAAGTGACTGTAGTCAGGCGAAAGTGCTGGATTTTGGAGCATGGGTTTTCACGCCAAATGATCCTCTCTTAATCTCGATCATTTGGGTGGATAAGGATTTGGCGGAACATCTTTTCGATGTCAGCCGATAGAACAAATCTATACTTGCGGAATCGGATTAGGATATCAATTAGATTATCTTGAATATCTTGAATAGGCCTACTACAAGATTGTTGTCCAATGATTCTCCGGGCGTGGACTTGGTGGACACATCGAACACTACCCGGGCCTTAGTAGTGCTACTGGATATTTTGAAAAGTGGGTGGTGTGAAAGATAAAATAATTGGTTGGAATGTTTCGCGATTTCTCGGTAATAATTACCATATGCCCTAACGTTAGTTATTCATTCATAAAATGAGTATAGGATTCTCTGAGCAGACCCGCTATCAATCTTTTTTCAAGCAAATAAAACCTTCAGAGTGCTTGCGGAAAGCTGTCACCAAGGTTTGCTGGGCGCTGGAGGAATGGCAGCGCGATTGATATACGGTTATTTCCTCAGTTTCCCAAAACCTCTGGAGCAAGTTTTCTATATTGGACCATTCTAATGAGTCGTTTTTCGCAAGCCAATTCATGAGCCAATTTAAAGCTTCCCCCATAATCCAGCCAAATCGGCTGTCTCGCGCGACAAGGGTATTCTCCATATGTGCTACTTTACCGTCAGTCAATGCGTGGAATAGGTATTGGCAACCAAGTAAGATATCGACATGGGACGGCGTGTTAAAGTTGGGATCAGCTACGGGTTTAAGAGAATTGAAGTATGACTTATTATCATCATTCAATTCCATTGGCAATTTAGAGCAAATGGTAGGAAGGATGTAAGCTCTTGTACTGATAACATAGTCATGATCTAGCATTAGAATTATTCAATGTTTCAACTAAAATATCAGGCTTTGAATGTGTTAACCCTGAGTCTTTGTTGGTTTGGTTCAATATAATTGGCTACCATGGTTTGAGATTTGGTCGGTTCACCGGAGATATTCAGTATCGGACGATCTGTTCCACGTTGTGTGGTTGATTCGGAGTAGGCGGATTGTGACACCATGCATGACGGTCCGGAACTCTGGGGTGAATTACTATTACTATTTTTACAGCAGTTACGATATGTTCATCGCTTAAACAGTTGAAACAACGATTTAATCTTTTGATTAGTTCTCGTCGTTCGGTAACATTTTGGTTGCGGAATTTAGAGCAAGTGAATAACCTGTGGTTCTCATTAACGCATATCAGACATCGGGCTTCTGGTTTTATGTGGAATGATTTGGATGTGGTAAGAAGGCTCGGCGGATTGTGGCTACGTTTCGCACCAGATTCTCCTAATGCATCAATTCTCCTGGATAAGAATGTCAACAGTTCATCTGTCGTATAGGAAACTCGGTTTCTGACGTCTCATATTTCTTCATCACGTTCAATCGCTTTGGGACCAAACGATTTCAATCCACGAATGGTTTCATCTAAATTATCGAACATTTTCATTAAGCGGGTTGAAGAAGGATTCGAACTAATTTTGGGTAGCGATAAAAAATCTCGAATATAGGTTTCGACAATTTGTTTCTTTTTGTCATATTTCTTGATAAGACGTTTCAATGCTTCGACATAATTCGCGTCATCTACGCGAAAGTGACATACGGACAAGTATGCTGAACCACGTAGCTGCCCCAACAGATATTTAAATTTCTGAACAGTGATGTGTTCTCGTGAACGGTCGAAATGAAAATATCATAAAAGGATTACCAGTTCTTATAATTAGCGTCAAAAGCGTTAGTCTTGGTAGTTTAAAATCTGATTTGAAATTAGAAATCACAGAGTGATCCATACTATCATCCAATTTGGTAATTGGTTGAAGACTGAATTTACGAAATAATGATTGGATTTTCGTAACCAGTGGGAAGTGTTGGTCATCAAGATCTTCCATTTCGGAGACCACTTCGGAATCTAATTGGAACAGTTTATCTTCGGTGGCGATAAACTGAGTATACAATTCGTGCACTTTGGACAAACGGAAATTCAATCTGTCAAAATCGCAATCGTTTCCATTAGCGAAGTTAGCTATTTTGGTTAACTGACCTTTAGTCACTGCCTTACGTTTTACAAGCGCATCGGGGCGATCGAGAGTGGATTCTAGAGGCATTTAAACCAAAATAAACTTGTACTCACACACACACGATAAATTTAATGAAATTCGGGGGAAA